>OZ010786.1:640216192-641510358 GCA_963932465.1 Maratus speciosus | reverse complement strand
TTAGATGATTTGTGAAATATGCTGTATGTATAGTTAGCATGTTGTCTTGTGGACTAGTCTGATTTCATCTCTAATATTTAAAGAAGTGTTTCTAATATTTAAAGAACTGTTCCTGTTTTTAAATTTACCTGTTGATGTTATAGAACTCTCAGCTAACAAATTGAAAATGTTCAAAATTTTCATTGCTTCAATTCTCTTTGGCAAATTCAATTCTTTCACAAATTTATAAGTCTATGCATGACATATCCACATCGACATCATCATACCTTATTCTCATGTTGCTTTATAAAAATAAAAAGAGCAACATTATTTTTTTTTTTCATTTAAAATGAAATGGGGCTTCTTCAATCATGTAACAGTTCTACTTAAAAATTCCATTCACCATAAGAAAAATATTTTTTCCTTGCCAATAGTGAAGATTACATTTATATATTTATTAACTATATAGTTTTTAAATTATGTGCCTTTTGCCATATGTAATTATGATTGTTCCTGTGTATGCTGCTAGAAAATTTTTAAATTACCTGTAATGACATTCTTCTGACTTTTCTTCCATCCATCTGTTGCTTACCTGATGAAGGTGGTCAGTCGTTTTGTGTGACATCCATTTCTTCTGGTCTCTTCTCTGTTGTTGCACATGTTATCATGGAAGCTAAAAATTATAAAATTACCTACCTACTTCAAAAGTTTCCTACATCTACAATAGTTTAATTTTTTGTGTGTATGTTTCGTATCTAGCGATAAGATGCCTGGTGAAGATGTTGTTCATTTATAGGCAAATATCCATTTATGAAACCACTTCATTAGAGTTCTTCAGTTTGTGAAGCTACAAATAGTGTTTACTACTTAGTTCTCTTCAAAAAATAAATATATATATATATCTGTGTATATAAGTTCCACTCTTCTAGCAGTGCGGTCTTCAGTTTATTTCCGTCTCTAGGAGGAGGATGCTTCCGTGCAATTGCTTTCCCAAGGTTATGAGTTCTCTATTGGGTTGAGATCAGGAAATTTTGCTGGCCACAGTATTCGCTCAATGGCTTCCCTTTTAAGGTAGTCGTTAATGAAGTGTGTTTGATGAAGACGAGTGTTATCATTGTGAGAATACTTCTCACAGTATTTAAATTTGGTTTAATTTTATTTCCTTTCAGCTAGTTTTTTTTTTTGCATCGATGTCCATTTGAACCCAATCTTTACGCCACGATGTTGACGCTTTTATCTCTCACCGTAAAGCAAGTTCATTTTTCACTGCCGATATTCATATCTGCGTTGGGAGCGGATCGGCAGCTTGCGCATGCGCACTCCGCTATTTTAGGAGCATATCTTGGAGCTCTCGTTTCGTCGGAGTCGATTTGATTATGATGACGTCATTGAAATTATGCGCCGCCCTCTTTTGACGCCGATCGCTGACAGGAGAACTGTTTGGTTTCGTTTTCCAATCAGTGAAACTTTTTAAATTCTGCAGCTTGTAATTCGATTTTCATTAATTTCTCGTAAATGTTAATTTAGCTAATCAATTTAAATTCTGCCTTTTAATTACTTTGTCAACCCCGTATTCATCATTTAAAAACTAAAACTCGTTAATTTTCAATTCAGAATTTGGTTTGATGTTGTCTGCAAAAGATGTAGTCTTTTAACGTAGTTTTAGCGGAGCGCCAGCCCGCTGGCCGGCCGTTCGAATGCCGTGCCGCTCTTTTTGATCGAAAAAGTTTGCTGTACTATGGGTCATATTTTTGTTATGTGGATATGTTCTTTCTCAAAGTTTAATCCTTTAAAGTTGTGCTGCTCTCATTAAAAGGAATCCCATGGATTTATTCCATGTTGGCCGTTATTTTTCTCTTCTTAAAAGATTCAGTCCTTTTATTTAAAATGGTGACCAGAAGCAAGAATTTCATAACCTTCTATTCAACTAACGTATGGAATAAAGAATATTATTTGTTTTCATCAAATTGCCTCTTCATTGTCTACATTTCAAGTAAGACGTTTCCAGTTTTTTATCATTTCTTTAACGATCAATAGTAATTTATTAAAAGACCTTCGCAATTTGTTCTAAACCACTTAAACGATCATTTCTTACCGCCACAATCATTCATAAATAAAAAATCAGATCCATAATCACCTCTGAAAAGTCGAACATAAGCTTCTAAGACCTCATCCCGATATCGCTGGCCGGTCACAGATCCGCTGTTGAAAATGTGTTGGGGTGTACATCCATCGATAATTATTCTGCCCTATACCATCACACCTGCACTGCTGAAACCGTTTTGTTCAATCATGGTCAAATTCGTGTTCCTGACTTTTTCCAGATGTAAACACATTTAGAATCCGATATTAAACTAAATCTCGATTCATCAGTAAAAAGAACATGGCTCCATTGGCGTTGACTCCAGTTATGATGCTCTTTGTACCAATTCAAGCGATCCCTCTTGTGCTGTGCAGACAATGACACACATATCCTTGGCTTTCTGGCATAAAGGCCTTTTTCATTAAGCCTTCTGTACACATTTTGCCGTGATACGACTGTTTCAGTGCTGGCTGCAAGCTCTGAATTTAACTGCTGAGCAGTAGACACATACGACAGGCAGTTATTGCCAAATATCCGTCTTCCGAAGCAGTTGTTTTTCATTTACGACCTTGTCCAAGCTGCCTGACAATGCCAGAGTTCTGAAATCGTTTCCATAACATAGAGACTGTCTGCCTTGAAATATTCACACATCTCGCTACTTCTGTGATTGTCTGGCCTGCTTCTAAATGGACGATAAATCGTCACTTCATATTCTTCCAAATGATACTGCAAAGTCATAACAAATCATTTTCAGTCCTTACACACTGAAATTAAATGCTATATTGCAGAAATTCACTTTGCGCAAAGCACTGCCTTCACCGTCGCATGACATAACATCCTCATTCAGGAGCCTTACCTTCATTTGTGTATCAGAAACCATTCGATCACTATTGATTGAATAATGCTAATTAGGCTTGTATTTCACACATTCCCTACAAAAATGGCATACATCAATTGGATATTTCATGAAATATTATTTTTGTTTATGCAAAGATATAAATTTGGACATGAGTGCAGGGCTCCCAAATGGTCCCCTTTAGTCCCCTTTTATGCATTTTGGTCCCCTTAGTCCCCTTTCTGTTGCTTACTAATGTGGAAAAATCACTGCAAAACTCTAAAAATCACAAAAGTTCAAACATTGCATTTTACTATAGTATGCTAAAACATTGTAACTGGAATTCTTTTATGGATGTTAAAAAATTGCTGCACAATGTGAAAATATGTTAAAATATGCATTGAAAATCTCATTAAAAATCACTAAAAATTCAAAAGTTACAGAGAACAAAATTTTACTACATTAAGCTAGAAGTTTGAAACCGAATTTAAAAAAATCACCACAAAATGTAAAAAAGAAAAAAAAATTCAAAAATTGCTATACGAATTCAATTTTATTGAATAAAATACAAAATTTAATAAATTCTGTGAAAAGATTGAAACTGGAATCCTTTTACAAATGTCAAAAAATCGCATAAAAAAATTAAAAATGGCTGTTCGAATTCCAAATAAGCTTTATTGAAAACATCATTTACTAAATCGGGCTAAAAAATTTAAACTATATCCCATTTACTAGTGTGAAAAGTCACTGCATAAAAATCGCTAAAAATTCAGAAAATCAGAGAAGTCAAAATAGTACTATGGTAGGGCTAAAACATTGTATCCGGAATTTTTTCACAAGTGGGGAAAAAAATATGTATGGGATGTGATTTTCTTTTTTTTTTTTTTTTTTTTTTATCGCTAACAATTCAAACCAGAAGATGCAATCATGGAAAGACAAAATTTACTACATTAGGGTTAAAAGTTTAAAACCGAATTCCTTTTATAAATGTCAACAAATCACTGCAAAATGCTAAAAAACACTGTAATAATTGCGAAAAATTGATAATCACTATGTACAAATTCCAAATAAACTTTATTGTAAAGAGGACAAAATTTACTACATTCTACTAAAAAATTTAAACCAGATTCCTTTTTACAAATTAGAAAAATTGCCATAAAACACAAAAAAAGGCTAAAAATTGCATTTACAAAACTACTCTAAAAAGTCCAAAAATTAGCTTTGATGTGCATAACTTTAGACATACCTATAATACCTTCCTGCCAAATTTTATAGATCTATGCGCAGTGATCTCGTCAGCACAAAGACACATAGACAAACCTCTATCTTTATTATATTAATTTTTAATACAATTATTCAGTTGGTAAATAAATCATATTCAGTTGTAAATTTTCAAATGGAGGAAAAAAGTCCGGGCCAGAATTCGAACCAGGGATGTCTTGGCTGGAGCCACCAATGCTCTACCTACTGAGCCATCCCGGATGAATCTGAAAGATTAATTCACTCAGCTAACCCTAATATTGCCATACTATGTTTTTTCCGATGAACATTATAGCTTATTTCAGCTTTTATTGGGTAGTACAAAGGAACTAAATTTTATGTTTGAGATTAATAAGTAACAATATCTAATCAATAGTTAATCTAATTTCAATGCTCAACGGGAGGTGCTGCTATGCTGTGTTTTTTTATTCACTGATCACTGTTACTCCTTGTTAGATTCGAAGAAATGCACTATACTTTGTAATTGCTAGTGTGCAACTCTGTTAACAGTTGATTTGATATTTTCTTAGATGCATTAATTTTTAATGTCTATTTTATTCCAAATCAATTTTTGTTGTTATAAATATTAAGGGGAGACATGAGTGAAATTCTTTGAAAAAATTTATATTTTTTTTACTGGCTTAAAAAAATTTTTGAACCTTCCTGAATCCATCGGTATGCGAAGTTTTTTTTCTGACCATTAGAAATAATTGTAAAAATTCAATGGAAGACAAGACTGGGATGCCATGCCTACTCACATTAAGGGAAGACATGGCTGGGATGCCACGCCCACTCACATTAATTTTTCTCTAGCATTTTATACTCATTTTTTATACGTAACTGAACTTTATCCAAGTGTGCATATATGTGTTTGATAAAACTGTGCAAGAACTTCACACAAGTTAGAAATGTCTAAGTTTTGTAGCTTTTCAGAAAATTGTACTTTTCAGCTAAAAACCCCATTAACTCCTGAAGTACTTGAGCGATTTCAATCAAAAAATTTTTGTTTGTAGAGTATAAATATAAGATCATATGTGGCAGACAGTTTAAAAATTTTTTAATTAGTTTCAGAAAAAAAATTTCTGAAAAATTGCCATTGCTCTAAAATAAGAAGTTTTAGTCGCAGAAAAAAAAAACAAAAAAAACCTCATAAGTCTTAAGCATTATCCAGTGAATAAGGATTCAAAATTTCATCAAAATCAGTCTAGTAGTTTCCGGGGAAACAGGTCTTAAAGCTTGCATTTTTCCTCTATGATTGCACCCATTCTTGTCTTCCCTCAAAAACACTTTTCGGCTTTGTCCATTTGTAGAACAAAGTGCAAGTTAAAAAAATACTAATCACAGTTCAACGCAAAACAAAATACAAAAAGTTGACGTCATTTGATTGAACAATAAGAAAGTTTTAAAAAGGTGTACAAACATTTGACCGACTATCGACACTCCCAATGTCTGTTCTGTCGATACGTAATCAGAAAACTCAATCTGTCATTCACAAAGAGCGGGAATTGTGAATATCTATGTTTTATGGATCTCCTGAAAAATCATACTTTTCACATAAAAGTCCCATTATCTCATAAAGTACTCAGGCGATTTTGATATATGTATATATATATATTTTGTGGTAGAGTATAAATATAAGATGACAGCATACATATGTGGCACAGTTTTTAAAAAATTTAATAAAATTTCTGAAAAATTGCCATTTCTCTAAAATAAAAAGTTTTAAGTTTCAGAAAAAAATTGTCTGCCATAAGTCTTGAGCATAATCCAGTGAATTAGGATTCCAAATTTCATCAAAATTGGTCAGGTAGTTTCTGAGAAAACAGGTCTTAAAGCTCGCATATTTTCCATAGGATTGCATCCTGTCTTGTCTTCCCTTAATAAAGCATCAATTTAAAATAAAAGCTCCTTTAAAGAGAATTATCTATGTGAGTACTGAATATTGGAAAATACTTTCTATCTTCTTGCAGTAGAATATTTAGCTGAGTATACTTTTCAGTAACCTATCTGTATAAAGATAACCAATTAACATATTTTTGGGGTAATTTTTAAAATTTTGCTTGCATATTTAGGAAAACTTGATGAAGTATTTTTAGACATGGTCCTCCGAAGTCGTCCTCTTTTAAAATAAAAAAGGTCCCATTTCCCCCTTTTGAGAGACCAAAATGTGTTGGGATCCCTGCGAATGTATTAATCAAGCTTTTTTGGTGTGAATTAATAGTGTACCTTTATGAGGCAAGTTTAATTGAATAATTCAAGAAAAGTTTATCTCATCTTTATTATGCATATTAATTGTTTATCTCATCTTTATTATATATTACTAATTATTTACTTGACTTTTAATAATTTAATCATTTAAAAAATTATCTTGATTTTTACTATTTTACTTTATTCTACTTAATTATGTTAATATTTTGTAAGCATTCATTATAATTTTGATTGCATTATTACCTTCAAATTACTGTTTAAAAAATGCAAACAAAGCAATGATGAGAAATCTGCAAAATTCTAAAATCTGCACAACCTCTGGTCCCAAGCTGTGGAGATATGAGGGAGTCTACTGTATATAGTGAAGCTCTAATTATTCAAACTACAATCATTTGGATAGCAAATACCTGGAATGATACCATGAAATAAATAATTACATTTAAGGAAGAAAAAAAAAATCTTTTTGGCATGTGAATTTATGTCTTTCTTCATCAAAAATGAATTTTTTTGAAAATACTATTTAAGCTAATGTTAAAATTTATATTTAATTGTGATTTGCAAAGTCACTATTTGCATAATTTTAATGGACATCTTCAACTAATATATTTAAATATATGCAAGTACCTTATTTTTCTTTTTATAGGTTGTAGTAAAAGTAGTTTTATTAAAATATAGGCTAATGTAAATTAAATACATTAGGTCTATTGTTTTATTAAACAAAAAGTGATTTTGGAGAATTTTTTATTTCCCAACCTAGCCTTTTTTTCATCATTGTCCCAATTATCCATATTTCTGCATATCCAGATATTATTTTCAAAACACATTAGTCTGGTAATTACAGTTTCACTGTATAATGAGCATTTAATATTTGAATGAAGAAATTCCTAAATGTAAAACTCACAGTACTTTAGAGGGATTTAATCTTAGAACTCATATTAGAAGGGACTACAAACCAGCAGAAGTTAAAAATTGCTGCCATCATTTAATGTCTAAGGAATACACAGTTAATTTAGGCTTCCATTAAATTATTTTTTTATCCTTTGAATTATATAATCAGGCATGAAAGTGTAATTTGGCCAAAAAAAGCCGAAATCCATCCGATGCAAAATTATGAAAGTGATGTGACTCGTATATGCATGTACGACATAAGTTATTAATTATAATTATTTTAAGAGATTAATGCATGCATATAAAACACAAAATCAGAGAATGATAACTTATACATATTAGTTTTAATATTAATCATTTTTATCTTATTACAGGGAAATAAAAAAGAGGAAATTGTATGTGAAAGTAAAATTTCCGGCATTTTTCACAGCATTTATGCCTAAATTTTATGAACTATATTGTATTGAATATAAATTAGACATTGACAAATTTCTTACGTTAAAATGTTTTATAGTATTTTTTGTAATAAATACCGTATATAAGCCGAGTATACGACTTTTCAGTGAAAAATCGGAAACCTGTATATAAGCCGATGTTAAACAAATGTGATAAAAAATTCAGCGAATGAAAACTTAGCACTTTTTTTGCATAGCTAATAGAAAAAAATGTGCTCTTAGAAATTGATATCTCCTAGAGATCTTCGGTAGATCTCCTGTTGGCCTTACTTCAATTCTACAAAAATTGGACGTTTTTTTAAATGAATTATTTAAAGACAGACTCTGTTCGAAATGGACTGAATGGAAGTCATCTGCGGATGCAGCTGTGACAAATGGCAGTAATTAAAAAAAAGTGACATTGTTGCTATATCTGAATAGAGAAAGAAGCTTGTCCTTGAATTGCCATAAGAAATCATCATCCGATCTTTCAAAAAATGTTGCATCAATAATGCGATGGATGGAACTGAGGATGATGCCATTTTTGAAGGAGATGGGGATGAACTAGGTACTGACGATATTCATCCCGATGTCCCAATCAAATCAATTTTAAGGAGTTATTTGAATAGTAAATGATGATTGGTGACTTTTTCATTGTAAGAGAATGGAGTATTAAAGTATTTTTAGAAATTTGTAAGTCTTTATATTTACCATCCTTTTTATTTTAAAATATCAAATTTGAAAATTTTCTTACTCGTGTAGCCGATCCCCTCACTTTGGAGCCAAAAAAATGCCCAAAAATTCTCGGCTTATTCACGGACATAAATCTTTGTAGTACAGTTGATGAAAATGACTACTTGTCAACATGTACATTTTTTTACTATGTTAACATTCTTTCCCTCAGATGTAATGTTTTTCATGTATTCTAATCAGAAGCAAAAACTTAAATATTAAATAGTTAACTGTCATTTTTATATGTACAGAAAACCCTAATGTGGTTCAAATTTACAACTACGAAATTTTCAATTTCTTTCTGTGATCATTTGACGAAATTAGTGATTTTATTTCCATGATCATTTTCTGCAATTGTTTGATGAAATTCTCATTTTTTTTTTCTGCGACCAACTGACAAAATTTAAGATTTTTTTTTCTCGAGCAATTGAAAAAATTTGCGATTTTATTCTGAGTTATTTGATGAAATTCGCGTTTTTATTTCATTACCTATTGACAAAATTCGCAATTTTTTTCTGCAATTGTTCGACTAAATTTATGTTTTTATTCCTCGATCAACCAGTGAAATTTATGATTTTATTCTGTGATCGCTTGACAAAATTCAGAGATTAATTTCTGCAATTGCTTAATGTAATTCTCGATTTATTTATTTTCTTTTTTTTATTTATTTTTTTTTTTTTTGCGACAGATTAATGAAATTTATGATTTTTTTACAAGAAAATAACCCAGATTTTCAGCATCCTTAGAATGCATTACATGCGTTACAAGAGTATCTCTGCCTCTGAGTGAAA
Source organism: Maratus speciosus (assembly GCA_963932465.1). NCBI lineage: Eukaryota > Metazoa > Arthropoda > Arachnida > Araneae > Salticidae > Maratus > Maratus speciosus. Next base: position 641,501,148 of record OZ010786.1, on the reverse strand, counting down.
TACAATAAAGTATGCAGTGGAGTCACGAGAAATTATTGCTGCAAATTGCCAACAATAGAGAAAGAATTTGATATTGGCATACCTTCCCCCCCTCCCAACCACACACACACACACCAATTTTCAGCCTCGATTTCTCGAATGTTTTGCAGCAATCTCAGAAACCGCCAGAAAGGCTTTCAAAAAAGGACATTTCTGCAGAAAACTCATGCCTGTATAATAGCATATTCTGTAGAAGTAAGTGTGAAAGGATGCTGTGCTCTTTGTCTCGATCAGCCTTCAAGAACAAAAATATACTATTTTTTTCATTGAAACAATGTTTCTATTTCTAAAAGAAAATGCTCTTCTTCCCTGAAGTAATGCTTTAAAAAATTAATAATAATCCATATCTCTAATAAAGCTGAAAATAATAAACTTTGGATAAAAGCAACTGCCCAGTAGATATTTTTTTAGTGGCCGTCTACTGGTCAGTATGATTATTTCTATTGATAAGCTAAACATACTTAATTGGTATTTGCAAACTGAAAAAAGAAAATCTAGAATTTACTTAAAATTATTTTTATTTAAAGCTAACAATAAAAGGAAAATGTTTGAAAGAAAATTTATTTAATCAGGTTTGCCAAAAATTTTAATTGTTATATTTCCAAAGTTTAATTGCTTACTGGTGACTGACGAGTAGTTATTTTAAACTTTAATCGCCAGACTAGTTAAAACAATTGAAATTGAATTCAATTTTATTCACTGATACATTAGCCATGATGTAAAATAAATACTCCTTCAGACTCATAAGTATGTAAAGTGTTTTTTAATGATTTTGCTTACATTTTTTTAATGCACCTTGTACAAATCACGCTGAGTCCTGTTTATAGATATATATACGTTCTTTAAGTTGAGAATTGATACATCTTGTCTGAAGCTAGCAAAAAAATGAAAGGAATTTTATTTCATCTACATATTCAGCTATTCTTTAACCTAATTTTGATGTATCTCTTTTCTGTGCCTTCTGCCCTCCAGGAAGAAATTCTTTCCTTTTGTAAAGTACAAAGCTTGCATTCCCTACAAAATTCTTAAAATTTCAATATGTCCCCAAAATTAAAAAAAAAAATAATAATAATACAAGAAGAAAAAAAACACTTTTTTTTTCTTTTTTTTACAAAATAAAGAAACTTTGCATTTTTTTTTTTTTTTTTTTTTTTTTTTTTTTTTAGAATTTCTTATAAATTCCTGATCCATTACCTCTCGTGAAATATTCACTCTCCTGTTTTCTTATTCAACATGCAAACTTTCAAATTTGTTTTTAAAAATGAATTCTCTTATTTTGTGAAAACAACAATAAAATAAATCAATCATCTAAATTCCCTCCAAAATATACTCCATTTCATTTCATACTCTTTGAACAACTAAATATACAATACAGTAGACCCCCTCAAATCCCTCAAATGAAACTTTCAGTTCAGATGCAGTAACAAAATTAGACTTTTTTGTATTTTTATATCATTCTGTATGTATTTTAATATGCAATTCTCGTTAATATGACTGAACTCATGCTTATTCATGAAAGAAGTATAAATCATTGTTGATATCCCTGGTAATTGTAATCTTTTTACCAAATATATTCATGCATTAATCAAGCTTTTTTGGTTATTAAGTCTGGCTAAATCTGAAATAAAATTTGCTTGTTTTACGATTTTGGTGGGAATTAGTAGGCAGTGGCGTGGCGTCCGGTCATCGCTGGATGCGGCGATGACCAAGCAATATTTTAAAACTCTTAATAAGCATTTAAAACTCTACGATCCAGTTTTAGCAGAACATTTGGAGTTCATGTATAAGTGAAGGTAAGATTTAAAGTTTCTTTTTTGAACATACAACCATTGAATTTTAGAGTTAATAATTTTTCACCACAAACTTAAATAATTGCGATGACCACCGAAAATTTTCACGCCCCGCCACTGTTAGTAGGGTACCTTTATGAGGCAAGTTTCATTGAATAATTCAAGGAAAATGTATCTTATCTATATTATACATTATTAATTATTTACTTGACCTTTACTTTTAATAATTTAATCGTTTTTAAAATTATCTCAATTTTTATTATTTTAGTTTATTACTTTACTTAATTATTTTAATATTTTTCTATATTGTAAGCATTCATACATTCAAATTACTATTTAAAAATGTAAACAAAGCCATGAACAGAAATCTGCAAAATTCTAAAATCTACACAACTTCTGGTCCCAAGCTGTGTGGATTTGAGGGAGTCTATTGTACTTGTAAAACATATTTCTTATTTACAATGCTCTTTATTAAAAAAGAAAATGGGAATGACAGAAATGCAAATTATTTTACTGCTATAAAGTTTTTTTAAATATCTGTATGTAGATTCTTTAGCAACAGTTTTATATTCCTCATAATATATATTAAAAAAAAAAATTCTCAATTGTTAATCAAAATTAAATAATTTATTAAGAATTTTAGTCATTAAATAAAAACTTACAATATATAATTATTTCATCACAATTTCACACTTTTTTAATATATATCATAATTTCATCTATGTTTTCAGAAAATAAAAAGATTACATCAGTCAGCATCTATTAGTGCACATACATACTTATTATTGCCCAAGTTTGTTGGCAATTCAAAAATTACCGCTAATAAATTTGCATTCATTTTTATAAAATGGTGAATGGATGTAGAACAGCTCATCTAATGTATTTATTTTTATATGCAATAAAAAGCTGCAGGAAAGAGGGGAAAAAAATTAATGCAAAATATTTTTCCATTATCCTATTTGGAATCCAGAGGTACATATTGCATTTTAACACGTTATGCCCCAACATTTCTTTAAAATAAAATTAAATACATATATTTTTTTAATAATATTAAACACAATTTAGGATGAGTTATATGTACTTTATTTCATAATGTTCCAAAAGCATCTATTGTATTAAAATCTGGCTGTGTGGTTGTGTTTCACAACTCCTGCTCCTAGAATCCTGCTCCAAAAATTGTGATGAAATTAACATCAGTTATTTGCATGGATCCGAGAATGTCATAATACTCTGTCAGAATTTTAAATTTGAATTAGTTTTCGAGATATCACTTTTTTATGAAGTTTCTCTAAAAGCAGCAATCAAATTACCCCATTGTTTAAAAAATAATAATAAAAGGAAAGGGCACGAAATGCTTTCAGAATATTCATTCCAATAGACTCTAATGGAAGTTTTTAATTATTTATAATATAAACCTATACTAGCATGGCAAATGCTATCAAGATGAACTACACTCAGAACAAGGTATTTGGAAGCCTCGTTAATCAGAGGATTTTATTAATAAAGTTTTTTAGAGACTGAATGTTTGAATTACAGTTAAGCTTCTGATAAGTGTAGTGCAATAATCTACATTAAAGGTGAATAAATCCTATTATTCTGTCAGAAAGAAAAAAAAAGCAATAATATGTAACTTTTTATACTTATTGACATAATTTCTTTGTTAATATTGAAATGAAAAATTATTTTCAATTTCATTTTATGGATCAAATTACATTTTAAGAAAATGCAAATAAATAAATTCATATTTTCATATATTCAAGCGTAGCAAATCTTTTTATCTTAGGAGACAAAATCATCTGCAGCCAAATCTAGAAAGCATTTCATTGCTTTTTTTATTTCAGCTTTACATTCAACCAAGAAGGTAAAATCAGATTAAGTACCTTATATTTAAATGGACAATTATTAACGGACAAGCTTAACGAATCCTTTTATCTTAGGAGACAAAATCATCTGCAGCCAAATCTAGAAAGCATTTAATTGTTTTTCACCTTTACGTTCAACCAAGAAGGTAAAATCAGATTAAGTAGCTTGCTTAAATTGTTTAACTAGACATTTATTAACGGACAAGCTTAATGAATCTTTTTATCTTAGGAGACAAAATCATCTGCTGCTAAATCTAGAAAAAATTTCATTGCTCTTATTTTCAGCTTTTCATTCAACCAAGACGATTAAAATCAGATTAAGTACCTTGCATTTAACTGGACAATTATTTCCCTCTATTCACAAGATTTAAACTTGAAGAAAAAACAGATTTTCAATTATGGTTAAAAGAGGGTGGTTAAAATTTTTCATAAGGATTCTAAAATTTAAATAATTTATTGGATAAAAATGACACCTTTTATGCATTTATTTTAATTTATAAAACAAACAATTTTGTATACATTTGTCAAAATACCTTTTCCATTCTGACAGATCTGAAATTACAAGCCAGATCTTGACAGAACAAATTTCTTTTGACAAAATGATCATTGCAGGGGTCGATGCAGGTTTTTATTCTTGGGGCCCATTTTGTGAAAAGTAAAAGTTATTTTTGTGAAAAATACCATTTTGTAATGAAAAGTGAAATCCAGTTACTCAAATTCGAATCAAGAATGTATTAACAAAAACTTCTTTAAATCCCCTTGTTAAAGTTTTTGCTTTTCGTGGCCTGGTTTTATTTTCACAAATTACACATTTTAAAACATTTTTTATGAAAAAGAATGTTACGAAAGGGGTTTATTTTATTCAAAGGAATTTTGTGAAAGGGCCTGTTTTATTAAGTTCATTTTTGTGAAAGGGCCCATTTTATTAAATTGATTTTTGTGAAGAGACCCATTTTATTAAATTGATTTTTGTGAAGGGGCCTATTTTATTAAATAGATTTTTGTGAAAGGGCCCTAAATAGGCCCCAAATTTTGCCTGGATCGACCCCGGCATTGAAAATGTGTATTTTTTTAAGTAACCTTTTAACCTTCAATGAAATATTATCCAAATGTACAATAAAACTAGGATTCTTTTTCTCCAAAACAATTGAAAAACATAACTGTTCAGTTTTCTTGGTGTTAAAAGAATGGAGCAGAAAGTTTCAGTTCTTTTAAAATTTTTACATTTATATTGTAAGGTTATTATACAGTAGAACCTCTTTTATCCGAAACTAACTTTCTTTTTTTTTTTTTACTATCACATTCCTTGTGTGCAAGCGGTCCTTTCCGAACCACGAGTACCTACAGAAAAATATTTTGGATCCCGTTTCTTAGAATACCTTTGAATTTAACTTGAGCTCTCGTAAACTCCGGAGTGAACTAGAACACAGTAAGAGAAGGGACAACCGGAATGTGTGAATGTGGTCTAGCAGGTGAAGAAAATGAACAAATTAGGAATTCTAAGGCTTTTGAATGTTTTGCAAAAGGTTTGGCAAGGCTGAGCATCAGAAAGACTGTGATACTGGTGAACTAATAGTACTTAAAAAAAACTTTGTGACAAGCTGCAAAACAAAGCGACAAACAAAACTTTGTTTCAAACCCTTGTGAAAGATGTAGAAGATACTTAATTTCAAAATTAAAATTCAGGTAATTTATTCTTGTTTCTATTTTGCTGTTGCTTTATTTTTATTAAGCACATTATCATAATAAAAAAGACCTCTTTTAATAAAAAAGCGGTCTTTTTTATTATCATAATAAAAAAGACCGCATATATTTGTTCTTAATCTTAAAATTGAAGTATTCTCGATTATCCAAAAATTTTGATTTTCTGAAAGATCGTTGATCTCAATTACTTCGGATAATCGAGGTTCTACTGTACTTGCGCATTTCTCTAATTCTATAAAATACTTAAAACATTATTTTAAAGAAGTTATTTTCATAGGCATGTAAATATTGCCCAAAACCCTGGAAAATACAGATTTAGTTTGTCAATTTTAACAGACAAATTATTTTTAAAATTTATTTTATGATTGCACTAATCTTCTAACATATTTTTAAAAATTCAGGAGAAATGCTTTTAGACTGGGAGGCAGCTGCACAAACCATCACCTCATCGAGTTGCCGGCTGAAATTCAAAGATTAGCTAAAACTTGATTTGCATATTAAAATGCAACTGGTCTGCCAAGTCATATCTTGGTGGAAAACCCCTATCTGATTTTAGTGGTTGGCTGACCATTGTGTTTTCCTGCTCCCAGTCCTCTATGATTTCATACCTTTAGGTGCAGGAAAACACATTGATAAATCTACCGATCAAGCACTAAAATCGAGCGTACAGGTGATTTCCACCAAGATATGACTTGGCAGACCAGTTGCATTTTAATATGCAAATCTCGTTTTAATTTATCCACGAATTTCAGCCGCCAACTCGATGAGATGATGTGATAGTCTGTGCAGCTGCCTCCCAGCCTATTTGAGAGGTGAAATTTTTGTTAATTCATATTCAGAATATAAAGGTTTGAATAAGTAAATGATTTCCATGCTCTAGTGTATAATGCTCGACTAGATATATAAATACAGTTTACTGTCCTTAATTGAAATATATAGTAAGCCTTCATTAATCTGGACTAATTAGGACTAGTCTGGATTAATAAAAATACTGGTTAAATTATACAGCAAAATAAAAAAATACAAATTGATAACAAGTTTAAAATTCTTTGAATACACATAAAACAAATAAATATAAATAAAAACATTAATAGTAAATAGGGTAAAATGACTAGACCTTGAATAATCGAAACATAAATTAAAAAACTATGATTACTACACATTAATCTAATAAAATATACAGATAACAAAGAAGTGTTCAGTAAATAAATAAGAATAAAATGACTAGATATTGACAGATCAAAGTAAATAGAAATAAAATGTGCTAATCCAGCAGTTCCCAAACTGATACTATATGACCCATCAAATGTGTAGGTGTACATAGCCTTTCATATAAACTGTCCTAATATAAGGAAAAGACGAAGTTTCGCACAAAGCATTAATATGAGGAACTATAGTAGGTAAAAGTAATGTCAAAACTTTTACTGCATAAAAAACATTTATTTTCAATGTACAGAAAAAATAGAGCTAAAATTCAATGACTTTTTTTAACTGTGAATGGAATTTGTGTCAGGATTGAAACTTTTTAAATTTTAATCTCAAGCCGCTAGCTTACACAATGTTGTATATCAGGTTTGTCCTACCTGCAGAACTAATGATAATCTCTGCAATTTTACTATTTTAAAATATTGGTGACAAGCAGCCTGCAGGCAAAAAGTTTGCTCTCCCCTGATCTACATTTTTTCACAGTCTTTTATTTTTAATTTGTAACATGTTTTTTCTATTATATTGCAGCAGATAGAATTATACATTTTTTAAGATCTGACTCATTGTTCCACGACACACTAAAACATCACCCACGATCCATAGTCTGGGAACTGTTGTGCTAATCTCACAAACACACATCACAGATGATATTTAACAATAAAAACATGTATAATAGAATGCATTTTAAAAACATGTTAACTGTTAGAAAAGACACATCCAGCATGCTTTGCAACAAAATATAAGTTTTAATCCCTTTGGGCATCTGAGGACTTTCGTGCATTTTCATAAAAATGTTCGTAACAGTAATGTTAATTTAAATTTTCTTTCCCTGTTTGTTTTTAAGATACACTTTATATACATTTTTTAATCTTAAAATACAATTCTATTAAAAATATTTTTGTTTATAGCCAATTTAAGATGTTTTTGGAAAACAAAAAAATATAAGAAAACCTCTTACAGAGTTAAAACATTACCATCGCCAAATAAAAATTATTACACATATTTATATTTTGTGGATTGAATTTATAAAAGGGATACCTTAAAAATTATTTAAGGAGGAAAAGAAACCAACATTCTTTTTCTTGGTCCCAATGCGTGGAAATTATTTTAACTGCTTTTATTCAAATTAGAAATGGAAATTTCTTAACAAAGTTACATTTACATCTTACTAAACTAAAGGATTGAAAATAAGCCATGCTGTTAATACTTCTGATGCTGTACTAATTAAATTGATATGAATTAATAATAAAACAGAAAAGCTATTCTATTCAAAGCATAGCAGCAAACTTTAAATAACAATATACAGAGATGTCTCAATCTAAGAGATTAACTTGAATCAGTCAAACAACTGCATTTAGATTTTTTTTTTTTTTTTTTCAACGTAAAAGTCACATATGCATTGCAACATATTTTTTTATGTGCTTTTATCTAACTTAAGTTTGTTTTTGTATGTAAAGATGGAATTTTATAATATATTTTTCACTTGCTTCCTGATATAATTATAAAAATTACGTACACAGGTTTGTTTCTGACGACAATACAACATATTTTTGAGGCATTTTTCTGTTAGTCAGATAAATCACCAAATAATCTTTATTGTTATAACTGATCGTGAGTTACAAACATAATGGAGTTACAGGGTGTCTAGCCACCTGGAAAAGTCAGGAAAATTTTATGGACTGGAAAAGTCAGGGAAATTTATATAGATTTTAAAAATCAGGGAAATTTTCTATTCCTGGGGTAAAATCAGGGAAATTTGAAAACTCTGAGAAAGAGTTGCAAAAATTTGAAACTTCCAAGAATTTCTTATTACAGTAGAGCGAAGATTATCCGAATAAGTCAGGAACAGAGATGCAAGGTTCTAGTTCAGGCCCTAGTTCAGATAAATGGACAGACAATTTAAGGGGTTTATCTGGCTATACTAAAACCTTCACACTTATCTAAGCTTAGGAATGGCAACACCAGTTAGTGCTGGCATGTTAAAAAATCTTTTTTTATGGTTTTTTAATTGTTAATTTATTTATTTTTGTTTGTTTACATTTTTATTCTTAAAAAAATTTTCTCTTTTTATTATTTTCTGAACTACAGAGATTATAATTTAAGCAAAAAAGCATTTGATTGAAACTTGCTTCAACGAAGACATTCTTTTCAATGCTGCCATATCTCTAATTCTTCTTAAATATGTTAAATCAACGTTCTTCAGCCATTCGAGTCATTTCAAAACTGTTTCCAAACATTCAAAGACTTCGTTATGTGATGAACCTGGGATATTTTCACAGCATTCGTTTTCATTTTATTCAATTTCTTTTTCATATCATGAATCTCATCCACAATCTCATCATCATTTAAAATCTGATATCCAGGGTCATGTACTTCACTATTTAACCACTCGTTAATTTCATTTTCTTCATATCTCAGGATTCTTCCTGTCTCCTTTATTGTTTTACATTCTTCATTTTCTGATCCACTATCAGTTTTTTCTTTATTTAAAATTTTATTCCAAGCCAATGGATAATTGGATGTTCGGTTAAAAACATTTTGGGGAGAAATAGGCTGTTCGGATAATTGGAAGTTCGGTTAATTGGAGTTCCGATAATCGGCGCTCTAGTGTATATAACTAAGAATTTGAAATTTCAGTGCCAGGAAAATCAAAGTAAAGAGTATTTTGTAAAGAGTAATCCTGTAAATGTTATTTCAACCTGTCGTGAAAATAATTTTGTCTACACCTTTTCAATTCTTCCTTGCAACTTCGAGATTTTCAGCTTCACTGAAACTTTTGTACTGAATGTTGTAGGATTGATTAGATGGTTCAGTCTGATTGCTTATCTTTGTTTTGGAACGTTCTTAGCTTAATTTATTGAATATTTATTATTTGTATTAAAATATGTCAAAGCAATCTGTATTTAACTGTGACTGATGTGATAAACAATTTCATTCTGATTGGACAAAATGGATAGAACCTGAAGCTAAAAGTGTGTATCTGCAAAATGTTTAGCATATAAAATGTTCAACAATTTGCAAATTTGCAAGAATTTGTTTAGCAATTCAGTAGTTGTTACTTCAGAATCAGTTGTGAAAGTTCTGCTCTCAAATTCACAACTTTTAGGAGATTTTGTGTTTAACATAAAAAAAAATCTCGATACCTGGAAAAGTTGAGGAAATTTGTTGCTGATCTGGAATAGACACCCTGAGTTAATTAGATGCCAAATCGTATTTGCCAAAATATGCAAACTGACTGTGAAACTGTAACAACAAAATATTTTAACTGCTAAAATGACGAAATATAAATATATAAGAATGCAATAATTTAAAAAACTCTTATTTAATAGTTTAGTATTAATTAAACTATGATTATATGTTGAGAAAACAATTTAGAAATCCTAAATAGATAAATAATGGTTTATTTTCTTTTTTGTTGCGATATCTTTAAAAAAAAGAGCAAAAATTATAATAAAAATATTTACTATTTCACGCTTTCTATCAAGCATAAATCAAAGCAGTGTTTTTTCAATAATTGGAACCCACACCAAATTAATGTAATGTAAGAAATCTTTTAGAACTGCAAAAAATTGCAGGCATGAAATTAGGTGCGATTTTTAAGATAAATATAAAATATTTAGAAAAGAGTGTTTAAAAATATATATATTACTTTTAGCGTTACTTATTTTAAAAATGAAAATTATATTTTAGAAAGTTGATACTCTGTATTAATATAGATGTATAAAAGTTGCTTAAATAATAATAATAAATAAAAGTTTGTACTTAAAGAATTTAAAATAAAGAGCTAATTTAAAGGTATGACTGTCACACCTGCAACAATGATACTAAACCATGAAAATGCATGAATTATTAAAACATAGAAACGGCATCTACATTATCTTTTTTTCATCTCTTTAGGTTATTAGGTTATTAGGTTACTTCATTAAAATTAACACTCATAGATTGAGTTACCTCAGTATATTAAGACAATATTAAAAATGAAGTATTGACAAAAAACTTCATCTTTTAAGCAAAGCAAATAAACACAGTTGAAACTTGTTAATGGACATTATATCATAACAAAAACTTATGATTTACAAAATTCAGGGGCACCTGCCACGTATAAAGTAAGTTTTTTTGTAAGTAAGAAAGAAACTATAACTTATTACCCACTTAAACAAATATGATAGTTTGATTTTTTTTTATTACTGTTATTTTACAGAGCAGCTCCCACAGGACATTGTACAACTTTGCTTGTTACCAGTAAGTAGAGAATCCAGTTATTACCACGGGCAATATCTTGAGAATCCCTGTCCTACTTTGTAACCACTTAATAAAAATATTTTTCATTTTGTGGATTTTATATGGTTATTACATTACTATAGCTGTCCCGGGATCCTTTCTAGTCCTCTAATAGTGCATTAGAAAGTAGATTAACCTTCTGGTTAATCCAACTGTCATCTCTCATTACCATTATCTAACCAGAAGGTTTATCCAATTAGATAAAGCTTCTGGTTTTTAAAGTACTTAGTAGCTGAGTTTTAAATTATAACTTTATCACTTGCAGTAATGGATATGTTTAATCCATTGGCATGGTATATTTATAATATATGGTGCATATATATCAATCTTTTTTTGTGGATGAGGGGGCAAAAATGGCAATTTTCTTTATTAAGCACCAATTTTACAAGCTTTTAGTGGTGCCATATACTTTAAAACAACCCATAGACTATCAACTTGACTTTGATTGTGTATAAAGTGACTGCAGCAGTTGCCAATATACGCCAATGAATTAAAAACAAGCATAAATTATTCTTCTATTATATTTTCTCATCATAAGCTCCATGTACAATATTTTCTTCGATAAGAATTTAGGAAAAGAATTATTTTAACAATTCTTTAAATTTTCAATACAACAAGTTTCAACCATGAGTACAACTATAAATTAGCAACTTATAATTTCATGATATGAGTAAAAGCAACTTATAAGTACATTCCGTTAACTAAGTAATCAGCATCATGGGTTAATCCACGACCTTTGCGAGACAGCCGTCGACGCAGCGTTTTCAGACGACATGCTAATAAGATGACTAAGAAAAAAGAAACAGTCACTCCGAGAACCAAAGCTAAGATAGCACTATTAGCTTCGTGAGTATGAGTGGTGGTGGACTGATATAACTCTGCTACAGACATTTTGAAATCTAGAACAGTTCTTTGAATAGATTTTGTATTAGCTTGGGGTGTAGATTTCACAATTATTAATGAGTTATCTTTCGTTGCTTCAGTACCTTAAAGAAGATGATATAAAATAAATGTAAAGTAATTACAAGCATATAATGCAAATAGAAAAGAAACCCATACATTCCTTGAAATATACAGGGGTGAATCTGAATCGATGGTTAAAACTTTCAGGGGTGATAATCAGGGACTGATTTATAAATTTGGGAGCTCCAGCACATATGTTTACAATGGTCCACTTGCACTGATACTTACAGGGAACATGAATAAAAAACATATAAATATATATAATATATATATAATTGAAAATGGTACTTACTAAGAATAAGATAACTACTACTGACTTTAATAATTACTTTAAAATATCCATTAAAAAAAATTAATTTGATAATCATTAATTTACTTTTAAATAATACTCAATAATTTAAATGAGTAGATGTTTTATAATAAATTGTGTGGTGCTGATTATCTTTTTCTATGCAAGTCCACATATCTATAATAATAGAGTATGCAAAGAATAATAATGAATTTTATGTAATACCAAGCTACAATTATTTAAAATATTAGGGGATCTGATGCCTATGAGCTATGCTCACTAACTCGCAAATAATCTGACAAGAACAGGAACAGGATTAAATCAGAATTAAAAATACAATTTATTTTTAAAGTGGTAAAAATAAAAGAAAATATTCACTATAATAAAGTAATTAAATATGGATGTTTCAGACAAAATATACGATTTTATAAAAATACAATACAAACACAATAGAATGTAGAACGAAGTGTAAAATTCCATCAGATGTTAAAACTACATCACATTTTGGACAATAATTGAAAAACCTACAGCAGCAATTGGGAGGCCTCTGAAAATTAGGGGTTCTGGGCCCATGCCCCGAGTGCCCTGCCGTAAATCAGGCACTTTGATAATATGTACAAGATAAACTATTTTTTGTATAGGAAATCAAGTTCCCAATTCACACTTTATCCCTCCAAGGAGAACTCTGATTTTTGTACATAACTCTAGCAATAACAAATTCATTATAATGATTTTGTACTTTGCTTTCTATGAAACATAATAATCATAATATCATGAAAAGTGAGCGAAATTGCTACAATTTACATCAAAACAACAGTAAGCTACACGCTCTGTAAGAAATCACAACAAAAAATATGTTACACCTCATCAGGAGGGTTAATGTGCTGTGATATTACATCTAAAATATGTAATCTTTCTTGTTAAACTTGACAAAGCAAAACGGAATATGTCTATAACAAAATCTTGCATTAAGAAGAACCATATAACTGCCTAGTGCTAAAGTGGAAAACTTTCTAAAACACTGGCAATTCTGTTTCTGTAGGTTTTACTCAATTGGGTACATTTTCTTTGCTCCTTTGAATTGTAAAGAATTAAATTCCTTGAAATAAAAGCATATGCAAGATTTTGATATTTTTATGATATAGATAAGTAATATCAATGACTGGTATAAAAGTCAATGGTTTCATCATGATTAACGTATTACAAGTAATGAAAATGTGAGAATTTTTCAAAGGTAATTTATTACATTTTCATTAAAGATTGTAAAAATAAAAATATAGTAATCACAAAGATGTTTTAATCAAAGTTAGCTCCAAACTAACAATTACAAAAAATCGGATGCTACTAAAGAAGGAGGAGGGGGTACTTAAATGTGACAACCTATGACACAGGGGGAAGGAGGAGTAAAAAAAAAACTTGAAATTTGTGAGACATAATTATTGGATAACCCCGATTCAGATTGTGGTATATTTCGGTATTACATAGTCTATACACAACACACTTCCAAAATTTCGCATTACATCATCCTATTTTATACAAACCAAAATTAATCAGGTAAAAATCCCACCAAAAAATCTGCATTGCTGTTAAAGTTATGAACAGAAATTCAGATTCAGCTTGCAGTGAGACACCCTAAATTATTGACAGCACAAGTGAATTGCAATACAGGTTTCCTATACAAAAACTGCTTGCCTTGATGCATATCATCACCTCTGAAAGTTTTGACCATTAGTTTGGCTACATCCTGTATACTAATAGAAATATAAAGCACTACTTTATTTAGAATTTTACAAAGCATCCTATTGAATACTCATATCACATCATATTGGGCGATATTAACAAGCACTTTTTAACCCTCTGACTGACCAGCAAAAAAGGCAAAATCGTAATGTTGTTTCCTCTGTAATTTTTTTAAAGGTTAAAAAAAGATGATTTTTCCCACATAATATAAAAAAGTTAATTATGCATACGAATATAATCCTTGAAAGTATTAATCATTACTCAATATTTTAAAACTGCATTATATCTTTAGAATTATATTAATTTAAATAATGGTTCTATTGCAGTGAAACCTACAGCTTAGTGAACAGATATTAGTTCACAGTGATGAGGTTAATGGTAAACTTAAAAAATGTTGATTTTAATTTAAAATTTTGATTATTTCAGTTTTATATTACACATTTTTTTCCTTCTGAATGTTTATTTAAATTGGCTGACTTTTTGACACGTAATGTAGAATGAGTGACTACATACTTTGAACTATGTTGCTCTCCTTAGAAAGTGGACGTAGCATATCCTTGTCCAGATGCTTTAAAGGATGTTCTGGTGGATGGCGAATATGCTCTAAAAATCAAAATTTTTAACTTTAATAGATATAAAAGAATTGTTTTGAAAGTTTGGAAAAAAAAAGCCTTAAAAAATATCATAATAAAGTATGAAAAGCATCAAATATTGGCATCAATTAAAATAGAAGTGTATAGCTGTATGTTCAATAACATTACATGCATTTCAAACAAAATAGCAATAATAATAATGTGATTTCTGGCAGCTCAAACAAATTTGTTTTGAACCAGAAATATTTTTTTTAAATATAGCTTATTCCTGTGCTGTGTATCTATTTAACTTCATCTATTAAGTAAAATTTCTGGTTCTAAACAGGTTTATTTGACCTATGGCTTACACGCCGGAAATTACAGTAGTCTGGTCCCTCTGTGGATGAGCAAAATGCCAAAAAATAACATACATAATCTAAATTTACATGTGTTACTTTCTTGATGCATGTGTCTCTTAAATCACTTCAAGAAGAACCAAGTCTATTTTTTGTCTCAAAACAATCTTACATATTTCTATTAACATTATTATTTTTCTCGTTTGTTTTTAGGTGTGTTTGTAATTATATAAATACATAGCTCCTATAGTCGTCATCTGGTCCGTCCGTTTGTCCACATATAACAACGTAAAAACTACCCAACTGAATGGTTTGAAATTTAGAATATAAAATCGCTGCAGAATTTTGTTGAGTCATTTCAAATTTTATGAAAATCGAATCAAAACTTAAAAAGATATTAATAAAAAATTTCTTCATTCTATTAAATCCTATCATACATTATTAATTCAATGATAGGTAATGATAGGTAATGATTCTAGGTTGCCATGGTGATTATATCCTATTTAAGATGGAGTCCTATTACAGTAGAGTCTTGAAAATCCGAGGTAATTGGGGCTGACACCACCTCGGATTACTGAAAACTCAGACTTTCCAAAAAAGTAGGAAATTCTTGCCAATTATAATTTTACTCAATTAGGATGACAAAGAATATACATACTTTTATTCCTTTTGTAATGGTATACAGGATACTTTACAAAATAAAAAAAAATCAATTTTTTGCTGCTTTAACACATTATTTCTCTTTTTAGATGCAATTGTTAGCCTACTCTTAAAAAGCATAATGTCAGCAGGGGTGGCTGCATTTTGCTGTTCTATATATTTTAAAGCCAGTTCTAAAGATGCAGAACCTTCACTATAACAGATTGTTTTTTCAAATGGCAAAGAGTCCTTTTTTTTCGTATCATTACTTTCCTCTTCATCTTCTATCATTTCTACAATAGTAGATTCAGTAATTTCCAGCATTTCATCACTGTTTAGCCATTCTTAAATGTCATCTGAATTACAATTTTCACAGCCAGGTACTTCTTTCACAAATCTTTCAAAACAATGTTTCCACCATCGTCATCATTAAAAATCTCAGTGGATGATACCACTTTAGGTAAATATTTCAACCACGATTTATTCAGTGCTGTAGATTGAATTTCTTCCCAAGAATCAGCTATCCAGTAAACAATATCTTTCATGTTTACACTCTTCAAAACGTTCTCAATGCTTTTATCACACTGCACTAAATGTTCCCACAAACAGTGTCGCTATATTTTTTTTTATATTCTCCAATACACCTTGATCCAGTCAGTGGCTGTATTAAGCTTGTAACATTGGGAGGAAAAAATATCGTACGAAGTAACGGCATTCTTTTGGGTGAGGGAAAAAAATAGAGATTTTAATTTTTGATGCCTCAAATAAAGTGGATCCTCAGAGTTTCAAGACTCTACTGTATTTCTGTATTACTGAATTTAATATATAGAATCGTAATAAATTCTGTATTCATATATTATTGCGTAAGAATGCAACAGCTATTGCACCAAGACCTGAATATTTATAAAACTAGTAATAGTTTCACACTTCGAACGCACCTCATTTGCCATGTTTGATGTACTATTTCTGACTTGTTGAATTATTTCATTGTATCCTTTTAAAAAACTGTACCAAAATAAAGATATGCCAGTGACACATGTGCAAGACTTTTTTATTCATTTTTAATTAACAACAATTTTTATCAAGCAACATGTTTTAACAAAATTTGAGCGTATACCATGTCAAAGAACTGTTCAAAAGCTTGTTGTATGATACCTCATTCATAGTTGTGCTTTTTGTATGTGTATAGAAAAAAGGAAATTGACTACTTCTGTTGTCAACATCCCTTTTTCTCAACTAACATGTAGCATACAATGATGAATGAGGTATCATTGGATAGTATTTTTTGCTCACATCTGACATTGCATACTGAATTTAACTAATATGTAGCGTACAATGATGAATGAGTTATCATTGATAAGATTTTTTGCCCACATCTAACAAAGCATACTGAATTTTCGTTATGCTTTTAGGTTAAGGGGCTACGTCAGTCACGCAAACAGACCCACTTCTAATGTGAATCTAATGGAAGAAATTTTTAAACTATCTCGTTTGCATTTCAACATTTTTAAATGATTTTTTTTGCATTGAATAGCTGAGGTTAATCTCTACAAAGGCCGTTTTTTTTTTACTTTTTTGATTTTGTTTGCTGATTTTTTTTTTATGAACATGCTTTCACTTTTGAAAGCGGTTCTGAAAGTGAAAGTACCTTTATTAAAAAAATCTGCAACCAAAATCGAAAAAGTACGAAATGGTCCTATTACAGATCAAGCTCAGCTATCCTATGCAAAGTTATTGTTTTTAAATACAAATTAATTAACAAATACAATAACTTATCTTTAGATATTTTATTTCCAATTATTTTAACTGATTATAATGTTTAATGCAGGTTTTTTTTATTATTATTTACTTTTTTTTAAAATAAAATAAAATTGTGTGATTTGCGTTCAGTTGCGGCTTTCTCAGGACCCCGAAAATTTACATGAGCCTTTCAGGGAAGGAAAAGAAGTTATTGGTCCTGCAGACCACTAAATTTTTCAAATTAGTGGTCTGACTGAATTTTCGGTGCTCTCGGACCAGTGGGCCACCAAGGATTTTGAATGCTGCAGGCAGAAGCTCACGATAACAAGCTAAAAATCTTATTTTTTGAAACAGAAAAGAAATGTGAATAAAATTAAACACACAGACATTATTAAATATAGAGTTTCATGTGAAAGCAATTTTTCTAACCTAATTTCTTTGGGAGTTGATTCACTATACTGGCTCTAATAAGGTCATCATTATTATAAAGATTTCCATCCCCATTTTGTGAAAGGAAGGCTTTTGCCTTCATTTCAGGGTAATAGTGTTGTTGCGGTACAGATTCATCCAAATTCATGTATGGTTGCTGCTGCTGCCTGGAATGGGGATATCTCCGTAAGTTATATTCATCTATGTCAGGTGGCTGGTTCTGATTCAAAAGTGGCTTACTAAAGAAGGACGATAAAAAACAAAAGATTCCATTATCAGATATATGTGTTAAATCACACACAGGAGTCATCAAATATAGAAACATGCATATTTAATAAAAAACAGTAAATAAAGCTAAATGCCATTATACAATTTAAAAAATATAATACATGAGAGGTATTTTTTTTTTTTCAATCTCCAATGGAGCATAAAATAAAGACAAGTGTGGATAATAAAATGTTATTATAACCTGGAGTCAAGTACAATCAAAGTTACTTTTCAACATAGTCACTATAAAAATTAAGGCATTTGTCATACTGGTGGATGAGTTTTCCAATACCCTCTTCATCAAAGATAGCATGTTGAGATAGGTCTCTATGGAGTCTTGAAGATTTTCATTCTTGCAGAAGTGCTGTACTCCAGACTTGTCTTCAGTTCTCAAAGAAAGTGAAAGTGACTCAGTTTCAGATATGGACTGTACATTGGGTGATCGAACTCTTCCCATCGAAATTATGAAAGAAACTGTTGGGCTATCTGTTTGACCTGGCACCAAAGGAATGTTACAGTTTTCAAGAGCTGAAAACAGGTCTGGGAGGGCTGAGCTTCCATCCTAACGAAAATTTCCAAGACGCCATCAGATCTAGTTTCAAGATGCTGGTGGCAACCTTCTATGAAGAGGATATTGGAAAACTCGTCCTGCCGTATGAAAAATGTCTCAATTTTCAAGGTGACTATGTCAAAAAGTAACTTTGATTGTACTTGACTCCTGTTTATAAAACCATTTTGTTATTCACATTTGTCTTTATTTTATGCACCATCAGAAGTTGGAAAAAAAAAATCTTTGTATGTACACATACATTTTTGAAGACTTTACATTAACTCTCTCATACAAGGATTATTTTTAAATGGAAGATAGAAAACTTTTGCAATTAAAATAGATTTAAAATGGATTATTAAAAACAAATAGAGTTGATGTTTTTTTTTTTTTTTTTTTTTTTTTTTTTTTTTTAAATCTTACATTTATTAGAAAATTACAAAACAAACTTCATATGAGATTTATAAGCTCTAAAAAACCATTATTATTAGTTATTAATTAATTGACAGCAGATTATATTCAATTAGATATGCAGATATGCATATTTTAAAGCTTTTTACCATTAAAGTATATAAGTACATAAAATTGCATTTAAATTAATATTTTCAACTTTTTAGCTCCAGCATGTTCAATTTGCTATATATTCCTTAATTCTTTACAGAAATGAATCCAAATTAAATCAACAAAATTGCATGCCTTTCGTTTAACACTTATGTTTTACATGTATGACTAAAGAAGTTCATCTAGGCCAAGTAGATTTCATTTGGTTAATATGCTTTCAACCTTTTTCTTCTGAAAAGTATATCCAGTTTTAACAACATGAGATATGTGGTTAAATGCAACAATATTGAATGCATAGAATTTAGATTTTATAAGAAACATTGTTAATAACTTTGATAGTCAAGTCTCTTCTGCTATTTCCTCTGCTAAAAATATGCAAAATGACAGAACTTTTCAGAAACATCTCTGCATGATAGAAACTCATTTTAATTTTTCTAATTCCATACAGCACAAGACTGGAATCAAAGAACCTTTGGTACTTTTCCAGTATCGGGGCCTTGGCATTTTTTAAAATGCTTGCCACAATTCGCACATCAGAAAGTGAAATTTAATGCCACATGATATAAGCAACTATAAAAAACCTGATGATCTTTTTTACTTGTTTTTATATGTATTTATATATTTATAAACATTTTATTTATCTATATATATTATTGTTTTTAAATACAAATTACTTCTGTTTATATATAAAAATAGATGAATAGCTTTTTTATTTTAAGTAAACTATATAAACATTGAAAAAAATTGCTTTAGTATATAAGTGAATATATACCAATGAATAAGTTGTCAGAAAATATGTTGTCAAATTTCTTCTCTTGCCATGATATAAAATTAGGTTTTGGAATTGTGGCTAGTGAAATGCTTAGAAAACACACACTGTTTTTTCATACATTGCTTTATTGGACGTAGAGGACATATTAGCCAGAGACCACAGACATCAAAGGTGGCACCCGCCAGAATCAATCCGAGCAGACCCCAATACCATGTCTGTTCACAAGGGCTGCTCATAGGAATCTGTGTGAGTTTAAAGTTCTAAGAGAAGATCATCACTTGAAGACTACTTTATTACAATTTGCAGCCTTAGACTGTTTTATATTAGATGCTCCTGAGCAGGGTTGTGCAAAATTTTAATTAGATTAACGATTGAAAGTTAACGATTATTTTTTAAATCATGATTAAAGATTGACCGATTAAGCTTAGTTTCAATCCAACTCATAGACTAACGATCAGTGATTATTTTAATGTAATCAATGCTTTGATTACGATTAAATCAATTCAATCCTACTCATAGACTAATGATCAATGATTATTTGGTTGTAATTGTTTGCTTTTTTATGATTAAATCAACTCTTAATCTAAATAGTCAATCTAATTAGTCAATCTAATGAAGGATTTATGATTGAAATTTTCATGTATTGTTCTGGCTTTGGGGCCTTTATTTTACCTTTTTTTCAAGCTTCTTCTGGTTTAATCACTCTTGATCGCTACTAAGGTCTTGCATCGGGTCTTGTCTTGGATAGGGCTCTCTTTAAATATTTTGGATTTGTTTCAGTTTCAAGTAGGTTTTGACTCTTTCTGGTAGGGCTCGGTATGACTTGATTTTTTTTTTAAGTTCTGAATATTTTTCGAATGAAGAAAACTGTATATAAATACAATGAAGCCAAGGCAGGCCAGTCATTATTTTATTTTAAAATGTTGTCCTACGTCATAATTCTTTCTCGTAATTCTATGACTGAGTCACTTTTATTCACAACACCCGCTGTATAACAGTTGATACTTACAACTTGGGGTAAAGGTTATCTAAATAATACTAGATGATTAATAATTAAATACTAAGCATTGATTAAAAAACAGAAAAAATAATAAGTAATAAAAACTTCTTAAATTTAAGTTTTCGACCTTATCCAACATCCCATATTCCAAGAGTACACAAAGGAGTACAAAAAACTAAAAAAGGACAGGCAAATATTAACTCATGTTACCGGTTTCACAGACTACTGCTTTTTTCAATTTTTATAGTTTAACTTGTAACTTTCAGTTTAACTACAAATATCACCGAAATTTTGCTTCATTTGGAACTTTAATACTGTCACCAGAGACTTTTGAATAAGGGAATTTTAATTGTAACAGTACTGCACAAAAAGTTTAGTGCAAAAACACTATCCTGAAATTTAATTGCGTCTTTTATTAATCTTTTGATAGAGCGTTCTCACAAACTACTTCACAGTAGTTATGTGATAATTTATGTGACATCAGTTAAGGGTTAATTCAATATTACGTTGGCGAGAATGGGGGAGGGGATGCAAAGCATCCCCTTTGATTTATTCTTACACTTTTATGATGTGAAGCTGACATCAAACTGTTTCATTTTTCTTTTACGATAGACTTTCTTCATCAGTTTGTTGCAAGTTTATTTTTAGGATTTAAGCATAATTTTGTATGTTACCGTACTGTCGTATGTTTAGCGTAATTTAGTACGTTTATTAAGCGCAATTTGCAGCTGCAAATCAGTTATCTGATACAGAATTTTTTTTTCTTTCAATTCTTTAAACTGTTTAAAAATTGTCAAAACATATGTAAATGTGTACTGTAAAAATATTTGTAAGCTTAATAAATAATATTTATAGATCATTTCTTTATATTTAATTAGATTAAAATTCCAACAAAAAAAAAAAATATATATATATATATATATGTATCTTTTTTTTTTTTTTTTTTTTTCAAAGTTTAAATGAGTTGCAATTAAGGGAAATACACTTGGTACACAAATCTTAAGATTTTATTTTATTCATTAACAGTGTTTAATTCAGGCACTTTTCTCTGGGAGGGATTTTTGTGGCTCCGGAGGAGGGAGGGGGGGGGGGGGCGGATTTCACTTTTTGACCATTGTAAATACAAAATCTCAAATCTTCCGGGAGGTGCATGTCATCTCTCCAAGGGGGGGGGGGGTCATTAAGTATGGTTAAATATAGATTTTTTTTTTTTTTCCATTAGGAGTTTCTACACTAGAAACTTATTAAAAAGTTGAGTTGAATCTTTTCTATTTTTAACTTGAAAATTACTGTCATTCAAGAAAGAACAAAAAATACATTTTTATGAAATTTTCTTATATTTCCCTTTAAAAGGCGCTTTTTATCCCACAGCTTTTTACATTTCAATTTAAAAAAGTGTAAGGCGCATATATTTTTGTCTTAAAAGTAGCAACCGTGTATAATTTCTTTGTATCCTTAACATTTCCACAAAAATCATAATTTTAAACTTTTTTTGAACGCTTTTCGTCATTCATTTCAACCTTTTAAATATCTAAACTTTTTAACTGTTCTGTGAGACTAGTTTTAAAAGTAATATCCACATCAATTAAAATTTTTTATCCTTAACAATTCCATTGAAATTGTAATTTAGAACGTTTTTAGAACACTTTTTGCTGATGTCACCGTTTTAATTTTCGATTTTTTTAGAAACTGTTCTTACATAGCATTTAAAACTTTTAAGTAATTACCATCACGCAAATTTCAAGTTTCTCTCCCCATCGATATAATAAAAATTGCAATTTCAAAACTTTTTCGCTTCTGCATCCATTGAAGGTAGTGGCACCGACATGAAGTACAGTCTATGAGGGAGCAGGGACTATCGCCATCGATTTGTGACTATCAAATGATTAATAATATTGCTCCTATTTGCCTAAAATAGTAATAAAAAATATATCAGTTTTATTAAACGGGTTTCAATTGCCCCTAATCCCCCCCCTAAATAATTTAAACATATTGACCTTGGTTTATAGGAATAATTTTGTGTGACACTGTATAATCAATAAGGAAAATCGTATAGTGACTCTTAAAAAGAATTTCGTACCAATGAAAGCGAATTTAAGAAAGTAAACAGGGCAGTCATATTTCATTTTTATCTATGTAATTAATGATTAAATTAATCACGATTAAATTAATCAAGATTGAAAAAATCATAAAAAAAACTTTTTAAAGAGCAATTACTTTTTCAATTTCAATCATGATAAATTGAATTAGGCATCAATTTTGTATGATTGAATCTTTAATTGACTAATCAATCAATTAAAAAAGTAATCAATTAATGCCAACCCTGCTCCTGAGTAATCTTGGATAATTGGCTTTCACTTTAGTATAGGATATGTGTTCATGCTCTCCTAGACTTAAAAATTATAAATACTTGATAATTGGGCTATGTGTTGCGAGTTACTTCTGAATTTAATTGGATTTGAAATAACAATGAAATTATGATGATTGAGAAGTGTCAAGACATCGAACATATGTCTGCACTGATGATTATCGAAAATAGGTAGAATTTGATAATATCTCTTATGGAATTCTAACGATATGAAGTACTACTTGGGGCAGATATAAAAATTGAGTTAGCAACTATGGGGAAGGTATACCAATTAAAAAAGGTTATATATCTTATCAATTTAATAACATATATATTACTGTTTTTAAATACAAATTACTTCTGTTTATATATAAAAATAGGTGAATAGCTTCTTTATTTTAAATAAACTATATAAACATTGAAAAAAAATTGAAACAGTGAATAAGTTGCCAGAAAATATGTTGCCAACTTTCCTTCTCTTGCCAAGGATATTTTCTCTAGTTCGCCAAGGCCCCTATACTGGAAAAATACTGAATTTTTTATTAAATGATGCTATTTGTGAAATAAATAAAAATCAAGGGTGTATTTCTATCATTTCTGAAGGAAAGAAAATGAGAGAGAAGTTAAATTATATTTAACATATAAAAAAAATTAGGTTTTAAAAATATGAAAAATAAATGACTTTGTGAACGGTGATGGGGATGAACTACAAACTGATTTGGAGATGAACGCAACGAAGTATTACAAATACAGTGGGTGATTGATTAGCAAACTGTTCAGTTTATGAACAGATTGGTTAACAAACACTTTCATGAGAGATTTTTATGTTTGGATAACGAACATCTCACAAAACAAAGCCAAGAAGAAGCAATACTGTGTTTTATACTTGCTGAGCTGTATTTAATTGTAATTTAATCTACTGTCACTTAGAGACAGTTGTATACACATGGCCTAATTAATTTATGGGTTACCGGGTGTTTGGGCCCTACATTTTAGTGCCCCCAAATTAGAATGGACAGATTTGAAACATTAATTTTTATATTTTGTGTCACTTTTTAAAGAGATATTTTTAACTGCAAATTAATTATTTTAATTGAAATTTAGTTCACAATTTATTAACAAGCTCTAGGCTCAACTTGAGATTTACTGGCCCTGTCATAAACATGATCTTTTAGAGAACAAAGGAGTTTTTGAAAGGTCAAAGTGACAAATTGATATATATGATTTAATGCCATAGTTGATGAATGTAATCCTAAAAGTTTTTACAAAGGGCATTTATTTATTTATTTTTTTTAATATGCCACGACATGGAGAAAGCCATCAAAATATGATCTGTCCATAATCAACACAAAATCTATGATTGATTAACTGATCAACCACTGAACTGCCCAGTAACACCTGATGAAGTTGAAAGAACATTTTCCGATTTTAACTAGGGTGAAAAAAAAATTTAACTCTTTGTATTTATGTATTTCTATTCATATAAGGAGTCCATAGAACAAAAAAAGTTAAGAATCCTAGTTTTAGATGACAAAAGACAAAATCTAACTGTGGAAAAATATGTGCTTGTGTGCTGTAACAAAAAATACTTCAATGAGATGAATGTTTGTGATAATGTGCCTATGTCTTTTAATTATTATAATTATTTACTAAAAATTATAAATAATCCTTTAGATTTCAAGTAGTAAATATTGATTTCCCTATCAATAAGCTTAGATACAAAAATTTAAATAAAACATTCTGTGGATTTATAAGTATGTGTTTTTTCAATAAAAGTTACAAGTAGGGAAAAGTGTTGTACTTTGAACATATATGTACCTTCGACCTACAAAGTCTTAAGTTCAATCTATTGGACTCGTATAAAACTAATCAATGTAGTTTTGAGCTATACCTCTAGATGTCACTTAGCAGTTGGTCTCTATAATATGGTCAGCACATATTGCAGACAATCAGATAAAAAACAGATTTGATCATCAAAAAGTAAATTTTTTAAGGCTGCAACTTTTCCTTATATCGCGTTATCAACAGTTATTTGTTTTAAATTCAAAGTTACAGATAAAAGAGTATTTATAGTGCATTATGAACATGAGTTTCAAATTGTGTTAAGCCTAACTAGAAAATGGTAAAAATTTATTATTTTTCAAGTCACGAAGCTTTGCACCTTGAACAGGTCAAAAGTACAATGTAATTACATATTATTCTATTAAAAAGCCAACAAATGAAAATTTGTCAGAAAAGTTTGTCCTTGTATCATTAAAGGAAGGAATTCCAAACTCAACTCTATATGTACACCCTTTGTGAACAGAAAATATGTATAAATGGTGAAGAAAAGATTATTGTTGTGTCCATGAAACGTTTCAGTAGCATGAGAATAGGATTCATACTTGAGGAAAATATGTTTCTCAATCAGTTGCGATCAAATCATTAGCATTTTGCCAGAACCTAGTCTTATTTAAAGAGAATTCTTTATATTTCCTGGTATCTATACTACCAATATTCTGAATAATTTGAATATAAGTTGATTGCAATATCTATTTTTTTATCTACTTATAAATGTTATTGTATCATAACTACATGCATGTGTGTTAAGTGTGCACATTTGTGGTAAATGCATAAAATTTTACTTCTTTAAAAAATAGCAATTTAATAAGCAGACACATTTAATTCTTTTATTTTAAGATATCAATTAACTTTAATCATAATACATGACAAATAGAAAGATTCTAGCTCACTGGGTATCTCAGAAATATTTCAGTTTTGACTTAGATGTGCTACTTGCATCCATGTTTCCAATCTATAAGAATATAGAATGTGTGCCAATAAAAGATTTAAATTTAAGTAATAATGAAGGAATGGTCTCATCTCTGGTTTCAAACTGCGATTTTTAAGAGAACAAAACCAAAATATTTGATTTTAACTGAAGAGGTATGATAACTGGAACAAAAAATATTATGATTTGAAATCATTAAATATATAAACGTGTAAAAAAAATTATACTTACTGCATACTCATCTTTGTTTCAGGATATTGCTCAGCTGTTCTAGCAATTTGCTGGGCATAGATATTTTCTTTATCAGGATAACCCATTCCTTTGTTTAGGTCCTGTACTCCAGATTGTGGGAATTCTGAAAGAAATACAAATACAATTGGCACATTGACTGTCATAGCTATGTTTAAATCAAAAAAGCAGTTACCTAATTCAAAAAAAATATATGTATTTAAATATTTATATGCATTCATACAGTGGAACTACGATTTAATGTTTCCCACATATAACATTTTCCCATTTATAATGTTGTTTCAGCTTAGTCCCACCAATTTCCTATACCAACGAAATTTTAAAAAATCTGCTTTTAAATCTCATTCTGATGTCTCTCGTGCATTTAAAGACGTTTTCTTAAATGAAAATGAACACTTTTTTGAACAATAACCGATTGTTTTTGACGAATTTCATACTTTTTCAATCTATAGTCCTGCTTCCCTTCCAATCGATATTTCCTGTAATCAACATGGTTTTCTTAAAAGTCAGACGACCCTCCTTCGAACAGAATCAGCTGGACTACCTATGCCCTTGGTTAATAGTAGATTAGACAAGTGAGGATTTGACATGTGAACTCTCTTCCCCTTTTTCCAGGTGTTTAGGAAAACATTACTGCCCTTCACCCTTTGCCCACTACTGACCCGTTGACATTGTGATGCATTGAAAGACTAACCCATCACTTTAGGAAATCATCTGTATCTTCTTTATCAAGGGTTATATGTCATTTTACTAGGATTCTGCATAAAAGCATAGGATATCACAATACACAAATCCACAATGAAAATCTTTTTTCCTTTGTTCCCCTAAATATTCAAGTTCTTCCTTGATCTGTTCTCTTTTTCTTCCCAGTAGACTAATTGGGGGGGGGGGGGGGGGGGGTTAAAGAGAAAGGGAGCAAGACTGTGAGGTTTCCGATAGAAACTGAACTGAATGATAACATTGAAAATCTTTATTTGTTTTCATTCAGAGAGAAAGAGTTAGCAAGAAATGGCTGCAAAACGGAAGCGATTCTCTATTGCCAATAAGGCCAGTATTATTGAAAAATTTAAGCATTTTGGAGGGATTAAAACAAAATAGAATTGGCAAAATCCCTTTGATTTGCAACATCTATACTTAAAACAATTTTAAGCCTGCAAGATGCCGATGAAGCAAAATCAGATACACTAGGTAGCAAAAAAGATTAAAACTTTAAAAGCTATATGCTGAATTGGAAAAAATCTTAACTGAATGGCTGCCCCAGCATGCTCTGCAAATATTCTTATTAATGGAACAATATTAAGAGGGAAAGCTATGGAAATTACTCTTAGATTAGACATAACAGAATTTTCCACATCAAATGGGTGGATCGACAGATTCAAAATTTGGCATATAGATCAGTATGTGGTGAATTTGTAAGCAACGATCAAGCCATGATTGATAACTAGAAAAGGGATGCACTACCATCTCTGGTAGAAAATTATGCTCCACAGAATATTTTTAATGCTGATGAGACAGGCTTATTTTTCAATCTCCTTCCAGATAAGACGTACACAGTAAAAAAAGAATCATGTAACAGAGGAACGATGTCAAAAAAAGTCTAACTGTTTTATTGTTCTGTAATGTAGATGGTAGCAAAAAGCTAACTCTGTTTGTTATTGGACATGCTAAAAAACCTTGTTGTTTTAAAAACATTAAAACTTTTCCTACAAGTTACAAAGCTAATAAAAAATCCTGAATGACGGAAGTTATTTTTCAAGATTATTTGCGACAACTGGATAAGAAAAGGCAATTGAAGAACCATAAAATAATCTTGTTTGTAGATAAATTCACAGCTCACAAGAAGAAACATTGAAAAATGTGTGCATAGAATTTCTTCCACCAAATTGTACCAGTATGTTACAGCCCTGTAACTTAGGGACAATTCATTCCTTCAAAATAGCTTACAGACAACAATTTTTACAAAAGGAATTGTTTCAGCTGTAATTTTGTGTCAACTCCAATGACCAACTCGAATCCAAGAAGAAGATAAACATATTGGAAGCCCTATATCTGATATCGTTGCCATGGAAAAAGGTTACAAGAGACTGCATTCTTTCATAAAAAAAGCAAAATAAAAGAAAAAATTAGATATAATATTATAGTGTATATGAAAAATATCTAATTATTATGAACTTTGACTATGGTTGTTATGATAGAACATAATATTTTTCCATTTTAAAATCATTCTACACACATAAATGGGGTTCAACATTATCTTAATTATGTATAAAAATTAGAATACCCATTTAATTATACAATACTTTGGAATCAGATCAAAAATGCATTATCATGATTTATGAAGGCTATAATTGATATAATTATAATTATTTTGCATTTGTATTAATTATTTTAAAATAAATAAAACACTCTGAAATCAGATGAAGACTTTACAGGCATCCAGTATAATTATTATAAACCAGACCTGTGGACATGTGTGATGCTTTTGCACTGCAATCTTTGAGATTATTTGCCAATATATTTTTTCATTAATTTTTAATCACAACTGCAACTTTTAATCAAACAGTATGTTTAAAAGAAATGTGAGTGCACTATGCCAAAAGCCTGTTCAAAACCTTTTGTAAGAGACCTCATTCATCATTATGTATTTTGTATGTGATTAGGAAAAATGATGTTGACATCAGAAATTGTATATCTAAAAAACATGCATATTTATATTTGCATATATATATATATATATATACATATATTTATACATACCATCAATAGTGTATGAGTTGTCTTGAATAATGTCTTGACTAGGCCAGAAAGGGAGATCATCTTGGCGATAACCAGCAAAATCTTTGGCAGAGTCATAATCGGGTGACATTTGTTTGGGTAAATATTGCTCGTCTATTCTATCATATGGATTGTAATTCTGTTCTAGTGACGTTGCATGTGGTGGATACTGATCATAGTCATTTGCCCATCGATTTAAATTCTGCACATGAGGATCATTTGCAGAAATGAACTGACTGTGCTTGTGAATGAAAGGTGAGCCCAAACTATCTGAATCTGTAAACAAAAATTCAGAAATATAAACAATTTTGTTTGGCTAAGAAACAAAAAATTATTATTTGCTAAATAACATCATAAAGTCCATCCTGTAAAATACAGTCAGCTTTCATGCTCCTTTCAACTTCAACCCCCCAAAAAGTAAAATCCCAGCATTATCCCTGAGAAATTTTCAATAATCAATCAACAAAAAAACCTATCAAATAGCAGTGATTGTTGACTAACATAAGCTCTAAAATTAGATCTCTTAGTTTTCCTTGGGTAAATGAACATTTTTTTTTTCAAAGTTCTGTGCTTATTAAGGAATTTTTTGTAAGATTTTAAGACCAAAACAGTATCAGTTACCCTAATTTCCAGATTTTCATGAAGCATGTGAAAACTGAAAGCTATTTTTTAAAGTCAAATGACATAAAAAAGATCATAAAATAAAGCTTTTTTTTTTTTTAATTACAGCATTTAAAAAAAATTATAGCTACAATTATGTATATTTTGGGATGAGTTCCATATCCTGTGCCGGAAGATTTTTGGCGAAAAAAAATCTCGCCAAAATGCCGTTTTGGCGACATGAAAATTTTTCCAAGATTGCAGAAAAACATCATTTTTAAATCTTTATATTAATTATAAATCAATGATTTTGCACCATTTTTAAAGATAGAGAATGATATAAAAACATGGATTTATAAATTACACAAAGATTTAAAAACGAAGTTTTTGCGCCATCTTGGAAATTTTTTTCCGATACAATTACACAAATTTTAGCAGCATTCTAAATAAATGTCCTTTTTGAGATTAATACTTGTTATTTTCAGGGGGGCTCTGCCCCCCTGAACCCCCCGTTCTTAAAACATTTTTGACAATAAAAAAAGAGAAAAAAACTGGCCAAAAACTTTTTATAAATTTCAACAATATTTCAAAAACTATTATTTTTAATGCAGGTAAAATCCCGCTCACAACTACCAAAAAGAAAAAAAGTATAAAAAAGATGTATAAAAATAGAAAAAATGTATAAAAATAATTTAAAGAAATAATAGAAAATATGGAACATAGAAAAAACGTATAAAAATAATTTAAAAATGCTTACACACACAAAAAAAAAAAAAAACAGTAAGAATTTAATGTTTATAAAATGATCCCATTTAGGGTCTGAAACAGGGTACCAACTATTCATCTGAAAAAGCACATGTTTAGATTTATTTAGAATGCTGCTAAAATTCGAGCAATTGCATCGGAAGAAATTTTCAAAGTGGCGCAAAAACTTCATTTTTAAATCTTTATGTAATTTATAAATCCATGTTTTTACATCATTTTCTCTTTTTAAAAATGGTGTAAAATCATTGATTTATAAATAATATAAAGATTTAAAAATGATGTTTTTCCGCAATCTTGGAAAAATTAACGAGACTTTACTTACATCGACCAGCACAGAGAGTAATCCGAATGCGAGTGTCAGTGTGGCGTCGGAGCAAATTCTTATCTAACCGAATTCAAAATTTGCTGACTAACAGTTCCCGTGATACTAGTAAACCAATAAGCTTGAAGATCTCACGTCAAACAGTTGTCCGGTTTTAAAAAGGCATTTCCGAAAAAAGCAACCCTAAAGCCGTTCCAACGATCCAAAATCCGACGAATAAACTTAAACCAGATCGAAACATTTATCGCCAAACAAAGTGCGCCAAAAAAATCGCCAAATCTTCCGGCACAGGTTATGGGACTCTTCCCTGTATTTTACTATTTTAAGGGGAATTTTTAATAAAGTATTTTCCATTCATGGAGTTTATGAAAGACACTTAAAAAGGATAATTATTTGCTAATTATGAATGAGGATTAACTAAAAAGAATCATATTTTAATTATGAATGACATTAAAAAAAATAACTATCCTCTCTTAAAAATGTCTGCCATCTATCATTGAAATTTATTCAAACTATTAATAATGCAATGCTCAATCAATAATAATACATTATTTACTCAAGTATAAGATTTTCGAAAACTTTGGGTCCAAAATATAAGGTACGTATTATTCTTTTAAGACCAACACAACTGTGTAAGTAAAGAAAAAAAAAAAAACATTTTCCTGTTTTTGTGCGATTTAAAGTCGAGCCTGTACCTACAGAATCGTGTGGATCCTCCCTTGGCATAGCCTGACATCGGATATTTTAAAAAATATTTTTTTCAATCAAATAGGATCCTATTAATTAAGGGAAACTACCAAAACTTTTCATTTTTACCAAAAATCTTCCTGTATTCAAGGGTTGTACACAGAACATTTCTGATATCAATATAAAATCACATATACTTTCTGTTAAGGCAATGTTCATGTTTGTGACAGTACCAGTTTTTGCAGTCAAGTAGATAAGTAACCTGGAATTCAGGATTTATATTTCTACAAAATTTTTGGGTAACTCATGAAGTGTAGACTGTAGCAATTGTATTTGTATGTCATTTTTCCATTGTGTTTTGCAGGCACCAAAACAGGGTTTGTACATTTAAAACGAATATTTAAGCTGATTGTCAGCAACTTTAATTTGCTTGTTTTTCTGTTGCTGCTTTTAATGCAGTATGCCACTGCTGTACTTAGTTATGTTATTTTTATAATTACATTTAAATTAAACTTTTTAAATGGTATGCTTCTCTTTTCAACGAGTGTCATTCATGTCTCATACTTTCCACTGCATTAAGCATCTGTTAGGTGAAATCTTGATAAGTAAAATTCCACTATTACAGTTTCACTAATTGCTGAATGTAACACATAAATTTCACAATAAAATTATGTGAATACAGAAGTAGTGCCAAAATAAGTTAAATAATTGTATTCCTTACAAGCTGTAGGTTGCGTATTCTAAGCAAAATTAGGTGTGTCGATAAATGACTTAAAACGAAGCTTATAGATTGGGAGGCAGCTGCACAGACCATCACCTTGATGGTTTGAATTCCAGGATTAGACAGAACTTGATTAGCATATTAAAATGCAATTGGTCTGTCAAGTGATATCTTGGTAGAAACCACCTGCAGACCCGATTTTAGCGGTTGATTGGTACGTTTATCGTTGCATTTGTTTTCCTGCATACAAAGGAATGAAAACATGGAGGACTGGGAGCAGGAAAAGACAATGATAAACCTACCAGTCAACCATTAAAATCGTATTTTCAGAGTTTTCCAACAAGATATGAATTGGCAGTTGACAGACCAAGTGAGGACGTGGAGTTTCAAAACTCGCCTTATAAAAAATTATAAAAATTGTGTTTCCTCTATTAATCTATTCTATTGGTAAACCTGCACCGAAAAAACTCTACAATATGCAAAAAAACTAATTTTATCTTGTATTCCTGGCATTGTAAAATCTTGGTTTACAATGAAGACCAATAGACGCAGTTCGAGAATTTTCGCGATTTCCCAAAATTTGATTTTTTTTAATAACGCGAGTTTTGAGACTCACGTCCTCAATTGAATGCATGTTTTTACTTTATAATACAGATAACAGGGCCATAACCAGATGGTAGGCAGAGGAGGTGCTGACCCCCTAGACTTCATAATATTTTAATAATAAATAGCATTTGTATTACATTTTAAAACTTTTATACTTTGTAATCAAAGGTTTTATGGCTGGCGGAATTTCTCTCTCTTTCTGTCTGTATCTATTTATCATCATCTGTCTTATTTATTTGTCATTAAAGTGGAAAAAAGATCAGATTTCAATAACTCCACCCATAAAAATTTCAAAGCCCCCTCTGATTTTGCCAGCTGGTTACAGGTTCAGCTAGGTGGGAAGGCCTACTAATTGGTTTTAGCACAACAAGCCCCATTTAATAAGCGAAAAAGCCAGCTGGTTACAGCCTTGATAGATAACCATAGCACAAGACGATAATGAATGAGACTTTTACCATCAGCATGATGGTGATGACCAATCTTAGTCTTTGGTGGTATGGAATATGAAGGGGGCCACATTCCTTTGTAATCTACACGTTGAACATCTTTATGCTCAGGAGGCTTCTTGTAAGGAGGAACATTTTGTAAACTTTCAAAAGCAGAAGATGGTCGAGCAGACGGAGGCTCTAGTTTCACTGGAGGAACTTTATTTTCCAATGGAGGTGGAGTCTCTACTAATCTATCCTTGGTAATAATTCCTTTTTTTGGAACATCTAAATGGAATTAAAATGTTTATTGTTATTTAAATAAGATAATGTATTTAAAAAATTCTCTGATACCAACATAAATATACTTTAGTATTCCTATTTTTAAAAAGATGAAATGTAATAACTGCATCATTACACAGATGCTGGAGTCTCTACTAATTCAACCTTGGTACTAACTAATTCCTTTCTTTGGAACATCTACATAGAATTCAAATGTTTATCATTATTCAAATTAGATAAAGCATTCAAAAAATTATCTGATACTAACATAAATATACTTTAATATACCTCATTTTAAAAAGTTTAAACATAATACTTGCATCATTACATATATACAGGTGCTGAGAAAGAAGTCACTGCCCCACTACTGGATTTTTAAATTTAATTAACTAAATTTTGTTTATTTCTGATGATTTTGAAAAAAATTTATACTTTCCAAGTAATTTCAAATATAATTAAATACAAAGAGAAAAAGGAGCTAAGAATGTAAAGAAAAGAATATCTGTACAAAAAAAAAATTTAGTTCAATTTTTATCTTTTTTTAACATTCACATGTTTAAAAATCCTCTTAAATCGGTGCAGAGACCCCTCAAAAAAGGAAAACTGTTTACATTCTCTATTTTTAAAAAAGGTGAATGAAGCTTTTTTCGGATTTTTAATATTTACTTTTTGTATCATTTCTATATAGCATTTTACGGTTATATGTTTGGAAATTGTCTTAAACTGAGAAGAAGGTCTCTGTGACAAAAATATGATTTTTTTTCTTACTATTTCCTGCTTATATCTTGAAATAAATAAATAAAAAACTGGTAGAAACTTATTTTTCCTATTTTTTTTATTGTTAAATTTCTGTATTGCTTTCTATTTTGATAGGTTTTAAAAATGTCTTGCATGGATGTTCTGACAAATAATTCTTAGGTTTAGCTTATTCTCCATTTAAAAAAAAAAAATGAAGCCTAGGATGTAGACCACTGGCATATCCAAAATCTTGCCTCTCCCTAAGTTTCATTCAGCAAGCACCCATGTAACATCCCATAAAACATATGGAATCTGAAATGTTTCATTAACCAACATTTATTTAAACAGAAACAAAGAAAGACATTTTAAAATTAAGTACTTAAAGCAGTTTCTAGACTTTTGGATAATGCTTCAAATTTCAAATATTACTGACATAAAATGAGTAATCAGCTTCATTCTGCATGCGATAGAAAAAGGGAGTATTAAAATTTTGAACAAAATCATCCAATTTATACAGCTGAATTACAACAATGTGAGCTGCATATCATACAATACATGAGTACAGAAATTAATATATCAAACAGGACCCGTGCTATGCATAACTCAGTACTTAAAATAAAAATTGACTTGCTATTTTTGTAATATAGCACCAAATTTGAGTCATAAAAAAGGACATTAAGAACTTTGAAAAATCTCAAGAATAAAATAAGATTAATCTTTATTTTATTATTATTATTTTTACCACAATCAAACTGATTGGAAAAGAAATGATAAAAAACAAAAAAATAAATAACGTATGTATAATGCATTGTTCATTGAGGTTCATTTGTCTGTGATTTATATTGTTGAGCTGTCACACATAGTAAACCAGATATCATTGCCAAAAAGTTGTCTGAGTGAACTATGTCTACTAAAATTGAACAGCTAGCTTAATTGCAAGGGTGCCATTTAAGGTAGTCTATTAAGGGGGGGGGGGGGGAGGCATCTGGCTTTAACTAAGGAACACGATATTACAGAAAATGTAAATCATCACAGGTGAGACTGATTCCTCAATAATTCAGAAGCTCCTCAAAAGCTAAAATAACTTGACAGATTTGATTAAAATCAAAACATTATTATTCAATAAACACTTTAAGTACAGAAATTAATAATTATTAATAATATCTGCTAAATCCTTCCGAGACCAACATTCTCAAAGTGAAAAATGTTTATCATAAACATGGCTTACAAACTCTATCATAAATAAATTATCAGTACTTTGGTTAGTTTTTAAAATATATATGAGGATAAAACTGTATCAACAACCGAGCTTCATAATAGTATGGAGAGCTAACTCACCGATCTACTTTCTACCGCATCCGCATCACACTTTCAATGCATGCAAGTAATGAGTCTTGCACTTTTCTTAATATTAGAAGAATTTTTTTAAACTTTTCTGCATACATTTTATCAATTTTGGTTAATTCTACACCTTTTTGAAAATTATGAGATTACCTAAAATTTTATTTTTAACTAACATCAAATTAAAAATTTGCAATGAATTGAAATTAAATCTAGAGTTTTTTCAATAAAAAATATATACAATAGACTCCCTCAAATCCGCACTGCCTGGGACCAGAGGTTGTGCAGATTTTAGAATTTTGCGGATTTCTGAATGTAATAATGCAATCAAAATTATAATGAATGTTTGCAATATAGTAAAATAAGTAAAGTAATAAACTAAAATGATAAAAAGTAAGATAATTTTTAAAATGATAAAATTATTAAAAGTAAAGTAAATAATTAATAATGCATAATTAAATATGCATAATAAACATGAGATACATTTTCCTTGAATTATTCAATAAAACTTTCCTCACAAAGGTACCTTATTAATTCACTTTAAAATCCTAAAATAACGAAGTTTTATTTCAGGTTTAGCCAGTCTTAATAACCAAAAAAGCTTGATTAATACATATACAGGGGTTAGACAAAAATATGGAAACACCTCGTGAAATGCATGCTTGAATGTAAATGTTGATTCTACCCACTCCTTTGGGTGGCGCTGTTGTACTTTCCCACTAATGCCACCTGTACAATGCCCTCAATATGTTGCAAGTGTGAGTCGTTGTCAGAACAATGTTCTGTGTAGTTGTGAGTGCTTTGCATCAGAGCTAAGTGAATTCAAACTTGGACAAATTGTTGGTGATCGTATGGTGGGTGCTTCCGTTACCAAGACAGCTGAAGTTTTTCATGTTTCAAAAGGCACCGTATCGAAGATTTATACCACATGCAGTAAAAGTGAAAAACATCATCCGTTAAGTCACAATGCGGACAAAAGTGTATGTCGGATGATCGTGACAGACGGTCATTAAAGCTGATTGTGATGACAAATAAGAAGACGACAGCTGCAAAAGTCACTGCTGAACTAAATGTTGAGCTCATAAAGACTGCCAGCAACAAAACAATAAGAAGGGAGCTCTGTAAAAAGGGATTTTCAGGGCATGATAATATGTTTTTTTTAGGTGTTTCCATATTTTTGTCCAACACCTGTATATATTTTGTAAAAAGATCATGATTACCAGTAATATCAGCAATACCTTGATTTTTTTCAGAAATAAATTTATACTTCCTTCATGGGAAAGCATGAGTTCACTAATATTAACGAGAATTACATATTAAAATAGATATGGAATTGATAAAAAAAATAAAATGTCTAATTTTGTCCCTACATCTGAACTGAAAGTTTCATTGTTTACATCTGCGATGATGAGCGGATTTTAGGGAGTATACTGTATCAGCAAAAATTTTAGCGACTTCATCATATTTTTAAAAGAAAATCCAATTTGAAAATATCTACCCCATACTACTCTATGTTTTGTCAAAAATTTTCTTTTGAAAATCTTTGGCATGGGTGGATTCAGTATCAGAATAGGGAGTTAACTTTCTGCACTATTGTTGAGCTTAGTGGTATCAACTGCTTTTTACCTGTGCCCAGCAAAATTAAAAAGGAACTTTTCTCCTCAAAGAAAACTCTCCCCTCCCACAAGAAACTATTGAAATGCACTCCTCCTCAGTTGGCAGAGCATTCATACAGCAAACAAAAGGTTCTAGATTTGACTCCTAGCCTGAACACTTTTTCACTCAGTTTGAGAATTTTCAACTTGTATATGAATATTTTGTAAACATAGTTTTGAAATACTATCTTATTAAAACATGTCACTGTAAAAAGTCTTACAATATAAACTAAATATTGACCTTTAATAGGACACTTCAACTCAGGGCTTTCATCACTTTCATCAGGGCACTGTGGGATTCCATCACATACATTATAAATGGCAATACACTCGCTGCTGTTTATGCACTGAAACTGATAGTGGTGGCAAAGAGTACCTATAAAAAACCATTTAAAAAAATTATTAAAAACAGACAATACAACTCAGTCTAAAGATGCAGAATATAATACATGGTGTACAAAAAGTAAGTGAAAATCATTTCTAATTGAAAACTCCAATAGATATTTTACTACTTAGTATATTTTATTAGATTGCCCACCAACTACACCAAAAAACATTTTTGGTTCTTTGTTTATTACCCCAGTTAATTGTGAAAGATTTCACTATTTATATCAAACTTTTTGATTTTGATTATTTCAGTATTCTAGTGCATACTTCCAATACATATCTGTTAAGTTTGTTTTTTAGTTTGCGAAGATTTAATTTTATTTGGCATTTTAGCTATGGAATGTCACATGGGGGACAAACAAATGTTGAAGCATGTTGCATTGTCTTAAGTGCAAATGGGTTAATTTTCCATAATCAGCATGCATATTCGTTTTTTAGACAGATTTATAAAAATTCATGCATGAAAATTATTTTTAAAATCCATTTAAAACAAACAAAAAACTAGTTGGATGTGCCAATCCCAAAACTTTCTTCTATCTCATATATTTTAATATTTCAAAACGTCATTACAAATGTCAATATTTCATTTTTATTAGTTCAATACTATATCAACTTTGACTTTCATCTTAAATTTCTGCTTCAGTCAATTAATTAGAGTAAAAACTAGGTAATCTTGATCATGATATTTAATAAAATCAATAGTTTTCTGTTATTCTGTTGTATATCGGCTGTTCGCGAATAGTCGGCTTATCAGGATGGAAAGTTCTTGTCGCTTCACCAAACTACGAAAAATCAAGAAAATTACACAGAAATTGCTATTATAGAGCCTCTTTTTGGCAGAATATTTCCAAGTTCAGGGAGGACATTCTTGCCATGGCTAAAAGCATACATAAAAAATTTGGTTCAATTCTATGCATAACTTCATGCACTTTTCTATGGTACAATATTGAAAATTGCACAAAAATCGCCATTACAGCGCTCCCTTCTGTCCAAATTTTTCCAAATTCAAGGAGGATCTTTTTTTCTATGACCAAAAACCTACACAAAAACTTTTATACAATTTTATGCATAACTTCTTACACTTTCTGATGGTACAATATTCAAAATGGTACAAAAATCGCTATTACAGCGTCCCCTTTTGGCAAATTTTTTCCAAATTAATGAAGGACCTGCTTGCCATAGCCAAAAACTTACAAAAAAAAAAAAAAAACAATTTGGTTCAATTCTATGCATAACTTCATACACTTTTTGATGGTAAAATAGCGACATACGGACACACAGACATTTGCTATAAACATGTTTTTTAGGATATCTGAACCTTAAAACGTGTAAATCTGCCGAAAACCAGAAGTCGAAAAAAATTTAGATTATAATACAATACTCTTCTATTGAAAATAGAAGAAAGTAAAAACTGAGATACAGTTTTCAAAGAACTTGCAGTTGAAAGTAAATTTTTTTTTCTATTTGATAGTGTAAAAACTGAAATTGTGCAGTGTTTAGAAGTTTAAAAATTTTTGTAAAAACTAAATTTTTTGTTCTGGTCATTGCCACCATCAATATAACAGCGGTGTTACTCACAGACATGTTTTTATTTTATAATAGAGATTCTCCAAAAGTACTTTCCCAAGTTATTATTATAATAAGCAATTATCAACACTGAAAAAAGTTTTATGAATTGAATAAGTGTCTTGTATTTGTAAGTGTTTTTAACCTTTCGGTACAAATGAGCTCGCCATGGTTATACATTCGTGGTTGCACTGTACGACAGCGTAAGCCACAAAAACACATTTTGCGGCATTCATAGAAATCTTGAGCGTGATTGACACTAACCTTTTCATTCGGGCCGCAACAGTCATCGGGGTCTGAAGCAGCATTTAAGTTTGTTTAAAAAAAATTTCTAAAATGTTTATACTGCTTTGTCATAACCTAAACCAATCCTCGGCCAAAAGCCAATTTCGATTCGCAGATCAAACGGAAAGACAGACAAAACAGGATTGAGATTTTAAAATCATATCTATTTTTTAGCAATACATTAATTAAAGTAAATGGCATTGATATAAATAATATGTTCCAATATCACAAAATTAAAATGAATAACAAAACTAATAGTGTAACATAATAAATAACAAAATTAATAGTGTAGCATAATAAATGACAAAACTAACCGTGTAACTTGGTGTGATAGTTTTCGAAACAAGGGGAAATGCACAACCCCATATTACATTGTTCACACTGATACATGGATTCATGTCTCACCTCACACCACCAGCCGCACATCTTCTAGCACCTACATTTCTTTTTATTCCCCTTTCCATATGAGACTGCTCTGCAAGACCTTGGAATTCCGTCAATTACTCATTATAAATCCGCTTGTTCAGTACTGATACTCCTCTGTACATTGTTAAATTGAAAGAGAGATAATCTACGAGTACACCACTGGTTGAGTTTAACCTTTAGGATAAGAAACTGTCATTGTCAATGAAGTGTAAAGTGGTGGTGAAAGAAAAGTCATAAAATTCTGATTTTCTAGTCAAAATGAGAGAAAGGTTTTTTTTTTTTTTTTTGCAAGTTGGTTAAACCGAAACTCGGTTAAGTGGGACTCAGATAATCACAACTCCACTGTACTTATAGGTTGTTTAATATTTTTTTTATTAAAATAGAAAAAAAGTCCTTCCGGCCATTGCCGGGAGGAAGAGGTAGCTTTCATATTCCTTATTTTTAAAAAGCAAGCTTATATTATTCAAACACAAGAAGCTCAATTTAGTAAAAACCGATTATAGGAGATTCAATACTAATTTTTATCAATACTAAATCATTATGAATGAGAATTTCACGAAATTAGTCAGCTTTATCCAAACTGCTTTTATTTAAAGTAACTTATATTTGGTTGCCAAATTCGGCGTTAAAGTTTCTACCATTTTAAGACAACATGGTGGATGAGGCTAACGAGTGAACTTAGTCGAGACCATAGTAATTCTTGTGCACATGTTCTCTCACATCAGAATCAGTTGATATATACAAGTGCATTCGCAGGCAAAAAATAAGATTTTTCAAAATGTCACCCACATTAGAAATTGAAACTGCTATATCTGAGTCATTTTTTAAGATAAAGACAAAACGAAAAATGGTCCGGAATCCTTATATCATGGTCAAATATTTAAGAAAGAAACCTTTTTCAATTTCTAATTTTTTCGCACCTCACATTAAATATAATTTTTATTTAATTTAATGGCCTCTATTTTGAAACAAGGTGGCTGATGAAGCTGGCCAGCGAACTTGGTCGAGACATTACGATATACTATCCACATGCCTTCTTACATCAAAATAGGTTAATAAATACGCGTCTCATCACGTGACAAATATAAGATCGTTTCAAAATGTCAGCCATGGTAGAAATTCAAAGTGCTATAATTCAACCATTTTTTAAGATATATACGAAACAAAAACTGCTTTGGAATCTTTGTATCAAGATCAAACACATGAAAAAAATCTTTTTCATTTTTCAATTTTTTGATAACTTATTTTAAATTTAAAATTTAATTTAATAAAATCAAGACATTGGTATGTACTATGTACACACCAAGTTATATCCAAATCGGTTCATAAATACGGCTGTTATCGCATGACAAAAATCAGGTCGTCTCAAAATGTCACCTACAATAGAAATTGAAAATGCTATAACTCAGCCATTTTTATAGATATAGACGAAACAAAAACTGTTCCGGAATCTTCGTATTAAGTTTAAACACATACAAAAATAATCTTTTTCTTTTTCCAATTTTTTGGTACATCATTTTAAATTTTAAATTTAATTTTTTTTTTTTAAATGGCCGACATTTTGAAAAAAAAAATGGCGGATGAAGCTGGCTAACGAACTCGGTCGAGACATTAGTACGTATTATGTATACACCAAGGTACATCCAAATCGGTTCATAAATACGCCTGTTATCGCGTGACAAAAATCAGGTCGTTTCAAAATGTCAGCCAAGCTAGAAATTCAAAGTGCTATAACTCAGCCATTTTTTAAAATATAGACGAAACAAAAAATGCTCCGGAATCTCTGTATCAAGGTCAAACACACAAGAAAAAAATATTTTTCAATTTTTTATTTTTTGGTACCACATTTCAAATTTAAAATTTTTTTAAAATTTTTAAATGGCCGCCATTTTGAAACAAGATGGCGGATAAAGCTGGCCAACGAACTCGGTCGAGGCATTGGTATGCACTATGTATAAACGAAGTTACATCCAAATCAGTTCATAAATACGAGAATTACAGTGTGACAAAGATCAGATATATATATATATGGATATATATATATGGATATATATATATATATATATATATTACATTAATTAAACATAACCTACCACCGTCAATTATTATGAATTAAAGCTGTAAGTATTAAAAAATATATATATATATATTATAAGAATTATTATGGAAGAAAAAAGTGGACACCGACAAAAAATGAAAAGCTTATACATTGAATTACGTTATCAAGGGCACAGAATTCAATGATATAAGCAAAATGGTTGTTTTCTGTGGGAAAAATAAGCTAAAGCTAAAATTAATTTTCCCCTGTGCCCGAACAACCACTAAAAGCAAGTGAATTGATTAAAAATGAAAGCAGAATAGAAACAAATAATATGAAATGGAAGAATCAATAAAACGTATTTAAATATTTATAGGATATAAAATATAAATAATAAACACCATACCGATTAATATTTCAGTATTTTACAAAAATCCATGTGCACATGTCTACCAGTATATCAAAAAGATTAAGGTGAATAAAACAGTTAAGAAATCACAGTAAATGATACCAAAGGATGCAGTTAATACATTTTGAAATAAAATTTGAAATACCTTGTAAAACAAATTTAATCTAATAAAAAATAAATAGATATTAATTACATTATTTAAAATGCACTATTAAATTAATAGATAACAGTTTAACAATATCGTCAAAATTGACTATAAAAATAGACACTTTTTGATGGTAAAATAGCGACATACGGACACACAGACATTTGCTATAAACATGTTTTTTAGGATATCTGAACCTTAAAACGTGTAAATCTGCCGAAAACCAGAAGTCGAAAAAAATTTAGATTATAATACAATACTCTTCTATTGAAAATAGAAGAAAGTAAAAACTGAGATACAGTTTTCAAAGAACTTGCAGTTGAAAGTAAATTTTTTTTTCTATTTGATAGTGTAAAAACTGAAATTGTGCAGTGTTTAGAAGTTTAAAAATTTTTGTAAAAACTAAATTTTTTGTTCTGGTCATTGCCACCATCAATATAACAGCGGTGTTACTCACAGACATGTTTTTATTTTATAATAGAGATTCTCCAAAAGTACTTTCCCAAGTTATTATTATAATAAGCAATTATCAACACTGAAAAAAGTTTTATGAATTGAATAAGTGTCTTGTATTTGTAAGTGTTTTTAACCTTTCGGTACAAATGAGCTCACCATGGTTATACATTCGTGGTTGCACTGTACGACAGCGCAAGCCACAAAAACACATTTTGCGGCATTCATAGAAATCTCGAGCGTGATTGACACTAAACTTTTCATTCGGACCGCAACAGTCACCGGTGTCTGAAGTGGCATTTCAGTTTGTTTAAAAAACATTTCTAAAATGTTTATACTGCTTTGTCATAACCTAAACCAATCCTCAGCCAAAAGCCGATTTCGATTTGCAGATCAAACGGAAAGACATACAATTCTGATGATGCATAAAATTCTGATTTTCTAGTCAAAATGAGAGAAAGGGTTTTTTTTTTTGCAAGTTGGTTAAACCGAAACTCGATTAAGTGGGACTCGGATAATCACAACTCCACTGTAATTATAAAATCATATCTATTTTAAAATCATATTTAAAATCATATCTATTTTTTAGCAATACATTAATTAAAGTAAATGGCATTGATATAAATAATATGTTCCAATATCACAAAATTAAAATGAATAACAAAACTAATAGTGTAACATAATCAATAACAAAACTAATAGTGTCGCATAATAAATGACAAAACTAATAGTGTAACTTGGTGTGATAGTTTTCGAAACAAGGGGAAATGCACAACCCCATATTACATTGTTCACACTGATACATGGATTCATGTCTCACCTCATACCACCAGCCGCACATCTTCTTACAATTACATTTCTTTTTATTCCCCTTTCCATATGAGACTGCTCTGCAAGACCTTGGAATTCCGTCAATTACTCATTATAAATCCGCTTGTTCAGTACTGATACTCCTCTGTACATTGTTAAATTGAAAGAGAGATAATCTACGGGTACACCACTGGTTGAGTTTAACCTTTAGGATAAGAAACTGTCATTGTCAATGAAGTGTAAAGTGGTGGTGAAAGAAAAGTCATAAAATTATGATTTTCTAGTCAAAATGAGAGAAAGGTTTTTTTTTTTTTTTTTTGCAAGTTGGTTAAACCGAAACTCGGTTAAGTGGGACTCGGATAATCACAACTCCACTGTACTTATAGGTTGTTTAATATTTTTTTTTATTAAAATAGAAAAAAACATTTATACATCTTCAGATAATTCTTTTATTTAAGCTCATAGACAATAGAAAAATCTACCAAGCTTTTAAATGTTCACTGTTTCAATAATTATTAGCTTTCAACCAGGGTTGCTTGATTTAAATCAAATGATTTTTTTTTTAATCTTTGATTTAAATCAGTTTTTTTTTTACATTGATATTTACAGGCTAAATAAGAATCAAATTCATCATTTATGTTATAAGAAAAGTCATCATTCATTTCAGATTAAAAATTACCTTTTAATAACATTAAATAAAACTTTTATAATTTCAAAATACCATTATTTTATGAAAGTAAATGCAATTGTATTAAAAATATTATCAATCCATAGTGCATTCCTCCAAAAATATTGATAAATGCTGTCTCATTTTTAAATTGTTTTCTTTTATAAATGATCACTTCATTTTTGCAAGTTAAATGCTTAAGCTATAGTTAAATCT
The DNA here is from genome assembly GCA_963932465.1 of Maratus speciosus. Lineage (NCBI taxonomy): Eukaryota > Metazoa > Arthropoda > Arachnida > Araneae > Salticidae > Maratus > Maratus speciosus. The sequence continues at coordinate 641,456,706 of OZ010786.1, read as the reverse complement.
ATTTAAAATAAGGTATTTAATATAATAGTAGTTTCAGTGAAGAGTTACTTTCTCTGAAACAGATTACACACAATTCACAAGTTTGTTTTATGCTTAGTTGCTTAGACCTGCAAATTACTGTATCCCATATGTTGGTGATTCATATATTGATCAAATAATATGATCAATACTTGGACTATAACATAATAAATATTTCGACTGTTTGTCTAACACAGAATTATAGAATTCCAATTTCATCTTTCTTCTATAACTGAAAATATTTTAGTACCCTTGACTAATCCCTTTTTCCTTTTTCTAGAATCCATTGCTTACTGAAATTGAAAATATAAGGAATATTACTGTACCTTATTCGTGGGTCTGTCCCAAGATTTATGCGTCCTGTTTTTGTAAAAAAAAAAAAAAAAAAAAAAAAAAAAATATTGAAAAATCTAATTACAATTTTGTTAATTTGAATTTATCATTATATATAGGTTCTTGTTTATTTTTTTAAGAAGATCGTTTATTTTTAAAAAAAGTATGTAATAGGTACTTTGTTAACTTCAGCTGTTTTGTGACAGGTAAAATTTTATCTTAAAATAATTTGTGAAAATTTAAGTTTGGTGAGAGAAAAGTTTAGGGAAAGGTCTATTTTGAAAATAAAGAATTTTTTGAAGGCCCCTGTTTTAAGATGAAAATTTATGTGACGGGTCCTGTCTTAATATTTAAAAAATTGGGAAAGGCCCTTTAAAGGATTCAAATTTTTCTTAAACAAATCCCTGTTACTTCTAAGCTAAGCAGCCATTCCTACTATCCAATAAGCATGATTGATTGTTGAAATTGTCAACGGCTGGGAAATAGAATTTTTGAAATTTTAGATTTTTCATAACACTGACAATTGATAGTTTTAGGCTTTCAGTTATGTGATTATTTTTCATCTGGTAACTGTTTTGTCAATCATTAGATTAGTATAGTATAGTGTGAATCACAAGTTGAAACAATAAAGCCATTTACTAACACTAAGTACAGTTACAGAGAGCTTTTGGATTTGTTGATACATAAAAAAAATGGTTCACAGAAAGAAAGATCCAATGTGACTTTATTTTACAGAAAAAAATACTATTTTTTGGAAAAGGTGTGATAGCAATATGCAAATAGTGTAGTGATAAAATGATGGGGACTATGGCAAGAATGTAAAAACGAAAAAAAACTTTCAATCTATGTGATAAAGATATAATTAGTGAATCTGGATTACATTTAGCATTCTCTGCTCAATTTATTATGTGTTTATATATTATAGGAATAATACATTAATGAAAAATAAATAACTTTAAATTAACTAAAAATTATACACAGAACAAGCAGAGATATATGTATAACAATTTAAATTTAATAGTAGAATAATAATAATTCAAAGTGAATCCTTTAACCACTTCACCGTTTGCCCCGAGATAAGTCGGGGGTAAAAGTTTCCCCATACCTGTCACCAGTGAAGTGGTTAAATTTGTTTGCAACAAATTTTTATTTTTATTTACAATTATCTTGAATTCTTGTCTAGGAAATGTGATGAAATTCATAGAAATGTGTAAATCTATACAGAAAAAAAAAATAAATACATATAGTGTAGGTACATAAATAAATATACAAATAATTTTAATAAAAAATCTGATTTATATAAAAAAAATCTTATTTAAATCAAATAAATCAGATTTTTTTTTAAATTGTGCTTTTTATCAACCCTGAAGCTAATAACCTTTTTAATACACATACACAATCTTTTTTAACATATTCTCATAAATGTAAGTTTTTATTTATTTATTTATTTATAACTTTTTTTTTTTTTGCCTTTATCTAAAGACAATCAAAATTTCTTAAGCAATTCTTTCCTAAAATGAGGGAAATGTACAATAGGAACTAGTGTTGACTCTTCTAGGCCAATTTGGCAGAGTGCAGCACCCCGATGGCCTTTTTTAATTATTTTATGTACCCAGAGTCCCTCGCTGCACTTTTTGACACGCCTTTTTGATTCATTTCTTTTTTGGACTCACAGGGCAATTTTTTTTTTCATGAAATGTGATAATTGATCGTGAGAGATAAAATGTAAATTTTATCATTTGGTGGCAGGGAAGTATCGCAAAATTTATCAATCAGTCATGTGAAAAGAAACAAGAAATTTGGCAGCTGTTTATAGAGAAAAATCACAAAATTCTTCAATCAGTTGCAGGGGAAAAAATCGCTTAATTCGCCTATCGATCACATAAAAAAAAAAAAAAAAAAAACTTTCACCAGTTAAGTCATGGGGGAAATCCAGAAATTCTCCAACTGTTTATGAGAAAAAATAAAGAAATTTGTCAATAGGCTACGGGGAAAATCTGCGAAATTCATCCATCGGCTGTATGAAAAAAAACTCACAAGTTTCGCAAGTGAAAAAAATGCAAAATTGGCCAATTCGTAGAAATAAAATATCACAAAATCCGTCAATTGGTTGCAGGGAAAAAAAATTTCAAAAATCGTCCGGAAAAAAATCGTGAAATTTGCCAGTCGATCTTCAGAATAAAAATCAAAAATTTCTTCAGTAGGTTGCTTTAAAATATTGTAAAATTTGTCAATCGGTCTGGGGAAAAAATAGTAAAAGTCGGCAGTTAATCATGAGAAAAAATTGAAAAATTCTTCAGGCAGTTGCAGAAAAAAAATATGAAACTTATCGATCAGTTGCGGGAGAAAAAATTGCAAAATTTATCGATCAGTTGCAAGGAAAAAAATTGCTAAATTCATCGATCAGTTGCGGGGGGAAAAAATTGCAAAATTTATCAGTCAATAGGGGGGAAATCGCGAAATTCAATTAGTCGCAGAAAATTCACAAAATTCTACTGATAAAAAAGGACTCTAAACAAACCAATTCAAAATATTTTTTTGTGAACAAGGTACATGAATGCCGTTTTTAAAAAATACCTGCCTGGTGGCAGGTATTTTTCTTGAGTCAAAACTAGGACCTAACTAATTTTTATCATTTATTATTAATGATAAAAATATGCAATCAGAATGAGAGAATGTTTTTTAGCAAAATTTTTCAGTACAACTTAAAAATAAATAAAATGTACTATAAAGCTGTAGATTATTAATTTGTTATTCTGGCTTACATTTTCATAGGTTTCAGGAAATTAATTATTGGTTCTTTTTATCAGCCAATTAAAAAAAGGTTGTCATAAAATTAATATTGCCACAAAAAAAACTTGCTCTTTGGAAAACAAATAATTAAAAAACAAGAAATTTAAAACAGCAGATTTTCTTAAAAGACATAGTTATGATAAAAATATTAGCAGATGAAGCAAAAATTCAGAGATCTCCATTAAAATTATTGGTAATGGCTCAAAACATATGACAAGACCAAAAAAAAATATGCATGTACCTTAAATAAAATAATTTTATTAAAAATAATGAGAGATAAACCTTTTCTTGTATGTTGACTACCGTTTGTAGGAAGAATGGGACTTGTAGAGAATAAAGTTTTATCCACAGACACAGGAGTGGTGGGGCTTATGTCGCTTTGACGTTCTGTATTAGCCCTTTCTTGCTGTACTTGTTTACCCCACTGACTCAATTCATAAGAATGCTGTGTCATCTTAAGAACAGAGCTCGTAAAAAAACCATGGGCTGTGAACTTACAGAGGGGTTTTGCAGGAGATCCACAATCAAACAAGTAACAACTTTGCATATTCTGTGGAAAAATAAGTAAAATAAAACAAATGTAATCTTAAAAAACAAGAAACATAAATTAAAAATTTCACTTTAAATACAAAATTTGAGGTGTTGTTGTCAACAATGGATTTACATGTAAAATTTGAACAAAATCATTTCATTAAATCTATGATTTCAATAAAACACATAAAAGAGAATCTGGACCCTGTCCTTGATGAGGTACAGCCTCAGCAATACATGAATATTGCATTGTCATTGATAATAAGCTGGCAAGAAAAGTAAAATCTTCAAAAACATTTATATTTTAAAACCACACCAGATTGTAATATTCATATGAAAAAACTCTCAGTATATTCAATACACAATGCAATTTGTTCAATATTTAGGCACCACCTGCACCATTATGACATACATTTGCGAAGTAATTTATTATAACTTAACTATATATAAATGAGTCATGTAATTAAGTAATGCAAATATATATATATATAGTATAGTCCATGTCAATTCAGGCAGCCAAAGAAAAAATCTTACCTTCATAGTCTCGGAAGTTTTTGAATTGAACGTATGTTAAAATTCAGGAAAAAATAAGATAACTGTATAGTTTTGTTTTGTCCAAAAAAATTCCTGGCCAGAGATACAGGCCACCAAAGATGGCATCCAGGACATCATTTCCCATTCACGATTTTCGATAAAAATTTTAAAGTGTTCTAACTCTGGAACGGTGCAAGATATTTTGTTAAGTTTTTTTTTATATTTTAAAGATAATATTTTTCTGTTTAAAATGATATACTCAATTTTGAAATATGTATTTAACTTTTCTTGTGGCAGCCTTTTGATTTTTTTTTTCATTTTATAAAAAATATATATATTTTTTTTCAAAAATGCCAATTCCAAAAATTTTGCTGTTGATCAATCACCTTCTCTGTAAAGGAGATTTTGATTTTGACAAGTTATACAAGGTGTGTCTAAAAAGTTCGGTGAATGGAAGCATAAAACAAATAAAACAAAACATGGAAACAAAATATCTTAACTATGGGCTTAAATGAAGTGTACTAAAATATACATTCTGTAAAATATATGGTAAAGAATATTAATTATTCATTTACAGATCCACACAAAAGAATTCTGTTGGATAGGTAATGGTATAAGGGGGATATTGTTTGCGGCATCTTTTAATTACGCTAAACTCTTTCACATATAATCAAATTGATATATGTTGCTGAAGTTTACAACAAGTTACTTCCTGTGTAATAGAAAGTGCATAGCATTTACAGGGACACACAAAAGATTTCGGATACTTTACTGTATATTAGCAATGATTGCTGGAAGTGCTTTTTTAGTTGTGATATGAGTTTTTAAGTTGAATTAAATTTTTCCATATTATGTTGTGTGTATAAATGCTGTAGATCATATACAGGCTACACAAAAGAAATCATAAGGGTTACTGAGTATGAATGAAAGTAGTTTAAAGGTGATTTTTAAATGAGTTATGCATTTTTACGCTGAACTCCATTTAGTATACTAAGATATGTTTGTATAATATAGATAAATGATATACAGGTCTACGCAAAGAATTAGATATATGGCCGACTATGGATGATAAACTCTGGAAGTGTGATTTCACTAGTTTTAAGTGTGTTTTAGTCTTAATTAAATATTAGCTAAATAGTGGCATGCATAAAGATAGTAGGTAAAATATAGGGTTGTATTCAAGTATGCTTCCGTCTACTGATATAAATTTCTAAAAGTCAAATTCCAACCTATTTATGTGTTTTTAACACTTACCAATATAGTTGAAAGTCTTTATGGATTTGGCTTGTCTGCCCATCTGTCTGAACTCTAACTTGCATTAATATGGTTGTATTGCTGTATAATTGATATATGTTATTGAGATTGTTTTACTATGCAGTATTCGGTAGTGAAAATAAAATATGCATTACTTCAAATGTTATGAAAATTGAATTAAAACTTAAAAAGATATTAATAAAAGTTTTCTTTGTTCTATTTAAAAATCCTATAATACATAATTGATTCAATGATATACCATGATAGGTAATGATTCTAGATTGCCATGGTGATTAAGTCCTTTTTAAGATAGATTCATATTACTTCCGTGTTACTGAATTTAATATATAGAATCATAATAAATTTTGTATTCATGCCTTTTTGCTCAAGAGTGTAACACTTATTGCACCAAGATCTGAATATTTATAAAACTAGTTATAGTTACGAACGCATTTGCCACATTTGATATTGCAATTTCCAACTTGTTTAGGATATAAAGTAGGCTTACCCTTACAAATATGATATAAATAAGCAAAAATTCAGTGCCTTTTACAGGAACTGTATATATACAGTTCCTGTAAAATTCTCTGAATTTTTGAAATGTTTCTAAAACTTGTTAAACTCAAAAGTGGAAGTTCTCCTTCACAGTGAAGGTAGTTCCCAATGGTATTGATCAACAGCAAAAAAATCAAAATTTTTAAGATTGGCATTTTTGTTTTTTGAAAAAAAAATTTTTTTTGGATAAAAAATTTTTTTCTTCAAAAGGCTGCCACAAGAAAAGTTGAATACAGATTTCAAAATTGGGTATATCATTTTAAACAGAAGAATATTATCTTTAAAATAAAAATAAAAAACGCAACAAAATATCTTGCACCATTCTAGAGATACAGCACTTTAAAATTTTTATCAAAAATCGCGAATGAGAAATGGTGCCGAGGATGTCATCTTTGGCAGCCTGTATCTCGGGCCAGGAATTTTTTTGGACAAAACAAAAATATACGGGTATCTTACTTTTTCTTAAATTTTAACATAATGTTCAATTCAAAAACTTCAGAGACTATGAAGGTAACCCCCCTGGTGGGTTGATATGGATTCAACCATATATAACATTGGTTCATATGTTAAATAAATAAGGGGAAGAGTTCCATATCCTGTGCTGTTTTTTTTTTTTTTTTTTTTTTGCATTAAATGAATCGATGTGGTTGCAATCTTCAGTCCTTGGGTTTGCTTTTTTTCTGGAATGGACTTTATTCATATGTTTTTCTTTGTAATTTTTTGCATTTAGCATATTTTTTCAGATAAAATTCTAACTTTTGTTTTAATTTGAAATATATAAATTATATATAAGTACATAGATAATATTTATTTATAGGTGTATATATTATGTACATATCAGGTATATCTCTATATGTAATATATATACATTTAACATGTGACATGTATAACATTTATTATATATATATGTTTATAAATATTTACAGACCATGTTTTTCCGCTATCTTGAAAAATTTTATAAGATGCTAAAATGGCTTTTTGGCGGCAATTAGCACAGGATATGGAACTCTTTAATTACGCTGTACGATTATTACGCTATACGATATATACGATTTAATTACGCCATATACGATTTAAAAAATTTTTCTTTATTACTGGTTGCCATTTCATTTTCATGGCCACTTATAATATTTGGCAAGTTACATTTTGTTGACCGATTTATGTCAAGTCCCCTAAAAAAAAAGAACTACCCAAAACATAAAAGGAGTTTACCTTTTCTTCATACACAGCTGAATTGCATGATGGTGTTTCAAGACACCACATAAGACAGTCATGGTTTGAGGGCAATCTTGTTTCATTAATATACTTTGCACCTAATGCTCGGGATTCACCAGTACGAATAATAAGATTGGGTCTTATAATGAACTTGCTTTCAACCTCATTTTCATGATGAAACCTATCAATTCTAGATATATTATCTGATGGTGTCGACAAGGTGCTTACAAAATGTTTGATTCCTTCACGATTTGATAGCATTTCTTGGCAGTAAATCAAAGAACTACAATCAATTATGAAGAAAATTGAAAATAACCTGATGGCTACTGAACTTGGCTGCATATTTTCCACTTAAACTATTCAATCAATCAGTTAAATGGGATAAAAATTAAATTGCTTAAAGTTGTTTTAGATGCACATAACAGTACTTATATGAAAGCACAACTTAATAAGATACAGATCTTATCTGGCTTTAGAAGTTGAAACTCACTGCAAAACAGAGAACTGCTGTCTGGGAAGCTGAAATCATTATTAAAGACTAAATTTCATACTCAAATAGTACATTTCATTTGCCAAACAACAAAATGAAACCATAAATCGTGCTCAACTGAAAACAATAATGAGTTTATTTATTTAACAAGAGAACATGTATATTAAAAAGTCGAAATTCGTGCTTTGTATCGCTCAATTAACTTTGCAGAGACGAATCAACACAATTACAAGGGATTTTGTAAACAAACAAATGTCAATCAATGATTGATTGGTTGGATGATTGTAAGTAAATGAATGTCATTGCTTTGTCCATTACGCAACTAGTGAGAACTGATAAAATAATTATTTTTACTCTTAAATGGTTAATTTTGATTTTTTACTATAATTTTTTTTAATATTGAACAAATAATCATTGATATTAAAATTAATATAGATTCATTCAATGAACATATATTCATTCAAAAAGAAAGGCTCTTCTAGAAAATTGAATCATTCACTATTGTTTGTTGTGAGGTGAGTTATAAGTCTGCCCAAATAAAAATAATATCCAAAGAATTTACAAGTCTGTGCCATCATTTTGTTGCTGCATGAAGTACGTGATTCGTTATTTTCTTCTCTTGCATAATAACAGGAACACATCTTGTATTATATTAAGTCAGACAAAATCATTTTCACTTATCACATGCTTTTAAAAGACTGTACTACCCAACTACATTATAGGGTCATTCCATGGTAACTTGCGTTAAATTTTGAACCATTTACTTCAGTAGTTTTCTTCTTATAACACCGAAATATATTCTAAATGTAAAGTTGATGTATTTGTTAATTAAACATAGGGCGATTCTCCCAAAATGAACCATACCCTCAAAAAATAAACTATTAAATTTTTCTTTTTTATTCATGGCTAATTAAAGTGCATAGTCTGAAGTATTTAATTCATGCATTTATTTATTTTTACGTGGTTTGTTTCTATATGTTCGTGAAGGTAAAAATTGATGTTTGCAATATTGAAAAACGCATGCATTCATACACCTATACTTTGTTAATCTCTATAAACAAATATACTGCACTTTTATTCAATTTTTGGCTTTTCAAAGTAGCTGCAGGTATATTTCTATGTATTTCAATAAAAAATTACTTTCATTTTAATTTTTTCATATTGTAGTTTGTGATTTAAGATACTTTAAAGTGATGTCCCGTGCATCACATTAAAAGTGCATTAAGTTTTACTAGAAGTAGTAATATTTATTTTAGATGGAAAAAATTTCTGATTTACTTTATACTTTTACAAAGAAAAAGATATACATAGTTAAAATAAATTCATGTTAATAATTTTTCAAATTATAAGCATTTGAAATTTGTCCCGTGCATCACACACCCTTGTCCTGTGCATCATTTATGTTAAATTTTGTAAAAAAAAAAAAAAAAAAAAGAGATTAATTTAGAAATTTTAAAGCTTGACATATTTTTATGCTAAATAATAAAAAAAAAGTTTGGAAAAAATACAAAAATAATAATTTTGATTTTAAAAAAAAATCGTGCATCATTATGTTCTTTAGCGTAAATCTCCAAAACTGTAATAGAGAGATGGTATACATTATTTGGCATATGTTTCATTCTGTGGAATATTTCTCTCTTCAACTAATAAAACTTTTATTGCTGATATTAAAATCTTTACAAGGTTGTAAAAATCAGAAGCAGAATGTACAATTTGAGAAATTTGCTTGCTCATAACTTTTTGACGAATAAGTGATTTTGCTCTTCCACCTATTCTATGTCACTTTTCCATGTGAAGAAGCAAAGTATTTCCAGCTATAAGTTTTCTAGTATTTCCAGCTAAGTTCTTGTGAGAAAAGAACAATAAATTTATTCTTGAATTCAGATGATGGGTCGTCTGTCCAAATCACTTCAATTTTTGTTTTCATCTGAAAAGGGGCTCCAAATCACAGTAAAGAAACTCAATAAAAGCTCTGACTGTATTGTTTTCCTTTTCTTTTGCATCCGAACAAATTAAAAATGTTGAACAAATGTACTGAGACAACATAGCTGCTGTGAATAAAGTCACACTACTTCTAGAGCACTATGAATTTCATTTTGATACTTACAGTTATAATTCATAGCAAATTCTTTCTGAAGAACTTCTACTTTGGGGTCTCTTTTTTTCATTCTGAAATTCTTAATTTTCATTTTAGGAACCGGTTCTGAAAATGAAAGTGTCCTGATTAAAAATACTTGTAAACGAAATTGAAACAGTAGAAAACATCCTGCATACAGATCAACTTCAGCGAGCCATTGCAAACAAAAAAAAAAAAAAAAATCATCTAAAAATATTGAAATGCGACCGAGATATCTTTATAAATTTCCTCCATAGGAATAGCATTAGCGAACGGGTCTTTTCGCGTGACTGAAGTAGGCCCTTAAGACATCTTAACTTTAGGAAGAAAGCCTCACAAATCATACATTTGCATTGATCGATACATGTCAAAATAAAACATATTTTTAAATCATTTAGAAAATTTACTTAAAAATTTCAAATTATGAGTACATTGGTGCCATCTACTAGCAGTTATTTTAAGTAATTAATATCTGCATCAAGTGGAATATATGATTAGTATCTTTTTATCATGTATTCTCGTAATTTAACATCATAAATATGTTGAGAAATGTCATAAATCTAAGGTGGTATGCAAACAAGTCAAACTTGTCCCGTGCATCACATCTATAAAATCTACATAATTTATTAATTAATTTTTAAAATGAACTTAAGATTGCACCAAATCAATCTACTAAATGTTCTTTCATTATAAAAAAAGTATAATCAATAAATCCATGAAACATCACAGAAATTAACGTTAATACCATATGATGTATGCATTTTGATTTTTTGTGAGTCCCGTGCATCACGCATACATTTTAATTTCTTATTTATTCAATTTTTAATGTGGAAAAAAAAAAACAGCATGTCTTTCTGAAGTACAAGTTAAGGTCTTATACTTCATAATTATCAAAGTATTTAATAACTTTAATTTCGGTAAAATTTAGTGGTTTAAACACATGTAAATGTCCCGTGCATCACGTAAGAATCGCTCCATAGCCAAACCTCAATTTAGATGAAAATTACCTAAATTTAGTGCTATTTCGATTATATTTATTATGGTAACTTATGTTCCTTTTTCAGAAACGTGAGTTACCCTAGTAAGTATAATTGCCAGAGCTCATGAAATTCTTATTTGCACCTTCCAGCAGTTCTTACAGCGTATGCATTTTTTTTATGCAAGCCAAATTTACAATATAAAATATCTATCTTCTGAAAATGTGGAACAAATTGCCATCGTTGTACTATAATTTATGATATATTAAATTTAATTATTAAAATATTTTTATTTCATTTGTTGTATTTTCTGTTTTTACAAACTGTTTCTGTATCCAAAATCATGTTCTTTTCTTAGTTTTAACTAAACTTTCAACTTTTATTATTCTTAGTTTAGCCGACCTATTTCTATTAGTAAAACTAAACTTTGAACTACATTGGTTTTTCTTTAAAGTTTTCTATATTTTGTAGACATATTTTTATAGATAAAGTAAATATTTTTTACTAATAATTGCGTACACATTTGTATTCAAACTACTTTTACAGATCAGTTATAAATTCGTTTGTCTTCAATAATGCTTAAAAAATGAAATTTTTACAACTACTCGGTATTGGCCGAGCACTCAGTACGGTCCTGTTTTAAATTCTATAAATTTAAATATGTGTATCAGTTAAGACAGATTAAGATAGGAATATTAATCTTATGATATTTAATCATAGCATTGTTTTTTCTAAGAACAATAGTAATAATAAAATAAACTACTGTGATGTGAACCATTGTATTTATACTATAGAATACTTTTTAAACTTTAACTATAAGAAATATGAAGATTTTGCATTTGTGAACTAAAAATATTTAATTTTTAACAATTTTTTTTTTTTTTTTTTGATTTTGTTATTATTACAGATATGTCTAAGTCTATGAACGAAGAAGCTCTTGAACGAACTGGGCCCAAATTTGATCCACCATTATATATACAGCGTTATACTACTGTTAGAGACATACTGTATAAAATTCCTGGTATTGAAAAGGTAAACAATTTCTTCCTTAATGTTTGAATTCTGCATAGTTTCATTTTGTATATATTTGAAATATTGACAAAAACAGGATCTTGTGGGAAGTGTCTGGACAGACCCCTGTCGAATGTTTTTAACTCCTCCCTGTTCGTAGGTATAACTCCTTCTCCCCCCCCCATCTTTTTGCTGACCCTGCTGGCAAGGGAAGGGCCAGTAACTTTAAACTGCTAAGTATGCAGATCAGGGGTCAGCATTATTATCATAGCTGCACTTTTCTCTTATCTTTAGGCACAGGGAGATATAGTTATTTTGGCACTGCTTGATCATCCCGTCGACCAATTTCACCAAATTATACAAATTGGCAATTTTTTTTTTTTTTTTAATGATGAAAGAATAAATAAATTTGTAAAACATTAATAAAAACACAAATTAAACATCAAATTAAAAATCACTTTATGACGAACAAACATATGTAATGTGCTTAATAGATCAAGTGAATGTGACATTTATGATCATCCATTATTCGCAGTGAATCTTATATTTTGGTGATAGTTTTTTGGTTGATGGGATAATCGAGTAGGACCGTTATGAGCTATTAGGTTTTAATCGAACAAACTCTGTTGTCTCTCTAAATGAGGGATTAAAATTTAGAATGAGTATATGTGTTTAACAGGAGGGCAGAGCATCAGGGTTTGTTGATATATATCAATCGATATATATCTTGATATAGGGTAGATGTGCCAGTAATGGACATCCTTAAGGAATTTCTTTCAAAATTATTTTTTTATTAGTAGTTATAATTATTATATTCCAGTTTTTTCAATATTATATTAACCTATCAAAAATATTTAACCATTCTTATAGTCTCATTTCCCAATATGAATCAAAATTTAATTTTAAATAACAGAAATATATATCAAAACACCCAAAAGCCCAGTAATGGACATCCTCTAGCCCAGTAATGGACACCTTCTGGCCCAGTAATGGACACCCCATAAAAAGCAATAAATATAATTGTTTTTATGACTGTATTTAGAACCAGAATTTAATGAATACATACTAATGAAACAAAATAGTTATTTTCAAATAAATTTAACAATTAGGATACCGGTAATTAATAAAATATTTGTGATAATCATTTACTGTTTGTCATTAATGTTTTAATTATTTTAGATGGATAGTTTAAAATACTAAATATCAGGCAATTACAGCTATCAAATTATTGAAACAGTGGGGGATTTTAAAGGTAATTAAAAAAAAAAAAGTTTTGGAATATTAGTGTTTAGTTTTGTCTCACTATTTTTAACAATTAATCTTCCAGAGACTACTTGATATATCATTTATAATAATTAATATCACAAATAGGAAAGAAATGATATTGTGAATTGAATCAGGGGTGATTGTGTTCCGGGTGTACCCCGGATTTCCGGGTTTTTCGATCGATCCTTCCGGGTTTATGAGATAGTTTCGTTTAGTGGAAAATTCGGATATTAAAAAATATCGCGAATTTCGACAAATTGTCGTCGAAAAAATCAGTTCCTCAATTGTTCACTCAAAAAAATCGATTTTGTCAATATAAAACAATTTCGTCATAGGATTGCGGAAAAAATGCGAATTTTGTCAAAAAATCTCGAAATAAACACAAATTTCGTCAAATGATTGCGAAATAAGCACAATTTTTGTCAAAGGATCGCTAAAAAACTCGATTTTCATCAAAAGATTGTGGGGAAAACTCAAATATCGTCAAACGATCGCTTGAAAAACGCAAATTTCGTTGAAAGATTGCAGAAAGAAAACATGAATTTCATCAAAGGATCGCAGAAAAAACACATAGTTAGAACTGGGAAGTATATTTCCCATCCCTGAATCGCGATTTCTTTCAAAAGATCGCGGAAAAAGCACAAATTTCGTTAAAGAAATGGTAAAAAAGCGCAAATTTCACCAAAAGATCGCGGAAAAATGCTAATTTCATCAAAGGATCTCGAAATAAAACATATTTCGCCTAATGATCGCAAAATAGACACAAATTTCATCAAAGGATCATGAAAGAAAGCAGAAAATTCGCAAATGATCGATTTTCGTCAAAAGATCACTGGAAAAAACACTATTTTTGTCCAAAAATAGTGGGGGAAATGCAAATTTCATTAAAAGATCACGAAAAAAAAAAATACTTTAAAGAATCACGGAAAAAATGCTAATTTCGTCAAATGACCGCAGAAAAAATACATAATTAAAACTGGCAGAGAATACCTCCCCCCCACCCCCCTCCTCCTTCAGAATCGCGGAAAAAATGTGATTTTCGTCAAAAGATCGTGGGTAAAAAACGCGATTTTCGTCAAAGGATCACGGGGAAAAATCATGAATTTCTTTATAGAATCGCGAAAAAACACCAAATTTCGCCGAAAGATTGCAGAAAAAAATGCGAATTTCGTGAAAAGATCGCAGAAAAAACACATAATTAGAACCAAGAGTGATTCTTTCTCTCCCCCCACCCTCTCTGCTGTAACCTTTCAGAAAAGTTGCTGTGAATTTCAGATACTTTTTTTTATTTTTTTTACACTGAATCACCCCTGGTATTGTCATCCATCTCAATCTCTGTACAAAAATGTCCAGAAATGCATATCTGTAATGCATAATACCCAGGAAGAGAGCAGGAAAAAGAAATTTACCTTGTGTAAGAGCAAAGCTAAAAAAACATCTACCCCCTATATCCGATATTTATTTTCAAAATATCAAGATTTTTGATATTTTCATATTACTTCATATTTATTTTCAAAATATCTAGACGTGTGATATTTTCAATATTTTTCTGTATTTGATATTTATTTTCAAATTATCACTGTGCAAGATATTTTTGATATTTTCAGTCAAAACAAGTGCAAATGAAATTTCCAACTGTTATTGATTACGTTGTTCTGTAAATAAAGAATTTTTCTCTCTGATAGTGACTTTTTTAGCTGAAGAAGAAAACATCTTTTCCAAGCTTTATGTTTGAATTTTTTGTTTTTAACTGTAGATCCCAGTAGCAGAAACTGTCCAGCATGGCAGCGGGTGCTGCAAATTATTTTAAACCTTTGCAGATCTTTGCCTTAATCCACCAGCTTAAAAAGAAAGGCTGGGCTTTAAAAAAAGCTGAAATTTACTTTAAGTCTCTACATTATAGTATTTGTTTCATAATTTTATTATATTTTCTTTAAAAAGGTAGATTTTTCTTATTTTATGGGATATTGTTGTTTTAGTAGGCTTAGTCTAGCACTGTTAGGTCGCAGATAAATTTTAGTATGCTGCAAACTGAGACAAAAAATTCTGCTTCTGGGCTGTAGATTTTGAGGGACATAATTAATTCAGAAAAAACACTGAAAGATAAACTGTCTAATTTAGATACTCATTATATATACAGCTTCATTAGAAAATAATCTGTTCTGGTATTGATTGCTCAGTTTAAACTGTACAGCATAATAGGGAATAAAAAATAAGATAAGCTCACTTTTATGTTACAAATTTTCACTTAAAATAATATTTTGTATATAAATTTTGTTACATTTTAATTTAAAATTTTATGCCTTTCTGATTTCTTGATAGTTGATACTGAATCGTATAGCATTTTTTTTTTTTTTTTTTTTTTTTTTTTTTTTTTTTTATGTAAGTGTATAAAGCAAATTGTTTCTGTTTTCAGTTAGTTGATCTTCAATTTTGTTCTAAGTAAAAATAAAGAAGGAAAAATGCACTTTCAGTATAGTGTTTAAGTTTTCATGTTAAGTGCAATATTTTTTAGTTTTTAATTTATATTATGCTTGAAAATGTTTATTACAGTAAAACCCCGATAATTCGGATTAATTGGGACCAGACCGAATCCAAATTATCGAAAATCCGGATTATCCCGAGGATGAAAAAAAATGAAATAAAATAAAACATACTTACAGAAAATCACCTTTTTATTAAACGTATTGAATATTTACAGACAGTAAAAATGTTTACTTTGTAATTATAAAGTTTGTAATCTTCTTCTGTGCCAGTTTTGTATACCTTTTGCGGGCCGCACGGTCACGCATCCGCTTGAGCATAAGTAGTTCGTTGGGTGTAGTCTCCACCTAACGTTCAAAATAAACCATTAATTGTTCTAAATGAGACGTTGCTTCATTATGGCTAATAACTTTTGGTTGATCATCACTGATAATGGTGTTTTCGTCTGTATCATCTTCGTTTTCGTTTTCTTCAGTTGTGCACAAAGCGATTACTTCATAATGTATAAGTGAGGCGTTATTTTCTGCTTCTAACCAATTGCTAATGTCGCTGATATCAACATCTGAACAACCATAAATTTTTTTAACATGCTCACAAAATCTTCAGGTGTAACTTCTCTTTCATTCCCACTTATTCCTCCTTCTGTTTCAAGCTTATTATTCGAGAAATCACAATTTGTAGGCCATAAATTCTTCCACGACTTTCAGAGAGTACTCTCAGTACCCTGATCCCAAGATTCAGCAATCATATACTGTAAAAGTATTTACTTTCGCGAGGCTTTAATTTTCGCGAGTCCGTCATAATCGCAAAAATTTAAGCCTCGTGAAATATTTTTTTTCCGCCTCAAATAATAATAAAAAATCAGAAATTTTTCACTTATCCAAAGTTTAATGATTAAAGTTATTTAAATAAGAAATAGGTACAAAAATTTCTTGAATACTTAACACTATTTTTTGAATACTATACAACTATTTCTTGAATAAAAACAATAATAGGATTAATGGAACGAAATTTTCGGACAAAAGGAAGCTTCTTAAAATACCTTATGCAAAAGGGGTTCTATTTAGGTAGTTTTGGGTTTTTTCAACTTTCGGTTCTGTTCATGTAAAATTCGGGAAATTTTCAACCCGCGAAATCATCGATATCTGCATTTTCGTGAAAATTACGGCTCGCGAAAATAATTGCTTTTACAGTAGATTACTTTCTTGATATTGATTGATTTGAGAATCTCTACCATTCCATGCTCTTCATCATCTTCTAAAAGTTCATTCAGAATTAGTCATTCATAAACTTTCTTAATGTTCTGAAGAACCCCTTGATCCATTGACTGTACCAGCGTTGTCATATTAGGTGGTAAAAATTTTACCGTTATGTTTCCTTTTGTCAGTTGACTTTCTTCAGGGTGTGTCGGGGCATTATCAATTAGGAGGACAGCTTTGATGGGTAAGTTGCACTATTTTAAATATTTTGTAACACCCCGAACCATAAAATTGCCAAACTTAAAGTGATACATTGTTGTTTCTTTGAAGGATAACACTAAAGAGTTTAAATAAGAATGCTTAAGGTATTCTTCTAAAGATTTCAGAAAATACTTTTTTATTCAGAATACGTGGATGAAATAAATTAATGTTATGGAAATTTGCCGTTCGCGTCTCAAACTTGAAAAAAAATCGACCAGACCGATCCAGATTATCTGGAGATCCGAATTAGCGGGGTTCCACTGTACCAGCATTAAGTAGGCTATTTTGAAAATATCTGATATATATCGAAAATATTGGATATATATCAGAATATCGGATAGTATATTTTCGAAAATATCATGATATTTTCTAACCCTGTAGAGCATTTACGAAATATGCTGTAAGTCCTTTAAAATTCTCGTACTCCTTAGAATTTTCCTAGACTCCTTGGATTTTTTTTTCTTAAGTCTGTATAAACCCCGTGTTAGCCTGATGTAATATATTGAGTGTGAATGTAAGTTGATACCCTACAACTTGTTATCAATCTTTATATGTATATGGGGCATTCTCACAATCTTTTGACTTTTAAGTGCCTGAATAATAATTTTTATTTTAGTACATATTCTTGTGGGTTTTTGTTTTTTAGTATACTAGGGAACATCCCATTGCATGATTGCATAACAATATTAACAAGATAAATAAGTTTTGGACGACTTTGGAGGTCCAAATATCACGAAAACTCCTATACCATCCCATAACCCTGCCGCTGATTTTTAAGTTTGGTGATGTCTGTATAAAATTGTTTCAATAAAAGTAATTTGGTGTAATTTTTTTCCGAAACTGGGGCAATTGTTTTATATAAATAGGTACAAAAAATTAACCTGCACACATTTTTACGGTTGATATTATTTTTTGAACTCTGTCCTTGGATTTTAGATTTCTTACCATCCCTCTTGCTAAACTTATACAGAAAATCACTTCAGAGGCAGCCACAGAATTTTTTTCAAGTTTTTTCTCATGCAGAAGTATGCTAGAAAAAGAATGTCTAAAATTCATTGACAGGTAATTTACTGCAGAATTTAAATCAGCATTTAAATATCAATTTCAAGCATTGTGGCTTTATGGGTAGTCTTACTGTCCCCAAGGTTTATTCCTGTACTTTTCGAGGTAAATTAATTTTTTTTATTTATTTAACCCAGTGTAAATAACTGTTTCTAAAAATCAATGAACATTGTGGCTATCACTTAGTCTTAACATGATTTGCCTAAAAATAGTGATAATTTTCCTTACCGTCCCATCCTTACTATCCCTTTTTTTTTCCATTACCGTTCCTTTTTTCCTATACCATCCCCTTTTTTTTTCTCCTGTCCCTTCTTTAACACCCCTTTAAGACAATATTATAGCAAAATTTTGTACTAAAAATACTACATTGTTATTATTTCTTATTTGAATGTCCTGTGGGTACTATGCAAATTCATTATAAGTAAAAATTTAGAAGAAAATAGAAAGTTATAGGGATAAAATGGTAAGGAAAATTAAACTCGCAAGTTTAACTTAAACCTCAGTTAAATAAAAACATTTTCGCTGCTGACCATTTGTTCTTTATTTTGAATCATTATGGCATTCGTCTATCAGATTAAAATTTTATTTTAAAAAGTTTAATTTCACCAGATTTTTATTCCTGAAAGTCAAAAGATTGTGAGAATGCCCCATATATATATATTTAAAACAGTTAAGATATGTGTAAGCAGAATGCTTTTAAAATGTTGCTAAAAAGCCTTAATATTTATTTTATTTATTTTTATTTTATTTATTTTTATTTTATTTTATTTTATTTATTTTTTTTTTTTTTTCAGGTTGTTGATTTAGGTTGTTCTGAAGGGAAATTCATTAAATATTTAAAGAAACTTCCATTTGCTATAGAAATTTCATGTGTAGATGTTCTAGAATCACAATTATTTCTTGCTTCTCAAGTATCAAGACCTCTAACTTGGGATTATCTTTTTAAACGGTATAAAGATTTGTCCATTAAGATATTTTGTGGCAGTGCCTTAGAAAAGGATGCCAGATTGCAAGGATACAATGCAGTAACATGCATTGAATTGTAAGTAATTTTTGTTTTTTGTTTCTTAATGTTACACTTCTAACAATTATGGTGTTATTTTATTTTTTGAATTTAGAAAAGTTTTCTTGTAGTTGCCAAATCTTCTGATTTTTAAGTATCACTATTTTCAAATAATAACACTAGTCAGCACCAAAATCTTCCCTGTAAATAAACAGTGGTTGATTTCAGGCTACTAAATCAAAATACAGCAATGAAATTTCTGTATACCATACTATTTTTTAGGTAGGAGGGTACCTTTAAAATTAAAGTATTTTATGTTTTGCTAAAACATAAGTGGAAAATGCATAAATAATAAAATGTATATTATAATGATTGTGAATTACTATAAATAAATTTTTAAAAACACTACCCGGGTTATAGCGGCATTAGGAATGAAAATATATTAGTATTAATAGATAGCAAATAGTAAATTCAAACACAGAAGGGCAGAAGTAGAGGTAGACATGGACACCAAAAGAAAAATGCGCAATACAAGTGTTGACAAACTATATTTTCACGCTATATTTTATTGATTTATTATCTAAGACAGTGAAGATACTTTTTTCCTTTCCTATTTTATCGAGCATTACAAATTACTATGACAATCCTTCACTATTATTATTATAAAACTATTTCTCAAAAACTGGTACATTTTGTGGCAATTTGAATGTCATATTTAGATTTAGGAATATCAGATCTGTACAGTTTGCATATTTATTTATTTTTTGCTGAACAGTGTAATCAGTACTTTTTCTGTTAGATGAATTAAGATGGCGGGTTTTTACCAGAGAACTAAATGTGGTAAACTGCTTATTTCTTGTCAACAAATGAAGTAATCTGATTATAAATCATCACTTACAAATTATTTTCTCTGTAGATTTCCTCTTTTTTGGTTCAATACGTAATTTTTTTTTTTTTTTTTTTGCTTTTGCCAGATGATACAATTAAATTTTTCTAAAACAAAAATATAATTAATATTAGGATATTTATTCATAGAAACATTTGATAAATGTATTCTAGATTTCCAAACATCAAAATGGTGCTATGGTCAAAGAACAAAGATATATGAGAGGAGTTAAAGAATAAAGGTACAGGTGGCTGTTATTTAAAATGTTCACATATAACATGGTGTTTTGTAATCACTGAGTATTCAAAGTGTAGGATTTTTGGAGCTATCAGATTTTCCCGAGCCATAAAGTTAATCAGAGCAAAACTCATCATAGATTACAAAGCATTTACAGCCAGAATGTTTTAAGCCAAAAAGAAATAAGCATTTGGTGCAAAAAATTTGGAAAAGAACAATGGGGCTAAATGATGATCTAGAGAAGAAAAGAGGCAGATAAAGAACCTCGCACACAGATGGACAGATGACAAGTGCACGATTGTCAATTCAGACCTTTCAGAAAAATAATTGCTGGGAACCACAACTAATGCTTTGTACACCCTTTTTGTATTACGTAGGGGAGGTGTGATACACTTTTTTTTTACTAATTTTTTACAACCCTTAGAAAGCTATTTTTAAACAAAATTTTTCATGTTTTCTTATAAAGTGACCTTTTATTCATTTATTAAAAATATTGTGAATTTAAAAAATAAACATTCAAAAAATATATCCCAATTATTTTGAATGGTTACTACTGTTTTAAATCTCCCCATTGCTGGGGAGGATTGATACACTAGCAAGGGAGATTTGATACATTGTTATGTAAATTGAAAAAACAATATGCAGACAATTCAATTTATGTGTCATACAATTTTTTATGATAAATCTTGAAATATTTAAGTAAAATTTAAAAAGAAATGACATTGACTTATTTTTGTTTCAGAAATGTTTTTTACAAAAATATTTAAACAATTACTATTATTTAAACAATTGTATTTACACACTTTTTAGAAAATAAATAATTAAAAAAAAAAAAAAAAAAAACCCTAGAGATCTTGCTGCAAGGGAAAATGAAGTGAACATTGCTGATTTGCAAACAATTTGACATAAATTTACCATTAGATTAATTTTAACACAATTAATCTAATTAGTAAATAAATCATACATCAAATATAAATTTAGCTTATTTAAGATTTCTTTAACCCTTTCAGGGCAAGGTATTTTCAATGCTAAAGTGTTGAATAAACGAATGGCACCGGAATTTACCAACAAATTTATTTGGAAATAAGAAAAGGGCTATATTTCACTTTCATATTAAATGGAAAATATTTTACCAAAATGCTGGTGCCAATATGGCATTTGGAAATTAAAATTAAGTGGTTTTATAAACATACCGCCACCCCTGAAATGGTTAAAATAAAAACTAATAACACTATCATTTTGATAAGTAAAATCGGGTGGATTTAATGTTTTTTTAATTTGCCCTTCGTCAATTATAGAAACATCTTCCCTTTCAGGCCATTTAAACTTTTTTTCCTTTTACATGACGAGCAAAGCGAACTAACCATCTATCATCGCACTGCCTTTCTATGTAACCTACATAATGTCTATGAATAATCTCTTTGCTCTTCCTTACCAATTTTAGTAGCTCTTGCCATAAAACAATAATGAATATTACAGTCCCATATTAGTTTACAACTTAAAAAAACTATTAAATTTCAAATATGCAAGTGTATCATTTTTCCCTATCATGCCTTATTGGATTTTCAATCACTTTTTATAAATGCAGTTGTAAAATGCCAATCTACTTTCCAGTTAAACTCACCCGAACAATGTGCTTTACAAATAAAAAATAATTACAATATATTATCTTCACAATAATAAGAGTTGTGAAAGAAAATCGGTATTTTAAAAAAATCCCTGCCGGCTCGGGCCTACAGGCGGAGGTAGATTTCGAAGTTAAGTACTAAATTCACCAACAAAACTTAAATCAAGATTAAAGATAAACCCAGTTCCTTCGCTCGCTAAGAATGAGCTCTAGGGAGCTAAACATTTTGTGAAAATTCTAATATACACACACGCATGTATATGGAACAGGTTTAAAAATGGCTAAATCAAATTCAGAGAACCTCAAAGTGTTAAAATATGTTAATATTTCCATACTCGAGTTTTTATCATGTTTTAATATGTTTCTTCAAACTCAATGACGTTACATATTCACCTGCTGTGGTCCATTACATTTTCAATATGACGCAATATTTTGTTGTTTTTTTAATTCGTCAAACTATTTATTTCATTTTGAATTTTCATGCAGAAATCTTGCTCTAGAAAACTTATGACGTAATATTCAATTTGTTTTCAATTCGTCAAACTATTTATTTCATTTTGAATTTTCATGCAGAAATCTTGCTCTAAAAAATTAATGACGTAATATTCAATTTGTTTTCAATTCGTCAAACTGTTTATCTAATTTAATTTTTCACGTGAAAACATTGCATTAGAAAAACAATTGTTGTGGTGAGAATTTTATTGCTTTTTTTTAATTGTTGGCAACAGCTATAACGAAAAATATTTATTTTTTCCTGCCATTGTTGTGTAAAAGCTGGTTTTATCAGAATCATGTTAAGACGGTATTCAAAATTTTAAACCTTCCCCATTCCCATTCCCTTGGACCGATTTTGCTCATTTTCAATCCCCGCCGAGAAATTAGCCATCTTAAAGTTGTTGGCGAGTTTGAAGACGTTCCGTGCATAATTGCGACTTTTATCGTGCGGACAAAATTTAGTACATACATATATATATATATATATATATATATATATATATATATAAACTTTTTAGGTGGGGGTGGTTTTGGGTTCCTGAGGTCATGTAATGAAAAGTTATGAAAGAATTTTTCAAAAGTCGCACCATGGTAACGACTGCAATAGGTAGTATTTCTTACGAAATCTACCTAAAATGTACATTGACATACCAAAAGTCTTAAAAGAGAAAAAACGTTGTCAGTTCTTTACTGATAAGTCTAGCTAATGATGGTCTCTGCTAATAAAAAAAACTTTTACATGCGTTACAATGGCTATTAATGCCATTTGTTGAGAAAAATTGTCAATGTATCAACCCTCCCCTACCTCCCCTACTACAACTGCAAGAACAGAAATAATTTTTTCTTCTACCCTCGAACTTGTAAGACATCTTTTTGCAACTGTTGAAGAAATTCTTTCTAACTGCATTGTGTTAGCTTTTTTCCCTTGCATATTTAAGAAGTAACTTTCTTTATTATGCCACAAAGCTTTAGTGGTAATTGTTTCTTTGATGTTATAAAGATATTTAGGAAAAAATCTCACTTAAATTCAAACTTTAAAAAAGCTCTGTATTAAAGGGTTAAAAAATGTATGGTTGAATTATCTCTTAAACTCTGAAATAATCAGAATAATGTTTTCATAAATCATGAAATCTTTTGTGATTTCTTTGCCAATTAACTGTTGACATGTGGGCAATATGAAAAATATCAAATTAATTAATAATCAAAATACATGAAATGAAGTTCAAAAGGTCTTTAATTACGTAATTTTAAAATTTATTTTTTATGTGAAAACATTTTTTAAGTTTTATTATTATTATTATTACTATTTTTTTTCCTTTAACATATATTTTAATTCTTTCCGATTGCTTAATATATACATTTTATTTATCCAGGATTGAGCATCTTCAACCAGAAGATTTAAAACCCCTGACTTCCAACATATTTGGTTTTATAAGACCGAAAATTGCAATTTTTACAACTCCAAATCAAGAATTCAATGTTTTATTCCCACAGCTAAATGGTTTTCGACATTGGGATCATAAATTTGAATGGACAAGATCTCAGTTTACAGAGTGGTATGTTACAGATTTTTACTCTATTGTTTTCCCCTCTAATGGCCATATTAAATAGGAGATTGGTGATGCTATGGATGCATTATAGTTCATCATTTAAGCAAAAAATTAGAGAAGGGATGTAGTAAAAAAAAAATTGTGATGGTTCCTTCAGGATGCATAATTTTTCCCTTGAAAGATCGCAATAGAGCATATTTTGTATTAAATACATTGAATATGTCTTATTTGTCAAAAGAGAACCCTTTTTTGTAAAAAAAGACTAGGGTCAGCTGGGGTAAAATAAGTGATTGGATAAAATAGATGGGTTTAAAAAAAAAATTATAAAAAATAAAATTTTTATTTTTATTTTTGTTATTATTTTGCCAAATTAGTATAATACAAGTATCAGTTATTATTTTTCAATGAATTACAACATATTTGTTGCTATATTATTGTACTTTGTAGCCATTTTAAAATTTTGGATAATATGATTTGGTTGTAATGATGAGAAAAACTTATTTAAAATAAATAAGAACTTATTTTCAGCTTATTTGTCCATTGTATAGCATTAAACACTTATTCAGAATTAACTTTCTGCCTTTTTTATTACAAAATAACATAAAATTAATATTTAAAGCAAATAAACTATGTGGTGCAAAATAGGGATGCAACGAATATTCGGTATTCGGCTTAAAAGCTGAATATTCGGTTTGGCCGAATGATACAGTATTCGGCCGAATACTAAAACAAAATCATTTATATTTACAATAAATAATATCAATTGATATATTTTAAATAACATACCTATAGATTTATATTTATGTGTTACACATTAAGGAAATTAAAATTTTATTAAATTTATAATACAATTTTATTTCAAATATTAAGTATAAATTTAATAATCACTTGGATTTTCTTAACGTACAATACATGAAAAATAATATTATTTAAAAATTCATAAAGTACATTTAATTATTTGAATTTTATATATATTATGAAAATGATTTAATTATTAAGTATTACACATTCAATAGAACTTGCTTTCCACCAGTTTAGTAGACATTCATTTCTATCTAAGAGTGATTTATCAAAATAATTGCCGCTCATCATTTGTAAGAGCTGAGATTAACTGTTTTGTTTTTGTTAGTAGTTGAAATCTACATGAAGCAATCCCAAAATGTGGTATTTTACTCATTATGAACATATTTACTTGTTTCTGTCACATTTGCATTTGCTTCTGTTTCAGGAATCTCACTGTTTGAGATAGCAGTCATAAGTAAAATCAGTCGAGGTTTTAACTTGAGATGATTTTCTTCAGCTTTATATAAAAAAATATAAGTTTAAACCTGGGGTCTAACAAAGTTGAAATGCAAAAATGTCCATTATCATTAATATGTTTAAAGCATGCATTCATGTTTTGAGCCAGGCAGTCTTTAAATGTTTCAATACCAAAAAATTCATTCCCTTCTCCAGGTTTTGACGAATAAAGCTTCCACCATTTAAATAACTTCCGAAATAGTGATTTTGTTGAACTAATTTTTACTGTAGCTTGTTCAAAAGGTTTCAATAAACTTAAACACTACTCTAAGAGCAGCCATTGATTTGAATTGCAACTA
The DNA here is from genome assembly GCA_963932465.1 of Maratus speciosus. NCBI lineage: Eukaryota > Metazoa > Arthropoda > Arachnida > Araneae > Salticidae > Maratus > Maratus speciosus. Next base: position 641,431,211 of record OZ010786.1, on the reverse strand, counting down.
ATTTAAATTTTGTTTTTAATTATCTTTAAGGCTGAATATGTTTAATAAAAATTGTATGAAGATATAAATATATATTATTTTGGTTTAAATCAGGAATTTATGAATTAATATTCCGAATATTCGGTTATTCGGCCAAACCACTATTTGTTGCATCACTAGTGCAAAATAGTTATGCTGTTAGGTTTAGCAAATAAACAGCAAGTTTTTTATCTTTTTAATACTTTTATTATATTTTCTTATGTAACATTTGACATTAAAACAATATATTCTCTAAAACTATTTACTTTATTATGTGATAGCAAACCTGTATTATTGAATTATAATGAAATTTTGAACTAACATAATCTTTATCAAATATCTTTTTACGCTTTCTGTCAGGAATTGGGTAGAAATGTCATGATAAATGACTTGAATATATTCATATAGGATTCTGTTTGTGTTAGCATATCTCAGGTAGTATATGCCATTATACCATCTGGATTTTTCACAAAACTCTTCATACTTTCTGTTTCTCAAGTAAAGCTATATATAAATTTTGCTATTTAGAATGTAATGATTGCCAGGATGAAGGATTTTTTCATGATACCTTCATAAAATCTTCCTCCATTGATTTTTGAAGAAAACAGATCCCCTTAAAAAAGAAGATTAGCATTTGAAAAATTATCAAATAAACTAACATATACCCCTTGTTTTTTTTTTATGACTGCAGCACGGGATGTAAGTGTAAAGTATCACAGTTAATCCTGCCTTCTTATGTGTATGATTTCCATTGACTGTTATTTCAAAGACTATAATATGTCCTCATAGAATAGTCCTTATAAGTAACTATTAATTAATAAACTATTAATTAATAAAAATATTTTATCTGTTCAACTTGTGATACCAAATCACCATACAGAAATACCATGGAAACTTTTATAAAATTGGCTGATTTTATTGCTTGTGTTAGCATTGAAAAGATTGTAAAGAATAATTGAAAGATTTACTTTGAGAGCCTTTTTTTTTTTTTAATAGCACAATACCCTAGATGGGCCAATTGCCACTACTCGTGAAATAACTGGCCTCTTCCTCCAAGACTGCCTGAAATAGTGAAGACCTGGTGATGAAAGATTTTACTGGAAAAATTTAACAGCTAAATTCAATAAGTTTAAGACATAAGCCATCAGGTTCGAAGTGGCTTAATACATAGGATGACCACAGCAGCTTCGATTTCTCTCCAGACTTGTATAAAACCAAAAACTTTCTGCGCACATAAATATTTGGTCAAAAACTTTCTGGAAATTAATTTAATGTTTAATAAAATAACATGTTTATTACTTTGACGCTATGAATTAAAAACAGCAGTTTTAAAATAATTACCATTTAAATTAAAAATTAATATGTTGGTTAAAAAAAACAATAAAGCTAAAAATCCATGATAAGAAATTCGTTTTTTCCCTGCGCTTCTTTGACATAATTTGTGTTTTTTTCTGCAATTCTTTGAAAAAAAAATAATTTCGCACGATTCTATTCATGTTTTTTTTTTTGCGATCCTTTGACGAAATTAGCTTTTTTCCCCGATTCTTTTATGAAATTTGCATTTTTTTTTTTTTTTGCGATTCTTTTATGAAATTTGCAGGTTTTTTTCGCGATCCTTTAACAAAATTCATGCTTTTTCTGCTATGCTTTTATGAAATTCGTTTTTTTCCTGCGATTCCTTGACAAAAATATTTTTTTCCCACGATTCTTTAAAGAAATTTCTTGTTTTTTTCCGCGATGCTTTAACCGAATTGGTTATTTTTTTCTGCAAGCGATTGACGGAATTGGTTTACATTCGGCGACCATTTGTTGAAATCCGTAATATATTTCAGTAATATTTTTTTATGTCTGAATTTTCGGAAAATTCGGAAGAGATTCACCCCTGGCAAACAATAAATAAATCGTATATAAAATTGGAGAACATTTTTAATTTTTCAGTATTAAAAAAAAAAATACAAGAAAAATAATTTTTTTTGTTTGTTTGTTTGCTAAGAAATTTTCCGCAAAGTTCCGAATTTTGTAGAAAATTTTCCGCGCACGGTGTGCGTCTGTATTATACAACTCTGTTTCTCTCATTGGCAACTGCCATTACTCACGAAACCACATGCCTTTCAAGGGGGCCCAGAACGATTGCAGACCTGATCATAGAAGATCCCACCAGAAAAATTTAAAAGCTAAATTCAATAAGTTTAAGACATCAGCCAGCAGATTCAGTAAGGCGGGGTCATTTAATACATTGGAAGGCTCCGGTGGCTTCAAGCTTATTCATTGCCTTTAAGACAACATTTTATATACAAGGTTCATTTTCACATATTTTACTGTATCTATGAAATGTGTATGCTTTTTTGTTGTAATAAACTTTTGATTTTCTCTGAACTTTTCTAATAAGTTTAATCATAACCATGTGTGTAAATGTACAAAACAATTTATCATAGGTTTTTGATTTAAGGTGTGAAGACATTGTCAAGAATTATCCAGATTACTCGTATGAACTACAAGGTGTTGGAGAGCCTCCTCCAGAATCTTCAAACTTGGGTTGTTGTTCCCAGTTAGCCATTTTTAGACTGAATGATAATCAAAATGCATCTAAGTCCATTCCAGACTACTCAGAGGAGCCTTACAAATTAGTAAGCAAATTTTTCATGATTGTTTCTTATGACTGTTGGAATTAGCTTGCATTTTGATGTTTCTATTAATCTGTTTATTTTTTATCTTGGTCTTTCTTTTTTGTAAGTAAAATTGCAGAAATGAGGCATTTATAGTCATACAGCCTGTTAAACACTGTTTTCAACTGTACTAGACCTTTATAGACGCGTTCGTAATTATATAAATACGTAGCACTTATAGTCGTTGTCTGGTCTATCTGTCTGTCTGCATATAATAGTGCAAAAACAACCCAATCAAATGGTTTTAAATTCAATATATATAATCTTTGCAGAATTTTGTCAAGTCATTTCAAATTTTATGAAAATCAAATCAAAACTTAAAAATATATTAATTTTTCTTCATTCTATTAAATCCTATCATACATCATTAATTCAGTGATAGGTAACGATTCTAGGTTGCCATGGTGATGACGTCCTATTATTTCCATATTACTGAATTCAATCTATAGAATCATAATAAATTTTCTATTCATGCATTTTTGCATACGATTGCCACAGCTATGGCACCAAGATCTGAATATTTATAAAAGTACAGCTCATATTCAAAATATTAGAATAATTGAGAAAAAGTAATAAGAAAAAATTATTTTTCATTTATTTATTTTTGATACTAAGTAAATGCAATTAAATCTCTTATAAATTAAATCTGGAATGTTTTGATATGATTTTAACATTTGCAGAATATAAAATACAGTGCAATAAATTAGGTATACAGCTTTCTGAAACACATCAAAATATTAGAATAAAATTTAGATTGGTTCGAAATATTAGACTATTTTATTTTACGCAACAATATTACCTTATGAATATGAAGTAAATGGTAGTTAATATTTGTAGCATCCCCTTTAGCTTTCATAACAGCGTACAATCGATCTTGCACACTATATACAAGGGGTTTACCAACATTTCTATCAGTATTAGTCCAAATAGACTTTATACATGCTACTAACTCAGTTTTACTTGAAGGTGGATTTTCTTGGAGTTTTTTCTTGATTATACACCATAAGTTTCCTTTGGGATTAAGGTCTGGTGAGTTTGGTGGCCAAGGAAGTACCTTAATGTTGCGTTGGTGGAACCAATTCTTAGTTGACACCGAGGTACGCGATGGTGCTAAATCTTGTTGAAAGATGAAATCATCTTCAAATAAATCTTCTGATGATGGAATCATGTAATATTCCAAAATTTCTTGATATATCTGAGAGTTAATCTTTTCGTAGATGATGCATAACTTTCCAGGTCCTTTTGTACTCATGCAACCCCAAACCATCACACTAGCAGCAAATGTTACGGAACGTTTAAGACATTCTTCATCAAATGCTTCGTGCTTCATTTAATCACTTAAATTTATGGAGATGTCTTGTTGTCGATGCAGAAACTTACACTCCTTCTTCTTCCCATTTTTCAGTGCAAGAATCGCACACTTTTAAAACGGTTTTTCTTAACTATATGCTTCAGTTTCCTGTCATCTCTAGCAGATGTTTTTAGTTTTCAGCAATTATTTTGAAATTTTCCATTTTTTTAATATTGTGTTAGTTTTTACTAACGTTTGATTGCAAACAATGTAAATTATTCGCTATGTCACATTGATTTTTACAGTGCCGATACAAATCAACCATACGAAGTTTAATAGTTTCTGGAATATCACTCACACGACCCATTTTAAGACGAAAAAGCAAACAAACTGCAAAAAGAAGACTGATTTTAAATAAAATTGTCTGAATTCAATCAATGATACCACCAGTTATGAATTGGTGATAATTAAAGGAGAATTAATCTGAAATATTCTAATATTTTGAACCACTTAAATAAATATTCTAATATTTTGACTTTTCAAAATAATTTTTTTTTCAATTAATCTTTTCAAAAATGATATTAATTTTAAGATAATAAATAAGTTTAATCAACAATAAGTTCTTAATAAAAATATCGTTTGCATATTTGTATTAAAAGACATTAAATTACCAAACGATATTTCCAATTTGTAAAAAGAAAGTAATTATTCTAATATTTTGAATATGAGCTGTAGTTATAGTATGAATGCTCCTCATTTGCCACATTTAACATACAATTTCCAACTTTTTTAATCCTGGGTTTTTAGAACCCAAGCATTTCCAAAGCCTAGGACTATTTTTACAAAAGTAGGCTCATTTTAACTTTAAAACAATTTCAACATATTAATTCAAAATATGTCTTTCTTGAGATTAGTTAACAGAATTTTTATAACTTTGAGGCAGAAAAGTATTCATCCTAAAGAACCTACCACAACTTTTTTTATCCTTTCTCTAATTTGTTGTCATAATTTATGTGGTATAGCAGATCTTTGACATTTCTCATTTCAATACCTTTCTGTTTATGGCCAGTTACATGTTCTCAGTTACAGAAGAGGTATTATATACTCTATTTATACTTCTTGTTTCATTCTCTTTTTTTTGCCCTTTTATCTACTACTTCGACAATTTTTTCTTGAAATCACTAAATATATCATTTGCATATCAAACATTTTCTGCAAATTCTCAGTTCAGCATTTCATAACAGTGAAAAGAATTAAGTATAATGTAAGGAAATTCACTATAGATGTAATGTAGTTAAAATAGGAAAATTTCTATGTATCCAATATTTTGTAAATAAAATTTAAAACAAAAAAGGGAAAAATTGTTTGATTATTAGTGTTGTGACTATTCATGTATAATCAACCAAAAGAAAGAGAACAAACACTACAGTCCATACATTTTAATCATCAAATTGTCACGAAACAAAACAGAAACAGACATTTGATTGGAAATAATGTCTTCTTTTAATTTATGTTTAAAAAATATACTTAGAGGTTGTCTTCTTAATATATTAGTACCAAACTCTGAAATTTTCAACATTAACACCTAATTTTTTTTGACTTTGTAACCGCTTTTTTTTTTTTTTTTTTTTGATAAATTTTAACTTAGAATGTCTGATGAGAAGTCATTTATTTTGATAATTTTTGATATAAATGGTTAATTTTAACTATTTGGTTATTAACTATAAATGGATTTTAATGTGATAAACAATAACATGCTAAGTGGGGACAAACTGTATACTCATGTAATTCTAATTTAAATCCAGTTTTTTAATTCCTTTTTTTTTTTAATAAATTTATTGTGACTATCTTTACAGATGGATGAGTTCATTTACCCTGGCCGTCGGGAAAATGAAGCATAAAGTCAAAAAAATTTTGTAAATAAGGTAAGTTGGTGCTCCTGGACTATTTTTTAAGTAAGAAATTCTGTAATTTTATAAATAAATGTTTAATCTCAATATACACTTAAAATTTCCTAATGAATGCATAATTAAACAAGGATTTTTTTATTTTTAAAAATTTACTTTATTGATATTTAAACTACTCCTCCCCCCTTTTTTTCCAATTTGTAATAATATTAAACAAAAACCTAATTTGCAGAACAAATTAAAAAAACAAAATTTATTTCCTAAATTGTTTAAGCCCGAGAAGGGGCAGATATTAAGATATTTCATTCAATTCGTTTTACATTTAATGTTAAATTTTTGTAACAAATAAGTTAAACCAATTGAATATTAAAAAATAAAAATGAAATTCATACAATATAATGCTTTAAACACCTATATACTTAGATTCCGTTCAAATGAAATCAAAATAAATCTTAGACATTTTTTAAAGTTTTGTATTTTGCAGGTACCTTATCATATTATGTACAATCTTCATAAACATAATGCAAAATCTGCAGTACAAATAAACACATTTCAAAATTAATGTAGGGTATCATCATCAGGCTTTGATTTGTACGATATCGCATAGCAATTTGTGATGCAATTTACCTATGTATAATTCAAAATGTGTCACCAGTGCAGTAATGCAGGTAGTTGTAGTTTGGTCAAAAAATTACAATCTGAACTTAAAAAATCTGCTTGAAAATGTCATTTTTTTCCCACTATGACGTCATATTCATCTTTTTTTTATTCTTAAAAAAAAAAAAAAAAAAAAAAATTCAGTTTCATGTTTCACGTGAAAATCATTCAACTAAAAATAGGCAAATTATTATTACGGCTTTTGAATTATTTACAACAATGAAGGAAAAATGTTAAATTTTATTAGAAAATGTCCGTTGATTCTCAATGAAAAAAGCGAAAATTGGAAATATTAAGAAAAATATTTGAATAATGTAAATAAAAATTAGCCCATGTTACTCTCTAGATTATAATCCACCTATAGGCAAAGGCATTTTATGATCCATTTTGGTCCTGACGTCTGGAAAATGTTTTTACACTTTGAATTTATAATATTATTAGAATTAGCAAGGAATTAAAAATGAGTGGCATCAGGGACAAAAAGGTGGGAAGAAAAAATGAAAAAGTTACCATCTCCATAGGCTTTTCTATGTTAAATTAACATTGACAAGTGACACTGGAAATAAATAAGTATTGCGCTGCCGCGCAATACTTAAATTTTATCTTTACTGCAATAGCAGTAAAATCTGTGAATTAAATTCTCATTTTTCCAGTATGTTTTTATAATTAAATTTTAAATTATGGAACATCAAAACACAAATCTGCTCATGCATGGTTTTTCTACATTTATAAAAGTCAATTTTTTGCTGCATTTTTTTTTTTTTTTTACATATTTTTAGTTTGACTCCCGGAGTTCCTCCCATAAAGAAAGGACAGAATGCTGTTAGTGGGAAAAGGGCATTTTTTAAATTTGTAAGGGTAATTTTTAGATTCTTAGGAGCACATTTTAACTTCTTAAGGGTGCTTTTAAAATTCTTACAGGCACTTTTTTTTTAAAATGCATTTTTAATATTTTGAAAGTCAGTGTACTCTTGTCAAGATACAGTGGGTCGGTTTTTATTATGCAAGCAAATTTCTTAATGCAAAATTTGGTAGGAGCACAATCTTTTGACTTATAGGCAAGAAGAATTTTATTTTTTTTAACCAAAAGGCAGGTACATTGCAACAGGCTTCTCAAACTGTTTAAGTGAAACTCTGGTTTCCAAAAAGGTCAATGTTATTATTGGTTTCAGAAAACTGTGATTATAATTTTTAGTGTTAAATAAATTCTGAAATTTATTTATTTTTATTTTTTATATAAAATTTAATTATTTAACAAATATGTATGTTAAATATTAGGTTTATTTTAAATTACTGGTTTATTGGTGTATTAAAATAACTTGACTCAAGAACAATTTCCTTTAACCAAACTTATTTATTTAGCATCATACAGTCACATTCATGATACGTTCGCAGGAGGTCCCGGGATCTGTAAATATTATTTAGATACTTGCATTTTCATCAGTATCTCAAACCTATAAAATCTACCTTTTTCCCCACAAGTTCTAGGTTTTTGATTAGCGCTTTGATATTTCCCAGCAAAGGTGAAGATATCATTTGGCAGGAAACTTGATTTAATACTATTGATCGATGTCTGGGCTTGTGACATCAACTAGGCCTGTGTGCAATTGAAACCACATATTGTTACAAATTGTGCTTAACTCGCACTTTGAATCTTAAAAGTTGCTTACAATTTAATTTCTGAAAGAAATATTTGCTGATCTGAGAAACAAACTTAAAAGGAGCACATTCAAAATTAGACATTGAGAGTTAGAAAATATGTAATTGGAAATTAATTTAAATTTTAGATTTAGAATGGGATTTTAAGTATTTCATGTATTATGGAATTATTCTTTAATTACTATGGGGTATTTTGCATATTTTGACAGTCTTTTTTACCATAATTACACCACCAAAAATTTTCTAGCTGATATAAAAACTCTTTTTAAAGAGGATTGACTGTTACCATTTTAGGACCAAGTATTATGCATTAGTGATGGGTGATGTCGATATTTTTAATTGATTTTATTGATGCTATAATTTTTTTTTTTTTTATTGATGTCTCTACAGGTAATATTGTTCATCTTTAGTTTCCTTCAAAATTTGGTTTTTATTTGATATCTGATGACCATTTTGTACTAATTAATAATTAGCAGAACCACCAAGATGTGCCCATGTTAACCATGTATGCCAGCAAAATAAATAAAAATGCAATATCCTAAAAATTCAGACCCACAGATCACATTAATAGAACTCTGTGCATTCAGGCCTACAAATCATTAAAAAGATAATCAACTAGTTGAAAACTAGCCAATCCCAAAACTTTCTTCTATCTCATACATGTTAATGCTTCAAAATTTATGACTTAGTTGCCCCTAGGAGGGCACATTTTTACTCTATCCAAACCCCTCGTGTAACATATCATTAGAAAGCTTTTAATGTCCTCCTTCATTTTCTGTTCCTCCTCCTTTCCCCCAGTTACACTTTTTATTATTCCAGTGACCTTTATTCCCACTCTGCACGAGCCCCACCAGTGGCTGAGAGGTTCTACTCTCGAAGCTGGTAGACGGGAGGTGCTGGGTTCAATCCCAATCGCGCATGCCGGCCTAATCGTTCGGAGTTTTCGTGGTTTTCTTCGAGCCATGGATTTCCATGCGTAAATACGGGTTAGGTTCCCTTAGAAGGACCCCCACGAAGGGCATTCCCCCCTCGGGCATCCCTAGTGTAAATAATCGGCCGTCAAAAATCATCCAACCCACTCTGCACGAAAAGTTATCCTATATTATATGACTGCATTTTATTTTTGTTGTCATATTAAAAATAAAAATGTTTCTGCTATGTTTAGCTTTACATTGTTTTAGTCGTTATTACAGGGCCTTTCAGAATATGCATGCAATTTTTAATTCTTGTCTAAATCTTTATTATAATGTCCCATTTTGAAACCTTGACCAAAAGTATACTTGACGTCGCCATGTGTTTTATGATCTCAGTTTGCACCCCTCCCTCAACCATTAGGGGCTTAGTTGCTACCCGAGGGAGGACACTTTCCCATTTTTCTCTGACCCCCATCATGTCATATATTGTTAAAAAGTTTATTATCTCCACATTTATATTTTGCTCTGAAATTCATGTATTGTTATGAAATTACTGTCAGAAGCATTGATCTATCTATCCTCGTTATCACGATCAGATTTCCTGCAAATTGATCGCTAAGTTTTGAATTACTGATTTTAAGTATCAATTCTAGAACATCCGATACCAGAATTTGGGAATTCATTCTTATTGTGATTGATGCTGTTTTATATGATATCATTGTTTATCAATACTCAATTTTTCCTGAATCACTCATAAATTTTTATTTTATATTTCTCAATATTTTTATTTCCATTTAAAAGAACTTTTTATCGATTTCGATAGGATGGGTTCTGGTTTTCTTCTCACCATCAAGCTTTTTTTTGTGATGTGCTCATTTCTTTTTTTCCTGTGTTTTTAAAAAAGTGAGTAACTTTTGCCTTTTATTCATTAAGCTGTTTCATTTACTGGGTGTCCCAAAAATGACTGATGGATTTTAAAATTCAATTACTAACAAACAGTGATAGATATTAAAAAAATTCTTGCAGGAAGGTTATGTATGATGTCAGGAGTTTTTACTTTCTTCTATCTTTACAAGAAGAAAGTATTGGATTCATGAAAATTTTCGACTTCCGGTTTTTGATGGATTTACATGTTTTAGGGGTCAGCGATTCCAAAAAACATGTTTTTACAAAATGTCTGTCTATGACTCTGTGAGTCTGTCTGTCCGTCTGTCTGTGTGTATGTGACACAAATTTTGTGGGCGCTCTATCTCAAGAACTAATGCACGGAATTTAATAAAAATTTATATTCAGGTAGTCCCTGATATAGATTGGTGCTGATTAGTTTTTGGTGTAAATCGCCCAGTAGGTGGCGCTGCTATGCTGCATTTTGCAGGATTTCCGCAAAAGCTCTATCTCAAGAACTACTGCATGGATTTTTATAAAACTTCGGATTCAGTTATTCTTTGATATGAGTTGGTGCTGTTATCTCTTTTTAAATATTTTTGTCTGTTTTTGATATAAATAAGAGTTCATTCTTAAGTTTGTTTTTCCAAATCCAAATTTCAATACAGGGTTAAAATACTAAAATTTTAAGAAGCTGTATTTTTTAATTGCTTAAATACAGCCTTTTATTTATTTATTTGGTCTGTTAAAGAAAATGTTTACATTTCTCTCACATCATTTCCACCCAACAAGCCAACTTTTTCAATTCCTCTCCATTTTGATCCTGGGAAGGGATACAGATCTTCCCTTTCTTCCACTTACCAAATTTCTGATAAGAGATCTTCCTATACCACAGATTTTATGTGCACATATATGCAGGGTTCTCGCTGCCGCTCGCCATTGCGCCAAAATGCTTCATTTAGCAAGTAAATGAACAATCAGATTTGCAAATTGCGAGTGCTCAATTTCTGCTCTTTTTAAGCATGTGCCAGTACAGTGCAGATTCTTAACTGCGTTACTGAATGATTGATATCACTTTTCATGTTCAATCGCACCATGCCATTTACATTACTCTATTTATGGAGGTACTGAGTCAACACCAATTCAGTCTAGCAACAGCCAAACATGCAGAAAGGATTATGCGATAGGTATTTCCATATTGTCAGTTGATCACTATCAATGTACCGGTAAAAACACAAACAAAATTACTTGCATAAAGTGCCAAATAGAGAAGAGTTTTGCTGGAATGCAGCTTTGAAATTAGCCATTTACCGTACTGCTTATTAGTTGTGTGCAAAGTATCAGTGGTGGGTCAGTCTTTTCTATCTGTTAAGAGTAGAAATCTCATAGCAAATTTTAGTGTATATTTTCATAACAGTAAATCAAAGATCATCACTGTTTCAAATTTTTATTTAGACTGCTAAAAGAATGCCTGAAACATTTACATGTTTAGGAGACATTCAGAATGTACTTATAATAGTTTCTGTAGCAGATAGTTGAATATCTATTTTATAAGCAATTACAAAAAATTAGGTTGTTTTAGAACATATTGAAAAAAAAGAGGTACAATAAGGGGTTAAAGATAGATTTTACAGTGTTTCACGCCAAATCTTTTTTTTTTCTAATATTTTTTTTCATTTGGCTACTGTTTTTTATTTGTTATTCGCCAAATCGCAAATGTTTGTCAAAACCCAGCTAGAACATTGCATATATGGCAGGGGCCGCGCTAAGAAATTAAGACTATTAGCCAACACATTAGCCAAATTTATCTATTATTAGTCAAAAGTATATTATGCATATATTATATTATGTATACATATATATATATGATATATATATACACTAGAACCTCGATTATCCGAAGTAACCGGGACCAACCTTCTTTCGGAAAATCAAAATTTTTGGATAATCGAGAATGCTTCAGTTTTAAGATTAAGGAGAAATATATGCAATATTTCTTATTATGGTAACAAATGCTTAATAAAAATAAAGCAATAGCAAAATAGAAACAAGAATAAATTACCTGAATTTTAATTTTGAAATTATCTTTTACATATATCACAAGTGTTTGAAAAAATGTTTGTTTCTCGCTTTTTCGATTGCCTATGCTTTGAAGCTCTATCACAGAGTTTTTTAATATTATTAGTTCACCAGTATTACAGCCTTTCTGATGCTCCTGCCATGCCAAACCTTTTGCAAAACATTCAAAAGATTCAGAATTGCAATTGCTAATTGGTTCGTTTTTTTCGTTCCACTCTGTAGCTTACGGGAGCTCAAGTTAATATCAAAGGAACTAAGAAAGGGCATCAAAAATATTTATATGTACTCTTAGTTCGTAAAGGACCGCTTGCACACAAGGAATATGATAGTTAAAAAAAAGCTTTCAAAATGGATTTTGCACTCAAGGAATGTGATATATAAAAGCTTTCAAAATGGATTTCGGTTAATCGAGAGTTTCGGTTAATCGAGAGTTTCGGTTAAAAGAGTTTCGGATAAAAGAGGTTCTACTGTATTTACACATAGATATATATCATATATATAATTATAATCATTAACACTTTCAAGCCTGAAGTAAGTTTATTAAATATATTATGTACAAGTAGCTTTTGTAGTTTTTTTCATGATCTTTTGACAAAATTTGTGGGTTTTTTCGCAATCTTTGGCCGAAATTTGCGGCTTATCATGATCTTTTCACGAAGTCTGGTTTTTCGCGATCTTGACGAAATTTGCGGGGGTTTTTCGTGATCTTTTGACGAAATTTGCAGTTTTTTCGCAATCTTTTGACAAATATTCGTGTTTTCTCCACGATTCTTTGATGAAATTTGCGTTTTTCTCGCAATCCTTTGTCGAAATTCGCGATTTTTCTGCAAACGAATGACAAAATTATTTTTTTCCGGCGACCATTTGCTGAAATCCGCGATATTTTTTATGTCTGAATTTTCCAATTGATGACTGATTTTTTAAAATTGTTGGAAATGAATGCCTTAAATTTTCTGAAAATTCAGAACAGAATCACCCCTAATTGGCCGGCCGAGAAGATGAGGAGGAATATAGACTGGAAATGCGGCCGTACATGAATTTGTGCTAAAAACAGAAATTCATTTACATTGAAAAACATGATTACAACAACAAAAGAGTCTAAAAAAATCATTCGCCAGCTTTTTCGCCATAATATTTTTTTTTCTCGCCAATTTCACGATGTATTCGCATTTGGCGAATGGTTAGCACGGCCCCTGTATGGCATGTACAGAGTAACAAACAGCAGAAATTCTTCCCGTGTGATCCCCTTTTCAAATACAAACTGCTCTTGATATTACTTCACTTCAGTAATTGGATGTATTTTGTAGCACGACTTTTCTTTGAACTTATCAGTTCATCAATAACAGTATGAATGACACATGTACAGTTGGCTCTCTTTAATGACTTTCAAGAAACCTTGAAAATAGAGATAGTCTTTTAACAGAATTTTTGGAAAAATAATATTTGAAAAACATTTCCCTTCACAGTTTAGAGGCTTAGGACTATCAATACATTTCTCAATATATTGGCGTGTTTAGAAATGTTTTATTTATTTATTTAAATTTATTTTGTGTTTTCTTTCTTTTGTTTTTATTGATACAGATATACACATTTTTATTGCGCAAATTGCATTAATTATACTGCATACAAGAACAACATTACAGCATACAATGTTACTTAAAGTACAATAAAAATATTTATAATACATTTAATTAAACAAACTAAGTTTTTCAAAAATCAAAAAGTGTAGATTGTTTCAATGGTGTTCTAGTTTTTAGTACCCTTGCTTCAAGCTTCTCAAGAAGGTTGAATGAGCCATCATCCATATTTGATGAAACAATGTACTGGCAAAGAATATCCAGGGCAGAATGTGCATCTGAATAAGAAGGAGGTGGTGTCTCGCTTTCTGTATCATCAGCTTCATCACCATCTTGTGCATCTGAAGTTGCATTTTCTTTTGCGATGTCTTCATAAACTTCTGAAGTCGGTTGTTAAAACATCTTTGTCACATGGGTAAAGTTCATTACTCCCTTCTCCTTTATCTGTACTCATCTGAATTGCAAGAAAACTTGTTTTTCTATCAGAGGAAGTTCCCTAGTTTAACATGTTAAAAGGGATCAGGAGAAAAAATCTATGTGAAAATCATCGTTAAATAGAAACAATTTCGCCTTTAAATAGAGATTTTTTTACTTAAAGGAGCCGGGACCGCAAAATATCATCCTTAAATAGAGATCGTCGTTAAGTAGAGCAACGTTAAACAGAGAGTAGACTTTATTTTCTGTGGAACTGAGCCATGCCATTCACATATATATGACAGCTGCTTTTTAAAAAGTAGTCTTTAGCACCTTATGCCTTCTTTTGTTATTTTTGGAAGCTCATAAATATGATTACAATGGCTTAAAGTAACATTTTGATTTTTAAAAAATTACGTTTTTTTATCCACATCATTAAATAGCTATATTAGACAAAAACTGGGACTTTTATCTATAAAAGCTACAGATTCATTTAATTTGTCTGTCATTAGTGTTTTGGAGATAGAAATATCTAGAGCATTAAGTCAAAAACTTAAGCCAAAACAGAGATGCTATATGTTACAGATTCTCAGTCATTGTTGTGGTTTCAGTCCATTATAGCATTACTGTGAAAGATTACCAATGTAAGAAATTATGGATACTATTATTTAAAAAGTTCCAGAGTTTGGCATTTTTTTTTATAAACCTGATTTCTGGTAATTCCTGACAGACAGCATCTCTGCTAGCAATGAAATATAAGGATTTAATTTATAGGTGTTTAGTTCTTAGCATATGTACTGTACATGTTTAATAACATCTTAAGTTCTTAAGGCTAAAATGTTTTGTATAAATCTGTGTTGTGCAAGTTCAAGAAAATATACTAATTCTAATGTTTGAAAAAATCTTTTTCTCATTATTCTAATAACCTATTTCAACACAATTATTTATTTTGAGAATTGTTTGTGTATTGACTTCAAAGCCAATAGCATATAATTTTTTTTCCATCTATTTTTAAAAAATCGTACAAAAAGGACTAAAAACTTTTGCGATTTAGAAGTGAAAGAATAGTTTTTAAATAGCTTTTCAAATTACAGTTAAACCTGTCTGAAATTTATTGATATTCCTGCACTTTCATGCTAAATCTGGAAAAAATTTAAAGTATTGTCTAAGTTTATCTTTAATTATTTTCTTTCAAAACCTGTATAAATCAAATTTCTCTCATAATGTTTTTTTCTGTTTTGGTGCCTGCATTTCATACTAGCAGTAGAAAATGCCATTTAGAAAACATTTATTGTATAGCAACTGTACATATATGTAATTAGAGATCAATCCAGGCAAAATTTGAGGCCTATTTAGGGTCCTTCACAAAAATCCATTTAATAAAACAGGGTCCTTCACAAAAATCCATTTAATAAAACAGGGCCCTTCACAAAAATCCATTTAATAAAACAGGGTCCTTCACAAAAATCCATTTAATAAAACAGGCCTCTTCACAAAAATACCTTTAGTAAAACATGCCCCTTCACAAAATTCTTTTCATTAAAACAGGCCCCTTCACAAAATTCCTTTCAATAAAACAAGCTCCTTCACAAAATTCCATTCCATAAAAACATACTTTTCACTGATTATTTTTATTAAAATGTTTAATGGTTAACAAAATATGCTCACCAGAAAAGAAAGCTTTAGCTGAAGGATTTAAAGAAGTTGTTATTAATTAAACATTTGGTTCGAATTTGAAAAACTGTATCTTTCATGACAAAATGCTATTTTTCACAAAAGGGCAATATAATTTCACAAAAATAACTTATTTTTCACAAAATGGGCCCCTAGAAAAAAAAAACCTGTATCGACCCCTGGTAATGCTATAGCAGTAATCAATGAGTAAAAATATCTATTTTAGTTAAAGGTGTATTGACTATTTAATCGAAGCATTACTGGCACACCTCATCAGCCAGATATCCACTGACTAACCAACGAATCTGTAAAATCAGATTGCATAAATAATTCAACAGCAGCATATCGTCATAAAAAAAAAAATCTGTCGATCAAAGGCAGTGTAATCATTCCATCTGTGTACCGAGTGAAAATTAATCATAGCAATTGTAGAATCCTTGTGTTTCCCCGATAAATAAATGCCACACAGCTGTAATTCCAACTTCTTTATTACATGATCATCATTCAGAATGCTGGAGCACTCTAAAAAACAATAGGTGTTGGCTTGAAAATATTATAATTCAAATTTACATTTTTCTTCTGGTGTTGCAGTTACATTTCAACGGTCAAAATCACTGAAAAAAAGTTCTGAACCAGGATAGAAAAGATTTATAGTGAGTGTGTATGAATACAAATATCTGCATTGTGACAAGGGCAAACACGGAAAGCACAAATTGAGAAAATCGTTGCGATTCAGTTTTACTTTTGGTGTGAAGAATTTTCTAGAAAAGGCCGATAGAAAAATATTCAAAGGGAAAATTACAAGAGAAAGAATTTAATGATGTTTAAGAGAAAATAGGGAAATTAAAAGGGGGAAAAAATAGAATATTCTTTAGTTAGGCTAATAATTAAAATATTTTACATATATATGTCAGAACATTCCACAAATCTTGAAAAGTATTGGGGGGGGGGGGGGGTAAATTGCAACCTTTTAGGTACTACAAAACTACTAACAACCACTTTTTAAAAGGTATATGAACATTTTGCTTAAATGTACAATGTTCTGTTTTTATTTAAATGTTTTGAATAAAAAAAAAACTCAAAAGCTATGCATCTTAGCTTTTCCCTTCATTCCCAAGAGATTTGAAATAAGACAGGTTTCACTGTACATTGCAATAAAAACAATTCTGCTTATTAAAAAAATACTATTTATTTTTCCAAAATTGATTGAATATGATACAATAGTTTATCTTCATCTGATATAGGAGACGGAGCACCTGACAGAGGATCTTTTCCATCCAGAGACTTTGGAAAAGCTATCACATCCGATATGCTGTGACATTGGCATAAGATGGCGAGAATACGATCAATACCTAGAATTTAATATAAATGTAAATATGTATATTTGTGATAAAGTTTTATAAAATTTATTTTTTTTTTTTTTTTACACTTATGTGTCATTCATTATATATTATACATATCACATTTTTACAACAAAGGTGAGAATGTCTATTGAAAGTTTTATTATAATAGTGTTGATTGTAGAAAAAAAGGGCTGTTGGACGGGAATTTTTCAAAAAGGGACACACTTGTACCTTGTTCCCAAAAAATATTTTGAACTGGTTTGTTTAGAGTCCTTAGAATTTGCGATATTTTCCCAAAGTGTTAAAAAGGGCAACTGGGTGCATTTGAAGGGTTTAAAAAGAGCCGCCGAGCACAAAGAAGAAATAAAAAGGCCGTTGGCGCTGCACCCTGCTAAAGCAGCTTAGCATCAACACTATTATAATATACTTCAGTTTTCACCATGAACACAAATTGAATTAGGGTTAGGGAACACCCTGCATTTTTGTTTAAATACGTGGTTTGCGACCCCATGTTCTATGGTCATTTTTCATCCTCTTGATGCCTACTATCACCGGAAACAACCTGTATATACATAAATTTTGAACTCCAACTTATTTAAAATGTTATCTTATAGTTAAAAAACAATCATATAAATGGATTAAAATAAAACTGTTTAGTAGTTAAACAGATTAGTTGTTGTTTTGACTTACCTAATGCTATTCCTCCGTGAGGCGGGCAGCCACTTTTGAGAGCTTCCAGTAAATGCTTTAAATCCTCAGAATTTTCCTGCAAGATATAAATCATTGCTTGAAAAATGTTTTATTTAATCTCATCATGTTTTTAGTAATCCATTGAAATCTTAACATAATGACACATAAAAAATTATTACTGTTGAAAAAAAAAAAAAAGGAAGCTGGAGAGAGAGAAAGGTATTGCATTCGATATTATAAATTAGAAACTGTTATGCATCTATTACTTTTAAAGAAAGGTTTAGTGAAACCATAAAGTTTAAAGGGTATTTACTTTTTAATATTGATGTATGTTTTATTTTTTACCCGCTCTTGAGCAACTTGTTTGCATATCTGAAATGGCCGGCAATTCGTTTGATTCATTAGCTTCTGAGGCAAGTACGTTACTGAGTAACTGCCGGTAACTGTGATTTCGGGATCACATCTTTCGCCGTGACTAGTTGCTTTGCAACGTTATACTTTGTAGACAATGGCATTTCAGATATAAGTTTATACTTACGGACTAGCAACAAGATTATGCAAAACAACTGCTAGTTTGTTGTATAAATGTCTGGACTGCTTGCGGATCTTTAGCTTCTTGTAATTTTGCACGTATATCATAGTCTTCATAATGTAGCTGCATTTTAAATATTATTTTAAGTTTCTGTTTTAGTTAACGGCAAAGTAATGCTGTTTAAGTGTAACATTCATCTCATCTCACATATAATAAATATTTCTTTGTGTTTTGAATTAAGTCTTCTACATTAATCACTGCAATACTCTGTTCAGCCATGTTTTCACAGGCTGATAGAAACAATCCACTATACCCAAACCTATTTTTATTTCATATCATAAGAGTGGTTCTTTAAAAATGGCATATAAATTGCATGCATCCGATTCAAATTTGCCTTTCACATTGACAATAAAATACAGTATAGGACCCATTATCCGGAATTCCAAAATCCGGAAGGACCCGAAATCCAGAAAAAATATATTTGAAAATTTTCTAAATTTGCACATTTTTACTAAAAGATTGGAATTTCGAACTTTTCACAGATTCTTAATTTTTTTTTCAGTCCATTGTGTTTCAATTTGTAACCACTAAAATATGTTACTCTAGCGGCGGGGGCACACGAAGCGCACCCCCCCCCCCTTTCCCCCCGAAATTAGGAAAAAAAATCATCTTTCTCTCAAATTTTAGTATAAAATTAATTTATATTACGATTCGTTAAAAAAAAAAAAATCGTCACATATTTCAAAAAGGATGATTGATTATTTTCCGAAAATTTAAAAAAATTGGTCTTCAGTCCGAAAGTTCGGATATAAAAAATGCCGCGAATTTCGACAAATAGTCGCTGAAAAAAATCAATTTATGTCAATTGTTCGCGAGAAAAAATCACTAATTTTGATAAAGGATTTCAGAAAAAACGCTAATTTCGTCAAAGGATCGCGAAAAAAATGCTACTTTCGTCAAAGGATCGTGGGGGAAAAAAAGCCAACTTCGTCAAAGAATTCCAGAAAAAAACACTAATTTTGTCAAAGAATCGCGAATAAACGCCACTTTCGTCAAAGAATCGCGAAAAAAAGCGAATTTCTTTCAAAGAGTCGTGAAAAAAATGAGAATTTCGTTAAAGGATCGAAAAAAACGCAAAATTTTTCAAAGGATTGCAAAAAAAACACAAATTTTTTCAAAGAATCGCGGAAAAAATGCGAATTTCGTCAAATGGTCGTGAAAAAAAAAACATTAATTTCGTCGAAGGATCGCGGAAAAAACGCAAAATTCGGGGAGGACCCGAAATCCAGAAAATTCCAAAATCCAGAAAGCCTTTGGATCCAAGGATTCCGGATAATAGGTCCTGTACTGTATATATTAAAATGTGTTCTTGGCTATTTGAAGAATCAGGGAGATTTAGATAGTCTTTTTTATATATATCTAAGGTAAAAAAATTTGGTTGATAAATTTTTTGTTCTTGATCTATAATAAGATCCAACAAGCCACATTCTTGTTCAGAATAAATAATTTACATTTAATTATATATTTTTTACTAAGAGAATTATTAAAAGTTTAAAATAAAAAAACAATAGCACATAACAGCTGAGTGCAATTTTTGTAAAAAGTGAAACGTTATAAGGCAAGTACTTATCATAAAAATAATAGCAAAGTTAAGAATTAGCAACCTATCCATAACATAGAACAACAATGGACACAAAATTATGTGTAATGAAATCAGATTAATCTGGTGAGCAGCAATATTGAGCTTGGGTCAATAAGTTTGCCAGGTATTTTACAAAACTGATATATGCAAAATACATCCAACTTGAATACTCCTCCTAATGACAGCTTCTACCAAAGAAGAAAGAAGCAGGAGGAAGATAATATGGTGATGAAAAATAAAGGGAGAACAAAGAAACATTGCAAACTTATGTGGGAAGTACAAATGTGAGCAGAATAAAAAAGTCCTTCTAACTTGTAACGGAAGGAAAGGGTAGCTTCCTTATTTCTTGTTTTTAAAAATCCATGCATTTTAATTATACAAGATTCCTAGTTTTCGTCACTACTGAATCTGGATGGGAATTTCAAAAAAATTGTCAGTTATCACATGCCTGGCTTCACTTATGGCGACCTATTTTGGCCATGAAATTTTGCAATATTTCACTAAGTATTGCCAAGTTTTCTGAGAATTCCACAATGACAGATATGATTTTGTAGTTTTAAGCTTATGAGAGTTGGAACAGTGGTTTCAACAATGAAAGAAAATTTGCAAGAAACCATGGTGTCCAGAACACAATATGTCAAAGGAAGCTGATCTAGTAGTGAAGTAGGTCTAGATGTCCTGTACACTTTCTCAGACATATCCCAATTTGTTCAAAAATATGAGTGCTATCTCATAACAAAAATCAGATATATATGTTACCGTGAAAGACCGAAATTGGAGAATGCCGGCTTTAACCAGTGAATGTCATGTCAACACATACCAAATACGTCGGTGAAAGACCGAATATTTGATTATATTCTTGTACATTCGGACCATCACCGGTAAATGTTGACAAGCACAGATATGCTCTGGTAGAGTTCGAAAAGAGAAGCGGTGTTCAACAGAGAGGCTACAGTCTGTCACCAAATTCTTTGTTCTACTGCAAGTCAGTCAGCTTTGTCAGTTTTATGCAAGGTTTGATAATGCACGCAACATTTTCTTAAATTTTATTTTTTTATTCAATATCCTAATTTATATTATTGAATGGATACTGCAGTGAGCTGTGATTTTTTTTTTTTTTTGAAAAATTAAATACATTAATTAAGAGTAAACAAGAAAACATTTTTTTTTTCAAGAACAATACTCTAAAACACTTTCTGAAGTGATTTCTGCTAAAATTAAGTTCAGTACACCTTTGGATTACAGATAATTAAAATGTTTTTATGTTTTAAAAATTAATGATATCGTCTGAAGTCTGAAATATGGAGAAGTAAATACAAATTTCCGACATATTCAACATTCACCATTAGTGCATGGTGAATGTCGACATTTGCCGGTGTAAGTCAGAAATAAGGATATTTATAAAATATTTCGGACATACACCAAGTGACTATGTGAATGTTGACATTCACCGGTGAAAGTCAACATTTTCCAGATTTCGGTCTTTCACAGTAAAATATATATTTAAATCAACCCTGGAACAGAGTGATTTTGAAGTCTGGGGAGCATGATTGGTGAAAATTTACTGAATTTTTCCAGAATTGCTTTCCACCGGATGGCTGCAATAGATACCTTCTTACTTTTTGTAATGGATGCTACCTAATAGTATGAGGAAAATTCCAAAATGCTTTTAAATTGGACAAAATTAGATTAAAAAGGGGGAAAAAAAATTTAGAATTAATATTCTTAAGAAATACTACAATTGGTAATGACGTGAAACTACAAATAAATAGAAGATAATTATTTTGAAAACATTAACTAAGAAGTAATGTCACGATTATTTTTATATACCTTCAATACGTCTTCCAAAATGTATTTCTGCATATCTGAATCATGTATACGAATGGATCCTCCAGCAACTTCTTGGCCATTAAGTACAAGATCATAGTGCTGCCCTCTTGCCTAAATAACAAGATAAGTAAAGAGAATGTAATTAGGAGTTTTAAAACATCCATAAACATACATTGTAAAAACAAAATAAACATCTGTTGATTTTACAGAACGGAAAAAAAAATAAAATATATCAGCTGGGAAAGTTTAAAAATGCATTTTAAGGGGGGGTAAAAACTGATTTTAGTAGCAAACTTTCTTTTCTTTAACAATCAAATAGTACATTATTTTGCTGTTAAAAAGCAGACAGTAAATCAGAGAGATAAAAGATTTGTTATGGCTTCTCAGCTGACAAAATTTTCTGCAAAAACAATAGCTCTTTTTTATTTTTTTTAATACATTGTTGACTTTCAGTTAACCAATTTTGCACTTTTCTTTTTATTAATCAAAACATCTACCAGAATTTTCGGACAGTAATTTTTCTTTTATTTATTCACAGACATTCCATGATTAACTTTAAAAAACATGTATGGCTTGTACTGTGTAGCTCTCATGAGAAAAACTCGTATACTGGTCGTGTTGACAGGATAACTGATGAGTTGATTTCATTTTGGATAAGTCCAGCATAATTTCCTCCCATTCAATCGATCAATCAGTGAATCATCACAGTCTGTTTTGATTTCCCACTGAAACCGGTATTGTAAGGATGCTGACAAACATGGTAACTGCACTCCTATGAGAAAACTTCCCTCTACAAGTTTTGGAATCTTCATAAGCAGAAACCTTACCCAGGGTTTTTCTTATGGGTGCCATACAGTAGTAACATAAAAACACAGGTTGTATGCACCAATGATATTTTAAAACCTAAATATCGTCTTTTTATAGCAATCTTCTTTAATGTAAATAATTATATTGTGGCACTGATGCCACTTTAATATAATTATTTACATTAAAGAGGCATCGGGGCCAATGACAGTATATTGAAGGCTACTGAAACTTGTCTGTTATAAGTTAAAAAGTTCTAACAGAGTTTCAGCCAGGTTTTTAAAAAGGCAGGGTGCTGCTTGTGTGAAAAGAGCCCTTTTTGATTCTGAAGACCATGTTTTGGATTCTTAAGGACACTTTTTTTTATTTTAAAAGGCATTGATTTTTAAAACTACTTTCAATATTAAATAAATAAGGCACTCTTTTAAAGATGAGTGAACAGCAATGAGTCAATTTTTACTATGCAAGTAAATTTTTTACAAAGGAAAAAAGGCAGGGTGCTGCTTGTGTGAAAAGAGCCCTTTTTGATTCTGAAGACCATGTTTTGGATTCTTAAGGACACTTTTTTTTATTTTAAAAGGCATTGATTTTTAAAACTACTTTCAATATTAAATAAATAAGGCACTCTTTTAAAGATGAGTGAACAGCAATGAGTCAATTTTTACTATGCAAGTAAATTTTTTACAAAGGAAAAAAGGCAGGGTGCTGCTTGTGTG
Source organism: Maratus speciosus (assembly GCA_963932465.1). Lineage (NCBI taxonomy): Eukaryota > Metazoa > Arthropoda > Arachnida > Araneae > Salticidae > Maratus > Maratus speciosus. The sequence continues at coordinate 641,407,913 of OZ010786.1, read as the reverse complement.
AAAAGAGCCCTTTTTGATTCTGAAGACGATGTTTTGGATTCTTAAGGACACTTTTTTTATTTTTAAAAGGCATTGATTTTAAAACTACTTTCAAAATTTAATAAATAAGGCACTCTTTTAAAGATGAGTGAACAGCAATGAGTCAATTTTTACTATGCTAGTAAATATTGTACAAAGGAATAAAGGCACTTTTTTCAACTAAGGGCAAGAAGAGTGTGAATTTTTTCGGATGAAGGGCAAGAGAGGGCAGGTAGGGTGCAGCACCTTCATGAAATTGTCTGTGAGAAACTCTAGTTCTAGTGCTAATAACACTGTTTAATTTACTTATATTATAAAAGCACTAATCTAAATTATTTTTTTTAAGTTCATTAACATAGATAGGAGAAAAAGTATCAATATCATTCAGAAAACTGATATTCTAAATGATTCATACTGAGATATGATGTAAAATTGAAACATTGTATTTCTTGTTTGAATCATTTTATTATATAATTGTTCTGGTGGAGGGGAAGGGGGGGCTATCAGCAACAGATGAAAAGTGTTTTTGTCTCTTAAAAATCTCACAAAAATCAGTAAAAGTGGTAGAAAATGCAATATTTCAAAACTCTGAATAATGGAAATCATATACAATATGATATTTATGGGTTTTGTAAGAATAAATTTCAATAAGATTGCGGCAATCACAGGCATGGATATTTTTAAATGTCATCTTACTTTAGTAGGTTCTGTGTAAATTAGATCAATGTCATCAGGATGTGGTGCCGTAAATGGATGATGGGCCGACTCTAAAACACCTGTTCAAAAATTGAGGAAACATCATGTAACTTACAAGTATTGTTTTATCTTTATTACATTATGATAAATAAAAATAAAATTCAAGTACCGGTCACAAAAAAAAAACCTCTTATACATTGTCACCAAATTGCCACAGAAGAAAACAAATAGCCATTCAACTGGAAATTGTTATACAGCGTGTCCCAAAATTATCTTTACAACTTTGATTTAGATAACAAAAATCTGTTTTTTTATATAATGAACGTCAAGTTCCAAAGTTTTATGTGATGCTAGAAGAGCTGCACATGAGCACCTCTGGTTGCACGAATAACGTTGAGACGGTATTCAACCTCCTGCCATATGGAATGGAAATGGAATTGTACCAATGACCGCAGTAATCCTGTGCTTCAGCCCATCCAAATCCCTAACTTGTGTGCAATACACACTATCTTTAATATAGCCCCACAGGAAAAAGTCTAGGGGGGGGACTTGTACTTGGCTGGCCAGCAGCTTTTTTATGAATCACACTACTGGCTTCCATAAACGTCTTGTGTTTTGTTCGGAAATTACTTTGGACCCTATGCTGTACCTGACTTCATCTCTATGAACCAGGCCACTCACTGGACCTCTTCCTGTGGTGTAGACATTACCAGTTATAGATCTTACTGGGCAGAAACATTCTTTATAGTACAAATAAAAGTTTATGAGTTGCTGTTACACGCACACAAAACCGAACTTCGCTATCTTATTTCATTTAGGTTTTATGGAGGATCAAAGTTGTAAAGATAAATTTGGGGCATCCTGTATTTCAATTTATGTTTAAAAGATGGGTTTGGGGGGCCATTATACTGAAATGGTACCAAACTCTGAATTTTCAATATGACTGTCCACTTTTGGCATGATATTTGACTTTTTTGGTAAATTGTACCTCAGGACAATAAATAGGAAGTTATTTGGACAAGTAGTTTATTAAAGGTTTAAAGACAAACTCCTAATGTTAAATCCATTTTTAATCATTGGGAAACAGATTGCAATGTGGGTAAGTATAGCTCAAAAGCTACTGAGCAGAATGAGCTGTACTTTGAATTTATTTATTTTGAAGCTTTTTTTTTAGAAATCGATTTCTATTAAATTTATAAGTTACATATCGTAATTTTTTAAGTTAATTTCCAATAAATATAAATTGTAACCTATGAGGGTTTTTTTAAACAAAAATTGATTTCTAGAAGCTCAAAATATGCGGATTCAAAATATAGCTCATTTGATCCAGTAATTTTTGAATTATGCTTAAAAAACTATGCACATTGCAATTTGTTTTGCATTAATTACAAATAAATTTAACATGGGAAGCTCTAAAGTTTAAATCTTCAAAATTCTTAAACTATTAGCCCGTGTTACTACTGATCTTATTCTCTGTTTCTAATTTTCTTATTAATCTTATTATCTAATAAAAAGCTTTCAACTTATACAATCATAAAATAAAAGCTAAATGTCCTACCTGTTCTTTCCTTCGCATAAGAAGAAGTAGCCGGGGATTCTATGTATTAAATAAGACGACATCCAAATAATAAGTCTTGAATCTTTGAAGTAAATAAAACTGTATTACATTACACATTATTGAAGACGTACACAACTTGCTTAAACACTCACAAAACACAAATTATTTGCATTATATTACAATTCGAGTATTAAAGTTTTCTTTTTTAAAAGTTATTTTCTTTTCTCTACGTTCATATCTAGTTTCTGTTCTAATCTAAATCTGAGTCAATTCTCACAGAAAAAAAGGAAAACAAGTTCTGTCCGCTCTTGCGCAGTAGGTCTGATGTAACACACTGCAGGTGCGTTTTTTGTTCTTGTTTCAAAGGGTAAGTGGTAAGAGGAGTTGCTTGATTTTGCAACATCCTCCCACCTTGAGTTGTGATCCATGGGAGGAACTCAACAATTTAGAAGTCCAGATTGGAGTCTCAGAGGCGGTTTCACTAGTCGCCCACTTCTGGTAACTACAGGAGAGATATCTCTGTCACTGGATTGGTTCTTTTCTACACTGCTTCTAGTCTGATCGATTTCTGGAGTAACCTTTCGTTGTTCATTAGGGAGATTAAAGTTCACTTTTTGCTGAATTCTGTTATCTGATGGGGAATTGCTAGCTGCATCAATTTCCAAAGGAAACAGGCGTTGGAAAGGACGGAGGAAAATGCCATTTTCTGTTTGGACTTTGGCCAATCTTGCTATTTTGTCTTTTCCGGGAAATATATCAATTATTTTGGCTAAAGGCCAGTGAAGACGTCTTTTGTTGGTATCTTCCAGAAGAACGATGTCTCCTATTTGCAAAGGTTTGGAATTCTTCTTCATAGACTGTTGCCGCAGCTGTCCTAAGTACTCCGTTCTAAATCGGTTTCACAGATTATTTCTTATTCTTTGACGATATCTTGCTCGTCTGTTAAGATCTTGGGAGTCTAATGCATCTATATCTGGGACACCGGATGTAGGCAGTTCTTGAAGGAACATCAATGGAGTTAAAGGTTCGGGATCGCGATTATCTTCGGAGATGTATGTTATCGGTCTCGAATTGACAACATTTTCACAGTCACAGAGTATTGTGCTCAGTTCTTCGTAATTTAATGAGGCGCAACCCAAAACTTTTCTTAAAATATCTTTCACTGTTCGCACGAGGCGTTCCCACAACCCTCCCCACCAGGGGGCTGAAGGGGGGTTGAATTTCCATCTGATCTTCTGAATGGAGGCCAATGTACTTATAGCTTGCCAATCCACACTAGAAAGGGCTCTGTTAGTGCCAACAAAATTCTTTCCGTTATCTGAGTAAATTATATATGGTCTGCCTCGCCGTGCTATAAATCTTCTTAGGGACTGCATAAAGCATTCAGCTGATAAAGATGTTATCAACTCCAAATGTACTGCTCGATAGACAGCACAGGTGAATAAAGCTATCCACACCTTTGAACCATCGGCAAGATATAGAGGACCGGCTAAATCGACTCCCATCACTTCAAATATAGCTGCATCTCTGATTCTGTCTTCAGGTGGGATTCCTGGTTCGACCTCTGTTCTGGGTGTTTGAAATCTTTGACACTTAACACATTGTCTAATGACGTTTCTGATATACTTTCTTGATTTCAAAATCCAAAAATTTTCTCGAAGTTGAGCCATTAGTATGCTAACTCCAGCGTGATAATTTTCTAAATGTTTTTCAAAAATTAACTTCTGTACCACAGGATGTTTTGAGGGCAAAATTATTGGATAATGAAAATCTTCTTTGTCTTGTCTATGTTAGCAATAACCAAAGGGTTAATTACTCTGACAATACTTAAACAGAAGAGTTAACACACAGATGGAAACATCTGCTGACTTTGTTTACCCAAAAAAAAAACCTGTTTAACTAAAGCTGGTGAAATAAAGCAATATAAGAATATCTGCAAAAGAATATTTAAAGAGAAACAAAGCCAAGTTCAAACAAATAACAATTTTATTAAACATTTAAATAAAACAAAGGTAGAAATAAAAATCATTAAAAATAAGATAAGTCTTCCAAACACATGACATGAGTTCTCTAGTTCACTACTAGTTAAAAAGCAGTCTAACATGACTCTATACCAACATGATTGAAACATGAACCGGAGCACCAAAAAGTAAACATATTATTTCAAAGAAATCATATTTTACTATAATTGTAAAAGCTGCAATTAAACTTATAATCAATTTAAACGTTTAAGAAAAACACAATAATTAAGGAAAAGATTATATTAATTAATTAAATTCAAACTCTCCTCTCCCATAAAAGATTTCATATAAAAAGGCAAGCACAACTTATTTATCATTCGCTTAACTGAAATCTCCAGATACTCTCAACTGCCACTCAAAAGTAAACTAAAGACCAGAAGCAGAACATTAACTGAAAGTTAATGATAAGTGGATTTCCAAATTGCAGCATGCCTAATTGGAAACACCCTAGCGAGTACCGGCTGATAGCGTTTCCTAGGAATCACAAATATCCCGATGTTGCAAGTCGTAACAGTTCCGACTACACCGCGCGGTAATCCGCTGTTGCGTGTGTATCGGACTAACTTCCTATCACAACCTATCTGCAACACAGAGATCGGGAAAAACCCTGGTCTCTTAGAAACCATATTATAATCCTACAACTAGTTCCTCCACTATAAAAAGTAAAGTTGGCAAGATTTCAAAAAGTGAAACCAGAATAATATCTGGAACTTAAAACATACTTTTAAAAAGGAGAGAGAATATTAACTGTAAATAAAAGTCAAACTATTTCAATAAATAGAAACAATTAAAAGAAACATTATCTGAAAAATGTGCGGCAGGCAGTAGACACTTCCCAATTCCAAAAGATTGAACTTCACACACGTACATCTCCAGGTAATTCCCTACGGAATCTTAAAATGGCAAACGCACGGTGACAGTTCATATCCATCCTCTGTTTACACTTCCAAAAGAAACTGCATTTCTGTCACACTCCACAATCACTTGAAATACGATTAAAAATTACACAAGTGGTATAAGGCGTTTCATCCGAAAAAGCATAAATGACCAGAAAAACAGCACCGGGAAATACAATAGTTAAAATGCCATCCACTTCATCTTTAAAAACAAACGCAGCGATAAAAACATTTTAAAAGCGTGAACCAACTTCTTCCCAAAGCACCAACACGTACAGACACAAGACACAAGACATCGACGAAGCTAAGTCAAGCTATAAATAGCACTGTCCATCCGCCGAGAACGCCCCCACGTGACTTCCGATCACCTGGTCTACGTTACTTCCGACATCTGACGATTCGGGGAAAACTGACCAGTGAACGGACACGAGATAGAGTACGTCACGACGGACAGGCCACGCCATCTACCGATAGCCGTCATAACTCTTCAGTCTGTGAGCTAACTTTTCAGTACAGTGTTGACACCGGCGAAAAATGAAAGAACCTGAATGCCGTAGGACATGTGGTAATGGAAGAAACGTGATGAACAAACGAAAGTGAACTTACGTAAAAGTAAAAAATAAGGTAAGGTAAGAATATTGTATTTATTGTAAAACTATATTTAAACACTGAGAATAAAGATTAAAAAAGTGTTTAAATATGAGATTTGAAAGTATTAAAACTTAAAGCATATAACCAGAGTTTATTTAGAAATAAATACCAACTTAAATAGGAAATATTAAATGGAGTTTAATATAGTTAAAGATTAAATGGAAAAGGTAATTGGAATAACAAGAATAGAAGGGAAAAATGTATATTTTTCCTGTCAAGGCCCCCCCTCTTGTTACTTCCATAAAAACCAACCAATAGGTTAACAAACTTATGTATACCAGAAAGAGGTTACCTTCCACCAAATCCTCACATTGGCACACCATTGGTTACCATATTCACATCCAACCATCATAAAACTGCAAAACAAGAATAACAAGTTCAACCAATAATCTATATACTTGTTCACCACTCTTAACAAGTCCATACCTGGCACTCAACATCCTCCTTAAAAACTTATAAGTCACGTCAAAAAAAAACTAAAAACCTTCTTGGGCTCCAGTCCATACATACAAACTGAAAAATAAAATTATAAATTATATATACATCACATAAAATGGACAAAGTACATGTTGGCCTTCAATAAACTACTTAATTAGAAACATCAATCCATCAGATCCAATATACTAGAAATACTCAGTTTAACACAATCAAAGTATCACATAGCAAAAAAAATTTCCCAAAAACTTCCATATGTAAAAATACATGTAAATATCACAAGGAGATCAGGAGCCTATATAAAACCTTTCATATTCAAAACATTTAAATTCCTAACACTATAAAATTTAAATTCAAATGCCCTTACACTTTAACACAAAAAATAACACCTGAATTTTTGAAGATTATTACACTGATCATTAACCTTACACACAATTATAAATGATCCTACATTTTTAAAACTTGACCTAAAACTCTTATTCTAGGTATTATTTAGGCCGAAAAACAATTAACACACTTCAGACTAGGGGAAAACAACTTTCTACTCCTTACACTAAACCCACGACTTAAGATCATTCTATCACAAAAATCAAATCAAGCCCTATTAACCATAAAAATTCACCAGGGAAAAATTTTATAACTACTCAATATCCAAGATATCCGGTAAAAAAAAATTTAATCTATGACATTACATTTATTCATCACAATCAAAAATTTAATCCTTGCAGCAATGCATTTACTCACTCAATGCTTCGGCCGAAGTCTCCATACAATCCTTCCACACTCTACAAAGAAGACATAGATATGAGTAGCAACGGATTAAAAATTTAGAAGTATAGAAACTAAGATATCGAATATTTCAACATTACCCTTAAACTTTATCTTGAAAAACAGAGCATGATTGACAACAAAGATCTTAAGTCAACATCTTAAAAAAAATGGTATGATAGAAACTCAGCTAATATCCTGATCTTAAACTACTAAAAACAAACCAGTCACCTAACAGATTCAATCTGTAGGCAAGCTAGTTATCTAACACAGTTAACCAGAGAATCGAAATCCCAAGAACACTCACAAGATGCCTCTCCTTAAACATTGCTCAAATCAACTGAAGAAAACAGATCAAAAATTTCTTACACTAAAATTATATTTAAGCCATTCCCTAATCAGGATTAAGCAAAAATAAAGGCAATCTCAAAAATTCAAAAAGGAACCTCAATCTGTATTATAGGTTATCAGCAGGTAATCTCCATACAACAGTAATTATCACATCCAGTAGATCATAAACACATTTCAACCCCCCTGAAGCATTTCCAATCAGCCAACTCAGATCATCTAAACTTAATATGATCTCAAAACAAAACCAACCTGTTGAGTATAATTCCTGCATTCCATAAAAAAATTTTTATGCAATTTATTCATCTCAACCAAAAAAAATTCCAACAAAATTTCTTATCTAACCACTGACAGATTAATAAAAAGAATGGTCATACTCAAGAACTCTTACACTCACTCAACTTGCCACAGCCACAACAGTCCTACGGATATAAAACAAAAAAAAAAAAAAAATCAGCTTAACCTAAAGTTAGTACAAAAAAAAAAACCTCAACATTTTCTAACACATTTTTACAAATGTTGAAAGCCAATATTTCCCCCCCAATAAATGACAGTTATGTTAGCAAATTAGCCTCAAACTTTAGTCATTTTTCAAATTAGGGAAATAACCTTACAATGTAGCACTTTAAACCAGGTCAAGCAGTTAATTGAGCAGTTTAGCTATTACTTCATAAAACACAATTCAAAACTGCAAAGTAAAGACAGTAGAGTTAAACATCATAATACAATTTAAACATATAGCTTAAAGTAACATATATTAACATATAGTAACATAAGTAGTAACATAAAACATATACTCAAAATAATAAAAAAATAATAATCTAATAGAAGAGGAAAACAAACTAAACTAAAAAGTTTGTATGAGAATCCTTCGACTTGTATCAAACTGTACCCTTGTACAGACCACCATGACCTCAACTTACAGGGCAAACACTCTTCAATTTAAAACAAGAGGCCCAATTGAGGTCAAAAAGTTTTAACTGATCGAAACATCTCCGGACTCCCCCAAAACAAAAACTTTCTATTTCAACTTAGATTTAATAAACAAAAAAATTTCTTAAGTTAAACACAAAATGGCCCCCTCTAAAATAAATATAAAACTTTAAACTATTACAATGTCTGTAAAAGCTAATTTAAGTTATCAACTTCAAAAATCCTAAACCATCTTTACATATAACAATAAAAAAAAATGTTAACTTTACTTTTAAACCTTAACTTTAAAAGAACTGAAGCTGTAGCAAGAAGTATTAAACTATCCCTGAGCATTTCAACCATTATACTTTCAATATAATGTCCCAAATCAAAATTCTATTAACTTCAAAAAAAACCTAGTTAAAAACATAGATATTCATTTAAAAATGATTGTATATTAAAAAAAAACATATCAATTCACACCTTATTTTAACTGTAAAACCTCCTTTTAAAAAAAATTTTACTTTAAAAGCCTAAACATTTTAAACTCACTAAAATTATGAAAAACAGTTTAAACCAGCAATAACTATTTAACATTTATAGAAAAATACAGATATATCGCATTTATAGTTATTTAGATATTCAAAATTAAAATTCTATTTTAATCAAAAACTCATCTTTAATTATTTGAATACTTAACAAAAAAACTTTAAAAACAACAATGCATTAACATTCAAATCATCTAAAAAAAAAATTTCAATAATTATTATATTCAATATTCTCTAAAAAAAAAATTTAACTTTTTCACATTTAAAAAAAACTTGAAACTAGTTAACAGATGACTCCCTGTCTCAACTTGATACATTGCACTTTCTGTAACCTTATCCATGGATCCACTTAAAAACCGATGTTCTTCTTACAAAAATTATCAAAAAAATCTGAATATCTAAAATGACGAATGTTCACATGTTGTATTGTCTCATATATCACTGCCGATTCCATCCGACGAAGCAAATAAAGCATTTAAAAGGACTTGGGTCCAGGATGCATCCACTGTGCACTTCTGCTAACACCACATAATCTTGTAAAACCAGGACAATACTGTAAATCACTGGCAAGACAGTTACTTATCGAAATCGTGAGGCACACAGGTAAGCAGACCACTGGTTGGATCACAAGTTACACTAACACTGATATTGAAGCTCTCACTTTACCCAGTAAAGATTCCATAGTCAATACCCCGGTGATCCTAAAGAAACGGCTGAATCTTTAATCGCATAAAAATTATGCAAGAGTCACTTATCACATCGTGGAACACACCAAAAAAATAGACACCGGAGCTTCCAATGTCACTTTACACCTTGGTGGTATCATTCAGGGGAAAAACAGCCGGAACTTCAATAAAAAAATTGATGCAAGCCTTCAGCTGCCAAAAAGGATATCGTACTGCCATGCCACCTTACCGCACGTTCAGAAAAAAATTTCAATTTAAACTTCAACTAGTCCAAACGTAGAATCTTTAACACACTATATTTTAAAACATCACTAAATATATTCATACGGCCCCCCCATCACAAAGCTCCCTCACAACTTTGCACATGGTGAGCCGACTATGATCAAGAAAAAATCTCAAAGTTGAAACTGGACAAAAAAATAGAGACAGACTTTAAAAGAGACAGGTATTTTTAAACTTGGGCAAACAAACAGGCCCATAACCTTGTTAGCAATAACCAAAGGGTTAATTACTCTGACAATACTTAAACAGAAGAGTTAACACACAGATGGAAACATCTGCTGACTTTGTTTACCCAAAAAAAAAACCTGTTTAACTAAAGCTGGTGAAATAAAGCAATATAAGAATATCTGCAAAAGAATATTTAAAGAGAAACAAAGCCAAGTTCAAACAAATAACAATTTTATTAAACATTTAAATAAAACAAAGGTAGAAATAAAAATCATTAAAAATAAGATAAGTCTTCCAAACACATGACATGAGTTCTCTAGTTCACTACTAGTTAAAAAGCAGTCTAACATGACTCTATACCAACATGATTGAAACATGAACCGGAGCACCAAAAAGTAAACATATTATTTCAAAGAAATCATATTTTACTATAATTGTAAAAGCTGCAATTAAACTTATAATCAATTTAAACGTTTAAGAAAAACACAATAATTAAGGAAAAGATTATATTAATTAATTAAATTCAAACTCTCCTCTCCCATAAAAGATTTCATATAAAAAGGCAAGCACAACTTATTTATCATTCGCTTAACTGAAATCTCCAGATACTCTCAACTGCCACTCAAAAGTAAACTAAAGACCAGAAGCAGAACATTAACTGAAAGTTAATGATAAGTGGATTTCCAAATTGCAGCATGCCTAATTGGAAACACCCTAGCGAGTACCGGCTGATAGCGTTTCCTAGGAATCACAAATATCCCGATGTTGCAAGTCGTAACAGTTCCGACTACACCGCGCGGTAATCCGCTGTTGCGTGTGTATCGGACTAACTTCCTATCACAACCTATCTGCAACACAGAGATCGGGAAAAACCCTGGTCTCTTAGAAACCATATTATAATCCTACAACTAGTTCCTCCACTATAAAAAGTAAAGTTGGCAAGATTTCAAAAAGTGAAACCAGAATAATATCTGGAACTTAAAACATACTTTTAAAAAGGAGAGAGAATATTAACTGTAAATAAAAGTCAAACTATTTCAATAAATAGAAACAATTAAAAGAAACATTATCTGAAAAATGTGCGGCAGGCAGTAGACACTTCCCAATTCCAAAAGATTGAACTTCACACACGTACATCTCCAGGTAATTCCCTACGGAATCTTAAAATGGCAAACGCACGGTGACAGTTCATATCCATCCTCTGTTTACACTTCCAAAAGAAACTGCATTTCTGTCACACTCCACAATCACTTGAAATACGATTAAAAATTACACAAGTGGTATAAGGCGTTTCATCCGAAAAAGCATAAATGACCAGAAAAACAGCACCGGGAAATACAATAGTTAAAATGCCATCCACTTCATCTTTAAAAACAAACGCAGCGATAAAAACATTTTAAAAGCGTGAACCAACTTCTTCCCAAAGCACCAACACGTACAGACACAAGACACAAGACATCGACGAAGCTAAGTCAAGCTATAAATAGCACTGTCCATCCGCCGAGAACGCCCCCACGTGACTTCCGATCACCTGGTCTACGTTACTTCCGACATCTGACGATTCGGGGAAAACTGACCAGTGAACGGACACGAGATAGAGTACGTCACGACGGACAGGCCACGCCATCTACCGATAGCCGTCATAACTCTTCAGTCTGTGAGCTAACTTTTCAGTACAGTGTTGACACCGGCGAAAAATGAAAGAACCTGAATGCCGTAGGACATGTGGTAATGGAAGAAACGTGATGAACAAACGAAAGTGAACTTACGTAAAAGTAAAAAATAAGGTAAGGTAAGAATATTGTATTTATTGTAAAACTATATTTAAACACTGAGAATAAAGATTAAAAAAGTGTTTAAATATGAGATTTGAAAGTATTAAAACTTAAAGCATATAACCAGAGTTTATTTAGAAATAAATACCAACTTAAATAGGAAATATTAAATGGAGTTTAATATAGTTAAAGATTAAATGGAAAAGGTAATTGGAATAACAAGAATAGAAGGGAAAAATGTATATTTTTCCTGTCAGTCTACAGATTATATTTGTTTTTGCTCTCAAAAGTCCGTTTTTATCTTCTAATGGACTGTGGCGACGCCATCTTGCGCGGTCAGTAAAAACGAGTTTCTCGCAGGAAGCGATCGAACTAGCCTTTTGCTCGGCACGTAAGATCTCGTTTTCTGACCGTGGGTTCTCCGGTTCAATCCCTACCGGCGCCCATCTCCTGCATTGGTGACCTTGGACAAACGAACACGTACCTTCACAAACATCATCATTTCCTTTCGAGACCAACAGATGGCAGCACTGAAAACATCCCCAGCAGCAAAGCCTGTGAAACGCTCACAGCACGCAACCAGCAATCAAAGCCTGTGAAACTATCACAGCACGCAAGCAAAGCCTGTGAAACGCTCACAGCACGCAAAGCCTATGACAACTCTCATAGCACAAAGCCTGTCACGCCGCGCATCTTCGGGAGCACGCACACACATGCGCACGGCAGCACGACAGCATCACCTGGCAACGAGCCAACGCAACACGAGTGCACATCGCTCGTACAGCATCAACGAGATGCTCTTCTCACTGGGGGTGGAGTACTGTGGCGACGCCATCTTGCGCGGTCAGTAAAAACGAGTTTCTCGCAGGAAGCGATCACCAGTTTGGCGTGCGGTTTCACGCGTGCCAAGAAATTAGATAAATTACTTTAGGAAATAATACATAAGAGATATTAAATAATGCCAGCCTGAAAGTAAAACACTAACAAGTTTAATAAAACAAAAAAGAAAATAAAGTTACATTACATATTGAATTAAGATTAAGCGTTAAATAATAAGAGAACAGCAGCGGCCATTGCCGAACACGAGACAAGCACAGACGAGAGACAAGCGCAGACTAACTGCGATCGACGGAGAACGTTCATCCTCAGTGGAGGTTGCCATAAAAGTCTTATCTCGCCAAGCAGCGATGAAAGTTTATTCAATATGGCTACTTAGCGCTATGTTGGCATAGCAGTCCGCTGCAGGTCTTAAGGCTCTTAATTTGGGATCTGTGTTTCCTGAAAAGGATTCCTTTTGTACTAATCTGAGTAGTATTTTTTCTGCTTTTTCAAATTCATCAACGGAGATGTTAGGTGATGAAATTCTTTCTTTCTTTCTTGTGTTGTTATAAAAACGATATATAAATGCAATCATTCTTATGTTTTTTCTATAAGAGGAAAAATATCGATAAAAACAGTGTAAATCAGTGTCTTCATTGTCTAAAAGTGTTAGGATTGTCTTTTTCCTTTCTTTATTTATTATATCCTCGTCAGGGTGTTCTTCCGGTTGTGGCCACTGATCTTCCGGTAAATACAGCCAAGCTGGTCCCTCCCACCATCGTGATTTCTCCAATTGCTCAAAGGAACATCCTCTGGATGGGAGGTCTGCCGGATTTAAATTTCCTGGTATATGTCGCCAATCTTCAACTTGGGTAAGGCTTCTGATTTCTAAAACTCTATTGTGGACAAATGTGCCCCAAGATTGTTCTCTTCTTATCCACCCTAAAGCTGCTGAGGAATCGCTCCAAAAGATTGTCTTCTCTGGTTTTAACTGAAGATCACTCATGATAGTTTTAGCGAGTCTAGCTCCAATGAGGCACGAGAGTAGCTCCAGTCGAGGAATTGTGAGTTCTTTAATGGACGCTACTCTACTTCTAGCATTGACTAACTGAACTTTAACTCCCTCTTGTGTTTGACATCTAAGATACACGCAAGTGGCATAGGCGTGTCTACTCGCATCGGAAAAGGTATGCAAGGAAATGTTATTTTCATTTTCGGGCGATACATTCAACCAACGTGGAACTTGAATTTCTTGTAAAAACTTAATTTGTTTTAACCAGGTCTCAAACTGTTTTCTTAAATTTTCAGGAAGTTCTTCATCCCATTTCAATTTCTGTTTCCAGGTTTCCTGAAGAATTAATTTTGGAATAAGAGTGCTCGGGGCGGAGAATCCTATGGGGTCGAATATCTTTTGGGTAACCGATAAAATTTTTCTCTTTGTGAGTGGTTCTTTCGTTTCAATTTTTCCTTCTATTTTACACATTAATCTATCTTGCTCTAAGTCCCAGACCAATCCCAAAACTGGTGCTAATTTTGTATTTTCTTCAGAAACATCGATCATGGCCTGAGGCAAATTTGATCGCCAACATCTTAAATTAAAATGAGCTGATGATAAAATACACTGTGATTCTGTTATAAATTTTCCAGTATCTGCGATCGATTTTAAACTAGTAATGGAATTGTCAATGTAAAATGAATCTTTCAAAATTCGTGCTGTATTTTCCCACTGTTCGGGTACTTGACTTAAAAGATGGTTTAGTGTACCCATTAATAAAAACGGGCTTGAAGTGAGTCCGAAGACTACGCGACAATGTCTATAAACTTTCAAATTATGTTTGGAGTCGAACCAGAGAAAGCGTAAAAAATCGCGATCTTTTTCTGTGATTTTTATCTGGAGAAATGCTTTTTCAATGTCTGAAGAAATACCTATTTTGTATTTACGAAAACGATTCAAAATACTCGGAATTATTTCAATCAAATTAGGTCCCTTTGTGAGACAGTCGTTTAAAGAAGGAGAGTTTGCATTATGTGCGGAGGCATTAAAAACCGGGCGCATTTTCGTCGTTTCACTATTTTCTTTAATTACTGGTCTGTGGGGTAAGAAATGTACTTTATTCTCCTTATCGTCTGAAATTTCTTCTATAATATTATTATCCTTCCACAAATTAAAAATTTCTTCATATTGTATTTTCTTATTTGTTGTTCTGTCTTGCGCAAATGTTTCTCGGCTAATACGCGATTGCTCGCTAAAATTGAATTATCAACAATCCAGGGTAGTGTCACTTCGTAGCAGCCACTTTCATCACGTTTGACTGTTTCAAGAAAATGGTTATAAGTCTCTCTTGCTAAATCGTCTTTATTTTTATAATCTTCATTAGTGATACCCAAGGTATCTAAGTTCCACAGTTGTGATAAACTGGCATTTGAAGTAAATAATGACAGCGATAGAACTGACAACGAACTTTCTGAATCATTTCCATTACCCTCTGTTTTCCCCATAATTGTCCAGCCTAACTTTGTTTCAAAAGCTGTTATACCCAAATCAGGAAAATATTTTATATTATCTGTGAATAATTTCGCCGCCATGTCAGCGCCAATTAAAATGTGTACTTCTTCCGGATTGTTCTCATATAAACATAGTTGATTATTTTCACGAACATCGGTCAGATGAATTCCCCTTTTTTCTAAGATTTTTATCATTTCGCTATCGCGGCATAAATTTACTCCTGAACAAATTTTTCCTTCATCTAAAGCTTGTATTTTAAATCGGAAACTATGATCTAAATTACTGATAGTAAATTCATAGCGATTATGTTTACTCGTTTTTTCTACCCCTCCGAATAGTCCGTGTCTAATTGTTTCTGATCGAATTTTCCTTAATTTCAATTTATTTGCAGCATATCTAGTTATATAGCTATTGTGACTCCCAGTATCTATAATGATACGAATAAATTCGGAAGATAGATTATCATTACGGATCTCCACTATCAAAGTTTGTAAATAGACATTAGAAATTATATCCTGATTTGACAGCATTGGTCTCGTAACATCGCTACTCTCTGAATTAGTAGATTTCCCTTTTGAATTTATTTCTTTATTACACATTATCTGGGCGTGTCTCGAATTACAAATACCGCATAAATCCTTCGATACACAGTATTTCCCAATATGTCCGCGGGATAAACAAATATAACAAAGGCCTCTCTTTCTCAGTAAATCAAGTCTTTTTTCAAACGGTAAATTACAAGTGCTAAAACATTTATTTGTCTGGTGCCTGCCAAAACAAAATCCACAAGTAGTCTCATTTTCACTCTGAACCAATAAATCACTCGCTGACGGTAATTTTCTATTCGGAGAATCAAATTTATTACTCTGCGTATTAAATTTATTGACTCGGGGGGGAAAGGAAGGATTTTTCCTAAATGACTGCGCAACATAATTATTTTGTGTTGATTTTTCATTTATTTCATTCAGTGATGACGCATACATTTTCTCTCTGGATATTAATTGCTTATGTAAGAACAATATTAAATCTTGGACATTAATTGAGTCTTCATGTGTTTTATTAAATTCCAAAACTAGGTCTTTCGGTAATAATTTAAATAAAATGGGGGATAATAAACTTCCATAAGAGTCTAATGAAATGTTAAGCAATTCTAGACTTCTAATGTTCGTTTGTATCTCATCAAAAAGTTTTCGAAATGATTTGGTGTCATTCGAGTGTCTGAGTGGAGTTAAATTAAGAAGTTTATTTGTATGTACCGAAATTAACATATCCTTATTCCCGTACCTTTCTTTCAAAATATCGACGGCCTTTAAATAATTCTCTGCAGTGACACAAAATCCATCTATACTTTTTAATGGAATGGGGGCTAGAAAACTTTTTAAATAGTTAAATTTATCTACTGGATCTAATGTGTCATTGTTGTGAATGGTTGTTTTAAAAGCTGACCAAAACGAAAGCCATTCAACAAAATCCCCAGAAAATTTTGCGATATTTAGTTTCAGTAATTTAATGCTTACGTTTTCCTTTAAGGGATTTTCTCGTTTAGAAAACGAATCATCCTGTGTTTTCTTTTTATCTAACTCTTTTATTTTTCTGTTTGCTCTAAAGCGCCATGACGTAATTTTCTCTTTAAATTCGCGAGCGCCCTGTAATTCTGTATCTAATTGTGCTTCTTGCACCAATTTTTTAATTTCCCAGTCTGCTCGTGTCAGTTCCATTTCTGTCACACTTAACTGTTCCACTACCTCTTCCAAATCAAAAATGTCTGGTTCTCCCTCTTTCAAAATAGCTTCTATTTTATTTATAAACTTATTTATGCTTTCACGAAGCACAGCTCTTTCTTTTTTGGCGATAACTAAACTTTCAGCCATTGCGAACAAATAACAACAACAACTAAATTCTATTAAAAAGTACAATTCTCTATATGTTCAACAGTTCTCAATAATTTTTCAGTTCTTCAAATTAAATAGCTTGATAAATAATTTCTAATTATTCTAATATCTTAATATCTTATTCTATTTATCTCATAATTTGTATTATATCGCCGGAAGGGATGCCAAAATGTTACTACTGATCTTATTCTATGTTTCTAATTTTCTTATTAATCTTATTATCTAATAAAAAGCTTTCAACTTATACAATCATAAAATAAAAGCTAAATGTCCTACCTATTCTTTCCTTCGCATAAGAAGAAGTAGCCAGGGATTCTATGTATTAAATAAGACGACATCCAAATAATAAGCCTTGAATCTTTGAAGTAAATAAAACTGTATTACATTACACATTATTGAAGACGTACACAACTTGCTTAAACACTCACAAAACACAAATTATTTACATTATATTACAATTCGAGTATTAAAGTTTTCTTTTTTAAAAGTTATTTTCTTTTCTCTACGTTCATATCTAGTTTCTGTTCTAATCTAAATCTGAGTCAATTCTCACAGAAAAAAAGGAAAACAAGTTCTGTCCGCTCTTGCGCAGTAGGTCTGACGTAACACACTGCAGGTGCGTTTTTTGTTCTTGTTTCAAAGGGTAAGTGGTAAGAGGAGTTGCTTGATTTCGCAACAGCCCGAAAGATTTCCCATTTGGTATCCCGGGATGAATTTACTGAAGAATCCAAATTGGATGTCAAATTTGAGTGTTTGTATTGAAAATTTCAGAGTTGTTATAATTTTAGTTTGAAGATGACCCCCCCCCCCCTAAATTTATTTTTTAAACATAAATTGAAAGACGACAATTTCCAATTGAATGGTTATTTCTGTTTTTTTTTTTTTTCTTTACACAATTTGGGGATTAAAATATGTGAGTTGTTCTCTTTATTTTGCTATTGACTGTACCAAATGGGACAGTAAAGCAGCAGCATGACAAAGTGATGAACACTTATAATGTATTCCGAGTGGCTAAAAAATAATTTTCCTCATTCAAGAACATAAAATTTTTTGCTACATTCACACTAATTCTTGAACATAAAAGGGCCATTTCATGTCATGTGTAAAATAGCTTTTCTACACATACTGCTGTTTTAACAATGTTATTATATATCCTCAATTTAAAACCACTATGTTAATATGAAAATCTAGGTTTTTTTTTTTTTTTTTTTTTTTTTTTTTTTAATGTACAGTTTATAATCTAACAACTTATAAATTAATAGATACAGGTATTTATATAAGTGTATTGAGCAGGACATTTTCTCCATTTTCCATCGATTGGCCCTGAAACAGGCAGATTACTTAGATCTATGATTTAAGATGTGGAGATTTTTAAACCTACGAAAAATGGGTAGCTTATTTAGGTCTAGGCTTTAAAATGTAGAGATTCTTAAACCTAGTAAAGGGCTATTCCATATGACACGTGGGCAGTGATGTGGGATGGGTATATACCTGGGTATTTACCCAAACCTTTGGTAAGTACCCAAAAACTGGGTATTTTTATATTTCATTGTAAAAAATCATAATCCTGAAAAATATTTTTAATCACAGGGGCACATCTGACTCAGTGGAACATCCCTTCAACATGTATTTATTTTGTAGGTTTTCATTTCATATTTGCACGCATTAATAGCCTGAGGTTAAGAAAATTTTCAACCATATATCATACGGTCAAATACATATTTATTCATTATGTTGTTTTAGCAAATGTAATTTTTTTTTAAATCTTAGATATTTTGTTAATAACGGCAAGAATTATGAAAAGTAGTTGAAGCATACAGATAGACACTCATTTATTGTTAATTTTATGCAAAATTATGCCTTTTTATATAAAATGTTATAGAATATTTTTTTATTCCATATCTATATGGTGTACAGTGAGTCATCCCAAAAAGAGTTACAGTAGACCACTCTTTTATACTTATTTAATAGTGAAATTTTCAATAGATAAAAAAAGAGATCAATGTTTCCTTTTTTTTAAATTTAAAATTAAAAGTGCTGTTATGAATACGTTCGAGTACATTTTGTTATTATTATTAGTTTTTTTGTTTTTTGAAAAGTGAAAATAGTTCAATTATACCTACATAATTTTAATATCTTGAAGAATGTGTCTACCAATTCATATTACATCAAGAAGATTTTATTAAGAAAGTTTTTTTTTGTTTTTTTAAAGAATTTAACAGTTATAAAATTTAAGACATATGTAGCTAAACCTAATTGTGTACATTTTTAATGAGCCATATTGTTCTTTATATTACTTTATTTACATATATTGAAAACATGCTTATTATTTTTTGCTTAAACTTAAATATGTAAAATTTTGTTCAGTATACCTATGGGGGCATACAGTGACACCGTGCACAAAATTATTTTAAATATTTTTATTTATATGAAATGAATCCATTGTGTTTTGCACTATTTAATGCATTGAAAAAAAATGGATATAGATTTCTAATAAAGCACTTTTCCCTTTAAATAGTTATTAATATTGTAATTTATCCTTTGCCTTTCATATTTTACTTGTGCTTCTTTTAGTGTTCCACTGTACTCCATACAAGAAGTTACATGTTTTAAGCTTTAAGAAGAATTTTTTCTTTAAAAATTATTAAAAGTTATACTTTAAGAAAGTTATATTCAAGAAATTTTTCTTGTAAATTGATCTTCAAATTTCAAAAGAAAAATAATAAAACTTTAAAAAATGGTCCAGTGTGCTCCATCTTTTTCTATATGACAATGCTTTAAAAATGACAGCAGCTTTCACATTAGTTAAGAAAAATACCTGCATGTTGTCCGATTAATTTGCCTTGGCCTTCTTTTATGATTACTATGTTCTCATATTTTAGGATTCAAATTAATTAAGAGTTTTGTTTTACAAATGTAATCAATATATATTGAAGACCATCACATGAAGTAACTGCTTACACACAATGTTTAACCAAATTCAATATCAAGAAGGCAAAAAAAAAAAAAAAAAAAAAATCTCTTAAAAGTGCCAGAAAAACTAAATGAGGAAGTCATTTACATTATATTTAAAGCTGTAAAGCTGAAAAAATAAGTTAGTATTACAAAATATTATAGTTATTGAAGAAGCTAATTCGTCTTCTCAATGATAAAAATATTTTTAGATGGTGTGTTTTAATTTGTATTCAAAAACGGTCTCTGTTTTTAAACCAATTGTAGAACTTATTGAATCCATTCAATCAAATTACACCCAGATCCATTTAGTACATAAGAAACTTAGCAACTTAAAAAATATTTTGTAATAACTACTTACTATATCTTTACTGTAAAAAAAAAGAAGACAACAAAAGAAAAAAATCGACTTTTAAAAGTTTTAAATTGGGGAATCCAAAATTACAGCTTATTCTGCTAAGTAGTTTTTGA
Organism: Maratus speciosus; assembly: GCA_963932465.1. Taxonomy (NCBI): domain Eukaryota; kingdom Metazoa; phylum Arthropoda; class Arachnida; order Araneae; family Salticidae; genus Maratus; species Maratus speciosus. Next base: position 641,387,511 of record OZ010786.1, on the reverse strand, counting down.
GTTATGTTTTAAAAACTACCCGCATTTCAATCTGGTTTGCAACCATTGTAAACGGATTTAACTTTAATCCACACTTTAAACCTGCATAACTCCTAAACTACTTTTCCGAATTACTTATCTTTTGACTTCTAAGGTAAACAATGAAAAAAATTGCTGATGCGAAAAATATATGCAGTCAAAATTAGATGTTCGAATTGAAAATTTCATAGTTTGGTCCAATTTCACTACTAAGACACCCTTAAGCTTAGTTTTTTAGCATAAATTTAAAAACAATTTCCAGTCGATGGCTGTTTTCGTTTATTTTTTTAAATAATTTGATAACTAAATGTATAAGGTGCAATCTCTCTCTCTCCCTCTCTTTTTTTTAAAAAAATTTGTCTACTGTACATTCAAGTGAATGGATGAATTTAATTCATATTCTGAAAGTGTGCTTGACTAATATTGAATTGCTCTTTTCAACCTAAAATTGCTGAGTTGATAAAATTAAAAAATTATCATTTTGATAAAATGTTTCTCAGTTCTTCCTTATAGTTAAAAAAGACATTTTAATATTTCGACAAATTCAATATTTAAATGTAAAAGGTTGAGTTTTTTTTTTTTTTAAATTAATGTTAGAAGATGTCTAAAGTTGTAATTTTTTCTTTCTTTTACACTTCTCTATCATAACTAATATCTGTATGAGTGTTTTGCACACTTATATTCAATTGAAAAATAAATACCCAAATTGGGTATTTACTCTTAAAAATAAATACCTGGGTATTTTACATCCGCATGTGGGACAGCTTTCCTACATATTACTGCTGTTTTAACAATGCTCTTTTATCCTCAAATTAAAAAACTATGCTAATAAGAAAATATAGGGTATTTTGTTATTTTTAATGCATACAGTAAAATCTCGTTACACCGAATCACTGATTAAATTCGCTATGCTGAAAAATTCATTAAAGTGAATATTTTTATAATGAAATAATGGATTTTTTTTTTTAACCATCCTTTGTTAAAGTGACATTCATTTCTACTGTGGTTTATATTCTAACAACTTATTAAGTGAATAGATAATGGCATTTACGTAAGTGTTACATGCAGGACATTTTGTCCATTTTTCATAGAATGCCCCAAAAGCATGAAATTAGCAGCTATAACTATTGAAGTGATTTAAAATTGACTAGTCTTTCACTTTTTTGCTAAATAAATTACATAAGTTCTTATTATCTCATGACAACCTTTTTTGGGGCTGTCGCATCCAGAAAATCACTGAAAATGGCAAATTTACTGAATTTTCTCATAAAATCTATCTTCATCGAAAAATGGAAAATGCTCTTTGATTTCATAGTTTCTGAGTAAGAGTACTCGCCAATATATGTTTTGAAATAAAAATAAATTCAGAAATGAGTCAGAAATCAGTTTGGGTTTCAGGACAGCCTTAAGCAAACTTTAAATGCAATTTAGGCATACAAAAACACACATTTTTATATAGAAACAAACATGTTGTTACAAATACAGCAGACATTTCACTAGAAAAGCGAATGATAGTGAATTAAATAAAAGAATACCAAGAAATGTGTACAAAATAGGCTTAACAACACAGATTTACGATAACACAACAATATAGGCACACCACAAGCATATAGTTTCAAATAGAAATAACAACACATAAAAAAATATTCTGAAGATATAAGCCATTGAAACAATGTTATAAGGATTGATTTAAAACATTTTTTTATTTGTGCCCAAGTAACCCAAAGTTATAGTACTTACAAATGGTCTTTTTTCTCCTGCAACTAAAAATGTTCTATTAACTAGTGCCAAAATCGAAATTTTATTCATAAAATTAAATATATTGTGATATAAAAGAACTTATATATATATATATATATATATATATATATATAAACACATCATCGACAGAAAAGATGATGGAAAGAAAGTTTATTGTGTTATCTTTAAGAATGTAAGATTTTCATCCTTTGAAATCTGAAATCCTACTAAAATAAATTCCAAATACATAAGCATTTAGTATTTATTTAAAATATAGATTAAATAAAAGGCAAAACTGGGAATTTTCATTAGTAGCCAGTGGCCAGGAAGTAGTACACTTTTTCTGTGTTAAATAATTTTGTTGTTAATTTCTGTTAATATTATTAATATAAAATTAAACAGACTAAATAAATGTATTAACATTAATATTTTGCAACATGCAAGAGTGGAATCTTTGATGATGACACATGCAAGAATATTTTACTTTGTCCTAGTAGGCACATGTTTTGGAACATGAGGAGTGCTTTCTCGGGAAGTTTTCAAATAGGAAAGGTGGCGATTGGCAGATCATTTTTTATTAGTCATTTGTTTTTTCACAGATTACTTTATAAAAAAAAATTCCATCTCACCTTGCTCTTGTAAGAAAAGAGGGAAATCTGTCACCCACACAAATGCATATTCATCATTTCTAATTATATCAACACCAATAGACTGGAGAAATTCAGCCAACTTAATTCTTGATTTTCCAAGAAAAGAACACTGCACGAGAGAAAATATCTTATACAACATACTGTTTTAAAATATCAGTAATGTACTTTTTTTTAAAATCTAAATACTGGGTGTATCCAGTGGTGGGATTGAAATAACTTAACAACCGGTTCTCTTCCTAATGACTTATTTCAAGTGTAAACAAGTTTCAAGGAGAATATGGGCCGCACATAGATTAAAAAAATAATTTTCAATGGTATCAAATAATGGTTTAAAAAATTTTTATCTTTAGGTACACTGAAAAAGAAAAAAATGTACTTTAGCATACAGTTTCCTGCCAAAAGAACACTATTTAGCAAATATTTGACAGTCACAAAGCACTCATCAAAATTTTATCAGAAAATGCATCAAAATGAAAGTTATAATTGTAAAAAAAAAAAATATGGTTTGTTTATTATGCACATTATGTAGGTTGTTGCTACTGTTTTCTATGATAGCAGGCTTAATCCAGCATTATACAAGGTCCCAGATAAATTTTAGTTTGTACTATAGATTGACACAGGAAATTTTGTTATTGGAAGCACACCACAGATACAAATAACTGTATTGGCACTGTTAGATGTTCTACTAAGCAACATTTTTTTCTAACTTACAATCTTGTACTTATGTGAAGCAAGCTTTTTTTTTTTAATATACAGAGGAACCTAGAGGTCTGCACGGGCCAGCCCGTGGCCTGAAGCCCGAGCCCGGCCTGATTTTCATTCACGGCACTCTGGCCGAGCCTGCTCTCTACTCTGTTTGGGCTGGACCTAACTTAATTTTTCTGTACAGAGCGGGGCCTGGTTTCATTCCTAATCTTCACGGCCCAAAATTTTCAGACCTAGTTTTGAGCCAGCCCGTATGAAAATCATTGTCTCAGCGTGGCCTGGTCCATTTAAAAGTCAGTTAAATTAGTCCTGGTCCAAAAATTTTTGCAAAAAATGCATACATTTTTGAATCGCCATTATTCTATACTTAAACATTAAAATTTATTATTTTTAAAGAATAGTAGATTTTTCTATGTATATTAAAATACAGCTAAATTAAAATATAGTAAAATGTATGAAAAGGAACCTGCCTATGACGGAACCCTGTTTTAAACTGAAAAACGTGTTGATCCATGCAAAATTAATATACTAATAAGTAAGAAAAGAATATATAATACATTTACACTTGCTAAGAAGGGAACTTGTCTATAATGCATCTTTTTTTTTTTTTTTTTTTTCTATGCAATTTCGTTTTAGAAGATTCTACTGTACAGCATTTTTCAGATTCTTAACACTTCATAATTGGATAACGATCATACATGGAATATGGATTAACAATATTCATGATAACTGAAACATTTTCATACGAGAAATAGAGATTCATTTTTTAAAAAATATCGCAGCCTGCGGCAGTTTTATAAAAATGAAGATTATAAACATGAAAAGAAAGTTAAGATAAATATCCGAACCCAGGCCGAACTTTTAATTTTTATATTGGGCTGGGCCAGGCCGAATTTTTCTCTCTATGACTCGGTCTTGCAAATGTCTGCTCGTGCAGACCTCTAAAGGAACCTCCCTGATCCTTTCACGTGTTCCTCCAGGGGAACACATGAAACCTCTCTGATTTAAAATGTTAATGGTATGGAAACTATGAGTCCTAGATATTTGCAGTATCATGATCATAGCAACACCAGTTTATTTTGCTGCAATTTTTTTTTCCCCCCTCAAAACAGTTAATTTTGTTATATGCATTATTGATATGTCACATAATTGCCATTCTTCGCACCTGACATGCTGTGCAAGATTGGGGAGATTGAGATTGAATATTGGCTGGACATTCTGAAAGCTACAAACGGAGCCCATATCAAAGTGCATACAGAGGAATAAATGTAACTTTTTCAGGCAAATAAATGTTTGCAGCAAAATAAACCTGTTGTCATGACATATCAATAATGCATTCAACAAAAATTAACTGTTTTAGAAAACAAATTTTGCAACAAAATAAACTTGCTGTGTTGCTATTATCCCCAGTAGCAGAAAGTTCGAGACGAGAGACGGGCATCGCAGATTTTCTTTTCTCTTTTGCAGATTCTTTTTCATCGAACCTTTATTTTGCTTTGTATTATGTTTAGCTCTTTATTACTTAATACAAAAAGTTAAGATCATTAATAAAAATTTATAAAATGCCTAAAAATGCTACAGGTAAATGATTCTTTGGTTAATTAACACTTCAGTTATAAAAATATTTTACCTGCAGATTATTTTTTGCCCCTGAATTATCTGTCGCAGACACTTGGAGAAATTTCTGCTACTGGGCTATTATCATGATACTGCAAAGCACAAATATCTAGGACTCATGTTTCCATATAATTAACATTTGAAATCAGTAAAGTTTAATGTGGACACCCTGTATATGTATATAGTACTCAGTATTTAATCATTTTAAGACTTCTGTTCAAAGCAACCTAAAGTAATATGTCTTAAATTTTTTACTCCTACATGCCAGTAAATAAAAATAAAAATTTAAGAACTGGTTCAGGCTCTATATAAATTATAGATGAATCTGGCACAGAACAATAGCCCCCCACATCAACCATGTTATTACATTGAAATAATAAAATTTTATATAAATTACCAAAAATCAAAAGAACACATTGGGCGTGTTTTGAGCGGGAAATTATAACAGCCTGTAATCAGTCAATGTAAACACGTGTCCATAAGGGGTTTACATAGGCTGATGATGGGCTATTATAATTTCCAGCTCGAAATGTATGTTCTTTAGATTTTATGGTGATTTATACAAAGTTTTATTATTTCATTGTGATTTATCGCCAGTTTTTCAGTTCTGTTTTAACGTTATTACACTGTTCATTTTAATAAATTGTACTTTTTCATGCATACCAAAAAAAAAAAAAAACTTCTACTTTATCTGAACTTATTAAGTAACTTTAGATATTTGTTGATTACAATAAGCGTGATTCCCTTGCTAATTGCTTAAAGAGTTCACCATGTGCTTTTAAGTGAATGCTTTGAAAACAAACTTAAATAAATTACTTTTAGTTTATGATCTTTTTTAACTTTTTTAATACCCTCAATTATATTGCCCTTTTATTTATTTTTCTTATAGTGTGTTAGAGGTCTGCACAGGCCGAAATTTCCAGGCCCGGGCCCGGCTCGACTCAGAAAAAAAATTATTGGCCCGGCCCAGCCCGATATAACAAGTAAAGGCCCGAATGAATTGAAACAAAACATTGATTTTTACGTCGATTTGGTTAAAAATTTAACTCTTACAAGGAGTTCTGACCAAAAGTATTTATCTTAACTTTTTTTTCATGTTTCTAAACTTCATTTTTATATAAGTGCCACAGGCTGCGATATTTGCTTTTTTAATGAATAGCTATTTCTTCTATGTAAATGTTTCAGTTATCATTAATATTGTTAATCAAAGTCTTCTAAATCTCAATTACATAGAAAAGAAAAGAAAAAAAGGCATTATAGACAAGTTCCCTTCTTAGCAAATGTAAATGTAATATATATTCTTTTCGTACATATTAGTATATTAATTTTGCATGGATCAACACGTTTTTCAGTTTAAAACAGTATTCCGTCATAGGCAGGTTCCTTTTCCCACGTTTTACTACATTTTAATTAGCCTAGAAATTTAATATGCTTTAAAAAGAATAAATGTTAATGTTTAATTGTAGAATAATGGCGATTCAAAAATGTATGCATATTTTGAAAAAATCTTTGGGCCAGGCTTAATTTTACAGAACTTTGAACAAACAGATCACACCGAGACAATGATTTTCATACGGGCTGGCTCAAAACTAGAACTGAAAATTTTGGGCCGTGAAGACTAGAAAAGAAACCAGTCCGGGCTCTGTACAGAAAAAATAAGTTAGGCCCGGCCCAATTCTTCTAGAAAATATTAAGGCCCGAACCCGGTCCGGCCCGTAAAGAGCAGTCACTAGGCCAGGCCTGAGCCTTCAGAAAAAAATGGCCCGGGCCCGACCCGAGTGCCGCAAATGAAAATAGGCCTGAGCCCAGCCTGCATGCCGGGCCGGCCTGTGCAGATCTCTATAGTGTGTGCAATGTAACAAGAGGCAACTGTATTTAGCTTTCAATCCATATGAATACATACCTGCAAACCTCCTGTTTTCTTAAATTAAAGAAAAAAAAATACTTTGAACCACAAATTTTAATTCATAAATCAAACCATATAATTATTAAATGAATAGAAACAAATCATTGAATCAATACAATAGAAAACAATATTGGCTTTATATTGAAATTATTTGCAATGAAATAATAATGTTGCAGAAACATTGCCTTTAAGTTGGAAATATTTTCAATAAAATGTCAGTATCGTAAAATTATTGGCTTTATATTAACAAAATATTTCTTTCCAATAATGGCACAATATTGGCAAAATATACTGGAATAAAATAGTTGCCAACCTTCAGGGTTTCTTTCAAGTCAAATAAATATATTTTGAATCAGAAAATTTTACTTAATAACTGAAATCAAATAAATACTGCATAGAAACATGACAAATTTTACTAAATAACCTTTCTGATTCAAAATATGTTTATTTGACTTGAAAAATTCGTAGCTATGGAGTAATATTTCAAGCCAATATTTAACGAAATTTCAATATTTACCCAATATATAGCTAATATTGCTACAATAACAATAGAAAGTAATAATTTTAGCTGTAGTTACTTTTTTTTCAATCTTTTGTATTTCCTTTAAATTTAGAGTTAATATATATACTGAAATTGGGAACAAAATAAAATTTGGTATTACTTTATAAAAACTTACTATAGAGTTTTTACTTCCAGCAGCCATTAACAATAAATCACCCATTTTCAAATTAAACAACTGGTTGATGTTCATTTGCTGTTCTACGCAGATATGTTTCACCACAGGACCATTCCAACACAAATTGTCTCTAATGTTGATCGGGAAACATTTCTGAAAATAATAAATAATATGAATCTACTGTATATTACATTTTTATAAAAATATTCAGATTTTTTAATTTTATTTAAATAATTTTTCTTGAATATTTTTAATTTAATTTAAAAGTATTTTTCTAATTATTTTAAAATTAAATGCAATGGTGCTGCCATTTATGTAAGGATTTAATAATTATAAATTAATAATTCTGATTTATTAATTTAAGGATAAAGTGTTTTAAAAGAGATATTAAACTAAACCCTCAGTGCGATCTGCAATCACACTTACCCACTTGTTTCTTTTGGTCAACTGCACCTTAAAACTGTCATATGCACATAATATTTATTTTCAAAATTGGTCATCACATGAAATTAGATAGCACTCATCCTAAGTCATTAGTTATTTGTAGAGAAAAAGAGTGTATCCGGGAAACCAAAGTATTGAGGGAAGGATAACAGGATATGTCGTTTTTACTGGAGTAACCTACGTAGTACTAATACATTAACTGAAGAGTATTGCGTATATTAAGGTCACCTATTATACAAATTTAAGTAAAATTAACTTTTTTATAAAATTCTTCTGAATAAATACATTAGCTTTTTTACATCCTTCATTAAAATTTAAAAAGTCATTTAAATTCAATATTTAAATGTAAAATGTTAAGTTTCTTTAAATTTTTAGAGTTTTAAGAACTCTAAAGCTCTCTAATTCTTTTTTTCTTTTTTCAGTAATCCATCATAACTAACAGCAACATAATTTATTGCAGAGCTGTACTTAATTGAAGAATAAATATCCAGGTATATACTTTGGGTATTTACACTTAAAAATAAATACCTGGGTATTTTACATCACTGAGTATGCCACCATATTTTTATGTTACTACAAATCATCCATGCTATGTTAATTCTAATTTTAGTTTAACAATTTGGTCTTAAATACTTTTATACTGTTACTGGGAATTGCATTAAACAAAGACATTCAAAGTTATTATTTAGCCTTTAAAAGCCAATGGTACATATAGTATGCTGCCTGTGTCTTTAAAGGTTATAGTCCAAGAGCCGACTGCACAAAAACCTAAATTATCAAGCACAAAAAAACCCTTTATTTTACGGAAGAGTAGAAGTAGGGGAATGTAATGATCCATGCCTGGCAGAAGTGAAGTGGTGGATAAGCCAAAAATTAATACCACCAGTGGTTGACTCGTAGGTTTATCATCGTGTTTGTCCTACAAAGAAAGGTATGAAAACATGGAGGATAATTGTAGGACAAACACAATGATAACCCTATGAGTCAACCACTGATGGTATTCATTTTTGGCTTATCCACCACTTCACTTCCAGCAGGCATGGATCATTAGATTCCCCCTACTTCTACTCTCCCATAAAATAAAGGTTTTCTTCAATGCTTGATAACATAGATTTTTGTGCTGTCGGCTCTTGGACTATTAAAGCAACATCCATTTGATCAGATTTGTAGAATGTATATAGCTGCTGATTTCAATTTAATTATTAGATTACACAGATTAAGAATCATATCCAATCAAGATCAAAGATTAATAAGAGTTTTAAAAGAAGGCAGTTTCAATAAGAATTCTGCATGAAAAGCAAAATGCCTATTATCTAATAAAATATGCTTCTATTTAAAATCCCAGACATTGGCATCAAATTATAATATGCATATAGTAATATATCCAGCAATCCATTGTCAAACCGGCGCTGCATGGTACTTTTTTCTGGAAAGATTCTGAAATCAGCCAATTGGAAATATACTGGATAACCGGTTAACTGGTTTCTGGATAAACAGTTCCATACTGTATTACACATTCATAAAAGAATTAAAAAACAAAAAAAAATAATTATTACAATTTTCAAACTAATACTTTTAACAAGGCAAAAAACACCTTTATTTATTTATATTAGACATGTTTTATTGCTCCGACGGCAACATTCTCAATAATAAATATGATAAAAAAAAAAAATCTTTTGCGAAAATATTTGTAATTGAAAATTGAAATCCCGTGAACTCAAGCATAATAAAATTAACTGCAATATTAAAAATAGATATTTGTGAACATGAATTATTTAATACTATTTATTTAATACTATGTATTTAATACCATTGTTTCATTTTTCTGTAGAGCATTTCTTTCCAGACTCTACAGAAAAATGAAACAATAGTATTAAATAATACCCATTCGCAAATAATATCCATTTTTAATATTGCAGTTAATTTCATTATGTTTGAGTTTGCGTGATTTTTGTTTACCAGTTTTCAATTTAAAAAATGTTTTTTGAAAATTTTTGTATCCTATTTATTATTGAGAATGTTGCTGTTGGAGCAATGAAACATGTCTGATATGAATAAATAAAGGAATAGTTTGCCTTGTTAAAAGTATTTTATCACTTAAGGTAAATATTAGTTTAGTTTGATGTATTCAAGTGATTTTTCATATAGTTTTATTACAATTTTGTTTAATCAAAATTACCTCGAAATTAACAGTTACAAAAAATGTGTTGTCACAACAGGGGAAGGAGTAACACTCGACAGTGGTGACCATCCCCCCCAAACCCAATGACGCAAATTCCCCCCCAAAAAATCTTCACACATTAACACTGAGTCCCCCCCTAAACAGAAAATCAATTGTAAAATATATTCTTATTATTAAATTATTTAATAATAGTATTCTTACGTACTGTCATACAAACATAAAATAAAAGTTTTAACAGCGTAATAAATAATAAAAGATACATTTTTTATTATTAGCAATCTGATTGTTTTCACATTTATAAGTCCTGACTGACAAGCCCGTGTTCACTATATACGTTTTATTAAATAAAGCTACTTTTTTATGAAAATAAATATTTACTTACAAGTATTTAAAATAAAAATCTTTTAAATTATTACAAAATAAATCTTAAATACAAAAATTGCATATCGTTTTAAGAAAACTAAAATATTAAAGACGAGTCGTTTATATCAAACACATATAAAATACATTTGCATGTACATACGCCCTTGTTTAAGATTAAATCTTAACGCTTAATATTTCTCAATAATTTTTTTTATACTATCTAGTCATACAGTTTAATCTCACCCTCCCAAAAAAATTCTCTAAATCACCCCCCACCCTAAAATAAACTGTGGATTGAAGCGTTTATTTCAGTACAAGTGTTGCTTTATACTGCTTTAACAACATACAATATACTCTTATACAAGTACCGATTCTTATAAAATGGCAGACATTATACCATTAAAACATAGCCCTATATCTATTGTAATCCCCTGTATTCTGTATAGGTATGTTTTTCTTTCACACCATAATTTTTCAGTCTTATTACCTAATAATTAATCCTCCTTTCCCTCCCAAAAAATTCTAATTTTTCTATAAATTTCTCCCTTCCCCCCAAAATAATTCGTGGACCAATAAAAAAAATCGTAATCGGTAAAAAACACAATCGATATAGTCATCAATTACTTCCGAGAACCTACAATCGAGATGTTCTACAATCGTTTATTAAAAATCATTGTTTTTATATGTTTATAAAGCAGTATTTAGTAAATACATGGTAACTGAAAAGAGATGGATTTAAAAAACAACAAACCAAAGGAAGGCTATAATGGAGCCATAATAGTGGAAAAGTCATGTAACGGCGTTCTTTGGTTGCAAAAAGTTGAAAAGTCGAGAGTAGGTATGAAACGGTAAAAGGAGTTTAAGTATCAATAATTAGAATTTTTCGACAATTAGTAGCAAATTGGCCAAAGAAATAAGAATAAAAAGCACCCCTAGTGGCAAAAACATGAACTGAAAGGATGGTAAATAATATCAATATTTTTTATTGATGTTTTTACGTCATTTGAAATCAGTTCTATGATTTCCCCTTTATTAGAAGACCATCTACTGGAATGCGTTAAACAACTCCCCTGGGGGGGAAATAGGCGAGGAGCAATAAATGCATAATATGAATAAGTGGTCATAAGGCTTTCCAACCATATATCACATGAGGGGTGTCGGCTAAACTTAGAAAAGTGACTCCCCGCGTTGTGAAAGGGGAGAAGGGCGCGGGAGGTATGCACATGAAGTAATAGTCACAGAGCTTTCCAATGATATACCATATGAGAGGGTGACGGCAAAAGATAGAAAAGTGCACCCAGGATTCTAAGTATTGCGCGCCCCGGAATACACCCTCCCCCCTCTCTTTGAAATGTTAATATATTATAAATTATTCATCTGAGGGTTCCGTAACAAAATCCGATCTAAAATGATAAAAACGCTACGATTTCAAAAAAGTTCGAAAAGCGCCTCACCCGGGAAGCCAAATTGGGGAGGGGAGAAGAAAGATTCATAATATGAAAGAGTGGTCCGAAAACTTTCCGATGACATATCAAATGACGGGCCAAAAAGTTTGAAATTTACCCCTCACCCATGGGTTCACTCTTTCTTCCCAGAATACACCCGGAAATCACGCAACCCTCACTTTTAAATTTTTATATTTAATAAATAATATTTACCGGAGGGCTCCATAAAAAAACACACTTAAAATTATATTTCTTGTAGAAATCGCAACGATTTAAAAAATTCACCCCCTTACTGCTTCCCCCTCCCGAAATTTACTCCAGGAGGAGAAAGGTTCATAATATGAAAGAGTGGTCAAAGGGCTTTCCGATGATATGTCACAGGAGGGGTTCGGTAAAAGTTTGAAAATTAATCCCCCGTCGATCCATTCTGGCGCCTTCCAGAATTCACTCACCTTCCTCTTCTGAAATTTTATATTTGATATATAATATTTATCTGAGGGCCCCAGGTATGGGACAGCTTGACAGAGCTAAAGTAAGAGAAACATTGAAAATTCGGGGCAAAATGACACTAAATTCAGCAGTAATTATTGAAATTAGGACGATACAGAACTGAATAAATAAACCACTATACCTCCTAACCCATATCGGTTAATAACAAAAAGAGATTGGATAAGCAAATGCACTCCTTCGAGAAATTATGACTTAAACCAGAAATGCGGTAAGTTGACTCTGAAAGCTTCATTTCTCCCTTTCTCTGGCATTTCCGCAAATCTCATCTCGATGATTTTTCACCGGCATCTCGACTTTTGACTTCCCGATTATTCCTCTCGCGCTTTTCAACATTTCGTATGTTGGCCGAGAATGAGAAATCAATTTTCTTCGCTTCTCGACATGTTGTTCTCGATTAGTGTCTTTTCATAGGTTGCCGAGAACGAGAATTCAATTTCTCGTTCTCGGCAGAGAAGAGATCTGAGAAGATTTATCGAGACGAGATAGAGAAAGAGGCATGACAATGAGCTGTGAAATGAAGCCCTAATATTCAAAGTTTCTCTTATTTTAGCCCTGTCAAGCTGTCACATACCTCGAACCCTCTGATAAATACTATTTATTAAATATAAAAATTTCAAAGAGGGGGTTGCGAAGGGGGTGAACAAATTTTTAAAACCGTAGTGATTTCTACAATAAATATAATTTTAGATGTGTTTTTTTGATGGAGTCCTCCGGTAGATATTATTTATTAAATATAAAAAATTAAAAGTGGGGCATGCGTGAATTCTGGGCCGAAAGAGTGAACAAACCCGGGGGGAGGATTTTCAACCTTTTTTAAGCCCTTCATGTGATATATCATTGGAAAACCCTCGGATCACTCTTTCATATTATGAGACCTTTCTTCTCCCCTTCCCAATTTGGCCCCAGTTTTTGAACTTTTTTTGCGTTTTCATCATTTTAATTCGAATTTTTTAAGGAGTTTTCCAAAAAATATTACTTATAATATATGAAATTTCAAAAAGGGGGCTGAATTCATCGGGGGTTGCGATAGTTGGACCCCCGGGAGGGAGCACTTTCCTAATTTTTGCCGACACCCCTCATGTGATATATCATTAGAAAGTCCTGCGATCACTTATTTATATTAAGCACCTACCGTGCCCCTTTCCTCACTTTGACACTCAGGGTGGCACTTTTCTAAATTAACCGAGACCCCTCATGTGACATATTGTATGAAAGTACGGTGCCTTCTATACGGTGCCGTATATAGCGGGGACCCAGTTTGAGATTTCATATTACAAGATTACGTATAAATTAGAGGCCCTGATTAAAGAATGGGCGCACTAGCGGGCGTAGCCAACTAGTCCTTATTAACCCGACTCATTCCAGCTTTCCCACAGACGATTCTTGATAAAATCGAATCGGGTATGGTATAAAAGCAATTGGCAAACTGGAGTCATTGAGAAAAATTTTGCACAATCAAAAAATATCGAGATGTCCATACAATCGATAAAATCTATAAAAACATCTCGTTTTCGCCCATCACTAGCTGGAAGTCTTTTTCTCTGTACAGGTTGTTTATCTTATACAGTTTTAATGACACACAATGCTACTTTTCTAACATCACTAAAATATACTGTACTTAAATCCTAGTTTTCTGAAAATCGTCAAGTAATTTTAGCGTTGTCTCTTCCTCTGAAATGCTTATTTTGTTGTTATTTCTTATCATACCCATTAAGAATGTATTTTTGCACTCGGACTGTACGATTCGACCCTGTCAAACAATATAATAAATTACTTAAGACGCTTCTGGAAAGCTATTCCTTTTATCACGTCTTGCGGTCCTAATTGCCTTTCAGAATGTGTTAAACATTTTCCCACCTGCATACCAAGTATTTTTTTTTATTCCCGCACTTTCAAAGATATTAAGATGCGAAATCGGTTCTTATTGCCCTTATCTAGAATTTAAAGAATGAAAAAAACATGACCATTTCTGGAAATTGAATGTCGAAAAGAAGTTAAAAGTGATATTAAAAAAATCAAAAACTTTTTTAATTGTAAAAAAAAAAAAAAAAAAAAAAAAAAAAAAAAAAAAAAAAAAGAAATAGTATTAAGATTTTAAAAATCCCCCCCAAAATGTACTTTTTCCCTAAATTCCCCCCCAAAAATAAATTTTATGACGCATTTTGCGTCACCAAACCCCTCTCTGGGCACCCCTGACACTCGATGTGACAACCTGTGATATAAGGGGTAAAACAAACACAAAATTCACATGACATAACTAATGGATACATACATGCAGTACTTTAAAAAATTTCATAAATTGTTCTAAAAATATTTACATGATTGTATGACAGATATTAAGACTTTATTGTTTTTTACTAAACTTGAATTAGAATATTATTTTTACTTTATTATAATATATAATATTTGATTTTCCCTTTAATCAAAATTTGAAATTCATAACAGTTTACTAGGAATTTAAAAGGATTATGAAGAAAACAATGCATGAAATAACTCATAAATAAATTATAACTCACCACACACTGTGTTTCTGCATCAGAGCACAAATCTTTAATAATAGCTTTTTTCACTACATTCTGAAAAGGAAATAAATGTATAAATTATTTCAAGATCTTATTTAGTTTTGAACATTTATGATAATTAATATTATTAAAATACAAGATACATAAGAAATGCATTTTTTAGTATCCTGGCGATATCCCCCTCTTCCCAAAATTCTTAATATTAACAACGATGACAATATGTAAAAGTCCTTTTTAATAATATGACTAATGATTTTCAGCAATATAAAATGACCAGAGAATAATTATAGGCATGCTTCGAATTGTACATAAATTAAACAATCAGAAAGCTTTTTAAGACAAAGAATTATTTTACAATATAATAATGAAACGTCCAAGAAAATTTTAAACTTATGTTAATTGAATATTTGTTGCAAGAGTCTCGATTTGTTGCAATCACAATCTGTCCTTAGGATGTGATGGCAATTTTTGGAGTAAATGAGATTATCTGGTAATTTTAAAGCAATGTTCCCTTTTTAAATACATATAACACAATTTATATAGGGAAAAAATACCTTTAGTCATGAACTAGTAAGATATCTTTGAATGAAATACATAGTAAAAGTGATTGAATTAATATTTTTAATTTCATGGGCATGAAGCACACACATGTATGACATACAGTGATTGCAATATTAATGAAATTCATGTATTTTGAATGGACAATGTAGGAAGTACTTGAATACCTACTGGGCTTTAAAAAAAAAAAAAATCAGAATGAATCAATCTCAAGTCATCCAAATTTACAACAATAAAGAGATGTGTATGGTTTTTGTTAAACTTTTATTAAAATGTAAAAAAATTGTCATTGTCTTGTGTAATGTACAGCACTGAAATGTGTTTTTATATTTTACTGTACTGCACTGTTCAGTGTGTTATTCAAAACAGGTAAATAAAAATCAGTTAATTGTATTTTAATTATTTTTTATGGGTAAATTAAATTTAAACCGCAATCAGTTTTTTTTTTTTTTTTTTTTTTTTTTTTTTTTTGTTAATCAAATGATTAGCATTTGAGAACCAAGATGTCATAGTATTTATTGATAAAATTAAATTGTAATTTAAAAACAAATCACTTACAGAACCGTTGGGTAATGTGATTGCAAAGACGCCATATTCATCTCCTAACTTATCAGCTCCATCCATAACAAAACCTCCTTTTGTAACATAATCAGTTATGTCTTGAAGCTGAAATCAAATGTATAAATGAAATAAAAACAATCTAAAGACAAAAAATATTAATTATGATATGCACCCTAGAACTTTATTTACACATTAAAGCTTTATTTTTTTTACTTTATTTTTAACCTTTGTACGTTAAGAAAAAAAGTCATAGGACATTTATTATACTTTTGAAAATAATAAAATTTTGTAAAAAAAATTTTAATTACATAAAATGTTTTATTACTTAAAAGATGATAAAAATATTAAAAGATGTTAAATTACATTATACAATTCCTAACACTTTCAAATATAAAGCTAGTCATCCTCAGGGACATAATATGAAAACTGATGCTACGAATGTCTTATTTTTAAAATTTCACTCCCTTGATGTGAAAAGCAGGGAAAGCCTATTTCTTCATCTGGGCTTGTTGGGAGATCCCACTTACTGCTGGTTTACACGGGTGAAAGGGCAGAGCCGCAGAAGAGAAAGCAAGAGATGGATGTGTGTGTGTGTGGGGGGGGGGGGGGGGGAATTATAATTTTATTTGTTTTATAATTCTTCAAGCAAACCCAGCTATATATTGGGTATATTACTTCCTTCAGTTATAATTTCGATTGATTCGAATCGTGATCTGGTAAACAAGTTATTTCTATGGCGTAAATAAATTATTTCTATGAGGTAAATAAGATACTTCTTTTTTGCAAGTGCATAGGAGATAAACTGCCAAAGACATATAGTTCTAAATTAGAAAAGAAGAAGAAAATACAGGTTAGAAAAGAAACACAGAAAAAATTACTTACTTTTAGTTCATACCTTAAATCAGGTTTATCTGTTCCGTATGTTCTCAAGGCGTCTTCATAAGTAATTCTGGGAAAGGGGGTCCTAATTGTGTCCTTGGCAAATGGCCAGCTGTAAGTTAATAAGGACTCCACTAAGTTTTGTACATCTTTAACACTTGTAAATGAAAGTTCAATATCAACCTGAGGACACAATACTAATCATTATTTAAATATTTTTATCTTGATTCATAAATCTAAAAGAGCACCGAATACTTATGAAAAACCAACAAAAGCAAAATTTACATAATATAATGATTTTTAGGGCAAATTTTGATTGTTATTTGGCAGGGGTAGGAAAAACTTTTTTATTGTAGTGAACTAAAACTACTTTTTAAAAAAATGCAGTTAACTACAACTACAAACAACATAGTGTGGATTATCCCTACACTGTTCAAAATATAGCATGCTACATTACAAACTACTATAAAAAGTAGCAACTACTGTAGTTTCGCTACTTCCAACCTCTGTTATTTGGAATATATTATATTGCAGAATAAATATCATGCACAAACTCATAATATTGTTCTGAAAAACTCAAAAATAAATAAATAAACAGATCACAATAAGTGTAGTTTTTAAAGAATAACAAAAAAATTACTCAATAAAATGAGCTGTAATTTTAGATTTGCATATTAGAAGCTTCTAGAAATTTATTTCTGTTAAAAAATTCCTAGGTTACAATTTATACTTGTTTTGAAAATTAATTAAAAAATATATAGTTTCAAAATTAATTAAAAAAAATATATGAATTTTTTAATAGGAAAACATTTTCTAGAAGCTTCAAAGATGAAAATCAAAAATTACAGCTCATTTTGCCAAGTAGTTTTAGAGTTATGCCTAAAAAAGTTTTTTAAATAACCGCCACTTTAATCTGTCTCGCAACAATTAAAAATTAATTTAATGTTAGGAGTTCCAAACTTAAAACCTGCATAATCCTTAAACTACTTGACTGAATGGCTTCTGTTAAGCATCCTAGGATAAAATTTACTGGAGAATACAAATAAAATGTCAAAATTAGGTGTTAGTATTGAAAATTTTAAAGTTTAGTACAATACCAATATGTACACAACCCCCCTTAGAAAATTTTATGTTTATCATTTACTAGCAGATGTTTTTAATAACCGACTAGTACTAATCACATTTTTATACAATATTTGTGGCAGAGTTAGTAAGTGGTGTTTGTTCTCTTTCTTTTATTTTTCGACGATTGTACACAACTAACAGAGATAATATTTTATCAAAACATGTATAGTCCATCCACAATAAGTCGGTTAATGAATGAACAGAATATACATTTTTATTGTTTCCTTCCCCACAGTATCATCAGACTCTTTCAAGGTTTCAAGGTCGTCAGCCTATTTCCTTTATAATCAGTTACTTCATGATTATAAAGGAAGAAGTGCCAAAATCAGTTTCAGGAAAATTTAAGTTTTCTATAATTTTCCAAGAAATAGATAAGTTCTTTCAACTCAGTAGATTAGAATGCAATATCATTTACAAGCCAAAGAAAATGCATTGCTACAATTTGAGTGGAAACTGCAGCAGCTGTGTAGAGTTGCTATCAACAACCATTCATGTTCTAAATTACAACAGAATTTATTGGCTATTACATTATTTAACTGGCAAACTAATATTATACATTTTAACTTGATTAAATTACATATGACTAGCTCTGTAACAGACTTATTTTAACAGATTATCTGTGCTCTGTGCGAGATGTGACGGCATCAGCACCGTGCGAAAGGGGGGGCAAAGGGGGCGGTCGCCCCGGGCGCGGAAATTTAGGGGCGCCAAATTTGTACTACCAATTTCAGTTTTTTTTAATTGTCGTCGATCATTTTCATTGGAATTTTTTTTTCACTCTTCAATATTCTATATTTTTGTAAAACTAAATATATATATTTACATATCGGGAATATTTTCCCCAATGGAAGTTCAGTAGACTCCCTTAAATACGCGAACGCCTGATATCCGCGTATTTTTCAGATGCAAACAATGAAATTTACAGTTAAGTTGCAGGAACAAAATTCAAGATGGCACCGAAATCAGTGACTACCGCAACGTTTATTTTTTACTAAATTTTTTGCTAATCATTCTGTTTTGGTTAATACAGCTGATTTATTACTAGATAAATTTACATTACTTTTGATTTTGATATAAATTAGCATATCTATATCAAAAATTCCAGGATTCGAAATAGAAAAATCCACGAACCGAAACGCTATTTTAAAATTATTGCTTGCGGAATTTTTTTTTTTAATTATAGACAAATTTATGTCTAAACTTACAAAGCAGTATAAGAAAAGCATTCAAGACTCTACATAACAATGACAAAAGTTACAGAGAGCGCAATAAGCTATATATACTGATAATAGCATAATGGCGTATCGATCTTACGATCGCTTTACCACTAGATAGCAGCATAGGACTTTTGAAATCGAATTAAATCGATTTCATCGGTAATAATTTAATATTTTTCTAAATTTTTATTTTACATAATTATTTTAATAATTACTTACGTTTAAACTAATAAATTATTTTAATATTTTACTTATTTTAATGTTTCACTTTATTGTAAGCATTCATTATAATTTCCCTTGCTTAACTACTAATCTAATTAATGTTTCAAAAATGTAAACAAGGCAATGACCAGAAATCCGCAAAATTCTAAAATCCACACAACCTCTGGTCCGAGGCTGTGCGGATTTGAGGGAGTCTACTGTATGTACATTTTTCATTTCAAAATTATTGCGCCGTTCACATTTACTTTTCATTGAGCTCTTTAGATCTGATGATTTTTGTCGTGTAGAAATTTACACAACAAGGCTTGTTATTATAATTTAACTAATTTAATAATTTTCGCACGATCCAATAACATTCAAAAATAATTGAATTCTCGGAAAATAATTCTTTAGTAATTAATTAATACAATAAATTAAAATAACATAAAAAATACTCCAAATAAAAGTATATTAAAATGAATAATTATATAATGCGTAAAAAAATAAAAATATATATGTTGTTTGGTATTGGTATGTTTAGAAAAAAATAAGGAATATGAATTTTGAATTTATTTTGTATTAATATTGAAAATTAAAAATTTCGAATTGTAAATATTTATATGTGCAAAAACAGTGTAATAAAATAAAACTCCCCAAATAAGACCACACAGAAAATAGGAAATTACAGATAAAGCAAACAGTACTGATGCCAGCGTTGGACAGAAAATGTATAGCGAAAGAATAGAAAATTTACGATGTTGAAACCATAAATTTTCTATCAATTAAGATGGTTTTACAACACTCGACGTGGGTGGTGATTTCCCATGAGAAACCTGATGCAAGGGGCAAAATAAAGTTAATGCTATGCAGTGAAAAATAAATAGGCATGCCCATAGATGGGGATGTCTAGAGTACCAATAAGGGACCGGGAGTAGCCTTCAATCAGAATGACAGCTCTGGGTTAATTTAGGCTTCCCCCAAAAAAATTTGGATCTTGGAAGATGGAATGAGAAAAAATTATTAAGTCTTGTGTCTCGTCCTCAAGAGGTTCTATAACATTTTAAGAAGTGACTTCCTCTAAGACGACCCAGATACTTCAAAATTTTACATCAAGCTCCTTCGCAGCAATTTTTAAGGGCAATACAAAAATTAGCGATGGAAATGAATGCTGAGAGCAGACAAGTCTTTGTCACAAAAAATAATTGATGCAGAAAAAAAGGAAATGATGATGGAAATTAATGCTGAGAGCAGACCTATCCTTGTCATGATCTATTGACGAAGATCGCTGAGAGCAGACAAGTCTTTGAAAATAAATTGATGCAGAATTTTACAGAAGAATTCACCTGATTTGGAGATATAAGTTCAGTGGATAGTAGAGAGATGTATGAAGTGTTTGCAGATTTTGCCAATGAAAGCTTACATTGTGGAGTTGGAGCTCGAATAATTTTCATGCGTCATAGAGTGCCTAAAGAAAGTGAAATTGGTTGGTGAAAGATCCCCATGAACTCTACATATATAAAAGAAAAAAAAACTTTATGCCCAGATGAACTCATTTGTGTTTGCTTTGGATTCCTTGAACTATACATATAAAAACAAGGAACTTTATGCCCAGATGAACTCATTTGTGTTTGCTTTGGATTCCATGAACTATGATAGAAATGTATAATTTAGATGATTACAGAAAAGATCGAAGTCTATTTGGGTGAGAAATTCCTTATATTTATTTCAATATATATTTGTGGCTATTGTTTTCATGTTTTCTTATAATGTGTACATTTAACATTAAGCAACTAATTTTCTAAATTTTCACTAAAGTACATAATCTTATATCATTGAATATTATGATTAATTATGATAAAGATTTTAATGATAACGGGAATATTATCTTTCCATAAATAAAATTTTGATTAAAATTTTGGTAAAAGCCCCATCATCGGATCGTGTTGTGAACAAAAGGGCAAGTATAAGATAACATAAATTAATGAAAAAAAATAAGTAACAAAATATAATTTTGATGAAAATTTTGCTGTTCTAATGAGAATGGAACTATGTTATATTCTAATAAAAATAATGGATAATTTGAGTCTTAATCTGAAAAGATTATTGTGATATAACAAATCATATTTGAATCATGATTTTATATAAATGAAAATAAAGTTTGTTTATGTATGTATACTTATATGTCTTTCCTTTGAACTCCTTCCTTATTCCCTTTTAGATAATATTCATAATTTATGGTATCTAAAGAACTAATATTTTGAAATTGTTAGAATTGGACGTTTCTCTATGCAACCTACAAGTTCGATATCTCCATTTCTATGTTAAATAAGGCGTCCTTGAGTTATTGTCAAAATTAATTTTATTCCAAAATTTTCTTCTCTCCTAATTTATTAATTAACATTATCCCATTTGATCTTTTCACAACGCAGATCGGGATAACTGTTTCTATTGTACTAACCATTTTACTGTCGCGTGACCCTGTGTGTTATGACGTCCAAATCGTCACAACAATTTTATAATATGCTTTTGTGATATCTTATTGCATTTTTTCTTAAACTTTTGCACTCTGCGGGCCCTTTACATCGTATACGAAAGTTTCTGCCACCTGCCACCCTCAGTGAATATGAATTGATAACCTATTCTGATTCCACTATGGGATCATTCTTATAGTCATTCGGTCATTACTTTGCTGTTAAAAAAGGTCCAGCACAGGATGAAAATGCTGATTACATGAAATCTGCGATTGCATAAGGACTACGATTTTCCACACTAACGTTCAAGAAAATTATACCTAGTCCTAGTGGAGTAATTATTAACGGTGATTGCGGCTTATTGGAAACTTAATTAAGGGAATCACTATATTTTCTTTTCTCTTTTTACTATTCACCAATTATCATGATCGCCCTCCAAAGTTAGCCAATCCAGATTGTGGATTTTTCATGTGGAAGAAATTAAATCCTAAAATTCCTGAGCACAAAAATGCTCTAGAACACAGAAATGCATGCATTCGCTAAAAGCAACTTGAGAGACGTTTAAAATTAAATCATATAATCGACAGCAAATTTGAAAAGAGCTAAAGTGAAAATTATTGAAAGTGAAAAAGACAAATGGCAAAATATATTCAGGATGAAATTATGAACTTTCTTGCCAATGAAGTAAGAAAAACGATTGTAGAAGAAATTAATAGAGCAAGGTATTTTTCATTTTCGTTCGATCGCACTCCATATACTGAGTGTCCTAAAATGGACTGACTGTTTTTAAAATTCAATAACTTGTAAATGGTGACAGCTATTTAAAAAACAAAATTGCGAGAAGGTAATGTAAGATGTCAGTATTTTTTTACCTCGATTCCCGACTTTACTTCCAAATAGCAACTACAGATGGCGCTGCAAGCAGGGATGATTACCTCGGGAACTCAGCTTACGCTTTAGAGTGATAGTGCAATGCCGAGGGGCAGACCAAATCCACGAGCTGCTCGCGTTACAAATGACTTTTTCAATTCTTATACTGCAGTTTTACAATTTCACATTACAACATAAATATCGATGATTTGTGGAAGTATTAAACAGGTTTATAGTCAATTCAGGTTACAGCAGTATACTTTATTAAACTATATTCGTGTAAATCAATCAAGTTTATACTGAATTGACAATTATGCCAGCAATGTATAATCACACAAGGACTATAAATCTAGCGCACATCTAACGCCATAGGTGCTCAATCAAGGCCAAAACCGAAATCGTCCAACATTGATGTGAAAAAAGGAGGCTAAATATAGGGAGTGGGTCTCATTCTCCAATACAATCTTATTTTTAGGGGCCTATTCTATATATTTAACCTTCTTCCTTCGTATGATGCTTGGGGATTTCAGTTTAGACCTCCATTGAGTGCTTATTGCTTGCCATCTATCTCTGCTATTTGGAAGTAAAACCGAGAACCGCAGTAAAAATACTTCTAATATCTTACATAACTCTCCTGCAAGAATTTCTTTTAATAATTGCAACCATTTGCAATTTACTGAATTTTAAACACAGTCCAGTTTAGGAATCCAGTACACCCCACAAAGAACAAGTGACGCAAATTATAAGATACCGAAAATAGAAAATTTTCATTCGTGGAAAGGTTTCTTGACTGCATCAAGTCAAAAAAAAAAGAAAAAAATTAGCACAAGAAATTTAAAATAAGCTAATGTCTGACAATCTCGACATTCACAGCTGCACGAGAGGTTCTGTTCTCAAAGACAGTAGACGGGAGGTGCTGAGTTCGACCCAATCACGCACGTCAGCCTAATCATTCGAAATTGTCCGTAGTTTTCTTCGAACCTTGCGTAAATACGGGTTAGGTTACCTTAGAAAGACCTTACAGTGGACACTCCCATCCCACTTCAGCCTACTATATCCAACTTGTAGATAATCGGCCGTCATAAACAATACCAATATCAACCCTTCAAAGCTCAATGTTGTGATATGGTGCAAATATGGCTTCCCAATATAATGTTGTGTAAGCTCGAATCGTCGAAGTAAATAAATTCGTCTATTTTTTACCATGTTCTGCACATTCTCTAAACTTTGAGTTCGTGCTGCTGGTGTATGTCCAAAAATGTCCGAAACTGCATAAAATGTGTTTGTTTTTTCTTCTCTTCTACTGAAAGATGGGATATACTTATGTCCCACTTATCAGTTTATTTAAAGAAACATTGCGATACTCTATGGTCATGAAAAAATAAAGCTATATCTGCAGTTTACAAACAATTGCCACAGATTTTTAAAGCTCTGGAAGATCTTATAGAAATGAAGTAAAATGAGTAAACTTACTCAGGAGCAAAAAGCTTAATAAAGCAAATAAGGAAATTCCCCTTAATTTACGGCCTACTAGTTTGACACAGCATTTTAAATGAAGTGGAAAAAGTTAATATTATTCTCACGAAAGAAAAGAGAAGAAAAAAAAAACTGTCAATGTTTTGACGCCAGCAAACTGATTGAAACACTAAAAAACACATTTTAGACAATAAGAGAGGAAATTTTTGAACAAAAAAGCGAAGATTTGGTTATGTCTGTAAATGTTAGAGTCCTTATTTGAGCAAAACAGAAAACGTAAAATTCACAGAACAATTTGACTATGAAGCTTCTGATGAAAGTGGAAATTTATATGAATGTGATGGATTACGTGTTACGTAGAGACACTATAACCGTGCAACTGAACTGGAGGTTTGAGAAACTGAGAAATGTAAAACAAGAATTTGAGTTTCTGGGGTGCGAATCTAAAATCAGTTATCGTAATTTGTGTTAATATTGCCTGGAACTTGCCCTGTATTGCTGACTTGAATGGACTTGAATTGTTAAGCGAGGTTTTAAATGCGAAAACCTTATTTCTACCATTATATAAGAACTTTTATAAAATGGATCATTTAGAAATCCTTTAGTTGCTCCATAATTTTAACTTTGTGTAAACAAGGAATTACAAAAACATGGAGACAGAGTACATAATTTATAAGTATTCCAGTAACAATAAAGTAGTAAAAAACTACTTAAGATCTGTTATGAGTCGAGAGATTAAGCAACCTGAATTTACTTTCTATAAAATTCAGCGTGTCACAATCTTTACACATAAAATAATAAACGATTTTTGTTACCCTAAATGCAAGAAAAATAAAGTGGAAGTAAATGTATTTGCCTGATATTATATTTTATATTAACCTTGTCACAGAATGTCACAGAAATTGTCACATAACTAGTGTGAAATGGTTTGTGAGGCCGCTCCATCGAAAGATAAATAAAAGGCATGATTAACTCATAGGATGGTGTTTTTGTACAAGACTGTTATAATTAAAATGTACCTATTCAAAAGTCTCTGTTGATAGTACTAAAGTTCCAAACGGTACAAGATTTCGGTAGTGTTTGTAGTTAAACCAATTTAAACTATAAAAATTGAAAAAAGCCGCGGTCTGAGAGACCGGTAACATCAGTTAAAGATTAACCTTTAACTGATGTTACCGGTCTCTCAGACCGCGGGTTTTTTCAATTTTTATAGTTTAACTTGCAATTTTCAGTTTAACTACAAACACTACCAAAATTTTGTTCCGTTTGGAACTTTAGTACTATCACCAGAGACTTTTGAATAGGTGAATTTAAATTATAACAGTCCTGTACAAAATGTTTAGTACAAAACCACCATCCTATCATTTAATCGTGCCTTTTATTCATCTTTCAATGGAGCGGTCTCACAGATCGCTTCGCACTAGCTATGTGACAATTTCTGTGACATCAGTTAAAGGTTAATTAAAACATTGCTTCAGTTATCTTTCTTAATTAATGTACTGAAATTATAATTTATTTTTATCTACGAGGGTGAGTCGGAAAATAAGTTTCTCCTGGCAACTGTGGACAGAGGTGTGCATGAAAGACAAAAAATGTAATGAAACATGAAAGATAAGACGTAACTTTATTTTCTACTTAAGTGCCAAGTGAGTTGAGGCATTTATCACACCCTTTATAAGCTTCATAAAGCCCTCCAGGAAAAAAACAGGGCTCTGCATGCAAAAGAAGCGTTGAACGGCTTGTGTGACTTCAGCATTGCTTGCAAAGAAGTAGTCAAGCATTGCTTTCGTCTGTAGTGGCCGTGCACGTCCGTCCATGTCTCGGTCTGTCCAACACTTGTTAACGCCCCTCACTGAATTGGCGGCACCATCTGCGCACCATTTTTTTCGACATCACTTCTGGCCCATAGACTCCCATGTGGCGGTTATGGATTTCTGCTCCCGATACTCCACGTTCCCATTCTTAGCAACAACCGCTATCACTTCCTCTTTGACCACGAATTCACAACGCACTTTCTCTCCATATCTAACGGGAACAGAATGATGCAGAGCCCTGATTTTTTCAAGGAGCGCTTTTTGAAGCTTACAAAGGGGTATGCCAAATGTCTCAACTCACTTGGAACTTATGTAGAAAAATAAAGTTACGTCTTATCTTTAATGTTCCATTACATTTTTTGTCTTTCATACACACCTCTGTCCACAGCTGCCAGGGGAAACTTATTTTCCGACTCACCCTCGTATTACATTAGGTTCTGCAGGTTTTTTGTTTGTTTTGCTTTTTTAGTACTTATTGGTTGAAGGGACCGCTTGTTTCCAATCTGGTTGTTAGCGATTTTTACCCATTTTCTGCAGCTTAAAGAGTAACAAGAACTAAAAATGGCTATAAAAATGTGTGAGAAAGGTTAAGAAAAGTCTGTCGCAAAGCATCATGATCTCATTAACAAATAAGGGCAATTTTCTTTTCTGTTATTTAGTTGTTTGGAATTTTTTAATTAAAATTAAATCTTTTAAAGTTCTAAAATAAATGCAAAATATTTATTCAATATAATTTATTTCTGTTTCTGCCCTTTATCAGTTTTGAAGGAGGGGTGGGGGGGCGCCAAATTGACAAGCTGCCCCGGGCGCAGTTTTCTCTTCGCACGGCCCTGGACGACATTATGGGAAGTGTCTGAAATGTAATTCCATCAACGACAATACAGTAGAACCTCGATTATCCGAAGTAATTGGGACCGACCCACTTTCGGAAAATCGAAATTTTCAGATAATCAAGAATGCTTCCATTTTAAGATTAAAGAGAAATATATGCAATATTTCGTATTCTGGTAAGAAGTGCTTAATAAAAATAAAGCAATAGAAAAAAAGAATAAATTACCTGAATTTTAATTCTGAAATTAAGTACCTTTTACATATATTGCAAGGATTTGAAAAAATGTTTTGTTTATCGTAGTTTTGATTGCCTTTGCTTTGAAGCTCCATCACGGAGTTTTTAATATTTTTAGTTCACCAGTATCACAGTTTTTCTGCTACTCTAGTCATGCCAAACCTTTTGCAAAACATTCATAAGCTTCAGAATTGCTAATTTGT
Source organism: Maratus speciosus (assembly GCA_963932465.1). Taxonomy (NCBI): domain Eukaryota; kingdom Metazoa; phylum Arthropoda; class Arachnida; order Araneae; family Salticidae; genus Maratus; species Maratus speciosus. The sequence goes on along the minus strand of OZ010786.1, from coordinate 641,360,291 downwards.
TTGTTTTCTTAGCTTATGGGAGCTCAAGTTAAATTCAGAAACTCTAAGAAAGGGGATCGAGAATATTTATATGTACTTCCAGTTCAGAAAGAACTGCTTGCACACAAGGAATATGGTAGTTAAAAAAAAAAAAAGCTTTTAAAATGGATTTTGCACCCAAATATGTGATAGTAAAAAAAAAAAAGCTTCAAAAATGGATTTCTGTTAACCGAGAGTTTTGGATAAAAGAGGTTCTACTGTATATGCACCGTCAGCTCCATTCTGAATTATGGAGTGTCTGGCTCAGTGTTACTTGGGTGAGAATAGTCGCCATTTACAGCACTTCTCGTGATGACTCTCATGATAAAGGCACGACTATTAAAAAATATGATAATAGCGTAGATAAAAATAACAGTGTTAAAATTTTTACTCCAGGTATAAACAAGAATTCTAACCTGCGTAAATTCTGGTTGGCGATCTACTTTAGTACCTTCATTCCTGTAACAGCGAGCAATCTGAAAATATCGATCAAGCCCTCCAACCATCAACATTTGCTTAAACTGAAAAATGAAATTTTTTTTTAAATAATCTATGACAAGTACACATCTTTCACAATCCAATTAAATGAAAAATCAAAATAAAATAGTTATAATATATGCTATAATACAGTGTTAAGGCTGGATTATTTAAAACAATTTTGCCTTGAGTTGAAACTGCATAATGTGAAGCTTAATATAGCCCTCTTAACCCTTAGAGCAACACAATGCCGGGGTGTGCCATGGTACTCTTTGAAGAATATATTAATGTCTTGTCAAATGTTTTCTCTTACTAACCTTTTAAAAATATATAAAAATCCATTATAAAAGATGCTTTCCTTTAAAACCATTATTGTTTGCATTTGTTTTTATCACAAGTTACATAAGACTTCGGCTTCTTTTCCTGCAAAAATTTCTGGACCTCCCTCTCCCCATACCCAGAGATATGGAAGGTTTAATTTTCTTTAATTCATTTTTACATACGCCCTCTACTGTGAGATGTAAGGATATATATCGTGCAGGGAGAGGGGGACAGGGACAGGTGGAGAAAAATCCCTGGGGTTTCCGAGGGAAAAAAGACCCCATTACTATAAGTTTTATATAATTTTTATCATAAGAATATCTTATTAGTAGGGTTAGAAATTAGGAACTCTAACTAAGGCATCAAATGATGCCTATAATTTTGTTTCTCGGTGCCAAACTGCATTTCATGGTTGCAATTTTATGTTATATATTTTTTCATTTTCTTCGCAACCATATTAACAATAATATTGTTTCATTTTTATGTGTTACGGCAAGGGGGGGGGGGGAGGCTGTATAAACATTTTATTTTTATGTTAATCACTAAAACAAAATAAAAGCTGGTTTTCTTTAATAGTGAAAACCTGATTGAATTACAATATTTGGATTCTTAGAAAAATGTTTACTTTATACTTTTTATAAAGCTAATATGCATACAAAACAGATTATTTATGTCAACACAAAGAAAATTTGCACTTTTAGATACAATTAGGAATAAGCCTAGTTAAAAAAAAAAAAATCCTGTGACTGAAAGTACATCAGAAAATAAAAAAAAATAGCAAATAAATGAGACTCTGGATACCGATTATGGTGTGGTATTTAAAAATATTCACTAATCCCACATAAAAACTTTTTTTTTTTTTTTTGGAGGGAGGATATAGTAAAAATTTAAAACATTCTTGATATAGTATCTTATTTTAGGAGCATATAAGGAAGGAGAAATGCGTAATAAAAAAACCTTGCATATTTAAAAAATGAAAATATAATTTTATCATCCAATATTTATTTTTAATATAGACAATCTTACAGACATTTTTTTTTTTTTTTTTGATAAACTAAATTAAGGTATTTAGTTTTTAACATCGGGTTTCCTAACTCGACCAAGAGTTAATATCGGAGAAAAACTTACGTTAAAGAACAAATGAGACCGTTTATTAAAAAAACTTAAAGTGAAAGAAAGTTATGTGTCAAATTTGGTGATTAGGAATAATTTTGTGGTTGTGAAATGCAAAAATTTAGTTGCATTTGACGACTAACGACCGCTAATTTCTAACCCTGCTTCATAGAAATGTAAAAGAAATTCTGTTTTTATGTAGAATAGAAATGAAATAGGATGCTGCTTAAAACAACAAATTCATAAGGTTATTGTTTATTCTGATTTAAAACAGTTTATTTCAATTCATGGTTGATATCAGCCCCTCAAGGAAACATTCTATGTAACAATAATATAATGCAACGTATGCAATACTTCTGTCTAATTTGGTGCAGAAAATTAGTAAAGACAATTATCCATAGTTTAAAAAATTAGAAAAATAAAACATATTATTCAATCAGCACTGAAAAACTCTTAGAAAAGTGTAATTATCTCCTTCTCCATAAAAATTGCACATATTAAAAATATTTTTCTTCTAGAGCCACTTTCTTCAAAGTTACTCATTAATAGAATGATATTTTCCTGCCTCCATCTGGTAAAAATAAAATTCTGATAGGATGAAAAATTTCATAAACTTATCTCACCATGAGCAAGAATTTAAAATGCAACTTGAGTGGTATGTCTTTGCAGTGATGCTGCTAGACTTTTAAAATCCTGGGTCCCTGGGAGACGGGTAATTTCGAAAACCTGGGTCCTTTTTTACAAAAGTGGATCTTTTTTGTTAAAATAAGAGAGATTCTATGTATTTAATAGAAAATATGTCACTTTTATGATCTTTCAAGAGGAAAATTACACATTGTGAAGGATCCATCACAACTCTTTTCTTCTAATTTTTTACTTAAAGGATGTGCTATAGTGCATCCCCGGCATCACTGTGTTTGCTTTGCTACATGCCATGTAAAGAGACCATGTGATGACATTGGTGGAAACATTAAAAAGACGAAGAAAAGAAAGTGTCCAAAGAACTGTCGATGATTACATAATGACTCTTTTAGATGACTTCAAGTATTACCAGTGACCCGGAGCCGAACAATTTTTGATGCTCCAGCTCCAGCTCCGCTCCTAGAGAAAATACTGTGGCTCCGGCTCCAACTCGGCTCCGACTTCGCGCTTTTGAGTTGCAGATTTTAATTTACACGTTTAATTTTTTGTTCACAAATACTTTCTACCTTCATTAAAGATCTGAAAAAAATGCATTTTTCTTCTCATCAAACTTGAAATGCTTGTTCAGAAAATATGACATCTTTTAGCTTTTGCTTTTAAAATAGAAAGTTTGGTAGAATTTTAAACACAAAAATCTTAAATTTCTTCTACACTTTTCAAACAGCCAAAATTGCACAACTACACATGTAAACAACAGGCGGCCATATTTGTTTTCAAATAGTGCTGTTACTTAGTTCAAGTAGAAAGTAGAAGTAAAGTAGTGTTACCATGTTTTGAGAAGGTTTCCTTCTCTAATAATAATAAAAACCTAAAAAATGATATAATTAAAATACTGAATAATGATGTAATTAAAATACTGAATAATGATGTAATTAAAATATTTTAAGCCTAGAAATTTAAAAGACTGAAAAAAAAAAGATTTAAAAGAATATTAAAAACTAAAGGAGCCCTGGAGCTGGGGAAAATTTAGAGCTCCAGCTCCAGCTCCAGCTCCAGGGAAAACACAGCTCCGGGTCCCTGAGTATTACACAGAAAATATATAAAACACTTTGTTTATAACTCAAAACAAACTATCAAAGAAGTCTGACAACAATTTCAGGCAACATAACAACTTGCTATTAAAGCAGGGGTAGTACTGGTCCTAGGTGATATTTCAGGACAAACTTTTTCCAATATTTCAGGACACATTTACCTGGCATACTACTTTTTTTTCACAATCATTTGTCGAAGTTCGAGATTTTTTTCTGCCATTACTAGCAAAAGTTTGAGATTTTTTTTTACGATCATTTGCTGCAACTTGCAATTTTTTTCCCCCCACAAACGTTTGCCGAAATTTGTTTTTTTTTCCACGATTCTTTGCTGAAATTTGTGTTTTTTTTTCTGCGATTGTTTGCCAAAATTTGTGAATTTAACCGAAGATTGACGACATTCCCAATTTTTTTAGAAATGGGTTGAAGACTATTGAGATTTTTTTCAATGACCGATTAACAAAATTTACAAATTCCCTTCCTGTCCAACTGTCAAATTCCTGATTTTTTTTCTTTTTTTTTACTTTTGTTTGTGCAACCACTTGACGAAATTTGTGAGTTTTTTATATCAGATGACAAAATGTTTAACTATTTTCTTACTCTAAAGCACCTATTAATTCCAAAGTACAGATTTTGTGCAATTCAGTGGGGAAAAAAAGTATACATATAGTATTCACAGAAAAATCATGACTGTTTGTGCTATAATATAAAACTCGCGAAATTTCAGGACATGCTACCATACTTCAGGACATTTCAGGTTGTTTTTTCATTTTTCAGAATTTAAGGAATATCAGGACAAGTATGACCTCTGTATTAAAGCAATCCAAACAAGATCATAAGTTAATAAGGAAGTTCAGCTTAAATGCCAGACTGAAAAATAGCCAAAAGTACATGAGGGATAGGGGCATACATAGAAAAAGACTGGGGAGGTTCACCCATAGCATGTCGAATATAGAATGGACTTCCCATAAGCAGTCAAGAATTCTATTGCTAGCTGCCATCTTGGGTTCCACCTTCTATACCACCTTGGGGAGATATTATCATGGATAGGAGGAGGATTGAACTTTGTATATTGTTATTTTGAAAAAGATAGAAAATGTTTTTTTAACAATCAGGAATTGTTAGATCTGTTTTCCTAATAAAGATATTAAGATTTTTGTGGTATTAAATAAAATATGTGAGATAAATTAAATAAAAGATATAATAAATTGTGATGGTTTCTGTACCATACAAAGTGCATAGCATGTCACAATTCTATCTCTTTTTTTAAAGCTTGGTGGGATTCTCTGGGGATATGGATTATTCTCCATTTTTATTTCATTTTCATGTGGGATGTAATGGCTTGGGGGATCTGTTCCACTTCCACAAAATGTTTCTTCTATGTACTTTGAAAAGTAGGCTGAATATTGGCCACTGACATCATTTACTTCTAATCTTTGACTTTTTAGTTAATGACATGGGAATGAATTGTGCCATTTTATTGCATATCTTCAAAGCAGGACTTTGAATTGCAACTCAACTGAAAACAGGTGGTTTTTTTCAGAAAATAAGGGATCATTTATGAAGGAATGAAAATTGGAACTAAACTGAATATTAAACCATTATTTTTAAAGAACCATAAAATAAACAAAATATTTTACTTTAACTGAACTGGAATGATATAAATATAAACTTGGTGTATGGCATCAGGTACTGCTATCCAAGAAAATCTACAAGTATCAGTGGCGTAGCTACATATTCAGCGCCCTGGAGCAAGTAAAGTTTGTGCGCCCTCTTGTCACTCAAAGAAGTTCTGCGTAATTTTGTTTTGAAGTTACATATACACACACACACACACACACACATATATATATATATAGTAACTAGCTAACCCGCCCGGCGTTGTCCGGGCTCGTTATAATAACGCAAACAAAACTCAAGTTTGTATGATTTTATATATTCATAAAGTAGTTCAAATGAACTTGTTTTAAGGGATGGCCACTGCCTTCGGCAGCGTCTAGTATATTCCCGAGAAACCTCTTTCTGAACGAACATCTGGCCTGGGTCCCCGCTACCAAAAGCAGTGTATGCCAGGAGTGTTCCGTACGCGCCGGAGGCAATCGAAAACCAAGATGAATGAGTAAACACCGTAGTAATCAAGCCCATAGAACCCGAGATAAGAATGCGAATCCTGGCGGTAGAACTATAATCTTTAAAACAATCGTAAGCTGAGTTGAATGGACCTATTTCCGTTGAAATAGAGCCCACAAAAACCGAGAAAAGAATGCGCCGTTAATGTTCGAAAATGGTGATAACAGAAGTTTCAGATAAACTTCTATAATGCAGAAAGTAGCTGAATAGTAAACTAAGCTTAATTATCCAATTAGCGTTGACATAGGGCACATTGAACTCGGAAAAGAATGTACCATTAAGGGTGTTCTCAAATCAAAAAGGGCAACTTTCTGACATAAGTTTTAATTTATTTTTGTTCGAAAATGCATGAAACTAGCTGATGTTGTTGTTCAGAAACTATGTAATTGAACTGTTTTTTCCATTTTTTTTTTTTTTTTTGCAAACACAATAGATCTTTCAGAAAATAATGTCTAAGTAGGCGTTTTGAACCGAATTTCCGCGCGAAGGGAGAAAGAGCACTCAAGAGCGGACGAAAAACGGGTTTGTCACGTGATCGAATTCGCTTATAACTCAATAGGTAATTGATTGATTAAAAAATGGAAAAAACAGTTCGATTCCAAATCGCTTATGGCCAGACTTTCCAATTTTAAATCTTTCCGTTAAAAAATGAATTTGTAACTATGTCAAAACGTTTTTCGCTTGTTGAGCAGAGCAGTTAAGCTTTAATGTTCGAAAATGTTGGTAACTGAAGTCTAAGATAAACTTTCATAATACAGAAAATAGCTGAGTCGTAGTCTAGGTTGAATGAACCAATTCCCGTTGAAATCGGGCCCCTAGAACCCGAAGAAAGAATGCACCCCGAAGCAGTGGAAGGTGCTTTTCGCCCCCACCCCCTGTAAATTTAACGAATTATCTTTAACATTAACGTGACATTTAATTTACGGATAAAATCCCATCCCCTCTAATGTTAACCACTTACCTTTAACGGTAGCGCGAATTTTAATTCACGGCTGTAGTGAGTAAACGTAAGTTGATGCCGAAAAAGAAGATTAATATCCGAAAAAGGCAGTAGCTGGAGTATAAAGAAATTTTTTAGTGGTTTATAAAGTAGCCGGAGGACCCTAGAACTATGCTAAAGAAAAACTGCAAGACTATCGGATAATTTTTAAAGAAACTGCACCAAGGACCCTAAGAAAGCGATTAATATTCAAAATTGGTGGTAGTTGAAGTGCGAGTAATTTTTTTGTTAATCATGCAGTAGCTGGAGGACCTAAGAAGTTGTTAGGAAAAAATTCTAGTGAATCGGGCCATTTTTAAGAGAACTATAATAGCCTACTGATAGGATATAACTGATATAACTTCAACTGATATAAGGAGCCTACTAATAATTGAGAGCAAGGCCTAAGATGAAAACATGATAAAAGACCCTAGTACTTAGCGCTTTAGATTTTCAATTAGTCGAAATTAAGTATAGGGTATAAGTATTAATCATTAGACATTTTTTTTTCAAAGAAGCGCTTAAAAAAGAGCTCTAGGGTCCCAATAAATATATGAAGGTGTTGGCTCGGGGAGAAAAGTCCAAGACTCTATTTTGAAGTTGAGAATGTGACACAATTAGTGGGTGAAAAATGCATGGTGCATAAAAAGTTACCCTAGGGGGCCAGTGTCTTAACTGAAATGTAGAAATGAAAAAAAAATAAATAAATGGAAAAAGAGCCCCAAAAACGAATGTCGGATTAAAAGGGGGCAATTTATTAACAATTTCGGGCACAGAAACTTCAAGCGGGCTCGTATCAAGCCCCAGGTGTTCAGGGTCTCAACTGGAATGTAGCTGGGCAAGGGCATCAAGAAGGCGATTAATATTCAAATTTGGTGGTAGCTGAAGTCTAAAAAAATTTTATATTGCTCATGTAGTAACTAGATTTGATAAGATGTTGTCACAAAAAAAAGTTAGTGAATCAGACCATTTTTAAGGGAGATATAATATGAGGTCCAAAAGGGGCCAACTGATAGTTGAGAGCAGGGCCTTAAGATGAAAACATGTTAAAAGGTTCTAGTACTTAGCGCTTTAGATCTCAATAAGTCGCAATTAAGCATAGAGTATGCATTAATCATTCGAATAAAATTTTAAAGAAGCGAGAAAAAAAGTGGGGGAAATTCTTAAAGAAGGGCACTAAGTGCCCAATAAAAGTATGTGGGTGCTGGCCCAGGGAGAGGAGTCCAAAATATGAGGGTGCTGTCCCAGGGGGAGGAGCCCAAGTCTCAATTTTAAAGTTATGCCTTGAGAGGTTTACAATATTAGGGTGTGAAAAACGCATGGCGCTCAAAAATGTCAAGGGCCCAGAGTCTTAACTAGAATGTAGAAACGGAGAATAACTAAATGGGAAACGGGCCCCCAAAACGAAGAAGATCTGATAAAAGGGGGGGGGGGGGCAAGTTCTGAGCAATTCAGGGCATACAAACTGTAAGGTGCTCTGTTTGGGGGGGGGGGGGGAGGTCATAAAAAATTAAAAATCTGAGCTTCAGATGTATCAGGACCTGTCTTGCACTACCCTCACCCAAATTTTCAGACTTCTACGTGCAGTATATGTCGCTAGCCACTACACACAGAGCGAAACTTTTTTTTATTAGTATAGACTAGCTGACCCACCCGGTTTTGACCGGGCTCATGATAATATTCTTAAATGAACCTGAAATTTGTATGATTTTATTTCTTAAGGCTCTTCTTAAATCCAAAGGAACAATTTTACGGCATGCGTTTTAATTAATTTTTGCTCGAGAACGCATGAAACTGGCAGGTGTTGTTATTCAGAACTTTGTAATCAAAAGCCGTTTTCCGTATTTTTTGTAAATAAAATAGATCTTATAGAAAACACTGTCAAAGTTGGCGTTTTCAACGGAATTTCCAGACGAAAGCAAAAAAACCAGTCAACGAAGGGGAAAAAAAAAGTCTTGTCATATATCTTTATCACGATTTTGTCTGAAATACGTGCTCGATGACTGCGTGAAAAATCGGTTTAGAAAATAAAAAATAAAAACAGTCCTGTTCTAACATATATACAAAATAGGTAACCGCCGTTCTGATTATCACATTTATAGACAATATTGAAACAGTCCCATTTCCATATTAAATTGCAATTTTTAACAAAAAATGTTTGAATTACATTTTCTTTGCCGAAAATATTCTTTATAAATACTTTCGCACATCAAGCACAAAAATCAATGTAATACACATTTATATAGGGGAAATTACTGCCACAGCATTGTACGAAAACACGAAGCCTACACATTTCAAACAAATACTTAATAAATGATAATAAAATACCTATATATATATATATATATATATATATATATATATATTTATATTTTTTTTTTTTTTTTTTTTTTTTTTTTAAAGAGAGGCCATGCTCTCAGACAGGATAAAAATTCTTGGGGTAGGCCATGTCGCTATTGGTCACAGAGAAAATTACAGAATATATACGTTAGGTTTTAAAAGATTTAAATGGTCCTCTGAAGCAAAGAAACTTTCAAGAAAAAAACAATCAATTCTTCTGGTCTTGCAAAAAGAAGTAAAAATCATTAATAAAAAATGCTTCAAAAAAGTGATCTTTTAAAAAATTATTAAATGATTTAAGACTTTTCCTATCTAATGTTTATAGAAAATTTTAAAACTATTAGCTTTACCTGGTTTAGGGCGCACCGACCCGCAGGTCGGTTTCCCGGCGGGCCAGTCTGCCTTCTTTAATCCTAAAATTCAGCGATTAAATAAGTTTTAATGCGGAAAAATACTGCTACAAAAAGTGGTATAATTTTGCATACGCTATAATCAAGCCCTAAGGAACACTGAATTTGGTACTTAACTTTTTCTCTCTTTTTAAATCTTATCGATTCTGCATTTGACATTTGCAATATTTTCAAAATCTCAAAAACAATACTCACAAAATTTAATGCTTCCCATCACCCCCCCCCCCCCATCCCGACTAAATTTTGTCGCCATTGGCTGATGTGGGATATGTTTAAATCGAGCTCTTATTATTGCTCTGTATTGATGCATATTTAGTTTCCACAACAAAAAACCCTTCAAAATTTTCGTTTTCTTGGTTTTCGTCTGTAAAATGGTCAATAATTTTCTACAACTTGTTAGGCTATTTTTTTACAAATCGTAAATTAATTATCATCGTAAAATTACTAGTGTTACATTGAACATATAGGTTTCTCAGCAGTGAATTCTTTGGCTACCATTATTTCTGTACAGTAATCATCATGATAAATTTCTAAAACATTTTAATAGAAATGTACCAGAAAAATTATATTTGGGGAAAAGTCGTAGCCAGTAAAGTGACCGATGAGAGCCCTGTTAAATAAATTTTGATTACTTTAAGATTTGAAAATCTTCAACACTCGTCTACCGAAAAGTTACAGAAAAAAATCAGGCATGCTGAAACGATGTTGGAGAAGTTACTTGAGGCTGCAACATGGTATGAATTAAAATTTCCTTAATAGAAGTCATTTCTTTCAACTGTGTATGAAAACATGGTTTAAATCGAAATAGTTGAGGTTAAACACAAGGCAATATATTTTAGGAATACGCTGATTGTAACAAGATGTATCTATAATGATTAATAATATGATTAATAATGAAAAACATATGTAAATATTTTTAAATGAAAATTTCTTAATTAAGAAATTTTTATTTCGCTTTTTCTAATTTTGCGCCCTTAGGATTCGTGCGCCTGGAGCAGTTTGCTCCAACTGCTCCACGGTAGCTACGCCCCTGACAAGTATCCATTCCAGTTCTTCTGGTCAAGGATCCATTCTTAATCCAGACCTCTATCCCTCATCGCCTTTTCATCCAGCTCTTTTGTGGTCTACCCCGTTTCCTTTTTTTATTTGTTTTATATTTAAATGCGATTTTGGGTAGTCTTTCATTACTCATTCTTTTAACATGACCGTACTAGATTAATTGCTTTTTATTTAAGATCATCTTATATGATCCCCTTTATTTTCCTCATTTCCATGTTTCTTTCATTTCTTATTCTTTCTGTTGTTGATATCCTGCATGATCTTCTTAGTGCATCCATTTCTACTGCTGCAAATTTCTTTCTTTTTGTCTCTATAATTCTAGAATGATAATGAAAATAAAAAGTACTATGTGGCTTAAAGCCACTGGGAAAAAGAGAATTATTCTTCATTCATTCAATTCTTCATTCCAAAGACAGAATGCAAGTGCTTATGGTTGACCCAATTTAACTATGTCCAAGTAAAACAGCATTATAAATAAAGCATACATATCAGTGCATGAAAAAAATCACAAAACATTATAAAATGTTTACCTGTTGGGGACTCTGAGTAAGAGAATAGAAATGGCCAGGAAATTTAGTTGGAACAATAAACTCTTTTGCTCCCTGCATCAAAAAATAAAACGTGTATATTTTTAAACAAATTGTATTTATTCATAGTAAAATCATGCTGAGGAACAGGTGTAATGCAAATTAAGATGAAAGAAATGAGTTTTCAATATATATATTTTTTAATTCCAAATAACTATTTTGTGAAAATTAGGGGCACTTTTATGATAGCCAGGTACAGGTGATAAAATGTCAAATATTATTTCCTCTTGCCATCATTCCTATTACAATCATTTCATTAAAATATATACCTTTCATCCATTTCACTTAAATATATATTTTTTTTTTACAAATACATATATTACATACATTTAAAATATATTTATTACACTTACTTCATTTAAAATACACCCCCCCCCCCCAAAAAAAAAAAAAAAAAAAAAAAATTAATAAGAAATAATATCATAAACCAAAACATTTTATTTGAGCACCAAAGCATTACTTCTAATTTACAGACACAAAAAATAAAAGCCTTGATTGTCGCGATTTGGCCCAGCTAACATAAAAGTACCAAATTATGTATTTTCTGATTTTGTTATTTTTGTACACAAAAATTGTACACAGTGGTGATCTACCAATAGATGTTTATTTTGTTTGTTTCTAGAATCTTTTTTTTTTTTTTTTTTTTTTTTTTTGGTGGGGAGCGGGGGTACTATTCAGTAAATTTCATTATTAAACAAAATTTATCACTGAAACCTCTTTCATGGTTTCTATTATGTCTCATAATTTAACTCTTTTGGTTAAAAAATATTTTAAACATGTACAAGACATTTCAAGAGTAAAATATTCATTAATTGGAATGTTTTGATCTACAATAACAGTTAGTACAAATATATACTTTTTAATTTTCAATTTAAATTCTTAACCCTCCGACTGTCTTGGGAAAAGGGCAAAATTGTAATGTTTTTTCTGCATTTTGTTGTAAATGCTAAAAAAAAAAATGATTCTTTGAACATTTTATAAAAAAACTTAATAACGAATATGAATGCAATCCTTGGAAGTATTAATCATTGTTCAATGTATTAAAAATACATCAAATCAATAGAATTATATTACTTTAAATATTGCTTGTATTGCAGTGAAACCTGGAGCTTAGTGAACGTATTAACACGGGCTTGTCAGTGAGGGGGTTAATATAAGTTCTTACTTTAATTTAACATTAAAAAAAAATACTTTTTATGTATCATAAAAGATTAAAAGTGCTGCAATAAATATTTTTAACTAGTAGTTAAAATAAGGAAGAAAAAGAAAAGAAGCAATCACACTCTCATTATGCTCTTGGAAGTATAGTTAAAATTTTATAAATAAGAAACTATTAATTTTAAATATAAGATATCAATTATCATATTTTTTAAGCTAAAATTCAATTTTGTTGGAACTCATATCAAAAATAAGTAAAAAAATGCATTCTTACACCAGGGGTTCTTTTGAATAAAGTTGGAGTTTCAACATCAACAAATCCTAAAACAATAAAGGAAATTAAAAACATGACAATAGCGCCTCAACTCTTACAGCAAGGTTTACACACTAGACATACTCCTAAAATAGTGCATTACATAAAACATTTATAAGGACTATGTTATGGTATGACTTTTTGCAAATTAATTTATTTCTAAGCAGTTTAATCATTTACTACCCATACTATTATAGAATCAAGTAGTAAATCATAAATGAGCATTGTAATTATATTATTAAATTTTAAAGTTCCCCACCTTCTTCCACGAGAAAATTTTTTTTTATGGAATAATTCTACTATCTAAACTTTCAATGACTATTAATTTTAAGTTTTGATGGTCACTGATTAAATTTATATATATACTATACTATATTTAATTAGATAATAAATTGAAAATACATTTTAATGACTTTTAAAGAAAAAAGTTTAGAAACTTGCATTCATATCCATTAGAAAACAAAATTTATTTCTGTTGTTGTTTTTAATGATGACTTATTGTTTTCAACAATTGGGGAAATTTTCAGAATTAAAATTAAAGCAATGGAGAATGATTAATATATGATAATTGATATCATAGAAGCATCAACTGAATTTACAGTTATTGATTTGGAAGTATGTCTGGAGACTTTGTCTATATGAAACTCAATTTTATTGACATCTATTCCATATAAAGCTGGAATTTCTTTTTTGAAAATGAATTCTAAAATATTTTGCTGATAATAGAATGGTTTTACTTTAGATTTACTTAATACTTTTTAATTTACCTTCATAGCAATCATGAATCTCATCAGAAACTTTTCTTTATATTCACAAACCAATTTTGTTGGGGTTTTTTTTCCTTCCATTGATTGGTTTAAAAAATGCACTGTTTTTGTTAAAGCTACTTATATAAAGACACGCTTCATACAGTGATACCACAAATTTGTATTTAGTATCAGCTGAGTGTTTGTTAAAGCAAGCATTAGGAAGACGCGATTGTTGAACATGAAAAAAACTTTGGAAAGTTATCCGAGGTATGAATTAAAATTGATATGACCAGGGGTTGGAAGTAGCGAAACTACAGTATTCGCTATTTTTTTTCCTCTTTTTTTTATATATTTGTAGTATAGTGAACTGGATTTCAAAACATTTAATGTGGCAAGTAGTACAATACAAAAAATCAGAAGTTTGTAGCAAACTTTTAATGCTACTAAAAAAAGGCCATTCTTCTAGTCACGTGACAGTAAAATATGTTCTGTGGAACAATTTGCAAATGTCAGCAATTCAGCTGCAGTGTTTAGCATTGCATCATATGATATCATGGTCTTCCCAGTGACACTTGCTGGTAAATCTAAATGCTAAAATCAATATCAAAGATTTGGACCAAATTTTCTTGTTGGAAACACTTCTCTACTTACTTACTTATTAGAGCTTCATGTTTTAATACCATGTTTCATTTTATTTATAGATGATTCATTATTTTGTGACCTTATGACAGAGAATGTTAATATTGAATTGCTCTAATCAGCATACAATGAGTAATGTGTGCTTAAACTAACATTTTAGAGAATAATAATAAATAAAACAAGTGAATAAATAATGAATAAAACAAGTAGCTGCAGTTAACTGTATTTTCGATAAAGTAAATTCCGTTCACTACAAAAATAAAATAAAGTAGATTTTGCAATGACTGGACATGAATGTACTAGGAAAAATTATACTATCATAGAAATTTTGAGCCACAGCTACAGCCAAAAGTCAATGCTATCCAATAAAGTTTTTAAAAAAGTTTCCTGAAACATGGTACTTATGAATAAAAATTAACTGAGAAAATTATCTCCATAAAGTAGAAATTATCTTTGTGCAAACGATAAAAAATAACTGATTTTTCATAAAATAGGGATCTAAGGAAAACCTTTACATCAACCCTAGAAAACCTATTTTTCGCAACATTTACCGAGAATAATTTAATAAATTCTAGTCAAAAAAAGCAGGGAGAAGACACACAAGGAAAAAAAATCTGAAAATTTGTAAAATTTCCAATTCACAAAGATTACTGGTTAATGTTAATTAACATAAATAATATTACAGCATAAAAAATATATAAAAATGCTTAATTAAAAAATTTTTTAACATGCATGTTTTAAATCTTACCACTTACCATGTTCATGTATTAAAAACTCCCGCATTTTCATAAGAAGAGCTGATCTTAGTCTCAAATTTTCTTGAATTCTAGAGCTTCGTAAACTTAAATAACGGTATTTAAGCTTTGTGTAGTCATTAATCTAAAAAAAAAAAAAATACGACACAATAATCATAAGATTTTACATGACAAATATATAGCAATTGAACAAATATAGTGTTGACTCTAAGCCGCTTTAGAAGGGCGCAGTGCCTGGCGGCCCTTTTATTTCTTTTTTACACCCAGTGGCTCTTTTAAACCCTTCTGATGCACCCGCATTCCCTTTTTAATGTTTCCTATTTGCCCCGGGGCAATTCAATTGATCCCGCGAAAATATCGTAAATTCTAGGGATTCTAAACAAACCGGTTCAAAATATTTTTAGTAAAAAAGGTACAAGTGTGCCCTTTTTTTAGAATAGTGTTCCCTTTTTGAAAAAATGTACCCTTTTTTAGAATAGTGTTCCCCTTTTTTAGAATAGTATTTCCCTTTTTTAGAATAGTGTTCCCTTTTTGAAAAATTCCCGCCTGGCGGCCCTTTTTTTCTAGAGTCAACACTAAAATAATATAAATAACAATAACTATGTTACTTTTTAACCCCTTTGGGATGAACGTATTGTATGCGTGATGCATAAGGTGCTCAGAATCCTCGATTATTCCCACCAGTTATTTTTTATTGTAAATTTTGCTTTATTTAATCAGAGCCTTTTCTCGATGCAATTAGGCAAAAATTTCTGTTTTGAAAAACCGGTGATAAAAGATAACAAATTCTGTAAAAGACGCTCATTGTGAAGGGGTTAATATATAAGATATATATACAAGAATTATGAATGAACAGAAGATTGAATTCATATGCAAAATATGCATATATTTTTAATTACCTTATCAAAATTTTTTGCATTTATGCCCAATTTGGGTGTACTGGCATTTAATAACTTTACTTCTTCAGCTTGAATTTCAATTTCACCAGTGGATAACCTCTGAAAAGTATAAACATTTTAAAATAACAGACATTTAAAAATGCATTATGTTTTGAATTAAGAAAGTTAAACAAATACAATATACAGTAGAACCTCTTTTATCCAAAACTCTTTTAACCAAAACTCTCGGTTAACCGAAATCCACTTTTAAAGTTTTTTTTTTTTAACTATCACATTCCTTGTGTGCAAAATCCATTTTGAAAGCTTCTTTTTTTTAAATCATCATATTCTTTGTGCGCAAGCGGTCCTTTCTGAACTACGAGTACATATAAATATTCTCCATCCCCTTTTTTAGAATTACTTTGAATTTAACTTGAGTTCCCATAAGCTGCGGAGTGGAACAAAAAAACGAACAAATTAGCATTTCTGAAGCTTTTAAATGTTTTGCAAAAGGTTTAGCAGGGCTGAAGCAGAAGAAAGACTGTGATACTGGCGAACTAATAATATTAAAAAACTCCGTGATAGAGCTTCAAAGCAAAGGCAATCAAAACTGCGTCAAACAAAACATTTTATCAAACCCTTGTGATATATATAAAAGGTACTTAATTTCAAAATTAAAATTCAGGTAATTTATTCACGTTTCTACTTTGCATTTACTTTATTTTTATCAAGTACACTTGTTACCATAATAAGAAATATTATAAATATTTCTGCTTAATCTTAAAATGGAAGCATTCTCGTTTATCCAAAAATTTCGATTTTTCGCAAGAGGGTCGGTCCCAATTAATTCGGATAATCGAGGTTCTACTGTAATTTTATTTATTTATTAACAAAGTATAGAAAAAATGGAAAATCATTTTATGACAAATCCAGGATTCACACCCTTTTTCCAAAATCAAAAATAAAGACTCGGTAAGAATTTTTTTAAAGAAAGTTTTTAATGATTTGTATACAACGAAATAAGTGAAATAAGAAAATACGACATTTTAAAAGCTAAACCGAAACATTACTATCAAATGCAGAGTTACATATAAAACAGTAATAAATATTACTCAAAACTATTAAAATGAGTTATAATAACTGTAAATGACACTTTTTTTTAATATAAATGAATTATTTTATTTGTTATTTCTATTGGTGGGAATGATGTAGTTGATGTTACATGAATGAGAGCTTTGCTCTGACTGATTCACCTAACCATTTTGTCATCACAGGTGTACATACTACAGAAGCAGGAAAATATGGCAAGTATTATAATACCAAATAAACAACATTTTTCAAAATACCAAATTAAAAAAAAAGCATTAATAAAATGTAAATAATGAAACTGTAAGGACAGCAATTAGATAAAATGTTTATAACCTGCTTAAAGAAAGTAAGAAGAAATATTTAAAATATTCATATAGTTTTAAATAAAATTAAATTTTCGATTAGAACTCACTCTGTTAATATCTCTAGGAGGTCGCTTAAGAACAGTTCCTCTAACTTGTATAACAGATTCAAGAGGAAGATTTTCTACAAATTTTTGAGTGAATTTGTCCTAAAAGTATAAAAAGTACAGGTAAACTAAAATATTGAAAATACACAAAACAACAAATTTATATTTAAAAGGTTAAATTTAACACAATTATAATAATAATTACAATACTGCATTTTTATATCAAGTACATTTTTTTCCACTATGCCAAGTTTATTTTAGTTGGGGAGGGCAGGTTGGGGGCAGAGAGATCTGTAAAAAATTTCAATAGGGAATGGGCCGTAGTTGATCTCAGTAATATATTTTAATTTTCAAGCCACTGGAACATTTTTTTCAAAGTTCATATTTGTGCACATAGATGCAGGCAGATGGACTGACAGGGTTCCTACACAATTCTGGTAAAAAAATTCCCTGACTTTTTCAAGTTTTCCCTGACTTTATCCAAAAATTTCCCGGACCTTTCTCAGTAAAAATTTGGCTTATATAATGCTGTAAAACCCCACCCACAATGGACTTTAATTTAGATAAATGCTAGAAAAAAGTATGTGCTGAATGAATTTCTGATTTTTTAATTATTTTTCATATTGTTATATAGTTCGCATAAATTTTATATAAAAATTTTAGATTGGATGAATAATTTCAAAATTTCTTCATTTACGACGATAATAGAAATTCTAATGGAATTAGTGTGTAAAAAATTCCCTGACCTTTTCAAATATTTAAAAAATTCCCTGGCATTTCCCTGACTTTTTGCCTAAATTTTCAAATTCCTGACTTTTCCCTGTTTTCCCTAACCCATAGGAACCCTGACTGATAATCAACATTCAAACAAGTCATCAAAACTTTTAATAAAAAATATTATGCAATTCAAATAATACAGTTCTCACTGATGAGGACATTCCAAATAACGAGTTAGACTATAGGTCAAACTTAATGACACAAATGTGTATCATTGTTACAAAAATTAAGAGTTAAAATTTTCAAAAAGTAACTTTGTCCCGATATTCTAGGGAAACTCTTGACCAAAAGCAGATTATTTTATTTCTAGTAAATACATTTTACCCAATAAAAACCAATAAGTTTTTATTGTAAAGAAAAAAATGTTTTCCCAAAAATAGAGACTGTATGTATAAATCGCATGAAAAATGTTATATAAAAACTGAGTAGTTAGAGTTTACCTCTGGTTTAAAAAAAGCAAGATGCTTCTGGCAGAAAAAAGGACAATTTTAGATCCTTAAGGGCACTTTTTAGATTTTTAAAGGCTCTCTTAATACAATTTTTCAAACCACAAAATTTAATCAATTTTTACTACGCATGTAATTTTAAAAAACAAACAGCATTAAGAACTTGGATTAAGGGGCAAGAAGGACGCTACTTTTTGAATGATGAGCAAGAAGGGCGTTATTTTTCAAATCAAAAAGCAGATAGGGTGCAGTACCTTTTTGAAACTGTTTCAGAGAAACTCTGAGTAATATATATATATATATATATATTTTTTTTAAGTAAAGTATTCCAACTTTAAAATAGTTTGACCCAAGTTTCTTTAGACTTATCAGGTGTTTCAGAACCTAAGTGACTCAGACACCTCAGTTTTAGCAGAAGCTCTCCTAACAACACAATCTACAGGGTGGTTATAATTAAACTTCCCCTATAAACAGCATCCTACAGCGCAAATGGTTGAACGAAATGCAACGGAATTTGGTATATAGACTATACACGAGATGTGCTCACGGAGTTTCGGGAAAAAAATTTAGTTCCAAAATGTCTGCCAGAGGGTGCTTTTTCCGGAAGAAACATTAAATTTAACACAATGAACAGCCAAAACAGAATCCAGAATCCATTTCGCGGTGATTTTTTTCCCCACATTCCTAAAAGGATTAAATCTTTTACCCAATTAATTAATTTTCGTTCCCTGTGGTTTTTTAATCTTTTCTAAATATTTAATACGATTTTTAGCGAGAGTTTTCGTGCTTTTAGGCGATTTTTTGGCATTTTTTTAAACAGGAAAAACTCTCCGGTAATTTTTACAATTGTCGTGATTAAATTCGAATTAGAATAATGTCAAATCAGTTCTTATAAGAAAGCTGAAACTTTAATTTTGCTCGAAATAAAATACGCAATAATTCAAGATTATCTTGTTTCGAGACAGAAGTCGTCGTAGCTTGCTCGGGAGTACGTTGTCGAAGGCAGTCCCCCTCTTCGCTAAATCCAGGATTTGTTTAATTCTATGTCCGTTAAAAAAAAAAACAACCAATGAAACTTCACTAGTAATGAAGTTTTCTTTGAGGGACAGGGTTTGAAATAATGTGCGGGATTGCGCGATTTGTGCACACAAAAGGAAAGTCCCGCATAATAAAAAATGCTGTGCAGTATTTCCCCCTCCAAATTTTTTCACAGACCTGTGATTGTTCAGTGGGTATTTAAAAAAGAATTTGAAGTCCGCGATTTTTATTTCTTTTATGGAATTTCTCAAAATCAATTCCTGAATCGGTCTCGGAAAATTTTGAGAATTTCTTCAAACGATCGTGGAAAAATATCGGGAATTTTGATAAAGGAGTGGAGAAAGTAATCGCCAATTTCGTCAAAAAATTGTGCAAAAAAATTACGAATTTCAATAAACGATTGACGAAAAAAACTTTGCAAATTTCGTCAAAATGTCGCAGAAAAGAGTAGCGAATTTTGTTAATTGGTACGGAAAGATATCGAGAATTTTCCTGATGGGTCGCACAAAACTACCGCAATTTCGACAAATGATCTCCCTGTAAAAAAATCAGTTTCGGCAATCGGTAGCACACAGAAAAAAAATTTCGTCAAGAATCACGATAAAAACAAGAATTTCGTCAAAGGATCGCGGTGAAAACGAGAATTTCGTCAAAGGATCGCAGAAAGAAAGCGGGAATTTCGTCAAAGGATCGCAGAAAGAAAGCGGGAATTTCGTCAAATGATTGCGAAAAGAAAAAGCAAATTTCATCAAAAGATCGAGGAAAGAAAACACGAATTTCATCGATGGATCGTGCTAAAGAAATGCCAATTTCATCAAAATATCGCGGTAAAAAATGTGAATTTCGACAAAGGATCGCAGTAAAAAAACACGAATTTTGTCAAAGGTTAGAGGTGAAAAATGCAGATTTCAACAAAAAATCGCGTAGAAAGACGCGAATTTCGTCAAACGATTTTGGGAAAAAATTGTAAATATCATGAAATGATCGCAGAATAAAATCGCGAATTTGGTCAAAATTTACTGCACTGGGCTAAAAGATTGAAACCGGGTTCCTTTTCCTACTTTCAAAAGAACACCGCGAAACGAGAAGAAACTCTAAAAATAGTATAAAAATTTTCAGAGGAAAAAAATTACTATATTGACTTGAAAGACTCCATATTTCTTTTACGAATGTCAGAAAATGGCCGCGAAACACGAAATTCAACCAAACAACCAACCTCCAGATTAATTTGAATTTTTTGTGCTATTATTTTTCATTTTCAAAGGAGGCAGTGTTTGTGTACCCCCCCCCCCCTTTCCTCCGACTAATCGCATTTTAGAATTATCGTTTCACATCTGCATTCCCTTTCAATTTTTTTTGCTTTTTTCTAGATTTTAAACTACGAAAGCAAAGAGACAAATAGTTTGTATCCTCGTCAAGAACTTGCGTTAATTTCTCGTGAAATTGCAAAAACTTGCAATGGAAAGAACGGTGTTAAAAAAATCTCCCACAAAAAAAAGACTTCAAAGTGGGATTATAAAGCCACCTTTTTAACTTGCTATGACTAATACAGATTCTTGTAAATATTCTAGTTTAAAAAAAGATAAACAACATAATTTTTTTCAAGAAAAAGAAAAAAAAAACGTGGGTTTCTTTTTTTTTTTTTTATCACATTTCAAAACTTAGGCTGTTAGTTTTCTGAACTAAAATAATTAGCTAAACTAATTGAACTCTGCTATCACTTCTTCTTCTTCTTCTTTTTTTTTCTTTTGTAGATTTCGATTTTTTAAAATAATTATGCTTGAGTCTGCGCAAGCGGGGGTGGGGGGGTGGGGGGCGGGCACCCAGGGCCCCTGGTTACGCCTATGTTTAACTATTTAAATCTTCATCTTCTACTTACATTCTCTTTGAAAATAATTTGAGTAGCTCCATATGAATCCCTAAGAATGAGGAATTTATCACATCTTTGAAATGAAACCCATCCACATAAAGTAACGACATTTCCTGTGTGAACTGTGTTTAACTCTCCGCATGTATGAGTTCGCCATGTAAACGTGTTTAAATCTGCAAAAAAGGAATATCCTATTAGATAATAACATTTAAATGTTTACTACAATATTAAAAAAGACTACAATACAGAAAAGAGAAAAGTAACGGATATAAATTTTGAAAGATAAAATAGGAATATCTAGTGTTCACATTTCTTTTAAAAAGGGCAGGGTGGATTTGCTGAAAAGGCCATTTTTGTCCGGCAAAAGTATTTACAGTATGAAACCATTTATCCGGAAACCAGTTAACCAGTTATCCAGAATGATATTTCTGATAGACTGATTTCAGAATCTTTGCAGAAAAAGGTGTCATATACTGCCAGTTTGACATTGACTTCACTTGAAACAATTGTATAATTTGATGACAACATCTAATATTTGAAATGAAAACATATTTAGTTGTATTTTAGATGTTTTAATTTTTATGCAGAGGAAACAGAAGAATTTTTGTCCCTAAGAGATTCCCATAAAATATCTTCTTTTAAACTCTGGTTAACTTTTGATCTTTCTTGCATTGATTTTTAATCCAAGTAATCTAATAATTTAATATCAGAAATAATGCCACAACCACACATATTCCACAAAACTTATCAAATGGTTGCTGCTTTA
Organism: Maratus speciosus; assembly: GCA_963932465.1. Classification (NCBI taxonomy): domain Eukaryota; kingdom Metazoa; phylum Arthropoda; class Arachnida; order Araneae; family Salticidae; genus Maratus; species Maratus speciosus. Next base: position 641,338,240 of record OZ010786.1, on the reverse strand, counting down.
ATGCACAACCAGTTATCCAGAAATACATCTGACCCCAAGCATTCCGAATAAATGGTTCTGTATTGTATATCGAGTAAAGGGGCACATTTTGTTGAGTGAAAGGACTCTCTCACTGGATTATCATTTGTCAGTTCTGAGGAGTGGGAATTTCAACTCTAAACCTTTAATTAGTATTAAGTCCCTGAGAGCGTTTCGAGGAGGGGGGGGGGGGGGAAGGAAGCACACTCTGGATTCACTATCATATATTATCAAGGTAAACTGAAATTGTGCTGTATTTTTAAGAATATCATAAAATAATGGGAGATTCTCAAAAGGTGGGATCATTAAACGTTAACTATATGTAATTTTTCAAATTTAAGGCCAATTTTTTTTAATAGTATAGTATTTTGTCTATAAATATAATATATTAATATTTTTAATAGTATGTCTACAAAATTATACACAAACATTAAAAGACAGCAACTATTCTGGAAAATTAATTATTAAAGTATTTTATTAGCAGTTGTGTACATTACAAATTTTGGACATTTTTTTGCACGTACGACACAGATTTTGGATGTTGCTCTTAGTATTTAAAAAATTCTTAAGACTAAGAATGTAGTAAATGAGTCCTATAATTGTATGTGTATACATATATATATGTATAATTAACTTTTTGTTATCCAGTAATAATAAAATCAAATGCTTTGTTACGTACGTTACTTTCAGACATAACAAAATGCAGAAAAATTCTTTATAGAAAAGTCCTTCTATCTTCAAAAACGCAATAAATCAGCCTGCCATCTCTTAACAAAATTATCAAAAAATCATCCGTTTCCTTTATGCATTTGTTGTTTACGGTTAGAACCACCTGGAAAAAAGTTAAAACTCTTTTTCTTGGTGGTACATTGGAGCAGTTAACGTTATGAATGTCTGAAATTGGCCTCTTTAGCATAAAATAATAAAATTTTAAGATATTTATACAAAGCTTTTACAATAAATTATGTCATTTTCTGTCTCTGAATAGAATTAAAAACTCAGTGTAAAAAAAAAAAAAAAAAAAAAAAAAAAAAAAAAGTCAATGATAATTAAAGTTATGACGTGTGTCCAGTGCCCACCTTTTGAGAATCACCCTAATCTGATTAAAATAACTCCATTTTTCGGATATTCCACTTATGGGAACATGTGCCATTCTAGGATGACTTTGAAATGGAAAATGCATTATGATTTGAAAACACAATGCAATATGCAGCTGCTGCATGTTTTTTTACATTGATTTAGAACTTACAACACATGAGTCAGTCAGAGCAGTAGAACTTCTGTTTTCAAAAGGTGCAACGCCCTTTGAAAAACATCAAATGGGAACACTATAAATATCCTCAGCTATCCATTGCTACACTGCTTTTTTAATTTTCTCAAAGAGGAAAAGAAAAATTAAGTACTAATAAATCAAAATTAAATAACTTTTTTTTAATGCAAACTCAGAAATAACTAGTATGGTGTGGGTACAATAAAACTTATCTGTATATCATAATACAGTTATCACTTAGTGCAGATTCTGTTAATACAGTAAACTTTTTTACATTCTCCCTCATATTAGCATGAATAAAATTTTGATTAGTGCACAAAGCACAAAATCGGTGGTCCTTTTGTTGCTATCAGCATGCCATCGAATTTAAAAAAATTAAATTTGCAGAAAATGCTAAAAAAAGAAGTAACATTAAAAGGATTCTAAGAAACTTTTCAAAAAATAGAACTCCTCGGACAGTATTTGGCGTGGATTGAAATATGCAAGTACACCAAGGACTAAAAAATCAAATTTTGTGTTACTGCAAGATGTATTTCAAAAAGAAAAAAAAAACACTGTACAATAGGCAATTGATAAATTTCACTTAAATTAAAATGAATGTAAGTTTGAAGTACTCAAACTGTATTACAGTAAGTTTTAAATCAAATTACATAAATTATAAAAAGGAATTAACCTAATAGTAAGTAAGCTAATATAAATAATCTAAAAAATAGTAGTAATATAAAATTAAAATTGATTTTTCAATGTTTCTTGATTTTTACATATCAAATTAGCTCACACGTTTATGTTATGGAAGTTCATGAAAATAAGATAAACTTTTCTTAAAGTTTCAAATTAAACTATAATGTGTACTTTCTAACAATAATACTTCAAGGACAAAATCATATTACATTATAACAATATCTATTTATAACGTATGTATACTATTATGTTTTTGAGAACAATGACTGATGGATCTATTGAAGTTTTTTTTTTCATTCAGCCGGTTTGCACTGGTTTAGTAAAACCGTTAGCACTTAATTTTTTGTTAAGTTCATCAAACGCAGACAGGCTTTTTAAAATAGCAATTATAATATGTAAATCACAAATTTATATTCCTTACTCTCTTCAAACCTTCTTCTGTTTTCAACAATACATTTCTAAACATAACATTGCGACATTTTCTTATTGTCTTTGTGTTTCATCCAAAATTCCTATTAGATAAATATGCTGGTATGCCATAGAGTATCTTTATAGGAAATTAGTAACACATGCACAGAAGAAATTATCAGATTTGATAATTTGTCTAAACTATGACAGATTACACTACTAAACTTGGTGATAGTTAATTATAGTTAACTTGTAAAGGAATATCACAAAAGGTTGTTCACATTTTATGGAAACAATTGATTTTCACTGTTAGCTTCAACACATAAATGCCATATTCTTTTCAACAATTCAACCATATTGAATATCCTTGACTCTTCACTACAGCTCTGATTCGAAATTTCTGTGATAGTGCAATTCATATTGTAGCACAATGTCAATTTTCACACGTACAGGAAATTTTTTACTCAACTAAAAAGAAGGGTTATGTGTTTCACGCGTATCTGGGTATGTGGATCTTTATACCCTCGAAACATCCCAATGGCTGGATGGATTTTAATGAATGAGGTCTCTATCAATTCGTCTTAATTGTCCGATGGTTATAGGATAAGTTTTGTTTTTATAAATTCAAAATGGCGGTAGAGACAAAAAATTTTTTTATGCACCCTATTGAGTGGCATATCATTGGATAGGTCTTTCAAAATAAAGGCGATGTTTCATTGACTATTTTACATTCAGAAGCTCCGTTTAAATATTACACAACCTGAAAGTTGTGTAAGTAGGATCTCTAGCTTTATTGCAACTCTAACCATCCTAGACATCTATAAGCCTCATCAAAACAGTGTTTATAGATAGGAACTAACAATTAAACGCAACTTAAAAGTCATCAATACAAGTAAATAATAATAAAAAAATAGGTATGTAATATAAAAAAAATAGTTTCACATTGATGAGAAATAATTAGTAATTAGTTTGCCTTTTACGCAGTCAAGTTTCTTGATTTTTTAAATTTAATATTTATTTAAGTCAATATTAGTATATAGAGTCTTTTTAATACTTGTTTTAACAAAGTTAAGTTGTTAAAATAGTTGTAAAATAGTTGTTAAAATAGTAAAATAGTTGTTAAAATAGTAAAATAGTTGTTAAAACTTGTTTGACTAAGTTAAAGTTAACAAGTAATTAAAGTTAACAAGTAATCTCACAAGTGTATGTTTCAATTAGTGAGGTAATATCAACAGAGGATTAACTAACTGCACTAGTGAAGGAAAACTTGTACATTAATTTGAATACAGTCAAGGATTGATAATCCGCAATTTTCTATAATCCGCGTTGCTTAGCAAAAGTAAATATCGCAAATTTTGCCAATCTGTTACTGAAAGATATTGCAAATGTCAAGAAACAGTCACAGTAAAAAATTGCAAATTTCGTCAATCGATCGCAGAAAACGTGAAATTTGATAAACGATGGTGAAAAAATCACTAATTTTGTGAAACGATTGCAAAATAATTGCGAATTTCATCAATCAATCGTGAAAATCAAAAGAAACAGTAAATTTTGTCAATCTGTTGTTGAAAAATTTTTGCAAACTTCGACAAATGATTGGGGAAAAAAAAATCAAGAATTTCAACAATCAATCGCAGAAAAAATGCAAAACGTTAAACGATCGTTGAAAAAAATCTTGAAATGATCGTGGGAAAAAAACACGGATTTCGGCAATTGATTGCAAAAGAAAAATTTAATTTTGATAATAAATATATCAAATTATCAATGCATTACTCTTTAAATACATAATTTTCTTAATAAAAAAACTTGGAAAATTGCATTTTATGAGATAGCATATTAAATTATTACATTTCATATTTTTCTTTTGCTATAGTACTGAATGTGATATTAAAATGTTCTCCAGAAACAAAAATGACTCATAATGCACCCAATCTCTATAATCCGCAATATTCTATAATCTGCACAACCTTTGGTCCCAACCTGTGCGGATTAAAAAACTTTGCCTGTATTAAAATTACACACCAACAATTATTAAATAGGAAGTAGAGGTGTATTTCTTTACACAGGTAATTCCAGCACTTTCATAATGTCATCACATTTCACACAAATGAAGTTTGGCGGGCCCTTCTCCTAAATTATTTATCTGAACAAACTTTTAACACAAAAATGTGATTTTTGTTGATCCTTGAAAAGACATAAAAGATGTTATAGAAATACAATTTTGAAATCCAATATTGAGATAACTGCTCTAGGCTAAAAATAATTAATATTGTTGTAAAATACAAGTTTATAGAACATACTCTTATCTGTAAAAAACAGGAGATTAAAGTACCATGCCAGATTACATAAACCCTTTAACCCTTTGGCCCGGATTTTTCCGTTCCTAGAAATCATGTTAAAATGGCTGTAGACCAAAATATTTTAAACAGAATTCTATTTTGAACCTTATATAGAAAGTAGTGATATTAAAGATATTATAGCATCAAACTGAGATTTTAAAAATATATATCGAGGGATTTACAAGCATTCTTATAAAAATACTGCAAAACCCTCGGACGGTGAAAGGGTTTTAATAAGTATTGACACCATCAAAATTGTAAGACTAAATAAATGTCAAAAATGACAATAACAGTGATTGAGAAAGATTGAATTAAAACCTCATAAAAATAGTAAAATAAAAGAGTAATACAATGGAAAAGTACAATACAATATCATTGAATCTAAAATAGAATTAAATAATTCTTTTCTAAAACTGCTAACTCTAGGTTTTTTATTTATATATAGTACAGTAAAACATCTCTAAGGCGACCACGTTCCGTTCCAATAAAAATGGGTTGCTCTGAGAGGTGGCCTCTTAATGGAGGTCATGTTTAAATCTAGATTTTATGATTTTAATTGTTGAAAAAGGTAACAATTAATGTTACTAAAATTTATTTTTTACATTAGTAAAAAATATGAAAATTTAAGTGTCAAAACAAAAGTTAATTACATAATTACTGCAGAGTTTAAAAAATGAATACATTGACGTTTGCTTTGATTTTACGCTTTATCTTTTAGAACTTTCATTTTGAAGTTCAGTAAATAAATGCATTTTTTTTTTTTCCTACGGGAACAAATAATGAAGATTTCATTAATTTCCTTGAGAGTTTCCTGGGTTATTCTCTGCAATAGTGCAAAAAGTGCTTCCCAGTCATATAAATGCTTTTAATTTCATTACATTTTTATTTATTTTTATTTTTATTAGAAGATCTAAACATATTTTATTAGGGACAGAAAGTAAAATTTAAAAATAAATAAATTTAGTATTTAAAAATGTAATATGTATCATGCAAACATCATTCCCCCACCTGTACTACCATAGATTATTGCCTATTTCTTTCCATCCAGAAATAAAAATTAAACATACCCTAAGCAAAATAAAATCCTTATTTGGTACATTACAAAAAATAATAAAAATATTATTTTTTACAATTATTATATAGTCTACTCAATCAATTATATGTTTCCCCATCATTCCCTCACACATTGCTATTATCTCAAATATCTACCACTAAAGAGCAGTAGCAGTCTAGCATCCTTCACAGAGAAGAAGCCATTTTGAGCACTTGTCAGTCCAGCAACATAAATTGGTGGTGTAAAATTTTGTTAATTTTTCAGAATTTTTTTTCAGTCGGTATATCTGGAAGCGTTTTTATTAGCAGTCATTCCCTCACACAGAATACTAATTTTTTTGTAAATATCAAAAATTTTAATTTTATCATACATTATATATTAAGTGTTGCTCTTCAAGGAAACAGTTTGGATTTCTTCATAATTTTGCATTTTTTCCTACAATTAGTAAAAATGTCTTATTTCATCATTCCCTCACATTTACCATTATGAGGGAATGACAAGATGAGTGAGGGAATGATGTGCTTTCTGTTTAAATGATGGATTTAGTTTTCCTGCTTAAAATTTATACTAATAGCATGTTATTTTTTAAATTTATGTGGCTCAAACTAACCAAAACATTTTATTTAAACTGTTCTTGGAGAAATTTATAAATATGCCAGAGTAGCTTTAGTGAAAAATTATGCATATACGTAGAATAGTATTGATTAGCATTTTACATTTTTTATGTGATTAAAATATATTGAGTTTAAAAAAATCTTAGGAGAGAAAATGAAAAATAATCCTTTGAAGCTTGAAAAACTAAAATATTTAAAAGAGAAAGGCCAAGTTAAAAGTGTAAAGGAAATGAGTTCTAGATAACAATGTCAAAAAAAAAGGAAACAGTGGAAGAAAAATAAAAAAAATTATAGAGAAAATATTAAGAAAAATAAGAAGATTGAGCAATTTCTTTCTCCCCAGACTCCATCAAATAGTGGTAACACAGATTCCGCAAGTTTTAGTGGTTCTGAGGCTGAACGTCCTTTTTCAAGGCAGAGTGCTTGGAGAAAAGAATTAGACGTGGCAGATCAAAACTGTTTCGAGTTCAACTGTTAAGCTGCAAAAGGAGATAATCAAAATACAAAAAGTATTACCTAAGATATATCTAGGCGCCAGTGTCGAAAATTTAGTCGCCCGGTATTTTTACACCCCTGTATATATATATATTCTTAGATATCAAAGCTTGAAGAATATTGCTAGCAAGGAAGCTTATCTCTTTACTTATTGTAAGAGAGGCAATTACCTATTTAATAAAGTTAAACAGGATATACAGTATGGAACCATTTATCCGGAAACCAGTTAACCGGAAAACCAGTTATCCGGAATATTTCTGATAGACTGATTTCAGAATCTTTGCAGAAAAAGGTGTCATACACTGCCAGTTTGACATACGCTTTGCTTGAAACAATTGTATAATTTGATGACAACATCTAGTATTTGAAAAGAAAACATATTTAGTTGTATTTTAATTTTTATGCAGAGTAAACAGAAGAATTTTTGTTCCTAAGGGATTCCCATAAATTACCTTCTTTTAAACTCTGGTTAACTTTTGGTCTTTCTTGCTTTGATTTTTAATCCAAGTAATCTGATAATTTAAAATCATAAATAATGCCAGAACCACACATATTCCACAAAACTTATCAAATGGATGCTGCTTTAATGCACAACCTGTTAACCGGAAAAACCAGTTATCTGGAATACATCTGACCCCAAGCATTCCGGATAAATGGTTCTGTACTGTATTAAGTTTTTGCTAAAAACTTTGTCCAGGAAAAAAAGATTATACCTCAAAAAGCAAAATAAAGAAACAAAAGAAGGCTTTTATGCGAGACACATAAATATTTATACAAGAAGTTTCTCAAAGAAGTTAATTATGTTTTGAGTTATTCATCATTCTGTCGCCTGAAACCACTTTAGGTGAAAAAACCTAATGTTGAAGAAAGAGATACAGCTGCTTGTGAAGCTCATTCAACATAAAAATAATTGTATTAAAACTTAATGAAACAGGAATAATAAATTTTAAAACACCTGATGTATTACTAGAATTATGTTGTGAGAAAAATAATATAACCTGCCTTCAAAGGAAGTGTGAGAATTGTAAAAGCAACTTAATTTTATAAACTACTGAGGATGAAATAAGTTTATAAAAGCTGAAGAAATGGATCTGGGAAACACAAACTATAATTAACCAAACCAAAACTAGTCAGATGTGGCAATCCCAAAACTCATACATGTTAATACTTCCTGAAAAATGCAGTTTAGCAGCACCATCGGTTAGGTGATTTACATTAAACTCTAATCAGCAACAACTTATGTCAAGTCTATCTTAATCTGAAGTGCGTTAGTTTTTGAGATAGAGCTATTCCAGAAATCATAAAAAATTCTGCGTATCAGCGCCACCTGTTGGGCGATTTACACCAAAAACTAATCAGGACCAATTTATATCAGAGACTAACTGAATCTTAAGTTTGATAAAAATGCGAGCATTAGTTCTTGAGATATAGTTATTGCAATAATCATGAATAATGTTAGCATATAAGTGGCACCTGTTGGGTGATTTACCCCAAAAAATAATAAGCACCAAATTATATCAAGTACTAACTGAATCTAAAGTTTTATGAAAATCTGAGCATTAGTTCTAGAGATATAGCTATTGTGGAAATTGCGAAAAATGTATGATAGCAGCGCCACCTGTTGGGCAATTTACACCAAAAAGTAATCAGCACCAATTGGGAACTAACTGAATCTAAAGCCTTATTCAATTCCGTCCATTAGTCCTTGAGATAGAGTGCCCACAAAATTTTTGTCACATACAGACAGAGACTTTGTAAAATAATAATTTTTTTTTTCGGGATCTCCGACCTCTAAAACATGTAAATCCGTCGAAAACCGGAATTCGAAAATTTTCACGAATCCAATAATTTCTTCTTGTAAAGATAGAAGAAAGTAAAAAGATGAACATAATTACCACACATCTTATGGGGAAAGAAAGACTGAGCCCCCTCAGCCATGTGATAATAGATCATCAGTTTTCATCTATTTAATTTTATACTATTATAATAGGGGAGAGTTGGGAGGAGTGGGACAGATTTCACAATTTATTTTTTAATTCACTACTTATGTTTTACCAAGAGTACAGCTTATAAAAATCTAATAGTATGTTACTTAAGCTATGTTTAAAAAATACAAACACTGTGAAATACAAACAACTGGCTTTTATTTGCATGTTTTAAAATGTTAACATTTTTGTCCCACACCTCCCTCGCATGAGGGAGGTATGGGACGCACATGAGGGAGGAATAGGATACTGTTTGAAAAAAATTAAATTAACACATATTGTATTTTGATAAGTCAACACTGAAAGCAAAGTAGGACTGGGCTCGGCTGATACCACAAATTATTTGTGGTTGATGCAATTTCATTATGATATCCCATTTCTCTACTTCACTGAAGTCATTTTCTTGTGGGAAGTGAAAATTTCTTTTTCATCATTTTTGAATATGATAAACTCCTTATCACTGTCTATATCCTCAACTCTGCCAATATAATAAACAACTGTCTTCTTCGTCAAAAATATAACAAGTACAATGTCATTTATCATAATTTTGTATCATCAGTTAACCAATCAAATTCTTCAGCAATTTCATTATCATTGTGAGTAATCAAATCAAAAGTCTTCATCTGTAGAGTCATGCAACAAAAATTTTCCATCAATGGAATCATCAGATAATTCATTCGCTTTTTTCTGTTTCTTCCTTTTCACCTTAAGAGTTTTATTTTTACACAATCTCTTCTTCTTTTTATCAGCAGCTATTTTTTCAATTTCTTCTTTTTCTGGTGTGTCAGTGATGATTTTTGATCTTTCCTTTTTTCTGTCTTTCTTTATAGTTTTTGTGGTGATGCTTTGGGATAGGGTGCATATTGGAAGGACTCAAAGGTATTTGAGAACATGTCCCATTCCTCCCTCTGCTGAATATTTTTTAAAAAGGCTTATCATATATAGCATGCTACATTTAGGCTTTATTTGACTGCTAGTTTACAAACACTATATCTTTAAGTGTATTATACAATTATAATATTTTTATTTTAAATATAATATAATTGAAAAAAATTATTGAAAGAATAAGAATTTGTACTTACTTCTGAGGTATGAAAATAAAATTTTCCCTTTTAAATACAAACAATAATACAGCTGGTGTAACAATTAGAATCAAACATGAGGCTATAGATGCTCCATCTAGTGGACAAACTAGAACTAAATTCTAACAGTTATTTTGGACATAAATGCTGCTGTCCCACTCCTCCCACTGTCCCATTCCTCCCAACTCTCCCCTACTATTTTATTGTATCAATTCATATTAAAAATAATGTGTTAATTAACTTGTTTTGTAAACAATCATTCCCTCATATCTGTTTCATCATTCCCTCACTCATCATTCCCTCACCATCATTCCTTCATATCTGTTTCATCATTCCCTCACTCATCATTCCCTCACCATCATTCCCTCACTTTTAAAATTTTTATTTTATTTTTTTGTTAAGTCAAATTTTTAAAACGATTTCTGCTGCTATTAAAATCTTCAATAATTGGCTAATTGCTTACCATTTATTTACTTTTTATGAAAATTTACGTATGTATCATTCAAGTCAGACTGCTTGGCCGAATTTGCAAGTATTGTAGAGAACAACCCTCCTGACAGAATAGGGCAGGGGAGTTTATTGACCATCATTTTTAATTTGTCATCAGAGTTAAATTCATTGCCTAAAAAGGCAAAAAGTTGTTTAAACACTTAAAAGTTACCGGAATAAAAAAAAAATATATACACTTAGTTTAGAAGTTTGATGAATAAGGCGCTCTCCGGAATTATTTTTCTAATAAAACCTTCTTCAAGCAACCAGAAAAAAAATTGAATTTGTTTCATTTTCTTCAAAGAAATGGGTCGCTCATGGAGCGAGTTCAACTGGGATGGTCTCTGAATGGAGGTAAAATTAGTATTGAGCCTATGCGAATAAATTTTGTTCCATGAAAAAATGGTCGCACAGGGAGGTTTTACTGTATATATATATGTGTGTGTGTTTAGGAATCAGAATTAAAATAAATTGTAGTTTGTATTTAGAATAATTTGTAAAATTGTAGCAATCAGACTTATTAATTATTTTTTTTAATGCAAGTCGTCCATCACTTGGGATACAGACCACTAGCTGTTAAGTGGCGTGAGCAAATGGACTGTGACTTTTTTTAACATATAGAATTCAGCTAATTAAATTCTAACAAACCATTTTTTATTAACAAGTATTTTTGGTTTCCGGAACTCCCATGGAGACAACCGCTCGAAACGAACGATAAACAACTTCTGACGTTACATGTTTGCCAAGCGTAAGTAGATGCCAAGGTTGGCGCCAACACTACTTACTATAACAAATAATTATGAGCTTTGCAGGGTAACCAATTTTATTATTCAAATGATAAAACTACATGCCTTGCTGAGCTGGCAATACACTATGAAGATGAGAAATTTCGGTACTTATGTATTATCCGTGCCATTGCAGATATAAGTGTGCCAAATATACTAAATTACAGTAACCCTTACTTTTTGTTAAATTTATAGCGCATCATATGCAATAAGAGCTATAATAATATGTAATACAGTAGACTCACTCAAATCCGCACAGCTTGGGGCCAGAGGTTGTGCAGATTTTAGAATTTTGCGGATTTCTGGTTATTGCTTTGCTTACATTTTGTAAATAGTAATTTGAATATAATAATGCAATCAAAATTATAATGAAAGCTTGCAATATAGTAAAATATTAAAATAATTAAACTAAAATGATAAGAAGTAAGATAATTTTAAAAATGATTAAATTATTAAAAGTAAAGGTCAAGTAAATAATTAATAATGCATAATTAAATATGCTTAATAAAGATGAGATATATTTTCCTCGACTTATTCAATGAAATTTTCTTCATAAAGGTAACCTATTAATTCACATCAAAATCATAAAGTAAGAAAGTTTTATTTCAGATTTAGTCAGTCTTAATAACCAAAAAAGCTTGATTAATACATAAATATATTCGGTAAACAGATTGATTTTTTTCACAAATAAATTTATTCTTCCTACATGAAAAACCAGGAGTTCAATCATATTATTGAGAATCACATACTAAAAGATACGGAATGAATGTAAAACTAAAAAATTCTGTAATTTTGCTTCTACATTTGAATTGAAATTTCATTGTTTACGTCTGTGATAATGTGCGGATTTTAGGGTTGCAGATTTGAAGGAGTCTACTGTATAGCTTACTTTTAATAGTTTATATTTTTTATTATTGTTTATTATAGTTCATTTATTATACACATTCATTCATTTAGTATACAGCTTATTTATTAATTTATTTGATATTATTTTCCATTCTTAACAATGCTATGTACTAAACAATGTTAAATTGCTATTTTGATATTTTGAACATGATAGGCAATGGTAAACAAAATTGGCAACCCTTTTTGGTGATCCATCTCAGGGGCGTGCTGACCCGGTGTGCAAAGTGTGCACCGCACACAGGCGCCAGAATAGTAAAGGCGCCAAATGTTTTAGAAGAAGCTGAAATATTAGAGAAACTTTTATCCAATTTAAATTTATTAAAGCAGTATATTAATCGAAAGTTGATCATTTCTGACACATGGGTTCATTTTCATTTTTAGGTGCGTTCGTAGTTATGTAAATACGTAGCACCTATAGTCGTCGTTCAGTCCGTCTGTCCGTCCGCATATAACAATGCAAAAACTATCCAACCGAATGGTCTGAAATTTTAAATATATGATTGTTGCAAAATTTTGTCAAGCCATTTCAAATTTTATGAAAATCGGATGTATAGTTTAGTTACAGAGACAGTCAAAAGTTTTTCGTTACATTACAACCAATGGGAAAAAATTATCTCAAGTGCATTTTAATGATGTTAGAACCTTTCGAACAGAGTGAAATTGATATGCACTTATGAAGTGCATTAAAATATACATTCAGTGCAATATGCGGTGCAAAAAATATTAATAAAATTTATTATAGTACGAACGCACCTCATTTGCCATGTTTGACGTGGAATTTCCAACTTGTTAAGATATATCAAATTCGCAGATGCTCGTCAGCGGCATATCTTTAAGAGGGGGGAGGGGGATCAATCCGAAAGGTGCTAAGGTGTCGAAAGATAACGCTTGGAAGGTTTAAGGGCGCCGTCAAGCGCCTGAAATACATTAAAAAAGTTAAAACACCAAACATTCGGAAAGGCGACCGCGAATGCTTCAACACTGTAATTCACTAATATCTTTTTACACTCAACTGAAAAAAAAAACTGCCATCACATCTAACAGAAAAACATAAACAAGAAATTACTGCAGTCAAAATAAAAGTCAAGCACATATTTTAAGATATTTAGACATATTTAATGCAATGTATAAAAGAGACAAATAAATTATATATTTTAAGAATTATTTTAATAAAATTGTGAATATTTTATTTTTACTATTAATTGCAATGAAATAAAGTATTACAAAAAGTTCTATTTTTGACACTAATATTTATCAATCACATTGCCTTCGTGACCTAACAGAATCTTCCCACCAAAGTTTTATTGGTGCAGCAGGATCATATTCATTTAATTGAATTTTAGATTGTTTAACCCTTAGGCGATTATACAGCGTGACTTTATCTACAGATAAACTTTTGTCCTTTAGAGGGTTTTTCGCACTGCTCCACACTTCAGCATTGCTTGAAGCAATTGTTATCAAAATACAAAATCTCAAAAATGTTTGTTAGAATTTTGTTTCCTTTGAATTTATAAGTTTATAGTTTCTCTAACAAATCAAACAACGATATGGACGGGCGAAAAAGCAATTACCCCCCCCCCACACACACACACACACACCACCACCACCACCACCACAGTTCCTATGCAAAATTAAATTACCAAAAAAAAAGGCACAAATCAATCACAGCAATCGGTTACATGCAACTCAAACAATAAACAAATAAAACAGGATATAACTCAAAATGCAATACATTTTAAAAAAAGGAATGAGAAACGCCATTCGATTCCAAATCAATCTAATAGTTGTGCCTATCATTGCTTTCACATCTAACAGCTTTTACGCATAAAAAAGACTCCATGAACATAAGAAAGTTTTATATTATTCAGGAGGGAAACATGTTTTTTAGAACAACCTCAAAATGAATTACATTTTATTGAAATTTCAATTGCATTTTATAGATTTACTTTGAACAAAGAATAATCACTCAGGTACGAGTTTCACTCGCGAACAAAGGGCTCCGTACAATAAATTTATTAATTACTATTTGCAATTTTACAAAATATAGCCGTTAAACGAATAAGACTTTGCAAAAAACTTAGAATTATGCTATTAAATATTTTTCAATAATTCACTTCAATAATTGAATTCAATTGGAATGAAAAACATTGATTATTTTATCATTGTAATTCGCCTTACTTAAAACAAAGACCTGTATAAAGTTTAAGCTTAGCATTGTGCCACGTACGCTTCGAAAGCAGGTCGCAAAGTTACATCGCCGCTTAGGTCTGTGTCGTGTTTTTCTAGAGTTTTTAATTAATATCTCGGCTAATTTAGTCTAGGCAATAGAGACCGTATAGGGGCTCTACCATAGCAAAATTCATGGTAGTTCTGGAAAAAAGCTTGCTATATATTTTTGGGTAGCTGAATCCGAATTTTTAACTTCCCACCAAAATTTCCCCCGGCAACCCCCCAAATTTTGGTAAAATGCCCCCCAAAAAAGGTTTATTTATTAAAAAATCAATTTTTTATTGTTTTAGGAAAAGTATCTAGAAATTCAAAAAGTAGACAAAAATTTGCAACAAAGTAGATATATGACATTATGACTTAGGATGAAGGGGAAGGGGGTTCTGTCTCGGAACATGCGTGCAGGGCTGCAGAACTAAGTTGCGCAATTCCTCTTAACCGCTCACACGTTTACATTCGCCCTCCCATCTCCCCTCCGAACTTTCTCTATATGGTTTACTTTAAGTTTTTTGCGTCGCTGAATCTGATTTTTTAACTTCCCTCCAAAATTTCTCCCTCCCAAATAGTTGTTTTTAACTTAAATTTCTTATTGTTTTAGGGGAAAAAGCATTATGAAATTCAGAAACTAGGCAAAATTTGCAACAAATAGGATACATGACATTATGACGTAGGATGAACGGGGAGGGGGAGGGCTGTCTCTGAACATGCACTGCGGCGCTACGTGCACTAAGTTATGAAGTCCAGGCAATAGGGATTTTACCTGGCAAAATTAATACTAGTTCTGGATTCGACTCACTTTATATTTTTTTGGGTCGCTGAATCCGAATTCGTAACTTCCCACCAAAATTTCACCCGGTAACCCCCCCCCCCCCCCACCCACCCAAAAAAAAAATTGATTTTTGAAAAATTTGTTTTTTGAGAAAGCATGCGGCACGGGGAAGTTCCAAGGCAGCCCCCTCTCTCCCCGTTTATCCTACGTCATAATGTCATATATCCTATTTGTTGCAAATTTTGTCTAGTTTCTGAATTTCATAATGCTTTTTCTCCTAAAACAATAAGAAATTTAAGTTAATAAAAACTTTTTGGGGGTGTTTTCGGGGGGAGGGATTTTTGTGGTAAGTTAAAAATTCAGATTCAGCGACCCAAAAAACTTAAAGAAACCTTATAAGAAAAGTTCGGAGGGGAGATGGGAGGGCGAATGTAAACGTGTGAGTGGTTACGTGGAATTGCGCACTTAGTCCCACGCAGCACCGCATGCATGTTCCCGAGGCAGATCCCCCCTTCCCCTTCATCCTAAGTCATATTGTCATATATCTAATTTGTTGCAAGTTTTGTCTACTTTCTGAATTTCTAGATACTTTTCCCCTAAAACAATAAAAAAATTGATTTTTTTAATAAAAACCTTTTTAGGGGGGGGGGGGGCTTTTTTACCAAAATTTGGGGCGGGGTTGCCCTTGCCGGGGGAAATTTTGGTGGGAAGTTACAAATTCGGATTCAGCGACTCAAAAAACATAAAGAAAGCCGATTTCCAGAACTACCATTAATTTTGCTAGGTAAAATTCCCTATTGCCTGGACTAATTACCGACAATTCTTTTAGAAAATAATTATCGACAATCCTTGGATGAATTTCGCGTCCATAGGTACCTCGAACTCCCTCAACTCCCTCGCCGAGTTCCCGCAAAATAAAGTTTATGTTTAACGGAAAACTGCAATTTTCTGAAAACTATATGACCTAGGATAATTGCTATAGTTTTACTGAAATGTTTAAATAAATTCCTACTACTAATTTTTTCGTAATGTTAGTTCAGTGATTCGGAAACAGGGCTTAATTTGCGCCAGAGCCCATCGGAGCTCAGCTCCGGCACTTCTATGTTTTTAGTAAATATTTAAATATTAGTCGGAATTCACTGGAGCTCATAAATACAGGGCTCCGGAGCCCAGTGCAACAGCGCTTCCGGAAAACCGAAGCTTAAATTATTCTTTTCCTTTCTGTGCCATCTCCAAGTTTTGCATTCTTTTCTATCAAAACACTTATATGTAAAGGAATGTGTCGCGTACTTAGGAGATGGAGATTAAACGGGTTCAATTTTCATACCAGTTTTTAGGCTTGGGTGAACTCAATCTATATCTGCCTTGCATTCAAAATTTTATTTAATCATGTATAGAAATAAAAAGAACGCCCCCCCCTCCCTTAAACATTGCGTATTCCATTTCAAATCATTTTAATGCTATTTTGATTAGAATGGGGAAACAGAAATCGTGTTTATCTATTCTAGTGATATTTGCAGATTTATGTCTGGCATTGATGGCGGTGACGTATTGATGTAGCGCACTCAAGAGATCGAACAGTGAATTTGCTTACAAGGACAGTAGGATAATTTTTTTACTGGATTGTTTATTTATTTATTTTTTAGATATCTAACCTGAAAAGAATATGGGTTTTTTCTTGTTTTTAATTAAAGAGCACCAGCTTGAGATTTTGTTTCGTAGAGGTTTTAGTCTCATATTGTGTACGAGTATGAAAATAACGTTAGTGATTTTTCTATTTATTTTTCATCGTGAACGCTGCCCATGCTAAGGCTCTGCTCTGCACAGTTACGAAATCACTTTCATTTGTATGTAGATATAATTGCCATGTATTGTTTGTTATTCTGAAAGAAAGCAATCTAGCAGTGTTTCGCCTTTTTCTATAAAATAATCGAATCTTTCCTTTTTGTATGTTTAACATTACTACCGAATCTTAATCCTTACCTTATTTAATTGTAAAATTCTGCGGTTAATTAAATTACGCAAAGACTTCTGAAGGAGCGATAAAACTAAAAAGCGGAATATTTGACAGTTAAGTATATGCAGGTTTTTTATTATTTTTATATTTAAAATGTTTATTTTGTTTGCAAAAAAAAGATGCTTTAAAATTTTGCAAATAATGTATGAAATATATAATATGCGGATCGGAATCACGGCGATGGGGAAGGGGAGCACGGGCACTCTACGGTTTTAGTACTATAGAATATTTAGGGCTCCGGTACTTTTTTTGTTAGAAATTAAGCCCTGTTCGGAAATAGGAGGGGGGGGGGGGGACATAATTTTTTCCATACATTTTCGACGAATTTCAGAAAATATAATATCTAAAAGTAAAACAAATATATTTTTGAGTTCGGTGTTACCAGTTCGTTCGAACAATATCTCCGCTTCCCCCCTCCCAAGGAAAAAAAAATACATTTTTTCTTAAGCTACTTAATTTAGCACTCCTAATTTTACATAAAAATTTTTGTGAATGGCTAAATATATATAAATATGTGAGTCAATAGCCATATTTATGTGATTATGAATATAATTAGATTTTTCTTTTTAAGTAACACTTTGAAGCAAATAAAATAATTTGTTCTACGATTATCATATTAGTTGTGGGGAACATAATAAAAACTATATGAAAAATGAAATGTCGCATTATTTTGAAGAAATTACTTTATTGAAATTAATACGGAGCTTTTTTGTCAAATTAGATTGAATCATGCTTCCCTTTCTGTTTAACAACCATTTTTTCTAGAGGGTTAAATCCTACGATACTGTATTGGCGCCAACCTGTATTGGCGTCGTAGTATGACCAAACTCACTTTTGCTGAGACATGAAATTTTGAAGATCTTGCAACTTAGTTAAAGTATATGTACGTGGGTGGTTCAATAATTATTGTGCCTAATCTATATAAAATATTTGTACTGCGATGGTTGATGTGGAATATCGAAGGCCTAATCTCTTAAATGCCTATATGCTCAATTTCAGAACTGTAGCTGCTATATTAACATAGTTTTGGAGGGAGGGGTGAAGTTTTAAAGACCCATTTTTTTTTTTGGGGGGGGGGGGGGGTGGACTGAGGGAAGGGTGAGGGTGGAATGCTGGTTTGGAGCTTATGTAGCTATTATTTGTGACAGTGGATGAGATGTGGCTACATCACTATGATCCTGAGTCGAAATGACAGTAGCTCCATCTCATCCACTGTCACAAATCTAGCCCCGTAAGCTAAAATTCAGCCTTTCACCCCTCTGCCCCCCTTTCACTCCTCCCTCCAAAAACTGTGACAATATAGCAGCTACGGTTCTGAAATTGAGCATATAGGCATCTAAGATATTAGGCTTCGATATTCTACAACAACCATCGCACTACAAATATTTAATATACACTAGGGACGATAATTATTGAACCACCCTCGTAATAAAAAGAGATTTAAAAATATACATATTTTATAATTGGATCTAAGAAGTAAATTTTAATGCTTCATTAATTAATGAAGTAAGTTACTCATTCTTTACATATACATTTGACATTATACTGATGGCTATTCTTAATGCGAACTTGGATAATTTGAAATACTAGTTAATTCGAACTTAAATTATTCTTTTTGAAAGCTGTTTAAAACACTATATAAAAAAAATCTTGAACAACTTTTTTGGATAATTTGAGTTCTTACGAAATTTTTACACTTTGCAGAGACAGACGTCAGAAAAGTATAGTTTTATTTTAGTATGTACATGTTTTTAATTTTCTCGAAGAAATCATGTTTATAAATAGTATTTTAGTTGGTTAGTTGCTAGTAAATAACAACAATGACGTATTTTAAGAAATGAAATAAATTTTTTTTTAATAATGTAAAAGCAAATTACATATAAATTTGTGAGTTTTTAAAGTGAATAGTGCGAGCATGCCTTGTTTTGCTTAGCTAAATTATTTATTTTTTTAATGAATCCACAAAAATTATTTAGCTATTTAAGACAAATACACTGTTACCTGCCAACCTTCCTTATTTTTAAAGACAAACAAAAATATTTTTAACCTGAAATTTAATTTAATAAATGTAATAAAAAAAAAGAAACCGATAGAAACAAGACACATTTCATTAAATAAATTTTTCTGGTTCAAAATTGGTGTATTTTATCTGTAAAAAAACCCCAGAAGGTTGGCTGTGGCAGCTCTGCATTTATACTCACTGATTTTTTTTATTTTGAGGGGGGGGGGGGGGGGGTAGACTGAAGTTCTGCACACAGGCGCCGGATACTGCTGGCGCGCCCCTGATCCATCTCATGGCCTGGGTAATACGCAAGTACCAAAATTTTTAAAACACCTCTATGCACTTGCTGTAAGAAAAGCCTCCTGTTTACCAATATAGACAGTTCGTCCCGAGTCATTCCCGATTTAAGTAAAATGGAATGGATTTTCGAAATGAATGGATTATTGTCATCATACGTATACCAAACATGACATTCTAATATCTTCAATTTTGTAAATTATGATAATTTTAGCAAAATTTGATTTAAATTTGTTATACAACTCTTTGTTGACAAATCCATTGACGTTTCAAAATAAACTCAAACTGCTAAAATAAACTTTCAGAAAATCAAATTTTTAAATTGTTTTGTATTGCAAGTCCTCTATAATACAGAAAACAGCACAAATGTCTTACAAAATTAAACATCAAATTAAAAATAACTACCAATTCAAAAACACTTGGTAGCATAAGTTTAAACTTATTTATACAAAAAAATTAATAAAGAACTGCGTAAAAATTAATTTAATTAACTGTTAATTGATATTTGTTTTATGTGAACAACGACAGTTTGTAAATGTTTTCCAATAAAATACATTTTCATAAACAAAAGTTTCCTAAAAATAAGTAAACCATAAAATTTGCATTAAAAGATAAAGTATCAAAGCATAGAAATTTTTTTTTAAAGTAAATAACAGCTCACACCAAATTGACTCAATCAAGACAAAATGAAAATGACTGTTTATCAAAACTAAAACGAAATTCGTTCAATAAATCTATGCACCTGTTGGCTTAGATGTCTTATTATCCTGGGGTCCGCCATCTTGGATTATTTCTTGCATGAAAACGCCTTTTTAGCCAAGTTAGTAATGTCGCCAATGGTTAAATATTGTTGATAGGTTAATATAATATTGAAAAAACAGGAATATAATATTATAACTATTAATTAAAAAATAATAATAATTCAAGCCAAGAAAAAAATCCAATATGGCGGACCCCGGGATAATAAGACATCTGTTCCAAAGAAACCAATTATCAAGATATTAAGCGATATTTTAATTCCATGAATTTTTCAGATATTACAGTCATATTTAAAAAATGAGAAAACGAATTTATTACTTACGCGAGCACATTTTCCGCGTAATACTTTTTAAATAAAATTTTAAATGTTTCGCGAACATCTTTATATTAGTGGTATATTTTACACCTCTCTTGCGAAAATTAAAAACAGTAAAGTTTTCGTGTTACTTAAAATATAATTCCCTTAAATATGTAGATTCCAAATTAAGTGTGAAATCTTTTTACCCTTCTCTAATTATGAAATATTCTAAAAATAAACAAAATTTTTATGATACATTGACTTTGACAACAAAAATAACATGGCATGATGCAAGTACTTGATTTGTTTACAATTACAGATTAGTCGGTTGGTTGGTTACTTGGCTGAAGATTGGACTAAAGGTGCATTAAGTTGGTTGGTTGTACCAAAGAAATTACAGATCCTTTAATCTACGTTCTTTGAAAATTTCACGATCATTGCAGGAATCATGGCGACAAATCTCCCGACAATATCCCCCTCCATTAGCGATGTTGACGTCAAAAAGGCGGAAAAAGATGGACATCCTCGTTAATCTATGCCACATATCAAGAACCAAAACACTTTTTCTCCATCTGTCTGTGATGGATGTCGTCTGTCTCAGCCAACCAACCCATACCAACCACAAACAGCTGTTTTCCTTAGTTTGCAGTGAATTTATGTAAAACATTTTTTTCTTGTTTCTTGCTATTCAACGTTAATACTATATACGTTTTCATCATAAAATTATATGATATAACAACTGACTGACTCTATCTCACTTTTAAAGAGTAGCTAAATATAATTTTATTGTATTGTCACTTGTAAAGATTCTCCTAATATAACTACTTATATTTCAACAGGGATATTAATACAGTAAACTCTCTGTAAGGCGGACTCTGTGTAAGACGGAAATCTGTCTAACTCGGAAAGATTTTCAAGTCCCTTTAAATCCATAGAGTAAAATTTGCCTAAGGCGGAATATTGTTTACTACGGAAAATTTTCTCGATTCCACCTTAGACAGAGTTTACTGTATCTTTTAAACGAATATCCCTGCATAACTCACGAAGACGCTTTGCTGATTGTTCGGATGAAAATAGTTATGAGTTTAGTTTACAAAGCTTGTATTGGTGAAATTAGCCTTGAAAATTACAGATTTTGAGATTTAAAAAAAAAAAAAATCCTTATTTCACAAAAAATGGAACAAGAACTTGATGATAATGAATGCGCGTGTGATATCTGTCACAAAGTGTTTTCTTCACGGAGTGCTTTAAAAAGACATTTGAAAAGTGGATTTCATAGTGGTGAAAAGCCATATAAGTGTACTCTGTTCAAAATCTTTTTCTAGAAAAAACCGTTTAGATTTCCATCTTCAAGTACACAGTGGTAAATATAAATTTGTATGTGATATCTGTGAGAAAGTTTTTTCAAAGGAAAGAAGTTTACTTTTGCATTCTAAATTGCATACTGGTGAGAACCATGAGTTACATCATACGAACTCAGATACTGTAAAATCATCACCAATCATGTGTGATATCTGTCACAAAGCGTTTTCTTCACGAAGTGCTTTAAAAAGACATTTGAAAAGTGTTCATGGTGGTGAAAAACCAATACGGTGCGTGTCAAAAGTTTAAGCACAACGTAAAATTCTATTATTAACTGAAATTTACTTTCCTTTTTGCATGACCTACAAATTGTAGCTTTAAAAAGATATTTAACAGATTTATGCTTTAAAATTTATCTCAATAGAATTTATCAAAAGAACAAAAATCTGCATGTCAAAAGTTTAGGCTTAGATGTCTTATTATCCCGGGGTCCGCCATCTTGGATTTTTTTCTTGCATGAAAACTCCTTTTTTGCCAAGTAGTAAATGTTGCCAATGGTTAAATATTGTTGATAGTTTAATATATTGAAAAAACTGGAATATAATAATTATAACTTAATTAGAAAACAATTTTAATTCATGCCAAAAAAAAAAAAAAAATCCAAGATGGCAGACCCCGGGATAATAAGACATCTGTTCCAAAGTTTAAGCACAGTAGTTCTTTAATCTTTAGTAGAACAAGAATTAAAAACATTAATACTTGACTATTGCTCCATTCTGCTGAATTACTTTAAATATACGGTCTTCCATCGATAAAATGAGGTTCTGTATTGTTTCTGGTTCAATTTTAAACTATGCTTTCTCAATGACATCTTTCAAATCTTTAACTAAAGAATGCTGCTTTCCATTTGGATAAACTGCATGAGTGAGAATACTCCACATGTTTTCTATAGGGTTTAAATCGGGACTAAATGCCGGCCATTTCAAACCTGATACTTTTTTCGACCTAAGCTGCTTTGAAGTTGAGTTTGAGGTATGGATCGAAGCATTATCATGTTGAAATAACCATTTTTCTCTTTCCTCCCCCCCCCCCCCCCCCCAAAAAAAAAAAAAAAAAAAAAACTTGACAACACAGAGCAAATGATTGGCAAGTATCTCTTGATAGTTTGTAAAATTTGCATAAAAACAATTTTATGCTTAAACTTTTGACAGGGTTATTTTTGTTCTATTCTTAAACTCCATGGTTTGAAATAAAATTTAATTTTATTGAATATGGTGTTAAAACTGCTATTATTAACATAAACAAGACAGATATTAAAATAAAGTGAATATTTAAAGTTTTATTTTAAAATTGTTATTATGCTTAAAGTATTGGCACGCACTGTAAGTGTTAGTCTATGTGAAAAATCTTTTACTATAAAAACTGCTTTAGATTTCCATCTTCAAGTACACAGTGGTTAATAAAAATATATGTGTGATATCTGTGAGAAAGTTTTTTCAAAGGAATGAAATTTATGTTTGCATTCAAGATTTCATACTGGTAAGAACCTATTATGTATGCAACCTATGTAAAAAAAAAAACAAAAAACTTACAGCAAAGTTTCTATTGGAGAAACACCTCTATAAACATGCTGAAGATATGATGTGTAATATCTGTCGAAAATAGTTTTCAAATGAAAATAATACCTGTGTGCAAATATGTGTGTGACATCTCAGAAAGTTTTTTCTTGGAAACAAAGTTCAACTTATCACATGTGAATGCACCCTGGTGAAAATCTACATGTGCTTAACTTATGTAAAAAAAAAAATTTATGCTGAAACATAAATTGGAGAAACATCTTGTGAACACGCTAAAGATACGGCATATGTGTGTAATATCTGTCAGAGATTGTTTTCCAAAGAAATTAATTTAAATGCTCAAATAAAAAACCGTAACAGAGAGCGACCACATAAGTGTAGTGTATGTGGAAAGTCATATTTTATTAAAAAACATTTGACTGACCACATGCAAATGCATACTGGTGAAAAACTACATGTGTGTGTTCTATGTCAAAAAGCATTTTTATGGAAGTCTGATTTCCAGAAACATCTCCTTAAACATGCTGAAGATTGTCTTCAGAAATTACATAAGTGTAGTGTATGTAAAAAAAAAAAAAAAAAAAAAAAAAAAAAAAAAAAATCGATTGAGGAACATTTAACAGAGCATTTTCATAAACATCACAGGAAAAAATTTGAATGTCCTGAATACCTGAATGTAAAGAAACATTTTCATTTAAATTTGCTTTGAAAAGACATATGAGGAATCATTCAAACAATAATAGAAAATGTGTTGTAAAATTACAAACTATATAAATGTCATGCATTCGAAAATAATTTTTAAAGTATACTCGATACCAATGTCCAATGCCACTGACAAATTCACCCTTCTGATGAACTTGAAGTGTGCAGCATATGTCAGAAAACATTAGTCATGAAGTCTTTTTATGAAACACACCTCCGTAAACATGCCGGAGGTAAGCTATATGTGCGTAGTATTTGTCCAGCATCATTTTATAAAAAAGATAGATTTGACGAACACATGGGATTTCATGACAGAGAGAGGCTATATAAGTGCAGTGCATGTGAAAAAACATTTTTGAAAAAAAACCCCAATTTATTTGAGCATTTTTGTATCCATAATGGAGAAAAAAACGAACAACAAAACATTTACATGTAGGACAGGTTTGAGAAAACATATTAAGGCTGCTAGTCATTTAGCTTCTGAATTCCCTTCGGTAATGTTAAGTCTATGGGCATTTGATGTATTCTTATATTTAATATATCTCCCCAGGGAATTAATATTTTTAACTTCTTTTTTCAGTATTCTATCCTTAAAGGATGTCACTTTTTTCCTTAGTTGTCAAAATATTTCTAAAATCTGGATACTTAATTAAATATTTTATGTTTCAAAAACTGACGAACTGCTGGGAGTAAAATTTTAACATTTCATATAAAATTAAGCACAGATTTTAGAAATATTTTGACAACTAAGGAAAAAAAGAGACATTCTTTAAGAAGAGTACACAGAAAAAATGTTAAAAATATTAATTTCCCGAGAAGATATTTTAAATATACGAACGCATCAAATGCCCATAGACTAGGGTGTAAAAAAATCATGATTTTTTTTAAAAAATCAAAAAAATCGGATTTTTTTTAATTTAAATCAGGATTTTTTAAATTTAAATCTGATTTTTATGATTTTTTTCCCAGCGTTCAAATACGGAATAGCTACCAAGAGTTTTAGGTTTCCAAAACAATTAAACCACTAATTGCTAACATAATCTATGTTTTTACACTTTACAGCGGTAGAATTGATAGGACCAGTAAACATCAGAGTTTACTGGTCTGCAGACATTGTCACTGGCTCGCTACATAAAATTCTATTATTTACCTTTAACCCTTCAAGTGACCCCCCCGCCCTCCTCTTCCTATTAGAATATAAACCAAACTTCCTTTCAGTTACCCAAAATTTTCAGCATAATAATTTGCTAACAATTAAATAAACAGTACATGAACAAAATCTATAAAATTATTAATTATAATTATGTATTTTATTTCTGATTATTTACTTCAACTGACTAAGTTTTAATGCAATTTTTTATTATTTTTTAAAAATAAAATAAAACTCTGTGGTTTGTGTTTGGTTGCGGTTTTCTCAGGGATGGGAAAATTTACGTTTACCTGTCAGAGAGGGGAAAAAGCTATTGGTCCTGCGGACCACAAAATTTTTTAAATTAGTAGTCCGATTGAATTTTTAGTGGTCTCGGACCAGCGGACCACCAAGGATTTCGAATGCTGCTTTAATTAATAAAATTATAATTATTAGTAATTACAGAAATTATAAAAACTGCAAATTAGTAGTTTCATTAGGTACTATCATACAATAATGTTATATTCATTAATATTGTAATAATTATGTAAATCTTTATAAATACTAGTGATATTTAACATTTATTAAAATTATTAACTGCATTTTATATTAAATAGTTACTACTTCAAATTAATAATTATTAACTCTAATTAGGAACATATACATTTTTAAGACTTAATTATTAAAATGATAATAATGTAGTATTCATTTTAGAAAGAAAAAGGGACAGGATGCTAGTTCCAAAAAAAAAGGGCACTATTTCATGAGGAAATATATTAGTAATGATATGAGGGGGAAAAAAAAAGAATAATTTTTAGTATGATGAATAAAGTGTCCTTAATTTTTAATAATTTTATGATGAATAACAAATTGAAAATACAATTAAATAACATATTTTAATAATATCTTGTATTTTCTAAAGAAATAAAGTTCTATGTTTTTGCAAGATCGTGGCCACATGAATTTAGAAATACTGTTGAATAGGGAAGTTTTTTACAAGAAATCTCTGGCTACAACTACAGGTGAATTTCAGCTATTTTTTTTAAGGCACGGTGCATTTTGCCAATTTCAAAAGGGGCATGGTGCGGCACCATTTAAAAAAGTCCTAGAAGAAATCGTATAAGTAATTATAGGATTAATAAAAACTGCAAATAAGTAATTCATTAGTTAGTAACACAAGTAACAACACTAACAAATATCATTTACAGCTCGTTTTGCATTTGTATTTAGGAAAATTACTGTAAACCACCAAAATCTGAACTTACACACATGTATGTGTATGATAACCAAAAGAATTAAACCCATTCATATAGGATAAAATTATCACTTATATCTGAAATCCTCAAAATATTTAAGTAACAGCATTATAACCTTTCAGTGTGGATTATTAGCTTTCAATAGTTCTTTTTTTTTTTTTTTTTTTTTCTTTTTAAGAAAAATTTTGCTGCCTTATCAATCCCTAATCATTATTTTTTATTTAGCATTATGTGAGTTACAAAGTTAAAGACATTTATTCAACCTATACCGAAGAAGTTCTTGGTGAGCTTAGCATTTTTATACCAATTATTTCTTTTTCTCTTATGCATTCATTTACAATTTAGCTTTGAAAAGATGTTATTCTTCCATTCTTCTTTAACTTGAGATTGCTACTAATTACTATTTATTCTTTTACTTTTAGAAATGTATTACACTTGCTATGTGTAATTTTGTATAAAATAATGCATAAATTGATTACCTAAAGGAATTTATGACATTGCAAATTATATTAGATTTAAATATCATTTTTAAATTAAACTGTTTTAATTTGGATAAAAACTTAAAAACAATGCTTTTTATAAACTCAACTGTTTTTAATTTTTTACAATACTCATGAATTAAGTTTAGAAACAATTATTTAAAGTTCTTTTTTTTGTTTATTCATAAGTCAAAATACCTGTAGAAACTTTCAAATTATGTTTATGTTAGATTTTAATATATTTTTTGACATTTTAAACATTTAGAAAATTTTTGATTTAAATCAGTGATTTTAAAAAAAAAAATCAGTTGATTAAAATCATGATTTTAATCGCTGATTTAAATCAACTGATTAAAATTGTTGACACCCTACCATAGACTTAACATTACCGAAGGGAATTCTGAAGCTAAGTGACTAGCAGCCTTAAGATCCATTCAGAAAAGATTCCTCGTGAGTGCAGTGTATCGTGTATGTGACAAGCAATTTTTTTTGGAAACTGAGTTTAATTTCCATCTTAATACTCATAGTAAAGAGAATACAGAGAATTCTTCTGCATTAGTGCAAGTATCATCAAGTGTCAACCAACCCACATTTGAGAAGACATCTATGTATGATCACACTAATGATAAACCTTATAATTGCAGTACAGTAGACTCTCTCAATTCTGCATATCATCGCAGATGTAAACAATGAAACTTTCAGTTCAGATGTAGTGGTAAAATTACAAAGTTTTATATCATTCCATATGTATTTTAATATGTAATTTTCA
This sequence comes from Maratus speciosus, assembly GCA_963932465.1. Taxonomy (NCBI): domain Eukaryota; kingdom Metazoa; phylum Arthropoda; class Arachnida; order Araneae; family Salticidae; genus Maratus; species Maratus speciosus. The sequence continues at coordinate 641,310,532 of OZ010786.1, read as the reverse complement.
ATAATATGATGGAACTCGTGGTTTTTCATGAAGGAAATATAAGTTTATTTCTGAAAAAAATCAAGATATTGCTGATATCACTGGTAATCACAATCTTTTTATGAAATATATATTTTTTAATCAAGCTATTTTTGTCATAAAGAGTGGCTAAACCTGAAATAAAACTTCCTTACTTATAATTTTGATGTGAATTAATAGGATACCTTAACCTTTATGAGGAAAGTTTTATTGAATAATTCAAGGAAAATGTATCTCATCTTTATTATGCATATTTAATTGTACATTAATTATTTACTTGACCTTTACTTTTAATCATTTTTAACATTAACTTATTTTTTATCATTTTAGTTCATTATTTAATTATTTTAATATCTTACTATATTGCAAGCATTCATTATAATTTTGATTGCATTATTACATTCAAATGACTGTTTAAAAAATGTAAACAAAGCAATGACCAGAAATCTGCAAAATTCTAAAATCCGCACACCCTCTGGTCCCAAGCTGTGCAGATTTGAGGGAGTCTACTGTACTGAGAATTCTTCTGCATTATTACATGTATCAAGTGTCAACCAACACATTTGAGAAGACATCTCTGTATACAACCACGCTAATGATAAACCTTATAATTGCAGTATATGCTTCAAATCCTTTTATTGGAAGGTGAATTCAGTCTTCATCTCGATTGCCATAATAAACAGTATGCTTGGAATTCTTATACTGTCGCATAAACATCATCAAGTGCAGAATATCAAGGTCAGCCTCTCAAAGGATATCCTGGATTCTATGCAAATGAACCTGATAACTTTACAGAAGCCCAAGGATATTTAAAAAAAAAAAAAAGTTTTGAATCCTCGTTGTTATATTCTTGTGCTTGGGGCTTCTAAAAAAAACTAAAAGAATTTTTTTTAGCCTTGTCAAAAATAATAATAAAAAAACTGTTAACGAGTTCTTCAAAATCACTTGTTAGTTAATTTTAGAATGGCTGTGACATTGAAAAGATTGAAATTGGAATATTAGAGAAAAATATTCTGTCAAAATGGTTCTAAGCTAAGAGTTTTATATAACTTATTTATATAAGAATACAATAATATATTTTTTAAGCATTAAAGTGTTTTACCTTTGTCTAACTCCTTTGGTTGAAGCTACTAAAAAGACGACAGATTTTTTTTTTTTTTTTTAGCTTTATAAAAAAAAAAAATGTTTTGTACTTTTAATGTTTTAACGCTGGAAAGATCACACATTTGTTTAATGTTCACTTGGAAAGAAAAGTGTCAGGTTCTAGTCACTAAAAAAGACATGCTCGAAGTAAAAGTAAGTCACTAATTCAAAAGAAGTGAGCATTTTTTTTCAAGAGGTAATGTATCTTTATCTTTAGGTGTGAAAGATGAAGTATCATTTTCAAATAATTTTATAAATTTTAAGTAAGAAAATCAAATTAAATTGCAACAGAATTTAGTAATCTCCTGTGTCTTGCTTTGCAATGAGGAAGTTTTATAATTTTCGCACACTTTTGAACACATAAATGTAGAAATACTGTGGTACAGTAAAGATTTTTACTGGGGATGCGCTGGATATTCGCTATGTCTGAAATAAAACACTGGCCTCTAAAAATTAAGGGACAGGGACTGGATGCTTTCGATTTTACACGGTTTGTTGAATATCTACCAAAATTATTGGCGAATTGTTCTTGAACTTCAGGGATGTAAAGAACATGCTTGATTTCATATTTCTTGGTGACGATTTAGTCGGGAGGACAATTAGGGGGCTAATAATAAATTTTATAATAAAATAAATATTTGCGATCACCTATGTAACAGAAAATGCTAAAAAGAGTTTGTCACTGTATTAAATGACTATTTGGGTCCTGTTCAAGATTTGTGTGCATTTGTGTAAGCACAATACTCATATTCATGAAGATGTTATTGTGTCTGTGAAAAATTCAAAAGTTTTTTGTTTATAGTATAGACAGTTTTCAACCAAATTTAACACAACTTTCCAAAAATCTGACAAAGAACAGTAGCAACAGTATGCTGCAATTAAAACATTAATATAGTGAAGAGATATGAGCATTTGTATGAAATAATTTTTAACTGTGCATGCGTGGAAGATTCTAAAATTTTTATTTTATAATTTGGTAGTCAGCTATTTAGGGCAACTTCCAGTGGTGTAGTCATAAAAAAAACAGAGGGTATACGCTCAAGGCAGAGGGTATACCCTAGTGCAGGGTCAGCGAACCTATGGCACGCGTGCCACTTTTGACACGCGAAAGAATAATTTTGGCACGGCATTAATTATATCTCTAAATCAGGATACAGTGATTTTACACGAATTTAGGCAACCTGATTTAATTCTAAATTAATTGGAAATTGAAGAATTTTAATCTTATTCGATATAGTTCGAAAATTTATCAAATAAATAAAAAATTTGAAAACTACCAAAAAGGAAAGATTGTTATATGTATTAATAAAAATACCGATGATAAATTGTGGCAACTTGAAAATTAATTAGAGAACTATTTAAATATAAACTGACTTTTTTTCATTTTAATAATTTTTCCTACTATTTATACCTGTGAGTCATTATTTTCTCAAATGAATAATGTAAAAAATCAGAGAGCAGTTGCCAAATCAATCCATTTTCGTTTGCATTCTGTTAAAATTAACTGAGCATTAAACTGATTAATTATTTTTCATCCAAGATACACCACAATCACATAATTTTGTTTTTATTAATTTCTAAAATATAAGTGTTTCTATAATTATTTTAGTGTAATACTTACATGTATGTTACCCATATTAGTAAAAATCTTAAGTAATTTTCAAGTAGTTTTGATTCATTATTTTTCAATCCACTAAATTTGTTTTCTAGTTGGCACGTCAAGGTCATGTAAAATATTTTTTGAAAAAAAATTGGCATGCGACTATAAAAAGGTTCGCCAACCCTGCCCTAGTGTATATATACTATAGCTTTCTTGAGAAACAGAGGGTATACGATGTTTCTTAAAAAAATCCAGAGGGTATACGGCATATACCCCTGTATACCTCCACTACATCCCTGGCAACTTCTATAAAAAGTCCAGTAAAATATCGTAAAAATTTACAAAGATAGGTGAGTTGCTTTCTAAAAATAGCTTTATTATAAGGGATTTTCCAATACTTTTCATTCAGCTCACTATATCTTTCTGAGTTTTCACAATATTTGACTGGACTTTTTATAGAAGTTGCCCAAAATAGCTGACTGCCAAATTATGAAATAAAATTTTTAAAATTTTCCATGCATGCACAATTAAAAATTATTTTATACAAATGCCCATATCTCATAAAATATTCAATATATTCATGTTTTAATTGCAGTATACTGTTGCTACTGTTCTTTTTCAGGTTTTCAGAAAGTTGTGGTAAATTTGGTTGAAAACTGTATGCTATAAACAAAAAACTTTTGAATTTTTCAGACAATAATATCTTCGCAAATATGAGTGCTATGCTTACACAAATGTTGAACAGGACCCAAATAGTCATTTAATGCAGTGACAAACCATTTTCAGCATTTTCTGTTACATAGGTGATTGCAAATATTATTTTATTATAAAATTTATTATTAGCCCCCTAATTGTCCTCCCGACTAAATCTTCACCGAGAAATATGAAATCAAACATGTTCTTTACATCCCAGAAGTTCAAGAACAATTCGCCAATAATTTTGGTAGATATTCGACAAATTGTGTACAATCGAAAACATCCAGTCCTTGTTCCTTAACTTTTGGAGGCCAGTGTATTTGGCCATAGTACTGAATATTTGTTTAGGTTGAATATAAAAATATTTGTCCAAACTGAGTATTTAAGGAAACACTTTGTGAACTTTGCAGAATTTCAATTGTTAACTTCCAATGTATAAATATATTCAGAATAATTAAATAGAATTTAGAGATATTGTGAAGAGTGATTTCAGGGCTGAAACTTGCCTTTTTTGTACCCGGGACAAACATGGATTTTTCCCCCTTCCTAGCAAAGAAAATTTTATTAAGTTTCTAATAGCTGACTTATTTTGAAATTTAAAATAGGTAATACTGAATTATGTAATCAGCTTTATTAAACATTGATTCATTAAAACCTTAAAAATGAAATCTAAAAAGGAACCAAAAAGTATTACTGCTTTATATAGGTTTCCATCTTAGCAGGTATAATTGTTGATGCTCTTTCTGTTCAAAAAATATAATTTTTTTTCATTTAAAACTGGATTCCATTATAGGCAGGTTTCATGTTCACGGATTTTTCGGTAGCTGTAGTATTACAATTGGAGCTTTAAAGTCACAGTGAGACTGCATTAGTCATGCAAAGACATTCGCAAGCTAATATTGAAACTATGGGAGCATTTTTGACAAATATCTCACTTACGTTTTATTACTTTTTTTTTTAGATACCCGAGATTGATATCTAATGTTGTGCTTTTGCGCTTTTTCGTGTTTGGTTTATTTTTTTATATATATATTCAGACACTTACATTTTTGGAGCAGTTCTGAAATTTAAAATATCACCATAAAAGCAACAAAAATCGAAAAGTAAAAACACACAACGTTAAATGTCAACCTGAGGTACACTGGTGTCCAAAATTAAGGACCAGTCACAAAATGCTAATTTTCAAGTACGCGTATACTCAAAAGGAAATAATATAATTTGAATAATTACTATTTCTAGAACACAGCTAGTCCATATAACATCTCATTCATGTCACACATGGTCACAAGTGTCACAGTGACTACAGTGAAGCAAAAAAAAAAAAAGGAAATTCCATACATCTCATTATGAGTCTCAAATGATCACTATATGTGACTCCACTGAGATTTCACTGTGACTGCTGCTTTGTGATGAGTTACCATGTGTCTTTACAATGTAGTTACATTGTGTCTCATCTGTAGACTCAACTTCAAAGTCATCGTTAACGCTGCATTGTGATAAGTTACCAAATAATGTCACATTAAAGTCAAATATTGACTTTTAGGTGACAGAGATTACTGTCAAGTCACCATGTGACTAATCTGATATTATTTAGTGACTTATCCTAATGCAACGTTCATGATGACATTGAAATTGAGTCTAAAAATGACAATCACATGACAGTAACAATGTAACTACATTGTAAAGTCACCTCGTGACTCGTCACAAAGCAGCAATCACATTGACGTCTCAGTGGAGTCACATATAGTGATCATTTGAGACTCATAATGAGGCGTGTGAAATTTCCTGTATTTTGTTTCACTGTAGTGACTGTGACACTTGTGACCATGTGTGACATAGATGAGGTGCTATATGGACTAGCTGTGCTGTACGAATAGTAATTATTTCAATTACATTGTTTCCTTTTGAGTATTCGCTTACTTAAAAATTAGCATTTTGTGACTGGTCCTTAATTTTGGACACCAGTGTATATGGGAAAAAAATGTATTAAAATTCAAGCGAGAATTCTGAAAAAAAAAATGCTTCCATAGGTTTAACATTAGCTTGCGAATGTTTTTGTGCGAGACAACACTAAGATTTACGAGACTAAATTAGTTAAGCAAAGAAACGAGTGCTAATGTTAAACGTATGGGAGCATTTTTTAAAATTTCTTGCTTGTGCTTTAATGTTAAAGCAGTAGTGTGACTTATTCCTCTCTTCCCCATCTGCTAAATAAATTAAATATGTTCATATATATATAAAATTGCTTAGCATTTTCATAAGTTTGGTTTATTTCTCCTATTTTATTTTTTTGCACCAACATGAAATATATATTGGAGCAGAGATCGCCACCATTACTTTTTGAAATTGATTTGGCAGTTCCAAAGATTATTTTCTACGAAGAACCACACAATCGAATCTTCTTTATAAAATTAGTAGAAAATAAAAGAAAAATAATAATGAGAATATTAAATCATTCAATTATATTAATAGGTATACAATAATATAAATATTCGGTATTCGGCCATACTGCCGAATATTAAGTTAGGCCGAATATCAAACTATTCAGTTTGGCCAAATATCAAACTATTTGGCAAACCGAATATTTAAAAAACCTCTTTAAAATATTTTTTAAAGCGTTATGCAACTTCTACTTTTAACTGACAATTGATAAAGATATTTAGAATAAATTGACAGAATAGTCTTTAAATAAAAAAGAACGCTTTATTATTTATTTGCTGTTTTAAAAATGTTCCTTGCGAAAATTACCCTTTAATGCCGATCTTCATGGGATTTAATGATATACAAATGCAAGTTTCCGAGCATTGTTTGGAAAAAGTTTCTTGCTTTTTCGCAAACAGGGTGTTTCTAAGAAAAATGGAAAAAACTTTCAGAAGTAATAATAGGCATCAAAACAGGCGATATTTTGTCCAGCAAACCAGGATAGCAATTCATTTATTCAACCAAAAATACAGTGTATCTCATCCCAGGTCAAACTTTAATTTTCTTGAGTTACTTTAACATTAATGATGGTATTGCAACTGTATTGTTGACTGAGTTACTTTAATTTCTGCAAATTATGATAAGATGACAAGAGGTGTTGGAAATTGCAACCATTCATATCTAAACAGCACTGAGCTTGATATTCCTTTATTAAGAATCCAGCTAACAGTACTTATACTGCATCACTGGCCAGAATTCAGTCACTTCCATTGGTATTATCACATTTTATACAAACAAGTTAATCATGCAAATCTCGCTAAAATGTCTTCATTTTTGCTGAAGTTGTGAACGAAAATGTAGCTATGGCTTTGGTTTTTAGAGACATACTTTCCATTTTTTATGGAATAAATGGAATATGATGTTTCTTGTTCAGTATAAGAAAATTCTAGTCATTCGTTTGAAAATCACTGAAGGCAAGGAATTTAAATTTTGTTAATTAAAAAGGTTTTAAACAATTATCTTAAATTACAATTTAAAACAGATTTTTTTAGCACAAAATTTATTAAAAATAAGACTTTTTTGTTTTGTTTATCAAAATGGAAGTGTCTGCTAAATATTATGTAAAATTGTTTAAAATTTAACTTTTTAATACCGTTAAACTCGGAGATAAAAAGTATTTGGCCATGCGAATATTCGGTATTAGACTGAACAATTACTATTCAGCTGGCCAAATATTTGGTATTCGACCAAAATCACTATTCGGTGCATCCCTAATTATTAATGTCATTTAGGATTGCCAGATTGTATGCTTTTCCTGTAAGTTGTATGTTTTTTAGGCCTATCGTACGATGTACATCATTTAAATTTGTCCCGTACAACGATTTCTTCCATTTTCTACTACATTTTTTTTTTTTTTTTTTTTTTTATAAGAATTCTTTTCTTTTTAGTTTGCTTCAAAATTTCACCTTTTGCCGAAAAAAAAAGTTATACACATGCGCATCAGATGCATAATACAATTTTTGATCAGGATGGTAAAAATCTTGGGAGAGTTGTGTAATATTAACTGTGCATTCGCATATTCTTAGGTAACATTAGATCATCTGAACTTGACATTATTATAGAATCTACATTATCAAATTTGTAATTTAGTATGTATCTAAGTATTAATATTTTGTTTGATTATCTACCTTCATGTTTTAATACAACCATTTATTTTTGTGTCGTATCTATTACTAAAATTTTCACGTTCATCATTGAATTGTAGGATGTTTTGATTTAGTTTTGCTCTTAAATTCAATTGATTTTTCATTCCCAATGTGATATAGCAAAATTAGTTTAAAATGTTAATAGAATAATGTAATACAAATACAATTTGAAAATAATTAAACAGATTAATAATAACCTCTTTTAAAGCAAATTTGTTACCGAAAATGTTACTGGCATGGCATAAAAAAAGACAGTGCAGTGCGGTGCGATAAGACCAAAACTAACTAATGTCAATCAAAATCTTCTGTTTTTTCTACATCATTCATGTTTCATTGTTTACATCTGAGATGTACTGATTTTAGGAAGTCTACTGTACTACTTTAATACATATTAGCTACTTTCTAATGCATTCACAAAATCAGTACCATAAATTTTTTTTCAGGAATATGCTAGAACGGTTAGCATTTGAACTGTCGTATTGGCAATGCTCTGTCGGTTAAGCTACCCGAATTGAAATCAAGCCCTCTGGAAAGAAATCCAGGAATTTTAATTGTTCCCCCCCCCCTCCCAGGTAACTCAATGGCAATTAAAGCCAGCAGGTTTTGGGTTCGACTCCCAGCCAGGATTCTCGCTGGCTTTTGACCAATATTATCAACTTGATGAATAAAAAATAAAACACAGTAGTCAAATGAAAATAAAGTTAGCAAAATAGATTTGGTGTGTGTCATGTGGTGAAGGAATGGCATTTTAATTACCAGATACCTTTCAGTAGTTTAAAATATGTAATTAAATATCATTCTAATAATTTAAAATTACCATTTATAATGTCTATTACTGTAAATAATTATTAATTTTGAATTTATTAACGGAATATAAATTATTTAAAATGCATTTTATTTATTTAATTAAGACGTTTTTAAAAGTTGTTTTTGTACTTATATATTGAATTTAAATAGGAAAATAATGCAGAAGATAAATTATTAAACTTAAATAAGGGAAATGTAACAGTGTGAAACACTGAAAAATCTATCTTTAACCCCTTTTTTCAATATGTTCTAAAATAACCTAATATTTTGTATAATTGCTTATGAAATAGAAATTTGACTATCCGGTACAGAAACTATTAAAAATAAGTACATTCTAAATGTCTCCTAAATGTGTAAATGTTTCAGACATTCTTTTAGAAGTCTAAATAAAAATTCAAAACAGCTGTCTGATTTACCGTTGTGAAAATATTGCACTAAAAATTGCTATGAGATTTCTATTCTAACTGATAAAATTGACCAACCAATGATGCTTTGCATACAACTAATAAATAGTATGGTAAATGGGCTAATTTCAACGCTGCATTCCAACAAAACTTTTCTGTATTTGTCGCTTGATGAGTAATTTTGTTTGTGTATTTACTGGCACATAGATAGTAGTGATTGACTGACAATCGAGATACACCTATCGCATGATCCTTTCTGTGTCTTTAGTTGTTGGTAAACTGAATTGTTGAGTCAGTCTCTCTATAAATAGAGTAATGTAAATGTACAGCGCGATTGAAGATGAAAAGCAACATCACTCGTACAGTAAAGCAGATAAGAATCAACCATATTGGCACACACCACACACTCACACAAAAAGCAGTAATTGAGCACTCTCAATTTACTGAGCCAGATTATTCGTTTACTCGCAAAATGAAGCACTTTGTCGTGATTTGGCTCAATGGCAGCGAGAACCCTGCTCCCAGCCTCAACACTTTTTCATTCAGTTACAACTCTTACGATATCTATCTTTACCAATCAGGATGATTGTGTCAAAATAATAAAGTGCATATTCAAGGGTGGAGTAGCACATTTGAGGTTTATTCTAACAGAGTGAAAAACGTTCAAGGCATCTAGGTTAGAGTCCTGCTGGTCTGGACATTTTTCATTCTGTTGGAATAAACCTCAACTGTGCTACTTCAGCCTTGAATACAATTTATCCAGCTGAAAAAAAAAAAAAAATCCTTATCTTCATTACAGGGGTGTAGGAAAGGGGGAGGTTCAAGAACACCCCCCCCACCCCCACCCCCCCCCCCCCCATTGGAAACCTTTTTTCTTCTTCCTTTGGATTATAGTGTCTCCTTAAAAGTAAACATTAAATTCTAAACATAGAAAAAATGACTCTTGTTTCGAATTTCGTCTTATTGCAGTTTTTCAAGTACAAGGCAAGTAATACCTGATCGCTTTCAGGATTCTTGGAATATTACCAGAAATTTAGAATAGTTAGAAATCATAGGGGGAATTTGTAGTGGGAACCAATGCAAGAAATTCTGAAGTTCCTACAGAGAACGTTCAGTCTCTGTTCACCTTCCATTTACTGTGATTAATTATACATTCTTGATATGTAGAAAAGTTCAGCAAAAAGGGATTTTCTTTCAAAATCAGTAGCATTGGAATTGGAAGATATTTGTGCTGTTCGAGGATAAGAGGAGAGAAAGGAAAAAAGGCCCCAAGAACCATACATTTTTTTTTTCTTTCTTTCGTACTCTGCTGTCATATTTCACAAAATTGTAAAATCTAATTTATTCCTTAATGTTTACTTTGAAATAATGCACATACACATTTTTAATTTAATAAAATTAATTAATCTACATAATTACTTATTAAGAAGATACTTTACTGCTTCATTATGACCTGATAAAAGTGCATTTCAATGATGTTTCACTACTTGAAACATAATGAGAATGTCATGCACCACTGAGGTGCACTACAACATATTTTCTACAGATTATGGAGTGCATAACATTTATCGTTCATTTACAGGTTACAAGACTGACTATGAATAATAAATTATTGTAAGTGCGCTTTCAATTGTGGTATAATCGGCCCCGCTTAATTGCATACAATTGGTTCCACTGAATTATATGCAATTAAGCGAGGGCAGCAATTAATATTATCAGTATAGGTTATAATTTTATTATATACCACAGATTTAAAAAATATTAATGAACAATAACAATTTATACAATAATTTAAAAATGAATTATTTTAATAATAATTTTAATCAATAAATTATTATTAGTCTGCATATTATAATATACATGTTCTAAAAACATATTATAACATTACTTACGTTACATGGTTTAATTTTTTTAGCATAATTTATATGATTTAAGTGAAAATTAAAGTAAAATTACATTTCTTTTGTTTTTCAATCATACCTTTGAAAAAAAAAAATTTCTGCATAAATTCATTTTAGTTTTTATTATTTACCATTTTATCCTTTGTTTGTCACCTGCAAAAAATCCTTTATAGAAATTTGTTTTTCCCCATTCGGACACTGCATTTTTACCTCTTCCGGTGCTAAATATTGCTATTTTATCCTTTTGACCATCCCTATTGTATTTTCCCCCAATTCCAGGATTTTCAACAAAGAAGTATACCAGCATTGTGAGTCGCTATATGTATGGCAAGCTTTAAAAGAAAATCGCACCAAAATCAACTCCCATGCGCGTCCGAGAATTAAGAGAATAAAGTCTATTCTTTCATGAACGATCTCTGTTCTTCAATTTTTGATAAACCATTATTACAAAATAAAATATCCCTGTTCTTTTCCTATTCATCGCCTTCACAGGAATTCACAAAATCCGGATTACTAGATTGGGGATATTTTATGTGATTAACCGGGGATTGTTATGCGATAAAACGAGTATATTTAACATTAACCTTATGGGGACTGTTTCTGTTCTATAGCATTCTATGCATATAAGCGGGGTATGCAATTATCCGTTATCCATTTAAGTGGGGCTAACTGTACCTTTTAAAACTTAACTAATTTTAAGTATATTAGGCGCTGTGTGTAAATTCCGGCTGAACGAAAGAATTTGCACACCTTGTGTTTTTTTAATTGTTTTTTAGATCTCACTTCATTGTAAGAAATGAAACTTCTCAATATTCTGATAATGTTGGCGAGTTTTATAACCTGCCTGATGTATAATCTTTTGTTCTTGTTAGTTATGCTGTGGAAAACAGGGTTGGATAGAACATGCTATAATACAGTTTAGAAAGACTAGATTTGGTCTCAAGTAATAACGTGTTTTACTCAATGAGAGAATTATATTGTAGAGCAAAAACATGTCCAGAAGTATTGCTGACGTCATATCACTGGTGACAATGACTTATTTGCTTTTATTCAGGGTTCCCAGCAAAACATGACTGGCAAATTCCCTGGCCAAACGGGCATACAACAAAATTTGCTACTTATTTTAGCAATCCTTTGTCAAAATTAGCGATTTTTTCTGTAATTGTTCTTCAAATTTCTCTATGACTTTCCAGATTTTCCCTGACTTTCCATGACACTGGGAACCCTGTTATTGTTAATTTATTTACTTCTAAACATCACACAATTTAAATTTTTACAGTCGAATAGGAAAAAAAAATGCTTTTTTAAATGCAATTTGTTGAGAACTGCTTCTCAATTTACAGATTTATTTTATGGTTTTAAAAACAATTTTCAAGTGTGATTTAAAAAAAAAATCTATAAATCTTTGACAGTTTAATTAAAAATTATTTTCACTTATATTCTGTAACCCTGGAAGCCCGGGTTTCTGAAAGTGAATATTGCAAGTATATAGTTTTGTTTTATGAATTTTTTTTAAACATAAAACTCTAAATTATTTGGTAACAAAAGTTTATTCATCAATACTGAATTTTAAATAATTCAAACTTTTCACTAGTCTCCTTGAAATTCAAGAGTATGCTGCAATTACTTTATATAGCACTGCACTGCGCATACACAGCACATTTTATATGCACTGCAAGTTTTAATTTTTCTGCTCTTTTCCAAATAAACGAAAGTTTGTCCTAAGCACAGGAGAAGATACTCCCCCCACTAAATATGTAAAAATTACAAATTAAAAGTTATGGGAAGATGCAGATACAAAAACTTGTCTGTGAACTAATTATTGGATGATTGCAATATGTTTTAAGGTTTCTTTTTCCATTATATTTTATTGCAAGTATAAAATGTTATTTCATTTTTGCTTGATCCTTTTCAATCGCTAACATAGATTACATAATCATGGAATATTTTTAGTTTTCTAAGGTTCTGATATTAAATTCAGGTAAAGGAATTTTTTTTTCCTTTGGGTTGGTGTGTGGTCGACTTCATAGCTAGGTTTTCAACTACTATGCCTTTCCTTCAAAGTATAAAAATATATATCCTTTCCCACTTACTTCAGTGGGAGGGTTCACCGCCCTTCTTTCCTGCAACAGACTCAATAAAATTAGACAATACTGTTGAAAATATTGATTTTTCACCCAAAAACTGTTTTTCAAATTGAAAGGTAAGTACTCCCCCTTAATGTAAATCCTGCATGCACTCATTATTTGGTTTTGCAGGAAGTTGTGTTTCTTGGTTCACTTGTTCTAAATAAGTTATCAAGAAAGAAAATTAGAATTAAGTTTCTTGCTTAGTAAGTTAGAGCTTTTTATATGTAAAGATGTTCCAGTTGTCACTGTCCGACACTAGCTGTCGAATCTTTAGTTAAGGATGGCCATAAGGGGACATTTCAGAAGTTTCTTGTGTGTGTGTGTGGGGGGGGGGGGGGTCCCTTTGACATTGTTGTGCTCATCCGAGAAGCAATTCATAAAGTTTTAGCTTCACATATAACTTTTATATCAGCAGAAGTGCCAATGAAGGATAAATGTGTAACTTTGAGAATATTGCAAGAGAAACACTTTAGCAAATATTATTGATAATCATTAAGTTCTGTGCTAAAAGTGTTTATTTAATGATAATGTTTCTATTTTAGTCAAATCTGAGAAGCTTAACTTTTATGCAATTTATTTTTTGACTAACTTGTTATGACTTTTACATGAATGTAATCAAATTTCTTGAGGGGAGCAACCTCCCTTCCTCCTAGCCACTCTGAAATGGCTGTCTCTTTCTGACGCAAGTTCATCACATACAGCAAAAGATTGAAAGAAATCACTTCGAGGCTAATTCATTTAAATTTGAAATAAGCAGCTTCAAAACTCATCTGTGGAGGTGAAGGCGATTAAATTCGTATAATTTTGTTAGTTTAAAATTTTGATTTAATATTTCAAGCATGAATTTAAACACTAAAGAAAATTAAAATTCGCATTTTATTTAAAAAATTTCTACAAGAATTTAAATAATCATTCATTCGAGCAATGCATATCACTAAAATTTGTATAGTACATCAATAAAAAAAATTAAATTATTCTCTGTTATATACAAATAAGAACACATTAAAAATTTTTCCATTTTATACATATGGCAATTCGTTAACATCGGTTAAATGATCTATGAGAGATGGTCGAGTAATTAATGACAAAATGAAAATCAAATCACAAGTATTTTAAAATAAAAAAAATCTCTCAAGCTACGACGCTACTGCTCATAAATGATCTGGAACTGTCTGTAATGCTTCCTCATCAGAGCGGTGAATATCACAGTTCTGAAAGAGAAAAGTAACACATTAAAACATAACGCAAAGAGTTTCCTGTAAAACGAAGTTAAGGGGTTAGGAATAGCCATAAAAAAAAAGATCCCCCCCCCCAATTATCTTAACCCTTTGTGTACCAAATAAATTGTTCCACCTCAAAAATTATCTTCCTTGATGATTGGAGATATTAGAAAAGTTATTATAAATAATACGAAATATAGATAAGGTTTTTCATTAAAATTGATTTAATAAATCAGTAGTAATAGCTCTTTTTGTAAAATATTTATGAGAACAATTAGATTAACAAAAAATTTTGTTAAGGAAATATCTCAAGTCTTTATCCCTTTAAAACCTGAAGAATTTTTGTAGAAATGAAAAGTTTTGGTGGTTTATCCTAATTAATAGAATCCCATTTGATTTGGGAAAAAAAAAAAAAAAGGATGTCAGGTTATGGCAAGGGTGGATCCATGCAACTATGTGGGTGCAGGCTCAACTTTGAAAATTGCACAAAAAGAGGAAAATGTTTTTTCTTTTTCTTTGACATCACCTACATAATTGTCTAGGTCAGGTCATAAATATTGTAAATGTATAGTGATCCGATCTGTAAATGAAGGTCTTAAACCAGTAAAGCTCCTTGCTGTAAATGTAGAAGTTTTATGTAGTTGCAAATGTTTCAGATAGCATTTTTTAAATAAGAAAAGAGCTACACTTCTGTAAATGGTTGAGAAAATTACCACTTTAAAAAACATTTAGCTTCGACTGTTTCGCTGTGCTTTCTAAATGGGGTCCAGCAAAGTGTTTTGCATGAAAAGTAAGATCTACTTTTATTATTAAATTAATTTTATATTAATTTTTCTTTAATGGTATACTTAAAGTATAATACAGGGGTGTCCATAAAATAATGTCCCGGTAATAAATTTTAAGCATTGTAAAGTGTTGGTCACAAAGAATAAAAAGACTCAAACAATTTTAGATATGTGCATGCATGAGTATGGCTTTGTTATTGACTTACTTGCAGTGGCACCTACGCAAAATGAAGACTCCAGAATGTAAAGCATTATTGCTGAGATGAAGATTTAAAAGCCGTTAGAGTCACGTGATTTTTTCCTTTGGGGCTTTATAAAAGATCGTGTTTACGTTCCACCACTACCTAATGATTTGCCACATTTGAGACACAGAATGGAAGAAGCTATTGGTTCCACGACTCCAGACTTGTTAACCAAAGTGTGGGAAGAATTGGACTTTAGGTTGGATGTGTGCCGTACAACTAAAAGGTGTACCTATTGAACATTCGTAAGAAAAACTAGGCTAGTTTACCTTCCATTGGATGCATGATTTGTTGGAAATCGTCTAAATTAAACTGTTATAATATACCATTGAAACTGAGACACTTATGGACACCCTGTATTTTGAAAATATTGCGAAAATTTCAAGTTGATCGAATGGATAGTTTTAGAGATATCCTATAATTAATATAGGACCTTAATATTGATGATTACCGGTTTTTACCTGCATATTGAATATACCAAAATGTATTTTACTAGAACCTATTTTACTATAAACATGAACAGAGTAGTAGGACCTCAATCATAAGTGAGAAAATTAATGTCAAAACCATGTTTACAAAGACTGACCACTATTTTAAAAACCACTCGACGGATTTAAATTAAATCTATACAGCATATTCTAGTCATACTAGTACTTTATCAAACGATTCTTTTAAACCAATACTTCTTTTATATAAACAAACACACACTTTTCCCTCCTTAAATTTATACGTAAAAGGTTGCCATTTTACTTAGTTTGAAAAAAAAAAAAAAAAAGGAAAGAGCTTTGATTAAACACTAGATAAAGTATTACACTAATTATTTTTTGTTGTTGCTGTATTGATTTTAGATAAACCACTAAGAAGTACTGATGGTCATTGCAAGGCATTATTTGTAAGAGTGTTCAACAATCAAGCAGATTAAATATTAACTCTGAACAAAGTTAATTTGAAATTTTTGCTAAGTTTACTTAAAATAGAGTAAAAACTTATATGCAAAATGAAAAGATTTTTTTTTATTGCCCACTTTTTCACCCCTCTGACTACCCATAACCCTATACAAATATCTTCCCTTTTCTTGACAGTTAAAAGTTATAAAAAGGTACAGTTAAAAATGTTTTAACTTGAAATTTTGTAAGGAAGAGGTGGGAAAAAAAGGAAGAACCATGGAAAGCCCATTTAATAGCATTCAGTTTCCATGAAATCAAAGACTTACTCCAATACAGTATTTTAATTTTTATCGGAAGGAAAGATTTTATTTAAGAAAAAAAAAAAAAAAAAAAAAAAAAAACAGACACCTGATTATCTTGAGTTCCAAAATTTAAATCTTCATAATTCCTAAACTACTTGACCGAATGACTTTCTGTTTGGTATCCTAAAGTAAAATTTACAAAAAGGCAAAATGATAAAATTAGGTGTTCGTATTAAAAATACTATGATTTGGAACCATTTCAGTATGAAGATGAAACAAGCTTTTATTTTTTTTAAATGGCCCATATTAACAAATATTCTTTAAAACACTAAAGGACTGTATATATTTTTTTAAATATAGTTTGGTCTTGAACTACTACTTTTCTAAACATTTGGCCTTAGGGCTAAAAAAAAAAAAAGTTAATCGACCATTTCCTTGTTGTTAGACTTGATTCAAAACTTTTAAAAATAAGAACATGTACATTATATAGTTAATGTTATTTACTTTTTTTTAAACTTTTAACTACATTAACACTTTAAACATGTTTTATGTAATAGAAAACAAATTTACAATGCTTGTTAGCAGAAGTAGTTCAAGTAGGTTAAAAGTGAAAATTGAGATAATCTTATAAAATGAAATTTGTGAATCGGATATCAACTAAGTGCTTGTCAAATTAAGGAGAAGCTACAGAATAGAAAAAGTTGTGAAAACTGAACCAGTGTTGCAAATAAGCTTAGTTCTAGCATAACTGATCTACTTGCATCTTTTGTAAAAATAAAGGTATTTTTACTGAGTTTGAGATGTAAAGATTTAATTAGAAAAATTATAATGCATTGCATTTGTAATTTATAAGTATTTTAACACACGCTTTAGTTAATTTTAAATCCAAGGAAATTTTAGCAAAATACATTGAGAAATATAAGACAAAACACTACAAATTATAAAAGTAAATGTAGCATAATTCCTATGAAATAAGGTACCTCTGTAATAATGTTCTTGATGTAGCAATAAATTATCACACTCCCTTTTACTCTAAATCACTTGCATAAAAAATAGTTTTAAAATTTTCTTTCATAAAGCATCAGTCAGCAAATAGCCCATTTCTTCCATTCTAAAGCTATATTGCAGAATAAGATAATTAAACATGACACATAGCACAATTTCTTAAGGTGACTGATTATGTCCAAGGCCCCTATATACCTTTAAAAAATACATCAATTTCAAGTAAACATAAGAGAAATTTGAGCAAAATGGCAAACACCGTATAGTGGATTAAAATGAGAATATTTGAAGTTATTTATACATAAGTCGTATCCCTTATGATAATGTTCTTCAAAATGAATTAAAATCTTGGGGAAAATTTTAAAAGAAAATACAAATGATTGTAGATTAATTTGCTATTTTTCTGAAATTTGATTTCTCCAAATAAAGATTCACAAAAAGAAAAAAAATTATATCTACCATAAATTCAGGATTACAAGCACCTAATGGCATCAAAAATAGTTGCTTTAGTAACCTACTGTGGAAAAAAAAAAAAAAAGTTGCAAAACCGTAGCATTTGTACAAAAGTAGTCTAAATAGTTGCATGCTTAGTGGGGTACAATCCTTATTTGCCATAAACTGTTTTATGAAAATCCACATACTACCCGAATTTGCCACTTTCTGTACTTGTATTATAAAATCGAGCATTAATTATTTTTAAAAAAAGGGATAGAAACAAAAACTTTACATTATCCGAGATACAGCATCAGAATGCAATTCGATTTTCCAAAACTAAATTGAATATATGCTTGTCTTGTAATTGGGCATTACTGTGGGGTAACTGAAAACAAGAAAACTTTTATTCCAAGTTATTAGCTACAATTCCATTTTGTAAACATAAATGAACTGATGCACGAAATGTCAAAAAATGATTTTATAAAAAAAAAAATGTATTTGTTAAAGAAACCGTGTGTTCATAACTGATCTATTCTTTAAAAGAAATTTATGCAAAAAACATAGCAAAATTGGCATAAAGTCTGATTTTATCGCCACCAATGGGGCAAATAAAGCCATCTAAATACGTAAAAAAAAAAGCAATATTCTAAATTATTTTTCTAAACATTTTAAATCTTATAAAATTGCGACAAAACAAAATTTTCTTATTTCAAAGTAGCATTTATTTCAGCTTGTTTATTAATTCCAATTTCTGGTATGAATCATTTATACTATGAGCTACAATGTTAGAAATTAATACGATTCACACAGCACAGTGAACAAATCTACAGTGAATCATTTGTGGTTCATATGGCAGTTGAAAGATTAAATACTTTTAAAACCAATCAAAAATTGGGCAAACATACTTTAAAGCATGTGAGTGGTAATCAAACCAAAAATCAGTAGTTAGTTTTCCACCGAAATTTGAATGATTAGCACTTTTGAACTACTTGGATTGAAAAAAGTAATTTTTTTTAAATTTTCAAATGGAAGACTTTACAGATTTTAAAAATTTAATAAAAAACTCAGGTATGGAAATATTGCATCGGTATATTGGATTTAAAAAAGTTAGAATTCTGGGGCTGATGAAAAATTTGATTTTTTAAAAACAGTAGCTATGATTCGAAGATAGCCTCCTTTTTTCTGAAAAATAGTCGCGTTTGAAAGCTTTTGGGCTAAAATAGCAGCCATAGTCACTTGATGCTGAAAATAGTCGCTTTTAGTAACATTCTAGTAGCAAAATACAGCCTTGTAAATTGGGATTATTTGGACCCAAAACAAATAAGGTTAAAAAGGTAAAAATACTCCCTCCCTTCCCAACACTTATTTTGTTTATCTTGAAAATCACGCCACATTTCACAATTGCAATTCACGGATTTTTCCAAAAAATTTCTATCATAATACATTAATTTGATATTGTACATGATTATAAAAAATTCACTTTTTTAAACGCTTTGTAAAAAGCAGTTCAAACTATCCTTTTAGGATTTCTAAATTGTTTTTGTATTGTATAAACAGTTTAAAATAACATGAAACTACCGACTGATATTTTAATTTATATTTTCTACTTTTTAGTATGTAAAACATTTCATTGTTGCAACTTCACAAACAGTTGGCCTATTTTGGACAATGTGGTTTGGCGCATCATAAAATCCCTTGTTGTAACTCGTGTACAATTGTAACCACAAAGAGCTTAAAATTAAGTTAATTTAGAATTGTACAAGTAAAAATAGTTACTAGTCACACAGTTCATTCAAGAGAGATTTTTTTTTTTTTTTTTGGGGGTGGGGGGGGGGGGGGGTCCAAGCAGCCACAAATTACCATATATCATATTTTAATTTATTTAATTAACAATAACATTAAAACAATCTCTGAAAATGTTATTAAATTATCTTATTCGACATATAATAGTGCAGGTTTCTTTCAGCGGTGAGGCAGGGAATGTGTTCCAAGTGTTTTTTTTAAATGCTATCTTTACTTTTAATTGATATAAAAGCAAAGAAAAGGGGCTTTAGAAACAGACAAGCTCCCCCTCCCCCTCTTCATAACAAGACAAAAAAGGTAATTGAAAATCAAGTTCTTAAACGTAAGCAGTCAAAAGTGCACAGGACTTAAGTTGTAAAAATTGGGGGAAAAAAACTAGTAAGAATAATTTTTCGACACTTAATGTCCTAGAAAACACATTCTTTAAAACCACTTTTTACACATATGGAAAGTATGCTTCATAAAAATATACCTTTACAGAGTTCAAAATATAAAAAATGTATTTTGAGAAATGAAAATAAGAATTTTTTGATTAGAAAAGTGATGGTCAACATGACTCAAACTATCTTAAATTCAACAATTTCTTTTTTATATAATTAAAAAACCCCAACAACAACAATGTTCTTATTTCATTTGAAAGAAAGTAAATTTAGATTCATATTAATATTGTCCATGGGGGGGGGGGGGGGGGGGGGGAATTGTTTGCAGCATATTTTAATAATGTACCACAATTTCAAATATGTTGAAATTGGTATACATTACTGAGATGCGCTACCAAATATTTACTATAGAATAGACTGATACAGCGCCATCGCTAAGACTTTTTATTAGTGGGGGAGAGAACCTTAAATTATTGCCAAGTCAAATTTCAATATTTGCCAACTGGTTTTATAATTTTGCCAACTTACCATAGTTAGAAAATGTAATTTAGTTCTTATTTGTTAAAAGTTTAATAATATTTCCAATTAGTTTTGTAATTTTTGCCAAGCCTATCAGAAATAGAAAATATATTATAGTTTTTATTAAAGTTTTAAACAAATTTGCCAACTGAGTTTGTAAATTTGCCAAGTGTTCGCGAATGTTTTTTGGGGGGAGGCTCCCCCCCCCCCCCCTTAGCGAGGCACCCGGGCTAATATGATTTCTCAAGGGACCCTAAAATATTTCCATTGTCCCAATCCCACAGAGTTCTTGTTGGCAGGCCTGCACATTAAAGAAATTGTCACATTCTATCAAATAGTTTGGGGTCTCCAGCCAGGGCGCAGGCCCCATCTAGGATGTACCACTATTTTTCAGTAGTAATATTTGCCTTTTTTAAAATGCTGAATGTGTCAAATAAGATAACTACCGTTCGAAAAAGTGATGAATGTGTGCCCTGGTTCCCAAAAGTACTTAGTCGGGGACAGCCACAAGATACTACCTATAATGTACAAGTTAAAATATGACCTTGCTCATGCTTGACTCTGAATTAAGGCATAAAGTAATAGTTAAGGTCATAAGCATTTGTAATTCATTTTGAACTAGGAGTCTTGGTATATTTAGCCCTTGGACAAAATGTCCATAATCTAACCTAATGTTTATAAAAACAAATTAAAGTTATTAAGTATAATTTGAAGTCCACACTTAAATTCTTCCATTTTTATAATACCAATTCTAAAGGACAAACATGCCTGTGCGTAACGCTGACATTTTGCAAATGGGAACACTTGAAGAAATTTTGATTTAGCAATTTTTTTAATTTCTAAACAAAGCAAATGTTTTACACCATCATATGAAAAACAAAGGCTATTTTCAAATGCAATTTGTTTGAAAACTATCTTAATTGTCTAACTTAATTATAACATTTAAAATAATTTTCAAGCATGAATTTTATAAATCTATCTCCGTCACATGCAGGCTCCATTATAAAATAACCCAATTGCACTTAAAACAATAAATAATTCAGCATTTGTCTCTGACTAATTTTTCATAATGAAATTAAAACTTCATTAATCTACTATATTACCTAGTCGAATGCGGCAATTCCAAAACTTTCTTCTATCTCATATGTTAATACTTCTTGAAAAATGCAGAATATCAGCACCACCGGCTAGACGATTTACACCAAAATCTAATTAACAACTTAATTGAATCTGAAGTTTGATTAAAATCTGTGCATTAGTTTTTTTTAGATAGAGCTATTGCAGAAATTGTAAAAATTCTGCATAGCAATGCCCCCTGTTGGGAGATTTACACCAAAAACTAATTACAACCAATTTATACCAGGAAGTAACTGAATCTGAAGTTTGATGAAAATTCATGCATTAGTTCTTGATACAGCTATTGTGGAAATTATAAAAAATGCTGCATAGCAGCGCCACCTGTTGGGCGATTTACACCAAATTTAAACAGCGCTAATTTACATCAGGGAGTATTTGAATCTGAAGTTTGATGGAAATTTGTCATTTTTTCTCGAGTTAGAGCTATTGTGAGAATCCTGAATAATGCAGCATAGCAGCACCACTTGTTAGGCGATTTTCACCAAAAACTAATCAGTAGCAAACTATATCCTAGACCAGGGATGGCAAACCTATGGTACGCGTGCCACTTTTGGCACGCGAAAGAATATTTTTGGCACGGCACTGCTATGGCTCTAAATCAAAATACACACAATTGTGACTGATCTTTTCTAAATTCGATTAAATGTAAATTGAAAAAATTAAATCATGTCATATTATATTCCAATCTAATTAATTATGGTCTCAAAAATTATTCGAAAAAATACGATATTCGAAAACTATAGATAAGAATTGGTTATTAGACATTACTATCCGATGGTAAAGTTGTGGCAACTTAGAATTTATTTGAGCTTTTCAAAGAAACTGGCGTTTGCTATTTTAAGTTTTTCTTCCTATCTATTCTTTCAAGTCATTGTTTTCACAAATTAATAATATCAAAACTGAAACTGAAAGCACTTGTCAGATAAATCCGGTTCAGTTTGCATTACAATTAACTTGATATTAAGATGCAACAGAAATCAAATTACATCGCATTAAATTTTTTAGATTATTTTCAAAAATATATTTGTTTCCATAATTATATTGTAATACCTACATGTATGTTATTCATATTTTTTAAATTTTAATAGAGAATTTTAAGTAATTTTAAACCATTATTTTTTAGTTGGCACACCATAGTCACCTAAAATATTTCTTGATGGAATTTGGCACGCGGCAATAAAAAGGTTCGCCAACCCTGTCCTAGACTAACTGAATCTGAAGTTTTATGAAAATCCCTGCAGTAGTTCTTGAAATATAGTTATTGCAGAAATCTTAAAAAATGCCGCCTAGTAGCACCAGCTGTTAGGCGCTTTTCACCAAAAACCAATCAGGACCAGTTTATATCAAGGTCTAACAATCTAAAATTGTGAAATTTTGTGCATTAGTTCTTGAGATAGAGCGCCCACAAAATTTTTGTCACATACAGACTCCCAGAGTGACAGGCATTTTCTAAAAACCATCAAATCATGTTCAGGACATTCCAAAAATATATAAATCCGTCTAAAACCGGAAGTCGAAAATTTTCACAAATGCAATACTTTCTTTTTGTAAAGATAGAAGAAAGTAAAAAGTGACTGTCCATTTGTATTTCGCAGCAGCTACTCCTAGAATATGGAACATTGGACGATCATATTAACATCAGTTATCCGCATGGATCAGAGGATGTCAAAAGTAGTCTTAGAATTTTATAAATTGAATTATTGGGTTGTCTGGAAAGTAATTTTGTTTATCCCCAATAGAGGACGTAATTGTATTTTTTCACAGACAACTTCACAGTTAAGCCGCATCGTCATATATTTTGACAGCTCATATAGCAAGGCTTGTTTGTGAAAAAGTTTGATTCTGCGCAATAGTTTTTGTTTGGTGTCCTATCAAATATGGAAAGCCAAAAGCAGCATTTTCAGCATATTTTATTTTTTACTATGAAAAAGTAAAAATATTGTTCAAGCAAGAAAAAAATTATTCTGTGTGTTTGAAGATGTACTGGCAGAACGCCAGTGCCAAAAAGAGTTTGCAAAATTTTGTTCCGTCAATCAAGATGCACCATCTGGAAGCCAATTGAAGCTGATGAAGGCAAAATAAAGGCATTGATCGATGCAAACTGCCGAATAAAAACTTGTGAGATCTCTGAGATTAAATTTATCAAATTTGACCGTTCATGATCACGTGAAACACCTCAGTTTAATTTCAAAGCTCAACATATGGGTTCCATATGTTCTTGCAGAAAAAAATTTCCTCCGTTGCATTGACACCCGTGATTTGCTTCTCAAACGTCAAGAAAATTATCCATTGTTTAAGCGAATTATGTCTGAAAATGAGAAAGGGGTGTCTACAACAACAATATTAAATGCAAGAGATCATGGAGTAAAAAAGACACTGCCTCAAAGCACTTTGAAAACCTATATTCGTAAAAAAAAAAGTGATTCAGTTTGTTTAGCAGGATTTCAAGGAATCTTTTCTTTTTTAGCTTCTACCGGACAATACCACAATCAATTCTGAAGTGCACTGTCATCAACTGGACAAATTGAATGATTCACTCACAGAAAAGGCAAGAACTGATCAATAGAAAAGGTATAGTGTTATACCACAATAATGCAAGACCTCATACAAGTTTCGTAACTCGCCAAAAGCTTTTACAGCTTGGATCAGATGTACTACCACACCCACCATATTCTCCAGATCTGTCATCTTTGGATTATTACTTGTTCCAGTCTACAAAATTTTTAGGTGGAAAAGCCGTTACTTCAAATGTGGACGTCAAAAATGACTTGGATCAGTTTTTTGCCAGCAAAGAGCAAAAGTTTTATGAGCGTGGAATCATGCAACCGCCAGAAAGATGGCAAAAAGGTATTTGACCAAAATGGAGAATACACAATTCAATAAAATATTTATACACTACAAGAAAATCGTTCATTTTCACAAAAACAAAATTACTTTCTGAACAACTTTATAGTTACAGGGTTGCTACTCATGTAGGAGAATGAAATTCCCTGACTTTTCCAGGTGCATTTTATGAAAATTTCAGTCTAGCGGTGTAATGTGAACTGGACAAGATGACAATAAAATAAATATTGTACCACGTGAAAATATAAACATTTTCAAATATATATCACAATTAAAATTTTCACATATGCACCCCGCTCCCCTTACACACACACACACAAAAAAAAAAAATGCTTTTAGGACTGCAATAGAAATTGCTTTCCTGAATAATTTCTGAGTATTTCAGAGTAAGTGTCCTGTAAAATGGAAAAAATGTATATACATATACAATATTTTTGCACTGAATGATAATTTACTTCACCATCTATCACAATCTCACTTAAGTTCAATTTTAGGCAAAGGGGGTTGAGAAGCAAACATTTCAGGGTGGAGGTTAGGCAGATTTGAAATTTATTAGTTACATTAAATGTCAATAAAAGAAATATTGCAGAAAAATTTCAAAAAATTATATTAAACAGTTAAAAATTTTTAAGTATGTGTGGAGATGACAGTTGGAAAAAAGAAGAGAGAAAGAAAAAGGGAAGAGGAAATTTTAAGGTGATTAAATAAAACTTCTAAAAATTTGAATTAGCAAAAATGTGGAAGTTTTTCTCATTTGCCATGGGACAAAGGTTGTACTTATTTGGCGATCTCCATGAAATTTTATTAAATTCCCCGACTTTTCCAGGATTTTGGATAAAATATAGAAATTCCCTGACTTAAACAAATTTCTGAATTATCTGACTTTTCCAGGTTCTCCAGGTAGCGTAGCAACCCTGTAGTTATATATTTTTTGTAAATTCTTAATGACATTTCTGTAATGATGGCAACTAAATTGTCCATTTTTGTGGATAAAAGCAAGAAAAGGGAAGATGACAAAGATTAGTTTTTTTGCTTGACATCATTTTCATATTGAAATTAACTTTTATTTGAACAGATAGTGAAAATAATATTGTGATTGAATTGTATTTTTCAAGAAATAAAAATCTATTTTCACATATTCAAGCTTCAGAAATCACTTTATTTTAGGAAGCAAAAAGCAGTCTGTAGACTGGAACATTGAGATAAATCCCATTGACGTAAAAAAAAATCCATCTTAGCTTTTTTAATTTAACTTAAAGTTGAAAAACAGATTTTCAACTATTTCCTTTACATGGCGATTAAATGTTTTCTCAAGGACGTTAAAAACAAAATGTTTCAGCAAGAAAAACTATTTCTTTAAGCATTTTATTTTAATTCATAAATATAAAATTCTTTTGAGTAAATTCGGCAAAATAAAGTGATTTTTGTATAAGTTCACCCAAATGACATCATTTCTACCAGCTCTGAAATTAGAAGCCAAATCTTGGAAGAACGAAAAGCTTTGGGCAAATAAAGTTACAGAATGTGCATTTTATTGGGAAAGCTTTTGGACTTGGATTGTAAATATAGTTTATTAATTGAAATATTCCATTTAATAAAATTAATACTATAATTGCATTTTAAATTTACAATAAAGTTAGATTTCATTTTCCCCAAAAGAATCAAATGATCCCATGCAATTCAGAAGCAACACATCGGGTTGCCACGCAACTGGTACATAGTTTAATTTGACACAAAAATGCAACTTTTTTTTCACCTAGGGGGAAAAGAAAACATGTCAAATCAGCAGCTTGTTACATTGTCAATAAAAAAGGGAAATGAATTTGATAAACTTTTTTTTTTTTATTGATTTTAATGACAAAAAAGTATTTTATACAGAATTTGTGATTAGGGTAATAGTTAAAAAGAAGAAAAAAAAGGGAGGGGGGGTTATACATTAAAAAGATCTTCACTGTAGGCTGTATTTAAACTAGATTTACATCTGACAATAAACTATTCTGCAAATAAGTGTTACACAAATTATGCAAATCAATACAGACATATGTAACAGTTATAAACCAAAAGTTGTTTGAAGCAAACAAGAATGAAAATGCAGTTGAAAGAATCTAATTTAAAATTATATATCCCATTCAGTAACAGACAATTCTCCCATGCTATTAAAAATGCTATACTGAGTCTTCATGCTCTTAAAATATGAATTACTACATTACAAAAAATACGATTTTCTAGTACAGATTAAATGGTCAGATGAGCCCATTAAAGTTTAAAAATCAGGAAAAATTTTAATAGCCTAATGTCATTAAAGATCTATCATAAAACTAAAATACCACTATAATAAAGTATAGCTAAGATATAACTATACTTTTAGAACCTCCAGTAATGTTTAAAAACTTAATAAGTTTCAAGAGAAGCAAACTTTATAAACAGCTTCATCAGGCAAAGATGCATGCATTTCTGAAAAAAGTACAAGAAATGAGTATATAAAACAAACAGTAGTCCATTGTTATGTATCGTTCATTGAGATGCTACTTTATTTATGTTTCTTTCTGTACTTTTTATATGTGCATAACAATAGCTCTTTATTGTTAATTTATGGGCATAACTAAATAAAAACCGATTTTGAACATGGTATCCCCTTTCCTTGTTATGCATCTGATATAAACCAATGTTTGGAGATAAATATAAAATGTTTGCTTGTAAGTTGCTACCTTTAGATTTTGAAATATCCACTCAATCATGTTTTCAGATATTCACCTTTTGCATACTATAACACACGGTTAATGGATTATTAAAATTATTGTTCATATCTTTGAACAAATCAGTTTTAAGGGATGTAATATATTTATTTGAAATAAGTTTTCTCCATTTATTGGGAACTAAGATGACAATAGACAGTTAAGATTCCCTTGATTAACTGCATTAGGGTCATTCCACACCAAATCAACCAGTGACTCAACCTGACCATTTCAGATTTCAATAGAACTGCCAGGAATCATTGTCCCTGATGATATAAATGGGAATATATTTTTATAATTTTTTTTATCTCATTAAAAATTTTCATGCAATTAATTGGTTAAATTTTGAAAAATCAAATTTTTTGGCTTGCATAAATGTTTTCAATTTTGAATTTCTCAAGTTCTATCAGGCGTAGAGAGTTCTATAAACCCTCATTTTAAAGAGAATTTCATAAGGTTTGATTTGATATGCAAGTTAACCATGCTTCATTAAAAATAATAAATTTAAAAAATTTAAAAAATTTGAAATTAAAAATTTTTTAGATTGTGTTAAAAAACTTGTTTTATGTAATATTGTAAGCTTAAAATTTTGAAATTTTTAGAGTGTGATCTCCATGGAATCAGGAGTTATGAAATAAAAGCTAAAATTTACCATAAAAAAATAAATAAAATAAGTTAGAGTCTGATTTATCATTTGTATTGTAATATTTAGCTTTTATTTGAGATCTCACTCTAAAAATTTCAAAATTTTAAGCTTATAATATTACATAAAACATACATTTTTTTCGAAATTTTTAAAAATCACTATCTAAAAAAATTTATTTCAAATTTTAAAAAAATTTAAAAATTATTTTTAATGAAGCATAGTCAACTTGCATATCAAATCAAACCTTATGAAATTCTCTTTAAAATGAAGGGTTATAGAACTCTCTACGCCTGATAGAGCTTGAGAAATTCAAAATTGAAAACATTTATGCAAGCCAAAAAATGATTTTTCAAAATTTAAATAATTGTATGAAAATTTAATGAGATAAAAAGATTATAAAAATATATTCTTATTTATATCATCAGGGACAATGATTCCTGGCAGTTTTATTGAAATCAGAAATGGTCAGGTTGAATATTGAAATTTTTTGGTTGATTTGGCATGGAATGACCCATTAGTTTCTGCTAACTGCCTACTGCGTCCATCTTTTAACACATACGCCTTTGTTTTTTTCCTCACTTTTGATAACAGAAGGGTAAATAATAAAGGAAAGGATTACAAACATTGGTTGCAAAAGAAATTGTTTTAAGTACTTTGGGGGTTTCTTTTCTTTATTCTGAAACATTAAAAAACAGTTCTAAATGCACATGACTACTGATAATACCAACAGCAATTAACTATGAACCAATGAATACAGCACTGCATTGTGACTAACAACAAGTGGTACATCCAAGGTTCTACTAATTTTATAATCCAAATACAGATCTTTAACAAGTGGATTACACTGTCACAATAAATCTAAAAGCATGCTAATAAAATCATTTAAAGTAACTATGTTACTGTGCAAAGACAATATTACAAAGAAAACATTCCATTATTACAGCACAGAGAAACTAAATTATTCACATGGAATAAAATACTGAATAAAGTTTACATATCAATTGTCTCACTATTTTAATAAATATAAAAGCTTTAGTGGAGAGAATGCTCTTGCTATAACATTCCACATGCAAAATGAAATAGAAATTTTAACAATTAGATAAAGTCACATGCATAGTAAAATAATATGCTTGTATTAATTTAAAAAAAAAAAAAAAAAAAAAAAACTCAAATACTTGCTTGAATGCAGTATAAATTTCTCAATATTCGTAATTTTACAGCCAGTATATATTGTACAGACATGCAAAAGAAAGAAAAGTAAAGTTTATCAAGTACATCCAAAATAACAATAAAATTGTTTTAAAGAAACTGTACTTTCATATTAAACAATACTTGTGGCCCAATTGTAAATTTTAAATGATCATATCAATATGGGTTTTAGAAGATTAGTAAATAATTACAAAGATAAACTCTAGTAATATTACTGAACAAAATAATGAGTGATTAAAAAAATCCTTTAAGCTTCATAAAAACAGAAAAATATTAAATTTTGGAAGAATGAAAGAGCTCCTGATCAATAATAGTAGTAAATCAAACAATTTTCAATTTATCTATATGAATAACAAAAGCAGGGGAATACAGAAAATAAAATCCGTCACATGCAGACAGACTTTTTAAACAACTTTCTGCATGTGTTGTTTTCTAAACATGTGGAATTATTTTTAAAGTTAGTATACAAAGTATATTAACAATATGAGGGGGAGGGAAAAACTATTTTCCAGTAAAAAAAACTCTTGACTCTTTATAGCATTTTTCTTCTCTTCTATAGTTTTAGAACAAGTTTCTATATCATGGCTTTCTGAACAGAATATGCATTTATTCTCAACATTTGTATTCAAAGTAGCTGCCATAGGCATTTTGTGCTTAAATGGTTTACTATTAACAAAATCCCTATCTGAAAACTTTTTTTACAACTACTTTGTTCCCAAATCTTCTGTCGTCATCTGATTCTTTCTTGCCAAATGAAAATGTGCGATCTCAATGTGCTAAAGAGTTTTCCAGTAAAAAAAGTAATTTATAGCACTATATGTATTTTTAGATTTTTATCAGCATTGGGGAAAGTTAAACACTGCAAATTGCATAAGATCTACATAACTAATGCTATATGGAATTGTGAAAAGCATAGTTCAAACCATATGAGAGACAGCCCATTTCTGACCTAACATGTAAGAAAGTTAGACTTTTAAATTTCTATGTAGATTTTGTGGTTTGCATCACATTTGGACCATTATATTTGAAGAAGTTAATATGCCTGTTTATTCGAGTCTTTTCCCTTACTCACATCTGTGGTATTTTTTTTTTTTTTGTATATAAAATCCACTGTTTTTACACTTAACCCTATGTTAGTTACATGTACATCTGTGATACAAGCCATTCTATTCCCCCTGTTAGTTTATTAGAACCTAGTAGATTCAGATCCCATGGCTCCCTCAACCTTCTCACCGGTATCAAATTTTCACCTGCAACAGTTGCTCTCTACAGTTGCCAGATAATGCATTCAAAACTTACAAGAGGAAAATGAAAACTTGTACACATGTGACTAATTCAGAATTAAAATGCCTTTTAAAGACAAGGAATACAATGAAGGTGTAGATTTTTTTTTGGAGGAGCTATCTTTGGTATTTCTCATGCTTGTATGATTATATTTCACTTTTGCTTAGTACTTTATTTAAAAAAGGCAAAAAGTATATATAAAAAAAGAAATAGTTACCTTAAGGTAATTTATATAAATGAAGAATTGCATTTACTTTTACAAAATAAATGCTTCCATAGATTAATTCTAATTATTGTTTTCTATTGAAGTTCTACCATAAAACAATTTTTAAATGCAAGTTCAGAAGATATTATTGAATTTAAACAAATATTTCATTTCAATTATTAACAAATAGCTCATTTCAGAAAAAGCTGTTACATTTTTATTTAGATATTGCCATTCTTACTTTCATGTTTTCTCCTAAAAAGTGTGTGTTCACAAAAAATGTGTGTTCAGTTGTGTGCATATTT
This sequence comes from Maratus speciosus, assembly GCA_963932465.1. NCBI lineage: Eukaryota > Metazoa > Arthropoda > Arachnida > Araneae > Salticidae > Maratus > Maratus speciosus. The sequence continues at coordinate 641,279,767 of OZ010786.1, read as the reverse complement.
TTTGTGCGTGTGGGGGATTCTTAAGGACAGGGGTGTCTTACAGTGGAACCATTTGAGGGAGGCCAGCAGGAAAATTGTCTTCCACCTCAAGGAATTTGATATTTAAGAGTATCCGTCTTTACAGGTCAATAGAAACAATCGGGAAATGAACAAAAGCTAAAATAAATTATCCAGATTTGTTTAAAATAGAAACAGCCTTAAATAAGCATTTTAAGCACATAAATATTTAATTATCAATAATATTTGCTACAGTCTTGCTGTTTAAACTTTCTGAAAGCAAGACATTTATAATTAACGCCTAATGTTAAAAACACATGTGAGAATAAAAGCATCAATGCTTTCCAGCTGATAACTAAGAACGAAAAGAGTTTTTGCTTCCCCCCCCCCCTTCAAAGAAAATGCCTTTCCCCTAAGAAAGTTTTTGAATAGCACACTTGACGTCTTTTACATTGACAAATAGTTTTTTCATTGTTGTCTTCCATTCACCTACTAAAACTATTTACCAGGGGTCAATGCAGGTTTTTATTCTTGGGGCCCATTTTGAGAAAAGTAAAAGTTATTTTTGTGAATTTTATTATATTTTTGTGAAAAATAACATTTTGTAATGAAAGTTGAAATCCAGTTACTCAAATTCCAACCAAGAATTTAGTAACAAAAACTTCTTTAAATCCCCTTGCAAAAGTTTTTTTTTTTTTTCGTGACCTGGTTTTATTTACAAATTACACATTTTAAAACAGTTTTTATGAAAAAGAATGTTTATGTAGAGAACTTATTTTATTAAAAGGAATTTTGTAAAGGGGCCTGTTTTGTTAAGTTCATTTTTGTGAAGGGGCCCATTTTATTCAATTTATTTTTGTGAAGGGGCCTATTTTATTAAATAGATTTTTGTGAAAGGGCCCTAAATAGGCCCCAAATTTTGCCTGGATCGACCCCTGTTTACACACCAGAATTAGAAATTCTTTCATAGATTCTTTTGCTGCATCCTTGCAGATGTCAGTTTTACTTAAGATAAAGAGCCCCTAATTGTTCCTTAAAGTATAGCCTTGTTTTCAATAACAGAACTTAAAGAATTTTAGAGACTTCATAAGAATATCAAAGTTAAAAAGTATAAATTTATGCAAAAGAAAAATTACAGGTCAGCAAATACTTTCAGTAATAACGTAAACATGATTGTTAAATTCAAACTTCTGAAACAGGAAAAGCAAAATGAAAATTAGTTTAGGGTATATTAATAAACATTCATACCCAATTTTTAACGGGAAGCATTGCACTGAGTTTTGCTCATTATATAACAATGCAATAATTACTACACGATTTTTGAAAAGACAACTAAGGATTGGCGGTAAAGTACAGGTTAATATGAAGGACAAAAATTAAATGAATCGTTAACTATTCTACAATAACAGACAAGTCAAATATGATCAATCACTTTATTTTTCTTGTTTTAACATAGAATTACATTCATTCAAAACAAAAATAAAACCATCTGAAAATAACGAGTTTTATGCAATAAATAATCTTACAGCTGCCACAAGTAGGGAAATAAATGCCAATTCATAACAAAACAACTAAGCCTAAGAACTTAAAATTCAACCAATGTAAATAAAATTGATAACAATATAAAAAAAATTTTCTACACAAACAGACAAAACTTCCAAAAATTAAAGAACTCTTACATCAAAACAAAGTAGTCATCCAAAAATAATTCCAATAATTTATAGTACGGCATATTGCACAACCCACTTTCAAGCAGTATCAAAAATTACCTTAAAGAGGGAGAGGGCATTACAAGACCAGTATAACATTTGTTTTCTCACATCTAAGTATAACAGAAAATTTAGAAATATTATTCATTTAGATTAAAGAGAAATGTGCTCATATACTTGTTAAAAATTACACGTATACATTCATATGAGGAGTGAACAAATAAATTACTCCAGTTTATTGCAAAACACTATTATAAATACAGTACATTCATGATAAAAATTAAATTTTCTAATTAAGTAATGATGAGAAGGAATCCTTTAACAAAAATGACATTGTACTAGCTTTGTTTTCATAAGTAAGGTACTACTGGTTGTAGTTAAATTGGCAATTTCAAAAACTACATAATGCAGTTTTTTTCATTATTTTGTTGCAAACTTGTCGTTGAAGGTAGGCTTGCATATGTGGACAAAAATTACACAAGTTTATTTATCAGTCCTCAAAAGACACTGAAAAATTGTCATTTATTTCAAAAACAGTCAATGAGAAACAAAAGTAGTCCAATATGTCTTTCAATGGTCAACAATGGAACAAGATCGAATAGAATGTTAAATGTGACTATGTGCCTTAATATCAACCCTCAAAAAGACAATGGTCTTTTCAAACAGCTAATAAAAACATGATTGATAACTTTTTTCTTATCATTTGTAAAGGCACTAAATCCCATTTATAGCAAAACAATACAAATAAATTTTTTTTTTTTTTTTTAGGCTTTTAAAATGTTAATTATAAAATAACTGATAACAGACTTACAAAATAAAAAAAAATTAAGAAATAGGAACACAAAAGTTTAATAACAAAAACGAAAAATGATTGCATCTCTTAAAGATGGCATGAAATAATATTTTACATTGTTATGGTAAAAAAATATACATAGAAAAAAAAAAAAACTTACCAGGAAATCTCAGTATATATAGAATCAAACATTTTAAAGATGGACAATATCAAACAGCAAATGAAATAAAGATTTAATCTCAAATACATGTAGCAAAGTAAATTTTAAGTGATAAATTGAAACAGAAATTTAATATATCATGTGTGTAAAATTTTTTTTTAATAAATTTTTGAAAAAATTAAATCTGAATCATGTATTTTTTTAACCGAGTGATTCAATCTTTTTTTTCTTCTGAAATTCTAGCTGATTACTGAAGTGATAAAATTCCTTCAAAATGAAAGTCTGGAAAATTTGTAAAGATGATGCAACACCGTAGAATGGAAAAGCCTTTATTAGGCATGTCATTGCTGCACTATAAAAACAATCTAAATTCAAGGCACTCTTGCATTTAAAATGACTCTTTTACATAGTTGATAAGATAAACATATTAACTATGAAATTTATAGGTTAATCAATACCTCACATAAATGATTATGAATATGTTTAGTTAAGGATAACCTTAAAATTTTGATATGTTTATCGGTAAATAGGAAAATTTTTTAAAAATGGAATTTTTACTGCAAAATATTTTTGGCACTGATTTTAAACTACATTAAAAAAATTCTATAGAATAATTATCATTTTAAATGCTGAAAAATTCCTTTAAAAACACCTCTCCCACTACTGCACTGGACGTCTTTAAATCAATCTTTAGCTTCATTTAAAAAAAAAAAAAAAATCCTGTTCTAAACAATTTCTACACAAAATTTAACTTTTGGAATTTATACTAGTACATGAACAAATGAAAAACACCAATACATAATATGCAATAACTGCAGTAAAAAAGGGCGTAGGACGTCTATTTCAGTTTAAGTTTTCAATACAAAAAAATAAATCTGCAGCCATTATCTTAAACACTAATTTTTTCACATTTCAACACACTTTACACATAGAATAAATCATAAGTGTTACTTTAATCAAACTGTAGATATGTGAAACAGGTATTTCTTTTGGTAAGAAAGGATTGAAAAGATTGCAATTAAAATTAAGGAAAAAAACCTTTACCAATGAATAAAATTTCATTAGGAAATATTTAAAATTTTTGCTTTAAGACTAAATGCTGATCGATTCATTGATTATATTAATGTTAGCATACAAGAAGGTAGAAATAAAAATTATTCCATTTTCTAGTAAGAGGGAGCATGTTTTCCTTCTATAAATGTACACCTTCCTTATGATAAGATAATTACAAAATTTTTATAACTACTTTTTAAAAGTTACATAGGGATATGAACTTTTCAGAGATGCCCATGTTATTTTAATGAAAGAAAAAAGCAAATCAAAAATAAATTTTGTTGAAAATCGGCTTGTAATTCTTTAGTAAGAAATGAAAACTATATAAAATCCATACATTCATAGCTTAGATTGATTGAAAAATTTTAAAAGTTTCCTTAAACTATGGATATCTTTACAAAAAATTTGCCATAACGAATCGCTAAATAATCCAATTTTTCAACTACATTTTTTAGTTTGATTGTCCTATAAACATCTTAGAGATACTTAAACTTAAAAATCAATTAAAAACAAAACAAAAACGATAAAAATGAAATAATTTTTGATCAAAAGATGCTTAACAACTGGAATAGATATGTGGTTAAGTACCCTTTTCTGGTAGATAAGAAAAGGCATGATGTAATCACAGCTGTCAACCCTCTGGGTTCTTTTCTAGTCAAATAATCACAATTTGAAGCAGAAAAATTTAAATGTTTGTTTCTGGATGATTAATTTATTTAATGAAATTCCTGGTCTTATTTGACTTTAAAAAACCTTGAAGGTTGGCATAACACATGGCCAAAAAGAGGAATGTTTGGAGAAAATAGGTTGAAAACAAAATAATAAAACCAACTTAAGAGATTAATTGTACATTGGAAATAATATTTGGACAATCGTTTAATCAAATTATCAAATGTAATGAGGATTATGGGAGTGAATGCATTATTTGCTGTCACACTTTCATATCATTTGAGAATTCATTAAATTATCAAGAAAATTTTTTACAATATGTGCTTAGCCTCAGTTCTATTAAACAGTGGCCCTATAAATATCAGGGGTTAAAGTCATAGAGTAAAGAGAAAGAAATAGAGATGAAGAGTGGTGGCTGGAGGTGACGCTAAAAAAATGTAACCCTAAAATCTGTTACGTTCGGCCCAAACACAATCACGTGCTTTCGCAAAAAAACTTTCTAGTAATACAGTTTTTAATGCATATACACTGAAATGCTACTTTAGAATGCTTAAATATAAGCAGATCATTTTCATTTAAAGAAAAAAATGCACGGGAGATGTCAAAGAATTCAGTCACTGTTCCACGTGCTTGTTTTGTTTGGGCCAAGTGAGGGCATTTAAATTTAAGTGACAATGTGCATCATATTACAAATTGTTTTTACGGCATACTGCATCTCCATCTATCTCTTTCCTTCATGAGCTAAAGCAGGTTTTTTTTCTTGGGGCCCATTTTGTGAAATGTAAAAGTTATTTTCATGAAATTTATATTTTTGTGAAAAATAACATTTTGTAATAAAAGATTAAAATCCAGTTACTCAAATTCAAACCAAGCAATTTATTAATAACTTCACTAAGTCCATTGGCAAAAGTTTCTTTTTTGAGAACTTGTTTTGTTTGCAAATAACACATTTTAAAACCTAACAAAAGAAAAATAATGAGCAGCAGGTATATTTTTATGGAATGGAATCTGATGAAGAAGCCTATTTTAATTAAGAGGCATATTGTGAAGGGACTTGTTTTATTAAACAGATTTTTGTGAAGGGACCCCTAAAAAAAGGCCTCAAATTTTGCCTCGTTTGACCCATGAATATTAAAAATAAACACAAATGGCAAAATCTCGCATAACTATATAGATGGATATACTTTTCTGCAAATACCAGATTTTAAACAATGGTGTTAATCTTACATTAATGAATGAAGATTAAGGTTTATAAAATGTTAACCTCTTAATAGTCAGATTTTTGTGAAGGAACCGTTAATCGGCCTTAAATTTTACCTGGATTGACCTCTGAATATTAAAAATAAACATCACAAACAGCAAAATATCACATAACTATATAACAAAGACCAAATACATATTAGAACTTTATTTGGTTATAATAAATCTTGTGTATTTTTAGATGGATATAACTTTTCTGCAAATACCAGATTTTAAACAATGGTGTTAATTTTACTATAAATGAATGAAGGTTAATAGGGTTTATAAAATATTAACCCATTAGTAGTCATGCCCGATACATTCAAAGGCAAATTACCCGTGAATGTATCAGACATGAAGATAAAGGGGTAAAATGTTTTAACTTTCTAAAGTGTACTGAAGAGAACATTTGATTAGTTTTTTAATAAGTGGAAAATCAAAACAAAAAAAAATACAAGTATTTTACATATTTAGAACCATTGCGTAATTTAAGTCACTGACAAAATGGTCAATGAATGAAATTATCAATATTCTTGGAAAATTTTCAAAATATTTCACCAGATGAAACTAGACAATCTACAATAATGTAAAATCTAACACAAATCCAGTAAAATAATTTTTATACTGCCAATTTAAAGAATATTAAATGCAATTTCACGGAAAAAAAATTACACAACACTTAAAATGTCAAAACTTTCTGACTGATCCAGACCTTTATAAGCATACTGTAACATGCAATAATATACAGACACTCCCCTACTTATGATAGTTCAAATCATGATTTTTTGGAGAACAATATTAAATAAAACAATATAAATCATTTTTTTAAAGTAATGTGTGTGGGGAGGGGGAACATGAGAAAATTTAAAATTGAATGGGGGTTATAAACAGAGTTGTAGAGGCAAAAAATAAATCTGCTATCAACTCTCTATAGAACAGGAAAGTGAATTTATACAAGAGCCAAAGAAGAGAGGGGGTGGGGGGGATGATTGAAAAGGTCTCCACAATCAACAAGGAGGTATATTAATGCCAGAAAAAATTGATTATAATAATGTTTCTCAAAAGTGTCAATAAATACAAGATAGCATTGCTTGCTTTAAACAAATTTGTGCACAGAAGACAAAAGCAGTCTACTAATGATATTTGCCTTAAAAAGGCAATCCTAATGACAAAACAGAAAAAAAAAATGTCAACCCTATTGTTCATTCCCATCAAGCAACTAATTTTATTAATTTGTACACAGGATTTTAAGCCTGCTGCATCTTCTGCTGTAAATATTAAAGTTAAAATATACTATAACATTCATCTATATACAAAATACAGGAAGGCCTAGTACATAAAGCTTTTAAAAAAAGTCGCAGATGGTGCTAGATATGAGTGAGATAAATCTCATAAGGCTTGATGATCTTCATAGTAGGCAACTATTGAGTTTTGTGAATGATAACCGAGTTGCCTGAACAAAATTGTTATCACTAATGTGACACAGAAAGGTATAAAATCACTTTGATTTTAAGTCTCCATCCTAAGAAATTCCTCATATGGCATGCAACACTATTGGATGGTGCTTCTGGCATATAACATGAAAAATTCTATGCCATATAAGAAATTCCCTTAGACAAACTTCAAACGGTTTTCAACCTTTCCATGCCACAGCATTGTTAACCTTTTTTGCCTCAGGTAATAAACTTAAAGTTGCAGTTCACTAACAAAACGCATGCATTAACCACTTACTATTAAGATTACATGCACCACGTATGATTTATTTCACTCATACCTAGCACCATCTGTAAGACTTTTTCAAGCATTACCTGCTGGGTCTAACTGTATATAGTATGTTTTATATTTTATTATTTCTTTTGACTTACAATATTCTCAAGTCACAATTGATTTACTGTTACCAAACTCCATCATAAATAAGGAAGCGCCTGTACTTTGCAGTACAAAAGAAAACACCAAATAGCGTGATTCTTTTCTTTAAGAGAAAGGTATTATAGGAATGCTGAAGAAATGTAAAAGCAAATTACATTAAGTGCAACATGATGGTACATAAGCTCTACGGTGAATAAGTACAATACAAAATGAGCTTTTTAACAACAATCTTGAAGAATCAAATGCAATATAACAGAATGAACTCTTCCAAAATGAGTAAAATGAAACTATTATTCTGAGCATATGCTAAACAGAAGAGGAATGGTTTATGGAAGTAGTGCAAAAAAAATCTTATTTATGTTTTCTAAAAACTGAGCATGAAGAGCTAGAATAGGGAAGAGGAGGGGGGGGGGGATGTACAAGAGAAATAAATACAAATATATTCTGTACAGTCTGTTGCATATAAAGCAACCAATTCATAAACAAAGCTCAACAGCAATTGGCACTGCCACACGTGTTCAGTATACAGCAGTTGTTGAATCATACGTGTACATTTTATCATTTGACTCTTTATTCATTACTTGGAGTTCAAGATTAAGATTATCTTGTTTTTTATACTTGAACTTATCTTCTAAATAGCCCGGAATCTATAAAGAAATCATTTATACAGTTTGCAAAAATGTTATAAAGTAATTTATCATCAACACAAAAACAAGTGAAAGTAATAAAAGCATGCACTGAGCCAATGCGAACCAGTCAACATAAATTACATACATATGTGCTTTTAAGAAACCACATTTTCAAATCATTTTTACTTATGAAGCCTTTGATTGTCCGAGTAACAAAATTTACGCAACAAAAACAAATGCAAAAAAGTTTACATTTTACTTATGTAAATATCAGAAGAAAAATTTCCAAAATAATGAACAAAAATTGACGAAGAAAAAGAAGCAAAAAATATTCTGCAGTATATCAAATTTAAGGAATTATTACAAATACAAAATTATACATAATTTTTAAATATGGAAAAAACTAAAGTTTCTTTTGAAAATGAATAAAAAATCTGCCCTTTAAGACTATTATAAAATTAAATAGACAGCATTCACATTTAAACCTCAATCCTTTAAATTTTTAACTTCCAAAAATTGTTTACTACCCCTCACCTTTTTTTTGGGGGGGGGGGGGGGGAGGGTTAAAATTTGTCATTTTTTTTTTTTAAATGTAACTGCCTTAGTATTGAAAACATGGTCCAGAGAATTTTTGTATAATACTTGCATTATTACTAATATTTATGTAGAAAACCGCTTAGAGCTCTCTTAAACTAGTTCGAAATACTACATTAATCACTAAGAAAATTACATACTTTTTTTAAAAATTCATAAAATTGACTTTGTTAAATAATAAAAATTTTATCAATAAAGTCATAAAATTGGTCATCATAAAATTTTAATGATAGCACTACACTTTTTAGTACCATGGATAAATGCCTTTCTTTCACTTCCCCAAGCTCCCAGTACTTTCAAAGAGGTGTATTTAAAGTTTTATATTATATACAATCCCTGGAATAAGAATGTTTGCACATATGGCTGTCATTACATACAGAATAATTAAAAGCAGAAATTAAAAACATAGTTAAAGCGTATTACAAAAGGATTTTTCAAAAATTAACATAAGCCATATTAGATAGTCACCCCCCACACTAAGCAAATAAGTTACTGGATGCATTTTGATACTTCTCTTCCCCTTTTCTCATGCCAAAAAATGTGAAAGTTTTACCCAAAGACCATGATATAAAACATTAACCTCTTCAGGGACTATTTTTTTTTTTTTAATGGTAAGAAAAAAATGACTTAATTTTTTTTTATTTTAATGATTTATTTTATATTAATAGAAATTCAAAAAGCAAAAAATAATTCACAAAAACAAATAGCATCCACATTTGCGACTGCTGAGCATTAATGGTAATTTATGAGTGAAGTGATTTCTTATAAAGTACAAAAACAGTAAATTTCTTTTACATTTCAACAAATTATTAAAACTTAATATATTTAATATATCTGATATTTTTTATCAAATATTCAAATAATCTAACAACACCGACTGCTGAAAAATTACTTCACACCTATTTTTTTTTTTTAAATATAATGTTATTTCCGATGTACAGTTATGACGTACAGATAAGTGCAGCCAAACCATAAAATTTTTACTTCTCTTGTTGAGGGATTCTGTAGCAAATATATTATCAAATTTTTGTTCTTTTTATTATTGACAGTAACTACAATTATAAAAAAACTAAACATTCATATATGTGCCCAAAGACATGAAGAGGTCAAATACCAATTCTATACTTTCGATTCCCCCCCCCCCCATCCCCTTTCCTAGACAACATGAGGCTTTACAGCAGATGAAGTTTTATACGATCCAAAACAGTTCCACAGTGTTTTATCAATTTTATGGTGTTCTCATACAAAATACTTAAATTTTAAAAAGAATTGGATTGAAAACTTGGAAGAGAACTACTGAATCTTGTTTTTGTTTTAAAGCAACAATTAACCCTTTAAATATTTTAACATTGCCATGCAAATGGAAAATTATACAGTCACATTAACAGAAACAACATGAGACACAAACATACAAAAAGTTATTCCTAAAGTACAAAATGCATAGGAAAAATATTTGGAGTTAAAATTCTTTTTGAATAATAAAAAAGAAAATTTCATTTTAACCAAGAGTGTGGATCAATTTAATGATAATGAAAGAATTCCTCACAGCCAAACTGCACATAAATTGTCCAAATAAAACTACATTTAACAAATATTATACATGAAAAATAAGACATTCAAAAAAATTATACTCATGACTATTTTTTTAACACTACAATAATCCCCAAAATTATGAATTTGCACAAGAAAAATCTTTATGATAGCTTATTGAGGGAAAAGGGCAATTCATTAGATCAACTTAAAAAGAATCAAAATGTGGTATATTTCAAGTATTTTTGTAAGGAAAAAAATATTTTGAGAAAAAGTGACATTCCATTAAAATAGTTGAGCAAAGGGAGATATGTTAGACTTTTCCGGAAGATGATAGAAAAACAAACAAGATACTAAAGAGCAGAAAATATGAAAAAGTTGGGATTGTGGGGTTAGGCGGGAAGGGGGATAAAATAATTGAAAAGAAGATTTGAAAAGAAAAAGTACAATGCTTAAAAATAGAAAATATAGAAACAAGAAGAAAATATTAGCAATGAAAAAAAAGGGGGGGGGGGGGCAATTAAACTGAAGATTATAAAATCTGAAGTTGACAGAAATTGATTGTTTGCAATGATTATATTGCTAATGACAGCTTAAATCAGCTTCAGATGGAAACTTGTTTAATAGAATGAATAAACTGTCGAATTAGAAATTTATCGATAAAAATTCACAAATTGTTATCTATATATCTGGAAGAAAGAAAGCAATGTAAATGTTTTTGATATAAAGCATGTACTTTAACATGTTAAGCATGGAAAAAAAATAGCATTTTTATCTTTAAAATTCTATATATATATATAAAGCTCAAGAATAATTCAAGTGGTAATTATACAACATTACTTAATGAGATTGCTACTGCATAGATTTATATTGTTGCTAAAAAATATTGGGTCCTTCTCAAGTATTATTAAAGGATAATTTATAAAATAGAGGAAATTCATTTTCATAATTCAAAGATACTAAAGAGATAAAATTTTAATTTTTATATTTAACTTTTATAACATACCAATTTCCATAATTTATTTCTATTGTATAAAATTTCTTTAAAAATTATTTATATACCTGGGGAAGAAATGAGCCTTTAAATACTCATTTCAAAAACAAAGTAAACATTTTAAACATAAAACATGGAAACAATGTCAATTATAAAACAAAATTTAAGATCATTATACAATCTAAACTTACATGTTACTTCCAGTGAACAACAGTCCATGAATTCGATGGTGAAACACTTCCATTCTGCACAATGCGATTCAAAGTAGGAGGCTACAAGAAATACTCAAATCATGAAACAAAAATCAAAGCCATTTCATTTGTCAACCGAACACAGGCAAAAGCTTTTTTGGAATAAAGCCACTTTGTTAATTTAGCACCACAGCAGGCAAGGAGCACAGTATAAGGAATACGTAAGCACACAGTTGCTTGACAGTGTGATTAATAAAATACCAATATCATTTTTTTCATTTATCAAACATGCCTATTGTATTGATAAGAAATCAGGGTAAATAGGAGAAATCAGGTGATAAAAAAACACTATACACATTGTCCCCGAATTCATGGGCCAAACTGTAAAGGAAAGTACAACACATAAAGAAACAATTTTGGTACAGCAATGTGGGGTCTAAAATAAGTTTTGGCAAAAAACAAGAAATGCAGAGGATATGAAAACAAGCGTTTTATTGACATAACAATTGCAGTAAGTGCTAAAATGTGCTACCACCAACATTGATACACACTTGGCAGCGTCTAGCAAGTGATGGGCATCCCTTTCAGAGATTCCAGATGTCTCATCTATGAGACACCTGTTGACTCTGATGAGGTCTTCATTGCAAGACTTTCAATCGTTGTTGCAAATGTTCGTGAAACAGTTCGAATCTGCAAAAAGATATGCCAGTCACTTGCTAGATGCTGCAGTGGCAGATTTGAACGCTAATTTTTATGTCAATAAAATACTCATTTTAATTTCCTCTGCATTTTTTTTTTTTTGCCAAAACTTTTAATTTCTGATCCCACATTGCTTCTTTATGTGTACTTTACCATCCCTTACAGTTTGGCCCATGAATTCAAAGACACCCTGTATATCCTCTATTTCTCAAACTGTTTAAAATTTTTATCCAGAAAGTAACGACTGGAAGGACGAGATTAAAATTTTCCACAGAAACACGTATTACGATAGATTTGCATCTTTAGAATATGTGTAAGTGGCAAAATTTTCAAGAAACACCTTCCCCATTTAGCACTGGGTGTGGGGATTGGAGAGCAACGAAAGGAAGTGAAATTTAGGGGTGAAATTCAGATAAAAAATTTCTAAGAAAGCAGAAATTACAGAAAAGCACATGATTCTCACCTTTGTAATATTTGTCATCCCTTAAAATGCATTGTTTCCAGTCATAATGGATTTCCAGATATAATTTGGCCTCCACTTGAGGAAAGAGGGGCGAACCGTGAAAAAAAAAAGTAAAAATGTGTTGCATTACTCTTTAAGGAACCCTCCAATCCAACTCGCACTACCAAATAAAATTTCTCCTTTTCAGTTTCTATAAATTCCAAGATCTGTTATATATAATCATTCGGTAAACTAATTAAAATATAATAAATGATTAGAAAATTTAGTTTTAAGATGGCAAAGTAGATGCTCAAGATTACTCATGTAAAATGCATAGAATTTACATGCAAAGATCATTGGGCCATTGCAGCATGGAGAGTTATGCATCTCACTCATAAATACCCACATCTTCATTTTGATTCATTTTGGAAAACAAAATAGTGATTTGGCAAAAAAAAAAAAAAAAAAAAAAAATGGCAGAAATAGCCTATTTGGTGCAGAATGGCACAAGAATTTTATTTTAGTGCAGGAGTGCAACCTCCGTCTAGATTATTTATATATAATTTATAAGCCTATTTTAAAATGAAAGAATTAAAATAGCAATGTTAGATAACCTATGAAATAAATATTCGGTTTTAAAACAGATTTTATTCTCTAACATGTAGGTTTTTAAATTTTTAATAGCAAAGAATATAATCTTTATTATTAGGTTTTATCAGTATTTCTTAAAAAACCAGGAAATACTAACAAGTATAAATAAGCGATAAACTTATTTTCAATTTTGACAAAATTCATGTTAAATGAAACCCCCCCTTCCCAAAAAGGGAGGGGGGGGGGCTGAACCAATTTAGTTTTATTCAGTTATGTTATATAGTTTGATTTCATTTGCATAAACTTTTATTATAGGTTTATTTAAAAAACTAGATGAAGTGATTAAAAAAACAAGAAATGGATAAGATTTTAGTACAAAAAAAAAAAAAAAAAAAAAAAAAAAAAAAAAAAATTGTACAATGATGAAACAATGCTATTTCGATTGATTTATATTGAGTCATGCAACAAATAATTCCAAAATAATATAAAACATTAATATATTTCAAACATATTGACATCACGAAACGATAATTTTATGAAAAAGGTATCTGCACTGACATTTAATAACAAAGATTCACACACAAACAAAAATTTTTTACAAATAATTGTACATATGCTAAAACTAATCTAATTAATTTGGCTGCAAGGAAAAAATAAAAGTAAAACATCAAAGTTAACAAATTTGTATTATTCTCTTTCACATAATCAAAAAGAATTTCTTTGGCCCTCAGACAATCAAAAAGATACTTGTTACAAAAAAGGAAAAATCACAAATTACCCAATATTCCTCAGGTAATTATCAGATAAAAAAGATGAGAATACCGATCCCAGAAAAAGCTTATAAAAAATATAATTAGACTGATATAAATTGTAGTTTCTTTAAAAACATTTAAATTACATTTTTTGAAAAAAAAAAAAAAAGGCCGCAATATGCAATAAGAAAAACAGCTGTTCAATATTTTATTATTCAAAAGTTGTACTTCAATTAAATTCCCTTCTCTCCCCCCCCCCCCCCCAAACTTCTTAAATGTGTGTTAACACAGTTAAAAAAAAAAAAAAATCAACTATCAACATAATTGCTTTGCAAAAAATTAGTGGAACACAAAATGAAACTGGTGTATTTGAGGTGTTAATTTTAGAATTGTTTTACAACGCTAATTCAACATTGCACAAAGTACTTAAACTTACAATACGTCATTTGTTTTATTTTTTCTACAATTTTACAAAAAAAAAAAAAAAAAAAAAAAAAAAAAAAAAAATCAGACTTTTTAAATTTTATAAGTTATAGCAGTTTCATTCTTTATAGCTATCATTAAATCAAAACTTTTAGAATAAATTTTATGCCAAGTCAGATGAAATTATTCAGTTCTGTTTTACATGAATATATATTTAATTCTATAAAATTATAGAACAATTCAATATGTTTTACTTTTAAAAATGTGATAAACATAAAAAATCAGTAACACATAAATAAAAATTATAAGCATTCATCTAGAACTTTTCTATCATATCAGAGGGGACAAGGAAAAAAAAAAAAAATATTGTATCAAAAAATAACAAAAGTGCCAGGTTGATAGAATTCCCCAGGTTATTTAAAGTTTGCATCTATTCTAAATTTATTTCATGTGTGTACAAACATTCTGTAAAATTGAAAAAATATTTCATGGAAGAATGTTATAATTCTGTATAGATTTTTAAGTCCCATTTTTAATAAAACAAGCTAGATTTATGGCAACGATTCACAAAATGACACATCAGAGGCCTTATTTTAATCAATTTTGGGACAAGTATCATATATACATGTTGTACTTATTGCCAATATTCGAATACTGCTAGTTCAGAATAGCGATATTTGCCTTGTGTATTCTCCTCGAATCCCAGAATTTCTATGATCAACCACTTCAATGTTTGCCCAGAGGTGTTGGTGATAAAAGCACTGTTTCCCTATACCTGCTGCCAATGAAGTGGTTAAATACAGTAAAGATTGCTAGTTAGAAACAGTGGAACACCAGAATTATCTTATGCAGGATACTAGTCTCTAAGAAGTTAAATTTGCTTCAGTGTTAAAGTAATATTGCTCAGTCCATAAAATTTAAGAATCCCATATTAATCAGGATGTACAATTTTTTTGGCAGAAAATAAGAAATGGAAGGAAATAAACTAAAATAGATATCTATTTTTCTATTACTTTAAGTACATAAACTGGAATCAATAAACAATAAAATTAAATAACAAAACAGGTGAGCTATAGAAGGATAGAGCTGTTATCTATTTAAATTCAAAATTTCATAAAAATAGATTAAAATAAATTATAAAACAAACTATGACAAATGAGAGGAAAGAAGCTTTGTGCAATTACAAAACTTCACGCTTATTTTTGTTCAAAGTTAATAAAATGAAATCAATTAAAAAAATTAAATGGAATTCAAATATTTTATAACAAATACTGACAATATATAAATTAATCTTTTTGCAGAAACATAAGTTTCAAAGACAAATACAATTCAACGTGCACCAGCCCTTAACTAAAATTTATGTTGCTAGAAAGTGAAATTATGACACTTAAATCATTTTGATAAGAATAGGAAAAGAACAACTAATATGAAATTTGATTTTTTCTTTTAATTAATTTAAAATTATTTTCCCCTAAAAAGTATTTAAAACAATTCAAATGCAAAAAACATTCTTTACGGGAAGAAAAAACTTAAAATGTTTAGTTAATATCCAAAAATGTTAAGATGTAAATGTGCAATTAAAAATCAACTTTTTCAAAGATAATTTTCAATAGAAAATATTTACATTAATATAACATTTACAATTTCTTCGGTTAAATAATAAAAGTCAAGTTTTACATTAAATTACCTTAACACAAAGAAGCTAAGTAAGTTTGTATAAACACCAACTCAAAAATGTAAGCACTGTAAGTATGTAACAAGATTTATTTTAATCGATAATCCATATGAAAATTTAAAAAAGGTCAATTGTTTAAAAGTGAAAATGTGGTTTCTTTACATAAAAATAGAAACATAACACCATTCATATCAAACCTTTTATTTATTCAACTTTTAAAAAAATTACAGGAACTGTTCACAGAGACCATCTATCTACAAACACATAAAAATACATACATAAACACACGCAACAAACACAAACAAAAAGCACATACAGAAGCAAAGCAAGAAAAGAACCAATCAGCATGCAAAACTAAGCAGAATGATAAAGACCATGCATCAAAGATATTTAACTGTAGTTTTAGTACCCGGTAAAAATTTACAATGAGAAATACACAAGATAATAGCAATACATGAGAAAATCACTGACAAATAAGATCACACAGTTAACTGTGTACACATACCTTTGGTTTTTCCCTGTGAGTGTCAACAGCAGCAACAGGTAGTTGAAATTGTTCCATTTCACAGCCGTATGCCACAGGTGTTAACTTAATAACTGTATGTAGTGGAACTCTTAAGTATGGCAATTCTTCTGAAACCCGCAGGCTAATTAGTTCACAGAAATTAAAACCAAACAATAACAAAAATGTACAAAGACAGGAACATGCACTATACCTTATTTCATGAGAAGATGGAACTTGCATACAAAAGCCCTATCGGCTAATAACAATGTACTACAATACAACGCATAATTAATCTTTTTGGGATGTCACAGCATCAACAATGCTCAGTTATAAATTACAATATTTCCTGCCAGTATGTTTTACAAATAAAAAGCTTTGTATATTTAAAAAATTATTTTTATGTAACTTTCCTTTCAAAGAAATTCTCTTTGAAAATTAACAGATTTACTCTAGCGAACTTAGAGGAATATACAAAGATATATCGTTTGTCAAAATTGATCCAATCATTCAGAGCCTTGCAGGCAGTGCTCTGGAGCAAAGCCCAACTTTAAAGGTATCAGAAATCATCACCATTGATGCATCGTTTATTAGTAGATAAGCAAGCTTTTTCATGAGGTGCAAAACTGAATTGTTGTAACAATACAACATTTGGATTCCAGAATATAATGAGCACCAATAACATATATACCACTGTTTAGCACAAGCTTAAACTAGTTGGATGTGCCAATCCTAAAACTTTCTTCTATCTCATGAATTTTAATATTTCAAAATGTTGTTATAAATGTCAATATTTCATTTTTATTAGTTCAATACTATATCAACTTTGACTTTCATCTTAAATTTCTGCAGCAGTCAATTAATCGGAATAGAAACGAGTTAATCTCGATTATATATTTATTAAAATCTCGAATAGTCGCCTTATCAGGATGGGAAGTTCCCGTCCATTCACGAGCCACTGGTGTACAATAGAATTACGAAAAATTAAGAAGATTACACAAAAATCGCTATTACTGCAGCCCCTTTTGGCAGAATTTTTCCAAATTCAGGGAGGACCTTCTTGCCATGACCAAAAACATACACAAAAAATTTAGTTCAATTCTATGCATAACTTCATACACTTTTCGATGGTACAATATTCAAAATTGCTATTACAGTGCCCCCTACAGGCAAATTTTTTCCAAATGAAGGAAGGGCCTGCTTGCCATACCCAAAAACTTAAAAAATTTGGTTCAATTCTATACATAACTTCATACACTTTTTCATGGTAGGTGACAGACACACGGACAGATGGGCACACAGACATTTTCTATAAACATGTTTTTTGGGATCTCTGACCCCTAAAACGTGTAAATACGTCGAAAACCAAAAGTCGAAAATAATTTTGATTACAATACTTTCTTCTATTGAAGATAGAAGTAAAAAAGGCACTCTGCTGCTGGTAGGAAAAAGGAACTTTTTAAATTTTTAAAGGCACATTTTGATTTTTAATATATAAATGTCAGGGCACACTTTTCAAGACAATGAGTCTGTTTCTACAATGCAAGTAAAAGTCAGTTACAAACTACAGCAAGCAAACTACAAAACTACAGCAAGTTGTGTAAAAACTACAAACTACAGCAAATAAACTTTTTTTTACACAAAAGTCAGTATGGGCACAATGTGTGACTGAAGGTAAGAAGGGTTGCTTTTCTGAATGAGGGGTGCTGTGTTATTTTTTAAACAAAAAGGACAGGTACCACCTGAATCTGCCTGGAGAAAATTCTGCATATACATTACATTAAAAACATATCTATAAAAATAGCTTTAAATAGAAGTATTAAAAATACTTCATTAAAAATATGCAATATTACTGAAGAAAAATTAAATATTTCTAGATGAATTAAATAAATTCATTATTTATGCACTGAACATCAATAGATAAAACTAAACATTACACTTATTAGTATAAAACACCATGTTAAGTAAATTCTACACTATGTTTGTTGTTTGATACTTATAAGCAGTAGAGTTAAAAATAATTGTATATACTAGACAAAATATAGAAAAATTAAATTATATTTTGAAAGTTAAGTTAGAGTCCTGAAATTTAAGCATTTATGTAGTTTTTTTTTTTTTTTTTTTTTTTAAATTGTGACAATACCTTGAATTGGATACTTTCCTTAACATAAATGATGCCCATTTTTCACAAGTACAACCACTTCTTTAACACAATTTGTATTTAAAATTAAAGAATTTTAATAGGGTGTCCTGCAGAAATTCTAAAAAAAAGTTCCCTGATTTTTCCATGATTTCCCTGACTATTTTTATCAGACTTCCCTGATTTCCATTATTAATAATACACATACAACATTTTTTCATGTATGTCAATTCCTTGTATAACACACTTATCCAGCTTGCTAATATTTCATTTGGGAGAATAAGATAAAAATTGCATAATATTCATTAAATTTTATAAATCCAAACTTAAAATTTAGTCCAACAACTTCATATAGTGGCTAATATGGTGACCAGAAAGTTCTCATTTTCTGAAAAATATTCAATTCTAAGACTTATCTAAATCTAACGAGATAACTAATTGGATTAAGCTGGGCACCTGGTAAGGTTATGCTAATGTATCATTTAAAATTTTTAAAAATGTGTACATTGCCTTCAATATAAGTGCTATGTACAGAAAATCAGGACATCTGATCCCCTTAATTTACGTTAAATATCAAAAACTCATACTATGCGCATCTTTTAAAAAATATTGGGAAAGATTAATCAGCATGTGAAAAAATAGGGTACATAAAATAGACGAATCAGTCTCGTTGGCAAGGTGAAAATACAAATATTTTTGCAATATAGACAAATTTCCCTGATTTTCCAGTATTTTTACAAAGTTCCCTGACATTTCCCTGATTTTTCCAGAGTGATAAACCTCCCTGATTTTTCCACGATTCCCTGATTTCCAGATTCTGTAGACACCCTGTTTAATAATTTAAAGGGGAAAAAATTCTACTTGAAAATATTTCATTTTTTATATTAAAAGGCTGTAGGATGTGTAGTTTGTAACAATAAAATGTGTCTTTTTCCAGTACACAGTGATTAAGGACATTCTATAACAAAAATGATGTTTTATGCATTTAACAGAAGCAAAGCAACAGTACCAGTTTAAAATCTTGCAACCATTTAAAACTATCATAATACTTCATGCACACAAATATTTCTAAATTTTTTTAAGAGACATGAATGAATAAATTTCAGACACTTTCCATTATATGATCTGCTTTAAGTAAAAAACTTATTACAAATAACAGAGTTTTAAATATTTAGAGAAAAAACCCACCAGAATTTTTGTCAAGGAAATAGGCTAAAAGACATCGCAAAACAGCTTGGTGGCCAACAACCAAAACATTTTCTTGACGTTCAAGCTCCTGAAAATATAAGACAACCACAACATTTATTTAATGTGATCTATGATTAAGATTTTTTTATATATGTATATGTATTTAAAAGATTGCTAAAATATTTAACAGCCTAGGTATATATAAATATATATAAGATACCAATATTAAGGACAAAATATTTCAAAATGAAAAGATATAATAAAAAACATAAAAAGCTTACATTCATAATTACATGCGCAAATGCAGCATAATAATTTGAATGCTAATATATAACCATTAATTAAACATCACCGACCATCATCAAAAACTGCAATATTGTGAATGTTTGACTACACGCCATAAACCAACAATATAGAACTGCATGTGTAAAATAAAGTACCGTATACCTAATTACAAGAATTAACATGGAAGAAAAAAAGAATATGGATTCCGAAAAAATTGAAAAACATATATTGAATTACGTTTTCAAGAGTACAGAAAACAAACGATTTGCTTATATCATTGAATTCTGTACTCTTGAAAACGTAATTCAATATATAAGTTTTTCAATTTTTCAGAATCCATATTCTTTTTTTCTTCCATGTCAATTCTTGTAATTAGGTATACGGTACTTTATTTTACACATGCAGTTCTATATTGTTGGTTTATGGCGTGTAGTCAAACATTCACAATATTGCAGTTTTTGATGATGGTCGGTGATGTTTAATTAATGGTTATATATATTATATATATATATATATATATATATATATAAAAAAATGGAAGGTGCAACAGGACTCCCAAAGAAAGAATGAAAGAAAACAAGAATCCAAATAACATTAAAGTCGCAATAAAAATAAACTTTACAGCTTTAAAATAAATTAGAATTTATTTTTCAAAATAATCTTCAGCTAATTAAAAAAAATAAATAAAATGTGTGAAAAAGCAGAAATGAAGTCATGTAAGAATATATATAAATAGATGCAAGCTGAAGTAGCAAGAAAATTCTTTTAACTAAAATAATTACCTATGTTTAGCTGGAAAATGATAAATTACAATTTTTATTCCCCATTTATTATTTAACGTAACTGATTAAATTGCTTAATACTTATTCAGCTTAAATCCCTTTAAATTTTCAACAGATAAAAATAATTTTAAATATTAATTTGCAGTTTTAGAAAGACAAAAGGTTTGTGGTGAAAGTGATGTTGCATTTAATAGAATAGGTACATTTTTATCCCTTCTACCAAACCTTTAATGATAATAAAGATAAAATTTTCGCTCATTTTGGATTTCTCATGTGCTGGCATTAAGGTATGTGAAGTTGAAAGAATAATAAAATTAATCTAACAATGTAATGGGAATAAATTATTTAAAATTTTGGCCAAGTTCTTTTCCGAAATTTCTAAAATGTCTGGATGTTGTCACAAAACCCAAATACAGCAAAACTATTTGTTTTTAAATAGGGAATAAAAAATAATTGATAATAGAGATTTGAAACAAATATTTGTATTATAAAGCATAAACACACACATCAGTCTTGTTGATACTATAACGATGCTGGTAACAATGTGGTTAAAACTGTTATAACAATGGAATAATTATTCACCAAACCACCCACTCACTAAAATATGCCAGTTGGACCCAATTTGGGAAATTTATCAGCACTTGCTTATATGAAACCGTACTTACACACGTATGTGCATACATGTATCATATTTTGCACCAAAAGAGCAATTTTCAAAATAAACTTTTTGCTAACATGACAATTTTGAAAAATTCCAACAACAATACAATTAAAAAAACATATGTGGGATTTATGGCCCAAGATTGGTGAAGGTATCTTCTGCTTATATTAAAAATTCGATATTTCACAGTTTAACAATAGCACTTTTACTATAAGAAATGATGCATGGCCAACACATCTCAAAATGAGTGTACTGCAAAAAAAATCTACAAAATAAAAATGTTAAATTTTCAAAAGCACAGTATATTACCTATATTTTCCCGAAATCAGCATATGAGGCAATTTACCTAGTTTCCAATAACATTTTTTTAGTTATGTTTATGGTTTTCACTCAAGAAATATGTATAGCTAATTTTAATCAGGTGCAAAACATATCTGTAAAAACTATTTACTTTTCAATAAAAACTCACCATTATCACAGGTTCTAGCCTAGCAACAAGATCTTCATAAGACTGAAATACAAAAAAGTATAAATGAATACTTTTAAAATATGAATAAAAAAAATATTTTCTAAATAACAAGTTATAATAAAAGAAAATTTGTAGAAACAACAAAAAAAAATGTAGCATTATGACATTAAACTTCAGAGTAATGAAATTTAGAACAAAGATTCCATGAGATTCAGTAGGGTAGACTATACCTTTATAAGATTTCCTTTTAAATTTAATTTAAATATATTTTAATCATTTAACTCTGACAGCCTAGATAAAGGGAAATATTGCAATGTTTTCTCTGCATTTTCTTTTAAATGCTAAAAGAAGATGATTCTTTTAATAGTATGTAAAAAAAAGAAAAAAAAAAAGTTACAAATATGAATGTAATCCATGTGAGTATTATCAGTGTTCAATCTATTAAAAATTCATTAAATCAATAGAATTATGTTACTTTAAATAATGCTTATATTGCAGTGAAACCTGGGGCTTGGTGAACGTATTAATATGGGTTTGTCCATGAGAAGGTTAAACTTAAATACATTAAGTGTTGGCCAGATTTTATATTTTTCTTTTATTGTGTATGTTATTCATGTCCAGAATTACAATTGCTGCATACAGAGCTGAACATACATTTAACCCTTTACAATGACTTCCCAGATTAAATAAAAAACCAATACATTGATTGTCAATTCCATGCAGAACCACTGAAATGCAAAAGCTTAAAATAAAATTTGTTGCAAATCTAACAATTTACCCATTTTAAATATTTTTTTTCAATTGTCATTTATTTGTTATTAATGCAGAAAAGTTTTCAACTACCTTTTATTTATCACTCCACGAAAAATATTTTGGTCACTACAATTTTAAAACTTCAAATATAATTGAGGAAATCTGCCAAAGCAAAAATGATAAGAAAATTACCAATCAACTGCTATTGTCTTTTTTAGCAAAGACAGGATATTAAACCAACCAGTCTATCAATAAGTTCGAAAAATTTTGCACAGGATGGTGGGCATAAAAAATAAAACAGGGAGACATAAAAAGTTTAAACTAAACTCACCTCTCCTCTGGGATATCTGTAGTGAAACTTGTCTTGGTCACGGGCAGCAAAATCTTCTGGATATTTCTCCTGGATCTCCTCGTATGTCATTTCTTCACATATACCCTGTTAGGATGAAAGAGCAAAAACAGTTTCATAACCTATGTCATTTAGAATATTCATTCAAATCATTATCCCGATGCAATTGGAGAAATTTAAGGGAATTGTGGAGCAACAAGAAAGATTTTATACATTTTTATCATCATGAATTCAGAAATGTAAGTATATGTGTAACACGTTATATTACTTTATTACGCACAGAATCGCAGGAAGTTTAAGTAGTTCTGTGTCAGGGGTGACATTTGTTTAAGGTAAAATTGGTGGTGGCCAATAAATGAAAAAAGTAGTTATTAAAAAAAATTATCTGCCAATGGCCATCTTACATATTTGAAAAATTTCCAAAAATGCCACCCTCCATATGCTCTAAAGCATATTATTTCTATTCTTTGACATATTGTTTCTCAGAAGTTTTGCAAATCACTATACTCTTCTGTCTCCTTGAGTACCCAAAAGCTAGTGAACTAGGGTCTTTCTTAACCTTTTACTTCGTTACAGTTTACCAGTGGTAGGTAAAATTTTCCTGCATGCCATCCATGATTTTACTCTTGGTGGTTGCAATACGTTAATATTAATATATTTGATCGAGCTATTTAATTTTAGATAAATACTAGTAGAAATCTAAATAGTTTATCAGTTTCAAATTAAAAAAATGACCACTAGTTAAAAAAAAAAAAGTAGCCACTAATGCAATTGCTATTAATGGCCACTAATAACATTTCTCAGTTTTGTTTTCATTATTTGGTAGAGATGACGAGACAATTGCTTCCTTTCAAGCAACTTGATACTTCAGATGAACCATCACAGATCAGACAAAGTTGCATAAAAGCTAAAACAATGTATCAGGTTAGATTCAAATAGCAACATTAGCATTCAATAAACACTTTAAGAATATAATTTAATAATTTTCAAAAATATTTGCCAAAGACAATATAACATTCTCATAGAAACATTTATCATTAATGAGTATCTTGGCTATTTTAAAAAATCACATGCAGCAAAAAGCTACATTTAAAATCCAAGCAAAGCAGGATACAAAAAGGTAAAGAATGCAAGGTGAGGAAAAGACCAACATCTTCATCCCAATTTTTATACTAGAAGTGTAAGCAAATATACATACTGTATATTGCCATTTCAAGAAATACAAAAAACTACATGAAATACCATTGATTGCCGAGCAATGTCACTGATGTGGGTAACTGCCTGAATGGTAGGTAACCAATAATTTAATAATCACAGTTACAGAAAGTTGGTGAATAACATGCTCATGAGTGAAATACACAAGCAATGGCATCTCAATACCATAAATTATTATTTTTGACATATGATTAAAAACAGATATATCATGTGAAAAATAGCTTTAAACATATGTTTAAGATATTAAACTTAAAACAAATAAATTAATATGACATATTCTCGCATAAAAATGAACTAGACATTCATAATTTTGTATCAGATGTCATTTAATTACTTATTTATACAAGAATGACATACAGTCGAACTCGCTTACAAGTAGCCCTGATTTAACGAGAACCCGGATTTAACGAGGAAATCAAATACTTGGTTGGTACAATATTAAGTCATTTAATGAGCAAACCCCGGTTATACCGAGCAATATTTCTGTAATTCATGGAATTTCTATTGACTTCCACCTCAGTTAATCCTTTCTTGGAAAAATTCCTTTAACATTACGAAGTCAATCGAAATTGAGTGCGCAGAAAAACTTCAAATTTTTTCGAAGCCAGGGGTGCAAATGACGATTTTTTGGGGCCATGAGTCTTCTTCGAAGAACAATAACACAAGAAAGAGAAAATAAGACGGTTCAAAGCAAATTAACCAAATTCTTTCGTACTGTACAGAAATAAAAAATAAATAGAGTATGTATAATTAAGTATGCATGAATTTTTGCAATTTTTTACGAGCACTCTGTTATAACGAGAAAATATCACGGTCCCTGCGTGCTCGCTATAAGAGAGTTCGACTGTATCTTATCTCCCCTAGTTTAATTTACAAAAACACATTAATTTGTAAATTGAACTTGTTTATGGTGTCCCTTAATTAGAAAATTTGTTTAATGCAAAGAAAACTGGAATGACAAATCAGTTTAATGCTTCTAAATGAGACTTGTTTTAAAAAGGTATGGAGCTTTGTTTAGTCTAAATTTTTTACTTGATATTGGATAAAAAGTTACACCGATACAGATTTACAAAAGACTTTTCTAAAATTTTACAATGGTTCATAAAACTTAAGATTTTTAACCATTTGGAAAAATGATTTATTGTCCTCTGTCAGGGTAGGAAATCAAAAACATATCTGAAGCGTTTTATTAGTTGAATCCCTCATTTTATTCGTTTTCTGATTGGCCTATACAGTAATCTGTATTTTCCCTTTACTTTCAACAGAGATGGATACTTCTGTTGCCACTATGACAAAAAAGTAAAAACAAGAAAAAATTAATAACTCGGAAACAAATTGAGATACAGCTTTCAAACAAATTGCAATTAAAAATGCATTTTTTTTCTCTATACGACGATATAAAAAGTAATATTGTGGGATGTTTAGAAGTTTAAAAATGAAATTCCATTTAAAATGGGTCCAGGAATATTAATGTTTAATCCATGACGTATGTAATGCATGACCAGCTCCGTAGAAGTTTAAAAATTTACAGTACCGAAAATTGTAAAACTGAAATTTCTTTTAAAATTTTTCATGATGGGTCTAGGAATGCTAATGTTTAATCCATGGCGTACGTAATGTATGGTCAACTCCATGCGATTTTTTGTGTCTTAAATTTTAGTCTTTGAAAAAATCATTTTCCAAATGGTCATTGTAATTTGTTAAATTATTTTATTTATTTATTTATTTATTTTACTTGAAAAGTTTTGTATATTATTTAATTTACATAAAAAGTAAAATACATGTCATTTAGAAATCATTTGGTATGATCCATGTCAATTCAGGCAGCCAAAGAAAAAATCTTACCTTCATAGTCTCAGAAGTTTTTGAATTGAACATATGTTAAAATTCAATAAAAAATAAGATACTTGTATATTTTGGTTTTGCCCAAAAAAATTCCTGGCCCGAGATACAGGCTGCCAAAGATGGCATCCCGGGCACCATTTCCAATTCGCCATTTTCAATAAAAATTTTAAAGTGCTCTATCTCTAGAACGGTGCAAGATATTTTGTTGCGTTTTTTTTTATTTTAAAGATAATATTCTTCTGTTTAAAATGATATACCCAATTTTGAAAAATGTATTCAACTTTTCTTGTGGCAACCTTTAAAAAAAAAATTTTTTTTGAAAAAAAAGAATTTTTTTTTTTCGAAAATGCCAATCCTAAAAATTTTGATTTTTTTGCTGTTGATCAATACCATTGGGAACTATCTTCACTGTAAAGGAGAACTTCCACTTTTGAGTTTAACAAATTTTAGAAACATTTAAAAAAGTCAGAGAATTTTACAGGAACTGTATATATATAGTTCCAGTAAAAGTCACTGAATTTTTGCTTATTTGTATCATATTTGTAAGGATAAGCCTACTTATATATCCTAAACAAGTTAGAAATTGCAATATCAAATGTGGCAAATGAGGTGCGTGCATAGTATTAACTAGTTTTATAAATATTCAGATCTTGGTGCAATAAGTGTTACACTCTTCGGCAAAAAGGCATGAATACAAAATTTACTATAATTCCATATATTAAATTCAGTAATACGGAAGTAATATGAATCCATCTTAAAAGGACTTAATCGCCATGGCAACCTAGAATCATTGCCTATCATGGTATATCATTGAATCAATTATGTATTATAGGATTTTTAAATAGAATGAAGAAAACTTTTATTAATGTCTTTTATGTTTTAATTTGATTTTCATAGCATTTGAAGTGATACATACTTTATTGCAGAGGTTTACAAAAAATTACTTCCTGTGTCATAGAAAGTGCATAGTGTTTACAGGAACACAAAAGATTTCAGATACTTTACCTTATTGGAAATACTGTACATTAGCAATGATTACTAGAGGTGCATTTTTAGTTGTGATATGAGTTTTTCAGTTTAATTAAATATTTCCATATTACATTGTGTGTATAAAGGCTGTAGATCATATACAGGGCTACACAAAAGAAATCGTAAGGGTATTGCTGGAAGTGCATTGTTAGTTGTGTTTGAGTTTTTAAGTTTAACTAAATTTTTCCATATTATGTTGTGTGCATAAATGCTGTAGATCATATACAGGGCTACACAAAAGAAATCTTAAGGGTTTACTGAGTATGAATGAAAGTAGCTTAAAGGTGATTTTTAAATGAGTTATGCATTTTTACACTGAACTACATTTAGTATACTAAGATATGTTTGGAGAATATAGATAAAATGATATGCAAGTCCATGCAAAGAATTAGATACATGGCCGTCTATGGATGATAATCTCTGGAAGTGTGATTTCACTGGTTTTAAGGATGTTTTAATCTTAATTAAATATTAGCTAAATAGTGGCATGTATATAAAGATAGTAGGTAAAATACAGGGTTGTATGAAAGTATTCAAGTATGCTTCAGTTTATTGACATAAATTTCTAAAAGTCAAATTCCAACATAGTTGAAAGTCTTTATAGATTCGATTTGTCTGCCCATCTGTCTGAACTCTAACTTGTATTAATATAATTTGTATTGCTGTGTAATTGATATATGTTATTGAGATTGTTTTACTATGTTCGGTATTGAAAATAAAGTATGTATCACTTCAAATGCTATGAAAATCAAATGAAAACATAAAAGACATTAATAAAAGTTTTCTTCATTCTATTTAAAAATCCTATAATACATAATTGATTCAATGATATACCTTGATAGGTAATGATTCTAGGTTGCCATGGCGATTAAGTCCTTTTAAGATGAATTCATATTACTTCCATATTACTGAATGTGAATTTAATATGTAGAATCATAATAAATTTTGTATTCATGACCTTTTTGCCCAAGAGTAACTTATTGCACCAAGATCTGAATATTTATAAAACTAGTTACAGTACGCACGCACCTCATTTGCCACATTTGATATTGCAATTTCTAACTTGTTTAGGATATATAGTAGGCTTATCTTCACAAATATGATACAAATAAGCAAAAATTCAGTGACATTTACTGGAACTATATAATACAGTTCCTGTAAACTTCTCTGAATTTTTTAAATGTTTCTAAAATTTGTTAAACTCAAAAGTGGAAGTTCTCCTTTACAGTGAAGGTAGTTCCCAATGGTATTGATCAACAGCAAAAAAATCAAAATTTTTGGAATTGGCATTTCCAAAAAAAAAATTTTTTTTGAAAAAAAATTTTTTTTTTTCAAAAGGCTGCCACAAGAAAAGTTGAATACATTTTTCAAAATTGGGTATATCATTTTAAACAAAAGTATATTATCTTTAAAATAAAATAAACCGCAACAAAATATCTTGCACCGTTCTAGAGATAGAGCACTTTAAAATTTTTATCGAAAATCGCGAATGAGAAAGGATGCCAGGGATGTCATCTTTGGCGGCCTGTATCTCGGGCCAGAAATTTTTTTGGGCAAAATGAAAATATAGAAGTATCTTACTTTTTCTTAAATTTTAACATAGGTTCAATTCAAAAACTTCTGAGACTATGAAGGCAACCCCCCTGCCTGAGTTGATATGGATTCAGCCATTTATATCAGTGATAAATATTATTTGGGAGAGGGATAAGTACACTTATGCAACAAATAAATTATTTTCTAATTAAAAAACTAAATTTTCATGAAGAAAAGTTTTGTTTACTTGCTTTAAGCACATTTTAACTTACATTAAATACTTTTTTTAAACAAAACAATTGTAATATTTTTCTTCAACAGACATATGGAAACCAAAAGAAGAAAAACATGGCTGCCAACTTCTACACTTGTTTTCAGTCAACATTTTTGAACAAGAAATTTACTTCACAAATAAAAAAAGTCCTTCCGGCCAGTGCCGGGAGGAAGAGGTAGCTTTCATTTTCCTTATTTTAAAAAAGCCAACTTATATTATTCAAACACACGAAGCTCAATTTAGTGGAAACCGAATATAGGAGATTCAATATTAATTTTTATCAATACTAAATCATTATGAATGAGAATTTCGCGAAATTAGTCAGCTTTATCCAAGCTGCTTTTATTTAAACTAACTTATATTTGGCTGCCAAATTCGGCGATTTCTTAAAGTTCCTGCCATTTTAAGACAACATGGTGGATGAAACTAATCAGTGAACTTGGTCGAGACCTTAGTAATGGCTGTGCACATGCTCACTCACATCGGAATTGGTTGATATATACGAGTGCTGTCGCAGGCAAAAAATAAGTTTTTCAAAATGTCACCTACATTAGAAATTGAAACTGCTATATCTGAGCCATTTTTTAAGATAAAGACAAACAAAAAATGCTCGTGAATGCTTATATCAAGGTCAAATACTTATGAAAGAAACCTTTTTCAATTTCTATTATTTTTTTTTTTTTGCACCTCACTTTAAATATAATTTTTTTTAATTTAATGGCCGCCATTTTGAAACAAGATGGCTGATAAAGCTGGCCAGCGAACTTGG
Organism: Maratus speciosus; assembly: GCA_963932465.1. NCBI lineage: Eukaryota > Metazoa > Arthropoda > Arachnida > Araneae > Salticidae > Maratus > Maratus speciosus. Next base: position 641,249,964 of record OZ010786.1, on the reverse strand, counting down.
TTGAGATATTGATGTATACTATCCACATGCCTTCTTCCATCGAAATAGGCGAATACGTGTGTTATCGCGTGACAAATACAAGATCGTTTCAAAGTGTTAGCCATGCTAGAAATTTAAAGCGCTATAATTCAATATTTTTTAAGATATAAAGAAAAGAACAAATTTTCAGAAACAAAAACTGCTCCAGAATCTTTGTATCAAGGCCAAACACACAAAATTTTTTTTTTTTTTCACTTTCCAATTTTTTAATAATTTATTTTAAATTTTAAATTACTTTTTTTTAAATGGCAACCCTTTTGAAACAAGATAGCGAATGAAGCTGGCCAAGTAACTCGGTCGAGACATTGGTATGTACTATGTACAGATCAAGTTACATCCAAATCGGTTCATAAACACGCCTGTTATCGCGTGACAAAAATCAGGTCGTTTTAAAATGTCAGCCACAATAGAAATTCAAAATGCTATAACTCAGCCATTTTTTTAGATATAGACGAAACAAAACCAGTTCCGGAATCTCTGTATTAAGGTCAAACAATACGAAGAAAATCTTTTTCATTTTCCAATTTTTTGGTATCTCATTTTAAATTTAATTTTTTTTAAATGGCCGCCATTTTGAAACAAGATGGCGGATGAAGCTGGCCAACAAATTCGGTCGAGACATTGGTGTGTACTATGTACACACCGAATTACATCCAAATCGGTTCATAAATACGAGAGTTACAGTGTGACATAGGTCAGATGTATATATATATATATATATATATATATATGTCAATTTTGAACGGAGGGTGGTTTCGGGGTCTGGGGGTCATGATCGATGAAAATATACCAAAATTTTTTGAAATCGCTTTCCTCCGAACGGCTGCAATAGGTAGCTTTTTGTAATGAAAGCTACCTAATATGTACAACATTTCATTAAATATATGCAGCATGCATTTTATTTTTTCATTCAAAACATGTTTATTTTTAAAAATACAGAAGTTACTAGAAGCTATTGAACAATAGTTTAACCCTTTATCTACTGACGGTACTTATAAGTACCATTAAAATAACTTGTTATAAAATTCATTTAATACATTGATTAGTAATAATACAGTTTAGAATGAGTTATAGATGCATTACTTTATCTTGTTCCAAAAGCATTATTGGTTACACAAAAAACAAAAATATTTTTAAAAAGGATGATTTCTTTTGCCTTTGCATCTTTCTTCGCATTTGGGAGGGGAAGGGGGGATTTTTCAATTCAGAAATATTTCTATTGTAAGAACATTCTATTTGTACATTTCATAATTCTACAAAATACGAAGAAAAATATTTAAAATAAAAGAGTTGAGTGGGTTTATAAATATTGCACAAAATCCCCATCAATTCAAATTTAATTAATCCTTCTAAATCCTTTAATCCTTCTAAAATTTATGTTAATCTTCTAATCAAGAATGCACGAAAAATGCTTTAGAAGATAAATTTTTCATAAATTCATAATTCAGTACATAAAGGGTTGAAAGAACTGCTTCATTGGCTATAGAATGTGACCAATAGATAAGATTTTGTTGCACTAGGTTTTAGTTAAAGCAATAAAAATAGTTGAAACAGATAAGAAACTTACTGCATCGATTTCATTCAGAGCTTTCCACCTTTCTTGTGGTGCATCTATACCAGCTGCTGTCTGTATAGTTCGCCTCAGCTGACTAGTCCAAACTCTTAAACGAGGAATATTTTGTTCTTGAATAAATCGTGCAAGAGCGTGGGCATACTAAAAAGAATATAAGGAATATTAACCATTATACTTTAAAAAATAAAGTATTAATAAAACTTGTACATATTAAGAGTTAATACTTTTTCAAAAAGTATTAAAACTTGTACATATTAAGAGTTAATACTTTTTCAAAAAGTATTAATAAAATTTGTACATATTAAGAGTTAATACTTTTTCAAAAATTATTAATAAAACTTGTACATATTAAGAGTTAATACTTTTTCAAATCGAGCATAAATGGGAATAAATATTTAATAAAAATTTATTTGAAAAAGCTTTAAATCTAATACTGAGCTGTCAAATAGTAATTTTGAATCTCTCAAAATTAACAAACCTCTCTTTATATGTACGAAATAAGTTTTATATCATCGTATACCCCTACAAGCATAATTTGCTAATCTGAAGTACAAAGCTGAAAATTCTTGCTTTCAAAACTAAAATAACAAAGCTGAAAATTCTTGCTTTCAAAACTAAAATAACTTTTATTAAAATTAGTTTATTAATGTTCTTACTGACAAATAGTTTTTTCATTAAGAATGTATTAACTGAACCTGGAATTTGACACTATTTTACATGACTCAACAAATTTTAAAAAGAGTGTGCACATTAAAATGTTAAATTGCTGAAAATTAAGACCATTTATTTTTTATAAATTCCTATTTCTCTTAAAATTAGTTCCTTACTGCATCCCTGTTCCTCCACCCCCCCCCCCCTTAATTTTCAAAATAACTGTATTGTATAGCATACCAACAGAGAAAAGATGTGTTATTTTAAAAGAATAAAAAGTTCACTGCCAAAAAATAGGTACTTCTTAGTTATAGCAGCCCCCACGGATGAATCCCTAAGTGACAGAGATATACAGCCAAGTAAAGTTGTAAAATTTTGCAATCCTAATGAATCACCCATCGCATATTTATGTTATCGTCATATTGCTTTTTCAATGATGTTCCAGTTTTAAGAATTGCACGATGCATTGTTTATTAAATTGCATGTATTTCTTTTTATATAAATGTGGAAGCAGTCTTTACGTAGTACAGGGGTCGATGCAATCTCGTTTTATCAAAAATGAGGACTTTTACCCAACAATGATGTGAAAATGGTCATGATATGAAACTATGTTAATATTACAAAATGTTTTAAATGGAATAATTTTTTGTTATACTCCATATGTTATTCATGCATAAAATTAGTTGAAGATAATTGTTGATTAGATATTAAAATAAGACTATACAGTAGACTCCTTCGAATCCGCACAGATTGGGATCAGAGGTTGTGCAGATTTTAGAATTTTGAGGATTTCTGATCATTGCATTGTTTACATTTTTGAAACAATAATTTGAATGTAATAATGCAATCAAAATTATAATGAATGCTTGCAATATAGTGAAATATAATAATAAACTAAAATAATAAAAAGTAAGAATTTTTAAAATGATTGAATTATTAAAAGTAAAGGACAAGTACATAATAATGTATAATTAAATATGCATAATAAAGATAACATTTTTCTTGAATTATTCAATGAAACTTTCTTCTTAAAGGTACCCTATTAATTCACATAAAAGTCCTAAAGCAAGGACATTTTATTTCAGAATTAGGCAGACTTAACCCTTTCGCGACGGGTGTGTCATATATATTCTCAAACTCTCTTTACACGATGGCACGTCGCTCAATTCAACTCTCTACGGGGACAGTGTGGTGTTGGAGTATATCTATCTCTGAGGACAGGGCATTTTGTGTTGTTAAGCCTAACCTTTAAAAAAAAAAATCATAGAAAATTTTTGCTGCTGATTGAATTGATTATTTGTGAAACTAACAAATAATGTAATCATAAATACAAAACATTCTGAAAATATTTTCATCAAAATCTATAGGCAAAAATAAAATATTTGACTTATCTTAACTAAATATTATACAGAATCTTTATATGGAATCAGAACGTTATATAAATCTACACTTAAGCAAATCCAAAAAATGATAAAACATACTATGATGGCGGTCAGAGGTCTGCGCAGACAGGCTCAATTTCTCAATAGAATTATTCATGATTTTACTAAGGTATGTTTCTAAGCTTATATCCAGCCACAGATGAATAAATTTTTTACCCGACTGAAAAGAAGGGTTATGTGTTTCACGCGTATGTGTATGTGGATTTCTTTATACCCTCGAAACATCCCAAAGGCTGGATGGATTTTAATGAATGAGGTCTCTATCAATTCATCTTAACGGCCCGACGGTTATAGGTTAAGTTTTGTTTTTATAAATTCAAAATGGCAGCCGTAAAATATAAAATGGTGGTAGGGACGAAAAAAAATGTATGCACCCTATTGAGTGGCATAGGTCTTAAAATGAAGACTACGTTTCATTGACTATTTTACAGTCAGAAGCTCCGTTAAAATATTATACAACCTAGAAGTTGTGTATATATTGTGGATATCTAGCTTTACTGCAGCTCTAACCATCATAGACATCTACAGACCTCGTCAAAACAGTGTTTATAGATAGGAACTAACAGTTAAACACAACTTAAAAGTAATCAATACAAGTAAATAAAAAAAAAAATACGTAAGTAATATAAACAAGTAATATAAAAAAAAATATTTTAAGTCAATTCCTACTTAGGTCAATAAGAGAATTTTTTTTTCTCCCATTCTTTTTTCCTTTTGAATGGTGCTTAAAATGCCTTGATCAAGAAGAGGGCTCTCTCGGTCTTAAAATACCATGATCAAGATTCAAAAAATAAAATAAAATTCCTCTCTCGATTATTGAAAATTAATTTAATTTAATTAATGAATTAATATTTGAAAAAAAACTGGATTAATATCAAGTGTCATCCACTACAAGTTTAAAAAAATTTATTTGAGCTTGATTGGATGAATAATAAGTATTTTATTAACGATTGAAAATTTGAACAAGATATAGAGAGAGTGTGAGCTATAGTAAGAATAGAAAAAAAAAATTGTTTCACATTGATGAGAAATAATTAGTTCACTTTTCACGCAGTCGGGTTTTTTGATTTTTTAAATTTAATTGTTTATTTCAAATTGTGTCTAAATATGAAATGGGCTGAATACCATCACTGGACAGTAAAGTTTCCTCAATGACATTAACTATTATTAAAATAAAGATACAATTTCAAGTATACTGATACATTCTACACGTTAATGATTTAAAAAAATCTAATGTAAACATTACCTCCCATCCACGGTCTGATAATTCTGCATCACCACCTATACGACCCTTCAAATTGAGTATGCTTTCACCATGCTGAAAATTAAATACAATAAACATTATATCTTAAAATTAATGGATGTATATTTAAGGTAGTATATACAACAACAATCTACATACTCGAGTTAAATAAATAGATCTAGGTAAGATGTGTATATTCATCAGGTAGTAGACAACTCTACTTTGGATGTGACCTAAAAAATAAAATCAATGCTATACAAAAGCTACAGTGAAAAGCTATTAGCACAATAGCCTTGTTTATAATTAATATAAAAAATTTTCAATGAAATTAAAAAGAAAAATATTCTTGAATATAACATTAAATTTTTCAACTTCTTAAATTTATTTTATCAGTATGTCATTGTATTAACTTCATAATTATTTAAACTACCTTTACCCTCCCATCTAGTTCCTAACTTCAGATTATTGTTAAAGAGAAGTTTGTATTTATTCAAATGAATTAGATTCACAACTCAATGAGATTCCAATATGAATCTACATAATATTCTATTTTATGAACTTTTAAATATGCTATGATAGCACAAACAATTCATACATCAGTAACAACCGTACTCATTGACTTCTCCTCTCCCCCCTTTTTTTTTCAGTCAGATTGAAGAAAAACTACAGAAGCATGGTTTTACACATGACTGACAAGATATGGTAGTGAATTTTAAAAAATATATATTTTTTAAAAAGTCGCTATTTAAAATAATCTTTTCCAAATGAATGATGTAAAATTAAAAAAAACCTATAGGTTTGGAAATACAGGGAGAGTTAAATATAAACCAGACTTTTGTTCCTCATCTCCTCAGAATCCCTAGTGGGTTTTGCAGAGTGAAGCTTTGAAAATTGGATTTGTTATGAGTAGGAACCTGATAAGGTGCATTGTTTCTTTCGGTTCCTTCCTCAGCACAGACGTGAGTAAGAAGGCAGTTCCCTTGTTTGCAGTCCAATGAATTAGTGAAATTTTTAATGAAGAAAGGCATTAAACCTAACCATCAGAAATTTTCACTATGTTGAAGGAAGAGTTTGACAATACTACATAGTCTCGTAACCCCAGCCATTAATTACTTATGTAATGGCGAAAAAAAACCAAACAATACAGAAGTCGAGGTACACATGCGCAATTGGTTGACGATTCAACCTCAAAGTTTCCTTGAAAAAGGGATCTACAAGCTTCTTAAAACTCTGGGGAAAATGTACAGAACATGTAGAAGACATGAGAAAAAGTTTTACTTGTATTTTTCTTATCAAAAGTCTGGTTTATATTCGACTCCCCCTCGTAGAATTATAATTTATGGCTAAGACTTTTTCTGGTAAACAGCACCTGAAGAGTTTAAGTATTATTCTCTCTACAGCAGAAAATAATAAAATGTAAAGTTGTAGTCCTAATTTCAAAAACGTGACATTTTCAAAACTTGCACTTTTGAAATGAGATAATATAAAAATATCTACTTACAAATTGATGAAGCTTGCTATAAAGAAAAATCATGCATCAGGCATAGATTATAAAACACTTTCCAACACTAACAAAATATTAAGAAACTCCATTTTTTCACACAATGAAATGTGATATCAAACAAAGTAATTAAAAAAAAAAACCCTCACAATTAAAAACACATTTTAAGCAATTTAAACACAGTAAATACTGATGCTTACAAATTGTTTTATGAAGCCCTGTATATGACCTATAGAATTTACATACACCACGTAATACAATGAAAATTAGATAAGTTTAAAAATTCCTGCGCCCACAATACATTAATTTGGCGAGAGCCCCATTTATGGAAAATTCACTACTTTTGTTTATGATATTAAGCATGAACTAGTAAAATTATAAAAAAATATTAAATTTTTTTTAAGATGCGGAAACAAAAGAAAAAGCATTTTTATATCACTGTAAGTGTTACATTATTGTAACAAACAAATATTTTATTCGATTCAAGTGATGCATTAAAAAATTGCCCCCCCCCCCCCCCCTCCTTTTTTTAAAAATATATACACACATTGCAATAAAGGAGAAAAAAAAAAAAGCATTATTTAAACTACTTGGGACTTCTATGCTTTTTTCTCAACATATAATCAGAGGTATGTGGAGGTATTGGCCATATACCTTCTGGATTTTTTTAAAAGAAGCTCTGTATACCATCTGTTTCTCAAATAAAGATATTGGATATTCTAGCCATGGACACTCATGACTCTAGCGTATTGTTCCTCTGTTTTTTTACCACTAAAACACTGCATGTAATTAAATTAATATTAATCGATTAATTGAAAATAGATAAAAATATTTTGTCATAAGGGACACACAACTGTATACAATTTCTATAACTCTAGCACACCAGAGAGCGAGTGAAAATTGAATTACGAAATTCCAAGTTAAATGCAAATAAATACCTTCATGCCTGTGGACCAAGACCTTTTCACCAGCATTGAATATCTTCATGAACGAGTAGGTCGCTTCGGCTTCTTCATCCAGAGTCTGGTACGCTCTCTGGTAGTGTTCTATTCTCTGCATGAAGTCGTGAAGCGCTTCCTCTTTATCACTATCGCGATAATCCGGACTGTGAACTTTGACTTCCTGCAGAATACCAGTTAGGAATAAACTCGCAGAAAAAAAAAAAAAACCAACGATCTTATATATATATAAAAGCATTTATTTCTCTTTTGCCGATAGCAACAAGTGGTTTGTGGCAATAAAAATTATGGCAATTTTCAAAAATTGGCTAAAATTAAGAAAACTAATCAAGAAATCGATTTGAAAATTTCAAAGCTAATGTAGAAATTTTTTACACCAAATATCCATTCTTTAATTGGTCAATTTTTTTTTTTTTTTTTTTTTTTTTTTTGAAAAAACTGACTGCAACAGTACAAAAATTTGGAGAAAAACCAGATAGGGATGAGCATTCATTTTCAAATATTTCACAATAAGACAAGGAGTAGGAATATGAGTAAGTACAGAAAGCAGGTGAACCTGACATCATTGAAAGAATAAAAAAAACAAAAATAAAGTCATACAGGAAGTATAACAGACATTTTCGAACATTTGACAATAATACAAGGATAGAAGAAAAAATATGAGTAAGTACAAAAAGCAGATGGAATCCTATTTGAAATAAAACTAGCATTTTCAAATATTTGTAAATAATACAAGGAACATCAATATAAGTACAGAAAGCAGATAAACATGACATGATATTTAAAAAGAATATATGATTAATGGCTTTTAGAAGAAAAAGGAATCATTTACAAAATGAGAATTTATTTCTATTTCAATTTTTTCCCAAGAATCAAGATTATAATTTAGGCTAAGAACACATTAAAAAAAAAAAAAAAAAAAAAAAAATACTGGTATAGAAGGAAAATTTTTTAACACTTGCAATAAATTACAAAAACAGCATATCTGCACAAGATTCATGTACTGAAGGAAAAAAAAAAAAAAATTACGTTGACATTTATTAGTCCGTACAGAGTTTAATTGTTAAACTGATTTTCTAAACATTCTTAAAATCTTGGGCAACATCGGGTACTTCAGTTAGTGATATAGTATTTATCTTACATATATTTTTTCAGACACATTTTTCATTAATGTATAATTAATTTCAAGTTTAAAAATCAAACATCTTGTTTTAATGAAATATGAGTACTATATCAAAAGCCTCTTCAAAAAACTTGAATAATCCCATTCATCACTGTGCATTTTGTATGTGCACAGGAAAAAGGATGTTGACATCAGAAACAATATGCAGGATACTTAACCTAAAAGTATAACGGAAATTCAGTGTGCAATGTTAGATGTTGGCGAAAAATCCTATCCACTGATACCTCATTCATCAATGTATGCTACACATTGGTTGAGAAAAAGCGATGTTGACAAAAGAAATAATATACAGGGAGAGCACAAATAATAGACCCAATTTAAAATAATTTTTTTTTTTTCTTCAAAACTACTGCACATATTACAATAAGTGATACACTAATTTAAAGAGAAATATACCACTTTTTTTCAGTTACAAATGTACGATGTGTGACCCTCTTGTTACATGGCATACGTCTAAACTGTAATCCAGTTTGTTCCAAACATTTTGTAGCATCACTGTCAATGGTTCTGAATGCTGCACAAATGCTTCTTTAAATTCTGGCAGTGGTTTCGGCTACATAAACAATGTCTTTGACACTGCCAGAACTTAAAGAATGCATTTGTACAGCATTCCGAACCATTGACAGAGTGATGCTACAAAATGTTTGGAACGAATTTGATTACAGATTGGATGTATGCTGTGTAACAAGGTCACACATCAAACATTTGTAACTGAAAAAAAACTTTATATATTTCTCTTTAAATTCATGTATCACTTATTGTAAGACAGTAAACTCTGTGTAAGACTGAAATCTGTCTAACTCAAAGATTTTCAAGTCCCTGCGAATCCATAGACAGAGTAAAATTTGTCTAAGGCAGAATATTGTCTGCTGCGAAAATTTTTTTTTGTTCCGGATCAATTCCGTCTTAGAGTTTACTGTATGTGCAGTAGTTTCGAAAATATGATCTTTTAAAATCAGGTCCATCATTTGTACTCATTCTATATGTGTAGTAAATTGATTTAAGGAGGTGAGTATAGTACAGTTGAAAGTGAACAAAACCTTCAAATAAGATTGCAGTGAAACTGAATTTTTACCAAGTTGACTCAACTATTGACAAAATTGATTTTTTAGCCAAGCAATTAGTGCTAAAACGGGAATCTAATGCTGTCTCCTGTAAACATTTTTTCTATTGCTTGTTGTTCCTCTTCTTTTCTTCCCCCCCCCCCCCCATTTCTCCTTTGGGAATACCATGATCGATGGTTTTAAATAAATATTGCCCGTTCCCTTTTTTCAAGTGATTTTAAAATTCAGATGTTTTTAAGATTGGAAGCTCCTTTTAATCCATATTTAATAAATGTTGACCATTTGATTTAAGCGAAGAATTACATTGAAGCTTTCTTCCTTTTAATCCGATGGGAATTTTAAAAAAATTCATTCAACAATATTTTTGGTCAAGAAGGAAACTACCTTTCCAACTATCTTTACTAGATCAAATAAAAACTTATTCACGAAGAGTGCCTTCATTGCTACTGGCTCCATTTTTGATTTCAAGAACAAACGTATGAAATTTTATTTCTTCTCTCTATCTGACCCAAAAGAATAGCATACATTTTGTATGTCCCCCCCCCCCTAAAAATAATTCACAATGCACTAATTAAATCTATATGATCTAAAATTAATCTTGTCATATCTTAAAATTCTATTGATGATCTCTCAACTTTCAAATTGATCTTCAATGATCTTTTTCATCTACCCCCTCTCCCCAATATTTTATTCTCACCACATTTCCTGAACTCCCTGTTTCTAATTGTTTAGGAGCAAACTTTGGTTGTCTGTTCAATAAACTTTTTGAATATGTATTGCAGAATATTTAATTACTGCAATTATTTCTCAAACTATGAAATGGCTATGAGAAATCAATATTAAGATCAGTATTCAGAATCATTATTATCAAAATATAAAATTTATACAAATTAAATACACTGTACTATTTAAAAAAAGAGGCTTTATTTTCAAATTGAAAAAATAATTACATATAAATGAGTAAAATATAGTGTCTGGGGTATCAAAAAGAAATTTTCCTAACAGAATTTTATAGGTATAAAATGTTCATGAAATATTTAGAAATAAATTAGTTTGATACACATGAGACAGTGTGCGAATTATTTTTTTAAACCAGCATTTCACATTTGCCAAATTTCCCCGTTTCTAATAGACTCCCATTCAAGTAATCAGTTTTGAACCAGAAGTTTATTTAATGAATGAAATCAAGTAGATTTCAATAACTACTACATATAAGCAAGAAAGAAAATTTCTTGTTTAAAGTGTTTTTTTTTTTTTATCCCTTTTAAACTAGAGGCTGGCAAATATTGTATTTTCCTTTTAACATAGGATTCCCATTAATAAAAGAAAGAAAGAATCAATTTTTATTTAATGAATAAAATCAAATAGATTTCAAATCATTACCATATAGAAACAAGCTACATTTAATTAAACTTTTTGGTCCAAAGTAAGCTTTTTTTAAATAAAAAAAAATAAATAATAAACAAAGAAACTGGAGTGTTGGCAAGCACAAAACCACTTCTGTCACTATTTATTCCATAACAAATTTGACTTCATCCAACCCAGTTTCAATAAGCCCATTCAAAAAGTTTCAATTTTCCTTAAAATAGTCAACATAAAGTACAATAAATATAGATTACATTTGTAATTAATAAAACTACCCCAATGTCAACTCTGCAAATTATACTCCAACGCTTTTTTCTATGAAAATTTTATCAAATACTTTCATTTCACAGGAATCAATATCTCTGTACTAACTCTTCGTTGTATCTAATTTTCAAAAACTAATTTGTTTTTCTTTCATTAAACTTTTTGAAACTGCATTACAGAATTAATGCAATTATGCCTCAAAATATGCAATAGCTATAAGAAAATCAATATTAAGTTTGGTATTAACAATGCCATTAATATCAAAGAAATATAAGTAAATAAAAGGATACTCAAGCATTAAATTTGTGTAAAATAATGGAAGCATATTCATACCCTTATATTAACTTCAATAATATTTGGATCATTGCAAACAGATTCTATGAAGAACAGCTTGAATCCGTATTTTTCACATACAAAGTCATAAATCAGCTTCCGCCTGTCTTTGGTTGTGTTTGTTGCATCATATACCTGAAATTAAAAATTAAGTAAAAAATTATGAAACAGACATTAACACAATTCTGAGATTTTAAGTTTCTATTTTTTTTTTTAAACATAAGGAGTCATTCATTAATTATGTCATGATTTTTTTTTTTTTTTTTTTACCCCCTTCCTTCCTCTGTGTCAGTGATATCCATAACATACATTATGATGATTGACATTAGAAGTATAATAAGCGGCAGAAATAAAATAGAATGTAACAAAATTGAAACTTGCGAGTAAAATTAAAATATTTAAAATGAATTTTTAAGTGAATTAAATTTATAACATTTCAAACGAACAAACTTTAAAAAATAATGATTTTTTTTTCATATCATGCAAAGAGTTAAAATTACTTACTGCAACTTCCCCTTCCGTTTCCAGCCACTTACAAACATCTTCTAAAGCATCAAGGGCACATTTACTGAAAAAGCAAATGCAAAATCAATACAATTTCACTCAAACATTTTTTTTAATTAAAAGAAAATAACTATTTTAAAATTATAAGATGAGGGAGGAGCATCAAATGTTATATATTAAAATTAAAACTTTAAAAAAAAAAAAGGCAGCAAAGATTAAATTCAGTTACTCTAATCCAAACAAAACATAAAGAGGCTATTTCACTCACGCAAAAAACCCCTGCTTGCTAATGTTAATCCTATGCGAGAAATTTTTAAAATATTTGCATTTCAATATTTTTACATATTTTTTTGCATTCGATAGCCGAGGTCGATCTCTACAAAAGGTCGTTTTTTACTGTTTCGACTTTGTTTACAGGTTTTTCTTTTATTAGGATACTTTCATTTTTGAAATTCAAACAAAATCAAAAAAAGTAAAAAACAGCCTTTGTAGAGTTCGTTCTTACAATAAATAAAAAGGCTTAAAAAAATACTAATACACAGACCTACTAGTTTTGTACACACAATCTAAAAAAATTTTTTTTTTTAATTGCGAAGGGTTTATTTTATTAATCTTTAAAATGTCACTGATTGTACGTGTGAAACTAGTATGTCTGTTTATTAGAAGGTTTTAAGTATTTATATTAAACCATTTTTAGCACATCTTTTTACTTTATGAAGAGTTTGCTTTCATGAAATTAAATTTTGTGCAGGGAACCTTAAACAGCCCCCAAAATTTTTGCCTGGATTGACTCCTGCTGTTTTCAGATTTTTGTATAAGTGGAGTCTGAAAATTACATACTTATGTTCACATCTTTATTTCAAAGGAAAAACATGTCTCGCAAGAGATTTTTTATTCAATAGGAAATATGGTTAGTTTTCTTCATTTACTGAAATAAAACCAATTTTCAGAGATGGTTCACTTCAAATTTTTGCATTCAGTTATACATGCATTAGATCACTTGTTGCACTAAAGAAATGCACTAACCGAGTAGTTATACTACAGCATAGTGCTATAAATAGTTTGCAATTGCACACCAATAAAAAAAATTGAATCAAATTTTTGTCCACCACAGTTGTTACCACAGAGTTCCAAGTATAACAGAGATGCAAGTATACCATCAAAACGGTCTTCAATATGAAGCAAGTTATTGTTTCAATTTAGCTATCCTCATTGGGCCCAAATGGAACAAGTATGTGGTACAAAGTCTGTATTCTTTCGTTTGGGAGTTTTAAAGGTCAAGCATGCCAAAGCAAGCTGCAGGAATTTGGGGTGAATTGTAACCAGTTTTAAAATTTTATTTTTGGCTTCACACTAAAGCAGCACATTTCCTCTATTTTTCTTCTACCTCTATGGTCCCAACCAGTATGCCCAAAATACATTGTCTACTAAAATGGTTTTGGATGACCAAATATTTTTGCAAATTCGGCAAGAAACCAATTTATAATGAGGTATATAAGTATGTTTTGCAATAAATACATTGGTTAAATGTGTTTTTTCCTTCTTTTAATTAAGCTAAACAAAACAAACCTATATAAAAACTAATTTATATTTTTGTGCTAAATTTTCAAAGATAAATTTTAACACAATAAATTAGAAATGTGTGAAAATTATAAAGTCAAAAGACAGGTAGTTTTCTTTTTTATTATTTTAGAATTCTACAACTAAACAAATAGTTCTTAACTAATATATATATATATGATAATTTTTTTAAAACTTTATTTTAAGAAATGCAAGTGTACAATTTGATAAATACAAGAAAATCTTATTATTGAAAATTTGCCATCTTTCTTTACATTTATGATTACTGACATGCTTTTAAAATGCAATAACAATTTATGTAAAATGCATAAATTGCTGAAATAAATTCACATCACAAACATTTCTCACTTGCACAGTAAAAGATAATATTTGTATGATTGTTCCATAAGAACTATGATTATTGGCTGTTTCTTCAACTTGTTTTCTTTCCCTTATCTTTTGTTTCAGTCTTGCTGCTGCTTTCATAGTAGAAGCACACCTTGATTGTGCCTGACGAAGAAGCACCAAGTTCTTTCAAAAGGCCTAGCACATTTAAAAAATTTTTTATGGTGTTTTAAGAAGACCTTTAGTTCTTACTGTTTCACATCAGTTTTAACTTATATTTTTATAATATTGTTCCATAGCACAAACATTTTGTGACTCTATACAGAGATTTGATACAATTTGCTTAACTAAGTTCGACCTGATATGAGTACAATAAATTATTTTATGGAAATTTTATCATTGATTTCTCTTACTAGTACATTAATAACATAAAATGCAAAACACAGAAAATGGTAAAAGATAATCCATAAATATCACTGATTATGAAATTGTTTTGCAGACAGACTAAAGACAGTCAGCCAGCTGCTAGACCCTAGATTAAAGTCCACCCTGCAGAGGTACAATTTAGAGGTATAGTTCTCAGAATGATTGTTCCCAAGGACTTTAGCAAAGTACTTTTAGTCTGACTTACAAAAGCTGCTTAATTATCGCAAGTGTCTAAATGGCACCGACTATAAAGAAATAAAACACTTAAGAATTTAAGTAGGGGAGGAGAAAAAAAACATACAGCAAGCCCACTTTCCAACATCTAATTATGCATACTGAAGTGTAGACTTCACTGAAAATAACATGACAACCATCAACAAATATGGAAAGTCAAATTATCAAAACTGTATAACACTGCTGAAGTATTAGGTTTTAAAATGATACAATAAGAAGGCAAGACTCACTTTCTAATAGCCATCGCTTGCACATTGTCAGGACGAAAAAAATCATGACTTTTGTAAGCCTCAGTAGCTAGTCTTCGATACTCGCCAACATTAAAAACTAAAAGAAAAAAGGCATTTCAATATAAATCTTTATTAACATATAAATATGCAATTGGTAAACAACAGTGGTTGGTTGTGTTTATTACGGCCAATTATCAACAAGAGGGATATAAGCCCTAAGGAGGGGGGGGGGGGATGACCTCCGTGTATTTATGCATGGGAATCCACGGTTCGAAGAAAATCACGAAAACTCCGAACGATTAGGCTGACAGGGGCGATTGGGTTCAAACCCAGCACCTCCGAGTAAATAACAGTGAATTCATGATTTAACAAACCAAAAGCAGTGGCATAAAAATTCAAAAATTATATGGACTCAAGCAATTATTTTCAAATAATCCTAATTTAATAATTGGGATTAACAAATATTAATAGAATATTTATGAAAATTGTTCAAACTAATAGTATTATCACATAGTCAATTTAATTATTTTAGAAGATTTAAGATACTGAACTCGAGGGAATTATGCAGAGTTTCCTCTAGTTTTTAAAAAAGGGCATTTTTTAAAATCATAGAGGCACTTTTTAGATTCTCAAAAGCATTTTGATATTTAAAGGCACTTTTAATAATTAAAAGTAGGAAGAAGATAGTTTTTACCATGCAAAAAAACTTTCATTAGAAAAAGCAATAATGACAAATTTTTTGACTGAGAGGTTAAAAGGGCAGGCAGGGTGCAGCACCCTCCTGAAACTGTCTGGAAAAAGTAGATTATGATTATCAAATTGAGACAATGGGGTATCCAGAAAGACAGAATGCTCATAAAATAAAAGTATTTGATATAACTTTTAAAAAATCGCTGCAATCAGTGCATGTAATCATTCTGTTAAAAATCTCTTAAAAACACTTAAAATTTTACTTATATTTACATCAATATGAAACTGCAGTTTGAAAGACTTCATATCAGGACAAGTATATAGGACTTTATATCAAGGCAAGTGTGGCATCAGACACTCACTTTGTTGGGATTTCCAAAGTGAGACTATAAAAGCCCCCCCCCCCCCCGAAAAAAAGGTACAGAATACTAAAAAGGAATTTAAAATAAAAATGTTATTTGTAGATCTAAAGTTAAAGCACGTCATTTGCAACTGCAGATATACATGGGTTGTTCAATAAGTTTTGCCTCCACTTCTAACTGACTTTATTACCAGAACAAAATGAAATATTTTATATTGACAAGTAACTTTGAAATATTTGCAGTAGGACAACTGACATTTAAACAGTGAAACAGAGAATGCTGGACTGTACAGAAGTGAGGTTAAGACAGCGTGTGGTGATCGAATTCCTGACAGTGGAAGGATTCTCTGCTTAATGTGCCAGTTATCACAAATCTGTTCATCGACACGTTCTCTATGCTCTGCCCTGTCTGCAGTCTTCCACCGTCCATAGCCATGTCTTATCATGCACACTCAACATGCCTGGGTTCTGCGTTCAGCTTTCACATATCCATCTCCTGATGGTACTTCAGTCCACACATCAGGGGCGTGCCTAGCGGGGGGGTGTTGGGGGTGTAACACCCCCCCACTTATTTGGAAGAGTTGGTAAAATTTAGAATAGTCGGAAAGTTAAGAACACACCCTGCAAAAAGTACCCTCTCCCGTCGTCAGTATCATTTCAATTCTCTGTTGTCCGTCTTTAAAGGGGAAAAGAAAGAACTTTTCAAGGAAGATTGTGTATGATTCTGTGTAGGAGGGAGGGGTTGCCAGATAGTGGAGGTGATAGATATAGAGAGAGAATCGCGTTTCTGAGAATTTGAGACTTTCGTGAAAGGAAGGGGGAGGGCGTGGTTGCTGCAATCTCTATTGTAAGTTTTCCCATGTAGCATCTTTAATTGTTCCCTTCTGCTATGGACTGATTCTTAGAATTTGGTGACCTCTTGGCTCTGGATTTGGCGCTAGTTATTTGAGGTTGCTGCATTTAAAAGATGAAGTCACGGACACAGAAGAAGAGCGATTTGCAAATGTTTGTTTTTGTCGCATGATGGCGGGTAATTCAGTGAAAATTTTATGCACACACAGTGATCGCGTACACACACATTTCACAGAAAAAAATAAATTTATATCGCCACATAAGAAAATTTCATCCGAATGAAAACATCGACCTCCGGAAAGGGAAATGGATTCAATGTACAATATGTAAATATTTCTGTATTTCTATTAGAGGACTGCACAGTCATATTCATACAGATCATCCAGATGTAAAATTATCTTTTGAAAAGGCTCCTGTATAGCCCCTCTCCCCCCACCCCCCTTCTACAGTCAGTTGGAATATCGCTTTCCCAAGCTCGTGCACAGTCTTACGACACCACGTCATCAATGTCGGGCCGCATTTTAGACTGGCAATCAAAACTTTCAGAAATAGCTTGTAGATCTATCTTATACATGCCCTGCCTCGCGCATAAAGTGAATTTATGTGTTGAACTGGCGTGCGAAGAAAGCAATATAATAAAATATTTCTACGACAGTATTCAGGATCTCTATAACTTCTTTTCACTGAGTACAAGGCGATTCGGCATACTGAGAGAGAAAATTGAAATTCTTCAGAAGAGTCTTACCTTGAAATCTTTGTCGAAGACAAGATGGACTATGCGAGCGGATTCAGTCAGAGATATTTTATCGTCCTATGATGCCCTCATCCATACTCTGCAAATTATTTCTCAAGACATGAAGGTTGACAAGGATGCTCGAGCTAAGGTGGCAGGGTTAAGAAGCAAAATGATGTCATACGATTTCATTGTTTCTTTACTTGCAATGAAAACAATTATGTTTAAGACAAAGTTAGCAACAGAGCAATTGCAACGTGAAGACCTGAACATTTTAGAGGGAACCGTCATAATGCAGAAAACTTACGAAAGCATTCAGAAACTGCGGAATGATGACGCGGCGGCAATAATGAACATCATTAAGGAAGCTGATAACATCTGTGAGACACATGGAATAAATCAAGATTACGAGTTCAATTTGCGGCACAGGCGACGGAGGCCTCCATCGAAGATCGACGAAAATCCTGAAACTGCATTTCTATTTACACGACAGAATTATTTTAAAGCAGAAATTTTGAAGGTGGTAGATTGGCTTACAACTGCATTTGGAGACATTCCTAAGTTGGTATTTGAGAACGTTAAACCACTGGCCTGTCTCCTTCCATCAAGGATCAAGTATAGCTCTACCGAGGAAATTTCTAAACTATGTCAATTATTCCCTGATGATCTCAAAAATATAGATAACTTGGAATGTGAAATTGATCTCATGTCCTCAGAAATAGCTAGTTCTGAATCGAATACAATTGGCGCAGCAGCGCAAAAACTTGTGGGGAAGGCTCATTTGTATCCTAACCTTTTTTTGGCCTACAAGTTGGCCTTAATTATTCCAGTAACATTGGCATGAAAGAAGTTTCAGCAGGTTAAAGTTAGTAAAAAATTACTTGCATATCACCATGTCGGAAGAGCGATTGGACGAACTAATGCTATTAACCTGTGAAACAGACATAACTGACATGTTGGATTTAGATAGTGTAGCTGGAAAATGGGATATTCTGAAGGATAGGTGGGAGATAATTTAAAAATGTAGAAGGATAATTTTTAGTCTCTTATACTAATATATATCTTATTTTTAGCAAGCAAGATTTGTCTTTTTTATGTATATTTTAAAATTTCTACACTTACATTTCACAACAGCATGAGGTTTTATTTATAGAAACATAAATTCCGAAGTACTTCAACATTCTTAAATTGTTACTTTTGTGAACTGGTTAATGTACGGTACATCCGTACACATTTCCTTTTAAATCGCAAGCAGAATCCTAATTAATAACAGGATTCTCAACTCTATTTATATAGTAAAATAATTTAAAAAAATTTACACATACTGAATAACAGCATTTAATTTCGACTGTGGTTAAGGACAATGCAGGTGAACACTTAAGACTTTTAGTGATTTTTATAAATTCACAGTATTGTAGAACAGTTGACTCCGTCACTGAGGGGGGGGGAGGGGGAGCTATCACAAAGCCTTTCTAACCACCGATCTTGCAGTCGGCAAAATTCAGTTCACACCCCCCCACTAAAACAGCCTTCGGCACGCCCCTGCCACACATGTTTCACCATACACAACACTCATTTGCTTGTGGATATCAATTGGTGCAATGCCCTCCACTGTCAGGAATTCAATCACCGCACACTGTTTTAATTGCCATTCCATATAGTCCAACATTCTACATTTCACTGTTTACATGTCAGTCATCCTACCTGCAAAATAAAAACATAAGATGAAGGACATTTCAAAGTTACTTGTCAATGTAAAATATTTCATTTTGTCCTGTTAATAAAGTAGTTACATATGTGCAGATTTGCTTTTCAGAAAAGAATTACCAAACATTGAAGGCAGAAAATTGTGTTTGGAATAGCTTATGTGGAAGAAAACAGCCTTCATTTGTATGGGGAGTTCTTGAGCCTCCCCCTTTCCTATACCCCTGGTGAGTGTCGAATAATCTCAAATCAACAAGTAACAGCAGGGTAATTCCACATCAAATCAACACAAAAAAAGTAAAAATTTACCTGACCCTCTCCGATTGTGATTAAATTTGGTGGACATTTAGAGTCTACTAAGAAACTAATTCACACAAAATTTAAACATTGTAGTGCAAGTAGTTTGAGTTAGAGAAATTAAAAAATTACTAAATTATGCTAATTTTGCAATATGGGCAAAACTTAATTTAATCATAACTTTTGTTCTAATTAAGTTAGAGGGCTGAAATCAGTGTTATTTTGAAGGTCAGTAATGGCTATTTTTAATAAAATTTACGCTCTATGAAAGTTTGTAAAAAAAGTGACCTTGACCTTTGACCTCAATTATTTCAAAAAATGGTATTTTCTCTCATTTTTTTTCTATTTAAAGTCTTCAATATCTGTCTCAGTCTTGATCCAAATTTCAGCGTGGGATTCCTATGGGTTCACCAGATGGAATATTTTTTTAATTCACAATGTAGGACAAAAATGCATTATTTATTTTATTGAAATCAGAATAACTCAAGAACCCAATTTAATACATTCATCAAATTTTTATTGAAGCTTCACATTAACATGCATTTTAATATAAAAAAAATAAGATGGGTGCTCTCTTAAAAAATAAATGTAAAAAATATGCTAACATACCATACATTTGACTCATTTCTTACATGAGCTTAATTTTAGACATGCAGACATATTTTCCTTTTCTGTCAGAGAATATACACGTCCTGTTGTAGTTAAGGGTCAACTACTGTTAGCATATCACATTGAGGAAGTGTGAGAATGTCTGGTTTATCTGGGTATTTGAATGATGGAGATTGTCCATGTGGATGGAGAAAGCTCACCTTTACTTCTTCATTTATTTCATCTACATTAAGGACACAAGCTAGCAACCACTACGTCATATACACAGGTAATAAAACCTTTGATATCCCGAAGTTCAATTTTGCCCTCCATTACACTTACTCGTTCAACTTTCGAATATATAGAGGATGAATACACTTTGGTTGAAACTGTTGATGATGATATTGGAATAAATGAATGCAACTTTTGGGTTCCTGTAATTGTGCGAGATGTTTTGAATCTTTCTTCTAGGTACTGCTTTTCTGCCTCATAGTTCACTACACTGGTGTACTTGAAACTAACTGCTGGGATATTCTCAACTGCCCAATCAAATAATTGCTGAGGTGTCATTTGTTGATCATACAGCCTTTGAAGGCTGGCTCGTGCTGCCAATCTTTTGACAGTTCTGCCAACTCCATCACATGGGCCTTTTCCATGAGATGTGGCTGAAAAGTGCCACTCAGCAGGTATCCCAAAGTCTTTTTTGTGGTTGCAGAGGTTGATAAAGTTTTTTCGATTTTTATATTGTGATGCTGCTCCATCTGAAAAGTAGATCAATTTTTCAAGAGGATACTTCTCTTTAAAAAAAATCTATGAGTAGCTTTTGAAACAGACACACTGCAATTGCGTCATGATGAAGGCAATCAGATATTATAACCAAACTGATATGTTGAAGCTTCCCATTATCTTTAAAATATATCGCATATGGATGAATAGTTGCTTGTGAATTGCTCCAGTGAAAGCCTTGTTCTTCATCTTGAAGTATGAAAGAGTAGTTTTCAGCAAAATCACTAAAAATATCCCAGGTTGTAAGTTCAATTTCAAATCTTCTTGGAAAGCTGATTGCTGTCTTGCAATGAATGAATGGTGAAGCAGTATTTGCAGCTTGTCACAAAAGGCATCCACAAAATCATCAGATGAATTGCTTACTGTCACAAGTGTGGATCTGTCAACAGAAACCCATTACTTGTATGTAATAGTATCAACCATGTTATCATCCATAAGTTTCCTTAAATTTTGACATGAGATCAGCTTTTTGTCATTCATCACACTCATTTAAATAGCAAGCAGGCTGTGGTGGATTACAAATAATCATTGCCAAACAATGCTTATATGTGTCTAGTGAGACTTCCTAATTAGAAGTCAGATCAGCTACCTTTCCTCCTAGCATCATCAGTTTGACATTCTGGCGGATGGTACAGACACAAACTGAAACTTTTACAACTTCAAATCCAAACTATCTTGAATAAATTAAACTGTATTAAAAATTGACTGAACTTGGCAAATTTATTTTTGATGCATTATTTTTGCTATGTGAATGTGAAAGTTCAGTAAAAATTTGGTGGTATTAAACTGGGTTCTTCAGTTAGTGATTTCAACAAAATGAGCCCATAAATTTTTTTCCTATATTGTGAATTATAAAAAAATTATAACTGGTGAACCCATAGGAATCCCATTCTGAAATTTAGTAAAAGGTTGAGACAGATATTAAAGAATTTAAATAAAAAAAATTAGAAAAATCAAAATACCATTTTTTAAATTAATTGAGGTCAAAGTTTAAGGTCAAAGGTCAAGGTCACTTTTTTTACAAACTTTCATAAAACGTAAATTTGATTACAAATAGCTATTAATGCCCTTCAAAATAACACTGATTTCAGCCCTCTAACTTAATTAGAACTAAAGTTGATTAAATTAAGTTTCGCCCATATTGCAAAATTAGCATAGTTTAGTCATTTTTCAATTTCTCTAACTCATAAACTACTAGCACTATAATGTTCAAATTTTGTGTGAATTAGTTTCTCAATAGACTAAATGTTCACCAATTTTCATCAAAATCTGAGAGGGTTAGGTAAATGGCTGTGTTGATTTGATACGGAATTACCCAGCATTTTAAATGGTGTAAAAATAATAACATACCTCTTGTCTTGATACCTATCCAATTGAGATAGTGTGTCAGCTTCTTCGATATGTAAGTTTTGCCTCTTGCAGGCAACCCAACCATGGCAATAACGTGCGGCAAATTGACATAATTTGTTCGGTCACCTGTAAACAATAGAATCTTTTAGTATATTCAGAAGGGGAATAAGGGTATTATTCAATGAAAAAAACTTAACAATTAGATAACATAGTTGCCAACCTTCCAGATTTTGTTTCAAATGTAACAAATCAGAAAATTTAATGAAATGTTTGTATACTATGATTATTAACTTTTAATTTATTTAATAAAATTTTGCTTTTGTTTGACTTGGGAAAAGGTCAAAAGAATGGCCACTATGACATAAAAAGGTGCATACTCTTCAATATCTTGTTTAAGGAGACTATCCTTTGAACCAGGTTGGGATTTTTACCCGTAAATCTAGTTTTCGCCAGGTTGTGGGGAAAACCTGGTAAATACTATTAAAATATTTATGTATTTATCAATAATAATAATAATTTGTAAAATAATTAGAATATCAGCCCATTAAAATCAGGACATTTACTTTAATGTGTTATCAAAACTAATTATGAGTTCATCTGTACACTACTGTATAATAAATTAAACTTTTTTTTAAGCGTAAAATGAAAAAATAAATGCATTTTAATATATGGTTATAACAAACAACATTAATTTCATTTTCAGATCTAATTACGTCAATTTCATTTTCAGATCTAATTAAGTTTTGATTAAAAAGTTCGTACTGTAATTTTTATGCAAAATGATGCATAATATGAACACCAGTGGCATATCTAGACGTATCATTTAGGAGTGTTCATAGTAGTAGGTAACGCATCTATTATGCTATCAAACTTTTAAAGATAGAATCGTATGGGAGTGGGCAAATTTTTGTTTTCAGCAGGTTTTTGTCTTAACAATTTCATGGTTATACCATATTTTTAAATACAGACTACTGAAAATTATCTGCTAAATGTATCTCAATAAACAGTAAATAAAACTGAAGTAAACCTCTGTATAACGGAAACTTGACTGAAATGAAACATTTCATGGTTTCTGCGAAATAACACTTTCTAAGATTAAAACATGCCTTTTGCTAAACTTTCGTAATTAAACGACATTTTCTATAAATTTCGGAGGGGGCTGTGGCCTCATCAGCCCACCCCCTGGGTATGCCACTGATGAACATATCTCTGTGTTTGTGTTATTAGTTGTAGAAACAAATTGGAAGCAAATTTCTGCCCCAATACAAGGCAGAGGCACTGCATGGAATGCTTCTTTGAAAGAGAACATTAAGAATGAATCTTGAAATCACCGTTTTAAATCTGAGTAAATTTATACATTGTTTTAAGCAGGGTATATTTTTATTCTCATTCTACACAAACAGGATTTAAAGTGGAGGAAAAAAAAATATATATGTAAAATGCCATATAATTGTATACAAATTATAGTAGCAGCTCCCCATTCCCCTTTTTACCAGTGCTCCCCCTGAGATTTATCTCCACCTGCCCCACCTCCCCCCAATTCCCTCTAGAATAATGATTGCTACTAGGTAGATTAAACCCCCTTCACCTACCTATACTATTATATAAAGAAACATTTGTATGTTTGTTCGGGTAATCTCTGGAACTACCAAACAGATTTAAAAAATAATGATGAACAAGTGGGTAAGTGTGATCACAGATTGCACAGAGTGTTTCGTTTAATATTCCTTTCAAAACACTATCCTTTTGCAAAATCTGTTAGTTCCACATTTCGCAACTAGGGGGTGCACTCTATTCTAAATAAACCTCTATTGGAACGAAACTCCGTTTTACAACCTATCCATAGATATATTAGTCGAGGGGATCGGGTCCATAGCAACCGCCCCCTGGCGGTAAAAAGTGGAACAAATGTGTAAGGCTATGGTACATAATATGAAAGAGTGGTCAAAGGGCTGTGCAATGATATATCACATGAGGGGTGTCGACAAAAGTTAGAAAAGTGCCCCCCGGGTGAAAAGTGGGAGATTAGAAAAATTGCTTAAATAAACCCAAGTTAGAGCACAGAGGGGTAAATAATGCAAGACTTTTTGAAAATTTTATGACTTCATGTGATCGCAAGTGTTTAGATACAAGTATGCAAAATTTCAAGTCTCCAACTTAATTAGGGGCTCAGTTAGAACCCCCCCCCCCCCTCCTTAAAGATGCTTAAAATACACGTTAGAGCCCAGGAGTAAATATAAGACTTTTTCAAAATTTTATGATTTGTTGATTGATGTGAGGTGTCCAGCTATAAGTATGCAAAATTTCAAGTCTCCAACATACATAGTTTCAGAGAACGCGCTCTGAGACAGACAGAGGAGCGAGATGAATAGGGTTTTGTCAGATGAACGAAAGCCTAAAAATGAGGCAACTATCTTTTTTTCAACATAGGCTACATTTGATCTCGGTACCACTACCCCATGGGGGTGCAGGAATAAAAATCTATCTAAAATTGGGATTTTCGCGATACAGCTAGGTACTGGGGCTACAAACTTGAAATTTTGTATAGAGGCTACATTTAAGATAAATGTTTCTAAAAAATTCGAAATTTAAAAAAGGGTCTAATGAGCGGAAAATGTTCTAAAAACTTTCTAAATTACGATTTATTTTTCTTGTTAGGGATAGAAACTTGGCATGGCTGCTATTTTAGAGCTACAGAAATCCCTCCAGGAGTTAAGTGTCTGAATTCAACTCTGCTAAAAGGATGTAAATGCTATCCAGAACGGTTTCTAAAAAATTCGAAATTTCAAATAAAAAAGGAAATGAGCGGAAAAAACATTAAAAAATATTCTTAATTACGATTTATTTTGAATTAATTTTAGATTTTCTTATTAATTCAAGTCTCGTGTTTGCCTCATGCAGTATAAGAATGATGTTTACTCAAAATGTGGCTTAATTAATAATTTTTAAATTATTCGTAGCAGTATAATTTCCTCTCTAATGCAAATAGGCACACAAATACCACGTGGAATATTTCAACAACCATGCGTGAAAAGCCGCGGGTTTTGCAAGTGCATATATTTTGGCATATAGCGCACTCTGGCGTATGGCGTGCACCGAGAATTTGCGAACGTATTATTCTATGTTTAATTATATTCGCCATATAATCTTTATGAAATATGTCACGTAAAAATACAAAGTCCATTGTAAAATATAACAACTAATACGAACATAAAAGTCAATTATGTAGCCTGTTTATTAACATAGAAATCGCAATTCTTTAGCTGATCTTTTTTTAAACTAGTGCACCTGTAAATTTTGATCAATTTTCTTGCATCAAAATGGAGCATTATACGTTGGAATATACGGTACTTAAAAACAATTACACAAATAAATCGCCATTTCCCCACAACGATTTACATAATGCTGGAAAACAGATTTACAGAAACAGGAAACTAATGCTACCTCAGATGTAAAATAGTATTAAATGCAAATGCAGGGGTGATTCTGAGTGAGAAAAAATTTTCGGAAATACGGCGGGGGGGGGGGGGGGGGAGGGGCACTAACTACGTGTTTTTTTTCGCACCCCTTTGACGAAATTTGCCGTTTTTCGCGATTTTTTGACGAGATTTGCCTTTTTTTCGCGATCTGTTGAGGAGATTTGCTGTGTTTTCGCAATCTTCTGACGAAATTTCGATATTTGACGAAATTTGCCCTTTTTTTTTAGATCTTTTGACAAGAATTGCGACTTTTTCGCGATCCATTGCAAAATTTTACGGGTGGGGGCCACTAACTACGTGTTTTTCCGCTACCTTTTGACGAAATTTGCCGTTTTTCCGCGACCTTTTGACGAAATTTGCTGTTTTCCCGCGACCTTCTGACGAAATTTGCCGTTTTTTCGCGCAGGGTGTCTACAGAAACTGTAAAAAAAAAGTTCCCTGATTTTTCCGTGATTTCCCGGACTATCATTATCAGACTTCCCTGAGTTCCATTATTAACAATACACATATGGTATTTTTTCATGTAAACCAATTCCTCGCATAACACACTTATCCAACTTGCTAATATCTCATTTGGGAGAAAAAAAGAAGAGATAAACAAAAAAATTGCCTAATATTCATTAAGTATTGGTTGACAATTTTATAAATCTGAACTCAAAATTTAGTCCAACTTCATACAGTGGCCAATGGATATAGGGTGACCAGTAAATCTCATTTTCTGAAAAACATTAAATTCTAAGACTTATCTACATCTGACGGGATAGCTAATTGGATTAAGCTGGTCACCTCTGGTCAGGTTATGCTAAAGTATTATTTTAAAATGGGTAAATTGCCTTCAAAATGCTATCAACAGAAAATGAGGAAATCTGATCACCTTAATTTGCGTTAATTATCAAAAACTCTTACTATGTGCATCTTTTTAAAAATATTGGAAAAGACTTAACATGCGAAAAAATATGGTATATAAAGTAGGCGAATCAGTCTTGTTAGCAAGGTGAAAATGCAAATAGTTTCGCATATAGACAAATTTTCCTGATTTTCGAATATTTTTACAAAGTTCCCTGACTTTTCACTGATTTTTCCAGATCGATAAACCTCCCTGATTTTTCCATGATTCCCTGATTCTGTAGACACCCTGTCGCTATCTTTTGACGAAATTTGTCGTTTTTCCGCGCTTTTTTGACAAGAATTGCGGTTTTTTCGCGATTCTTTACGAAACTTGCGTTTTTTCCGCGATTCTTTGACGAAAGTAGCTTTTTTTCGTAATCCCTGGACGAAATTCGCGATCCTTAACGAAATTTGCGTTATTTTTGCGATCCTCTGACAATTTTCCCATTTTTCCCGCGATCCTTTGACGAAATTAGCGATTTTTCTTCGAACGATTTGACGAAATTGATCTTTTTCGGCGATCATTTGTCGAAATTCGCGATATACTTTATGTCCGAGTTTTCGGATTTATGGCCGCTTTTTTTTTTTTTATTTCGGAAATGACTGCCTTAATTTTTCGGAACAGAATCAGCCCTGTGCAAATGTTTTCTCCCAAAGGGGATTTCTTAATCGCCTGGGGTCGATGTAGGTTCTTTCTTGGGGCCCCATTTCGTGAAATTTATATCTTTGTAAAACATAACATTTTGTAATGAAAGTTGAAATCAAGTTACTCAAATTCGAATCAAGCATTTATTTTTCGCATATAACACACTGTATAAATCACTTTTCAACGTCATGAAAGACTAACAAAATATTAAAAACGCAAGAATTCTATTATAGAATTAATATTCGACAGACATCTTTTCCCTGATAACATTCATCTAAACAACCTTTAAATTTTTGTCGCGATCAGAAGCATTTTTCGCTTTGCAACATGTTTATTGACGACTGTCCAGTGAGACTTGGTTTTACATTAGGTAGAACAAAATTCATAAAGGTTAGACAAGATTTCTTTTGGAAGAAGTTGTGATAAGCTGGCGTCTTATAAAGGCCACATTGTACCACGACTGTAATTGTTTCATTTAACATTTAATTAGTTAAATTACATGGATACAAATGAATTTTATATTTGATCATTTTGATAAAAATAGTAAAAAACATTTAGAAAATAATTCAAAAGTCAATGAGACCTTCCTTACAGCAATCCCCCCCTCCCTCCCTCACCTCAATACGTACATAGGGGGGTCGATGCAGGGTCTTTCTTGGGGCCCATTTTGTAAAAGTTTTTTGTGGAATTTATTATATTTTTGTAAAACATAACATTTTGTAATGATAGTTGAAATCAAGTTACTCAAATTCGAACCAAGCATTTATTTTTCATTAATTTAAACACACTTATTCTAATTGGTAAATAAAACACAGGAGTTTTAATTTTCCAAATGAGTGAAAAAAGTGTCCAGGCCAGGATTTGAACAAGAGACCTTTCAGTGCTGACACTAGAACAAAAGGGCCGCTGCCGGGGACGGAAATTTAATAAAAGGGCACACTGTTTTTTGTTTTAAAAAGGACACTTCTGCGTCCTGTTCAAAAAAACATAATTTGAACTTGTTTGTTTGTTTAAAGTCTCCTTTTATCAGTAGATTTTCGCGATACATTCCGCGACCGAATGACGAATTTCACAGTTTCATCCACTTAGAAATTGAAGAGACTCACGATTTCTCCCGCGCCCGAATGAAAAAAAAAAAGCAATTTAACAAATTACGACGACCATTTGGAAAATGATTTTTTCAAAGACTAAAATTTAAGACAAAAAATCGCACGGAGTTGATCATACATTACGTATGGCATGGATTAAACATTAACATTCCTGGACCCATCATGAACAAATTTTAAAAGAAATTTCAGTTTTATAATTTTCGGTACTGTAAATTTTTAAACTTCTACGGAGCTGGCCATACATTACGTACGCCAGGATCAAACATTAATATTCCTGGACACATTTTAAATGAAATTTCATTTTTAAACTCCTAAACATCCCACAATATTACTTTTTATATCGTCGTATAGAGGGGGAAAAAAATGCATTTTTAATTGCAATTTGTTTGAAAGCTGTATCTCAATGTTTCAATTTTTTTTTTTTTTTTTTTTTTGTAGTTTTTATTACTTTGTCATAGTGGCAACAGAAGTATCCATCTCTGTTGAAAGTAAAGGGAAAATACAGATTACTGTATAGACCCATCAGAAAACTAATAAAATGCGGGATTCAACTAATAAAACGCTTCAGATATGTTTTTGATTTCCTACCCTGACAGAGGACAATAACCTTTTTCCAAATGGTTAAAAAAACCACGACCGATCTACGACTATAACAATCAATAAGATGAATCTTTTCTAATCCAGGGTTCCCAGCAAAACCTGACAGGCAAATTCCCTGACCGAATCGCAAAAAATTCTCCGACCAAACAAAATTTGCTACTTATTTTCGCAATCCTTTGTCAAAATTAGCGATTTTTTTTCTGCAATCGTTCTTCAAAATTTCTCGATTTTTTTCCCCTTCTTTTTGCGATAGTTCCCCCAGAGACTATTTGATGAATTTCGCGTCATTTTTCATCTTTTCTCCAAGGCTTTTCCCTACATATTTTGAAATTTCCCGGACTACTTTGAAATTCCCTGACTTTCCATGACGCTGGAAACCCTGTAATCGGGTTCCTCGCATTTTAGTTTCGTGTTTGAGTAAAATTAGCTAAAATCTTATAACCAAGAAATAGGGAAGCTACCTTTTCCTCCCCGTACAGGCGGAAGGACTTTAATTTTGTGTCCATTGCCAGAATAAAAGAATGGAATTATGGTCCAGCATTTTAAGCAGACCTGGATGCATACGACGCAGTCTTCATTTGCAGAAGCCTTATGAGTGGACAGAGGCAAAAATGAAACCTGTTCAATATCGAGATTACAACTCCCAAAATAATTTCATACATTTTCCCTTCCCAATTCAGCGCTGTATTCTTATTAACTAAATGTAATAAAAAAGTAAATCAATTTCGCTTGTTAACTAAAAAATGTTAATGGTTGTTAAAATGTTAACTACCACTCACTACCAATAAAACACGTAACCAGAATTGCAAGTTCTAGAAGCCAAAATCAGGAGAATTTTTTCAATGAATACTAATCAAATTTTAAATGTAAAAATGTTTAGTACAAGTTTAATTTTAAATAGCTTGATTATCAGGGAAGATAACAAAGGGAAAAAAAAGAAGTATATCATTAATTTCAAAAGAAAGTACTATATCACCCTTATTTGAAAGAGAAAAATATTTGTTCTTACATGCAAAAATAATTTAAGTAAATGGCATTTGGGATGTTTTAACATATTTTAAATTAAATGTAAGTAACAGAAAAACTTCTCTCCATAAATACATAGAAAAACAACAGAAAAGCCTTAAATAGTTCTTAATTGGAAAAAATATTTCTAATAATAAATGTGACCTTAGTAAAAGTCAAAGTTTTAAAGATTCACCCTTTATATTATAATCATAATCTAAGTGTAGCTTATAAAATACTACTGATCAACCCTATTAAAGAACAACAATCTTACTTGCAACTATTATCCGTTAATCTCTGTACATTTGAGGATGAAATAGTAGAATATCGAAAAATGGGTAAGAAAAACAGAATAGTCAAAAATCAGGAGTGCAGGAAAAGATATGAAAATCGAGAAACTTAGCCAGTCTGCGTAACTAATTCAATACAAGACGACAGTACCTACCCTCCATTAAAACAATAACACTGTTAAAATTTTTTATGCTGGGTTGCAGTGGCGTATTCAGGTAGTGAGCTGATGGGGCTCCAGCCCCCTCCGAAATTTGTAGAATATAAAGTTTAGTTACGAAAGTTTAGCAAAATGTAATGAAACATGCCAAGATCAATTTCAAAAGGAACCAGAAAAATATTTCGGTTTAAATAGGTTTTCATCTTAGAAAGAGTTATTTCACAGAGACCACGAAATAGCCACTTTAGCCAGGTTTCCGTTATACACAGGCACTTTACACGCGTTTTATTATGTAAAACGTGATCTTGTTATTTATCAGTTGAAAATTGCGATTTAAGGTAATGCATAGATTGAGACATCTCATAGAATGAATTGCAAAGCCTTGAACCTTTTTTTTTTTTTTTTTTTTTTTTTTTTAAACGTAAGTGCTTGTTAAATTAGACTTGTTATTCAACTCGTTACAGCAATGTGATATTTCCATAGCATTACAAAATATTGACAAAAAAGGTTGTTCTAAGTAACTTTTTGATTAGAAATAAGCTTTATCTACAGAAATCTCGAATACACAAAAAGCTTTCTATCAAACAATTTATGATTAAAAAGAATTCAGAAAATACTGTCAGATTTGGCAGTTTAAGCCAATTTTTGTCTCGTAAAAGTCATCAGGGAGCTGCTAATCCAAATGTATCAGATTTATGAGAAAATGAAAAACTATTCAATACTTACGGTATTTCTCAACTGCTCTGTTCAACTAGCGCAAAACGTTTTGGCACATTTACAAATTCATTTTTTAACGGAAAGATAAGCGATTTGGAATTGAACTGTGTTTTTCATTTTCTGAAAAATAAATTACCTATTGAGTTAGAAGCGATTTTGGAACACGTGACAAAGACGTTTTTCACCCCCCTTTTTTGCGTGGTTATTCTTTCGCGCGAGAATTCAGTTCAAAACGCTCTCTTTGACACTATTTTCTGAAAAATCTATTGAGTTTGCAAAAAACAGAAAAAAACAATTTGATTACATAGTTTCTGAACAATAATACCTGCTAGTTTCATGCATTTCCGAACAAAAACAAATTAAAACTTATGTCAAAGTTAGCCTTTTGGATTTGAGAACAGCGTATTTTGCAAATGCCATGCATATATGCAACAAAACGAGTCCTAGAATGTGTCGAAGACAAACTGTCGAATTTAGATAAGTTGTTGACATCATTAGAAAGAAAGAATCTTTACTGGTTTTCGTTTAGTTCTGCTTAAACTGCACAACAGGTTAGGGAATGAAAAAGAAAGAAAAACTTACATGTATGTTAAAAATTAATAAAAATAAATTATTTTGTCGCATAAAACAAAATTTTCTTGATACATGACAGTAAATTCTACAGCTTGTTTTACGTGAGTGTAAAAAGCCAATTGAGTCTTTTTTTTTTATTAGTTGATTTTCAATTTTAATACTTAAGTGAAATTACGAACGATGAAAGAAACCTACTGGCGTATTTGTATACTCGTACACAATAGAAGACTAAAAACCTCAAGCTGATGCTTGTTGACTAAAAACAGAAAATATTCTTTTTTTCAGGTTAGATATCTAAATAAAATAAACCAGCCAATTAAATATTATCCTACCGCCACAAAAGAAAATCGAAATGAAAGCAAATTCATTGTTCAGCTTCTTGAGTTGTGCCGTATCAACACATCGACATCAACACCAGACAAATTTGCAAATATCACTGAAATAAAAAAACACGATTTCTGTTTTCCCCTTTTTCTGATCAAAATAGTATTAAAATGATTTGAAACAATAGAATACGTAAGTTTGTTTTTTTTTTCTATCCATAAATAAAATTTTGAATTGAGCAAGACAGATTGAGGTCGAGCCAGCCCAAGCCTAAAAACTGACGTAAAAATTGAGTTCGTTTCATCTCCATCTGCTATGTTGTGCGACACATTACGTCACATAAAAGTGTTTAAAAAAAAATTCAAAAGCATGAAGATGGGAAGGAAAAGAAAGGGTAATTTAGGCTTGTTTTTCGGAAGCTCCATTGCACTGGGCTCCGGAGCCCTGTATTTATGAGCTTCGGTGAATTCTGATCAATATTTAAATATTTACTAAAAACAAAGAAGTACCGGAGCTGGGCTCCGGAACAAATTAAGCCCTGTGTTTAACCACAATTTTCTAACAGAATGAAGGAATTATATTCTATTAACTAATTTCTAATTCCCTATTAATTAATTTGGTAATCCATCGATAATTTTAAAAAGTTTTTTTGGTGGTTCACTGCGTTCGGCTGTTAGCCAACTTTCGAATTCCCCCTTGCTCATGTTAAACCTATAGGCGTAGAATGCATTCGTATATTTAAATTATCTCCTCATAAATTAATATTTTTAACTTCCATTTTTTATGTGTACTCTTCTTAGAGGATGTCTTTCTTAGTTGTCAAAATATTTCTAAAATATACATTTAATTTTATGTGGAGTGTTAAAACCTTAGAGTTCGTCAGCCTTTAACTAATTAAATTAAGCGTACATTTTCGAAATATTCCGAGAACTAAGAAAAAAAAAAGTCTTAAGAAGAGTGCAAAAAAACAAGAAGTTAAAAATATTAGTTTCCCGAGGAGATATTTAAAATTTACGGATGCGTTCTTCAACCATAGGTTTAACATGAGCGTGGGGGGGATTGGAAAGTTGACTACCAGCGATAAGAGGCTACTTCATTCACGCGAAAACACCCTCAAGCTAATGTTAATCCTGAAGGATAGTTCTTTTTAAAACATTTTGTTTACATTTCAATATTTAAAAACAAGTTGGAAATTGCTCATCAAACGTGGCAAATGAGGTGCGTTCGTACTATAACAAGTTTTATAATTATTTTTTGCACCCCATATTGTACTGAATGTATAATTGTTTGCACTTCATAAAGTACATAGTCTTTAACATCATTAAAATGCACTCCCAATAATTTTTTTCCCATTCCCCGAACACTTTTGACTGTCCCTGTAATTAAACTATACATCCGATTTTCCTAAAATTTGAAATGGCTCGACAAAATTTTTCAACAATTATACCTTTAAAATTTCAGACCATTCGGAAGGCTGTAACATCATTAAAATGCACTTGCAATAATTTTTCCCATTGGCCGTAATGTAAAGAAAAACTTTTGACTGTCCCTGTCATTAAACCATACATCCGATTTTCCTAAAAGTTGAAATGACTCGACAAAATTTTGCAACAATTATATCTTTAAAATTTCAGACCATTCGGAACGCTGTAACATCATTAAAATGCACTTGCAATAATTTTTCCCATTGGCCGTAATGTAAAGAAAAACTTTTGACTGTCCCTGTAATTAAACCATGCATCCGATTTTCCTAAAATTTGAAATGACTCGACAAAATTTTGCAACAATTATATCTTTAAAATTTCAGACCATTCGGAAGGCTGTAATATCAATAAAATGCACTTGCAATAATTTTACCCATTGGCCGTAATGTAAAGAAAAACTTTTGACTGTCCCTGTAATTAAACTATACATCCGATTTTCATAAAATTTGAAATGGCTCGACAAAATTTTGCAACAATCTCATATTTCAAATTTCAGACCATTCGGTTGGGTAGTTTTTGCTCTGTTATATGCGGACAGACGGACGGACTGAACGACGACTATAGGTGCTACGTATTTATATAATTACGAACGCACCTAAAAAATTTTGTATCTGTGTCGGGGGGGGGGGGGGGGGGGGATATTGAGCTGAGGTCGATCTGTACTATCGCCGTTTTTTTACTTTTTCGATTTTGTTTGCAAGTTTTTATGGGGATACTTTCACTTTCGTAACCTGTTTCGGGAGTGAAAGTATCCTAAAAAAAAAAAAAAAAAAAAAAAAAAAACCCGCAAACAAAATTGAAAAACAGCGATAGTACAGATCGACCTCAGCTATCCCATTTAAAAAAATATTGAAATGCAAACTAGATATTTTAAAAGAACTGTCCCACACGATTAACAGTGGCGAGCGAATGTTTTCGCATAAGTGAAGTAGACTTAACGCTGCTAGTCGCTCAGCTTACGAATTCCCTTCGCTAATGTTAAGTCTATGGGCGTTTGACACATTCGTGTATTTAAAATATCTACTCTGGAAATTAAAAATTTTAACTCATTTTTCTGTGTACTCTTCTTAAAGGATTTTTTTTTTTTTTTTGGTTAATTCGAAATATTTCTAAAATCTAGGCTTAATTTAACACTGTGTTAAAAGCGGGAGAACCGGGAGTAAGGTTTTAACACTTCATATAAAATTAAGACAAGATTTTAGAGATATTTTGAGAACTAAGGGGGGGTGGGGGTGGGGGGAAGACATCCTTTAAGAAGAGTACACAGAGAAAAGGAGTTGAATATTAATTTCCCGAGGAGATATTTTAAATATATGAATGCATCAAACGCCGATAGACTTAACATTAGTGAGGGGGATTCGGAAGCTGGGTGACTAGCAGCCTTAAGTTCCCTGCCAACAACGCGGAAACTTTCGGCAGCATTTTTAAACGCAAAGGCATAAAAATTGGCAGAGCCGACTATTGAAGCGATTTGGAAGCGAAATGATTTTTCCATTTTTTGATAAATAAATGAGTTATCGAGTTATAAACGAATTTGGTTACGTGAGGACCTGTTTTTCTCCTCTCTGTCATGTTCGGAAATTTGGCTCCAAATGCTCACTTTGACACTATTTTCTAAAAAGATCTTTTGCGTTTAACAAAAAATGGTCAACTCCTTTCGATTACATACTTTCTAATTGAGAACACCTGCTAATTACACCGTTTCAGAACAAAAATGAAATAAACAAGTCCGAAATTGTACGTCAAACGTGGCAAATGGGGTTTGTACTTACTCTAACTCGTTTTATAAATATTCAGATCTAGGTGCAATAGCTGTTGCACTCTGATGCAAAAAGGTATGAATACAAAATTTATGACGATTCTATAGGTTAAATTCAGTCATACGGAAATAACAGGACTCCACCTTAAATTGGACGTCATCGCCATGACAACCTAGAATCATGACCTATCAAGGGATATTGAATTCATGACGCGTGATAGGATT
Source organism: Maratus speciosus (assembly GCA_963932465.1). Classification (NCBI taxonomy): domain Eukaryota; kingdom Metazoa; phylum Arthropoda; class Arachnida; order Araneae; family Salticidae; genus Maratus; species Maratus speciosus. The sequence continues at coordinate 641,214,430 of OZ010786.1, read as the reverse complement.
TAATAGAATGAAGAAAACTTATCTTTTTAAGTTTTGATTAGATTCATAAAATTTGAAAGCACTCGACAATTCTGCAACGATTGTATTTATATATTAAATTTCAAACCATTCGGTTCGGTAGTTTTTGCGATGTTCTATAGACCCCTTGCATTGACGTCCCGTTGCTATTAGCAACGACTGATACTATCGTATCTAGTGCACACACGTGGAGCACAGAACTGCCCGTTTGCCGTTAAAAGCACATGTTATCTTTCTGTTTAATTTAGATCTTCCTTATTTTTATTATTATAGTGCAAACAAGTCTAATAAATCAAATGGAGAGCACCCTATTCGCCTTATATTCAGTGTTGTCGTAAAAAAAAAGCAGAGAGTATACGGTATAGGCAGAGGGTATACGCTGGTGTCATGAATGTTCATAGGTAGGGTATACGCTAATGCTTTATTTGAAAATCAGAGAGTATACGGAGCTTCTTTAAAAAATCCAGAAGGTACACGGCGTATACCCCCGTATACCCTCCACTACATCCCTGCTTATATTTGGGCGCCATACGAAGCGATTTCAGACGTGTGACGTCATGTGCAATCGGTCTATACGGACAGACAGACAGACGAACGGACCAGACGGCGACTCTGGGCGCTGCGTACTTATATAATTACGAAAGCACCTAAAAATGTGACAAAGCGTTCGGATTTGAGAACAGCCTTAAAAGACATTACGCATCCATAGTGCAAGATTAAAAAAAAAAAACCTACCTGTGCATGCTTTAGCATCGAATGCCCGTAAGTACTTTCCACCATTCGCATTCATGTTTCTTTTCGAATGTGAGCCAAGAAAGTAAAAGCCTACGAATGTATAGACATTCGTGTGTGTAAAGCTTCCGGGAATCGAATTTGGTGAAAAGGAAGGAATATTCCAATCAACATCCACCTTTCGAAAATGTTTCCTCCTGCTGCATTGAAGCACAGTAAAACACTTTTCTTTCAGCCAAACCTGTTTCAGTAGTTTTGTATTGTATAAAAGAGCTCCGAAACTCAGGCAGCCGACCTTTAGAGTGAAGGAAAAGGACGAACATGTTTTTTTGAAACTGATCTCGGAAGGGAAGGAAATAAAAAAAGGAACTTTGGCAGCACTAATGAATATCTCTTACGTACCCCCCACTAAAATAAATAAGCATTAAATGAGAGGACGGAGAAAATGAATGTCAAGATAACTTAATTTATTCCGATCTTCCATATCTGGTTCAAGACACTTCCTATAGCATACATTACACATCATTGGCGCCCAGGGCCTGGCTAATGCAGGGGCATGCAGGGCAGCAGCCCCGGGACCACCTTTCTAGGGGCCTTCCATGAGAATAATCACGATTTTCATTATAAAGTGTCAAATGGTTACAATTAACCAAAAATAATCAAAATTAATATATTTTTAAACATTTAGGAAGGGCGTGGGGTCCTCCTTCCCGCAACCCCGAAAAAAACTATCATTAAAAAACAATGAATAAAATTATAACAACCTAGTATTCTATTGATTTCACGAGAAATTCTTTATGGATGCTTTCTTCGTAATGAGGCAAGTAAAAACCACTAATCATGACCCATTGAGGGGGGGGGGGGGGCATTTCTTTTAGACATAACAAACGTAGATATGCAGAGTAAAAGTTTGCAAACAAATACTTCTGTCACCCAAAATATTTTTTCTACTACTATCCTACTGTTTTTTTTTTCTTAAAGCTGTGACCATCTTTTTGCGACACCCTATATGTGTATTAAAAAGCAGAAAACCAACGCTTAAAAATGCACAAATACATGAAAAGCAGCAAACAGCTGTTTCGAATCTACTAGCGAGATTCTTCTTCAGTGTAAGATAGGGCAAAGCACAGAGTGCTAGAAAAAGCAAGGCTGAGCAAAGCCTTGGCTCAGCCTTGCTTTTTCTAGCATGCTGTGTCTTGCCCTATCTTGCACCGAAGAAGAATCCCGTTTTCGCTAGTAGATTTGAAATAGCTGTTTCTTGCTTTTCATGTATTATTTGTGCATTTTTAACCGTTGGTTTTCTGCTTTTTAATATTGTTGCACAAAAGGCTTTATTTAGTATTTTTACCCTGTATATAGATGTGAATACTAAATGGTACGAAATTTATGCATACATTCAATATGTATGAAGTTTAGTACTAGTCACTTCCACATTATTCGCGAACAATTTCTACGAATAGATAGAAGCCCCTCAAACCCAGAATGATGCTTGCCCCTGCGGCCCAAGATAGCCTAAGTCGGGCCCTGTTGGCCCCCACAAGAGAGCCAATATATGTGCTAATATAATTAACTCATCCTGGAGGAAGGATTGAAAAGTAAAGAAAAAATAATTGAGGATGTGCAACACGTGTAGATTGCAAAATCAATGTCATCGGAGTATTCAATCTTAGGGCTCAGGCTCAAAGAGAAAATTTTAATTTACAAACTAGCTGACACGCCCGTCGTTGCCCGGGCCCGTTTATAATAACCTTAAACAAATCTCAAATTTGTATGATTTTATACCTTCAGAAAATTTTTCGAACGAACTTCGTTTCAGGTGCCGCACAGCCTTCAGCAGCATAGAATGTTTCAACTGAACCTACTTTCCGGGGCCCCAATGCCTTCGGAAGAGTCTAGTGCGTTCCCAACAAACCTCTTTACTTTCCCAACCTGTGGCCTGGGTCTCCGCTACCCAAGGCAGCGTATGTCAGGAGTACTCCATATGCGCCTTAGACAATCGAATTCATGTTCCTGAATCGAATGTTTAATTCATGGCGTACGTAATGTATGATCAACTCCGTGCGATTTTTTGTCTTAAATTTTAGTCTTCGAAAAAATCATTTTCCAAATGGTCGTTGTAATTTGTTAAATTGTTTTTTTTTTATTTTTTTTTTTAAATCTATTTGTAAAGTTTAATGCATTTGGTTCGGTTTTCCTTTTACTTTTTCTGGATGCGAGACATTTTTATACAAATTTCGTATATCTATATTTCAGCGTCAAAATTAATTTGAAAATCATATGTAGACAAGTGGCGCCATCTATGATCGAAATTTGAAACTAATTCGCTTGAAGAAAACTTTCATCCTGAGAAGCATTTTAGTTAAAACCGCACTCCTCTGTACGGCAATTACTTGATTTTATATTGAATTTTAAAATGTGTCCACGAATTTTCGGACACCCTGTATATTATATATATATTTTTTATTATTGGTTACGCCACTATATCCCTCCGATTTCAGAATTAAAGATCGTCGCCCGTGGGCGCGCCACTCCCACACAATGCCTCCAAATAAAATCAATTCCCTCAATGTCGTCTAGTACAATCGATTCTACAATGGACAATCCACCGTTCCTTGCCTAAGGGTATACGAAAGGTATCTGGGAGAAATTAAAATCAATAAGCGTTTTGACTAAAAATAAACACGAGTCCCAAGGTAGGATCCATTTTTGAAATGAAATGTACTTTATATTAATAGAACATGAAAATACTATGAAGAGAAAATAAAGCGAAAATAGTTTTTTAAAAAACACTATTGCCAATAGTCATCTTGAAAATACAGATTACTGTTTTTGACTGCAATTCACGTTTTTTTCCCCCAAAAAATTCCTGTTACAATACATTAATTCGGCGTGGGCAGCGAACTCGATTATGAAAAATTCACCGGTGCTTTTATGCTTCTTAGATTGCGCAAGCAATTGAACTTATTAAAATATAGGGGAAAGTGGGGAGGAATGGGACACTTTACAAAAGTAACAAAATCAACTTTGACACAAACAAAAATTTCAATTTATAGAATACAAAATGAAACACTTTCTAATGTCCTTGAACAATATAGAAACATAATTTACAGAGACAATTTTATAATTAAAGAAATTGTAAGTTTCAAAATGCGTCCCAAACGTCCCCACTCACAGGGAGGTATGGGACAGCTAAAAAAAAAGTATGATGAAGCACAAATAGTCTAATGTCGGCTACATATAAAGTCTAACAAAGATATTAGGTTGATAATGTCTGTGCCACAATATCAAATTCCAGTATCTTCATTCAGGATTGTCAGTCACAGATGACGCATTCAAAATTCATCAGTTCAATTTATGTACATTTTGAAGTATACTATAGGCAGAGGGTAAATCTGCCAGTCATGGACTGGACATTTCTTTAAAACTTATTTTTTAAATAGTTATACATTATATTCCAGGTTTTTGCGATATTCCATTAATCTATCAACATTATTTAATCATTTACATAGTCGCATATTCCCAATATGAATAAAAATTTAATTGTAAATAACAAAAATAAATCAAAACACCCAAAATCCAAGTAATGGACACCCTACAAAAAGTAAGATATAATTATTTTATGATTGTATTTAGAAACAGAATTTAAGGAAAGCATACAATGAAAATAGTTTCCCAAATAGATTTAAGAATTAGGATATCAATAAATAAAATATTTATGAGAATTATTCATTAATAGTGCACGGAATCGTGTACTTCCCATTATTTTTTTTTAACAGTTAATACCCCAAAAACTACTTGGTATATTACTTGTACACTAATAAGTATTACAAATAGAAAATAAATGAAAGTGTGGGTTGAATGTTTTAAATGCTAAATAAAATTATTTCAAAATAAAACTGACGTTTGAGGGCACTGATATCTGCATAATGACTAGTTTCATTTACAACAATAAATTTAACACTGCGGCTTTTTTTTTTTTTTTTTTTTTAATTATGTACAGAGTTTTCAGAGATGAATAATCAAACATCTTGAGACAGAAAATACATTTTTAACAACTTGTGTAACTTAAAAAATTGTCTTTATTTAAATCTCCACGAACCCCACTTTTCTCTATACCCTTAACAGCCGACTTCAGTCAAACGAAAAGACGCGTTCGCTAATGCTATGGAAGAACTTCATAAAAATATATCGGTCGCATTTCAATATTTTTAAATGATTTTTTTTTTTTTTTTTTTTTTTTTTGTATTGGATAACTGAGATCGATCTGTATGCAGGCCGTTTTTTACTTTTTCGATTTCAGATTTTTTTTATAAGGATGTTTTTACTTTCAAAACCGGTTTCCAAAAGGAAAGTGTCCTCATTAAAAATACCTGTAAAGAAAATCGAAAAAGTAAACAGCGGTCTTTGTACAGATTGATCTCAACTATTCAATGCCAAAAAAAAAAAAAAAAAAAAAATTTAAATTCAAACGAGATATCTTTATAAATGTCTTCCATAGGATTAGCGAACGGGTCTTTTCGTTTGACTGAAGTAGGCTCTTAAACAATATTCTCAGATTCCCGATTGGTTTGATATTAACAGCCAGATCATAAAATATGAAAGCCAGAGTTATATAAAAAAATAATTTGATTCAATATTAAAAAATTTATTGATCACATGAAATTAATTAAAAACAGCTAAGATTTTTTTTTTTTAATCAAGGAAAAGAAAATTAATTAATTAAATCTGAAAACCTAGGGAGGGGCAATAAGCTAGGCCTCCATGTTACTTGAGTATGGCGCTGTGAATACTAACATCTTATTGATTGCATATTTCTAAATCCATAAAAACTCACAGAAGGTTATCCTCCGTTCATCCGATGGCGTAACGATCAACGAGTCTAAAATCCGGCGCAGTCAAAACAAAACCGATAAAATGCCAATAAATCTCTAAAAAGAAAAAAGATGCCTTTTACCCTGAACTCTGATCGCTGCTCAAAAAACGATAACAAATAACAGGTCCGAATGAGTGACCTTCTTGGAATGCTTCTTTATATTCTGAGGCTTGATATGAGAGAAGATTCGTTTACAGAAGCTGGCGTTACGCAGAATAACTACCAACTTACTTTTTAAAAAACAAAAACTTTTTTAAAGTTAAGAGGCCGTGTATTTAAACGTGTTTTGTATATTTCTGGGGTTTTTTCTAGGGATTGACCGAAGCAGCAATTTTGCAGAATACCGAAGCTTCGGTTAAAGTGTACACCGAATATTCGGTATTCGGCAACCGAATGCTTAAAAAAATTTTACACATTTTTGCATATATTAGCTTTTTTAATAAACTTTAAAATTAAATTCTTAATTATTATTCTGTTACATTTTTATTCTTGAATCTAATTACACAAAAAATTTAATGACTTCTTTCCACTCACAAATTCATTAACCCATCACTTATTTTTTTTTCATTATCACTAGTCAATACTAAAAAAACCTATACAGTCCAGTATTAAACTATACAGGCTATTATTAAGGATAAGGTTTGCCAGAAAAACAAAAGTTCATTGTTTCTTTTTATTTGAATGATGTCATTAAGCTGATTTACTGATTACCTAATTATAAACATACTGAATAGGAATGTTTTCAAATACAAAAGGCATATCAGTTTGTACATTGAACTATTTTCTGTCAAATTATTGATGCATATTTATATTTTGATTAATATTTTAACATTATGGTGATGAAGATAACAAATATGAGCAATTTTAAATTAGTGGTTATAAAAGCGATAGAATAGGCATAAGGGTATACTTATTTGATGTGTGTATTTTCGTTAATATACACCTTAGATAAACAGAGATGAACTCTGATATACTTATTTGAAGTGTGTATTGAAGAAAATACACATTAAATAAATTTAAATTAAGAAAACTAATGTAGAAGTAATTAAAATTAAATGAGGGAAAGATACCCATCTTCCTTACTTTTTTTTTCTCTGTCGTAGACAGCTGTTTTGGTTTCACCCTATGTAGACTATTTTAGGAAGGAAAAAGTTATTTTTTTTTAAATTAAAAATGGCCTTTGACTTGTTTTTTGTAGTGCTGTTGAATTATGAACTCATGCACATAATATTGAAACTCATCGTTTAGCCTATTTTACTTTTAAGTAAAAGAATTCTATTTCTGAGAAAATGCTTATCCGCAATTATTCGGTATAAGTATTCGGCCGAAGCCGAATTTTCGGTTTACATGCCGAATACCGAATTGACTATTTGGTATTCGGTCAATCCCTAGTTTTCTTTACTAAATCAATACATTAACCCTTTGTATTGTATCACAATGTTGCAGATGTGCAACATACCCAAAAGTCAATGTTACTTACACGGTAAGCTTTAAAACACAATTATACTTATTGCTCCTATTTCCCAACAGACGGCGATACTGAGTTCATTTTTCCTGCCAAAGTTTTTTTTTTCTTTTATTTGAGCAACTTCACATCGATATTGCTAAAATTAACTTCGTAAATTGTCAAATTATAAAAGCTGGAGACGTCCGGATTTTTTTTTTTTTTTTTTTTTTTTTTACAAAGGTAATTTTGTATACTTTGCAATTTTGTATTAGAAAATGGACACCATTTATGAGAAGTATGTCATTTTCTGTTTATCGCAGGTGTGAAAAAAGTACTTTTTAAACAATTTTTTTTTTTTCAGTTTTATGCTATATATTTTTTTTTACATACTTAAACTGATGTATTCTAACAGCTAAGTAAATATTTTTCAAATCGGAGTTGTTGAGTCACAAAGGGTTAAATTAGCAATTACTGGAGATGTTAAACAGTTTTATCTAGCCTATAAATTTTAAATAAGATTGCTACAATAAATTTAATATTACAGCCTTTTTTTTTTTTTTTTTTTTTTTTTATGTACACAGTAGCTGTACCACAGTCAAAGAATATGAAGGAGAGCTTCCCAGCAGGTGTAAGGTTGGATTAGAGGTCTGCACGGGCCGGAATTTCCAGGCCTGGGCCGAACGAAAGCCATCTTGGCCCGGCCTGGTGTAAAAATTAAAAGTTCGGCCCGGCCCGTTTTGCATTTTTACAGTTCTCGGCCCAGCCCGGCACAATTTCTACAAAAAAAAAAGAAAAAAAATCTTTTTTTTTTCAACATACAATTAAGATTCTTTTAATGAATGCTACATACATATTTATGGGAACATTTTACAGTATATTTTACATTACTATGATGTTCGCAAAACAGAAAACACACAATAGTAAACATTAACGATTACTTACAGTGTTTTAGTCATCGTGTCTACAGACATTTCAAAATGGAAATAAGGATTCATTAAAAGATTAATGTAGTAAAGGATTAAAAACATAACTTTTGAAGCTGTATAATAAAAAGTAGGTTTGTGAAAATATTTCTCTCATTTTTAAGGCTTTTCTCAAATCCAAAGGAGCTACATTTCGACACATTCGTTTCTTTTCGGAAACGCGTAAGATTGGCAGATATTCTTATTCAGAAGCTATGTAAATGTCGTTTTTTTCATAGATAAAAGCAATATATCTTTCTGAAAATACTGTCAAAGTTAGCGTTTTGAATCGAATTTCCGGAAGCGATAACACAGGAAAGGAGAAAAACGTACAGTCACTGACAAGAATTTCTGTTATCTCTAAGTAATTTATCAAAATGGAAAAAGCTATTCGTTTCCAAATGCCTTCAATAGGCAGGCCTGTCAATTTTATGCCTTTATAGTTAAAAATGAGTCAGAAAATGTGTCTGAAAGTTTCGCATTGTTGAGCAGTGAATATGAGAACCACCTTAAGGTATATTTCCAAAGATACTGTTAAGAGAAGTTCATTATCACTATTAATACTACAAAACACAATGACTGTTCTACACATCCTGAGATCGATTAAGACCAGTTCCGTCCCGGCACGAGTCTGCTGAAAAAAAATTAAACTCTGAATCAGACATCTTGTAACTGTACGATGCTGATCTCTACGATGGACATGTTGCATTTCTGTATTGATGTTGTTAAACTCTCATCGGCTCGTGACGCACATTTATACTTCTCGAGAAAATCATATTCATTGAAAATGGCTCGTATTTTATCTGCTTCGGTTAAATTCTTATATCGGGCCGATAGGCCCGATTAATTTTTTTGCTGGCCCGGCCCGTTTGTCTGTCGGCCCGGCCCGGCCAGTTGAAAAAATTACCCTAATTCTGCCGGCCCGGCCCGTTTGAAAATTCGCCTTCATTCCGCCGGCCCGCGGGCCGGTCCGGGTACGGGCCTCGGGCCAATCCCGGGCCCGTGCAGACCTCTAGGTTGGATACCAAAGACTATCAGGCTGCACACAGACGCGTGGTTTGCCATCCTTCTCCAGTTTTCATGGAAATATTTTGTTCCGGACTATTCTGCGGCTTACTCACAAAAGAATGAGGGGAATTAACAATGGGTCAGGAGATAAGGAGCTCAACCCTACTTGAAGAAAAGGTTCCTCTTTAAAGGGAAAGGGATTGATGTCCTGCAAAAGTCATTAAAAATCAAAGACACCGCGTGGCCACAACAAACGACGCCGACACTGATAACAGAAGAATGGTGCGTTCGCAGCCTTACAGTCAGTGCAAAAGGAAAAAGTGCTCCATCTACGAAAGCAATAAAAATGTTAAATGGCCCTTCTTTTCCAAGCGTCCTGTGGTTATCAACAAAAGAAAGGGGAGTCAAGATAGGAAGAGTCAGAGATGAATTCGTGGTAAAGATTTCTGTGCGATTCGGATACTACAAAAGAAATAAAACATGAAAAGCACCGCCTAACCGCAACAAAGACAGCGCCATTTATAGGATACGTCTATTTGGACCTTCATAGGTCCAAACAGACAGCTTTTCTAAGTTCGAAACTCTTTGGCTGCCAGGTGGTGCTTTTCATGTTTTATTATTTTCGTAGAATGGGTGTGGTCCAGAAATCGGTCCGACGAAATCCATCTCAGCCTCTTTCTTTTGTTGATGACCACAAAACGGTTAAAAAGAACGGCCAGTTGACCTCTCTCTCTCTCTGTATATATATATATATAAGCACTAAACCCAGCTAAATTTTATTTGCCGATCGGTAAGGGGGGGGGGGGGGATCGCATTTCGCGCAGATTTCTGGGAAGTGTTTTGGGCCAATGCTTGTTTTCTTAGAAAATCTCTTTAACTATTCTGGCCCTGAGAGGAACCAGAAATTTGAAATAGAAACAGCTTCAATGAAAATGCTTAAAGGGGTAGTTAAATAAATTCTTTGTCCAAAAGTACACGAAATTTTTTTTCAAACTACCGAGGTATTCGAAGTAACGAGGTTTGACAGTTCTTCCAAAATAATCAATAAATGGTTTTGAAAAGTTATAAAACAATGAATTATGCTTCTCTATGCAATTGCCCACACTATTAAAAAAAGCAACGAACTCCGCTTGGCGCGTAATTGATAATTTTACGAAAGATTGTCCTGTTCGAAAAGTACTCAAACATTCGATTTATTTAGTTTTCTAAACGCGTTGCTATAGAAATCGTTTAACTTTAAATGGAAATCAGTAGCGTTATGCATATGCACTGAAAAAGTCGTGCTAAGTCATAAGTAAAATTCAGGTTTACTTAATACATTTGCAGACAAACTAGGATGATTCAGCCAGAAATGATATAAACTTGGAGACAAAGGCTAGAAAGAATGCATTTCCAAACAAGAACGAGAAATCAGGCGTCCAGCATAGATTATGAAACACTTTCCAACACACGGGGCCGTGCGAAGTGGGGGAGGGGGGGGGCGAAAGGGGCAGTCGCCCCGGGCTCGGAAATTGAGGGGGCGCCAAATTTATACTATAAACCTCTTATTTTCTTCTTTATATAAAAAAATTGTATATTTACATATTGGAAAATCCCCCCCCCCCCACACCGAAATACAAATTTATGAATCAGGACTTTTTTCTTTTCAAAACTTGTCTTGGGTCTTTGTCTTAATCTCTTTTATTAACCTTCTGTTTTCAGAGTCTGTGCTTGTGGCAAAAACATACTCTCAAAACAGCACGGGGTTTCTTTCTTGGAATATAAAAGGGTTCCAAAGTGTTATACTGCACTGTTACATACATTTTTTCTACACCCATTTTCCAGATCCCCTTTGCCAAAATATTAAGTGCAATTTTCTCTTATGTTATTTAGTTAGAAATATCTTAATAAAAATAAGCCTAATGTTTCAAAATAAACGCGAAATATGTATTCAGTAAAATTTGTTTCTGTTTCGCAACTTTTTAATTTTGTGACACCTGTCTCAAAGAAAAGTTCGGAAAAGTTGGGAGGGGGGCGCCAAATTGAAACTTTGCCCCGGGCGCGTTTTTCTCTTCTCGCACGCTGCTGCCAACACATTCAGAATACTGTAACAAAACTTTACAATTTATTATGGTGAAAGATATCTCAATAAAGAATTTAGAAAATACACAACGCATTTGAAAATCCAATTTCAACAATTCCTATCTACAATCGGAAAAGTATCCGAATTCCTCGAACAGCTCTGTCTCTGTAAACGATACATAGATTTCTATCTATAAACTACATGCATGCAAAAATTTGAGTTCAGTTAGGAAATATACACCACAGTAGAAAATTCCGCTTCAGCTCTCTAATAAGGAGAATGGTATGTGAATTTTCTCGTGCAGCCCTGTATACGAGATATAGAAGGTATACACTACGAGTAGCATGCAGGAAAAAAAATCGTTCAATTTAAAAGCGCATAGCGAAACTGAAAACGCACTTCCAGCCATTATGGCTCAAAGTTTTACTGTATCCGGTTTCTTTTGGGTGCCCCTGTCAATGAACGATACATGCTATGAATGTCCTGTATAGTAATCATCCTATAAAGAAATTCAGCGATTTATATCCATTTCAACACATCTGAAATATATAGGTGAAAACTGGGAAAATGAGTTAGTAGCCAGTGGCCGGTAGACTCAGTTTCATTAGTGGCCACTTTTTAAAGTTAGTGGCCACTATAATGTTTCAATTTTTCTTGACATCTACATAAACTATAATCGTTGTATATATACATATTATTCTATAAGTCAGAGTTTTATACCAGCCAACACTATTCATGATAAGAATAGGGAATCAGTCAAAATTCAAGAAAATTAATTTAAAACCACATAATCTGTTATATTAATTTTTTTAGAATATATATATATGTTCATAAACACTATTATCAATTAAATTACTATTACTTTCTTTATATAAAAAATAATTAAATCAAAATTCCAACAGTTAGGTGTATACAAAAAAAATCAAATAAAGCACAATAAAATGTTATTTGGATTCTATTTAATAAGCAAATGTGTTAACATACTACACACATTGCATACAGTTGAAATCTAAGCTGATGAGTGTATTCCGAAGAAAAATAATCTAACTAGTGAGCATGTGGCTGGAGTCTAAATACTGAAAGTATACTGCAATGTCCTTAAAATCCACTTGCATCCGGTGGAAAAAAAAAAAAAAAAAGGAATAAATTATTTGAAATGCATGTGGAAATCAAAGCTGATGAATATATTTTGCAGAATAAAACTGTATTTCTTGAAAAAATAATCCAACAAAAGAGCAGTGGCGAAAAGCTAAAATATTGAAAATACAGCTAAATCGTTGTAATCTGCTTGCATCCGGTAGGAAAAAGAATTAACCAGTTTGCTAATTAGATGTAACCAAAGTAGAGATGCATATTTCTATGAAAAACGCTATATTTTACTTGGCGATCGATAACAGATTTTTTATCGCCACTTGGCGAGTGGCGACTAGGGTGGCGATCGATTACCGATTTTTTAATCGCCACTTTTACAACTTTAATCGCCACGTGGCGAGTGGCGACCGCTAATTTTCACCTATACTGAAATAGCGTCATGTCATTAAAATACACTGCAAACGATTTTTCCCCCATGGATCCTCATGTTACGGAATTTTTTTCAGTGCCCCTGTTAAGGGTGTATTCGAAAAAAATATTTTTCCACCCTCAACAGCTCGAAATTTTCTGAGACATTTTGAGACTCATTTTTAAAAGTAAAAACATGAAACTTGCCGGGGTGATTTCTGAAGACATGTTTAACATGCCGTGTGATTTCATTTTCAGCTCAATTCATTAGAATTTGATTTTTAAACAATTATTTTCTCAGTATGACCATTTTTTTCATTCCCAGATCGCCCGCTTCGGAAAATTCGGTTCAAAACGCCAACTTTGACAGCGTTTTTTAGAGTATTTTCTGCATTTATCAAAAAATTAAGAAGCACCGCACATTATATAGTTTCTAAATAAGAGAATTTCCAAGTTTGATGCGTTTGAGAGCAAAAATGAATTTTAAAATGAATCAGAAAATAAGCAATTTGGATCGGAATACACCCTTAATGAACTACACTATATGGCCAAAGGTGACCGGTCACTTGCGATGTTAGACGTTTTGTTAAATATCTAGAACAATACATGAAGAATTAACCTGAAACTGCACGTGTGTAAACAGTATAGGGCAATTCCAAGCCAATGTTACTATTTTTAGTATTTCATTTTTTACATCAAATAGGTAATACACATATTGTCTGATAGTATTAAACTTAGATTGTTTCGTATTTCCAATGTATTTTATAAAAGGTTGAATAGTCAAAATTAATAAAGTCCATTAAAAGCAACATAGCTTCATTTTATGTGCCTATTTGTTTGTCTGTTACATATTGAATGTTGGTCTGTTACAGGTAAGATTACACATTTTTCATAACTATATTGTGGCAACAGTCAAATTTTGTGGAAGTTGAATGCTTCTGAACTGCCTCAGAATGAAAATACATTTTTGTTATAATAAATTATACATTATTTTATAAATAATATAGTTAAACATTAAGATGTCTGAAAAGCATGGTAATTCCTGTTTGTCTGTTACAATACCACTTTTTTTAACATAATTATCCACATCAAATAATTTATTCATAATAACTATATTAATTTATCTTATAATACCATATATTAATTGTAGACATCTTTTAATTACCTGAATATTATTTTTTAAATAAGGTAAAGTCATCTTTTCCTCTATGAAATGTTAGTCTGTTATAATGGAATTGCCCTATAGTATAGGTCATATATTTCCGCGAAGTTTTTTTTTTTTTTTGCCGAAACCCCGTAGGGGACCTCGTCAACAAATTGAAAAAGAACGAATACCTTTTGGATAACCCTGTAAAAACTAATGTAGCAAAAGCGTTCAAACTCGAGATTATTAATAGGAGGCTTATTGTAATACACTGTGTTCAATTTTATGAGGATAGCACGGATACGCTTAGAGAAATTAAGGTTTTTATAAAAACAGTCCCAAATTTCGCGAAGTTTTTTGCTTATAATTTGCAGAGATCTTAATATTAAAAAAAGTTCTTTTCAGAAAATATGACAAACAACATTGTACATAATAGTCTGCAATCAGAATTAAAAAATAATAAAAATTGGATGAAAAATGAGCAGGTTTACTAAAAAATGTTTCACTGCGCATGCGCGAATGCAATCAAAATATAATGTACATAATGTATTAGCTAAGTGTAGAGAGCAAATTTTGTGAGTCTCAAAATCATAGCTTGAAAATTCTGAAAATTATCGTCGATAGAATAAGCTCGAAATCCATTGTTCCCAAAAAGAAGCAAAAAGATGAGGGGTTGTATCAAATATCTGTTGATTAGTGCCAAGATAGCGTACACAATATTGCACGTACTACTATAATTGGATACAACCCCTCATCTTTTTGCTTCCTTTTGGGAACAATGGATTTCGAGCTTGTTCTGTCGACGATAATTTTCAGAATTTTCAAGTTATGATTTTGAGACTTTCACAAAATTTGCTCTCTACACTTAGCTAACACATTATGTACAGTCGTGGAAAAAAAAAAGTAAACACCCCCTACTAACTCCTCAGCAAATCATCGTAGAAGAAAGTTACTGGTACCGAACGATTGGAAATAAAGTCTACTTTTAAATGATGTATATAAAATTTTCTTAGGGGGTCATCTACATATTAAAACGAATCCAAACTTCATTTTTTTTCAATGGCAATGCCCAATTTTAACGAGATATTTCAAATCTTCTGTTCAAACTATGCCTAGACACCAAATTTCAAGTCATTTGAATGATAAGTTTTTGAATTATAAACATTCAAAATTTAGTGCTTCTAATGTTAAATTACATTTTCATATTTTTATTTATATCTCCCGAAATTATGCTCCTAATGTGCTAATTTTTTTTGTAGTAATAATACTAATATACCCAAACATAAATAAGCTGAATTTGCAATTTTTATAATTTTATGATATGAATTATGAAATTAATATTCGAAAAAATTATGAATTGCAACCTACAATTTTTTTTGATGGATTTAGATTTATTAAGTCCTGCTTTATGGAAATCCAAAAATTTCACATTTTTATTCCAAGTAGTTTTCAAATTATGCTTAAGAAACGGCAAAATGATGGTTTAAGGGGCCGTCTATGATGGAAGTGAGTAGACATTTTGAAATTTATTCTGCTGTACTGTAATCTAACACGCTTCATTGACTCCCTGAGTGGCGCTTAAGGTGCCTTGATCAAGGAAGGGGCTCTCTCGGTGAACAATCCAGTACGGAACTTCAATTTGGATACAGCCCTTAAAATAAGCTCGTTTTAAAATAATTTCTCTGAAACTTATGGTACGAATTGCATAAAAATTCGTTTTTAGGCTAATTGAAGGGTGTAGAGTTCATTTATGCTGTCAGAATTGGGTACTGCTATTGAAAAAAACAAAGTTATGATTCGTTTTAGTATGTAGATGGCCCCCTAAGCAAATTTTATATACATCATTTAAAAGTAGACTTTATTTCCAATCGTTCGGTACCAGTAACTTTCTTCTACGATAATTTGTTGAGGAGTTAGTAGGGGGGGGGGGTGTTTACTTTTTTTTTCCACGACTGTACATTATATTTTGATTGCATTCGCGCATGCGCAGTGAAACATTTTTTAGTAAATCTGCTCATTTTTCATCCAATTTTTATTATTTTTAATTCTAATTGCAGAGTTATGTACAATGTTGTTTGTCATATTTTCTGAAAATAACTTTTTTTTATATTAAGAACTCTGCAAATTATAAGCAAAAAACTTCGCGAAATTTGGGACTGTTTTTATAAAAACCTTAATTTCTTTATGAGTATCCAAGCTATCCTCATAAAAATGAACACAGCGTATTACAATAAGCCACGTATTAATAATCTCGTATCACGTATTAATAAAAAAAAAAATTTCAAAAATATTAAAATTTGAGCGAGATATTTGAAAATAACGCTCCCATAGATTTAGCATTAGCGTTTCCTTTCTTCCCGTGACTGAAGTGGGCTCTTAACATATCAATTGCATGAAAATCCGAATATATTTAAGCGAGTTAGAGCGTGGACAGATGGCCAGAAAACCGAATGCATAGACATTTTTCAACTACGTTGGAAAGTTAAAAATTATGATGCCGTATTTTGCGCACTTTTTTTTTTTTTACATTTTCCAACATAATTAAAACGTGTTTTTGTTTATCGATTCTGTTTGTATATCTGCCGGCCGTATGTCTGTCCGTACTCTAACTCGCGTAAAGATATTCGGATTGCCATAAAATTTTTATATGTTATTAAAGCTTATTATAGAAGGTTTGGCAATTGAAAATGAAGTGTGTAACATTTATGCAAGTTCACAGCGAAACACAAAAGATTTCAGCTACATTATGGTCCATGAGGAGAAAAATGTCGCGGTGCATTTTAATGATGTTATGACAGGGTTCGTACACATTCTTTAAATAAAAATCAAGGACTTTCAAGGACCAAAAGCAAGAAAATTTAAGGACCTACAAATTGAAAACTAATGAATTATAAAATGTACTTTTTAATAAAAATGTTTCATTTTTGTAAATGCCAGTTTTAAACGTGCAAATGGCTGGGGGTACGACTTCAGTATGTGGCGCAGAAATTTAGAGGACTATCACTTAATTATTTCAAAATTACAAATACAACAGGAAAAAAGGAAATTTATAAGATTGCAAACTTAGAGCGCAGGAGGAAAAGGAAAGGAGATTTAGGGGAAGGAGGGGGGGGGGGGAGAAATACAAAATTTTGGAAAGGAAAATTAAGATGATTAACTATATTTCCAACACAAAGTGTAGAGGTGTAAAGGGGAAGAAGCAAAGTAAAAATTTTTTGGGGAGAGAGAGTTTGATTATTTATCATTACTATAGAGTTACAAATAGGGCAGAAAAATCAGAGCCTTTTTTGGGGGGGGGGGAGGGGGGTGTACTTATGTACAGAAAAAGGGTGAAGGAGAGAGCAGAATTTTTTTTTTTTTTGGGGGGGGGGGGACAAGGGAGATAAAGGATTTAAATGAGAGATTTGCAATAAAGAAACAAAACAGAAAATTTAAAAAAAGTTAAGAATACAGAATGGAGGGGGAAAAAAAGCGCATATTTATTCATTTGGAGGGGGGGGGGCTAATAAAGAGGTTGATTAGATGATTACTTACTAAAGATTTACAATTGGTGCAGAAAAAAAAAAAAGTTTTAAAAGAAAATTTCTGTGGTACGAAAGTGAGAAGGGGTGGGGTAGAGGCAATTTCGAGTGTGGTGAGAGTTGTTAAATGATTATTACTATTGTTACAATAACGTAACAAATAAAGTAGACAAAATTAAAGAGGTTTCAAGATTTAACTTTGTGAGCTAAAGGAGGGGGACAAATGGGGGGGGGAGGCAGAAATTTTATGTAGGGTTAGGAAGTTTAGTATGCGATTAATTATTTATCATTACTAAAAGTTTACAATCAGAACAGAAAAAAATAAAAGTTTTAAAGGTTAAATATAGTGTGAGAGAACAAAAGGGGGGGCTAAATGGGATGCAGCAATTTAGGATTGAGGGAGGATTTCTGGTGGTTAATTATTGTTACAATAAAGTAACAGAGAAGAAAAAAAAAAGGCTTTTACATAATTTTAACTTGGTGAGCCAGAAAAGTGTGGGGGGGGGGGGGGGAGAAAAGTAAGAAAGTTTTTTTTTTTTTGAGATATTGTAATAGTTGAGATAGTTTAATAGATGAGTGATCACTTACTTTACTAAAAAGGTGTACAAATAGGACTAAACATTAAAATTAAAGCAATTCAAAAACTAAATTTTGTATGCTTTGAAAGAAGCGGGGTGGAGGGGAAACGTCAATTCCTGATGGAAATGGGGTGGGGGGATTACATGACCGATTAATTATTGTTACAATAAAGTAACACATAGCATTTTTTTTTTTTTTTACTTTTAAATATTTTTAACTTTGTGAAGGTAGGGAGACGTAAGAGGAAAAATTTTTTTGGGGAGGGAGAGAGTTTATTAGATGACTTAGTTATTTACTACACTAAATATTTACAAATAGAAAAAAAAATTAAAGAGATTTAACGCTTTCACAAATTTGTGTGCTAGTAAGGGGGGAGGGAAGGCGAAACGTCAATTTCGATGGTGTGTGGGGGGGGGCGGTAAAATTATATGATCGATTATTTATTGTTACAATAAAGAAGTTTTTAAAAAAGCAATGACTTTTAAGGTTTTAAATTTTGAGCTGAGGGGGACAGAGGGGAAAAAGCAGATTTTTTGGGGCTAGGGGGAGTTTATTAGATAACTTATTAACCTTACAAAAGGTTTACAAATAGGTAAACAATAAAATAAACTAAGGAGTTCAAGACTTTAAATTTTATGTGCTTGGTAAGAAGAGGCAAAAGAAAAACTCCCATTTCCGGTGGGTGGAGGAGAAATTTTTATGATCTTACTTATCGTTACTATAAAGTAACAAAGAGCAGAAGAAGTTTTATAAAAAAAAAATTAGAGTTTATAAACTTTGGATACAGTGGGGTGAACAAAATTTTGGAAGAGGGAATTTAGATGAAATTTTAATGAAATGAATGGTTAATGAAATTTATGATTTTTTATTTTAACTATAAAGTAACAAACAGTACAGAAAAGTTAACAAATTAGGAGTTTTAAAGACTTTAAACTTTGGTACTGTGTGTGTGTGGTGTGGTGGTGGGGGGGGGGGGGGGGAGCAAAAAAGGGGAAAACGAAATTCCGAAAGAATGGAGGAAGATGGGATTTAGATGATTTAAAAAAAAATCAAATTCAAACAAACACAGAAGAGTCATCCCTGATTAAGAAATACCAGAGTAAAATTAAGGAATTTTTGCAGATTTTGCATAAAAATTTCTTTTAAAAAATGCAAGCACTTTAAGGACTTTCAAACTATATAAAGATTAACTATTTCAAGAACCTGTATGATATTTCAAACAACAAAATCATTGAAGTGGACTACAAATGGATTTTTACTGATCTATGGGTATTTTTTTTTTTTATTCAAATCTCATTTTGATCTAGAAAAAACATGAAATTTCTTAATATTCTGTTAGTGTTGGAAAGTGTTTCGTAATCTATGCCTTAATTTTCGTTTTTGTTTACCATTTCGTTTGTGCAAAAGTGGTTGAGGAACGAAAAATAAGTTTTTTATATTAAATTTTCTAGAGGAAAATCTTAGAATAATTAAAGAAATGTCTCTCTTTACGGTGATAAGGTTGCAATAGTTATTTAAAAGGGCATTTTTAGACAGGGTGAATACGAATTTATATTCTACAAGCATCTCAGTGTACTTAATATAAGGTAAGCTGGAAAATACATAACACAAGCACACAACTAAGAAATTTTTGTTCATAGACTATATAATAAACATGTATAATAATCACTTATAAACAGATAAAGTTAAACGATCGTCAATCTTAATAAAGATTTTCTATCACTTTTTACAGCATTTTTTAACTTTAGACTATATAATGCTTGTCATTTTAACAATTTATAGTTCAAAAGACGACAGATTTTAATTTTAATGACGATTTTTTTCTTCTTAAAGATGTTATGGATAAACTGTCAGTCAGCTGGGTCCATGAAAGGGGAGGGGGGGGGGTTGCCATAGAAACATCAAACACTCTGCTGCGAAACAACATGAATGGCAACTCTAATACTGATGTCCCAGAGTCGGAGTAACACCAATAATCATGTAGTCATTCATTTTACATTGTAGCAAGCTGCACAATGTTGCTTTGGAAATACACTCCGCTGAGGCCCCAGCTGACTACCTGGTTTCATTATCCATACCATCTAACCTTATAGCAAAATCATCGATGCTAAAATCTGTTCACAAAATGGTGAACTTTCTTTCATAACATTATGAGCGTAAATGCATCAAGCTCCATTATTGTGACAGCCGTATTTTTAGGATACTGTATTTTTATTTTAGTCTGAAGGTCTAAATGGTTAATACAGGCAAAGCTAGGTGATTCTGATTGTTTTGTTTCTGATGGTCAAACAACAATGTATGCAAATGTCACACATAATTCTCAAATTAATCACATTGGCATCCAGTACCTTTTGCCAATGTTCCTCCAGCTTCACAATGCACTAGTTGTTTTGGATGGAAAGAAATCCGAGTGCCTGCTACAAGTCTGCCTCATTTGCAAAAGATCAGCCATGAAAGATGCTCAGGAACTGCAAGAGGTGGTGATCTGTTGGTAAAAGATCTGGAGAGTATGGTGGATAGCATGGTATCTCTCAGCAAAGTCTAATCTAGTATATTGTGGTATCTCAAGTCCCCTGTGCCCAGGCCCTGATCATGACTAATTGGGACCCTGGGCAAATATAAACTAGGGGCCCCCTTTCGAACCGTTGCAAAATTATTCAAATAGAACTGATGGTGAGTCATGTGTAATGCATACAGTATTTTCACAACTTGGATTTTAAATAGAAGAAAATTCTCTCAATTCTAAATTAAATATCCTAATAAAAATACCCCCTTTTTCTTAGTACAGAGCAAAACTCTTTCATATAACTTTAGTAACTTGTTATGTTACTTTAAGATGAATTTAATAACTTCTAGTTATGGAAGAGAGTCAAATACTGTAACATAAATATGAGTTAATCAAGTTACTTTCTTTAACATATTTCAAGTTGTACTACACACAACATAATATTAAATAAAATACCTTCTATTTCACAAGTAGAAAGTGTTTTTTCAATAAATAAAAAATACGGCAATTTTGGTTTTTCATATTTAACTCAAAGTTAAAAGAAAAAACTTTGAAAACTGAAGAAAATTTATCTCATGACAATTAGAACTGATTATTTTAAACTACTAAAGTTTAGATATGACTTAAGTTCATTGCTAATGCAATCTATTAAAATCAAAATATTAGTTTTTATTTAATTGTTGAAATTAGCTTTGCAAAAGAACTGAGCTCAGCGAGAGTTCAAAATGAAATTTGTTTTTCAGAAAGTTTAGTAGAATTTTTTACAAAATGAAATTTGTAAATTTTCAGAGTTTGGAATTGGAGAAAAAAATATTTTATAAATATAGATTTGGGAGCCCCTTGAGGTCTGGGGTCCATGGGCAAAGTCCGGATTTGCCCATGCAATAATAAGGCCCTGCCTGTACCACATATGAAATATGACCAGGAATTGTTACGACGGAGAAGCGCATCCTTGTGATTAATCAGTATGCTGGCTGCCTCTGTTGCAGTGCCTGTTGTACATGTTCCAACTTCTGTGAGTATAGATGCATAGTGTTTGTTTGACCCAGACCCATCGTAGTGCACCATTTTGTAACTAGTCCACTAGACACAGAGCGATCTTTCCTGGGTGTACGGGAATCTTGAGGTTCGAGACATAGGGTCATGTGGTGACAATGTCAAGGGCGATTTAAAGTGTCATACAGAATTAATAAATTGAGTATTTAACCATTGAAGCACTGAGAAAGCAAAAAAGAAACAGGCTGAGATTCATGTGTTGGCTTTCAAGAGAGTGACTTAATCACTTGCTCAACTTCAATGTTTCCCGCATATGGTGCAGATGAAGTCTGACTAATTTCACCCTGTGATTTAGTGAAAAATAAAAGTTAAATTTTCAACCATTTTCTTTTCATAAATAGGTAATCGTAGGTTGGAGAGTAATATGCAATATTTCAGTATAAACTTTAAACAGTATTTTTCTTTGAAAACATTTTATATAAATTAATTTGGTAATCAATGTCACTACTGACTACTGTCCCCAAGATAGCTGTTTACTTTATAATCCAAGATTTTAATACTACCAAAAAAAGTCCTTCCGGCCAGTGCCGGGAGGAAGAGGTAGCTTTCATAATCCTTATTTTAAAAAAGCCAACTTATATCATTCAAACACGCGAAGTATAGGTGAAAATTAGCAGTCGCCACTCGCCACGTAGCGATTAAAGTTGTAAAAGTGGCGATTGAAAAATCGGCCATCGATCGCCACCTTAGTCGCCACTCGCCAAGTGGCGATAAAAAATCTGCTATCGATCGCCCAGTGAAATATAGCTTTTTCCATAGAAATATGCATCTTTACTTTGGTTACATCTAATTAGCAAACTGGTTAATTCTTTTGCCTACCGGATGCAAGCAGATTACAACGATTTAGCTGTCTTTTCAATATTTTGGCTTTTCGCCATTACTTTTCAGTTGGATTATTTTTTCAAGAAATACAGTTTTATACTGCAAAATACTTTCATCAGCTTTGATTCCACATGCAAATAATTTATTCCCCCCCCTTTTTTTTCACCAGATGCAAACTGATTTTAAGGACTTGCAGTATTTTCAATATTTCGACTCCTGCCACATGCTCACCAGTTAGATTACTTTTCTTCAAGAAATACTGTTTAATTCTGCAAAATACACTCACCAGCTTAGATTTCAACTATATGTAATGCGTGTAGTATGTTAATAACACATTTACTTATTAAATAAAATCCGAATAACATTTTATTGTGCTATATTTGATTTTTTTTATTATTATTGTATACACCTAACTGTTGGAATTTCGATTTAGTTATTTTTTATATTAAGAAAGTAATGGTAATTTGATTGATAAGTGTTTATGAACATATACAAATAATCTAAAAACATATTCTAAAATAATTAATATAACAGATTCTGTGGTTTTAAAGTAATTTTCTTGAATTTTGACTGCTCCCCTATTCTTATCATGAATAGTTGGCTGGTATAAAGCTCTGACATATAGAAAAATATGTATGTATACAACGATTATAGTTTATGTAGATGTCAAGAAAGTTTTAAACATTATAGTGGCCACTAACTTTAAAAAGTGGCCACTAATGAAACTGGGTCTACCGGCCACTGGCTACTAACTCAATTTCCCAGTTTTCACCTATAACGCGAAGCTCAATTTAATGGAAACCTAATATAGGAGATTCAATACTAATTTTTATCAATATAATGAATGAGAATTTCACGAAATTAGTCAGCTTTATCCAAGCTGCTTTTCTTTAAAGTAACTTATATTTGGCTGCCAAATTCGGCAATTTCTTAAAGTGCCTGTCATTTTAAGACAACATGGTGGATGAGGCTAAGCAGTGAACTTGGTCGAGACCTTAGTAATTGCTGTGTGCATGCTCACTCACATCGGAATCGGTTGATATATAGGAGTGCTGTCGCATGCAAAAAATCAGATTTTTCAAAATGTCACCCACAATAGAAATTGAAACTGCTATATCTGAGCCCTTTTTTAAGGTAAAGACAAACAAAAAATGCTCCTGAATCCTTATATCAAGGTCAAATACTTAAGAAAAAAACCTTTTTCAATTTCTAATTTTTTTTGCCCCTCACTTTAAATATATTTTTTTTAATTTAATGGCCGCCATTTTGAAACAAGATGGCTGATGAATCTGGCCAGCGAACTTGGTCGAGGTGTTGATGTATACTATCCACATGCCTTCTTACATCGAAATAGGCGAATACGTGTGTTATCGCGTGACAAATACAAGATGGTTTCAAAATGTTAGCCATGCTAGAAATTCAAAGTGCTATAAATCAACCATTTTTTAAGATATAAACAAAAGAACAAATTTTCAGAAACAAAAACTACTCCGGAATCTTTGTATTAAGGCCAAACACATAAAAAAATCTTTTTCATTTTCCAATTTTTTTATACCTCATTTTGAATTTTAAATTTAATTTTTTTTTTAATGGCAACCCTTTTGAAACAAGATGGCGAATGAAGCTGGCCAACGAACTCGGTCGAGACATTGGTATGTACTATGTACAGACCAAGTAACATCCAAATCGGTTCATAAATACGCTTGTTATCGCGTGACAAAAATCAGGTCGTTTTAAAATGTCAGCCACAAGAGAAATTCAAAATGCTATTACTCAGCCATTTTTTTTAGATATAGACGAAAGAAAAACTGTTCCGGAATCTTTGTATTAAGGTCAAACACATACAAAAAAATCTTTCATTTTCCAATTTTTTGGTATCTCATTTAAATTTTTTTATTTTTTTAAATGGCCGCCATTTTGAAACAAGATGGCGGATGAAGCTGGCCAACGAACTCGGTCGAGATATTTGTATGTACTATGTACACACCAAGGTACATCCAAATCGGCTCATAAATACGCCTGTTATTACATGAGAAAAATCAGGACGTTTCAAAATGTCAGCCATGATAGAAATTCAAAATGCTATAACTCAGCCATTTCTTAAGATATAGACTAAACAAAAACTGCTCCCGAATCTTTTTATCAAGGTCAAACACATAAGAAGAAAATATTTTTTCAATTTTCAATTTTTTGGTACCACATTTCAAATTTAAATTTTTCTTAAAAATTTAAATGGCCGCCATTTTTAAACAAGATGGCGGATGAAGCTGGCCAACGAACCCGGTCGAGACATTGGTATGTACTATGTATAAACGAAGTTACATCCAAATCGGTTCATAAATACGCCTTTTATCGCGCGACAAAATTCAGGACGTTTCAAAATGTCAGCCACGCTAGAAATTCAAAATGCTATAACTCAGCCATTTTTTAAGATATAGACGAAACAAAGACTGCTCCGAAATCTTTGTATAAAGGTCAAATACATAAGAAAAAAATATTTTTTCCATTTTCAATTTTTTGGTACCACATTTCAAATTTTAAATTTTTTAAAAAGTTTTAAATGGCCGCCATTTTGAAACAAAATGGCGGATGAAGCTGGCCAACGAACTCGGTCGAGACATTGGTATTTACTATACACACCGAATTACATCCAAATCGGTTCATAAATACGCCTTTTATCGCGTGACAAAATTCAGGACGTTTCAAAATGTCAGCCACGCTAGAAATTCAAAATGCTATAACTCAGCCATTTTTTAAGATATAGACGAAACAAAAACTGCTCCGGAATCTTTGTATAAAGGTCAAATACATAAGAAAAAAATATTTTTCCATTTTTAATTTTTTGGTGCCACATTTCAAGTTTTAAATTTGTTTAAAAATTTTAAATGGCCGCCATTTTGATACAAAACGGCGGATGAAGCTGGCCAACGAACTCGGTCGAGACATTGGTATGTACTATGTACACACCGAATTACATCGAAATCGGTTCATAATTACGGGAGT
Source organism: Maratus speciosus (assembly GCA_963932465.1). Lineage (NCBI taxonomy): Eukaryota > Metazoa > Arthropoda > Arachnida > Araneae > Salticidae > Maratus > Maratus speciosus. Next base: position 641,189,197 of record OZ010786.1, on the reverse strand, counting down.
TACAGTGTGACATAGGTCAGATATATATCAATTTTGAACGGAGGGTGGTTTCGGGGTCTGGGGGTCATGATCGATGAAAATATACCAAAATTTTTTGAAATCGCTTTCCTCCGAACGGCTGCAATAGGTAGCTTTTTGTAAAGAAAGCTACCTAAAAAGGGTGGGGGGGGGGGGATTTTTTGCCTTTTTATAATATAAAATATATTGTTTGATATCCTATCTGCAATAAATTTTAATATATTTCAAGTTATTTAAATATAAAGAGACACACTCTTAAAAATATTTAGTTTAAACATTTTTACAGTTATAAGTTATTCAAGATCTATGTATACTTTTAACTACTTTAAAATCAGATTAATTCTTTAGAAATAGATAATCAACTATAAGATAATGGGTAAATAAATGAATTTACTCAGATAATTTTAGTGAGGGAAAAAAAATGTGCAAGAAATATTCATTTTTAAATTTATAATGTCACAAATTGTTGATAAAATATCTTCTTGAAATAACTGAAACTATTTATTCCTTAACAGTAAATTTTATTCTTACTATTTTATCTTTCTTCTGTTTTGGATGACCAATTAGTAATAAAAAATTTTTTTTTTTCTTTTTTTTTAAACCTCAGCTAACTGTAATGGCTAGAGTTTTATGTTTGCAACGACTGTATTGTTGACTTTATGCAGGCATTGTGTGATGTATCACAACAGACTGTGGTACTCACCTCATGAACTATTTTGAGGTAATAACTTCAGTGAGCAAAGTTTATCAAATATTAAAAATTCATATGTTTCATATAAACAAGTATCCCATTGGTTAACAACTTTAGGATGTACAACCCAGAAAGACTTCAACTTCCAGAATGTTGAATGATATTGTATTTCCAAAGTTTATTAATTTTTTGGTGCAACTTTTTAAGGGAGTATAGAAGATTTTTTTTTTTTTTTTTTTTTTTTTTTTGGGGGGGGGGGGGGCTTTAATTTTGTTTTTTGTAACAAACTCTTTTGCCAGGGGTTAAAGCACTGCTAGCTTCATCTTCAAAGAATGAGTTATTTTTTTTTAATTTATGAAGTTATTACTAGATTAGCTTTTCCCCCGTTTATACTGTGAATAATTTTAAAATCTTAAAATATCTATCTAAACAATATCTTTAAATAAATAAAAACACTGGAGTAGAAGAAATTTGTCACTTCAGATCTTTCAAGTTTTACTCAAAAATTGTTAAAACAAATTTAAAACTTAAAATAGGTAAAAAGAACAAATCTTTCTTTAGAAACAGCACAGATATTTAATAAAATAAAAACAATTTAATAAAATGAAACACACTATGATAACTGTCCCTATAATGCCACTTCTGTCATTCAAAAAACAATCCGAAAAGGGACAGAAGTGACAGAGACAGTACAGTAGTAACAAAATCAACTTGCTATGTGTTTCTAAGGCATCTTTTTAGTATTTTTACCCTCTTTCCCTGAGACAAAAGCAAAACAAAAAAATCTTTATTCTATTTCCTTCTTCTTCCTCTGGGTGTGTGTGTGTGTGGGGGGGGGGGGTGTGCTTAAAACAGGGCCCTAGGGTCTCAATAAAAATATGAGGGTGATGATACAGGGAGAGCAGTCTAAGACTCAACTCTAAATTTTTGCATTAAGAATGCGAGAAAATTAGGGGTTCAAAAAAACATACCACACAAAAAGTTCAAGCCCCCCCCCCCCCCCCCGAATCGGGCCCTACAAGACCCTAGGATGTCCCGGATTTTAAATGGAATCTAGAAATGGGAGAATAATTAAATGGAAAAAAGTATCCAAAAATGAATATCGGATTAAGAAGGGGCAATTTATTAACAATTGCAAAACTTCAAGGGGCCAGGGTCTTAACTGGCATGTAGTTGAGTATAAAGATACTTTTTAAAGTAATCAGAGGACGCTCGAACTATTTTAAAGAAAATTTCAAGAAATTCGGATCATCTTTTAAGAAGCTGCACCAACGGCCCCAAGAAGGCCATTAATATTCAAAATCGGTGGTAGCTGAAGTCTGCAAAATTTTTTAGACTTCCTGTGTAAGCTGAAGGAGCTAAGAAGTTGTTAGAAAATAAAGCTAATGAATCGGACTATTTTTAAGGGAACTACAATAGGGTGCCCAAAAGAGGCTAATTGATAGTTGAGAGCAGCGCTCCAAGATGAAAGCATGTTAAAATGTATTAGAACTTAGAGTTTTAGATCTTCAATTAGTCAAAATTAAGAATAGAGTATGAAATAATCATTAGAATAATATTTTAAAGAAATGCGCAAAAAATAGAGGGGATGCCCAAAACAGGTCTCTGGGGTCCCAGTAAAAATTACGAGGGTGTTGTTCCAGGGAGGGGAGTCCAAGACTCAACTTAAAAAATATTCACCGAGAAGGCGAGAAAATTGGGTGGTGAAAAATGCATGCCACACAAAAAGTTCAAGGGTTCAAGGATATTGGACACTATAGGGCCCTAGGTGCACCCAGGATTTTAACTGGAATCTAGAAACAGGAGGATAATTAAACGGAAAAGTCTTCCAAAAATGAAGATCAGATTAAGATGGGGCAATTTATTAACAATTTATGGTGCAAAAACTTCAAGGGACCCCAAGTCGCCGAGGCGTTAACTGGTATGTAGTTGGGTATAAAGATACTTTACAGTGGTTTTGAAAGTAATCAGAGGATACTAGAACTATGTTAAAGAAAATTGCAAGCAATTAGGATCATTTTTAAAGAAGCTGCAATAATTAAACAGAAAAGTCTTCCAAAAATGAAGATCAGATTAAGATGGGGCAATTTATTAACAATTTATGGTGCAAAAACTTCAAGGGGCCCCAAGTCGCCGAGGCGTTAACTGGTATGTAGTTGGGTATAAAGATACTTTACAGTGGTTTTGAAAGTAATCAGAGGATACTAGAACTATGTTAAAGAAAATTGCAAGCAATTCGGATCATTTTTAAAGAAGCTGCACCAAGGAAGCTGGAGGACCTAGTGAGTTGTTAGAAAAAAAAATAGTGAATCGGACCATTTTTAAGGGAGCTATAATAGGTGGGGGGGGGGGGGGCAAAAGGGGCCAACTGATAGTTGAGAGCACAGCCCTAACATGAAAACACTGAAATTTTTTAGTACTTAGCGTTTTTTTATCTTCAATTAGTCAAAATTAAGCATAGGGTATGAAATATTATAATAATATTTTAAAGAAATGTGCAAAAAATGGAGGGGGCTAATGCTTAAAAGAGGGCCCTAGGGTCCCTGTAAAAATTATGAGGGTGTTGGTCCGGGAGGAAGAGTACAAGATTCAACTTTAAAACAATGCACTGAGAAGGTGAGAAAATTAGGGAGGAGGGAATGCATGGTGCACAGAAGCTCAAGGGGTCCCTACGGGACCATAGAAGGCCCCAGGTCTTAACTGGAATGTAGAAACGTAAGAATAAGTAAATGGAAAAATGATCCGAAAAATAAAGATGGAATTAAAATGAAGCAATTTATTAACAATTTAACGCACAAAAGCCTCAAGGGGCCCTGTACCGGGCCCTAAACGGCGAGGATTTTAACTCGAATCTAGAAATGGCAGAATAACTAAATGGAGATATAGCCCCAAAAGCGAAGACGATCGGATAAAATGGGGCAAGTTATTCACAATTTAGGGCATAAAAACTTAAGGGTGTCCAGGGTTCCCAGCCCTATAAAAATTAAAAATGTGTCTCGGGTGCATCAGGACCTATTTTGGATTATCCTAACTTAGATTTTCAGACTTATACATCCGAAAGATTTTGCTAGCCATCGCGAACAGACGCACACAGTGTGAAACTTTCTTTTATTAGTACGTATTTCATTATTTAAATAACTTTACGCACATCCTTTATTTTATTTAAATTTCCGTATTCATGCATTTTTCCTTTTGGCTGAATCCATGTCAACTCAGACAGGGGGTTACCTTCATTGTCTCAGAAGTTTTTGAATTGAACATATGTTAAAATTTAAGAAAAAGTAAGATACTTGTATATTTTCATTTTGCTCAAAAAAATTCCTGGCCCGAGACACAGGCCGCCAAAGATGACATCCCCGGCATCCTTTCTCATTCGCGATTTTTGATAAAAATTTTAAAGTGTTCTATCTCTAGAACGGTGCAAGATATTTTGTTGCGGTTTATTTTATTTTAAAGATAATACACTTTTGTTTAAATGATATACCCAATTTTGAAAAATGTATTCAACTTTTCTTGTGGCAGCCTTTTGAAAAAAAAAATTTTTTTTCAAAAAAAATTTTTTTTTTGGAAATGCCAATCTCAAAAATTGATTTTTTTTGCTGTTGATCAATAGCATTGGGAACTACCTTCACTGTAAAGGAGAACTTCCACTTTTGAGTTTAACAAATTTTAGAAACATTTAAAAAATTCAGAGAAGTTTACAGGAACTGTATTATACAGTTCCAGTAAAAGTCACTGAATTTTTGCTTATTTGTATCATATTTGTGAAGATAAGCCTACTATATATCCTAAACAAGTTAGAAATTGCAATATCAAATGTGGCAAATGAGGTGCGTGCGTACTGTAACTAGTTTTATAAATAAATATTCAGATCTTGGTGCAATAAGTTACACTCTTGGGCAAAAAGGGCATGAATACAAAATTTATTATGATTCTACATATTAAATTCAGTAATACGGAAGTAATATGAATTCATCTTAAAAGGACTTAATCGCCATGGCAACCTAGAATCATTACCTATCAAGGTATATCATTGAATCAATTATGTATTATAGGATTTTTAAATAGACTGAAGAAAACTTTTATTAATGTCTTTTATGTTTTAATTTGATTTTCATAGCATTTGAAGTGATACATACTTTATTTTCAATACCGAACATAGTAAAACAATCTCAATAACACAGCAATACAAATTATATTAATACAAGTTAGAGTTCAGACAGATGGGCAGACAAATCGAATCCATAAAGACTTTCAACTATGTTGGAAATTGTTAAAAACACATAAATAGGTTGGAATTTGACTTTTAGAAATTTATGTCAATAGACGGAAGCATACTTGAATACTTTCATACAACGTTGTATTTTACCTACTATCTTTATATACATGCCACTATTTAGCTAATATTTATTTAAGATTAAAACATCCTTAAAACCAGTGAAATCACACTTCCAGAGATTATCATCCATAGACGGCCATGTATCTAATTCTTTGCATGGACCTGCATATCATTTTATCTATATTCTCCAAACATATCTTAGTATACTAAATGTAGTTCAGTGTAAAAATGCATAACTCATTTAAAAATCACCTTTAAGCTACTTTCATTCATACTCAGTAAACCCTTAAGATTTCTTTTGTGTAACCCTGTATATGATCTACAGCATTTATGCACACAACGTAATATGGAAAAATTTAGTTAAACTTAAAAACTCAAACACAACTAACAATGCACTTCCAGCAATACCCTTACGATTTCTTTTGTGTAGCCCTGTATATGATCTACAGCCTTTATACACAGAACGTAATATGGAAATATTTAATTAAACTTAAAAACTCATATCGCAACTAAAAATGCACCTCTAGTAATCATCGCTAATGTACAGTATTTCCAATAAGGTAAAGTATCCGAAATCTTTTGTGTGTCCCTGTAAACACTATGCACTTTCTATGACACAGGAAGTAATTTTTTGTAAACCTCTGCAATAAAGTATGTATCACTTCAAATGCTATGAAAATCAAATTAAAACATAAAAGACATTAATAAAAGTTTTCTTCATTCTATTTAAAAAACCTATAATACATAATTGATTCAATGATATACCATGATCCATGATAGGCAATGATTCTAGGTTGCCATGGCGATTAAGTCCTTTTCAGATGGATTCATATTACTTCCATATTACTGAATTTAATATATGGAATTATAGTAAATTTTGTATTCATGCCTTTTTGCTGAAGAGTGTAACACTTATTGCACCAAGATCTGAATATTTATAAAACTAGTTAATACTATGCACGCACCTCATTTGCCACATTTGATATTGCAATTTCTAACTTGTTTAGGATATGTAGTAGGCTTATCCTTACAAATATGATACAAATAAGCAAAAATTCAGTGACTTTTACTGGAACTGTATATATACAGTTCCTGTAAAATTCTCTGAATTTTTTAAATGTTTCTAAAATTTGTTAAACTCAAAAGTGGAAGTTCTCCTTTACAGTGAAGATGGTTCCCAATGGTATTGATCAACAGCAAAAAAATCAAAATTTTTAGGATTGTCATTTTCGAAAAAAACAATTTTTTTAAAAAGGTTGCCACAAGAAAAGTTGAATACATTTTCAAAATTGAGTATATCATTTTAAACAGAAGAATATTATCTTTAAAATAAAAAAAAACGCAACAAAATATCTTGCACCGTTCTAGAGATAGAGCACTTTAAAATTTTTATCGAAAATGGTGAATTGGAAATGGTACCCGGGATGCCATCTTTGGCGGCCTGTATCTCGGGCCAGGAATTTTTTTGGGCAAAACCAAAATATACAAGTATCTTATTTTTTATTGAATTTTAACATATGTTCAATTCAAAAACTTCTGAGACTATGAAGGTCAGATTTTTTCTTTGGCTGCCTGAATTGACATGGATCATACCTTCTGTACCATTTACTAAAACTCAATACGAATGGTTTAAATTGTTTAAAATGCTCACATTAATTTATTTAAGGTGGTTGGTTCTCAAATTCCCAGCTCAACAACACAAAACTTACTGACACATTTTCAGACAAATTTTAGAAATGGGCATAAAATTAACAGGTCTGACTATTGAAGCGATTTGGAATCTAATAACGGTTTCCATTTTTTTATAAATAAATTATTTATTAAGTAACAAGCATTTCTTGTCATGTGACGACACGCTTTACCCCTTTTTCGTGCTGCCGTATCCGGAAACTTGGTTCGAAACACTTACTTTGACAGTATTTTCTGAGACTTTCTGCCTTTATGAAAAAATGGGAACCGCCATTCGATTACATAGTTTCTGAATAAGAACACCGGCCAATTTTATGCGTTTCCGAACAAAAATGAATTCAGAAAGTAGTTCCTTTGAATTTGAGAACAGCCTTAATAAGATTTATCGTATTTTGCACAAAATTGACTTATTTCATTAAAAATGAAAAATATTAGCACACATAGTTAGAACTTTTAAATTCATTGTCAAGATACGGATTGAACTAGAAAAGTAAGTTTTCTAAAAATTTTGAAGTGTTGAATTTTTTTTAATCAGGAAAAGTTGCTTTTTCGTATAAAAATTTATCTCACAGTTACATTTTCTAACAAAATTAGACTCTTCTGCCCACTACGAGCTACGCTCGCTAACTTCATGCAGACTCCACAAAGTATGCTAATTTGATCTCATTTGAAAAGATTATCTGATTGCAGAAGTTTAGGAAGAATTTATATAATAAAATTTATCATGTTTTGTGCAAATATTGACTTATTTCAGCCAAAATGAAAACTTTTAGCACACACATTTAGAACTTTTAGCTCATTGTCTTAGTTGAACTTAGAAAAGTAAATTTTCTGAAAAGTTTGAAGAGCTACATTTATTTTTATTATTTTTTAAATGAGAAAAAAATATTTTTTCGTTATAAAAGTTTATCTCACAGTTACATTTTCTAACAAAACTGGTGTGTTCTGCCCCTTCGATCTAGATTCCCCAACCCCGCGTTCAGAAGACCCCGCAGTCTCTAAAATCATGCTAATTTGCTGTGTTTAAAAAAGATATTTGATTACGAAAGATAGGACGATACACTGGTGAAAACAATTAAAGGGACAAATGTTCTTTGTGCAATTAAAAAAAAACTAACAAAGCAAATAAAACCAAACTTGGCCAAAATATCATTTGATAGAAGATCAGTATATGGGAATAGAAAAATGGGCACAACCTGCACCCTAAATAAGGAAACTGGTCATGTGTCCACCACAGCAGCTGACCGACACCCTGTCAGTCAGAGAAAAACATGTCTAATAGGGTGTATGATCGCCTGTAACAGCTACACAACTCTCGCATCGGCGTTTCGTACTGTTTACCAGGGTCCTTATCAATCCCTGTTGCAACTGCACCCACTTTTACACCAAGGCACCATAGAGCTCATCGATGGCCATTAGAGCTGGTGTTCGAGCTGCAATTGATCGTCCAAGGGCATCCCATACGTGTTTGATAGGATTAAGGTCATTGGACATCGCAGGCCACTCCATTCGTTGAACATCCTCCGATTAGTGATATTCGCTCACCAACTGAGCCCTATGTGGACGTGCGTTATCATCCATAAAGACGAAATTTGGTTCATATGCCCCGTGGAAAAGTCTCACATAGGGTGCAAGGATCTCATCCCTGCAGTCCTGTCAGAGTAACTCTAAAACCCATGAAGGTTGGGTATGCCCGTCTGGCATGATACCTACCCAGACCATCAGGCCACCTGTACCATAGTGATCCTTTCGACATTCTTAGAGGGCTGATATCGACTCCCGGGTTCTCTCCAGATGAGAACATGTCTCAAGTCACTGTCCAGACTGAATAGCGACTCATCACTGAAGAGAACCCTCCCCCAACTATCCTCTGTCCAGGACAGGTATTCTCGGCACCATGTTAGACGGCGTTTTTTGTGGTTCACAGACAAAGGGATGCAGACTACAGGGCACCTAGCATACAGGTCACCTGCATTAAGTTTCTGGGTGACTGTTATTCGTGAAATGGATGTTCCTGTTGTATTATACAGGTGACAAGACAGTTGTGTCGCTGTCGCGGACCTATCCCTTTTGGCTAGAAGTCTCAAATAACGATCTTCAGCCGGTGTTGTTGCCCTTTTGTGGCCTTGACCAGGTCGGCAGACCACTGTTCCTGTCTCACTGAACTGTTTCCACAGAGTGGACACCACATTTCTCGAAACACCGAGGTCATTAGAACAGGTAGCCTGTGATTGGCCGGCTTCGAGTCTTCCAACAATCCGCCAACTTGTGGCATCATCTAGACGATAATAACTAGCCATACTAACAATGGGTAAACAAAGAAATTAAAAAAACAAAGATTGGGTTATGCTACGATGTTTCAAAACGTCCTTACGCTACAAGCTTCGGCGGTCAAATGAGGTACCTCTGCACAAACGCGATCACAGCGCCACTCCCTTATGACGACACAGACCACTGCGTGGCAGGTGTGTCTGCGAGGAGCTTAACTATCATCTGATACCTTATTTGCGTATGGGGATAACTTATTTTTTTTTAAAACCGTTTGTCCCTTTAATTGTTTTCACCAGTGTATTATCACAAGCAGTAGCGATCTTCTGTAATCGCCTTGCTCTTAAGTTCCCTTTGGTTAGGAAAATTTTCGGTTTCCAAGACCGCATCCACCGTTGTCGCAATAGCTGACGGTTGTTTTCATGTTCGATTAAGTAAGATCTATCAGACATTTGAAAATCAGCTTGTTTAAAATTATTAGGTGAAAAATGTCGCTGCCTCTCGGCCTTTTGTAACAGCTAGATTTTTTTTTTCTTTTGGACTTTATGAGGAAATAGTTTTAAATGTATAAATATGACTAAATTTTTCCCTATTGAATGCTTTTTTCACGCAAAATTTAATTATTTTAAAGTTTTCTTTTCCTTTTAATATCCATGTGTAAATATATTTTCGATTTTCCAATTGAAAGTGTTTGGAAATACTACTAATTGTGCTTTTTTAAATATGTATATTTTCTCCATAAAATGCTTTTTACTTGTAATAATTTTTTTAAAGTTTCCCGTCTTTCTGAATATTCACGTGTATATTTTTCAATTGAAAAATGTTTGGAAATATTAAATTTAGTATTTGTATCTGCTAATTTAAATTAAGTATTTAATTTAAGTATGTGTATATGCTAAGTATTTATGAAAAATTGCTTTAATGGTCACAAGAGTAACAAATGGACGGTCCCATATATACATTAGGAACATTTCGTTTTTTTATTGATAGCTGATGTCGATCTTTAAAAAACAAGATTTTTTACTTTCGATTTTAAATTTTTTTGGTACTTTGTTATAACGTCCTCCAAGGGTTGTAAAATCTCAAACTATTTGCAGGCTAAAGAACCAGCCCAGCTATGCTATGCCCGATTTATGCTATTAAATTGTTTTGTTGATGTTACAGAACATTTCACATTTTTTTTTTATTGCATGTTCTAGGTAATGTTTTTACTTTAATAGCCTGTATTTATTTTTTTTATAAAAATATGATTTACCAATGGATGCAATCTTATTTTTTGAAAAACAAGGGGGTTTACCCAAACAATCATGCAAAAATAACCATGATATGAAACTATATGTATCTAATGATGAAGCTATATGGAGACAATGTAAACAGTCAAGGAAAAAGGGCTTATGTTGGAAACTGATTTAAAGGTTTCAGAATACTTCTGTATGATTGAATTTGTAATTAATCAAATTCTTATAAAACATTTTACTCGCCAGTGGACATTCCGACAGGGCTAGTGAATTTTTAGGTAGTCTTTAAAAATGGCAAGCTGTAGAAGATATGTCAAAAGCTTTTTATTTTTACTAGTTAGTTATATTTTGCAACTTTTCAAATTACCATGGATGCAAACATCTTACTAAGTTTTACCCAAATACCAAATTTTCCTCTGTTGGGTATTTCTTAAATTTATAGAAAAAAAAAAAAATTATGAAAATACATTACAGTAAAAGTAATTGACTATTTTCAAAATCGTGTAAATTTTGTCATAATTTTCAACTGTATTTTGCACGTGGTTGCCTGGTATGATTTTCTGAAAATTCCCCACCACTGTGTATGTAGCGTACAAACAACAATTGGCAACTGGCAAGTAAAATGTTTTATGTTAATAAGAATTTATGATTCATTACAAATTCAATCATATAGAAGTATTCTCAAGCCTTTAAATCAATTTCCAACATAAGCCCTTTTTCCTTGTGACTTTTTACATTGAGTCTCCATATAGCTTCATCATTATAGATACATATAGTTTCATATCATGGTTATTTTTGCATGATTGTTTGGGTAAAACCCCTTGTTTTTGAAAAAATGAGATTGCATCCATTGGTAAATAACCAATATGTAGCACACAACAATGAATGCATTTTCATTGGACAGGGTTTTTTGTTCAAATGTAATATTGCATACTGAATTTTCATTATGCTTTTAGGCTAAGTATCACCATACATATTTCTGATGTCAACATCCTTTTTTCTATGCTCTAGGTGCACTAACAACAGTAAATGAAGTTATACGAAAGGTTTTGTGAACAGGCTTTTCACATTGAACACTCCTATTTCGTTAAAACAAGTTGTTTCATTAAAACAATTGCAGTGAATTGTAAATTACAGAAAAATGTATCGAAAAATAAACAAAGATTACAGTATGAAAGCCTGCATGTTTCTCCTCGTATGTTATTTAATGCAATTTTATTTATATTTATATCTATTATATGCAGGTGGAATGTCTGCACTTTGTGAGCTCTGATACGGCATTGGTAAATTTTACTGCAATTTGGCGTAATCATAAGTGTGAGACCTGCTATAACAGTATTTGTGTGTGTGTTGTGAGGATACTTTAACTTTTGATTCCCCAAGTTTCCTCATTTAAAAAAAAAAAAAAAAACTGCACTCAAAATTGAAAAACTAAAAAATTGCCTTTGTGGAGTGACCTTAGCTGACCAATGCAAAAAATTAAATAGGGTCACCCGGGGTAAAATGGGTATAAAAAACAGCTTTTTTAATTTTAATGTTTCATAGCAGAAACATTATGAAATATAATCATGTTTTTGTTCAATATTTTTTACATTATGTATCTTAGGTCTAAATTAAACATAATTTGTTTCCTTTTTGTTTTAATTTTTGTGTAAAACACTATACCTATTTTACCCCGGTGTATATCCATTTTACCCCATGGTTCGGGGTAAAATAGGTATGCGCCGGGGTAAAATGGGTATATGCTGGTTAAAGTTTAATTACATTATAAATAATGTGTAAACCATTTAAAAGTTTTGTACCTTCATCCTCTGAGTCACATATATATAAAGTGGGGCAAGGAGGGAGGGCAAAAACCCACCACTTTCAGTTTGTTTACATTTTTTTCTTGACAAATAAAAACACTTATGAAACTAGTAGAAATAAGATGTAAGTACCAATAAATCCTATCCTACATCCCTCCCACCCCAAACTGCTCCCAACTTTCACGACATCAATTTACATCCATGCTCTGAATCATGTTTCTAACAGTGTTTCATTTTAAAACTTTTATTTTAATTTAATGAAGTTCAAAATCAGATATCAGCATGAGTATCTGTAAGAAAAAATGAGAAATTAAGTTAACTGAAAAATATTTTTAATCAAAAGCAATTTATAAAGTTAACTAGCTATAACTGAATGAAAATTTATGTACAAAATGTATACTGGCAACGAAGGGTGCAGCTTGGTTGAGATAGACTTCCTGACAATTTGGGATGCCTGCACATCAGCAATGTCGTCTTTCTCAGAGAAGTCATAAAATAATCTGGCAGATGACTTTGTTACAAACATCACAGTGTATTCATCTTCATCAGGGATATATCAATAATAAGGCCTGTGAATTCTTGATCAGACTTTTTTACACTGAATTTCGCAAGGACTAAAGATGAAAATAAGGAATTTTGCTTAGTGGCCACTGGCCGGTAAGTTGATATTTTTTAGTAGCCAGTTACTGGCCAGTGAGAATAATTTCTTTAGTCGCCAGTAAGTACATTTATGTCACTGAATATTTAATTTTAAAATATATAAGTTTAGAGTAAATAAGTAATTTATGTAATAAATAAAAATATTTTAATTCATATTGTTTTGAATAAACTTAAGATACTAATTTCCAATCTATTTTAAATTAAGTTAACAGCAAAGTTATATGTAACATGCTTATATAGCTAACTGCATAAGTCCACTATACTTAGGTACTTTTCAAAATAAAAAAAAAATCTGAAATTTACAGCAAATTTTCTGAAATGTAAGGTGGGGGGGGGGGCGGCTGAGGGGGTCTCTTCTGGCACTAATTATGCCTTTTTTACAAGATACTTTAACAAAATTCGCGTTTTTCCGCGATTTATTGGCAATGTTTGCGTTTCTTCCGCGATCCTTTGACAAAATTCGCGTTTTTTTCGCGATCTTTTGACAAAATTCGCACTTTTTTCATAATTTTTTGATGAAATTCGCGTTCGTTTTCCCGATTCTTCGACGAAATTCTCTTTTTTACGCGATTCTTTGACAAAATTCGGGTTTTTTCTGCGATCTATTGATGAAATTCGCGTTTTTTTCGCGATCTATTGGCGATATTCGCGTTTTTTCCGCGATCTATTGGCGATGTTTGCGTTTCTTCCGCGATCCTTTGACAAAATTCGCGTTTTTTTCGCGATCTTTTGACAAAATTCGCGTTTTTTTCGCGATCTTTTGACAAAATTCGCGTTTTTTTCGCGATCTTTTGACAAAATTCGCGTTTTTTTCGCGATCTTTTGACAAAATTCGCGTTTTTTTCGCGATCTTTTGACAAAATTCGCGTTTTTTTCGCGATCTTTTGACAAAATTCGCGTTTTTTTCGCGATCTTTTGACAAAATTCGCACTTTTTTCATAATTTTTTGATGAAATTCGCGTTCGTTTTCCCGATTCTTCGACGAAATTCTCTTTTTTACGCGATTCTTTGACAAAATTCGGGTTTTTTCTGCGATCTATTGATGAAATTCGCGTTTTTTTCGCGATCTATTGGCGATATTCGCGTTTTTTCCGCGATCTATTGGCGATATTCGCGTTTTTTCCGCGATCTATTGGCGATATTCGCGTTTTTTCCGCGATCTATTGGCGATATTCGCGTTTTTTCCGCGATCTATTGGCGATATTCGCGTTTTTTCCGCGATCTATTGGCGATATTCGCGTTTTTTCCGCGATCTATTGGCGATATTCGCGTTTTTTCCGCGATCTATTGGCGATATTCGCGTTTTTTCCGCGATCTATTGGCGATATTCGCGTTTTTTCCGCGATCTATTGGCGATATTCGCGTTTTTTCCGCGATCTATTGGCGATATTCGCGTTTTTTCCGCGATCTATTGGCGATATTCGCGTTTTTTCCGCGATCTATTGGCGATATTCGCGTTTTTTCCGCGATCTATTGGCGATATTCGCGTTTTTTCCGCGATCTATTGGCGATATTCGCGTTTTTTCCGCGATCTATTGGCGATATTCGCGTTTTTTCCGCGATCTGTTGGCGATATTCGCGTTTTTTCCGCGATCTGTTGGCGATATTCGCGTTTTTTCCGCGATCTGTTGGCGATATTCGCGTTTTTTCCGCGATCTATTGGCGATATTCGCGTTTTTTCCGCGATCTATTGGCGATATTTGTGTTTTTCCGCGATCTATTGACGATATTTACGTTTTTTTCGCGATCTATTGACGATATTTGCGTTTTTTTCGCGATATATTGACGATATCTGCGGGGTTTTTTCGCGATCTACTGACGATATTTGCGTTTATTCGCGATCTATTGACGATATTTGGGGGGTTTTTCGCGACCCATTCACGATGTTTGCGTTTTTTCCGCGATCCATTCACGATGTTTGGGTTTTTTTCGCGATCCTTCGACGAAATTTACGCTTTCTTCCGCCATCTTTTGACGAAATGTGCGTTTTACATGATCTTTTGATGAAATTCTCGTTTTTTTTTCGCGATCTATTGACGATATTTGCGTTTTTTCCGCAATCCATTCACGATATCTACGTTTTATCCGTGATCCATTCACGATATCTGCGTTTTATCCGCGATCACTTGACGAAATTTGGGTTTCTGAGCGATTGTTTGACGAAATTAGCTTTTTCGCGATCTATTGACGATATTTGGGTATTTTCGCGATCTTTTGACAAAATTCGCGGGGTTTTTTTCCGCGATTCTTTGACGAAATCCCTGCATTTGGCCGGTACTTTCCATATTTTTAGTCGCCAGTTTTTCACGTTTAGTCGCCAAGTGGCGACTGGCGAGTGCTTATTTTCATCTTTAGCAAGGACCCAGTCACCAATCATTGGATTTACTGCAGCGAGAACCTCTGGTTTAACTTCCATGGGTTGCTTCGACTCTTTACTGTTTGTCCTCTTTTAATCCACCCAATTTAATAATTTAGTATAGTTAGCACATGTGTTTTAATTTAATTTATGGCCGAAAATACGGTACTTTGATTTAACGTGGTTTTTGAGAAATTGTCTGTTAACAGTGATTTTTAATATTTACATTCCAACGTGTAGCGCAGATAACTGATGATCGCGACTAATTTATAGCCTAATTTCATATAACAAAGAATAATTTCAGTTTTAAACATAGGATCAATAAAAATTTGCTCTCAAAGGTCTTTCAATTTTGATCAATATTCACACATTCATATATTGACCTCAACTCGCACAAAAAAGATGGCCTATACCCATTTTACCCCATGTGACAAAATATGGTATAAAATTGTGAGTAAATAAATTTACTCATTTTTTGAGTTTTCTATTAGAAAAATCCTTCTTTAAAATCCAAACAGTTTATTTTTAAAATTCTTCCTGTATATTATTTTGGAAAGAAGTTTATCACCCCCTAAAAACACTTTGTTCTATCTTCTGAAAAACAAAATGGCTGCCAAGCCCAGTATATATATTGCTAGTTTGTTTTTACCAAATTTAAATATTGCCAGATATATGAGCATTTCATTCATACTTTAAATTTTTCAAAAAAATTTGCCAGGTAAATTAATAAAAATATACCCATTTTACCCCGGGTCCCCCTATTGTAATGCAAAAGTGACATTTAAAAACAATCCCATAGGTTTAACATTACCTTAGTCTTTGCATGACTGGAGTAGCCATTTAAGTGCATAAGAGTCATTTTCAAAATTCACTTATATATGCTATCCCAGAGGAAAAAGAAAATTCAAACATACATTAATATTTAATTAAAGTTTAATTTGAATTGTGTGTTATATGAAGACTACATTAAATATTTCCAGCATTAAAAATAAAAAATTTTTGAGATAAAGATAAATAGTGTCAAATGTCAAATCTGTTACCAGCAGGTTTCGTAAATGATATTTTCAAAAATATCAAAAATGTCCAATATTTTGATATAGGGTAGATGTGCCAGTAATGGACACCCCTTGATGTTTTTAGTTCATAAAAAAATAACTAATAAATATTTAGCTTTAATTATTTTTTTTTTATAATTCTCCCTTGTATGTTTTATAAAACTATGTTATTGTTGACACTTTTAATCAAACCAATCAGGAAGCAGAAAATAATGTTTCAAAGTTTTGCTGTTTTTCTGTGAAAATCTTAATGAAGAGGTTAAGAGCTGGCTTTGTTTAATTAATTTATGTATTATTTATTTTCTTGCAAAATTTGAATGTTTTTGTTTGAGTAGCAATAGAAAACTTTGAATTTTATGTACTAATGGTTATTTACAAAATTTCAGTTCTTTTTAAGGTTTTAAGAGGGGGTGTTCACAGGGGCGTAGCTACAGATATTTTTTCGGGGGGGAGAGTTCGAAAATTTCCCAACTTGAAACAAATTCCTCCAACATTCAACTAAAGTGATATGCACAAAGTGTGTAATAATGATAATGAAGCTTATGCATAAAAAATTCCTTTCCAAAGAAAAATTTTGAAACTAGAAATATAAAAATTCTAATTATTGGTTTGTTTAATAAAAAAAACAAACACCCGTTTTACTTTCTTCTGTCTTTACAAGACGAAAGTATTGAATTCGTAAAAAAAATCTACAACTGGTTTTCGACGATTTGATACGTTTTAGAAGGTCCTGAGCATGATTTGACTGATTTTAGAAAATGTCTGTCTGTGTGAATGTGACACAAATTTTGTTGGTGCTCTATATCTCAAGAACTAATTCGCGGAATTTTATAAAACTTTAGATTCAGTTATACCTTGATAAAAATTAATGCTGATTAGTTTTTGGTGCAAATTACCCAAAAGGTGGCACTGCTATGCTGTATTTTTCACGATTTACATGATTTTAGCGATAGTTATATCTCAAAAACTGTTGCACAGAATTTGATCAAATTTCATATGCTATTAAACCTTGACATAATTTAGTGCTTATTAGGTTTTTGTATATATCTGTGGCATTGCTGTATTGCAGTTTTCACGATTTTCGCGTTAGCTATATCTGAAAAACTAATGCACGGAAATTTAGTCAAACTTCATATTCGGTTACACTTCCTTATTGGGCTTGGGTGTATACTGTCCAAAGGTATCGCTTTTAAGCTCTTTGGGTTTGGAATTTTGGTTGCAGACATCTAAGAGTCGAAATTCAATGATTTGTTTGAAAAATGCGATGCTTCTATCTCCTTTTTAAAGGCACACAATTAAACGAATTATAAATTAAATTCACACAATTAAACCTTTAGAATTCATTATTATGGGCATAGAATTGTTATTTAATTTTAACATTGTGATTGCAAATTTTGAAGTATTAACATGTATGGGATAGAATAAGGTTTTGGGATTGGCACATCCAAATAATTTTCATTTAACATCAATTTTTACTTTCTTCTATCTTTACAAGAAGAAAGTATTGGATTCGTAAAAATTTTCGACTTCCGGTTTTCGACGGATTTACACGTTTTAGAGGTCAGAGATTCCAAAAAACATGTTTTTACAAAATGTCTGTCTGTGACTCCGTGAGTCTGTCTGTCTGTCTGTCTGTCTGTCTGTGTGTATGTGACACAAATTTTGTGGGCGCTCTACCTCAAGAACTAATGCACGAAATTTAATAAAAATTTATATTCAAATAGTCCCTAATATAAATTGGTGCTGATTAGTTTTTGGTGTAAATCACCCAACAGGTGGCGCTGCTATGCTGCATTTTTCGCGATTTCTGCACTAGCTCTATCTCAAGAACTAATGCACGGATTTTCATAAAACTTCAGATTCAATTAATCCTTGATATGAATTAGTGCTGGTAATGTTTTGGTGCAAATCGCCCAACAGATGGCGCTGCTATGCTGCATTTTGCAGCATTTACACGATTTTCGTAATAGCTCTATCTCAAGAAATAATGCACGGATTTTCATCAAACTTCAGATTCTGTTAGTGCTTGACATGAGTTGACGTTTTGCACCTTTTGGTGTAAATCGCTCAACAGGTGGCGCTGCTATGCTGCATTTTTTGTGATTTCCGCAGTAGCTCTATCTCAAGAACTAATGCTTGGGTTTTCAACAAACTTCAGATTCAGGTATACCTGGATATGAATTACTGCTGTTTATGTTTTGCTGTAAATCGCTCAACAGGTGGCGCTGCTATGCAGCATTTTTCTCGATTTCCACAATAGCTCAATGTCTAGAACTAATGCACGGATTTTTATCAAACTTCAGATTCAGTTAGTCCTTGACATGAATTGATGTTTTGTTCCTTTTGGTATAAATCGCTCAACAGGTGGCGCTGCTGTGCTGCATTTTTTGTGATTTCCACAGTAGCTCTAGCTCCAGAACTAATACACGGATTTTCATCAAACTTCAGATTCCGGTATACCTTAATATGAATTAGTGCTGTTTGTGTTTTGGTGCAAATCGCTCAACAGATGGCGCTGCTATGCTGCATTTTTTAGAATTTCCCCTACAGCTCTATCTCAATAACTAATGCACGAATTTTCATCAAACTTCAAATTCAGGTATACTTTTATATGAATAAATTGATATAATTTCTTTTACTATTTAAATGATTTAATTGACGTGATTTATATAGAAGAAAGTTTTGTGATGGCCACAACATACTAGTTTTGATCTTCAATCAAGCTAACTCTGATGAAGCTAACCTAACATCGTCCAGTTTAATAAAATCCACTATTTCAATTTCACATTTTAAAAGCATTAGGCTGTCAAGTCTGTCAGGCCTCATTGTAGCTTGCAATATATATTTATTAAATTTTTATTTGGCTAAAGATTCTTTCATTAGATGCAACGCCATAAAGATAAGCTGCTGTGAATGTTAAGGTACGAGTATATAGTTTGACAGTGTGACCCAAATAGTCTTTGGATTTCATGGCATCAGAAAAGATTTGTTAAGTGAGTTGGGATTTGGTTTATTTCTATTTGACTCTGCAAGTCATGTACATCCGGTTTCTCATATCCAGGGGGAAACATTATTAACTTTTCTCAGTTAGTGATATTCAAATTTGCCTTGCACAATTGCAATTTAAATATGGAATGTATTGGTGCAATATTCTCCTGATATAGGGAACATTGTCATTTAAGCCCATTACTAAATTGCCGAAATTTTCTTGTATTTCTTATAACTCTTCCCTGTAAAACTTATGTCTATCAATGTCCATTGCTATGCTATTATTTTTATCTATTCCATTTGGTGAAACCGTTTTCCCACGGCGCTCTCAGAAGCCAGCTTATTCAATCACATCCTAATATTCATAATTGTTTATGAACTTGTCTATAAGGAAATCTTTATTTCTTCAAAATTTTATTCAAGTGCAACCTATCAGTGTTTATGTCAACCTGTATGTCGATTTTTTTCTTCAGTTGATGGACTGCTTTCATGATCATATTTCTGTTCCAAATTCAAATCATCCACTTTTTTACATTTTTCATCCTCGAATGGATTTTTAGATTCTCCAAAATCTTGCATGAAAACTCTTTTCCTATTATGAAGGGTTCTTTCGTGCTAAGATTTATAGTCATTTTTTAGAACAGCTTTAAACACACAACACTGGACTTTTGGTTTAAAATTTACTAAACACCTATAAATATAAATGAACAGGACATATATATATTTTCGCATACAAATAAAGGTAAAATGTAGCAAATGTATCTAAACTAACGACTTCTTATATTCACATTTGCTCATATAATGCTTTTGTCATGACAGCGAAGGATTAACTAATTTTCGGAGCAAAAAAAATCACGAGAATGAGTAAAATATTGTCCAAAAATCGCAAAATTAGTGCAATTTGTGAAAACTCATCAAATCTTCTTGCCCAGCTGTGTTTCAAGTAGGTGACTACATTCCTTTCTGTTGTGCTACAAGTGATCTCCAATTTTCAAAAGAAGCTGCAATCCCTTTGGATTAAAATAGCTGGATTCTCTTTTGGGAGGGTGAAAATTTTGAGAAAGAAACAAAGTTTTGAATTAAATAACGGAACTGGATAGTCAGCTATTGGTGGATAGGAGTAGAGAAATTTAGGTCTGGTAGATGTATAATATTTTTGTAGAACTGAAAAATACAATGATAGATTGAGTGTGTCTGATTTCTTTTTGTATTTCTTTTGATAATTTAACTTGCTTACTGTTACAATACTCAGTCAGAAACATAATCACCAAAACAATAAAAATTTCATAATGTCTCAAAAATCCCGAATTTCCCAACTCTAAGCTCAAATTTCCCAACTTCACAAATATTGGGGGGGGAGGCTCCCCCCCCATACCCCCCCATGGCGACGCCCCTGGGTGTTCATTACTGGGATGGTTAATTAGTCATTTTCCAGTAATGGACACCCCATGTAGACATTGCTAAAAATGAAATTTTAGTAATGTTTATAGTGCATAAAATACTTTGGCTTAACTGCAAACCTAAATAATCAAATTTAATTTTTAAATTATACTTACCAAAATGTAATAACACCAAAACTTTTATAAATAGCTGCTTTTAAGTTATTTTATGTGATTAATAAAATTTTGATATTTTATTTATTATTGTTTTTTTTTTTTGTGTAGTACATAATACCTCACATATTTTATAATCTGGCAATCAAACCAGCCAGGAAGCAGAAAATACTGTTTGAGCACTTTCAAAGAGGGGCTCATAGGGCTTAATTCCTCTCCGTTTAAATAAAAACAAGTTACAGAAGCTATTAAAAATCCATTTTCTGTCTTAAATGTTTCTTTATTTAAAAAAAAAAGTAATATTATTAATGAAAGTTATAGGTAATATTCATGAAACTGGTAAATCTGCAGATCACTGGCCTCAAACATCAGTTCTACAGTTTTATTTTGAAATTATTTTATTTAGTATTTAAAATAAACTCACAATATCATTTCTTTCATATTTGTAACAGAGTTTCCCCCAGACAGTTTCAGGAGGGTGCTGCACCCTGCCTGCCCTTAGGTTTACAAAATAACATCCCTCTTGCCCCTCATTTAAAAAATTTCCTCCTTTGTTGCCCCCGCCTGAAAAAAGTGACTTTACTCCTTTGTTTATTAAAAAAATTACTTGCATAGTAAAAATTGACTCATTGCTGTCTTTAAAATAGCGTTCTGTCTATTAAATATTAAAAAGTAGTTTTAAAAATCAAAAGAATGCCTTTAAAAATTTCAAGAAATGCCCTTAAGAATCCAAAACATGTCCTTCAGAATCCAAAAGTGCCCTTTTTCCACAAGCAGCACCCTGCCCTTTTTTAAACCTGGGAGAAACTCTGTAATATTGATTATTATAAATGATATATCAAGCAGTGGTGCAGTCGTAAAAAAAACAGAGGGTATGCGCTCTAAGCAGAGGGTATACGCTCAAGGCAGAGCGTATACCCTAGAACGTATATACTATAGCTTTCTTGAGAAACAGAGGGTATACGGTGTTCCTTAAAAAAATCCAGAAGGTATACGGCGTATACCCTCCACTACATCCCTGATATCAAGTAATCTCTGGAAGATTGTTAAAAATAGTGACACAAAACTAAACATTAATATTCCAAAACTTTTTTTTTTTTTTTTTTTTTTTTTTTTTATTATTACCTTTTAAATCCACCAATGTTTCAATAATTTGATAGCTGTAATTGTCTGATATTTAGTATTTTAAACTATCCATCTAAAATAATTAAAACATTGATCTTGTGATAATTACAATAATTGATGCAAACAGTAAATGATTATCACAAATATTTTATTAATTACTGGTATCCTAATTGTTAAATTTAAAAATAACTATTTTGTTTCATTAGTATGTATTCATTAAATTCTGGTTCTAAATACAGTCATAAAAACAATTATATTTATTACTTTTTATGGGGTGTCCATTACTGGAACAGAGGGTGTCCACTAACTGGGCCAGAGGGTGTCTATTACTGGGCTTTTGATATGTTTCTGTTATTTAGAATTAAATTTTTATTCATATGGGGAAATGAGGCTATAAGAATGGTTAAACATTGTTGATATATTAATATAATATTGAAAAAACTGGAATATAATAACTATTAATAAAAAAAATATTTTTTAAAGAAATTCCTTAAGGGTGTCCATTACTACTGGCACATCTACCCTATATCCGATATTTTCTAAATAGTGAACTTACTGCTGATAAATATTTTCAAACATAATGTAATTTAGAAGCTAAAAAATATTGCCCTTAACGTGAAAACTTAAACAATGGTATTAAACTATAAGCAGAAGTTCTCTTATATGTCCATTAAAAATATTTCAAAAATATATATTCTAAAAACACACTCAAAATATATATTAAACATTTAATTGCTAAAAAGGACGTCAAACGTTAATAAAATACATTAAAAGATCTTAATAATTTGACATGTTTCGATTGAATTTACTCAATCATCATCAGAAAGACAAATAAACACAAAGATGGAAAATGACAATAAACTATTACAAATGAAATTTAAAAATAAATAAGAATCACGCGCGTAATATTTTAACATGTTTCACGTTGCCCTATTTTATTTTCAAATTATCTAACAATTCAATCCAAATATTTGGGATTTGAAATGACAAGGAATCATTGCAGACCATTGAGTTTCTGACGTAAATTTCAATAGATTCTCTAATAAAAAGTTGCAAATAAAAATCTGACCTATAAATTATTCTACTTTCATTAAACAAAATTTTTATGTTTTCTAATTTATTTAGCCTAGATAATGCGGTTTTACCTCTATTAAATTTTATGTCTGCAATGTGCTCTTTACATCTCACTTGGAATTTTCTCTGACAGGGAGACAGTATCAAGGTCTGTTTGGCAGGGAGAAGTTGATAAATTGTTAGTTTTTATTCAACAGTTAAATGATTTAGATAATAAGATTAAATTTACTTTTGAACTTGAAACCGATAAGAAATTACCTTTTTTAGATGTTGAATTAAAAAGAGAAAATAATAAACTAATTCGTTCAATATATCGTTAAGCCAATAACTAACTTAAATGTTATACCTTTTGATGCTTGCACTCCATATTCTTATAAATTATCTACCTTTAGATTCCTTATTAACAGAGCTTTTAGAATTTGTTCCCCTGAATATTTAAATGATGAATTAGATAAAATTAAAACAATAGCTATTAACAACGGATATCATGTTAAAATAGTTAATAAATTAATTAAAAAGTTTATTAACAAAAGGAGCGATGCAGTTTTTGAGAATAAAACCGACAGAGAAAATAACATGAAAAGGGTGGTTATAAATTATTATCCAAATTTCTTTGAATCCGCTAAAACTCAACTTAAAAAGTTTGATGTAAATTTAATTGCTAGACCCCCTCCTAAATTAAAATCAATTTTAACCACTAGAATTGACCCTATTGATAAATTTGACCTTTCCGGTGTTTATATCATTCCTTTTCTTAAAGAAGGTGGTTATAGAAATTATTATATTGGCATGACTCAGGGAAAATTCCAAGTGAGATGTAAAGAGCACATTGCAGACATAAAATTTAATAGAGGTAAAACCACATTATCTAGGCTAAATAAATTAGAAAACAAATATTTTGTTTAATGAAAGTAGAATAATTTATAGGTCAGATTTTTATTTGCAACTTTTTATTAGAGAATCTATTGAAATTTACGTCAGAAACTCAATGGTCTGCAATGATTCCTTGTCATTTCAAATCCCAAATATTTGGATTGAATTGTTAGATAATTTGAAAATAAAATAGGGCAACGTGAAACATGTTAAAATATTTGATTTTTATTTATTTATTTTTAAATTTCATTTGTAATAGTTTGTCATTTTCCATCTTTGTGTTTATTTGTCTTTCTGATGATGATTGAGTAAATTCAATCGAAACATGTCAAATTATTAAGATCTTTTAATGTATTTTATTAACGTTTGACGTCCTTTTTAACAATTAAATGTTTAATATATATTTTGAGTGTGTTTTTAGAATATATATTTTTGAAATTAAACAATGGTTCTAAATATGCATTTCTCTCTCTCCCCCCCCCCCCCACCCCCCCACCACTAAAAACAAAATTGAAGATAAACTAATTGAAAAGTGATACAACTTGCTTTATAATACACTTAATATAAACTATAGGATTTGTATCAAGTTTCATATTTTATAAAACAAAATAGTTTTTTTTAATTTAAGAATTTTAGTATAAATATAAGCTTGTCTTATTTTTTTTTTCCCTAACCTGTTGTACGGTTTAAAATTCTTTTCTAAAGAAGCTGTAAATAAATGATTATCTAAACTACAGCTTATCTTCAAATGGCTGTTCTGAATTAATTGTCTGACATAGATAATTATTAGTTATGTACATTAAAAAATAAAAGTTTCAAACATAAAACTTGGAAAAGATATTTTTCTTCTTTGCCTAAAAAAATCACTGCCAGAGACAAAAGTTGTTTATCCACAAAATGACAGTCAATAACAATTGAAAATTTCATTTACACTTGTTTTGACTGATAAAAATATCAAGATTATCTTGCACAGTGATATTTTGAAAATAAATATCAAGAACTTGAAAAATATCAAAATTCTTGAAATTTTAGAAATTATAATATATATATATCATGATATATATCAACAAACCCTGGTTACCGCACATTTTATGCATTTTAATATTTTTTTTTCCTTTTTTTTTACCATTTTGTTTTTCTTTCAACTAAGAAATAGAGATACAACTTTCGTTAACTTCAATAACTTACATGAATATATATCAGAAAAGTTCATGTAAAAATTTCTATGTGGTCAAAACTTGTGGCTATAAATGTCTCACTTCAGTTTAATTTAAGTATTATTGATAAGTATCATGTTCTGAAATTTAAGGACTTAAGTCATTTCAAAGTAAGTTGATTTTTGAAACTTTAAAAAAATTTTAAAGGGAAATTTTCCTTAATTTTGTATGGTAAGATTTGGTATTGGATAACAGATTTGACACTAATCCATTTATACCTCAAATTTTTACCGATTTTTTTTTTTAAATGCTAGAAATATTTAATATATTCTTCATATAATATATAGCTCAAATTAAACTTTAAATATTAATGCATGTTTGAATTTCCTTCTTTTTCCTCTGGGACAGCATATGTAAGCAGATTTTGAAAATTGCCCATAATCTATTGAATTAACCTGAAACATTTAATACTTATTTTGACAAATAATGCAATATATACATGGCGCTTTAAGATGTGTGATAATTATTAGTTCTCTGTATATTTGACACTTGAATGTTTTGCATTAATTTTCAATCTAAATTATAACTACTTCTTTCAGATAAAAGATGTATTAAAAGGATAAATTTATATTAGTCATAAACAAAATTATAATTTTGCTTTACTCAAAGAAAATTTAAACTTTAAAAAATTAACTTTTTTCCTAATTTGATTATTCAGTTCAAGGGAAAAAATAGTCATTTACTTTTTCCAGATCTAAAGCAAACTCTGTTATTACTACACTTATAAAAACTTATCTTTATATTTAAAAAATGCTTACAAATTTGAAATTGACACTGACAGTTCACTTATTTACACATCAATTACAATTTAAGTATAAATAATTTATCATGAAATCTTAATACTCATAGATACGGCAAGCTAAAAATGAGAAAAACTCTTAAATATTATAGACAACGATTCAAAACACACAAATTCAACTTTAAAATATCATTTGACGTATGACAACAATCTACGCAGCTTCACAGATTATACCTTCTAGACAAACCATGCTTTAGTTTTTGGTTACTATCCGCAATAAAAACAATAGTATGTTATAGAATATAAATTGTAAAATACATAAATTAAATGTAAATTAACTCCTTACCTCTGATAGGAAAAGGCTTCGTCCCATTGCTAAATTTTTTACGCGCGGCCATAGTAAATAATGAATGAATGAGTGAATGAATGAACTTTCTGCCGGTGTTGCCTAACGGAAAAAAGAAGTTTTTCTAAAACAGCTGTTAAAAATCACCTGTATGCCAAAAATTCCAATCTCTCCAATCTTTATAAAATCAAAATATGTGTTATTCAACGACACACCGATCCTTTTTGTCAAGGAAAGCTCTAATTTACAGTATAGATATTTTACGATTAATACCGATTAGAAGTGAGGAAATGAGACCAATTCAAGGCTAAAAACTTGAACGTACACTTCGCCTTGACATTCTTGGCAAACTGATTTCGCTGAATGATGTCTGCTTTGCTGTGTGTTCTTGAGCATTGTAAAAAAAAAATGCTTTTTCTGTATCACGTGTTGAACAGCATAAAAAAATTAAAATGAAAAAGAAATAATCGACGATTATTTCGCCGAAATTGCACGTGAATGGCACGATGCGATTTATTTTTCTTGAATCAAATCGAACTTAAGATTGAGTGTCGGTTGCAGATTCAGTGTAGAATTTCCGAGAATTACTCAACTATGGAAGACACTGATGGAATGCTTTCTCTCTCTCTCTCTCTATTTTTTTTTAATTGACGACGAAAGATATATAATATACCGGGTGTCCTAAAAAGGACTGACTGATTTTAAAATTCAGTAACTTACAAACGGTGTGAGATATTTAAAAAATTCTTGCAGGAGGGCTATGCATGAGGTCAAAAGTTTTTTTAAACAGTGATTTTCGATTTTAGTTCGAATTACAAACAATAGATGGCGCTGCGATCAATAGACGCTAAAATCAGGCTCTATTTTTGGTACTTCGGGACCCATTTTAAACTCCTTTTTCCGCATGGAAGAAGAGAAAGGCCAAAAAATTGAGCCTGTATTTAGCGCCTATTTCTTACAGCGCCATCTATTGTTTGTAATTCGAACTAAAATCGAAAATCACTGTAAAAAAACTTTTGACCTTATGCATAACTATCCTACAAAATTTTTTTAAATATCTGTCACCGTTTGCAAGTTATTGAATTTTAGTCAGTCCTTTTTAGGACACCCGCTATATACATTTTAGTGCGGGATTCATGATCTTCGAATTTTTCAAATCACTGGATTCAATTACATGCAGTATAAAAATTTTGCTACAAAAATTTCAACGTCATAGAACGTTAAACATACAAATTAATCACTTCAGGTATTAATTAGAATATGCATTATGCATTACTTAAAAATTTTATTTGGGGAGACTTTTAACAAATTTTTTTTTTCGTTATCTTACATCTAATTTTTAATGGTTTAAGCAAAGGCTTAACTTGCAGTGAGCTCCTAAGCTGTGGCCTTATTTCGAGCCTTTGATGGACATTGGAGTCCATAGAACAAAAAAGTTAAGAACACATACCTTAGAACGCATTCATCATAGTGACACTATGATGTCATGCGTGAGAATCTCGTTCTGCACGAGATTTTATCAGATTTAAGCAAGAATATTTACATTCTTGACAACTACAATACATTGTAATAAATTTCAAAACGGGATAAAATCCTGTACATTATAAAGTTCTTGTACAAGTATAAACGTTCTTTAGCTTGAATTGTGAACTTTGCACACCCTTTTTTTTTTAATAAAAAAACAAAACTTGGTTCATGTATGTAAAAGATGCAATATTGTGATCGATTTTACACTCAGTTTCTGATAGGCTAGAATTATAAAAATTATGTTAACACACGGGTGTTTCCTGTGATAATACAACATTTTAATATTTTTAGAACTTAATTATGAATTAATTTTCAGCACTTTCCAGTAAGCCGGGCACAGGTGATAAATCCAGGGGCGCTATTTGAGAGGGGCTGGGGGGGGGGGGGGGCAGGAGGAATTTGATATTTCAGAAAATTAATCTGTCATCATCACAGGCCAGACTAAAAAAAAAATTCTAAAATTGCTCAAAAGCTAAAATAACTTGTCAGATTTTATTTCAATAAAAACACATGCACTAAATAAACACTTTCGTCACATAAACTAAATAATTATAAAAAATATTATTTAAAGGCTTTGCTATTCCAACATTCTCAAGGTGAGGCATTTATCATTAATGAGTATTTTGGCTAATTTTAAAAAGATATGGGAGAAAAAATTCTATTAGTTTCTTCTCAGCTGTATGCAAAATGACCAAGTGAAAACTCGCCCCTCTCAAGACTAGAATTTTTGAGGTGAATTTCCTCATTAGCCCGAAATTCAGAGGGGATTTTTTTTTTTTTTTTTTTGAAGAAATCGGTTAATTCAAGTTCTTAATTATTTGATTTTTTTTATTTTGCATTATTAATGCCACATCATATTTACTTACTGGCAATCATTAGAACGCTACCAAGTCATTTGTTTTATTAAATCGCATTAGATACAACATGTTCTTAATAATCACCTTAGCCTGATACTAGAGTTCAGCGCATTTCGGGTTGTACCCTACCCGAACCCGACAAATGTTGTGAACCCGAAACGCGACTATAGACCGACAAACTGCCACTTAAACCTGAAATATTCATATCGGAACACCGAACCTAAAGCGAAAGAAAATGAATCTATATTTTATTGCATTTACGGAAAAGTAGTCTATAATTTTATCCCTTATGTACAAAAATAAACATATATGCACCGATTTATACTCAGATATATAGCTTTTTAGGTGCGTTCGTAATTATATAAATACGTAGCACCTATAGTCGTCGTTCAGTCCGTCTGTCTGTCCGTCCGTCCGCATATAATAGAGCAAAAACTACCCAACCGAATGGTCTGAAATTTTAAATATATGATTGTTGTAAAATTTTGTCGAGCCATTGCAAATTTTATGAAAATCGGATGTATAGTTAAATTACAGGGACAGTCAAAAGTTTTTCTTTACATTACGGCCAATGGGAAAAATTATTGCACGTGCATTTTAATGATGTTAAAGCTTTCCGAATGGTCTCAAATTTTAAACATGTAATTATTACGACATTTTGTCGAGCCATTTCAAATTTTATGAAAATCGGATGTATAGTTTAATGACAGGGACAGTCAAAAGTTTTTCTTTACATTAAAGCCAATGGGAAAAATTATTGCAAGTGCATTTTAATGATGTTACAGTTTTCCGAATGGGCTGAAATTTTAAATATATAATTGCTGCAAAATTTTGTCGAGCCATTTCGAATTTCATGAAAATCGGATGTATAGCTTAATGACAGGGACAGTCAAAAGTTTTCCGTTACATTAAGGGGAATGGGAAAAAATTATTGCAAGTGCATTTTAATGATGTTACAGACTATGCACTTATGAATTGCAAATAAATACACATTCAGTACAATATGGGGTGCAAAAAATAATTATAAAACTAGTTATAGTACGAACGCACCTCATTTGCCACGTTTGACGAGCAATTTCCAACTTGTTTAATTTAAAAATATTCAGGACTTCCTTTTGAAAAATCGGTTCATTGAGAACCCGACCAAAGAGAGGCAAAGCATAATCCGAAACGCTGACAGTTAACAACCAGCGAAAAAAAGAAAGGCATAAACCTGACTTCTGACACGCCGCTCGAGTTAGGGTAAAATCGGGTTACCCAACCCGATGCAGGACTGTAATTTCCAATCATCCCGCAAACTGTCAAAAAATTTCCATATATAAAATGCAAATTAGAATTTCGTTCCAGCAGCTTATAACTTGAGTTGTGCCGAATAGATTTTGATTGAACTTGGGCTGTTAGTTAGATAATTTTTCAGGGAAGGTTTTACTATACAATATATCGTTCTACGTTCCTTAGTTATAGAATCATGGTGTGAAGTTCTATAATCAGAAAAACCCAATCATGAATGATTAGCGTTTTAAAAAAGTTTCTGCTGAATAGATTTCAATGGAATTTTGCTGTTAGTTACAAAATTTTTCAGAGAAGCTTTTAGTATGTAATATAACGTCCTATGTTGCTTAGTTATAGAATTAAGCTGAAAAGTTCTATAATGAGATGAACCCGATTGTGAAAGATTAGCCTTTCTCAAAAGTTCTACTGAAGAGATGTGGATGCGACTTGCATTATTAGTTAGATACTTTTTCAGTAAACGGTTTAGTGTGTAACATATTGTTCTACGTTGCTTAGTTATATAATTATAGAAGAAAGTTCAATAATCAGGTGAACCCAATTATAAAAGATTAACTTTTTAGACCATTCTGCTTAACGGATTTTGATGAGACTTGCATTGTTATATACTTTTTCAGGGATAGTTTTAGTTTTAGTGTATTGCATATCGTTCTATCTTCTTTACCAAATCCTACTACAGCTACCTACTATTACTAATACTAATCCTACTATTAGCTAGGAGTGTAGCAAAGTCAAGAGATCTATTCCACATATGCAGATAGACAGTTCTATAATGTGAAAGAGAAAAATGGGTTCCGCTCTTCTGAAAATAAAGACCTGGGGAAATATTTTTACTTGAACTTTGACAACACCATTAAAGAATTTGTTGACATAACACAGAAATTACTGCTATGAAGGTGAAGACGTTAATTCTGCGTGATTTTGGATTACCCAACATTTATTCTAGTTCCCACACAAGATAGCACATAAATAGTTAAATAAGAAGAAGAACAGAAAATTAAATACAAAACTGCGCCTTTAGCATTAAACAATAGAAAAAAACTGGAGGGGCGAAAGGTAAGTCTTGCCCCTGCTCCTGGAAAAGTGCGGGGGTATATGCCCACTTGCCCCCACCAGATTACGCCCATGTTAATGGGAGACAATTGCAGGCCACATCGTGCTCACTTAATGGGTGATTTCCTTTTCGAGGAAGGAATCATACGAATGGGATGGCCAGCGTGTTCTCCGGACATGAATGTGGCATTCTTAGGAAGATGAGTTGCTGGCCGACTGTAGCACCCCCACAAACTCTCCAAGATCTGGAAAGAGCTCTTCTGGAGGAGTGGGAGAGAATATCCCAGCCCCTCATTAATAGCCTCATTGACTCCGTGCCTCAAAGGTGTTCAACGTTGAGGGCCGTCCAGGGAAACTATATCCCCTAAAAATAGCAAATAAAGCCTTTGTGCAACAATATTAAACAGCAGAAAAAAACCAACGTTTAAAATGCACAAATAAAGCATGAAAAGCAGCAAACACCTGTTTCGAATCTACTAGCGAGATTCTTCTTCAGTGCAAGATAGGGAAAAAGGAACACCGTGTTAGAAAAAGCAAGGCTAAGCAAAATCATAGACAGAGACGCGCTGGCAGGAACAGCGTGCTACTCTGTTCCTTTTTCCCTATCTTGCACTGAAGAAGAATCTCGCTAGTAGATTCGAAACAGCTGTTTGCTGCTTTTCATGTTTTATTTATATCCCCTACTAAAAACGATTTTCTTTGGAGGAAACACCCTTTTTTAACCATTTGGAAAAATGGTTATTGTCCTCGTCAGGGTAGGAAATCAAAAGCATATCTGAAGGTTTTTATTGGTTTAATCATCCTTTTATTCGTCTTCCGATTGGTCTATACAGTAATCTGTATTTCCCATTACTTTCAACAGAGTGTTGCCACTATGACAAAAAAGTAATAAAAACTACAAAAAAAATTAATAACTCAGAAACAAATTGAGATACAGCTTTCAAACAAATTGCATTTAAAAGTACATTTTTTTCTCTATACGACGATATAAAAAGTAATAGTGTGGGATGTTTAGAAGTTTAAGAAATAAATTTCATTTAAAATGGGCCGTCAGATTTCTTGGAAATCTGACGATGGAAAAGCCTTTTCCCGAACAGCCAATGAAAGGCTTGGATAATGCGTAAGTTTCAGGTGGATAATACGTACGAGTCGCAAGCGATTTCTGTCGCTTCCAATTTTTACGTGTCATAACACTATTAATGTTTAATTCATGGCGTACGTAATGAATGATCAACTCCGTGCTATTTTTTATGTCTTAAATTTTAGTCTTTGAGAAAATCATTTTCCAAATGGTCGTTGTAATTTGTTAAATTGCATTTTTTTTTTTTTATTCTTTTTTTCTCATATGCACAAATTGTGTTTTTTCCTTTTGTACCCAAATGCTCAATATAATACATTTTCTTCTGCTAAACAAGCGTAATTTTTTTTCTCATACAACCTACCACTTGTGTCGATCCTGTATCAATCATCTAAACAATTCCCTAGACGCAAGATCTATCCACAACCTCAATATCCTTTAATTATTTTGAGTAGTGTATTAAAATTTATAACTGGACATTATTTTACGGACACCTATATTTCCCTTCATACAGTAAGTAAAATTTTCATCTACTGATCGTTTAACCCTTTCAATATGCGCCTCTGGTACCATCGTATGGACATAACTAAAGAATTTTTTAATTTTAAAAAATCCCTGCCGGCTCGGGCCTACAGGCGGAGGTAGATTTCGAAGTTAAGTACTAAATTCACCAACAAAACTTAAATCAAGATTAGAGATAAACCCAGTTCCTTCACTAAGAATGAGCTCTAAGGGAGCTAAACATTTTGTGAAAATTCTAATATACACACGCATGTATATGGAATAGGTTTAAAAATGGCTAAAGCAAATTCAAAGAACCTCAAAGTGTTAAAATATGTTAATATTTCCATTGTCGGGTTTTCATCATGGTTTAATACGTTTCTTCAAACTCACATGACATTACATATTCACCTGCTGAGGTTCGTTTTATTTCCAATACGACGCAATATATATATATTTTTTTAATTCGTCAAACTATTTATTTCATTTTGAGTTTTCATGCGGAAATCTTGCTCTAGAAAACTTATGACGTAATATTCAATTTGTTTTCAATTCGTAAAACTGTTTATTTAATTTAATTTTTCACGTGAAATCTTGCAATAGCAAAGCAATTGTTGTGGTGAGAATTTTATTACTTTTTTTTTATTGTTGGCAACTGCTATAACGAAAAATATTTATTTTTTCCTGTCATTGTTTTGTAAGAGCTGGTTTTATCAGAATCATGTTAAGACGGTATTCAAAATTTTGAGCCCTCCCCATTTCCATTCCCTTGGGCCGATTTTGCCCATTTTCAATCCACGCCGAGATATTAGCCATCTCAAAGTTGTTGGCGAGTTTGAAGACGATCCGTGCATAATTGCGACTTTTATGGTGCGGACAAAATTTAGTACATACATACATACATATATATATATATATATATATACTTTTTAAGTGGGGGTGGTTTTGGGTTCCTGGGGTCCTATAATTGAAAAGTTATGAAGGAATTTTTCAAAAGTCGAACCATGGTAACGACTGCAATAGGTAGTATTTCTTACGAAATCTACCTAAAATCACATAACCCTGGTAGTGGAGCGAGTTGCTGCTTTAGCTCGAGTCGTTCTGTATTAGAGTCTGTATGCATGACTAGAGATTTGCACGGAACCGGGCTTAGCCTGAGGCCCGACCCGCGGACCGAGTCGAAAAAAATGAAGGCAAAATTTCCCACGGGCTGGGCCGGAAGGATAAAGGCAATTTTTTTAACGAGCCGGGCCCATAAGATAATTTTATCGTCCTGTTCGACCGGATATAAAAATTTAAAATGATCTAAGTAAGCTGATAAAAACATAAACAATTTTCAATGGACGTGACTGGGGGGAAGCAGGACGTTTCGGTCCCGACACTTCGGTCCCGCCGTTTCGATCCCAAGACATTTCGGTCCCGATACATTTCGGTCCCAAGACATTTCGGTCCCGAGACAATTCGGTCCCAAGACATTTCGGTCCCGAGACATTTCGGTCCCAACACATTTCGGTCCCGAGACAATTCGGTCCCGAGACATTTCGGTCCCGAGACATTTCGGTCCCGACACAATTCGGTCCCAAGACATTTTGGTCCCGAGACATTTCGGTCCCGAGACATTTCGGTCCCGAGACAATTCGGTCCCGAGACATTTCGGTCCCAAGACATTTCGGTCCCAAGACATTTCGGTCCCGAGACAATTCAGTTCCAAGATATTTCGGTCCCGAGATATTTCGGTCCCTTCTCCAGCAAGCTGAAATTTTGTGCACTTGAAATAGGTGACAATTTTATAGGGGACATTGTAGAGTTTTTTAAATAAAGGCCTTAAAATTTTAGTAAACACACACAAATTTCGTATGGTAATCATTTTAAAAAACAAGGGGGGGGGGGGGGATTGACATTTTCTATATTTTAGTGTATCATAAGTATAAGGGCCTGATAAATTAAGACATTTATAACTCGATCTATAATTATCGCAAAACACTCATATTTTGTATGGTAAACGTAATCTTTATAAAAGGAGGGACATTATCAAATTTTTTAACTGAACTCCCTAAATTTTAGTATAACTCGAATATAAGGACTCGAAAACGCAAACATTTATAACACAGATCAAAATTGTCGCAGCCCACACAAATTTCCTATGATAATCATAATCGTTTTATAAGGCAGGGGGGGGGGGACTCTGTTGACTTTTTATATATTTTAGTGTATCTTAAGTATAAGGTCCGGATAAATTAAAACATTTATAACTCTCTCTGTAATTATCGTAATCACACTCATATTTTGTACGGTAAACGTAATCTTTAAAAAAGGAGGTACATTATAAGAATTTTTAACTGAACCCTTGAAATTTTAGTATAACCGAATATAAGGGCCCGAAAACCGCAAACACTTATAACTCGCAATCAAATTGTAGCACCCCATGCAAATTTTATATGGTAGAAGTAATCGTTTTCAGGAGTGGGGGAAGGGAGAGTTCTGTGGATTCTTTATATAGAAACTCCTCATATTTTAGTCTATCATAAGTCCAGACAATTTAAAAATATTTATAAGTCGAGCTTTAATTTTCATATGCAAATGCCCATGCCAAAATGCACATATTCAGTTGTATATAATTTGCACACTATGTGATTAATAATGAAAAAATCTGCAAATATGTTTACAAATCTTTATTTTATCCTATTATTTAACGGCGCATCAATTTTAAATGTATTGCATTTTACATATTTTTTAAAAAGGGGGTTCTTAACATGGAATTGTGATAAAGACACATTATTTTTTTAAATTCTGCACCGGAACAGACTAGAACTTTCTATTTTATTTTAATAATTATTTTAATTTACTATTTTTTGAAAAACTATTTAAAAGTTTGCATTAATCTTTTTACCTGTAACAATAATATTACCGCTATTTCTACCGGTGTCGAATGACAAGTTTAAAAATATTTTTAATTTTGAACCACTTCACCGTTTGCAACGAGATAACTCGGGGATAAAAGCACTTTTTCCCCATACCTGTCGACGCTGAAGTGGTTTGCAACAATTACAAATCCTTTTTAATATATTTAAGACTTTTATATGCTTATTACATTCAAAAACTACGAGCACAATAAACATAAATCAAAATTTTAAAATTTCTATTGTCATAAAATATTCTTTTCGTATTTAAAATTAATTCTGTATTTCAAATATTTCTTTGTTATTTATTTGACTTATATACTTAGAATTACAGCAGCCTACATGTTTTAATATGACAAATAAAAAATAAAAATGAAAATACAAAAAAATAACATAAAATCTCAAAATAGTAATGTATAGTGAATCACTTTTACGTAAAATTTCATTTTAAATTAAGAAATTTTATAAATATATCACAATGAAGAAATTTGGAAATTTAGAAAACATATTTGGCTTTTCTTGATATCTATATGTTATTCATTCAAAAGAATATTATACATGTATATATATATGTCAAGTGTAGATGTCCTGGCTTCCCCCATTTGATTATGCTAAATAAAGATCCATATAGAAGAATTATTCTACTCGCGCTCTCTTTGTTCTAGTCAGCCGGCGCTTTTTTGTAGCCATACGGCATTTTTCATCTTTAATGGCTTAAAAAAACCGGGACGACATGCAGGGGCGTAGCCAGGATTTCGTTTCGGGGGGGGGGGGGGGAGGGTCCAGAATTTTCCCTTCATGTTATATATATAGTAAAACCTGTCAAGATGAAATTGTAAATATTGGTGAAAAATTCCGTTTTACACAGATTTCCGTGTTATTTGGTGTATTTGTATAGTATTCTTTTCCGTAGCACTATGGAACATTTATGTTTAAGACAGAACTCCGTTATAGACAGGTTCCATTTTTAAAAGTTTTGTGTATTTATATAAATACTAGAAAGGTAGCCCGTCAAAAATGACGGAAATTTAGATATAAAGATACATACAACTCATGTGCAAGAATATGAGTTTTCTCGCTTGTTCCGCAGTGATAGATGAAAATAACACATTTAAAGAACGAAACACATTTATGAAAAACTGTGTACAGTAGAAGACCACTAATCTGCACAGTTTGGTTCCAAGTGTTATGCAGATTTGAGGCTTTTTGCGGTCATGTATATTCAATCTTTGTTTACATTTTTTTAAATTCATATATTGGACAATTTAGATTGTTAATCCTTAAAAATAAATAAATTTCACACTTGAAGTAAGGTAAAAACTATTAAATTATCGTATACGATTTCATGAAATGGTATTATATGGTATTATATGTGTGTGCTTCACGATCTTGGTTACGACGTTGGCGAAATTGGCTGCAACTTGTCATAATCCTAATAGTGTCGGCCGCTATAACAAAAATGTAACCAGTTTTTAGCAAAATTTCTGATATAATGTAGTTTTCAAAAACTTGTGTAAAATTGCAGGCCGTTCTCATGTTATGTCAGTCCTAAGAATAATATTTCTAACACTGAAGAGTTTCCATGTATATATGAAATTTAGAAAAGCTTCTCCAAAAGAAAGGTCCTGAAATGACATTGTAATTGCTCTAACTTCAAAGTTTAATCGGGCCCTGATGTTGTTTACTGAAATCTAATAAATACAGTTATTTTGAATATTACAACAGAATTAAACAGTTAACCTTATTTAACTTAAACCCGCTGTTACTTCCCGATGTTATTTTTTACTATTAAGAAGGAAAATTATTTAAATTTTTCAGATCATGCATTTATAATTTTTTTCCGTCTTTAATAACTAAATAAGCAAAAAATATGCTTTTGTTCTGAGCTCATAAATATGACAATAAAATAATGTAACTAAGAGACATTGCAAAATTAAATCTTTGTGATTTCAAACCATAATCAAACGACACCGCCACCATCTTACCTACTATGATGTCATTAGAATATTGTCCATTGATTGTTGGAGAACTTACTTTATGAATGATTACCTCAATGATTTAAAAAAATTTTAAGTTTCACGTTGAATGAATCACTTGTGTTTGTTTAGGTTTATGGAATGAGATATTAAGCTGTGAACCTATTTTCAATTAAAGTTATCCAAGGATATATGTATTTTTAATTGAAATTAAAAACAATGCTTTGATCTCGAAAGAAAAAGTTTTAGTTTGTATAATTGGTTATTTCTGTTAATTATTTAGGTACTTTTCCATTATAGCGCATTTTTAAAAAAGCTTCGCGCAATTCGGGCATCAGAAAATGAGATATATTGCCAAAATATATAAACAGCTATGAAAACAAATCTAATGAACTTTTATTTTTGTTTATATATGCACTTATATACATAAAAAATCGTTTCTAAATATATATAATATTTTTTTATATACAAATTACGGCACAGATTTCAGATATGAACCGGGATACGTAACGGGCTCCAAAATGGTGTCATTTTGCCTGCTATGGTAACCCGGATATTGTTTTTTATTTATTAATAAATTGTTTATTTACTTTGATTTTCTGTTTTTAATTATATAAACTGTTTTGTTCTATAGCTATTTTTCAAACTTTTATTTATTTATAGTTATTTCCTTTTCAAAATGATAGCAAATAATTTTAAAATATATAAGTAACTGGTATTCGAAAGCGAGATTTCTGCCAAATTTGCGTCAGAGAAAAATCACGCCAACCCCGATGCGTATATGACATCTATGCAAAAAATTACGGCACAGATGTCATATTCGCTCCATATTGGCGCGATTTTTTTTTCTGACGCCAATGTCATATACACACCAGGTACTTAACTTTCGCCAAAGTGTCGTTATTTTGCTTGATACGGTAACACGAATGTTGTTGTTTATGCTGTTGATGTTTTCGCCAAATTGGCGTTGGAAAAAAATCTCGCCAATATGGGGCGAATATGACATCTGTGCCAAAATTACTTCTGTTTATTATAAAAAATGGGTAAATAGCTTTTTTTACATTAAATAAAGGTACTTGTTAGTTATCCCGTCGACCAAATTACTGTCGCCAAATTGTAAGATTAAATGCCAATAATGGTTGACATTAAACATGATCATGTGTTTCTTACGTCATCAAGTGATTTTTAATTCGACGTTATATTTGTATTTTTATTAATGTTTTGCTAATTTAATTAATCTTTCGTTGTTTAAAATAAAAAGTATGTTAATTTGTATAATTTGGCGAGTGGTTTGGCGATTTATATAACTTGGCGAAACTGGTCGACGGGATAGCTAACAACTACCTAAATAAATTGCATACATATGAAAAAAATTGCTTGTGAGTATGAAGCAGTAAATAGGTTGTCAGAAAATACGTTGGCAAACTTCTTTCTCGCCAAGCAACTTTTCTCCGAAGTATTGTACATAAGCAATGATTGCTAGAAATGCCTTTTTAATTATGATATGCGCTTTTATGTTTCACTACATTTATGCATACTATACGGTGTTTAAGTATCCGATGCTACAGTTTATATGCAGGGCTACACAAAAGAATTCGTAAGGGTTACTGAGTATGAGAGTAAATTGCTTAAAGGTGGTTTTTAAAGGAGTTATGCGTTTTTACGCTGAACTGCATTTAGTTTACTAAGAAATGTTTGTAGAATATAGATAAAATGATATACAGGCTCACGCAAAGAATTGGATACATAACCGTCTATGGATGATAATATCTGGAAATGTGATTTCAGTAGTTTTAAGAGTTGTTTAAATTAAATTTTGGCTAAATAGTGACATGTAATAACGATAGTATTGGCTATGGACGGTACCTGCTGAAATAAATTTTAAAAAAATTTTATGCTTCTTCTAAAATGTTTACTTAGTTATCTTATTTCCCCAAATAACGAAGTTTTGTTAAAACATTCAGGATGTGTTGGAAAGTGTTTCATATTCTATGCTTAACGCATGATTTTTCCTTTCTTCTTTAGTCTTATTTTGCATTTATTTTATTCTTAATTTTTTAGTCTTATACTGCTTTATAGAAACTTTGGCACAGTTGTCATATACGCCAGTTTGGCGAAAACATCAACAGCATAAACAACAATATCGGGTTACCATATCAAGCAAAATAACGACACTTTGCCGCCAGTACCCGTTTTGTATATGACATTGGCGTCAGAGAAAAATCGCGCCAATATGGGGCGTATATGACATCTGTGCCGA
The DNA here is from genome assembly GCA_963932465.1 of Maratus speciosus. NCBI lineage: Eukaryota > Metazoa > Arthropoda > Arachnida > Araneae > Salticidae > Maratus > Maratus speciosus. The sequence goes on along the minus strand of OZ010786.1, from coordinate 641,149,721 downwards.
AACTTTAATATTTAATTTTTAAACCCTTCGCTCCACACCCCTTACATATAGTACAAACTATAACACAGATAGCGTAAAATAATAGACAGTTTGGTACTTTTCCACTGTAGGGGATTTGGTGTTTTTTTTAAAAAAAGCTTGGCGTAATTTGGGCATGAGAAAGTAAGATTTGGGTTCTTTTCCGTTATACGGATACCTTTGTCGCCAAGCGTAATAGATGGCGAAAAATGAAAATCACGTGAATTGAAGCATTTGAAAAATAAAAGAAAAAACGGTACTTTTCGGTTAGCCGGGCGCCAGTGTTATATATACATATATATGTATATATAAATGTATGTATATATACATATATATTTACCTATATCTATATGTGTATATATACAGTATGTGTATATACATATATATTTATATTTACATATTTGTATGTATATAAATATGTATATATATACCACTGGCGCCCGGCTAACCGAAAAGTACTGAAAAAACATTGTCGATACTAAAGTGAGCATTTAAAAAATATAGCATTTGAAAATTCCAGACTTTTACGAACTATTTCATTAAATCACAATTATATACTTAAAATAAGTGAACAAATAACTGTTATAAAATAAAGCAATAAAATAAAACTCATATTAAACTGCTGGCATAAAATTACAAATATCTTTTAGCATTTTGAAATAATTGGCGCATTAGCATACATTTTGGCATGGTGTACGTATAACGGAAAAATATCGAGATTTGTTGTCAAATCATATAAACAGCTATGAAACATGAATATATGAAAACAAACTTGATGAGCGTTTTTGTTTGTTTTATATGTTTATTTTATATGTATATTATTGATGTTTTTATGTACAAATCACATCTGTTTTATTTATAAAATTAGAGAAACGTCTTTTTTATATTAAATAAATCGTATAAATATCGAAAAAAAATGCGTATGTATATAAAATGAAACAGTGGATAGGTTCCCGGAAAATATGTTGCCAAATTTCCTTTTTCGCCAGGGCATCTATACTGGAAAAGTACCTAAAGCACATTAAAATCGCGCAGTTAGGAGCTCACACAGTACAGCGTCGTCTATTGGCGGTTATTTTATTAGTAGCATCGGGAGAAAGATGTAAAGATGTACTTTAAATTCTCACTCATAGATTTTGAAGAATATCTTAAAAGAGCGGAGTTTAAATTAAATTTCGGTGACCTCCTTTACGAAAGATTAATGGTTTTAAATGGGAATTTCGCCAAATTAGCCAGCTATCATCAAGTTGGCTAACATTTGGCGCTACTGTGGTAACCCAGCATTAATTTTTTTCAACAATTGCTCATTTCAATCAGGCGGTCCTACCGGAATCGTGAGGGACACACAGAGACTTGGATTTTATATAAATAGATACTTATTTATATCATATGAATAGAATAAAACTTGTCAAAATAGTAATTATCTATAACAGAATCCTGTCTTTAACGTAAGCGTTACATGGTCTTAATATAAATTGTGATACAATTAAATTTGCTGAAAACCTGTCTGAAAAGGGGATTTTCACCCTTCTTTAGTGAAGCATAGTGAAACCTGGGAAAGCGGAATCTTTCTATAACGGAATCCTGTCTAAAAAGGAAGAGTTTCAGAATCCCTGCGAAACGAACAATAGATCTTATTGAGGTAGTGTATCTTAGAAGTATAATTAATTACACTTCTTTACATGGAAGCCTGTCTAAAATGGAACTTTTTACCAGTCTTTGGAATCTTGTCTTGACTGTGTATGATAGAAGTATTTCGAGTAACTTTAAGAATTTAGGTATATCCTTATTTAATTTCTTAATAATAAAAAAAAAAAGCATGGATAAAAAATATAAGACCAAACTCTATAACTGCAACTAATAATACATTCAAGTTACATTAATTACCAGTGAAAAAGATTCACTTATGATGTAAAAAGCTGAGCGCATACTGAAGAGTTAAATTTAATTAACCCATTCGCTGTCATTCACGAGTATACTCGTGGCTTTAATTTATTGATTACTTTGTCACCATTATTTTAGAATTTTAAAAAAATGCCTCATTTATTGGCAGAAATTTCACTGTATTAGTAAAGCGAAATTTATCTTTCTGAATTTGTGCTGGCAAACGACCTTCAACAAAAAATTTGAAAATTCTTAGTTTTGGCAGCGAATGGGTTAAATCAAGTTTCATATTACATAACATTTGCCTACAATAAAGTTAGGGCCAAGTGGTTATGTGTAAAACAGCAATTTTCATGTTTAATTTCTTGCCATTGAATTAAGAATTTGTGCTGTAATAGATATTGGATAATGATTTCACATAAGTGTCAATCGCATGAGCCGTCAATGCGATCCGCCGCGCTCCCCATGGAAATTTTTGAGGTAACCCAGATAGCATGAACATTAGCAGAAAGTTTGATTTTTTCTAATATTATCTTGCCGTGACAAATTTGAATTGAGAAATTCGCAGCAAATCTCCCGCAAGGTATACCATCACCCACTTGCATGAGTAGTTTGTTGTGAAACTGATGGCAAGACTGTCTTTAATTCACGAAAATGACGAAAGCAAAAAATCTCTCTGTTGAGAGACTCAACAACAATGAGAATCAGCACATACGCAGAAATTGCAGAAATTTTATTCGGTAGGCACCGTTTTTTCTAAACGCTATACTTATTAAATACCAAAAAATGCTCGAAATGAAAAGTACAAATATTACCTAAACTTGTTTATGGTGATAAAACCTATGCATGCGCCTTCTGACGGCGCTTTCGCATCAATAGATCTGATCAGGTCTATTGACCCCTTCGAAGGGGTTAAACTTATAGTGTGATATGGAAAGATTACTACTTTGCAGTAAGTTTGCAGTATATTTGATTACTTGTTTGCCGTTAGTTTGCAATAAATTTGATACAGCATGAATTTAACTTGCACGACACGTTGAAAACACTCATAGTTATATTGTTAAGTAAAAAAAATTTCAAAAATTAAATTGTTTTTATTAAACGTATTTATCAATTCAAAATTATTTTAATTATTAATTGTTTAGATAACTAATTTATCAATTGCTTGTTTAAAAACTATTACATGAACTATATAATAGTTTTTATAGGGTAAATGCAAATATATATTTTTTTCATTTTCGGTTATTACAACGTTATTAACTTCATTAGGATGTATAAAAGTGATAAGGGTTCTGAAGATAAACATGTTGTTTACTCATTTATTAGTTAGCTTATAATATTATTTTTGCTCTTTAATTATAATTAATTAATAATTTCTTACTTTTTGCGAATTGTAAATTATAACTGTACTTAAAAAATTAAAATCTGCATAATATCACCTAACACTGTTAAAAGGTATTTTTACGTATTTGTACAATGTTGCATTATTATTATTATTATTATTATTATGTTTAATTATTTAATTAATTAATACTTAGACTTTATGTTTTTGACTGATTTTTCAAAAAATTCCTATATTATTTTTTGGAAATTATAAATTAAAACTTTTGAATAAAAACTTTAAGCGCTATTAATAATTGCTACTAACAATTGCTATTAATTAATTCTCAAAAAAGTTAGGAATTTTAGTATAAAAATTAAATTAATATTTTATTAAATATATTTTTTATTTAATGTATCCTTAATTTAGTAAATTAATAACATTATTAATATACATTACATTTTTTTTTACTTTAAAATAAACTCAATACATAATACATTTTATATTCAATTTATCATATAGTAGTTATAAACTGAAATTTATCTTTTACATGTTTATTTATTTTATATTTAAAGTCAGCGAAATTTAAAACTATTAATATAATTAATAATAAAACTAAAATAAAAAATTATTAATTTTTTTTCTGGGAAAGTGGGAGGAAAAGGGTAATATTAAAAATCAATAAATAAACGACAAATACAAACAAGTTGAAAATTGCTCGTCAAACGTGGCAAATGAGGTGCGTTCGTACTATAACTAGTTTTATAATTATTTTTTGCACCCGATATTGTACTGTATGGATATTTTTTTTTTTTTTTTGCACTTCATGAGTGCATAGCCTGTGACATCATTAAAATGCACTTGCAATAATTTTTTCCCATTCCCCGTAATGTAACGCAAAACTTTTGACTGTCTCTGTAATTAAACTATACACCGATTTTCATAAAATTTCAAATGGCTCGACAAAATTTTGTAACAATTATATATTAAAATTTTCAGACCACTCGGAAGGCTGTAACATCATTAAAATGCACTTGCAATAATTTTTTCCCATTGGCCGTAATGTAACGGAAATTTTTTGACTGTCCCTGTAATTAAATTATACATCCGATTTTCTTAAAATTTGAAATGGCTCGACAAAATTTTGCAACATTTATATATTTAAAATTTCAGACCATTCGGAAGGCTGTAACATCATTAAAATGCACTTGCAATAATTTTTCCCATTGGCCGCAATGTAAAGAAAAACTTTTGACAGTCCCTGTAATTAAACTATGCATCCGATATCCATAAAATTTGAAATGGCTCGACAAAATTATGCAACAATCATATATTTAAAATTTCAGACCATTCGGTTGGGTTGTTTTTGCTCTGTTATATGCGGACAGACAAACGGGCAGACGGACGGACTGAACGACGACTATAGGTGCTACGTATTTATATAATTACGAACGCACCTAAAAACCTTAGTTTTGTCAGTTAAAAATTGAAAATAAAATTAATTAAAATAATACTTACACTATTACATAAAATAAAAAATAATCATCTTATTACAAAGAAATAGAATTTCAATAAAATTAGTTCACAAAAATCGTCTGCAATGGGTGAGAAGACTGTTAAAAATGCAACCAATAATTATTGTTAAAAAAATGAAGCGGTGGGTGGAGTTTTCTGACAACAAAATATTTTTCCTGGCACACCTAATTACCAAATCACTATTATTTTCCCAATGTTTATAATGGTAAAGTAACTTATGAAAACAAAATTATAACTTTGTATTATAAAAGTAATAAGAAAAATTAAATATTTTTGCTTCAATAAATATATCTCATTTCTGAATTATTAAAGGAGAGGATGTAGAAGAATGATTTGAGGAAATATTTACCTACAATAGCTTATAAGTGTACAATTGAATTATTGAAGACATTTATTATTAATCTAATTGTAAGAAGGAGAAAAAATAAGAACAGTTTTTTAAATTATTTAATTAATGATGATAATTTAAAGGTTCTAAAAAACGTATGAAAACAACCAAAAAATCATCTATGGCAGTTTATAGTATATATAAAATACCTAATATTAATAACAAATAATAAAGCTTAAAAAATCCATTTTGTTAAATAATAATAATAATAAAAAGACAATGTCCCCTGTAAAATTATATCACATTGTTCAAGCAAACAAATTTTCAGCTCGCTGTGATTTCATTATCACGAGTTATAAAAGTTTAAATTTATCGGACTGTTATATTCAGCTTTTTTTTTAATTTGGGGGGTGTTAAAAAAATTTAAAAAGGTTCCAAATAATGTTTAAATTACAGCGTTTGGCGGCCCACGACAATTAGAATACAAGTTATAAGTGGTGGGCACCGAAATGACAAGGGACCGAAATGGCTAAGGACCGAAATGGCCAGGAACCGGAATGGCTGGGGACCGAAATGTCCAGGGACCGAAATGTCTCGGGACCGAAATGGCCAGGGACCGAAATGGCCAGGGACCGAAATGTCTCGGGACCGAAATGGCCAGGGACCGAAATGTCTCGGGACCGAAATGGCCAGGGACCGAAATGTCTCGGGACCGAAACGGCGGGACCGAAATGGCGGGACCGAAGTGTCGGGACCGAAATGTCGTGTACCCTGACTGGGGCGAGAATAAGTATAAATGTTCTGCGCGAGCCGATGCTAGATTGGCAACAGCAATACAGAAATTTAACCCTTAAATGCACGGTGTGATGTAACTCAGGAGTTACATGATTTTTTTTTTTTTTTTTTTGCCATTCATTTGGCGCTTTTTGTGGGTCTTTTGGTGAGCTATAATGTGTTACTTACGTGTGATAACGTGCATTGAAGGTTGTGAAGTCTGTTTTGTTCTGATTGGTTATCACGGGGAGGTTATAACATCTTTTGTTGATACTTCTTGGCTTGTCTCAACGGGCGTTTTATCTCTTTCTTTGTAATGTAGTCATTATTAATTCTGCAAACTATTAAAAGCATTTTTAAAGTTAGTATAGCGTTGCATAGTTGTTATGGTGCCGTGTCAATACTTTAAAGCAAGTGTATAATTTAAAATGATCCTTTTTTGAGCCATTTTTGTTCTGTCACTCAGCAGTGACATGATGTACAACAAAAACATAAATACATTTTTTCACTATTTTTCTCATGAACAAAAATCATTTGGATCATGAACAAAAATTGTCTCAAATATAATTTTTTCTGAAAAAAAAAAAAAAAATCATGCATAAAGGGTTATAACATATCTAGCATGTTAGACATTGGCGTCTGGCATTTACATCCAGTCTGAACAAGGGTTTAATTTTCTTCAGTACTCTCGTACCGGGCCGGGATCAGGCTTACAATTTCATTTGGCCTATATGGCGGGTCCATACTGGAGTTAATTGTTCCAAAGACGTGAAGGGCAGGCAATGTTTTGTAAAAAACAAAATAATAGTGGTAATGAACTTTTGGTAAAGGACGATTTTTGGCAATATTGCTTTGGCAACTTAATGAACTTTTGTCAATATAACTTAATTACAGAAAAATATTTTCAAAAATCTCGGATTTTTTTACTATACAGCTTCAAATGCTATGATGTGATGTTTTTAACCATGTTCTTTCTTTCATTTTGAATGATATTAAAATCTTTAATGAATCTTTATTTGAATGTAAGAGTCTATAATGAGTCTAACTGCATATTAAAGATCATATTCTGTAATGTATGCAGTATTCTAGAAAAGAATCTTAATTGTATGTTAAGAAAAATCGGATTTTTTTGTGGAAATTGAGTCGGGACTGATTTCATTGATTTTTGCACGGGCCGGGCCCGATTTAAACTTTTGGTTTTTGCAGCGGTCCGGTCCTGAAAATTCCGTCCCATGCAGACCTCTATGGATGATGGCCAAGATTTTATGTGGGGATTTATATGTGTCCCATATGATCCATAAAAGTAATAACGTACTGTGCACATTTACAGGATTATTATTATTTTTTTTTTTTATTCTTATAAGTACTCAGTTTGATTAAATGTAAGATAAATTTGTGAAAAACCATAAAAAAATGAATTATGTTTCGCGGGAAATAAAAAGATTTGAAAATTTTACATGAAATGTTAGTTTGTTTTGGTTACCCCCCCCCCCCCCCACTTCGATTCTGTATTTTAGCATTCTAAAGAAACAAAAAAGTGTGTGTGTGAGAAAGAGAGGGCGGAGGGGGGGGGGGGACCTAGTTTTAGAACAGTGTTTTTCAACTATTGTATAAAAGCACTAAAGTTTTATTTTATTACGTCTGTTTTTCAACTATCCTATAAAAGCACTAAAGTTTTATTTTATTTTATTACGTTGATAAAAATCATTTCCCTCACAGATAAATAAAATATGCATCGAATAAATAAATGATTAGAGATGATAAAAATGGTCGTTCTAATAGGGCAAATTATGATGGCCCTTAAGATAACCTTCAAATTATCATTCCAAACAGTTATTAGATTTTTTTGGAGGCGGGTCTTGACATACCCTTTTGAGGATAGCTCATCCTTGATGAAATCTCCAGGGCAAAGACTTTGCTTGGTACAAAGTTGAACCGCTGTTTTTGCATTTCTGATAATTAAGGATATCAATTTGCCTAAAAACAGTGTGCTGGGGCTATTTTTAGAATCAATGAGACGAACGAATAAACAAATAAGTATATTAAATTTAAAAAATAAAAAAAACCGACTGCGTAAAAAGTGAACTAATTAATTATTTCTCACGAATGTGAAACTATTTTTTATATTACTTACCTTTTTTCAACTTACTTGCATTGATGATTTTAAAGTTGTGTTTAATTATTAGTTCCTATCTACAAACACTGTTTTGATGAGGCCTATAGATGTCTATTATGAAGGTTAGAGTTACAGTAAAGGTAAAGATCGAAAGTACACAACTTCCAGGTTGTGTAATATTTAAACGGAGCTTCTGACTGCAAAATGGTCAATGAAACATCGTCTTCATTTTGAAAGACCTATCCAATGATATGCCACACAATAGGGTACATAAAAATGTTTTTTCGTCTCTACCGCCATTTTGAATGTATAAAAACAAAACCATCGGACGGATAAGACGAATCGATAGAGACCTCATTCATTAAAATCCATCCAGCCGTTGGGATGTTTCGAGGGTATAATGAAATCCACATACACAGATACGCGGGAAACACATAACCCTTCTTTTCAGTTGGGTAATTAGGTGAAGATGCTCCAATCAGGTATTTAAGGGGGCTCAGGGCTTGATCGATTCCGAAAAACATAAAAATTATAAAATGTAGTACTTCAATGTAATAAAATAAAAAAATATAGCAAAATTTATATAACACAATTTTCGAAAAAAAAAAATTAGGTGTCCTATCACCATCCGTAAGATATCTTAACGTTGAATGGACATAAGAACCTAATTTTTGCTTTAAAAGGATCAGGAAACTTTACACTGTAAGAATGTATTAAGGATATAACTATCATTCAAAGGAGACCTTATTAAAAAAAACTCTCAAATTTGAAAATTTAAAAACCCTAAAAAATAATTTTTTTTTTCATTAAAAATACTCAAAATATTAAACTATCTAAAATATATTAATTCATTCTATAGATAACAACGATGTTATGTGCATGCAAAAAAAAAAAAAAATAAGCCATTCCATCAAATAGTTTTTTTTTTTTAAATCTTACGGATAATCGTCAAAAATCATGTTTTGAGAAAACGCGACTTAAGGTTGTTATTAAATGGCTTTGAAAGAGATTGTTACATAAATGCTTATAACTCCGTTAAAATTGCAAATATTTTTATGCAGCTTTTTGCACTGTGTCAGAATTAATTGAATAATCAAAATAGATACTAAAAAAAAAAAAAAAAAAAAAAAAAAAAAAAAAAATCGATTTTTTAAACGTTTTCAAGCTTTGAACCCCCTTAATCTTATGGGAAAACAGAAGGGACTTCATGAAATGTACTTGTTTAGCAGACGATAACTGTACTTTATTTAAAAAAAAAAAAAAAAAAAAAATTATCTCAATCAACTGGTTCGCGTAGTACAAAAAATATCCGAATTATTTTGTACAGTCCTGTATATGATCTATAGATTCACATATATATTACATAGTATGCTAAAAGTAAGTTCAATGAAACGCATATCACAGTTGAAAATTTCCCATTCAGCAACTTCCGTCAATAAACGAAAATGCCCTTGAGATCTTTTATGTAGCCCTGTATAGGATCTATAGAATTTATACACATCAAATAATATGCAAAAAAGTAGTTAAATTTTAATAAACTAGCCGTCCTTGGCTACCAGTTTGGTCTCCCTTAAAATGTATGTTTGGGAGAGCATGCTAAGCATTGTATCATGTTACTTTTATTCATAATTTAATTTATTTGGACTCCCTTAAATATAATTAATGTAATCACTTAAGCTAATATTAGTTTTTGTTGTATTAAAATATCTCAATTTGTCGATTTTCTGTAAACAAGTAAACCCTATTGGTTTACAATGGAAATCTATGGGAATTTGGCGAAATATTAGAGATATCGCCAAGCTGGCGTCACTTTTTCAAACTCATTTTGGTCGTCAAACTTGGCGGCATTTGGCGACAGAACAGGGTCCCCCCCCCCCGCCTATGGTAACCTCCCTATAAGTATGGAGATACATTAAATGCTGTTCAATAACCAATGAGACGCGCTTCATTCGGGCGTTGCCATTAAACAATTAACAAATAATTGCGATTTCTGTGCCACGAACGATAACGTTATATATATCTAACAAAAACATAACTGTGAAAAAATGGAGCCAAGTTCTGTAAAGACAATGGCAAGAAAAGAAGTGATATCTAAGTGGGTGCCAAGTTCAAATAAAATTCACTCAAACTTACTTACTGAAGTATTATAGCATTTTTTAAATTGTTTAGAAATAAAAATTATTGATAACACATTAATAATAAATCTAGAACTTGGCAAGTTTTTACCTACGAGTCATTTATTTTTATTAATGACATTAATATATCAAAACTTGTTATTTCATGTTTGGAAGCCTTCATTTGAATGAGCTCCTTCATCCTGAAGGGCGGTGGGACAAAATATATCCCACCTAATTTTAAATGCAAAATGCCACATTGACACCAGAATTCGGGACTAAAAAGTTTAATTTTATTAAATACGTGAAAAGAAGCTTACCTATTTTGAAATAAATTTGTGTTCAAATTCTGGTGTGATTCAATCATTTCAACATGTCACGAATAAAAGTTTTTTGCCCCTGAATGATTAAAGGAGTGCCGTCTAAAGAGTGATGACCAAGAACAAGCGTAAGTGTATCTGTCTCTCTTTTTTAGTCTGTTTGCATTGAGGTTTCCGAAGGGTGGGTGCTAGAGCGATAACCAAAAACGAGCAGGAGTGTATCTGTGTATTTATTGGTTTATCAAATCTTTAACATGAGTCATTTGTTTATAATAATAACTATATTAATTTTTATATGATTAATTTTATAATAACATTGTTGTTAATATTAACATCATCATTTTATTAAGACATGAAATTATAGGCATAACATTTATCAAAAACTTGCCAAGTTCTAGATTTATTATTAATATGCTATCAATAATTTTTATTTCTAAACAATTTAAAAAATGCTATAATACTTCAGTAGGTAAGTTTGAGGGAATTTTATTTGAACTTGGCACCCACTTAGATATCACTCCTTTTCTTGCTATTGTCTTTACAGAACTTAGCTATCCTTTTTCACAGTTATATTTTTGTTAGATACCATTACTTTTTGCAAAATTACAATATATTTAGACACTTTACTTAATGCTTTTTAATGTGTTTACCTGTGACTATTTTATTCACCAAGCAACATTCAATTTTAATTTAAATTTCCTACAACAAAGTATTTGGATGTCAATTTGCGGCAGAAATCTATACATAATACTGCTATATTGAATGCATGTTTTGAAATGAAATGTATTGATTCGAAATTTTTATTGTTTCTGAAACAACAATTCCTATCAAATTCCAATATTAAATTTTCCTATTAAATATTTCAATTAAATTTCCTATAGCTGGGACTGATTTTTTGTACTGAAAGTGAAAAATAAAGTTATGTGCTTATGCCACACTATGTTTCATTCATCCATGGGAGCCGGAAAAGAGGCAGTGCAGATAAGGACATTGCCCCTCCCTGGATTTTCAAATTTAATTAACTAAATATTCTTTTTCTCTGATAATTTTGAAAATAAAAATGAACTTTATTCTTCTCAAGTGATTTAAAATAATTAAAACACTGAGAAAAAAATGAAATAAAAATTTTACTCATAGCCGAATTTTTTTACTACAATTAACTGGATATTTCGTTTGCAAACAGGGTTTTTCTCAAGTTTGTACCGCATTTGAGAGTTCTAATTTTGAAAAATAAGACCACAACTGTTCATTGAAAATTTGATAAGGTTCGGAGAAAAAAACTTGACATAGTGTTTTCGGTATTTCATAATAGGTGAATATTAAAGGAAGAATGTAGTTACTCAATGTTAATCGGCTTCAGACCAGACTAGTTACAAATGAGTCAGGTCTTATTCATTAAAGGAATATTTCAAGATGAAATGATTTTTAGAGTTATTTTTCATTAATTCGAGCAAATTTGCTTATTTTCAACGTCCCCTGTCCGCTTAAAATATCCCAGTAAGTTTAAATAACCAATTCTTGGCAAATGTAACATATTATTTTTATTGTTTCATATGAAAGACTGTGCATTTAGCTATCCAAAACTGTTTTTGTTTTCTTTGTATGATCATTGGAAGTGCAGCTATGACTGTTTTTTGTTATTTCAGTTCTCAAACAAGAAGTTTTTATTTAAAAAACGGATATGTAAGTTTAGGTAACCTAAAGAAAAATAATGTCTTTCAATATTGAAATTAAGGAAGGTACAACTAGCCCAGTGGTAGGGGAGCAAAAAAAGGCCCAATTCCGAAATAATTAGGGGAAAGCTGGAAATTGTTTTAATCCCTTCAGTTTATGTCTAGAATGAATATGCTACTTCTTCCCCCTCGTACTCGGTGGGCGTTAGGAATTATACATTGATTAGTAAAAAAAAAAAAAAAAACACGTATTTTTTAAATACCATAACACTATCTCGAAATCACTAACTATTTCAAAAACATTGTCAATACGAATGTTGTAGAGCTTAAAATTCTGAATAAAATGAGTACCTACACTTAATACTTTTGTTAAGGTCACAATTCTACTTTAAAGTTTTAGCCCCGTGGTCAGAGGGTTGAACTCAGAATTAATAAGGCGAAAACTGGAAATCGGTTTAATCCCTTCAGATTAGGTCTAAAATAAATATTCTATGTTTTCCCTTTCGTACTAAGTGAGCGTTAGGAAATATGTACACATTTACATTCGAAAAACACGTTTTCCTTTAATATTTTTAACAATATCTGAAATTGCGACCTTAATTTTGAACAAAAATATTAATGTGAGTATTCATTTTATTGAGAATTTTAAGCTCTACAACATCTGTTTTGGCAATTTTTTGATATAGTTAGCTGTTTTGAGATATTGTTAAGGTAATCTGGTCTCTCCTTAGTGATTAAGGCAAAATTTTGAAACGAAATTGCGACCTTAATTTTGAACAAATATATTAATGTGGGTGCTCATTTTATTCAGAATTTTATGCTCTACAACATTTTTACTGACAATGTTTTTGATAGACTTAGGTGTTTTGAGATATTCTTAGGTAACTTGGTCTCTCCGAACTTCAAGCTCTTGATTAGCGATTAAGGCAAAATTTTGAAATTAGAATTGCGACCTTAATTTTGAACAAAAATACTAATGTGGGTGCTCATTTTATTCAGAATTTTAAGCTCTACAACATTTGTATTGGCAATGTTTGTGATAGAATTAACTATTTTGAGATAGTGTTACAAATAGTAAGGAAAAACATGTTTTTCGAATGTAAATACGTACATATTTCCTAACGCTCACTTGGTACGAGGGGGAAAACATAGAATATTAATTTTAGGCCTAATCTGAAGGGATTAAAATTATTTCCAGTTTTCCCCTAATTAATTCTTGAGTTCAACCCTCTGACCACGGGGCTAAAACTTTAAAGTAAAATTGTGACCTTAATATTCAACAAAAGTATTAAGTGTAGGTACTTATTTTATTCAGAATTTTAAGCTCTACAACATTTGTATTGACAATGATTTTGAAAAAGTTAGTGATTTCGAGATAGTGTTATGGTATTTAAAAAAATGTGTTTTTTGACTATAAATCAATGTATAATTCCTAACGCTCACCTAGTACGAGGGTGAAAACGTAGCATATTCATCTTAGACCTAAACTGAAGGGGTTAAAACAATTTCTAGCTTTCCCCTAATTATTTCCGAATTCAACTCCCTAACCACTGGGCTAAACGTATAAATCGAGAGATTTTTGAGCAGATTGAATATTTCTAATAAATTTTACGAAATAAAAACTTTAAATGCGCTTTCTGAAAACATGATTTTTGTGAACAATCGGTTAAGGAAACAATCAGTTGCTGGATGTTTTGCTCGGATTCAGCATTTGGCGCTTCTTTTGGCAAATTAAAATTTCGCCTAATAGACGTAATGTTAATGTAAAAATGGACACCACCAGATAGGTAATTAATCTATTTTCACTGATTTTTTTATTCCTTAGTTTTATAGTGTAAACGAACTTCGCACCAAATTTGAAATTTGTAGGTGCACTAGATATATGAGATTTTTTGATGAATGAGTGAGTCAGTCAGTCAATGTTATAAAATTATTGATTATCAGACATTTTCAAATGTCATTATCTCGGAAACTAATTATGTGTATTTATAAAATTTTTGATTCTAAGTAATTAGGGTGGCCTTACTACGAATTTCGTATTACAAGTACGTAGGAAAATAGATTTTGGGTAGTAGAGTGTCGAAATTTGGCGAAAACAGCTCGAAATGGTTCGTGTAATATAACACACGAGCATGTCAGAGGAACTTGGCTGACACACTGCCGTGTGTCTAGATTCACCAAGCAACATTCAATTTTAATTTTAATTTCCTACAACAAAGTATTTGGCAGTCAATTTGCGGCAGAAATCTATATTTTAATACTGCTGTATTGAATGCATGTTTTGAAACGAAATGTATTGATTCGAAATTTTTATTGTTTCTGAAAAAACAATATAATCCCTTAAGCTAATATTAGAAAATTATTAAAATATCTCAATTTGTTGATTTTCTGTAAGCAAGTAAACCCAAATAAACCCCCAATGAGTAGATAGGTTTACAATGAAAGTCTATGGGAGTTTGGCGAAATATTAGAGCTATCGCCAAGGTGGCATCACTTTTGGCGACTAATTTTGATCGCCAAATTTGGCGATATATCGCCACGTTGGCGAGAAACTTGGCGGTATTTGGTGACAGAACAGCGTCCCCTCCTGCGGCAAATTAAAATTTCGCCTAATAGACGTAATGTTAAAGTAAAAATGGGCACGCCCAGGAGGGTAATTCATCGATTTTCAGAATTTTTTTATTTTATTCCTTAGTTTTATTTATAGTGTAAACGAACTTCGCACCGAATTTGAAGTCTGTAGCTGTAGTAGATATAGGAGATCTTTTTGATGAGTGAGTGAGTGAGTCAGTCAGTCAGTGATAAAATTATCGTTATCAGACATTTTCAAATGTCATTATCTTGGAAACTAATTATGCGTTATTTATAAAATTTTGGATTTTAGGTAATTAGGGTGGCCTTACCACGCATTTCGTATAACAAGTACGTAAGTCACATGGATTTTCAGTAGTAGAGCATCGAAATTTAACGAAAACAGCTCGAAATGGTTCGTATAATATAATACACGGCTATGTCAGGCAAACATGGCTGACACACTGCCGTGTGTCTAGATATAGATAATACGAGTATACAAAGGAAAACGCATTTCCAGCAACTATTCTTTATAGGTAGTACTGTAGCCAAATACTTTAGCGTGTCTTTGTCAATGAACGATACATTATATGCACACCAGATTATTCAGTAAGCGTTTTGTAGTATACCTCAGTTATATATGCAAATTTCAATATGTTTGAAATAGTAAAAGTAGTAATACATGAGTAAAATACACTGCAAACGATTTTTTCCTATAGTGCGTCATGTAACGGGATTCTTTGGAGTACCCCTGTAAATGAAACGTTAATGCTACACACTTTATTTTAAATACCGAAGATGTCACCGTAAACACCAATAGCATACAACAATTTCACGACAATCTGACCCTATTTACGCGAGTTAGAGCACGGACGGACGGACAGACAAACCGGATTTATAAACACTTTTCAACTATGTTGGAAAGTGTTAAAAAGACGCGACCCATGATGGGTTAATTTAAATTACTAAAAACCGTCTTGCATCTGCATCCACTATTAACATTTTATTATACCCTACATTGTGAATCAGTTACGTTGTGAATGACTATGACCTTACGTTGTAAATGACTATGACCTTGTCTATAATGATTCTGTTTTCTAGATTCTTCCATATCGTTATAGATAGGCACATATTACTTAATTTCATTACGTAATCGATTTTCTTTATACAAATCAGTGAACACAATTAGAGACCATTGACTGATTTTTAGGTGCGTTCGCAATTATATAAATACGTAGCACCTACAGTGGTCGTTCGGTCCGTCTGTCTGTCCGTCCGCCTATAACAGAGCAAAAACTACCCAACCGAATTATCTGAAATTTTAACTATATAATGGTTGCAAAATTTTGTCGAGTCATTTTAAATTGTATGATAATCGGATGTATAGTTTAATGACAGGGACAGTCAAAAGTTTTCCGTTCCATGACGGCCAATGGGAAAAAAATATTGCAAGTGCATTTTAATGATGTGACCAGTGGTGTAGTCGTAAAAATAGCAGAGGTTATACGTTCTAAGCAGAGGGTATACGCTCAAAGCAGAAGGTATACCCTAGTCTATATATACTATAGCTTTCTTAAGAAACAGAGGGTATACGTTCCTTAAAAAAATCCAGAGGGTATACGCCGTATACCCCCGTATACCCTCCACTACATCCCTGGATGTGACAGCCTTTCGAACAGAATTGAATGGATAGGCACTCATGAACTGCACTAAAATATACATTCAGTACAATAGGCAATGCAAAAAACATTTATAAAACGAGTTATAGTACGAACGCACCTCATTTGCCACGTTTGATGTGCAATTTCCAACTTGTTTAAAATCAGTTTATTTCACATTAAGATAATCATTTTGATACATCGGGAAAAAACAGATATAGTATGACTAATAGGTGCTTTATTATTTTCAAAAAGAAAAAAATAAGTAAAAGAAAGTCGTTTCATAACCGAAAATGATAAGGTAATGACGTGCAAACTTTATGATGTCATACAGATGAATTATTCGATTCACGTTGAATCAACTTGAAAGATCGTCAAACAACAGTAAACAGGCAGATTCAAGGCGAGAAGTTAATGCGTAATACTTATTACTTCAATTTTTAGTTATCTTTATTTTTTGTGACGCTTTCCAACACAGTTAAGAAGTATTTATTAATTCGGTTTGTCTAACCATCTGTCTGTCCGCCTGTCCGTGCTCTAGCTCAAGTAAATAGACTCGAATTGCTATGGAATTGATATATGTTAATACACTCCTCAATACTGCAAATGTTCAGCATTGTGAATGAAGTGTATAGCATTCATGGTTCGTTTACAGGGACAGAGGGACACTTAAGGGTACCGGGAAAGCCCTATCTCCGCCTAGCCGTCAGATGCCAATTCTCAATGCCGAACTTCTTCTCAGTCTCTGCCGCCTGTCGCGTTTATTATATCCTTCCTTGGCATTCCTTCCTTGCCTCGTACGCAATCTCATATTTGACCATAGTTTGTAATTGTTTTTTTCCCCACTTAAGCCCACTTGTTTTTAAACCTGCCCCCTGTGCAGGAGCGGCGGGTACAGCTCCGGCTGAACATTGTACTTTTATTCATTGTTTGTAATTTTTTTTTTCATTGTATTTATTATAATTATTAAACCTTAATAAAGGGAACTGGGAGGGACAATATGCTCTAGTACAGATTAGGCCCTGGTCTGAGCAGTCCCTCTTAGGCTATCAAATCAAATCAATGTGTTTTAATAATGTTAACTATTTCAAATATATTGAAATTGGTATATATCACCGGCAGTGTTGAATTCAGACACTTCTCTCCGGGAGGGATTTCTGTGGCTCCACCGGGGGGGGGGAGCATTATAGAGTTCCGGGAGGGAAATTGCCCTTTTTGACCATTGAAAACACAAAATCTCAAATCTTTGGGGGGGGATGTAACCCCCCCGGGCCACCCCCTGAAATCAACACTGATCACCGGGGTGCATTGTAAGATACTGACTGTAGAGTAGGTTGCTAGTAACATTTATCGTTTATTTACACACAAAAGAATCTGTCTACGGTTCTGCTTAAGGAGGGATAATTGCTGAACGTGCGTTTTCAGTTGTGGTATGCGCTTTTAAATTTAACTAATCTTTTACACATTATTTGGTGCATAGAAATTATATAGATCATATACAGAGCTGCACAATAGAATAGAGGTCTGCACGGGACCGAACTTGGCCCAAGGCCCGTACCCGGCCCGGCGGATTAAATACAAATTTTTTTAATGGGCCGGGCCGAGCGGATAAAAAAATTCGGCTCGATATAAAAATTTAAGGGGACCGGGAAATCCCTATCTCCGCCATGTTAAATTCACCAACTTTATGTTCCTTTTTCTCAGAAATGGTGAAAGATAGAAGTCTAGATTTTTTAGAGTAGTTAGAATAACATGATTGACGTATTTTAACAGACCATTTTCTTTCTAAGTGAAACTCAAAATTAATTATTAAGTACTTATTGAAAGTCATTTTTAAATTAGCATTTTTGATAAGTTGATTGACTTTTGACGGCCGATTATCTACTCTAGGGATATAGGCCTGAGAGGTGAGTGCCCTCCGTGGGGGTCTTTCTAAGGGAACCTAACCCGTATTTACGCATGGAAATCCATGGCTCGAAGAAAACCGCGAAAACTCTAAACGATTAGGCCGACCGCGATTGGGTTCGAACCCAGCAACTCTTGTCTACCAGCTTCGAGAGCAGAACCTCTCAGCCACTGATGGGGCCCATTTTTGATAATATTTCACTGCCTAAAATAAATAATTCTCATCAAATCATTAAATCCCTGCGTTAAAGTATACAATATAACTTAATATAAGTATTAAAAAAAATTGAGTTCTTAAGTTTAATAGATGTTGAAAAAAAGGAACATAAACATGAAAAATCCAAGTTTTGAGAAAAAGTCAATTAAAGATTTAAATGGCCATTAAGCTGTGAAGTACTCTTAGAAAGAATGAATAATTTCAACATATATAAACATGTGTGACACATCTTTGGAAAGATAAAAGTTTAAACTATTTAATGATATAAAAAAAGTAAAAATCGATTTTTTGGTTGAATTTTGCTTTCCCGGTCTAAGGATGAAACTAAGCCAACAAAATGTGAACAGTTTTCAATGGACGTGACTGAAGCGAGGTAAAGTATAAATACATTGCACTAGCCTATGCTAGATTGACGACATCAGTACAGAGATATAACATGTCCAGCGTAGAGATAGATCGGCATTGTGAGCTGCATCCTGTCTGAACAAGGGCTTCATTATTTTAGCAGACTTGGTCCGGACCAGGACCAGGTTTACATTTTCTTTCTACATACTGGACCCACAGGACGGGCCGCTATACTGATGCTATTCTGCATTCTATGACTTGCGAACATAAAGTAATCTAAAACATATAGTAATCTATAATGTTAAATTTTCCCATAAATAATATGTATGCAGTATTCTAGAAAAATAATTGTATGTTAAGAGAAATCGGCTTTTTCTGTGTAAATTGAATCGTGTCTGATTTCATTGATTTTTGATTGGGCCGGGAAGGGCCATGATGATTGGATTTTGAATCCCATTAAATAGGCGTGAGTAGGATAATGTTCATTGGGACATACCACATACCCCTTTTCAAGACCATTCATCGCAAATCCACTTTTTCACGTTTTATCTAAATTGTATCAGTTGAAGATATTATTCACTTTTTTCACCTTTTATTTGAAGATGTAATTATATTCTCCAATTATATGACTTTTTATGCCTCCTTTAAGATTATATTTGTATTATCAAATGAAGATGCAGTGACATTTCAAGTTATTTAATTAACATGTATTTAAGTTGTAATAAGAGAGCTTTTAGGTAGATTTCGTATGAAATACTACCTATTGGGATCGTTCCTATGTTGGAATTTCTGAAAAATTTTTGCAGATCTACACCGATCATGACCCCTAGAACCCAAAACCACCCTCAGTAAAAAACTTTATCTATCTATCTATCTATCTATCTATCTATCTATCTATCTATCTATCTATCTATCTATATATATCACTTTCTTCTGGACACGATAACTTTCGTAATTCTGCACCAATCTCTTCCAAACTGATACATAAAATCAATGGGCATAAAATCTCGGTTAAGTTCGTTAATGGGCAAAATCGGACCAAGGGGAGGGAAATAGGGAGGGGTTTTGTGAAAACAGAAAACCCCCCATAACTTCTTAATTTTTGTACATATCAAATCAGTTTAAAGTTTTTATTACTTCTAAAGATAGGGCCAAAAATTTATGTATCACAGATTTTTGATAAAGTTAAAAATGGGCTCAAGGGGCGCAAAAAATAGGGTTTTTGGGAGAAAAAAATTCATAACTTCGTCAATTCTCAAGATATCAAATTCAATTAATTTTATTATAAATCTCCTTAACATTATCTAAAACTTTTATTTTCACAAGTTTTTGATAGGAGCAATTCGTATCGCAAAAAAAAATTAAAAACGAAAACAAAAAGGGCGTTTGAAGAAGAAAAAAATCCATACCTTCGTCAATTCTCAAGATATCAAATCCAATTAATTTTATCATGAATCTCCTTAACATTATCTACAACTTTTATATTCACAAGTTTTTGATAGGACCAATTCGTACCGCAAAAAAAAAATTAAAAACGAAAACAAAAAGGGGGTTTGAAAAAGAAAAAAATCCATAACTCCGTCAATTCAAAAGATATAAAATCCCCTTGAATTTATCATATATCTTCTTAATATTGTCTAAAACATCTATATAGACAAGTTTTGGATAGGACCAATTCTTAGAGCAAAAACAAATTAAAAGTACATACCGGTTGAAGTAAAAAATGATCTTAGTAAGGGTGTATTCAAATCCAAACTGCTTATTTTCTGACTCATTTTACAATTCATTTTTGCTCTCAAAGGCTTCCAATTGGTACGTTTTCTTACTCAGAAACTATATAATGTACCGTAATGGTCGATTTTCTGATAGGCGAAGAATATATTTTTTTAAATGCTGTTAAAAAGGGCATTTTGAACCGAATTTACCGAAGCGGATTGTGTTGGAAAAATCATTGTATTAAGGATGCGCTTAAATCCAAACTGCTTATTTTCTGACTGGTTTTTAAATTCATTTTTGCTCTCAAACGCATTGAATTGGTAGATTCGCTTATTCAGAAACTATATAATGTACCGTAATAATCGATTTTTAGATAGAGGCAGAATATATTTCAAAAAATGATGTCAAAGTGGGCATTTTGAACGGAATTTCCCGAAGCGATTGTGTTAGAAACGAAAAATATTGTCCTTCTGAGAAAATAATTGTTTAGATATCAAGTTTTAATTAATTGAACAAAAAATAAAAACACAGGTCGCTTATAAATCTCTTCAAAAATTACGTCAGCAAGTTTCATATTTATTTTTAATTAAAAATGAAATCTGGAATTATGCCAGAAAATTTCCAGTTGTTGAGCATGGAAAAGTATTTTTTTGAATACCGCCCTAACATGATTCTGATAAAACCAGCTATTATATGAAAATGAAATAAAAACTCGTCAAGAGCGGCCAGATAAAATTGTTAAAGTGGATTTATCTATAATCATGATTTAGTTTTTGTTTGTGAAATTAGTATATTTGACTTCGAAATCTACCTCTGCCTGTAGGCCGGGCCGGCAGGGATTTTTTTTATAAGAGCTCTTTCTCGGTTAGCTACATTTTTTAGAATGAATAAAATGTTTACATTATAAGGTACAGAATCATAACAATATAACAGTTTACTGTAGTTTATGAGTCTAATTTAGCCCCTCTAAAGTCATTATCTTCCTCACAGGATTTTCAAGGTTAAATACATTATTATTTAAAGAGATTTATGGCTAAGTTGAAAAGTTATATTGTTTATGTAACTGAAGAAATTAGTTTATTTTTAGCACATTTATTCATCTTGATGATTTATGTCCATCACATGATAGCTTTCGTTCGGTCCGGGCTGGATCCGTGTCTGGAAATTCGGGCCCGCGCAGAACTCTACATTACCGTTTACTGACGGAAATTGCTAAAAGGAAATTTTCACCTGTGCTATGCGTTTCCTAATTTAACTAAATTTTAAGCTTACCATGTAGTATATATCCTATACAGGGCTTCCGAAAAGAATTTGAATACATTTTTGACTATAGATAATAAGTGCTGCAATTGGATTATCGAATGTGTCATGCATTTTTTCTAAATTGTTTATTTAGATATCCTCTTTCACTTTATTAAACAAGGAAGTTTTGTTACAGTTATTCTAAACGTGTTTGAAAGTGTTTCACAATCTATGCCTGACGCATGATTTTTCTTTCTTAATTTCTAATGGCATATCGTTATTTGTCAAATAATAAAATTGAAGGGCTCGAGTGCAAAGCACGGTAACTGACATTTTTTTTCTGATTTACATCTAAAATTATTTAACTGCATCATGACATCCTTTTAAAAGTAAAAGTTTTATTTATTACTCAGGAGTCTCCATCCCAATTAAAGGAATTTTTGTTAAACCCAGTAAGTTTTTGTTATTAAAATTCCAATAAAGTAAATTCTGGCAGACAAAAAATGTTGCACATAACTTTACTGAATGACCATTCTTAAGGCTCCTGTGTCCTGTCCCTGCAGGCGAAGACACTCGTGAGCTAATGCTAAACCTATGAGAGACCATTTCGCTGATATAGTGCGTCTCAAAGGTATATGGACAGGCGTTTTTTTGAAGTAACAGTTCAAACAAGTTGGAAATTGCTCGTCAAACGTGGCAAATGAGGTGCGTTCGTACTATAACTAGTTTTATAATTATTTTTTTGCACCCCATATTGTACTGAATGTGTATTTATTTGCAATTCATAAGTGCATAGTCTGTAACATCATTAAAATGCACTTGCAATAATTTTTCCCCATTCCCCTTAATGTAACGGAAAACTTTTGACTGTCCCTGTAATTAAACTATACATCCGATTTTCATGAAATTTGAAATGGCTCGACAAAAGTTTGCAGCAATTATATATTTAAAATTTCAGCCCATTCGGAAAGCTGTAACATCATTAAAATGCACTTGCAATAATTTTTCCCATTGGCTTTAATGTAAAGAAAAACTTTTGACTGTCCCTGTAATTAAACTATACATCTGATTTTCATAAAATTTGAAATGGCTCGACAAAATGTCGCAATAATTATATGTTTAAAATTTGAGACCATTCGGAAAGCTTTAACATCATTAAAATGCACGTGCAATAATTTTTCCCATTGGCCGTAATGTAAAGAAAAACTTTTGACTGTCCCTGTAATTGAACTATACATCCGATTTTCATTAAATTTGAAATGGCTCGACAAAATTTTACAACAATCATATATTTAAAATTTCAGACCATTCGGTTGGGTAGTTTTTGCTCTATTATATGCGGACGGACGGACAGGCAGACGGACTGAACGACGACTATAGGTGCTACGTATTTATATAATTACGAACGCACCTAAAAATGAAGCCATGATCACGAATAAAATAATAAGCATATGGAATTCTAATACAAGTTTATGGCACCAAAGAAATACAGTATAGGTTTTACAGAACTTTTGTAAAAAAAATAAAAATAAAAATACGCTGTCTCAAAAATATATGGACTTTTGGAGTTTTTTGCATTTAAATTCAAATTTTGGATCCATTCCTTTGAATTATCTTGAAAACCGTATCAAGTAAGCTTCAAACTAGTGTTTGGAGAATGTGTGGCTGTAAAGAGAACCAATTATGCTCTACGTTTTGCTTTAATTCCTGAATAGTAGAAAACTGACGACCATGAGCATATACATCTCGTGCAAGTATTCCTCAAAGGTAATCAATTGGATTGAGGTCTGGGCTGATAGCTGGCCAGTCTATAACAGTCACTTGATTCTGCATAAACCAAGCTGTTGTTGAATGACGGATGTGAATTGACGCATTGTCCTCTTGGAATTTTCAGTTATCCCTTTCAAAAATGTTTTCAAATGAAAGTAGATTGCTTTTAAGGACATTTTAATAATCCTCAGAGAACTGCTGACCATGAAGAGAAGCAATATCCGTTGTTCCATTCAAACAAATCGCGCCTCACACCATGGGAGAATCCCCTCATTGTTGTCGACTAAAGAACTCCCGAGATTCTCGTCGCAGATCATGCCGAGGGTATGCCCAGCCATCAGGGCCATCCAAATTGTTTTTGTTTTTGTCACTGAAGAAACACTTAACAATTCATCTTCCCAAGGCGTGTGTTTTTTAGTTCAAAGAACACGTACATTTCTATGGTGCACTTTCAGCATAGATTCCGCGCACATTCGGTGATATTTATGAATTTTGCTTGCGTGTATGCAACGGTAAACAGTAGATGTCGTAATAAGAAACGCTAAATTCTTCGAAATTTCACGAACAAACTTCTTTTGGGCTGAAACTACTAGAAAAATCTCTCTGTCTTGTCGCAGAGTTGCTTTTTTTTGGTCGACCTGAACGTTGTTTTGCAATCGCATTGTCACTTTTTGATAAAATTTCATAAATTCCGTATCTGTTACTCTTTATTTGTTTAGTAATTTCAGAAATTTTAACATTTGAGTCTTTAAACGCCAAAGTTTAGCTATATTAGCAGCAGAGAATTGAACGTTGCGAGGCATTTTCCCACTGTTCGATAATTGAAGAATGAGCAGTGATTTTATATTTAGCAGTGGGTACTTCACATGTACAGAACGCAGAAAATGCAAATTTTTTTGATACGGTGGAAATAAAAGAAATTATCTTCATTGTCCATATGTTTTGGGGACAGCTTATTTTGAATTTTATTTTTTTACAAAAATTCTGTAAAACCTATACAGTATTTCGTTATTGTAACAAACATATATTATGATTCCATATGCTTATTTTTTTCGTGATTATGGCTTCATACTTTGAGCTGCTATTTCAAAAAATTGCTTGTCCATATACTTATGAGACGCACTGTATTTCATTCGCATTTGCATATTTTTGAATTTTTCTTTTTGCACATCCTATTTGAGATCATAATAAAGGTTAACCATTGATTAAATTATCGATTTTTGTTGCTGTTTGATTATGATATGACTTAAAATTTTGGAAAGTGAAAAACGGAGGTGTTTTTTCATTCAAAGCTTTGTAAAAGGTTACCTATGAAAGATTCTGAAAATTAAAAAACAACACCCCTTTAGCTTAAACCTTGAACTTTTCAGATAATTTTGTTTCATAATTTTATACCAATTAGGGACTGTAAAATCAGCAAAACCTTTTGGGACTTTTAATGAATTTAAGCAAAATCTCTAAAAAGTCCACCCTCGGTAGGTTTCGCCTATTTGACGTTGATTGATACGAGTGACCACTAGCTCCAAGTCTGTTTGTTAAGGAGGAGAAATAGTCTTTTCAACTTGCAGATCTGTTTTTAATACTGGACAACACTGTAACGTTATCTCAAGGCAAAATAGCAATTTTTTATCTTTTTTTCTCTATACATAATATGGTAGTAGCTTTTTTGCATCTTTGTAAGTGTTACGTTTAAACAATTTTACCGAAAAATCAACTGTTTCTAATGATGATTTCTTCTATAGTCCAAGCAAATGTATTGCAATCCATATTTTCTAGATAAAATTATAAAATCAAATTCAAATGAAAAACAAAAGATTAATATGTTCTTTTCATTTATGAGTTCGTTTAATAAAACTATTTTAATTTGCATTACATTTGTTCTGTGCGAGAAAATTAAAAGCCAAACCAAAAATTTAATTGGCACAAAATTCAGTGGTGTAGTCGTAAAAAAAGAAGAGGGTTTTAAGCACAGGGTATACGCTCAAGTCAGATGGCATTCCCTGCAGTGTATATACTGTAGCTTTTTTGAGAAACAGAGTATACGGTGTTTCTTAAAAAAAATCCAGAAGATATACGGCGTATACCACCGTATACCCTTCACTACATCCCTGACAAAATTTAATTAAAATGAACTCAACGACTACTGCTACTGCTTGTGAAAGAAGCAAATGAATTGATTTAGAGGAAGCGATCAGAAGGGTTTTTGGTTGTAGATTTTTCTAGAGAACTTCAATCTTGAATATCCCCAAACCTACATTTTGTTAGTTATCTTATTATACATCTGAGCTCTCCAATTAAACATGAAAGGAAAATCGTGCATCAAGCATAGATTATGAAACACTTCCAGAATACTGCAATGGAATTTCGCCATTTAATAAGCTAAAGGATATACCCAAGTAAGAAGTAAACATTTTAGAAAACGCATAATACATTTGAAAATCACCTTTCAGAAAATACCATCTATTGCCGGAAAGGTACTCGTTTTTTTTTTTGTGTGTCCTTCTGCGCGCATTTCCCCCCGATTTCCGCAATAGCTCTATCTCAAGAACTAATGCACGAATTTTCATCAAACTTCAGATTCAATTACACCTTGATAAATATTGGTGCTGCTTAGATTTACGTGTCAATCGGCCAACAAAATGGCGCTGCTATGCTGGATTTTTCACGATTTTCGCAATAGCTGTATCTCAAAAAACTTATGCAGGGATTTTCATCAAATTTCAGATTCAGTTAGACGTTGACATAAATTCTTGCTGATTAGGTTTTAGTGTAAATCACCCTATAGGTGGCGCTTCTAGGCTGCATTTTGCAGTATTTATACAATTGTAGCGATAGTCATATTTCAAGAACTAATGCACGGAATTTCATAACTTTAGAATCCTCATGACGGGCATAGATTGCCATTTATTTTTGGCACTGTGATAGAAAATTTTGAAGTATTAACATGTATGAGATAATAGGGCCGAAACTAGCCTTTTTGGCGCCCGGGGCAAACATGGATTTTGGCGCCCCCCCTCCACCACAAAGTAAATTTACAAAAAAGAATTTTACTAAACATCTAACAGACAACTTATTTTTAAATTTAAAATATATAAAACTGAACTACATAATCAGCTTTGTCAAACATTGATCCATTAAAATCTTTGAAAAGTTATTGAAAAGAATTGCATTATAATCTTTTTTTTTTTTTGCATATTCTAAATGAGGTCGATATCTAAAAAAGAAAGGTTTTACTAAGAATTTTACTCTGTGCATTCCCCTTCCCGTTGTCCTGGGCAGTCAGCACCCATGGCAAGACGGAAAAAAAAAAAAAAAAAAAAAAGAAAGGAAGGAAGCTCAACACTGTTCAGGGGAAAAAAAAACAAACAGCTTTCATGGAATTTTTTTATCTAGAAGAAAAATCAGACTGAGGGGTCACTTCTCCTTTCGTAGTTATCCGTAGTGGACAGTAGGAGGGTGTCCCACAATAGAGACTGACCTTGAAAAACGGTAATGATTCTCCCTTGGATTCTCCTCACAGGAAGTGATTTAAAAGATAGAAAGCAAACGCATAGGCATGATACTTTGAAATTTTGTATTGTAATGAATCTTTTTATCTATTTGTAAAGTTTAATGCATTTGGTTCAGTTTTCCTTTTAAATTTTCCAACTGCGAGACATTTTTATACAAATTTCATTATATATATTATATATATATATATATACATTCTTGTGTCAAACGTCAAACAAAATCTTCATTTTGGCGCCCCCTTCACCTCCTGTTAAAGCGGCGCCCGGGCCACGTGCCCCCCCTGCCCCCCCCCCTAGTTTCGGCGCAGATAAGAAAGTTTTGGGATGTGCCAGACTAGTTTTCGGGTGGATTCGGGCGTCTCTTGACCTAGACCGCTAGGTTACGCTACTACAAGTTTGGTTTCGTTCCCTCAATGTTTATCGTTTCATGACTTTCAGATTTCGATTCCCTTAAATGAAGAGGAAATACCGAGTTTCTTGTTTTCTGGTGATGACGTTTGCACAAGATGTTACAACTGCTTACGTACAGTGTAAAAAAGAGTGATAGATAGATCCCATGACCCTGCCCTTGAAGTGATTGTTGAAATAAACGAAAGAGCGCCAGCTTGTAACGATAACGATGTAAAATAAATAAATAAAAATAAGAACCAGGAAACATAAAGGAAAAAATCCGGAAATTAGTTTCTAGCTAAGATAGCGGAATGAAAAAAATAAATAAAATAGAGGCCCTTAATAACTACGAGAACTTAGATGCGTGTAACAGTAGGAAAACACGGTAACGATGTGTGATTTGTTTTTTTAATTTATGTGTGTGATGCCTTTTCAACTTGGACAACATCCAGAAAAGAAATGATACGAATTACTTACGTCAAACAAGAAGATAAAACAAAAAAGAAGATGCAGGTCGGATGTTGAAGTTGACGTAATTTAATTTTGCTTTTTCTACTTTTATTTATAGTGCTGCCATCTATATGATTAAGAAAAAACTATTTAAATTATCTTTCATACATTGAAAGAAGGCAGAGCTTCGAACAAAAACTGAACCGTAATCCTTAAAAACCCCATTATTTTTGACGCTAGATATGAGCATGAATTGTTTTAGCAATTTCGGAACTGAATTTAAATATTCTCTTTGCTGCGGAAGAAAAAAAATGTAATTAATAAAATTTTAATTAAAAGATAAATTAAAATGCAAGTGATTGGCATTATTTGCTCCTGATCTTTAACTTTTTAATATAAGACATATCAAAAGATAAAACAGAAATTACTTAAACACTTACATACAAATTAAGCTCTCCAAAAGCAAAAATATTTATTAATTGAGGGTGACGCATTTTAATTCAACTCTCTATTTTAATTTTTAGTGCTGCCATCTAACGATAGTAATCAAAACTATTTATATTAACATGCGATGACATCGTAAAGTAAAATTTCTTTTAATTAAGCTGTGAATATAGCGACTTAGAAGTTTAAATATGTCACAGAGAAATAAATATAAATATAAATACAAAATCTTTTATGCTACGTTGAATAAATAGCATCGAAAACTAACATAAAAAAAAGCTTAACAGCCGTAATGCATTTATCATACAACTTGAATTCATAAAAGTAGGTCAGCTTCGAGTGTGTTTCTGCAGCTCTGGTTTTTATTTATATACAATAGAGCGCCGATTATCCAAACATGACGGGACCGACTCTAGTTCGGATAAATGGACAGACAGTTTAAGGGATGTTTCTGACTATACCTTCACACTCTATCCAGGCTTAGGACTGGCAGCACCAGTTAGAGCTAGCGTGTTTAAAAACTGTTTTTTTTTTTTTTTTTTTTTTTTTTTTTTTTTTTTTTAATTTTTTTTTTCCTTTTTATCATTTTCTGAACTCCTGAGATTATAATTTAAGCAAAAAAGCTTTCGATTGTTGCTTTCTTCAAAGAAGACGTTCTTTCCAATGCCCTATCTCGAATTCTTCTTAAATGCGTTAGTTGAATAGCATCAGAGTTCTTCTGCCGTTCGAACCATTTCATAGTTGTTTCCAAACATTCAAAGGCTTCGTTTATGGGATGGACCTGGGTCATTTTCAGAACATTCGTTTTCATTTCTTCAATTTCTTTTTCATCTTAAATCTCATCCACAATCTCATCATCTTTACAAAAAAATTTTGAGAGAAATAGGCTGTTCGGATAAATAGAAGTTCGGTTAAAAAAATTTTTTTGAGAGAAATAGGCTGTTCGGTTAATTGGAGTTCCGATAATCGGCACTCTACTGTATACTAGGGGATAAACCCGGGCTTCCCGGGTTGAAGAATATAGATCAAAACATATTTTTTTAATCTTTTTAAATGATAACTCTAATAGATTTTTTCATTTAATATATATTTTTTTAGAATGCCCACTAACAATAGCAAAAATCATATTTATATGAAAAATGACAATTATGTGTTCAAATAAAGTTTGAGACATGTATTAAAAGCGATACTTTCGTATTGGCCTCGCGCCAGGGATTAACAGTCGAAGAAATCGCCAAAGATCACTATTAACAACCAATCTTTTTGATTTTCGTCATTTCAGTGAGTATCGAATAGTTCGGTTGCATGTCTTAAATTTGTGCTTTATTTATGTTTATATATTTATTTATTGATGAATGTTTTTCGATGATGAATTAATTTATTAATTTCATTATGGAATATAAGCTGGTAACAAATGCTGAGCCATTTATATTAATTTAAGTTCAAATTGATTTACTTTTTGGGATCGTCGTACACGATAGTAATAGAACTTAAAAAAAAAAAAAAAAAATGATGCTTGAAAATTATTTCAAAAACAATAAAAATTGAGTAAATTGCGGCACAGTTTTCAAATTTTTTCAAACACATTGCATTTGAAAGCACATTTTATTCCATAGTTAACGGTGTAAAAATTGAAAATGTGTTTTAAAGTTTAAAAAATTGCAGTAAAAGTTAAATTTAATCATCTAATGTTGCCACCGTCAAAATGACGTCAGCGTTACGAACGGGCACGTTTGTCCTTTATAATATATATGTGTGTGTGTGTGTGTGTATACAAAGAGAGATCATTATTATTACACGAACTTTTCAGCTGTTTTTTCGATTTTGTAAACATAAATGTTAAAATTACTAAACAATTATGTTAGTTAACATATATCTTTAATGAAGACAAATAGTATACCCTTTTCTGCCATTCCAACACGTCAAAAAGTAAAGTATGAGTCTTTGAAGATGACCCCAAATCAACAATGGCGAAAAAACAATGAGCAATGAAAAAGGTAATGTGCGCCTTATTCTTCCAAAGTACAGGGCTGGTCAAAGCCGTAAACCTAGAACTCGTATAATGCCCTTATAGCAGCCTTACGTGAACTTAGAGGGACAGAAGACCAGTGTAGATTTCAGGGGGTGGCCCGGGGGGACATTCCCCCCCGGAGCAATGAGATGTCCCCCTCGGAAGATTTGAGATTTTGTGTTTTCAATCGTCAAAAAGTGCAATTTCCCCCCCGGAACTCAATAATGTCCCCCCAGGAGCCACAGAAATCCCTCCCGGAGAAAAGTGTCTGAATTCAACACTGCAGAAGACGGTTACAGCTAACTGGTATACCACTAAGTTTCTTCTAGAAATTCTTCAAGAGGTGAATGTTAGGGGACTCGTGTTTCACATGACAATGCACCTTCTCCTTCATCAAGGATTACAGTCGAATTTCGTGAACAAAAAACAACAAAGTAATAGAAAATCCACGCTATTCCCCTGATCTTGGTATGTCTGACTTTTGGCTATTTTTTAATCTAAAAAAATATATATATATACATGTGGATGTCGTTTTAATTCCGTAGATGAGATTAATGAGGACTAAAAAGACATAATTTTGATCGTTTCCAAGAAATGGGTGGCTTGGGGCATTTAAGCTTTCAAAAATTTGCCTTCAAAAGTGACTTGATCTTGGAGGGAGCTACTATGAACCTTCCTAAGAATTGGTAAGTTTAATTTCTAGCATTTAGCAGTACCTCAAAAATTTCAGCTTGACCCTCGTATTTTAAACAGACTTACTTTACTTTCTGTAAAATGGAATAAGATTGCGAAAAATAGTGGAAGCTGCCGTTCATTTGGTCAGTAACATCGTATGCACCGTGAGCTACACTACGAAATGAAGAGCGTCTAGTTCATTAACTCTAGATATGGGGCATTCTCACAATCTTTTGATTTTTAAGTCCCTGAATAATAATTTTTATTTTAGTACTTGTGGGTTTTTTTTGTTTTTTTTCATATACTTTTTTCATATACCCCATTGCATGACTGCATAACAATATTAACGAGATAAATAAGTTTTGGACGATGTTGGGGGTCCAAATATCCGGGAAACCCCTATACCGTCCCGTGTCCCTGATGCTGATTTTTAAGTTTGGAGCCGTCTGTATAAAATTATTTCAATAAAAGTAATTCGATGTCATTTTTTTCTGAAACTGGGACTATTGTTTTAATTAAATATGTGGCAAAAAATTAATCTGCACACATTTTTGCGATTGTTATTATTATTTTTAACTCTGTCCCTGGGTTTTAGATTCCTTACCGTCCCTCTTCTAAAATTATACAGAAAATCACTTCAGATGCAGCCACAGAATTTTTTTCAAGTTTCTTCTCATGCAGAAGTATGCTACAGAAAGAATGTCTAAAATTCTTTGACAGGAAATTTACTGCAGGATTTAAATATCAATTTCAAGCATCGTAGCTTTATTGGCAGTCTTACCGTCCCCAAGGTTTATTCCTGCACTTTTCCAGGTGAATTATTATTTTTTAAATTTAATCCAACGTAAATAACTGTTTCTAAAAATCAATGAACATTGTGAGTGTACATTTGTGAGTGTTGTTGTGAATCAATGAACTTAGTCTTAACATGATTTGCCTAAAAATAGGTGGTATATTATTTACCGTCCCATCCTTACCATCCCCTTTTTTTCCTTACCGTCCCTTCTTTAACACTCCTTTAAGACAATGTTATACCAAAATTTTGTACCAAAAATGCTACATTGTTATTATTTCTTATTTGAATATCCTGTGGGTACTATGCAAATTCATTATAAGTAAAAATTTAGAAGAAAATAGAAAGTTATAGTGGTAAAATGGTAATCGTTTATCTTGTCAATTTGATTATTATTTTATTTTCTGTGCTGAAATCTCTTTCTTTATTATTCTTCGCTATTCAAAAAGGTCAATGTTTAGGACTGATAGCAGATGTGGTCACCTCTATTTCACCTTAAAATCTGCTTAACGTGTTTGATGGAAATGGAATGTGGGTAGAGGATGGGCCCCTCGTCACTGTAACAATAGTGACTGATAAAGAGAAAAGGGAATTGCTTCGCCCTACCGATGGGTGGTTCTTTCAGTTCAATAGTTACAACAGATTCTTTCCCACCACCCTATTCCATAAGTGTAATGTACCAATGCTGCGTTTGGTTTATTCATTTCACAGTTTTTAAGTCAGTGTAAAGTGCATAACATCAAAGCTTTCTCGTTAGAAAATACACGAACAAAAAATTCTGTTTTTTCCCCCAAAAATGTCGGGCAAGGCTATTAAAAGGAAAGCCTTGTAAATTGAAGACAAAATCAAAATTTTGAAAGAAGTTGATAGTAACGCGAAAACAACAAGAGTTGAAATTGCAAAGAAGTTGAACATACCAGTGACTACTCTGAATGGAATTGTAGCAAAACGAGATCTCATTTTAATCTGTTCTCAAAAATCTCGTAAAATTAAAAAGGTAAAAAGAGGAAAATATGAAGTTATGGAAGAAAAGTTATTGATTTGGTTCAAACAAGCCAGATCCGCCAATATTCCTATAAGCGGACCTATTCTTAGAGAGAAGGTTGAGGAAATTGCCAAAAAAAAAAAATAGAGATTGAATTTACTCCTTCAAATGGATGGATTGATAGGATGAAGAAAAGAGCTGGATTGCCTTATAATTCTATACAAGGCGAGAGTAAAAGTGTCGATCCACAAGAAATCGAAGAGTGGAAGAAAATCTTACCAGATTTGATAATCGGCTATCACCCTAAAGACATTTTCAATATGGATGAGTGTGGACTTTTCTACAATCTTTTACCGGATAAAACATATGCATATAAAGGCGAAAAATGTCACAGAGGTAAAAGAAATAAGGAACGACTTACAATTTTATTGGGTGCCAACATGGAGGGTTCTGAGAAGTTTCCAATTTTAGTTGTTGGAAAATCGAAGAAACCCAGATGTTTTCAGAATGTGAAATCGCTGCCTTGTGATTATGAAAGCAACAAGACTGCGTGGATGACAATTACAATTTATGAAGATTACTTGAAAAGATTGAATGACAAAATGAGGAAAGCTAAGAGGGGCATCATCATTTTCGTAGACAACTGTGCCTCCCATTCCAAAGACACGAAAAACTTGAGCAACATAAAAGTCCATTTTCTACCACCGAACTCAACTTCCGTTTTACAACTTATGGATCAGGGAGTAATTAATGTGTTTAAGCAGCATTATAGAAAACGGCTAGTGAAATGGATGATTGAAAAACTTGACAATACTGGAGAGTTAAAAAAAGTGAACGTTTTGGAATCAATTCATTTTATTTTATCTGCATGGGAGTTAATAACCCCATCTGTCATTGCCAATTGTTTTCAAAAAGCGGGATTCTTGGATGGAGAATCAACAGAAGAATATGAATTTGATATTGAGGATGATTGGAAGACTCTCCAGAGAAAGATGGATTTCACTGCATCGTTTGAGGAGTACGTGTCGGTAGATGATGAAGTAGTACCATGTGAAATGCTTACAGTGGATGATATTTGTGAAATGACAGTAGATGAAGAAATGAGTGAAACTGAGAAGAAGATGTGGAAATTCCTAGTTTTTCGGAAGCTGTAAAAGGACTAGAAACCTTTCGGCGTTTTATCGAAAGTGTCGAAAATGTGCCTGAAGAAGTTTTCAAAAGCTTAAGACAATTAGACTGTTATCAATTAAAAGTTGCCAAAAAAAAAAAAAAAACAGAAACAAAAAACTATAACCGATTTTTTTTTGCAAAAACATATCAAATGACTCTTAAAGAGAAATTTCTTGTCTTGGATTAAATACAGAGTTTCTAAGGTAATTATGTATTTTTACTTTATTAGCTATTTTTTGAAGTGTGCAAACAAATTTAAATTTCTTAAGAAAACTCAATTTTATAGAAAATACTCTTTGTATTATTGTACTAAGATAAAATAAACCCTCTTCTGAATATCAATATTTAAACTATTAATTTTTTCAAAAAATGCTAATTTTCCCGTTTAAGAAGTTTTTCCCTTCCATTCCCTTGGGAAACTTCTTAAGCGGGTTTCACTGTATATATATATATCACTTTCTTCTGGACACGATAACTTCCACAATTCTGCACAAATCTCTTCCAAACTGATACATAAAATCAAGGGACATAAAATCTCGGTCAAGTTCGTTAATAGGCAAAATCGGACCAAGTGGATGGAAATAGGGAGGGGTTTTGTGAAAACCAAAAAACCCCCATAACTTCTTAATTTTTGTACATATCAAATCAGTTTAAAGTTTTTATTACTTCTAAAAATAGGGCCAAAAATTTATGTGTCACAGATTTTTGATAAAATTAAAAATGGGCTCAAGGGGCGCAAAAAATAAGGTTTTTGGGAGAAAAAAATTCATAACTTCGTCAATTCTCAAGATGTCAAATCCAATTAATTTTATTATAAATCTTCTTAATATTATCTACAACTTTTATATTCACAAGTTTTTGATAAAACCAATTCGTACCGCAAAATAAATAAATAAATAAATAAATAAATAAAAATGAAAACAAAAAAGCGGGGTTGAAGAAAAAAAAATCCATAACTGCGTCAATTCACAAGATATAAAATCCCCACATGAATTCCTCATATATCTTCTTAATATTGACTACAACATTTATATAGATAAGTTTTTGATAGGACCAATTCTTACAACAAAAACAAATTAAAAATACATAGCGGTTGAAGAAAAAAACCATCTTATAAAGGGTGTATTCAAATCCAAACTGCTTATTTTCTGACTCATTTTTACTTTCTTCTATCTTCAATAGAAGAAAGTATTGTAATCGAAATTTTTTTCGACTTCCGGTTTTCGGCGGATTTACACGTTTTAGGGGTCAGAGATCCCAAAAAACATGTTTAAAGAAAATGTCTGTCTGTCCGTGTGTCCGTCTGTCCGTCTGTCTGTCGCCATTGTACCATCAAAAAGTGTATGAAGTTATGCATAGAATTGAACCAAATTTTTATTTTAAGTTTTTGGATATAGCAAGTAGGTCCTCCCTGAATTTGGAAAAAATTCGCCGGTAGGGGGGGGGGGGCTGTAACAGCGATTTATGTGCGATTTTGAATATTGTACCATCCAAAAGTGTATGAAGTTATGCATAGAATTGAACCAAATTTTTATTTTAAGTTTTTGGCTATGGCAAGCAGATCCTCCCTGAATTTGGAAAACATTTGTCGGTAGGGGCGCTATAATAGCGATTTTTGTGCGATTTTGAATTTTGTACCATCCAAAAGTGTATGAAGTTATGCATAGAATTGAACCAAATTTTTATTTTAAGTTTTTGGCTATGGCAAGCAGATCCTCCCTGAATTTGGAAAGAATTCGCCGGTAGGGGGAGCTGTAATAGCGATTTTTGTGCGATTTTGAATTTTGTACCATTTAAAAGTGTATGAAGTTATGCATAGAATTGAACCAAATTTTTATTTTAAGTTTTTGGATATAGCAAGTAGGTCCTCCCTGAATTTGGGAAAAATTCTCCGGTAGGGGCGCTGTAATAGCGATTTTTGTGCGATTTTGAATTTTGTACCATCCAAAAGTGTATGAAGTTATGCATAGAATTGAACCAAATTTTTATTTAAAGTTTTTGGATATGGCAAACATGTCCTCCCTGAATTTGGAAAAAAATCGCCTCTAGGGGGCGCTGTAATAGCGATTTTTGTGCGATTTTGAACATTGTGCCATTCAAAAGTGTATGAAGTTATGCATAGAATTGAACCAAATTTTTATTTTAAGTTTTTGGCTATGGCAAGCAGATCCTCCCTGAATTTGGAAAACATTTGCCGGTAGGGGCGCTGTAATAGCGATTTTTGTGCGATTTTGAATTTTGTACCAACCAAAAGTGTATGAAGTTATGCATAGAATTGAACCAAATTTTTATTTTAAGTTTTTGGATATAGCAAGTAGGTCCTCCCTAAATTTGGAAAAAAATCGCCCGTAGGGGGCGCTGTAACAGCGATTTATGGGCGATTTTGAATATTGTACCATCCAAAAGTGCATGAAGTTATGCATAGAATTGAACCAAATTTTTATTTAAAGTTTTTGGATATGGCAAACATGTCCTCCCTGAATTTGGAAAAAAATCGCCTCTAGGGGGCGCTGTAATAGCGATTTTTGTGCGATTTTGAACATTGTGCCATCCAAAAGTGTATGAAGTTATGCATAGAATTGAACCAAATTTTTATTTTCAGTTTTTGGCTATGGCAAGCAGATCCTCCCTGAATTTTGAAAAAAATTCGCCAGTAGGGGGAGCTGTAATAGCGATTTTTGAGCGATTTTGAATTTTGTACCATCCAAAAGTGTATGAAGTTATGCATAGAATTAAACCAAATTTTTATTTTAAGTTTTTGGCTATGGCAAGTAGGTCCTCCCTGAATTTGGAAAAAATTCGCCGGTAGGGAGGGCTGTAACAGCGATTTATGTGCGATTTTGAATATTCTACCATCCAAAAGTGTATGAAGTTATGCATAGAATTGAACCAAATTTTTATTTTAAGTTTTTGCCTATGGCAAGCAGATCCTCCCTGAATTTGGAAAGAATTCGCCGGTAGGGGGAGCTGTAATAGCGATTTTTGTGCGATTTTGAATTTTGTACCATTTAAAAGTGTATGAAGTTATGCATAGAATTGAACCAAATTTTTATTTTAAGTTTTTGGATATAGCAAGTAGGTCCTCCCTGAATTTGGAAAAAATTCGCCGGTAGGGGGGGGGCTGTAACAGCGATTTAGAATATTCTACCATCCAAAAGTGTATGAAGTTATGCATAGAATTGAACTAAATTTTTATTTTAAGTTTTTGGCTATGGCAAGCAGATCCTCCCTGAATTTGGAAAACATTTGCCGGTAGGGGCGCTGTAATAGCGATTTTTGTGCGATTTTGAATTTTGTACCATCCAAAAGTGTATGAAGTTATGCATAGAATTGAACCAAATTTATATTTTAAGTTTTTGGATATAGCAAGTAGGTCCTCCCTGAATTTGGAAAAAAATCGCCCGTAGGGGGCGCTGTAACAGCGATTTATGGGCGATTTTGAATATTGTACCATCCAAAAGTGCATGAAGTTATGCATAGAATTGAACCAAATTTTTATTTAAAGTTTTTGGATATGGCAAACATGTCCTCCCTGAATTTGGAAAAAAATCGCCTCTAGGGGGCGCTGTAATAGCGATTTTTGTGCGATTTTGAACATTGTGCCATCCAAAAGTGTATGAAGTTATGCATAGAATTGAACCAAATTTTTATTTTCAGTTTTTGGCTATGGCAAGCAGGTCCTCCCTGAATTTTGAAAAAATTCGCCAGTAGGGGGAGCTGTAATAGCGATTTTTGAGCGATTTTGAATTTTGTACCATCCAAAAGTGTATGAAGTTATGCATAGAATTGAACCAAATTTTTATTTTAAGTTTTTGGCTATGGCAAGCAGGTCCTTCGTTAATTTGGAAAAAAATCGCCTGTAGGGGGCGCTGTAATAGCGATTTTTGTGTCATTTTGAATATTGTACCGTCGAAAAGTGTATGAAGTTATGCATAAAATTGAGCCAAATGTTTTGTGTTTGTTTTTGGTCATGGCACGAAGGTCCTCCCTGAATTTGTAAAAATTCCGCCGGAAGGGGGTGCTATAATTGCGATGTCTGTACCATTTTCATTATTGTACCATCGAAAAGTGTATGAATTTATGCATACAATTGAACCAAATTTTTTGTATATGTTTCTGGCTATGGCAAGCAAGTCTTCCCTGAACTTGAAAAAATTCCGCCAGAAGGGGGCGCTATAATTGCATCTCCGTGGCATTTTCATTATTTTACCATCGAAAAGTGTATGAATTTATGTATAGAATTGAACCAAATTTTTTGTGTACGTTTCTGGCTATGGCAAACAAGTCCTACTTGAATTTGAAAAACATCTGCAGGAAGGGGGGGGGGCTGTAATAACGATGTTTGTGCCATTTTCTGTATTGTACAATCGAAAAGTGTATAAAATTATGCATATATTTGAACCAAATTTTCTGTGCATATTTTTGACTTTGGCCAACAGGTCCAGGCGGGAACTCGCTTCATGCTAAACCGGCTATTCGCAAACATCTGATAACAACAGAATAAGGAAAAGCTATTAATTTTAACAAATATCATGATATAGATTAACTCGTTTTTAGTTCGTTTAATTGACTGAAGCAGAAATTTAAGATGAAAATCAAAGTTGGTGTAGTATTGAACTAATAATATTGAAGTATTAACATGTGTAACTATTGATTTTTATGTTATACTAGCTGTTTAACCCGTTCTATGCACGGGATTTCATGAATTTAACTCTAAA
This sequence comes from Maratus speciosus, assembly GCA_963932465.1. Taxonomy (NCBI): domain Eukaryota; kingdom Metazoa; phylum Arthropoda; class Arachnida; order Araneae; family Salticidae; genus Maratus; species Maratus speciosus. The sequence goes on along the minus strand of OZ010786.1, from coordinate 641,111,068 downwards.
ACCAAAATTAAAAATAACTATTTTATTTAGTAAAATATTTTCTACTACTGTGTAAAATTTAATTTATGTTACTATGGCAGCAGGCGATAAAACGATGTCTTTGGAATAAGGGAATAAATAGAATAAAAAGTTTTGTTGATGTTTCTGATAAAATGTGTTTCTTTATTTTTTAAAAAAGATAATAATTAAGTGCAATTAAATAATCTCCAAATATTTGAACAGCGTGGCGTACATAATATGTATATCTCTAATTATTTGCATGTGAGGTGAAAGAATTATCGTAAAACCCGCTACAGCTTTTTAGTAGCTTTTTTCCAGCGTGGCGTTCGTAACATGCAATTCGTCATGCAATAGAAAGATAATTGTTGTGGTAAGAACTTTATTGTGAATTTTTGATTGTTCGCAACAGCTACAACGAAAAATGTTTAAATTTGACTGGAAATTGCTGTTCAATTTGTGGTTTTTTATTAATTAAAAATTATCTATATGTTATTCCGACTCCGGATTACTGTAGTTGCCTCGGCCGTGTTTTAATACACATGTACGTAACATTTCACAATTCTGGCTTACAAATTGTGTATTTGTATAGAATTACAGACAGACAAATTTTCATTTTTATATATTAGATATATATTATTAACTATGTTTTTGAAATATTAAGATGTATAAGATAGAAGAAAGTTTTGGGATTGGCACATCCAACTAGTTAAATTCATTTTTGTTCTCAAACGCATCCAATTGCTAGATTCTCTTATTCAGAAACTATATAATGTACAGTAATGATCGATTTTTTGATAGAGGCAGAATATATTTCAAAAAATGATGTCAAAGTGGGCTTTTTGAACAGAATTTCTAGAAGCGATTGTGTTAGAAACGAAAAATATTGTCCTACTGGGAAAATAATTGTTTATTAATCACGTTTTAATTAATTGAACGAAAAATAAAAACACGGGTCGCTTATAAATCTCTCCAAAAATCACGTCAGCAAGTTTCATATTTTTTCTATTAAAAATCAGTATTTTTTTTAATACCGCCTTAACATGATTATGATAAAACCAGCTATTATATAAAAATGAAATAAAAACTCGTCAAAAGTGGCCAGATTAAATTGTTAAAGTGGGTTTATATCTAATCATGATTTAGTTTTATTGATGAAATTAGTATACTTAACTTCGAAATCTACCTCCGCCTGTAGGCCGGGCCGGCACGGATTTTTTCTTTATGCGTATTATTAGGAAAGTGACCAAATGTCCTTCGGGACTGTATTTACGTAGTTCACTCAATTTTTTATTAAAAAAAAAAATAAATAAAAAAATAAAAAATAAAATAAAAACTTTTTTAAATTTTAAAAAGTTGATAAATGGGTAGTGTTTCAAAAAAGATAAAGCTTAAAAGAGTTACAAACTTTAAATTTATGAAAGCATTCAGTTTGAGTCCTGTTATAAAGTTTGGTCTCTTTAGTTATCACCCCTTTTATTTTGTTGCTGATATTCACGAACACACTGTATATGTTACAGCTGCTTATAATTAAAAGTTGATTAGAGAGGTGTATAAAGACCTGGTTGGCTCTATGTGAGGTCCGGGGCACACAGACATGTTGAATAAAGATAATTTAAATTACATGAATACGAAAAAATTCTTTTTTTTTCTGAAATATAAAGGGCTGTGCATATATAACGCTATCACTTTAGGGGGGGAGGGGGGATCTTGCACATGATTCGTAAGCTATCTCTAGGGAGAGAGGGTTATTATTATTATTTTTTTTTTTTTTAACCATTTGGAAAAATGCTTATTGTCCTCTTCAGGGTAGGAAATCAAAAGCATATCTGAAGGTTTTTATTGGTTTAATCATCATTTTATTCGTTTTCTGATGGGTCTATACAGTAATCTGTACTTCCCTTTACTTTCAACAGAGGTGGACAACAGAATGTTGCCACTATGACAAAAAAGTAATAAAAACTACAAAAAAAATTAATAACTCAGAAACAAATTGAGATACAGCTTTCAAACAAATTGCATTTAAAAGTACATTTTTTTTTCTCTATACGACGATATAAAACGTAATATTGTGGGATGTTTAGATGTTTAAGAATGAAATTTCATTTAAAATTAGCCGTCAGATTTCTTGGAAATCTGACGATGGAAAAGCCTTTTCCCAAACAGCCAATGAAATGCTTGGATAATACGCAAGTTTCAGGTGGATAATACGTACGAGTCGCAGGCGATTTCTGTCGCTTGCAATTTTTACGTGTAATAACACTATTGATGTTTAATTCATGGCGTACGTAATGTAGGATCAACTCAGTGCTATTTTTTATGTCTTAAATTTTAGTCTTTGAAAAAATCATTTTCCAAAGGGTCGTTGTAATTTGTTAAATTGCATTTTTTTTTTTTTTTATCGTTATTAACTTTGATCCAACCAAAAATTTCTCTTTTTATTTGAAATTTGTTTTTTACATCAAAATAGTCCGATATCTATTTTTAGTTTGTTACCTATTTTTAAGAAAATACAAAGTTATTATTAAAATCAGCAAGTTATTATAAAATAATTTAATTCCAAAATTTTTGTAGAATACTCCAACATTTTGCATTCCTATTCTTCTGTCATATGTGTATGCATATATTATCCGCTGTTTGAGAAACCAGATGCGAAGTATGTTTGAAATGTTACTAGTTGTGTTTACTAGTAAAGAAAAGTGAAATAATGTTGTCACCTATTTGATTGATAGAAGTTCTGTCCCCCCCCGTCCCCGTCCCCCCCCCAGCAAGTGGTAGAAGACATATTATTGTTGAATGCATTATTAAAAAAAAAAAAAAAACTGTTGTTAAATACTTTTAAATAGTAGCTATTTCTTTTAAGTGTTATTTGATATAAAGTCATTTTGTATATGATACTGATATTTTATTGACTTCTATTCATTTGAATCAATAAAGTATGGGAATAATAAATGTATAGCCCTTTCTATATATCGCGGCAAACATAGGGAAAAAATTGGAAAAATTAAAATAATTTTTAGACATTGATAGCGATATCATTAAGGGAGGGGGGTGGGGGTGGGGGTGTTCGTGGGATGATAACGTATGAAATCGTAAAGAGGAGAGGGTTCCAAAGTTACTAAACAGTTGATAACGTTATATATGTACAGCCCCTAAATGGATATTTGTATTTTCAGAGAGTGCACAAAATATATTTTAATGACCAACCCCCCCCCCCTCATGAAAATGTGAGCCCGGGGCACCGTGCCCCATGCACCCCAGTGACAATTAGGCCCTGTCGGGAAATATAATTTTTTTAATGAAGCAATGAGGAGGAGATCACAAAACAATATTTTTCGAAATACGTAGAAAACTTGAGAGATAAGATAGGAGCAATCGAAGTTTGGCGGTAATCAACTTTCGTAAGGTTTCGCTGATATCATATCTCTTAAAAAGATTAATGATATGATATCAGTACTTTAATGATGTATTTTATATTGTTGAAATATCTTATTTTGCAATTTCTCGAGGAACTTTGCGTAGTACAAGAATAACAGAAAAATTTTGTTTTCATTGCCAGAATAAATAACATTTTTAACAGAAGAACAATTACATGTTTTCATACCGCACTCATTCAATAAATAAAAAATATTTACCTGTTCTTACATTTATCGTTTTAAGTTTATTTTTCAATCTATCTATCTATCTATCTATATTATAAAGGACAAACATATCTGTGCGTAACGCATATGTCATTTTGCGAATGGCAACACTTTGAATTTTGAAATGAAATTTCAGTTTTAGAATTTTCGCTACTGCAAATTTTTAAACTTTTAAACATTGCACATTTTCAACTTTTACAACGTCGTATAGGGGAAAAAATGTACTTTTAAATGCAATTTGTTTGAAAGCTCTATCTCAATTTATTTTTGATATATTAATTTTTTTATAGTTTTTAGCACCAATTTTGTAATTGTGGCAACTGAAGTACTCCATTTCTATTAAATGTAAAGAGAAAATAGTCTAAAGGGTTTATTTATTTTTATTGGTTATATCCTTATTGATGCCATTTTCACATTACAAGTAAAAGTAACTTTTTTCTAATTTTTGAACAGAAAATGACGCCAGCCATTAAAAAACAAGTTGGAAATTGCTCGTCAAACGTGGCAAATGAGGTGCGTTCGTACTATAACTAGTTTTAAAATTATTTTTTGCACCCCATATTGTACTGAATGTATAATTTTTTGCACTTCATAACGTTCATAGTCTGATACATCATTAAAATGCACTTCCAATAATTTTTTCGGAACACTTTTGACTGTCCCTGTAATTAAACTATACATCCGATTTTCCTAAAATTTGAAATAGCTCAACAAAATTTTGCAACAATTATATCTTTAAAATTTCAGACCATTCGGAAGGCTGTAATATCATTAAAATGCACTTGCAATAATTTTTCCCATTGGCCGTAATGTAAAGAAAAACTTTTGGCTGTCCCTGTAATTAAACTATACATCCGATTTTCCTAAAATTTGAAATGGCTCGACAAAATTTTGCAACAATTATATCTTTAAAATTTCAGATCATTCGGAAGGCTCTAATACCATTAAAATCCACTTGCAATAATTTTTCCCATTGGCCGTAATGTAAAGAAAAACTTTTGACTGTCCCTGTAATTAAACTATACGTCCGATTTTCCTAAAATTTGAAATGGCTCGACAAACTTTTGCAACAATTATATCTTTAAAATTTCAGATCATTCGGAAGGCTCTAATATCATTAAAATCCACTTGCAATAATTTTTCCCATTGGCCGTAATGTAAAGAAAAACTTTTGACTGTCCCTGTAATTAAACTATACGTCCGATTTTCCTAAAATTTGAAATGGCTCGACAAAATTTTGCAACAATTATATCTTTAAAATTTCAGATCATTCGGAAGGCTCTAATATCATTAAAATCCACTTGCAATAATTTTTCCCATTGGCCGTAATGTAAAGAAAAACTTTTGACTGTCCCTGTAATTAAACTATGCATCCGATTTTCATAAAATTTGAAATGACTCGACAAAATTTTGCAACAATCACATATTTGAAATTTCAGACTATTCGGTTGGGTAGTTTTTGCTCTGTTACATGCGGACAGACGGACGGACGGACGGACAGACGGACAGACGGACGGACAGACGGACAGACGGACGGACGGACTGAACGACGACTATAGGTGCTACGTATTTATATAATTACGAACGCACCTAAAAACAGGCATTCTTCTTCATACATCAAAAGATTGAAGAAGATATTTCAATATTTTTAAATTTCGCTGATACTGAGTTTGAGGCGCTAGGCAAAATGATTATATTTAAAACAAAACGATCATTTTCTTTGATAAAACTAAATATTTAACCAATACTAAATGGCCAATACTATGGCAACTAAAGGCAAATTTCTGAAGTGTAAATTTTCGCGGGTACTGAGATTAGAACTTAAATTTTGTGCGAATATTCACATGAAAAGTTGTATCGGACAAACGTGACTTTAAGTTTGGAAATACATTCATTAATAATGTATTGCGCTTTAAATTACTTTTAAATTGTGAATTCGAATGGTGCGTGTGTAAAATTTGAGAATGTGAAAATAGTTTAGATTATATGGGGAAAAATTTTATGATGTGACAAAGCGAAATTCTTTTTACTGATTTTTTATCCCGTAAAAACGAACGTAAGAGCCTCAATCGATAACTTCAACATAATTACTCATCTTGATTACGTAGTTTAATTTTTCAATAATTTAAGCAGTTGAAGTTTGTGGAAATAATATTTTGGTAATTTTAGGTTAAAAACATGCATTATTTGTTTTAAGAGTTACAACCAATGCAAGATGAATTTTTTATTGTAATTATTTTTGTAGGTTTATTATAAATTCGATTTAACAGTTCCATTCTAAGACCAATGTCAGACGAGCGTCTTTTTTGCTTAGGTATTATCCATTCACAATGCTCAGACGGGCGTCTTTTTTGCTGCTTTTTTGCTTAGGTATTATCCATTCACAATGGTCAAACGGGCGTCTTTTTTGCTGCTTTTTTGCTTAGGTATTATCCATTCACAATGCATTGTGAATGGATAATGCCTAAGCAAAAAAGACGCCCGTCTGACTTGGTCTAAACATTTTAATTCGTCGAATTTCGACGGGTTCCAACTCATCTATATAAAGGACAAACGTATTTGTGCGTAAAACGCTGACGTCATTTTGGTGGCAACGGCAGACGATTAAATTTAATTTTTATTAACTTTTATTGAAATTCTATATTATAAAGGACAAAATGTGTCTGTGCGTAACTCTGACGTCATTTTGACGGTGGCAACAGCAGACGATTAAATTTAACATTTATTAACCTTTATTTCAATTTTTTTAATTCCTAAACACCGCGCATTTTCAATTTTTACACCGTCGAATAGAAGAAAAATGCATTTTCAAATGCAGTTTGTTTGAAAACTGCATCGCAATTTACTCAATTTTTATTGTTTTTAAAATAATTTTCAAGCATGAATTTTTTTCTCCAAATCTATACCTATCATGTGCAGACGATTAGGAAAGGGTCCGTTTGCACTTAAATTAATATATATAGCTCAGAATTCGTTTCCAGCACGAACCATAATGAAATTAAAACATTCATCAATCAATAAATAACACAATAAAATATAAATAAACCGTGAATTAGGCCACGTAATCGAGTCGTACGAGCTTAACACTAGAACCGCCGTAGCGGCCATTTTGACCGCTACCAAATAAAAATATGTTGATTATCACACTAGAAATTTCTTTCTAAAATAAGTTTAAAATGTACCACGGAGAAATAAGTTAAATAAATAAGTTAAGTAGTTTCAATTAAAATGTCCAGTGTAAAATATTTTTGTAACACTTCAGTAAAATTTCCGGCGGTTCTAGTGTTAAACCACTGAAATGAACAGAATCAAAAAGTCTGAATGTAAATAGCGATTTCTTCGTCTATTAACTCCTGGCACGAGGCCAATATTAATAAGTTTCAAAATTTTATTAGAACGCATTATTGGTATTTTTCATATAAATATGATTTTTAGTATTGTTAATGAGCATTTTAAAAAACTATATCTAAAAAGTCTATTAGAGTTATCATAAAAAAAAAAAAAAACTATAAACCCGTGCAAGGCTTTCTCGCTGCAATCCTTGATATTTGCTGATACGTTTTTGGTAGCTTTCATTACAAAAAGCTACCTATTGCAGCCGTTCGGAGGAAAGCGATTTCAAAAAATTTTGGTATATTTTCATCGATCATGACCCCCAGACCCCGAAACCACCCTCCGTTCAAAATTGATATATATATATATATATATATATATATATCTGACCTATGTCACACTGTAACTCTCGTATTTATGAACCGATTTGGATGAAACTCGGTGTGTACATAGTACATACAAATGTCTCGACCGAGTTCGTTGGTCAGCTTCATTCGCCATCTTGTTTCAAAATGGCGGCCATTTAAATTTTTTAAAAAAATTTGAAATGTGGTATCAAAAAATTTAAAAATGAAAAATATTTTTTTCTTATGTGTTTGACCTTGATACAAAGATTCCGGAGCATTTTTTGCTTCGTCTATATCTTAAAAAATGGCTGAGTTATAGCACTTTGAATTTCTAGCTTGGCTGACATTTTGAAACGGCCTGATTTTTGTCACACGATAACAGGCGTGTTTATGAATCGATTTGGATGTACCTTGGTGTATACATAATACGTACCAATGTCTCGACCGAGTTCGTTGTCCAGCTTCATCTGCCATTTTGTTTCAAAATGGCGGCCATTTAAATTTTTTTTAAAAATTTGAAATTTGAAATGTGGTACCAAAAAATTGAAAATTGAAAAATATTTTTTTCTTATGTGTTTGACCTTGATACAAAGATTCCGGAACAGTTTTTGTTTCTTCTATATCTAAAAAAATGACTGAGTTATAGCATTTTGAATTTCTATTGTGGCTGACATTTTGAAACAACCTGATTTTTGTCACGCGATAACAGGCGTATTTATGAACCGATTTGGATGTAACTTAGTGTGTACATAGTACATACCAATGTCTCGACCGAGTTCATTGGTCAGCTTCATTCGCCATCTTGTTTCAAAAGGGCTGCCATTTTTTAAAAAATTTAAATTTTAAATTTAAAATGAGTTATCAAAAAATTGAAAAATGAAAAAGATTTTTTTTATGTGTTTGACCTTGATACAAAGATTCCGGAGCAGTTTTTGTTTCGTATATATCTTAAAAAATGGTTGAATTATAGCACTTTGAATTTCTAGCATGGCTGACATTTTGAAACGATCTGATATTTGTCATGTGATAACACGAGTATTTATTAACCTATTTCGACGTAAGAAGGCATGTGGATAGTATATCGTAATGTCTCAACCAAGTTCGCTGGCCAGCTTCATCAAATATCTTGTTTCAAAATGGAGGATGTCATTAGATCGAGCTCCTCACTACGGATATTCAATCCGTTTTAATCTCGTTTAATTATAAATCTATCATAATGATAGCAGTGCGTACTTCAGACTTAATAATAAGCTTGCTAATTTACACACTCATTTAATTAGAAATTACAAATAAAAAAATAAGTTAACAGATAAGAATTTCTCCATGTGCCATGCACATTGTATAAGCGGTGGAGTCAATCGTTTTTTAGCGCGTGCAACAACAGCGACGATCAGTTCACAACTGCCTCTCTTCTCTTCTGTTCCAAAAGGTCTTTTCAAAGTAGCGTATGTGGCGCCATCTGTCGCCTACTTGTTAATTAAAAAATGTTTATTATTGTAGAACGGTGGAAGTCACCTCAGCACCCCCTTCCTAGTGCAAACGATATGTCAATGTTCTACTAAACGATCTGGAAATCGGACAGTTCGGCCAGATCGTGTGGTACGAGACGGTTCCGAGTCACAAGTTGAAGTCCTTGTCTCAGAGGTTGAGGGTTCAGGGATGGAGGCTGTTGATTCAGGGGTAGGTGCGTCGTTCACTAAGAAGGCCGGCTTCAGTCTATCCAGTGAAATGTTGACAATTTTACCTTTTATGGCTATTTTAAAAAGTTTATCACCTCGCTGGATGACCTCAAAAGGTCCATCATAAGGTGGTTGGAGGGATTGTTGCATACCGGCGTGGCGCACAAATACATGGGTACACGTGTTGAGGTCCTGTGATACAAAAGGTTTTATGCGATGATGGGACTTCGTTGGCAGTGGTTTGAAATCCTGGAAAATGTTCCTTAATCGCTGGACCAATTCTTCAGGGCTTTTAATAAGGGAATTGTCGTCAAAAAAATCCCCAGGCAGTCGGAGTGCAGACCCAAAAACAAGTTCTGCTGGTGAAACTTTTAGGTCTGTTTTCAGTGCAGCACGAAACCCAAGTAACACTGTTGGCAGTACCTCGGTCCATTTTTCAGTTCGTCTAGCTTTTAATGCACATTTTAGGGGCCTGTGCCAATTTTCAATAATCCCATTACTCTGTGGGTGGTATGGGGATGATCGGTACTTTTTAGCACCTAGCAGTTGAGCTAATTGTTTAAAAAGTTCAGACTCAAACTGTCGGCCTTGATCAGTGGTGATCTTTTCAGGACAACCAAAACGAGCAATCCATTCGGAGAGAAGTGCAAATGAAACTGATTGTGCCGTTATGTCACTTAGTGGATATGCCTCTGGCCAGCGTGTTGCTCTATCAATTACAGTTAAACAATACCTTTTACCATTTGATTCTGGTAAAGGCCCAATTATATCTAAATGTATGTGTGAAAATCTATCTGTTGGAAGGTCAAATTTTCCCAACTCAGTTTTCGTGTGCCTAGTGATTTTGGAGCGTTGACAATCCAAACATTCACGAGCCCAAGTTCGGCAATCTTTAGCTAGGGAAGGCCAAATAAATCTTTGTCGCAATAGATTTACACTACTTTTAGTTCCAGGATGGGAAAGTGCATGTAAATTCCAAAATGCCTGTTTTCTAAAGTTAGGGGTTAAATATGGGCGTGCTTTGCCTCTAGAAATGTCACAATAAATTTCTGTTGTAGAATTAGGAAGGGTGATTAATTTGAGTTCCAAACTGGATTGACCGCTTTGCATAAGGTCTTTAAGTTCTGCATCCTCTTTTTGCTCGATACTTAACTTGTTGTAATCTATAGGAGTAGGCATTTGTATTTCATTAATTCGAGATAGTGCGTCTGCTGCCGTGTTTTGGTTTCCATTTACAAATTGTATATCAGTGGTGAATTCTGATATAAATGATAACCACCGACTTTGTCGGTTAGTGTAATTATCAGTTCTTTTTTTAAATGCATAAACAATAGGTTTGTGATCAGTGTAGATGGTGCACTGACGGGCTTCCAAAAAGTGTCTAAAATGTTTAACCGATTCATAAATCGCTAACAACTCACGATCAAAACTAGAATATTTTAATTGTGTTTCATTTAGACGTCTGGAAAAAAATGAAAGTGGTTTTAGGCCCTTTTCTGTTTCTAAACTTAATGTAGAACCAATAGCAAAATCACTAGCATCCGAATGAAGCACTAATTGGCCATCGTTTGTAGGAAATGCAAGAGTTGCGTCAGTTAAGGCTTTTCTTGAAGCTTCAAAAGAATTTATAGCATTTTCAGACCAATCAATAGGGGTTGAATCTTTCTTTTTGGCTCCTCGCAACAAATCTGTTAAGGGTGCGAGAATAATTGCAGCATTGCGACAAAAACGTCTAAAATAATTGAATAATCCAATGTATTTGCGAAGTTCCAAAAGAGTTTCTGGTCGCGGATATTGCTTAATAATTTCAACTTTGGATTGAAGAGGCCGAATTCCGGTTGGAGAAATTTCATGCCCTAAGAATGATACATTAGTTTGTTTGAAAACACTTTTTGAAACATTTATGTTTAGTCCGTATTTAGAAAGTCTGCTCAGAACAGCTCGTATATGTTCTAGGTGTTCAGATTCGTTTTCCGAAAAAATTAAAATGTCATCTAAATAAGCGATAGCAAATGGAAGATCGTAAAGAACTTCGTTAATAAATCTTTGAAACGTGTTTGCTGCACATTTTAACCCAAAGTTTAAATACAGAAATTCAAAGCTTCCAAAAGGAGTTATTACTGCCGTTTTAGGGATATCTTTTTCATTTACAGGAATGTGAAAATAAGCGCGGACTATATCTAGTTTTGAAAAAATTTTCTTTCCATGGAGAATATTTGTAAGATCATGAATGTGAGGTATTGGGTAACGATCCGGAAGAGTTACTGAATTTAACCGTCGATAATCACCACAAACTCTGTAAGAACCATCCGGTTTTGGTACAACATGAATAGGGGATGCCCATGGAGATTTTGAAGGGCGACATATACCCTCATCCATAAGATATTGGAATTCTTTTTTAACTTCCTTTAAAATTTTTGGATGTAAGCGGCGAGGTTTGGAATAAAGTGGAGGTCCCGTAGTTTCTATGTGATGAACTGTGTCATGGCATGTTGGTTTCTTAAAATTTGGAATGGGGTTTAAGAGGTCTGGGAATTCTTCAAATATAGTTTTAAAAGCCATGTCTTCAGAAATCAGTTTAATTTGGGACTGAGTTGTGCAAGTGAGTTCACCTTTAGTGGACAATCCAGTTACAGAATCAATTAATCGGAATTTGTGTAAATCTACAAGCAAAGCAAAATGTCTTAAAAGGTCGGCTCCAATTATAGGGCAAGAGACATTTGCAATAACGAATGACCACCTGAAATTCCTTCTCAAGCCAATATTTAGGTCCATGAGTTTGTTTCCATAAACAGGAATTTTGGAATTATTTGCAGCGTAAAGATAATTGGAAGGGTTTTGTTTACTTAACTGCTTTGAGGCGGGGATACAAGAAATATCACTACCGCTGTCAATTAGAAATTTTAAACCCGAGTTTTTATCAAAAACATGTAATCTACATTGTTCTAATGCTGCTACGCCAAGGGTATTTTCGCTTGTTGACCTAGCAGCGGCCACTAGTTTTTTTGAATTTCGTTAAAAGTACAAGGTTCGCGGCACTTTTTTGCTTCACTCCCAAATTTATGATGATAATAACATAAACCAGAGGATGAATCAGATGAATCTTGTTTACGATCGGCACTCCTGAACCGTCTATTTTGACTATAGTGCCTTTATCTGTAATGCGGCCGCCCGCGAGACATCGATCGCCTAAACACATTTTTGGATAATTCTGAAATTTGCAGTGTTAATTGGTCGATCTGCGTTTGTAATTTTGAGACTGCGTTTTGTTCGCTTTGCGAAGTTTCAACGGGTTTAGAAACGGCATACACAGCAGATTCCGATTTAATTTCATTTATTTTGTCAGCTAAGATTGCTAGTTCCTGTAAAGCAGCGCTTGAAACTGACAAAATCGCTTGTGTATGTGTCGGCAAACGCTCTAGCCAAATTGTTTTTAGAAAGTCTTCGGAAACTGAATTTTGCGCTAATTCTTTCATTTGCCGCAGCAAAACAGAAGGCTTTTTATCACCTAACACTAATTCGGAAAGTAATTTACGAATTTGCTGAGACTGCGAATCAGAAAATTCTTTAATTAGTCTATCTTTTAAAGCAGTATATTTATCATCCTGAGGCGGATTTAGAATTAAATCTGTTACTGCACTTAAAGTATCAGTATCGATAGCAGATAATAAATAATTATATTTTGTAACGTCGTTTGTTACTTGCGCGACGGCAAAATTTGCTTCGACTTGTACAAACCATACCGAAATATTACTTTTCCATAAGGGAGGAATTTTAACAGCTACCCTAGCAAGATTTTCTGGCGGAGCAGCAATACTATCATCAGGCATTGTGAAAGTGTAATTGGGCAATAAATGATAGATAGAGCACTAATTAAATAAATACACAATTTAGCAATAATATTTTGAACATTAAGGACGTTGGGCTCGAAAAATTTTAACTATATAAAATCATTAATAAATTAAATAAGTTGGCCAGAGAATACCACATATTAACACAGAAAATGGCACATACCGTTGATTTTTGCAGCTTTGCACACCTGGTAAACTTCCATCATAAGCGATCAGAAGGGCTTGTTTTAGTCCAGTCACCAGTTGAGGATGTCATTAGATCGAGCTCCTCACTACGGATATTCAATCCGTTTTAATCTCGTTTAATTATAAATCTATCATAATGATAGCAGTGCGTACTTCAGACTTAATAATAAGCTTGCTAATTTACACACTCATTTAATTAGAAATTACAAATAAAAAAATAAGTTAACAGATAAGAATTTCTCCATGTGCCATGCACATTGTATAAGCGGTGGAGTCAATCGTTTTTTAGCGCGTGCAACAACAGCGACGATCAGTTCACAACTGCCTCTCTTCTCTTCTGTTCCAAAAGGTCTTTTCAAAGTAGCGTATGTGGCGCCATCTGTCGCCTACTTGTTAATTAAAAAATGTTTATTATTGTAGAACGGTGGAAGTCACCTCAGAGGCCATTAAATTAAATAAAAAAATATATTTAAAGTGAGGTGCAAAAGAATTAGAAATTGGAAAAGGTTTCTTTCTTAAGTATTTGACCATGATATAAGGATTCCGGAGCATTTTTTGTTTTGTCTTTATCTTAGAAAATGGCTCACATATAGCAGTTTGAATTTCTAATGTGGGTGACATTTTGAAAAATCTGATTTTTTGCCTGCGACAGAACTTGTATATATGTATATATCAACCGATTCCGATGTGAGTAAGCATGTGCACAGGAATTACTAAGGTCTCGACCAAGTTCACTCGTTAGCCTAATCCACCATGTTGTCTTAAAATGGCAGGCACTTCAAGATATCGCCGAATTTGGCAACCAAATATAAGTTACTTTAAATAAAACAGCTTGGATAAAGCTGACTAATTTCGCGAAATTCTCATTCATAATGATTTAATATTGATAAAGATTAGGATTGAATCTCCTATAATCGGTTTCCACTAAATTGAGCTTCGTGTGTTTGAATAAGATAAGCTTGCTTTTTAAAAATAAGGAATATGAAAGCTACCTCTTCCTCCCGGCACTGACCGGAAGGACTTTTTTCATAGATTTTGATCAACTGCTCCTTTTTAAAAAAATCAAACAACGAGTTTACTGTATGTAAGAACCTTTCGAAAAATACTTCATTCATCGCTGTGCGTTTAGTATGTGGATGTGCAGAGAAAAAATGATGTTAACAACAGAAAAAATATATACAGTGCTGGACATAATTATAAGACACATACCTAATTTTACATACAGTGAAAGAAAAGATTCAGGGCTTGAAAATGCTTTATCAAATACGACAAAAACATAAATTTATTCTGTTATCACACGTAATTGTTTTACAGAAACGATATTTTTATAGAGTTTAATAAAAAAAGTTAAAAATACCATGGACAAAACTATAAGACACCCTAACATTTTAATTAAAACACCTGCTTTTTTTTCGAAAATAATGTGCAATATGCAAATTTTCTGCACGCTGTTATGACGTAAGAAGTTAACTAAAGCAGACGATAACCGCCTTCACGCATTTACAAACATGCCACGAGGTACAGACTTAAAAGAAAGTGAAATTCACGAAATTTGGAGATTAAATGGAACTGGTGCTTCCGTTAATAATATTTCAAAAGTTATTAAACGCTCTAGATGTGCAATTTCAAATGTTTTGAAAAAAAGAATTAATGGATCGGTGATTAAAAGATCTGGACGTACTCCTTGCTTATCCTCGAGAGGCAGACGCCAGGTGATTTCGCTCGCTACACAGAATAAGATGACCACTACAGGCATTAAAAATGCTTTGAAACTGAATTGTTCAAAGAGAACCATTCGCAGGGTGTTGCATAATGCTTCCTATGTGAAATTTAAAAAATTGAAGAAAAAACCACCGCTTCTAAGGCGGCACAAAATGGACCGTTTAAACTTCGCTAAACAAACTATGGCATCTCCCTCCAAATGGTACTCTGTGTTACTTTCTGATGAAAAAAAAGTTTAACCTGGATGGTCCTGACGGGTTTCACTATTATTGGCATGATTTAGGGAAGTCTCCTGATGTACTAATGAGCCGCCAAATGGGCGGAGGCTCAGTAATGGTTTGGGCTGGTTTTTCGGCTCAAGGGAAAACCGATATCGTTTTTGTGCATTCAAGAATGAACTCCGAAAAGTATAAGAATCTTCTTAAAGATCAACTAGCCATATACGGTGAACTTCTTTGTGGCGAAAACTACACTTTCCAGCACGATAACGGGTCGATTCATACATCACACGTAACAAGAATGGGGCTTTCAGAGCAAAGTATCAATGTTCTTCCGTGGCCTTCTCGCTCCCCAGACTTAAATCCCATCGAAAACTTGTGGGGGATCTTAGCTCGTGAGGTTGAGGTTTACCGAAATGGGAGGCAGTTTACATGTGTCGAAAACCTAAAGAATGCTATAAAATGTGCTTGGGAAGAACTGTCTTGCGATATTTAGTTAGAATTGATAGATTCGAGGCCGAATCGCATCTTACATGTTATAAAAAACAATGGCGGCTCCACCAAATATTGAATAACCATGTTAGAGGATTTTCTTTTAAACCATTAGTGTCTGCTAATTATGTTGACCACTGTATTTGGAAAAAAAAGGTTGGTGTCTTATAATTTTGTCCATGGTATTTTTAATTTTTTTTTATTAAACTCTATAAAAATATCCTTTCTGTAAAACAATTACGTGTGATAACAGAATAAATTTATGTTTTTGTCGTATTTGATAAAGCATTTTTAAGCTCTGAATCTTTTCTTTCACTGTAATGTCAAATTCAGTAGGTGTCTTATAATTATGTCCACCACTGTATGATGGTTTTCACCTATATTCTGTAACCCAGGATACCTGAATTTATCCCCTTGTACTAATAAAGGAAAGTTCTTGTCTGTGAGTGCAAGTCTCTTTGTTTCTTTATAGACGATGGCTAGGAAAATGTATCGCACGTAGAAGTCTACAAATTCGGTTTCGAATAGCCAAAGAAAGGTCGAGAATGTACAAATTTTGGGTTTTTTTTATTAGGTTTTTGTCATTCTGTATTGAAGGGGAAAATTCACATAGTCTTCCGATTATTTAAATTGACCGGAGATTTCAATACACTCATAAAAGCAATCCAAATTCAATATTTTAGCCCAATATAGTAGTTTTTTTCTTCTTTTTAATGAAGTTTATTATGAATTCGTATGACGATTTTTAAGTTATTAGCATTTTTTTGTTAAAAAACCTCTTTCCGCGGAAAATCAGGACTTAGTTTCTTATCAACCGATTTCTATTTTGTGCCTTTGCCATCCAATAATATATTTTACATCCCTGTATGGAGAAAACCTTCGGGAATCATAAAAAAAATCAGAATATACTAATATTTTAAATTTAAGCGAATTAAAAAAAAGAGAGAAAATTTTGAAGACCAAAATAAAGCTCAACAGAGAAATTTCTTCTTTTTTTTCTTTTTCTTTTCTTTTCTTTTTTTTTTTTTTTTTTTTTTTTTTTTTTTTTGTCTTGAGTTGATACAGCATTAGTAGCTGGCACGAGGCCAATATTAATAAGTTTCAAAATTTTATTAGAACGCATTATTGGTATTTTTCATATAAATATGATTTTTAGTATTGTTAATGAGCATTTAAAAAAACTATAGCCCAAATGTACTTTTGGAAGTGATAGATAAGTGATTTCATGGCGTTACGTTGGTTACGACATTTTTTGCGCCATTTTTCATCGATATTTTTAGGTTAGTTTCTCCTTTTTCCCCCTTTATTCTGAAGACATTTTTACTTTATATTTTTATAAAGTTGTTTTTCTATTTCGCGTAGTCAGCGAAAAGGGAAAATCATTTCTTTTCTATGGCAATCTTTTATCATCAAAGATTTATGACGTCATTACTTTCGTCTTACTCCCGTTTATTATACTTTTAATATTATAAATGTCAATGTGTGTCCGAATGTTTGAATGAAGTCAGCGTCTAAACGGATGAATTAATGCTTTTATACTTTTGAATATAGATGGATTACAACCCGGAAATGAACATAGGCTATGTTTAATTTATTTTATTCAAATATTTTGCTTAATAATACAAAATTTCATTCATTTTCATACAGAATCAATTGACATTTTCCCGATAAATTTATCCATCTTTCTTTCCCGTTGCCAAGAAAATCAAAGTCTGGTATAAAAATTTCTCCTCGGCAATTAATTTTTAATTGAACTATTTCTGCGTAAAAAATGAGAATAAAAAGAAAATAAATATAACGTCATATTTGAAACGAAAAAAAAAATGAAGTATTTTTTATTATATATAAAACATAGATATCGGTTACTTTAATAAGGGTTTTTTTTGTCAAAAATGGCGATATAATTAGAAGGAAAAAGAATGAAAAAGAATTATATTATTGATAAAATATTTAACTTGCAAAAATATGACGTCATACTTGAAATAAAACAGGTATTTTCAAGTATTCGTTAAAAATACAAGGAGCATAATATCATAAACTAATAAAAATAGTTAAAAAATGACGTCATATTTAAAATGAATGAGAAATATTTTTTACTAATACTGATTAATAAGTTTGAATATAAGTTACATACAAATGAGAGTTTGCATTCAAAATTCACGTTATGATTATCAGTAGAAGACATTATTCGTGGAAAAAAAGGGAAATAAAATTGATTAATATATTTTTTTACGCCCTTTTCTCTTTAAAATTAAAAAGAATTTAATTTCAATTTGTATAGATGATACAAAAACATGATTAAAGTAAAATTTCCTAAAACTAAAAACATATTTTCACTCATTGAAGCTTTATGAATGAATTTATTCCACAGAAGCAAAAATCGTCTGAACATATTGGCATTTAAACCAAGGATGTAAATTAAACTTCAGTACATTTAAGTGGATTGTTATTGCCCCTACGAATTGAATTTAAAAAAATCGTATGCTATTTTAATTAATTATTTTTAACAGATGGCAATTAAAACATATCACAAAGGCGAATTTAGTAAAAGGTTTTATCGGATAAAAATGATGTAATATTTTTTCCAATTAAAGTATTAATTTTAATTAGAAAACTTTTGTATATATTTATTTTAATTTCGTCAAATTGATGTCATTTTCATTTCACAAGCTTCGAAATTAAAAATGAAACCATTAAATAACAATATACATTTCAAAAATAATTTTTTGCATCAAAAGTCGCATTATTTCAAAATGTAACCTTAGCTTACATTTTAAATAGGGTAACTTGACATGAGACGCCGTGCTGTACAAGATGCCGAATAATGTAGTTTTCATATGCGCAGGCGCTGTAGGGAAACGCCTCTCAATTGTAAGGAAGATGGTTCCCTACTGATATTTTAATTTCTGTTTGCGCTCTTTTAAAAAATTAAGTGGTACTTTTTATTGCTATTTCGTCAAAACACTTCTGGCAAGTGTCAAAAATCATTTACGTGACTTCTCTATTTGCCTATATAAGTCTTAGTTTAAACACCAGAAAAATAAATCTGATGTTTTTAGAAAGCACTGATACCTGGCCTTTCTACAAAGAATAAATAGTGGCCAGTTCCCGCTTCTTCACGTCAGTGGGGTCGCTGGAGTCTTACCCAATACTTTGGAGTAAGTCTACGAAAATTTTTGGGGTAAGATACCGGTTTTTCCCCCTCGGGGGTAAGATGCCGGTTATTTTCCGTTGCAGTCAAATGATTGGTTGTGTCTTCATTGTATGAATTACTCTTGTATATTAACTAATTTGTCAACAATTTTAATCAGATACTTTAAATCAATGATTAAATCGTGATTTTAATGAACTGATTTAAAAAAAAGCATTAGTCAAAATTATAAATTTTGTAATTGTTTAAAATGACATAAATAAATATTAAAATCTAAGACGAATATAAGTTGAAAGGTTTCTATATGTATTCTGAGTTATAAATAAACTTTATTGGCCTTATAAATAATTATTTCATAATTTTTAATTTTAATCATTGTTAAAAAATTTTATGTTAAATGCAGTTATAAATAATTTTAATAAATGTAAATATCGGTAGTATGTAATATAGTTTTAGATAACTAGGGTCTGCTGCACCCTACGAGCTACGCTCACCAACCTCCATCCAGACACCACAGACTCTAAAAACACGTTAATTTGATCTGCTTTGAAAAGATAACGGATTAAATTTTCCACCAAAATTCAGAAGATGAGGGTTTTTTTTTTTTTTTTAAGTGAGGGAGAATCAGTGTTAAGAGTGTATAGCAAAGTGCAACAAAACCTCTGAAAAATGTGATTGGATCAAATGCATTCAGTGAAACTGTTGGTTATATACAAGTTCCTTAAAGTGCCTAAACAAATGTGCAGCCTGTGTCAGATTGAGTTATAGCTTAAAAGAACAAAGGGCAGGGCCATAGGAAAAACACAAAAAAAAAAAAAAAAAAAATCTGCACTCTAAAGCACTTACTCACAGTGGCTTTATCGTATTTAAACCTATTATAATATTTAAAAATAGGCATACTTAAGAGCCATAATTATTTTAAATGTTAAATAGAACAAAACTTTTTTTCAAATATTAGTTTGTCCTTTTATTAAATTGCTAACGTTTGTTACATTCATATTTTTGTAATTTTTTAATAGTAAGTAAGTTAACAACTTTAGTATGTCTAAAATATTAAAGTTACTTTTATTCGTCCCATTATGTTTTATACTGCTTCACAAAAAATATTGTTTACATTGAAACTCCACAAGGCATTTTACCCCTAGATAGTTGGCCATCTTACTCATAGGTATGGGTAAGATGCCGAAATGCAAGTGCTTACAAAAACAAAATTTTTTATGCTTTATATAATATCTATAAAATGAAATAAGGTTTTAAATGATACATAAGGGTGCAAACTTCTAAAAGCAATCAATGAATAACAAATAAAAACAACAGGTGATTTTTAAAACAATAAAGTCACTAACTACTGCATCTTCATCCAATTTATCCTACATTTTTTTTTACTTGAAATTTAAAATTTATTAAAAATGAATTTCAATATTTTTTCTAAATGTACATGTACAATAATATAGGACTTCATTAAGCGATTTCATGTTTTAATTAAGTGAAATGGCATAGTTTTACATGATTCATAAAGTGAAAGAATATATATATTATCTCGACAAGTATTATTCCGTACGAAAAACTAACAAAGTGACGTCATCATATTTTAAATCATTGACCAGTTTTCTTTCAGAAAATATTAGCATTTTTATATCCCTTATACCAAATGGTTTGATTTCCACAGACTTTCCAGAAAATACATGATTAACATCCTTTTACCTTAAAATCTCCCAGAAATTCGATGTAAGGAAGCTTAGCAAGTAATTTTAATTAGAGATTAGGCATCACATGTCACAACGTTTACCTGTAAAGAAGAGGTGAAATCACTAATTAAGAAATAAATTCACCCTTCACCTCACATCCCTCTAATTTTTAAAGGCGCCATGTTAACGAAAAGCGAAAGAGAAGAAAGGAAATTTTCTTTCGATTAAAAAAAAAAAAACTAAATCTATAGTTAAAAAATCTCTGAAACACAATCTCTGTCCACATTGGAGCATATTCCTACAAATAGCCAAGCCTCCATAATCCAAAATTACAACACAACAATCGATATGAAAACATTTAGCTGTAACTGGACTGCTTTTCCCATAAATAGATTTCTTCCGCGATTGAAAGCATTAAGCTATTGCTTAAATAATAAGCATTTAGGCTTCGAGAGTCTTCGGAGCGTGATAAACATTTTGATATTATTGGTAGATCTACAGCTGTTAAAAATGTGATACCATGAAATAAAAATGTAATAAATATTTGAAAGTTAAAGAAATTTCGCATACTTTTATTATTTATTTTTGACTTTTGATGCTTCACCACATCTGATTTTTTGAATACCATTTATCCTTTTTTCTTTTCCAAGATGTAATTTTTTAGAATAGAAACATAATGTTATATGCTGATTTTTCGATTATTCTAATCAATTCAAAGACGCGTCTGAAGTGATCTGTTAATAATCACTATTTACTAATATATCTCTTTAAATAATATTCTTTGCCACAAAAACATAAATCAATATCCATGAACGGAATAAGTATAAAATAGAATAAATATAAATAATAAAATAGAATAACAAAGATGTAAGTTTATTCTTCATTTAATCTTAGAAAACGAGTATGAAATTTTAAGCCCACTAAAGAAATTTAAATGATCCTATATATATAAACAAAAATAAGCAAATTGGGATCATTAGAAGTTTTTGTACTATAAAATATGATAAAAGGTTAATTACATATGCTTTTAATTATCGAAATTTTTTGCTTAATTGATGAATTTATTCTTCTTTAAATCTTAAGTGAACGAAGTCACGGGTAACAGCTAGTAAACTATAAATCGTTCAGAGTTTTTAAAATTTTATTTTTACACCAACATAAAATTAAACTGGAGCCGGAGCCAGACCTAATTATTTTTGGCAGAAGTATTTATTTCATACATAGATATCACATTTTTTTTTTTTTTTTTTTTTTTTTTTTTTTTTTTTGCATCATTTTAAGTACTGAGATCAAAGAAAATAACTTCCATATCTGTTTTTTGCAAAAAATAAATAAAAATTTCAATAATTTGTTTTGTAAAAATGCAGAAGATATTTTTTTCTGCATTTTGAATTGATAGGATTTTCAATCCCATTAAATAGGCGTGAGTAAGAAATTTAAGTTGGGACTTACCCTTTTTCAGGATACTTATCCATTAATGGTGTAAATCCACGTTTTACCTCTAATCCAAAACGTATTAGTTGACGATGTTATTCATTTTATATTTGGAGATCTAATTATATTCTTCATAACTTTTCATGCCTCCCTTAAGTAAAGAAATTGTAGATTATTTGTATTTTGTCAAATGAGGAAGCGGTGACATTTTACCTTATTTAATTAACACTACTTAAATTGTAATAAGAGAGCTTTTTTATGTGCTCTTTCTGGGTTACCTACATTTTTCAGAAAGAAAATGTTTACATTACAAGATACATAATAATAACAATAAATCAGTTCACTGTAGTTTATGAGTATAATTTAGCCACTCATCAAGTCATTATCTTTACAGGAATTTCAAGGTTAAATTCATTAACACTATAAATATATTTATGGCTAAGTTGAAAAGTTACATTGTTTATGTAACTGAAGAAATTAGTTTATTTTTAGCACAGTTATTCATCTTGATGATTTATGTCCATCAACTCCTCCTTAATTTATGAAGTTTCACTATTACACAAATTAAGTTCCTTCTATTGGTTTGAAAAACAGGTTTGGGAACTGGTTTAGTAAACAGACCTGCTATCATCAATTTGGTTGGGCAGTATTTTAGGTTGATAGTCCCTTCTTGTTTTAGTTGTTTTATCAAGTGAAATCTGATTTCTATATGTTTGGTTTTACTAGAGTGTTTTTCTAATTCTATCATCTTGATTGTGGACTGGTTGTCTTCATATATGTTTATAGGTAAGGTTTGTTGAAGGTTTAATTCTTCCAGTAAATTGACTAGCCATTTTATTTCAATTGCTGCATTTGCTGCTGACACATACTCGGCCTATGCCGATGATAATGCAATGCAGGATTGTTTCTTGGTTGACCATTGTATGGGATTTCCCCCTAACAGATATAGGTTACCACTTGTTGATTTTCGTGAATTTACATGAATTTTGAATTAAAATAATTTTTAATGTCTTAAATGTTTGCAGGCGATTTTGCTTATTTCTTTATGATTATTTCCTTTGTTTTTAGAGCTAGTATTATTATGTAATATTATGAGTTCTAGTGCTTATTATCAACCTTTCATTAATAAAAATAATTAAGAGGGAGGGAAATAAAAGATTTTAATTTATTATGATCCTAGCTGAACCGTCTGGCGTTGCCCGGGCCCATGATGAATGGCCCTTAAATTAACCTCAAATTTGTATGATTTTATTTATTTAACACCATTTTACCTGAGTTTATATTTTTAAATGAAAAAATATTAAATTGAAATTTAATGCCATTTGGTATTTTATTTTCTGTGTAATTTGATTTTTGGAGTCTATGCTCACCGAAAGCGAGCGAAACTGCGACGAAACACTCAGGTTTTTTCTGATTTTGCCGACATTTTCACAATTTTATTCTGTAAAAAATATTTCTATCCGTCCGAACGTTTCAAAATTTTTGTAGGTGATGTAAATCTGGTCCATTGAGATGCTTTAAAGAGATTGTTTTAAAATACAGACGTTTAGTTACTTTTAACGTAGAAAAAATGTAGTCAACTTGAGGCGTGAAGTGACCTGAGTTTGCCGGTATATTTGAAAGAGTTAAAATTCATATTTTTAAAAATCAATTGCACCATCGATTAGAAAAGGTTTCAGTTGTAAGAACATATTTTTGGTTTGCCGCTACCTCTAAAATTGCGTCCTGGAGGGGCGTTGCAATAAGGAAGAAAAACGTTTTTCGGAAAAACGACCATTTTTGAATTTTTTTTTTCAAAGGGTTAACTGCGATGTTTTTTTTTAATTGATTGCGGGGCATTTTGAGACATAAGAGTATGACCTTTCAGAATATGTCTTCCGTTTTTAACTTTACTAAGCGGTTTGGCCGATGTTAGTTAATAAATAATTATAACCCCTCCCCCTCCCCCCACAATTGCTTTTTTTCGACCTCCATTTTCTGCCGATGTGAAAATAAGGTTTTTACGCATACACCAGCGCTTTTTCCCCTCTCGCCAAGACCGAGATGAGTTTTTAATGAAAGTGCGCTGCTATTGTTAATTAATAACTTAACTAATTATTAGAATTTAAAATTCTTGAGTCTCATCAGGTGCATCAGGAGACACTTTGGGCTAGCCTTGCAAAAATTTTCAGTCTGGTACGTCCTGTAGGTTTTGCCAGCCATTGCACACACCGACAGAGCGAAACTTTCTTTTATTAGTATAGATGACATTAGCTTCTCATAAATCCTTACACTCCCCAAAAAAACGAAACAAAAAAACTTGCTCTGCTCCCTTGAATTTTGTTTTGTTGTTGCCCATGTGCAACAATGTATAATATTAAACGAGATATGACTCTTCAGCTGATGTTACAAGAAGAAACATTTAATGTATCGACATTTAGAAACAAGTAGCATATGTTAGAAGTGATTGACAATTACACATGTGCAATAAGGGTAGGCCTTGACATTCTTGAGCAGACAACTGTAGGAAATCGCAGAAGAAGCCTAGGGAATTTTGTCACTGTCAAGAATTTGAATAGAGAAGGTTAACATTGATAAGAATGGCAGATTAATATGTTTTAAAAATCTAAGAGAGGATTTTTTATTTAAAAGGTACATTTTTATATACAATGTATCCCACGATAAAATCAGTGAAGCCGCAGACATTCTCCAACATGCTAAATGCAGAATCGGTTGAAAATACAGGGTGTCCCAAGTCGAAGGTAGGCACGAAAAGTGTTAGTTTTAGAAAAACACCAGCATTTAAATGGATAAATTAAACTAAACGTTATCATACCTGTATGATTAAGAAATGCATGGATTGTGGATAATAAACGAGTGTAATTTCCTCTACATCATAAAACTGATTTACCAGATTTGACCCCAATATAACTTTTTTTGCTGAAGTGTGCGCCCTACTAAGAAATAAAGATAATTCAGTATTAAATATGGACCTTTTCCCTCAAAGGGTGTTTTGTACACACTGGAGCGCAGGGGAGAGGGACGAGGCCACTGGGAAATCGTCGTATTATTTGTCTCATGCCATTAACACACTAGAACTTCTAAATCTTCAGGGGTGGGAATATGCTTTCCTTACAGCATAGGATATGGATATGTCCAAACCCACGAAACGATCTAGTCGTCTCAAGCCAATCGGCCATCTGGTGGGGTGCCTCTATGCATCTATCCTTCATGGATCATCTCTTCAACTCATCACCGAGATCATTTTGAAATTGTAGTCAATTCTGATCTTTATTGATATTTATCAGCGTATTGATATTGATAAAAAAGATCAAACGGGGACAGAGGCAAGGGGAAGGGCCTCCCGTCCCCTTTTGAAGTGTCAGTGCATCATATTTTGCAGTGCAATTCGCAAGAGCAAAATCTTCCGGAATTATTTTGTCACACTAAACTTAAAAAAAAAAAAAAAAAAAATCTAGTCGGATGTGCCATTCACAAAACTTTCTTCTATCTCACTAGGGGGCTCTGCCCCCTACGAGCTACGCTCACCAACCAGCGTTCAAACACCGCAGACTCTAAAAGCACGCTAATTTGATCGGCTTTAAAACGATTTCGGAAAATTGAATTATAATTTAAAAAACAGTGGCGATCTCTCTATACACGGGTTTCTATTAATTTCTCTTTGAGTGTGGAATTTTAAGGTCAAATCAGCTGCTGTTGAAAGATACAATGGCTGCTTTTGTCTTTGATTAAATAAAATCAGTTAAACATTTCAAAATAAGCTACTATAAAATGAATTAAGTAAACAGAGTCTTTGTCTCCCGGTATTTTTTTAACAAAGCGAAAAGAAAGTTCTTTTAAACAAGACATTTTAAATGTATCGTTTTTAATCTGACGTAATTTTGACCAAACTATTCTTTCTGTTTCTAATATTTACGTGAAAATACTTTTTTTAGAAATGAAATATTATTTGCGTTGTCCTAAGAAAACAGTTGAAAAGATCATCGATCATCTCAAAATATCAAATAAATCACGGGGTCTCTGAGGCCGAGTGGTCAAAGCACCACGCTGCTAATCGTTTGCGAGCGTAGGAGATTGTGGGTTCGAATCCCATAGGTTCCATTCATTGCACACACTCTTTGTGTGGAACTCCCAGGATGTATTTCTCTTGTGTTGTAATATTTTCTAGTGCTATCTTGTCTCTGACTTATAAGCGGGCTCTCATGTCAAGCACACAAGTCATATGTTTGTTGTTCAATAAATCAAATAAATGTCTCGCTCAATTTCTAAATTTAAACTGTTTTGCAATATTATTTTTTGTTCATTTTATGTAATAACTGTAATGTGACGTAAATGAAACGTAATTTCTCCTATTTAAGACTTCTAACGCATGTTAATGAATTTATTATACAATTCCAACTATTAGTTCACACTCTCCCTATATTTATTTATATATCTTGTTCAAATTTTCAATCGTTAATAAAATACTTATTATTCATCCTATCAAGTTGAAATAAATTTTTTAAAACTTGTACTGGATGACAATTGATGTGAATACAGTTTTTTCAAATATTTATTCATTAATTAAATTTTGATGAATTATTTTTAGTTTTTTATGAGAGACAAAATGGCGGCCATTGGTTATTGAACAGCATTTAAAGGCATCTTCATATCTATAAGGGGGGTTACCATAGGGGGGGGGGAACCCTGTTCTGTCGCCAACTTGATGATATATCGCCAAATTTGGCGACCAAAATGAATCGCCAAAAGTGACGATAACTTGGCGATATCTCTAATATTTCGCCAAATTCCCATTGTCAACCAATAGGGTTTACTTGCTTATAGAAAATCAAAAAATTGAGATATTTTAATGCAACAAAAACTAATATTAGCTTAAGGGATTATATTAAATTTCTTTGATGACCTAAGTAGGAATTGACTTAAAAAACAAAATTTTTATATTACTTGTTTTACAATATCCTTTCTCTTTTAAAATTCACGTGTAAATACAGTTTTTATGACGTAATTTTTAATAAGTTCCTGCTTTTTATACGTAATTATTTAATTCTAATTTGAAAGGGTTTTTTCTGTTTATAATAGTCACATGTAAATAAATTTTTAATTTGAAGCAAACATTATTGTTTGCGCTGTTTATATAGTTGGCAACAGTTTAAATTAATACCATTTTCTAAAATATGTAAAAAATATCTCTCGAAATGCTGAAAATTTGAATTTAAAATAGAAATAAAACCTCAAAAAATGAGTCAAATTAAAAAAAATTAATACAGTCTGCACACCGGGAACTTCAAACGTATAAAATGATCTAAAAATGATTAAATTCCCATGTATATTTTTTGCTCCTATATAACTTTTTTAATGGAACGATTTTGTCCAATTTTAGCATTAAATATCTCTTAAAATAATTCTTCGATTCTGCATCAGCGTGTTTATCAAACCTTTCTCTATTATACCACCGATTTTCATGTTTTTGTATGCAATATTTTTCTTAATATTAACAAAGAAAGACCTCCGGTCACAAAAAATTCAAAACCGGCGGCGGCGGCGGTGGGTAGTTACTTTTTTTTAGAATAATCTCTGTTAATACTTCAAAATGCGCAATCACAGTGCCAAAAATGAATGGCAATCTATGCCCCTCATGAGGATTCTAAAGATATGAAATTTCGTGCACTGGTTCTTGATATATGACTATCGCTAAAATCGTGAATATCCTGCAAAATGCAGCACAGTAGCGCTACCTGTTGGGCGATTTGCATCGAAATCTTATCAACAACAACTTGTGTCAACGTCTAACTGAATCTGAAGTTGGATGAAAATCCGTGCATTAATTCTTGATATAAAGCTGTTGCGCAAATCGTGAAAAATGCTGCATAGCAGAGACACCTGTTGGGCGATTTCACCAAAAACTTATCGGCACCAATTATATCCGGCACTTACTGAATATAAATTTTTATTAAATTCCGTGTATTAGTTCTTGAGATAGACCTTCCACAAAATTTGTGTCAGATACACACAGACAGACAAAGTCACAGACTTCACAGATAGACATTTTGTAAAAACATGTGTTTCGGATCTCTGACCCATTAAAACGTGTAAATCCTTCGAAAACCGGAAGTCGAAAATTTTCATGAATCCAACATTTTCTTCGTGTAAAAATAGAAGAAAGTAAAAAAAAAAAAAAAAAAAAAGGGTGTAACTATCGGTATTTAAAGTTTCAAATATTAGATAAAATAAGTTCAAAATAAGAAAGTGATTTTCAGAATTGTCAGTAAATCCCCTGATCTGCAGATTTACATGTTAGAACTATAATCAATATCTATAGGTCTTCATTGTGTCCAGAGCTATTTTTTTTTTCACAGATTAATTCTCAAGCATTGAAGACAGATACAGCTTATATGTCTGGAAAAAATTGTCTTAACCACTTCGGGATGAGCGTCTTTTACAGAATTTTTAATCTTTAATCACCGGTTTTATTAAACAGAAATTTTTGGATAATTGAATCAGGGAAATGCTCTGATTAAATAAGGCAAAATTTACAATAAAATTTTACTTGTGAGAATAATCACCGATTCTGAGCACCTTATGCGGCACGAATACCGGTCGCTCATCCCCAAGGGGTTAATTGAATGAGGAGAAGTTGAGCTGCGTGAGTCCATTTTTTTTTTTTTTAATTTGTCTGAGCTGCGTGAGTCCTTTTTTTTTTTTTTTTTTTTTTAATTTGTCACGTTCCTGAAGCCACCTTGTATTTATCATCCAATAACACATTAATTTTTATTTCGGATAACTTATTTTCCTTAAGAAGCAAAGTCATTTATCAGTATGAGTCAATCTGTTTAAGTCATGCTGAGTTTAGAATTTAGCTGTCGAAATTCGAGGAAATACACCTAACATAAATAACTGCTGACGCAGGTAGGTGGCTTGTCTATAAACAAAACAGCAGAAGACGGGAATAATTCAAAATGTTCATTAAAATAAATATTCGTCGTAAAAAAAAAAAAAAAAAAAAAAAAAAATTAAAATGTAGGAAATTTCAAACGGAAAGACAAAAATAAGCTATTTTCCTTTCTTTTTTAATTTTATATTTTGTAAATTTAGTAAACAAAATGTACTCAAAATAATTTTCCATGAAATTTCATTTTAGGATTCATGATGTCTGGCATGAAGTAATTTACCTTTTAACGATGCAGTGCGACGATTATTATATTGGAATTTTTTTTCAGACTATATTGATGAAGGTGTACAAATTCGTCTAAATAATCGTTAAAATTTTCACTTGGCTCCTTAGTTAATAAATTATGATAGTTAAATAGCTGAAACAACAATGATTATCAAATTATTTGTCTCATGTCTATACTAATAAAAGAAAGTTTCACTTTGTCTCTGTGTATGTCTGTGTGCGTGTCTGCCTGCGATGGCTAGCGATATCTACCGCACGTACAGAGCTGAACATTTTTGTGAGGAGGGTCAAAGACCTCTACTGGGGCACCTGAGGATCATATTTTTAGTTTTTTAAGACCCGGGCCCTTTGGGCCCCTTTAAGCTTTTATGCCCTAAATTGTTAATAACTTGTCTGCTTTTTATCCGATCTTCTTCGTTGCCGGGACCCTTTCTCTTTTTAGTTATTTCCCATTTCTACATTCTAGTTTAGAATCTTCCCCCTGGGGACTAGTACAAGGCCTCTTGAAGTTTTGTGCCCTAAATTGTTAATAAATTGCCGCCCTTTAATCCGATCTTAGTTTTTAGGGCCCTTTTTCCATTTAATTATTTCCCCGCTTCTGTATACCAGTTAAGACACTGGCGGCCTAGGGGACTCAGCACGGGGCTCCTTGAATTTTTGGTGCGCTATGCATTTTTCGTCCCTTAATTGTAACATCCTTTCAATGCATAATTTTAAAGTTGAGTCTACGACTTATCTCCCCGGGCCAACACCCTCATAATTCCATTGGGGCCATACCCTTTTGTAAGCATTTCTCCCATTTTTTGCGCATTAAAAAAAAAAAAAAAATATTCCCATTAATTCATAACCTATGCTTAATTTCAACTAATTGAAGATCTAAAGTGTTAATTACTAGAACCTTTTAACGTGTTTTCATCATAGGGCCTACTGTGAACTTTCAGTTGCTAGTTATCTATACTAATATTATAAAGAAGTAAAAATTGTTTGTATGTTAGAGGTAATTTCTGGAGCTACCGAACCGATTTCAAAAGTTAAGATATCAAAATGATGGTGTTAGCCCAACTTAGAACATAGGCTATATTTTATGTCGGTGCCTCTACCCCAAAGGGGGTGCAGGAGCAAAAAACGTTCTAAAAATGCAATTTTTGTGTTATGGAAGGGCCTAGAATCAATGGTAATTACTTATAAGATATAAATGATATCTAAGAACATTTTCTAAACAATTCGAAATTTAAAAGAGGTGAAAATGCACAAAAAGCGTTCTAAAAAACGTTCTAAATGGCGGTTTCTACACAATCTCAGGAAATACCAAACCGATTTACAAAATGATGGTGGCAACCCTTGCTCCAAAATAGACTATATTTTATGTCGGTGCCACTACCCCAAAGGGGGTGCAGGAGCAAAAAACGTTCTAAATTACGGTTTTTGCGTTACTGAAGGGCGTAGAAATATGAAATTTGAAATATTAGTTACTTATTAGATATCAAGTATTTCTAAGAACAGTTATTAAAAAATTCGAAATTTAAAAGGGTTGAAAATGCACAAAAATAGTTCTGAAAAACGTTCTAAATGGTAGTTTCTACATAATCTCAGGAAATACCAAACCGATTAAAAAAAATAATGGTGACAACCCTTGCTCCAAGATAGGCTATATTTTATGTCGGTGCCACTACCCCAAAGGAGGTGCAGGAGCAAGAAACGTTCTAAAAATGCAATCTTTGCGTTACGGAAGGGCCTAGAAATATGAGATCTGAAATATTAGTTACTTATTAGATATAAATGGTTTCTAAGAACAGTTCTTAAAAAATTCGAAATTTAAAAGGGGTGATAATGCGCGAAGAGTGTTCTAAAAAACATTCTAAATAGTGATTTCTACTCAATTTTGGGAAGTATCAAATCGATTTCAAAAGTAATGGTTGTAAATTGATGGTGACAGACCTTGCTCTAACATGGCCCTGTTTTATTTTTGTATCACTACCACCTTGGGGTTGCAGGAGAAAGAAACGTTCTAAATTGCGGTTTAGTGTTATGGAAGGGCCTAGAATCATGAAATTTTGAATGGTAGTTACTTATAAGATATCAATGATCTCCAAGAACATTTCCAAAAAAAAAAAAAAATCGAAATTTAAAAAGGGTGAAAATGCGCGAAAAGCGTTGTAAAAAACATACTAAATTGCGATTGCTATGCAATGTCAGGAAGTACTGAACCGATTTCAGATAGAATGGTGTAAAAATGATGGTGACAGCTCTTGTTCCAAGATAGGCTATATTTTATGTTTGTTTTCACCACCCCAGAGGAGATGCAGGAACTAAAAACGTTCTAAAAATGTGATTTTTGAATTATGGAAGGACCTAGATTCATAAAATTTTGCATGGAATATATTTATTAGATATAAATGATCTCTAAGAACATTTCTTTAAAATTTTTAAATTTAAAGGGGGTGAAAATGCGCGGAAAAGCTTTCTAAAAACGTTCAAAATGCCGATTTGTGAGCAATCTCAGGAAGAATCAAACTGATTTCAAAAGTAATGGTAGGCAAATTGATGCTGACAGCCTCTGCTCTAATATAGACGCTATTTCATGTAAGTGTCACTAACACCTGGAGGTTGCAGAAGCAAAAAACGTTCAAAATTTCGCTTTTTGTGATCGGTAGGCTATAGCAACTTGAAATTATAGGCAAGGCACATTTTTATTAGATATATATGATCATTAAGTACAGTTTCGAAAAAATTGGAAATTTAAAAGGGGTGAAAATGCGCGAAAAGCGTTCTAAAAACGTTGTAAAAACGATTTCTACGCAATCTCAGGAAATACCAAACCTGTTTCAAAAGTAATGGTTGCAAATTGATGGTGACAGTCCCTACTCCAACGTATTCTATATTTTATGTTGCTGTCACCACCATGTGGGGGTGCAAGAGAAAAACATGTTCTAATTTGCGTTTTTTCCATAACTGGGGTGTCTAACATTTTGAAATATGGCATGGTATTTACTTACAAGATGCAACTGCTTTCTAAGAACAGTCGAAAGAAAATTCCAAATTTAAATGGATGAAGTGAGCGAAAAGCGTACTAAAAACGTTCTAAATTACAATTTTTATGCAATCTTATCAAACACCAAACCGATTAAAAAAATAATCGTGACAAATTGTTGGTGACAGAACCTGCTCAAACATAAGCTATATTTTATGTCTGTGCCACTACCACGTACCACCAGAGAGTTGCAGGAGCAAAAAACTTTCTAAATTGCGATTTCTGTGATACTGAAGAGGCTAGAAACTTTAAATATGGCATGGTAGTTACTTATAAAATATAAATGCCCTCGAAGGACTGTCGAAAGTAAATTCGAATTAAAAAGGGTTGAAGCGAAGGGGAGGTGCGAAAAGCGTTCTAAAAATGTCTTAAATTACGATTTCTATGCAATTTCAGGTAATATAAACCGATTATAAAAGTAATAATAGCGAATCAGTGGTAACAATCTCTGATCCTACTCAGGCTATATTTTATGCGGATGATTCTACCACTTGGGGTCAGGGATGTAGTGGAGGGTATACGGGGGTATACGCCGTATACCCTCTGGATTTTTTTAAGGAACTTTAAGGAACTTTAAGGAACTTTTAAGGAACTTTATATTGAGAGAGGTATTAGGACTTTGAATTTGACATGATGGTTAATTTTAAGATGTAAGAAAGATGGTTTCTAAAAAATTCAAAACTTCAAATAAATACTGAAATGAGCGTATTGATTGAGCATAAAAGTTTCAAAATATTTTCTAAATTATCATTTATTTAGTTTTATTTCTTTTTATTAATTTAAGTCTAATTTCTGCCTTATTCAGTGTAATAATGAAGTTTAGTCAAACTATGCTCTAAATAGTAATTTTTGAATTATTCCTAAAAGTATAATTTCTTTTAATAAAAATTAGACACATAAATATCACTTGGCATTTCAAATATTACGCGAGCAAAGCCGTGGGGTTTTTCTAGTAGATAATAATGCAGAAACTATGTTTATTTTTATTTGATTTTATCAATCTTTAAATTCTCAAAGTTACTATGACAATCCGAATGGCGGGGCAACCTTTATCACGTTGCCATATTAATTCGTATAGACTAAGCACTGTGAGCGTCAAACCAGGCTTTTCAGTCTTGTTTCCATAGTAATTATAAGACATTGTGTAAGGGGGAAAAATCATGATTTAAATGAATAAATAAGCATGATAATTTTTTTTTTTTTTTAAACACTCCTTTAAAAACATCCAATGTGTATCTTAAAAATCACGCCTAGTTTTATGACTGCAATTTACGTTGTTCCAAAAAATGTCCTTCACGTTAATTTGACTCGGGGTCCCAATTAGGGAAAATTCACTGCTTTGATTTACACTTGGCAGAAAGCGCGAACTAATTAAACTCTCTACTCTAAAAACAGTTACTAACACTCTGCCGCTGTTGCTGCTGTTGCCGTTATTGAATATGTTGTGTCCTTTTCCCTTTCTCGATTAGCACTACAAATGCTACTCCGTCTAAATGCGTGAAAACTGGTAGTTTTCTAGAGAAATCTTCGGTAAACACGGTAAAGCAGAGAATTTTTAAATGAAAAATTATTTTAAGCGCTATTTAATGTTGAATTCGGTCACGATACTTCACTTACAAAGTTTTACAGGGTTAAAAACTGTGCATAGAAATTTAACCATTTTCTGCAGGCAAATACTTCACTAGATTGTGGTGTGCAGTGTCCCATCATTTTTTAAATTTGCCTAATTTTTAAGGGTGTTTTTTTCTCAATTTTCTTATTTCAAAATTTCGTAGTCTGAATAGATAATGTGCATGTGACGTCACGCACCCGAAAAAAGACCTATTTCTCAACTTGTTGTAGGCAGAAAGTAACAGTTCTCGCAGAGTTAGTAATTTATAACATATTATTTCCTACATATAATACAATATACAGTAAACTCTCTGTAAGGAGGATTCTGTGTAAGACGGAAATATGTCTAACTCGGAAAGATTTTCAAGTCCCTGCGAATCCATAGACATAGAGTAAAATTTGTCTAAGGCGGAATATTGTCTACGACGGAAAATTCCCTCGGTCCCGATCGACTCCGCCTTAGACAGAGTTTACTGTATTATCCCTACATGAAAATTACGAGCATTTTAGCATAATTTCAAGCAATTTAGTTCGAATGCTTGCCTACACCAAGTTGAGTTGTAACACAACAAACCAGTTTGTTGACAAACATGCACATTATGTAAATAAATTATTACGTGCGAAAAACATTTGAAGGTGAAAATTGCTTCATATTAAAACGAAACGATGCATGCATTTTCATGCCATGAAGTATATTTTATGATAGCAATATTTAAACTTTGCTATCAGTAATTGCGTGATGTTCGGTTTTATCCTCAATAAATAAATTATCTATTTCTCAATATAAAACAAAACATAGGTAAGATAAATTGGGCTTACCTTGTATTTATGTATATCCCTACATCATCTGGTAACACACGTCGGTAAGGGTAATTATTCCTTGATCTTCTCCTATATTTCTGATTTATCCACATCTAGTAATCGTGTGATGTTCATGTCATTTAAAAGACACATGTTTTTTGTGTGACTTGTAAAACTTAAATTTGTCCGGAAACTTTTAAATAGAAAGAAAAATTAATATTTAATAAAAGCTTTAAGATACATATCTCCGTTGGAGAGTCTGGGATACCAGTGAAAAAAAGAGAAAACATGTATAAAATATTATCAGCAATAAAAATAGGAAATTAGTGCCATAAATCAGAATAACAAATTATTTGTATCAATATTTACATTTATAGTAATTTAAAATAAGAGTTTATCAATGTCTATAGTTCTTGAGTATCGCGAAATGTTTATAATGAAATGTCTGTTTACGATTGTGCAATCACTTTTCACTTTCACTTCCTTCATTCAGATCATAAACACTTTTGATAATTACTTTTATAAATCACATTTGGCACATGAAAAACAATTTACTTAACTTGATTGTTTGAATGTCCTTGTTTGGAGATTATATTTCACAATAGCTGTCAACAATTCCCCCTTAATCTCCTAACGAGGATTGTTCTGTAATTTCAGTTTGTTTCTATTATTTAGAAATTCAGGCTAGGGCTCTGGTTTCGTCAGTATGTCCGCTGTCATTGACTTGCTTGGGCAAAAACGCAATTCAATAATTTTATCTTCTTTCAGCTGTTTAATCACATTATATTTTATGTCAATATGCTTCGATTTATTAGAAAACTTTTCGGATTCAATCATTTTTATGCAAGATTTATTGTCTTCGTAAATTACTATAGGCAATTTTTGCGGTATATCAAGATCTTCTAATAGTTTTAGCAGCCATATTAATTCTTGTATTGGGCTCGCCGCTGCTACGAACTCTGCCTCTGCAGATGATTGTGCAACACATGTTTGTCGTTTCGTTATCCACTGTATTGGATTCTTTCCTAAAAGGAATAAATTGCCTGTTGTCGATCTTCTTGTCTTTAGATCTCCACCCCAATCTGCATCAGTATATGCTTCCAGAATGGGGGGTTCTTCCGTGATGATTACTAAATTTAAGTCTTTTGTTGAATATAAATATCTTATTAATCTTTTAACACCTTTCCAATCTCTTTCAGACGGCGTTTCGTTTTTTCTACTCAAAATGTTTACACTTACTAAAATATCGGGCCTACTTATTGTAGCAACGTATAACAGCGCACCTATTGCTTGTCGGTACTTAGTGTTGTTTGGCATTTGTGTTTCCTCATTGTCTAATCGTTGAAAGCCTGTTTCCATTGGAGTGCCATATGGCTTAGAATCTTCTAAATTAAATTTTTTTGCAATTTCTATTATTTTTCCTGTTTGATTTAGTTTAAAGCCGTTGTGAGTCTTTTGTATTTTTATCCCGAGGTAATTGGAAATTTGACCTAAATCTTCAAGTGCGTACTTAGATTTTAGTTTATCTATTATGTCATTTATATTTTCATCTTTTCCTGCGATAAGTATATCGTCCACGTATACTGCTATATAAACCGTGTTTTCCCCTTCTTTTCTTATAAATAAGCAATTATCAGCATTGCTCTGTTTAAATTTTAATTCTTTTAGTGTTTCACTAATGTTTGAATACCATGCTCTTGCAGCTTGTTTTAGTCCATATAGGGCCTTTTTTAACTTACAAACCTTATTGGGTTCTCTAGTGTTTATATACCCTTTAGGTTGTGATACCTAAACATTTTCTTCCAATTCACCATGTAAAAATGCCGTTTTGATGTCAATCTGCCTAATATTGAGATTGTGGTATGCTGCGGCAGTTATGAAGACTCTTAAACTTGTATGTCATATTTCGCTTTAAAAGTCCATTTCGACCCAATTACTCTTGCTCCTTGTGAGGGATCAACTAAATACAAGGTTTCATTTTCATTAAGGGAATTCATTTCCTCTTCTGTCACTTTTATCCAGTTCTGTTTTTCTATAGGATTTTCTATACTCATCATATCTTCCCAACTGTTAGGTACATATACTGGATCGTGCCGGACTGCATAAGCAAATCTGTCCGGCGGCACACCTCTATTAGTTCTTTCTGATCTTCTCACTTGTGGAATTTGTTGTTGTGACGCGGGTGGTGGAATTAGTTCATTTTGTGTTGGTGTCAGATCTATTCCCAATTCATTCGTGTATTTCTGTTGTGTTTGTTTGTTTGTTTCCGTGATTAATTCTCTTCTATCTAGATTTTCGTTAGTATCTGGATTATTTTTATTTTCTATAAATTTTACGCTTCTGGCCAATATTACTCTTCCGTCACTTATATAGATTCTGTACGCCTTAGAGCGACTGTCGTATCCAACAAAAGTGCCCTTTTCCGCTCTATTGTCTAATTTTCCTCTCTTTGATTTGTGTATGTAGGCGTATGCAGTACACCCAAAAACTTTGAGATATTTCAAATTTGGTCTCCTATTCATCCATAATTCATAGGGTGTGGTGCTTACCGATTTTGAAGGTAGCCGGTTCTGTAAGTGATTCGCGGTACATATGGCTTCCCCCTATAATTTGTGCGGGAGATTTGCTTCATTTAGCATACTTCTAACCATATCTAGTAGCGACTTATTCTTACGCTCTGCGACACCGTTTTGGCTTGGGTTAAATGGTACGGTGAGCTGATGATGAATCCCATTTTCTTTTAGATATTTTTCTATTTCGTTACCCGTATATTCACCACCGTTGTCCAATCTTATCTCAGTAGTCATTTTTCCAAATTTGTTTTTCACCATTGAGATGTACTCTTTCAATTTTTCTGAAGCTTCACTTTTATTTGCAATCAAATAAATTGCACAAAATCGCGTATAATCATCGATAAAAGTGACGAAGTATTTTTTCCCCCCAATTGTGGGTGTATTTATAGGGCCACATACATCAGAATGAACTAACTCGAGCCTTTTTGTAGCTCTATATGCACCTGATTTAGGAAATGGGGTCTCGCTGATTTTTGACTTGATGCATACCTCACATTTCGCATTATGTTTGCAGTTGTTGATTTTAATTCCCTCAACTAAGTCCTTTGATAACATGGACTTTATTGTGTCGTAGCTCCTATGCCCCATTCACCTATGCCACAAATCTATGCAATTTGCATTTGAGCAGTTGTAGGTAACATTTGCATAGTGCTTGTGATTTTCATCTTTATTAACATGTATTTCGTACAGGTTGTTTTTAAGTTTACCTTGAAGTATAATCTTGCCTTCATGAATTATGTCACATTTATCTTTTTCAAATTTGACTTTGCAACCGTTTTTAGTTGCCCTACTCACTGACAGCAGGTTAGTTTCTATGTCAGGAACGTATAGTATACGTCACGCAATATAACTTGTTTGTTTTTATTTTCGGTATGAATTATTACCTCTCCAGATCCACATGAAATCAGTTTATTACCATTAGCAACCGTGACATTTGTTTCATTATTATTTGTAATTTTGGTAAAAAATTCTTTTGAATTTACTATGTGGCTGGAACGCCTCTGTCCACTATAAAAGTGCCTTTATTTTCGGACTATTCGGTTAGTAAAGCAACACTGTTGTTTTCATTTACTGTGAGTTTTCTTTCTTCAGGTTCCGCATTTTTATGTAAATTATTTTCTTCATAAACTAGTGATGTTGAATTGTTTTTATTTTTATAGTGTCTGTTATTAGTGTAACTGTTGTTGTTTCTCGTTTCTAGAAACCAGCAGTCTTTATTTGAGTGGTTTTTCATTTTACAGTGTGAGCAGTACTTATTACTGCCTCTTTTCTGTTCTGAATGATTAAATTTACCTTGTGTTTTATATGCTTTATTGCTGTTTTCGGAATTTTCGCTATTATCTACTCTGCGAGTATATTCATCCGTAAGCTTGCTTTTTATAAATTGTACGGTTAACTCAGCTTCATCTCTGGCCTCCAGGGCAGTAACTAGGGTATCGTAGGATGGTGGCAACGAGCACAGCAGTAGTGCTGAAATGTGCGTCAGTTACATTTTCGGCAATGGCTGACAGTTTATCCACTATCTCTAAAACTTTTGTTATGTGGGCTGTCATATTGCCACCTTCAGTTAATTTTGTACTGTACAATTTTCGTAGCAAGTACAGCTTACTAGAGAGATTAGATCTCTCATGGATTTGTTTAAATGCGTCCCATGTTTGCCTAGCTGTATTTAAATTTTTGACATGCACTATTTGACTGTTGTCAATGGACAAATTTATTAAAGCCCTTGCTTTTCTGTCTTTCTTGGTCCAAGCATCGTTCAATGGAGTGGGGGCCTCTTCCGCAATAACTTCAATAAGTTCATCTCGAATCAATAGCATTTCGACCTTGAACCGCCAATTTGTATAATTGTTGGCGTTCAATTTTTCAATGGTCGTGCTATCTTTTGCAGAAGCCATAATGTTGCTAAGATTCATTTTATTTTTTCTAATAAATTATCCTATCGGATTACCAGATTTTTATTTTTATCAATTAGTGACGATGTTTTTATTGAGAATTTTTTTTTTTTCAGTCTCATAATCAATTTGATAGCAATATTTAAACTTTGCTATCCGTAATTGCGTGATGTTCGGTTTTATCCTCAATAAATAAATTATCTATTTCTCAATATAAAACAAAACATAGGTAAGATAAATTGGTCTTACCTTGTATTTATGTATATCCGTACATCATCTGGTAACACACGTCGGTAAGGGTAATTATTCCTTGATCTTCTCCTATATTTCTGATTTATCCACATCTAGTAATCGTGTGATGTTCATGTCATTTAAAAGACACATGTTTTTGGTGTGACTTGTAAAACTTAAATTTGTCCGGAAACTTTTAAATAGAAAGAAAAATTAATATTTAATAAAAGCTTTAAGATACATCTCTCTGTTGGAGAGTCTGGGATACAAGTGAAAAAAAGAGAAAACATGTATAAAATATTATCAGCAATAAAAAACAGGAAATTAGTGCCATAAATCAGAATAACAAATTATTTGTATCAATATTTATATTTATAGTAATTTAAAATAAGAGTCTATCAATGTCTATAGTTCTTGAGTATCGCGAAATGTTTATAATAAAATGTCTGTTTACGATTGTGCAATCACTTTTCACTTTCACTTCCTTCCTTCAGATCATAAACACTTTTAATAATTACTTTTATAAATCACATTTGACACATGAAAAACAATTTACTTAGCTTGATTGTTTTAATGTCCTTGTTTGGAAATTATATTTCACAATAGCTGTCAACACTTTAATGGTACATGAAACACGGATAAATGTACATAAAGGAAATTTTAAATGGTTATTCAGTTAGTCCATTTGCAGCTATTTTTCTTTCTTCCTTATAAAACAGAGTAAATTAAGCATGTTTTTAGAGACCGCGGGTTCTAGACGGGAATGAACTTTACCCAGGAATGGCAAAAGCCACGCCTCTGTAGGTGTAGGTATATAGTCTCATAAAATGACT
Source organism: Maratus speciosus (assembly GCA_963932465.1). Classification (NCBI taxonomy): domain Eukaryota; kingdom Metazoa; phylum Arthropoda; class Arachnida; order Araneae; family Salticidae; genus Maratus; species Maratus speciosus. The sequence continues at coordinate 641,071,180 of OZ010786.1, read as the reverse complement.
GTTTATTGGACGAAGGGGAAGCAGCGTTAAAAAATTCTGCACGCTTATTGGTGTTTTCCTTTTATATACCTACTTTGACGTCACATTGGTAAAGGCCAGCGCGTAAAGAGCGGAGCCCAATATTTTAATAATAAAAAAAATATTATTTTTGACCTGTTTCTTTTTTTAAATATGGTAGCAGCAATGGAAAAAAAAAAACATTATTTAAAATATCTATTAAGGATTTCTAAATTGTTTTCTAAACGTACAGTCGAGGAAAAAATTAAGGTAAACATCGCCTAACTCTGCAGCAATTTCTGGTAGTAGAAAGTTACTGATACCAAACGATTGAAAACAAAGTCTACTTTTAAATGATGTATATAAAATTTGCTTAGGGGGGCATCTACAAATCAAAACTAGACCAAACTTTGTTTCTTTCAATAGCAACACCCAATTTTGACACTATATTTTAAATCTTTTGTTCAAACTATCCCTATGCGAAATTTTATTTGGTTGATAAGTTTTTAAATTATAAACATTGAAAATTGAGAGATTCTAATGTTAAATTACATTTTCCTATTTTTATAAATATCTCCTGAAATTATAATTCTGTGATAATTTTTTGTGTGGTTATAATATTAAAAAACTCAAACACAAATACACCGAATTTGTAATTTTAAAAATTTTATAATATGAATTATGAAATTATTATTCGAAAAAAATATGAATTGCAACCTACAAATTTTTTTTATAGATTCATATTCATTATGTGTGCTTGATGTGAATTCTCCATTTCAAAATTTTCTTTCAAGTAGTTTTCAAATTATGCTTAAAATCGTCAAAATGATGGTTTAAGCATACTGTCTATGATGTGCAGAAAAGTATAAATTGAAAAAAATATATTACACTCATTTAATTGAAACACCTGGGCTGGCAATAGTCGAAACATATTAAGTGAGTGCAAGAAATATATTAATAGAAGTGACTTAGTCCTTCTGAATTCTGTAGCATTTCAACAATCGAGTACCGAACCTCAATTGGGATACAGCCCCTAAAATAGGTCCATTTTAAAATAATTCATTTCTTTGAAACTAATCATACGAATTTCATGAAAATTTGTATTTAGGCTAATTGTAGGATTTACGATTTATTTAGGGTGTCAAACTTGGATATTGCTATTGAAAAAACAAGCAAATTTTGGGTTCGTTTTGGTATGTAGAGGGCCCCCTAAGCAAATTTTATATACATCCTATAGAAGTAGACTTTATTTCCAATCGTTTGGTACCAGTAACTTCCTCCTACAATAATTTGTTACAGGGTTAGTAGGGGTGTTTACTTTTTTTCCCCACGATTGTTCAATCATAATTTATGATGAGCCGATAACTCAGTTACACACCAACATTTAAAGATAGGAAATATAGTGCATTTATTTGAATTTAGGATACAGTTGCAGTGATCCGCGGATTAAAAAAAAAAGGCACAACATCGCCCCTCTTAAGGCTGTTCTCCAATCCAAAGGGTCAACTTTCTGACATAAGTTTTAATTCATTTTTGTTCGGAAACACATGAAACTAGAAGGTGTTGTTATTCAGAAATCGAGCTGTTTTTTCCGTTTTCTTGTAAACGCAATGGATCTTTCATAAAATACTGTCAAAGTTGGCATTTTGAACTGAACTTCCGAACGAAAGAAGAAAATCCAGTTAATAAGGGGAGAAAAATGACGTGTCACGTGATCAAAATTGCTTATACCTCAATAGGTAATGGATGGATCAAAAAATGGAAAACACAGTTCGATTCCAAATCGCTTCCATGGTCAGGCTTTTCAATTTTATATCTTTCCGTTAAAAAATGAATTTGTCAATGTGTCAAAACGTTTTGCACTTGTTGAGCAGAGCAGTTGAGAACAGCCTTAAGTATTCAAAACTAAAATTGGACAAAAATACATACCGTATATACTCGCGTATAAGTCGAGGAATATCTGACAATTTTCGGTAAGAAAATTTGGGGGGTCGACTTATACGCGAGTCAGTTAAAAAAGCAAAAACCAAAACTTCGAATACTGCAAAATTATGGTTTTTTATGTGTATATGAATAAAAAAATAGTATATAAAATATACAAATAATAATAATTTATCATTTAAAAGAATTTCAATGATTTGTTTTTGTTTACTTACTACCTTTTCGCATTGGCAAGTGAAATCTTTGGCTTGATTTTGTGCAAAATTCAAGTAAAAAGTTAGGGGTCGACTTATACGCGGGATTTGATTTTTTTCCAGAATTTCCATTCGAAAGTTAGGGGATCGACTTATACGCGAGTATATACGGTAATTCTAATTGATAAATATAAATATAGTTCTTCCCATCGTCTTTACTCTTGTTGTGGAGAAACCTGTTTTACAGTGGAGTAAACTCTCTTTACTATGAACAGTATGTTAGTTAGACCAGTGTTGTCAAGCCGCGGTTAGAACATATCCTTGATTAAAGAAGACAAGTCGGAAATTGTACGTCAAACGTGGCAAATGAGGTGCGTTCATATACTCTAACTAGTTTTATAAATAGTCAGATCTGGGTGCCATAGCGGTTGCACTCTTATGCATCAATACAAAATTGATTACGATTCAATATACAGGGTGATTCAAAAAAGATGGGAAAAATTTTAAGAGGTGATAGTACACACTCAAACAAACATTTTGTATCAAAGAATGCATGGTCGAAAACTAGACGTAAAAAAGTTAGAGGGCGCCAAAAGTTATGTTCTTATACGAGGCAAAAACACACAATGAACGATTAAGTTAAGTTACGAAAACAAATTTAATGGCATTTGATTACAATAAGTGCTCAAAACATTGACCGGCAGCTGTTATGCACGCAGAACAACGGCGAAGAACAGATTGGCGAATTTTCTGAAACACACCAGGCACCACCGCGCTCGTCAAATATTTCATGTCTCGATTTTTTTTTTTTTTTTTTTTTTTTTTTTTTTTTTTTTTGTGGGGACAGCTAAAGGCTCTTGTGTTCGCTCTTGTGTATGAGACTCCCATTGAATCCGCAGAACTTGTCGCCAAGCTTTCGGCTGCTGTAGGGGAAGTTCGCGATATGCCTGGTGTGTTTCAGAAAATTCGCCAATCTGTTCTTCGCCGTTGTACTGCGTGCATAACAGCTGCCGGTCAATGTTTTGAGCACTTATTCTAATCAAATGCCATTAAATTTGTTTTCGTAACTTAACTTAATCGTTCATTGTGTGTTTTTGCCTCGTATAAGAACATAACTTTTGGCGCCCTCTAACTTTTTTACGTTTAGTTTTCGACCATGCATTCTTTGATACAAAATGTTTGTTTGGGTGTGCACTATCACCTCTTAAAATTTTTCACATCTTTTTTGAACCACCCTGTATATTAAATTCAGTCATACGGAAGTAATAGGACTCCCTCTTCAATAGGACGTCATCACCCTGGCAACCTAGAATCATGACCTATCATGGGACATCTTTGAATGAATAACGTAGGATAGGATTTAATAAGGATGAAGAAAACTTTTATTAGTATCTTTTTTAAAGTTTTGATTCGATTTTCATAAAATTTGACAGGACTCGACCCAATTCTACAGATTAACTCTCAAACTATTCGGTTGGGTAGTTTTTGCGCTGGGGACAGACGGACGGATCTGACGACGACTATTAGGGGCTGTGCATATATAACGTTATCACTTTTTTGGCAATTTTGAACCCCCCCCCCCCCACCCCGTAATGATATCGTTATCAATGTCTAAAAATTCTTTTCATTTTTGATTTTTTTTCTTCTGCTTGGAGTGATATACAAATAGGGTTACATTTATTTTTCGCATATTTCATTGATTCAAATGAAGAGAACTCAATAAAATATCACTATATATGAAATAACTTTTTATCAAATAACACTTAAAAGAAATAGTTACTATTTAAAAGTATTTTATAATAGCTTTTTGTTACATAATACATTCAACAGTAATAATGTTTTCTTGCACTTGACCCAGCACGGGGGGGGGGGGGGGTCGAAAGACAGAGCTTCTTATCACCAAAACAGGTGGACAACATTCTTTCTCTTTTATTTACTAGTAAACGCAGGTATCATTTGAAACATACTTCACATGCGGTTTCTCGAACAGCGAATTATATATACATACACATATTACAGAAGAAATGGGAAATTTGGAATTAAAAAATTTTATAATCATTTAATGATTTTAATAATAACTCTGTACTTTCATAAAAAATAGATAGCAGACTGAAAAAGATAACATTCTATTTTGATGTAAAGGCTAAGTTATAAATAAAAAGAGAAAATTTTGGTTGGATCAAAAATAATATCGATATCAAAAGACGAACCCCCCCCCCCTCCCCCTAGAGATATCTAACGATATCATTTGCCAGACTCCCCTCCCCCCTAAAATGATAACGTTATATATGCACAACCCCCTTAGGTTACGCGTATTTATATAATTACGAACGCACCTGAAAAAAAAAGGGAAAACTGCTATTTTTAACACTTTCTTCTAACATACTTGAGAATTGGATTAGTCTATCTGTCTGTCCGTGCTCTAACTCTCGTAAGTATACTCGGATTGAAGTGAAATTTATGAATGTTAATGACGTTTATTATAGCCTATTCGGCATTGAAAATGCAATTATAGCCCATTTATAGGGACATTCAAAAGAATTCCGATACATTACGGCCTGTTACACTATTTCGAACCTATCGAAATGGATATATGTCAGTGAGGTGCTCTACACGAGGCTTACTATACAGAGTGTCCGGTCTCAACGGTGTCCAATGGCTAATTCCTAAACCGTTAGTCATAGACATATAGTTCCAATTACAAAAATGTTTTAAATCAGGTAAAGAAATATTTTAAAAGCGATTTGGGTGAATAAAAATATTTCTTAAAAAATTACAAAATTTAAATTTTTATACGGCCCCCGGTCTTATAGGTTATATTTAGTAAAATTTTCCTTTTACACTGACAAGTAATACACAAAAAGTCCCGTTATTCTACGATTAAAATTGACCGAGTAATAGCTGTTTAAAGTTGGAGCATATTTTTTTCTGCAAATTGGGGGTCATTCACAAATTTAGTCGAAATATAATTACGTCAGATATATTAAAAAAAAAAGTTGAGAGTAAAATTAACATTGCAATATAAATTTGAAATCTTTAATCATTCTGACATATTAATGCAAAATATACAATTTGCAATAAACATTTAAGAAGAAAGAAAAAACAGAATTTTTGTTAAATAAAATTGTGCTAAATTAACAGCTTCAATACTTTACAAAATGATGCGTATTTTAAAATATTATTAGATTTCACTAGCCTGCAAAAGTTGGGTCATGTTTTTTATGTGATGTTTTTTAGCTTTTGATAATTGATTCTCATGTATTCTATACCGCTGAATCCGAAGTTGGCCTTCATTTTTAACCATCACATCAGGATTTTTTTACAAATTGCAAATTTCAAAGTTAAAAAGTTCAAAGTTAAAATTGAATCTCCTTCCCCATCTCATCGGACCACTCAGCTGTTTAGCTGTAAGAATCCCAGGATGAGCAAAAATATCGAATAAATTATTGAATAAAATAAAATAAAATAAAATAAAATAAAATAAAATAAAATAAAATAAAATAAAAAAGTTTTACATATGTTTTATAGTATGAGATTTTCGCTATATTTTAACTTACACATTTACGATTTACAAAAAAATTCTAACGTGATGGTTAAAAATGAAGGTCATTTTCAGATTCAGTGCTAAAAAGTACGTAAAAATCAATTATCAAAACTTAAAAAACACAACCATCTCCTCTACTTTTAGTATCCGATTTTTGTTATTCTTTAACTTTGACAATTTATGATTTACGAAATATCCTGATATGATTGTTAAAAATTAAGGTGATTTTCGGATTCAGTGCTAAAAAATACATGAAAGTTAAAAAACCCAACACAAGCAGTCTTGTATTATCTAATCTAAAACTTTTTTTTTAACTTCTTGGCGGTAATCTATCCGAATTATTTTGTGTTATCCTGTAAAATAAGTATAAAATGTAACCACCGAAGATAATAATAATAATCTAATAATCATAATAATATTAGATTGTTATCGGATTTGCGCCAGTATGTAAAATGTAATCTCGGTCGGATATTTGAAAGTTAGTTAAAGTTCGAGTACAAATTTTGAACTGGAAAAACATACATACGATCGTTGAAGTAACATAAAAACTTATAAAAATAACATAATTTTTGTTAAAAGAAATCATAAAAGAAACAGCCTCAAATCCTGACAAAATAAAACATATGTTATTTTAGCCAATCTGAAACTTAATAAATATTAACTTAATCGTAATACTTGTACGATTTTTTTCAAAGCGCAGATACACATGAAATAAGACCTTCGAATACTTTAAGCACTTCGTATGTGACTCCTCAAAGCCAAGTCGAACTCATTTGTTTTCAGAGCAGAAAAGTGGCATACGTCATGCATTTTTAAAGTTTCATAACTCGCTCAATTTTAGTGTTATATGAATGGTACTTTTTTTGTCTTACTTGCCAGTGTAATAGGAAAATTTTACTAAATATAACCTATAGGACCGGGGACCGTATAAAAATTTAAATTTCGTAATTTTTTAAAAAATGTTTTTATTGACCCAAATTGCTTTTAAAATACTTCTTTACCTGATTTAAAACATTTTTGTAATTGGAACTATATGTCTATGACTAACGGTTTAGGAATTAGCCATTGGACACCGTTGAGACCGGACACCCTGTATAGAACAGAGTGTGCATAAGCAATCATCATTTACAGAGACGCAGAAAAGAATTTAGTTACAGCACTTCTGTTAATAATAATTGCTGTAAGTGCATTTTTAAATTAAAGTAATTTTTTACCTATTACTGGGTGGTGTGTATAAATTCTTCAGATCCAATACAGGGCAGCACAAAAGATCTCTAGTACATTTCCATTTTTTGTCAGAAATGGCTGAAGGCAAATTTACAACCGTGCTATGCGTTTCCTAACTCCTCTAAATTTTAGCATCTGTAGATCCTATACAGGGCTACAAAAAAGAATTAGGATATTTTCCCTCCTATCTATTTTATAAAGGGCAAACGCATATGTGCCTAACGCTGCATCACTGAAAAAAATGGGTGCTTAAAATTGAGTAAAAAGTATTCAATTTTAAATGCGTCACGTACTCAAAATAGCTCCGATCCAAATGTACTCAAAATTGAGAAACACATGTACTCATTTTTGATTCCATGGTTGTGTTCAAATAGTAATCGTTATGTACTGCCCCCCTGAACCTACCTATTAAAGTAAAAATATACTGACATTTATTTTCCGTTCAAAATTATAAACAACAAACGTTTAATGGATTATTTATTAAGAAAAATATTAAAATTATTAGCAAGATACCCAAATCGAATATTTTTATGACAATAGCATTATTTGCAAGCACTCTTAAATTATTTCAAATGCTGTGTACAATTTAATATCTACATTAATAAACATCTTTTATGCCGCCATTAATGAAATAAACCATTGCAGCGTAAAAAAATATCGTTTTGTTGGTTTGTGTTATCAAATGTTGTGATATCAATGTTGTGATGCTTCAAAATTGAGAAAGCATAATGTTCATTTTTAATCCAGACATACTCAATTCGGTATGAGTGCATCAATTTACCCATTTTTGAGTACTTCATTTTTTCAGTGCGACGTCATTTTGAGAATGGCAACAGCAGGCGATTAAATGTAACTTTTATTGACTTTTATTGCAATTTTTAAATACCGCACATTTTCAATTTTTACACCGTCGAATAGAGAAAAAATGTACTTTCAAGTGCATTTTGCTTGAAATCTATATCGAAATTTGTTTGACAACTGTATCTCGCAATTCACTAATTTTTTATTATTTAAAAAATAATTTTCAAGCATGATTTTTTAAAATCTATATCTCTGTAACTTTCAGACAGACAATTACAAAAGATAAAACTGTTTGCACTAACATTAATATAAATAAAATAGTTCAGTATATGTTTCCGGCTTATATTCCATAACGAAATTAAAACTTTATCAATCCATTAATAAAATATAAATAAAGCACAAATTTAAGACAGGTAATCGAACCATGCTTAAACCACTGAAATGATCAGAATAACAAGTAAAAATTAAATTTAAAAAATCAAAAAACCCGATTGCGTAAAAAGCCATCTAATTAATTATTTCTCATCAATGTGAAACTATTTTTTATATTACTTACCTATTTTTTTTTTATTTACTTGTATTGACGACTTTTAAGGTGTGTTTGATGGTTAGTTCCTATCTATAAACACTGTTTTGATGAGGCCTGGGCCTCTATATGTCTATAGTCTATGAAGGTTAGAGTGGCACTAAAGCTAGAGATCCTACCTATACAATTTCCAGGTTGTTTAATATTTAAACGGAGCTTCTGACTGTAAAATAGCCAATGAAACATCGTCTTCAGTTTGAAAGACCTATCCAATGATAGGCCACTCAGTAGGGTGCATAAATTTTTTTTGTCTCTATCGCCATTTTGAATTTATAAAAAAAAAAAAACCCTAACCTATAACCATTGGACGGTTAAGACGAATCGATAGAGACCTCATTCATTAAAATCCATCCAGGCGTTGGGATGTTTCGAGGGTATAAAGAAATCCACATACCCAGATACGCGTGAAACACATAACTCTTCTTGGCAGTCGGGTAAAAAAAGGATGGCGATCTTTTGCGATTTCTTCGGCTGTTAACCCTTAAATGCCGGGTGTTGCTTTTCGGCAACATACCCAATTTAGGCTCTAAAATACTATTAGAATAATATTGAAGCTGTAATGCCTAATGTTGCCAATAAAATACAATCTGAAAATGTCATTAAATCGATTTTCAATATGTAGATGGCAAGACTTGTGCTGTTTAAGAATAAAGATAGATTTATTTTTTTCAATTGTTGCTACTTGTTCTTTTTGTTTTGTTTGGAAGCTTGCGAAATAACCTATTTTGTTCTAAAGTGCGCAAGTAAAATTTATTTCTTATTATAGTTCCTAACATTCTTGTGTGTTTAATATTATAGAATTTTATCAAGGAAAATTATTTTTTCAATTAAACACCAGTATTGCCGATTAGTAACAAAATGTTTTTTATCCGTAAACTATACTTAAAACAAAATATGATTTTTTTAAGTATTTTTCCCATGATTTATTTAAAAAATGAAAGCCGAAAAACATTATTACAATGATTTTTGAATAATCAAGCATTTAAGGGTTAAATCCTGGCACAAGGCCAATACGAAAGTATCGCTTTTAATAAATTTCAAAATTTTATTCGAATCCATAATTGCTGTTTTTCACATAAAAATGGTAGTTGGTATTGTTAGTGAACAATCTAAAAAATATATAAATTAAATGCAAAGTATCTATTATGAGTTTTCCGACTAAATAAGATATATGTATTGTATGGTTTCAACCTATATTCTGTAACTCCGGAAGCCCGGGTTGAAAATCCTTGTTGATAGATGTGTCATGCGTTTTCTAAATTAGACATCGTATTTCCCCTTATTAAACGGTGAATGTTTAATTGATCTGGAAGTGATGGAAAGTGTTTCATAATCTATGCATGACGCATGATTTTTCGTTCTTGTTTATAAACGAATTTGGTACCAAAAGATTTAATTCGAGAAATTTAAGCTGCGGCTGTAGAAAAAGATGTCATAATCGGAAATGGTGTAACAAGACTGACGTCTATTTGCAGCATTGCGTCTGATGCACTATCCAGCTGGTAATACACGATTTTAAATATTGAGAGCACACGTGCGTTGGAATCAGTTACTTTATATTCTATATAGTTCTGCGTCAATCTGTGTTTTTCTATTTGTAGTGCCAGAAAATGCCAAAAATTCATAAAATTAAAAGTATCATAACTCGGCAAATTTGTATTTTTCTAAGCTTAACTTATAGAACCCAGGTACCGTATAGAGGTCTGCACGGGCCGGAATTTCCAGGCGCGGTTCGGGCCCGGCATAGCCCGTTTATATTTTCGAGGTTCACGGACCGGCCCGTGGAAAGGTCAATGTAAACAGGCCCGGCCCTTGAAAAAATCAAAGGCTTCAGATCCGACTCAATTTCCACAAAAAATTCGATTTTGCTTAATATACAATGAACATTATTTTCTAGAATTATACTGCATACATATTTATGAAAATTTAGCAATATATTTTAGATTATTATACGTTTGAAAGCCAGAGCATACAGAGTAGGTAATTATTTAAAATTAATCCTAAAGAATTAATAATTATTTAGACTCATTAGACTCTTACATTCAAATAAAAAATCCTCAAAAACATTAATGTGTTCAGAATAAAGACAAAATATCGTTAATAACATCATAGCTTTTGAAGCTTTTATAACCATAAAACCCCCCAAGATTTTTTACAATAGTTCACTGTAATTTATTAAGTTATATTTCTAAATATAGTGATAATAAAGTTCATTATCACTTTACAAAATAAATTGGTTGCCCGATTCGTCCTGGGAACAATAAAGTCCTCTGGATGAAACAGCATCGAAAAACTGGCGATAAACAACCACTAAATAATAAAACTTTGTATAAATCACCCTAAATATATAAAAACACACAGGGCGCGTTTCGTGCTGGAAATTTTAACAATCCGTCACCAGCCGAAACAAACAAGTGTCCATAAGAGGACAACTGTTCTCTGTACGCGTCCTGTGTGTTAGCCCCCGTTACGGTATGCTATTTCTTTCTCCCAGCTTATTTTGTGTCGTCATCAAAAAATAACATTACCTTATAGAAGACAGCCGTAAAACAAAGCAGTACGATTAAATACTCTGTAGCATTTTTTAAAACTTCTAAGCATCGCACAATTTCAATTTTTATATCATCGTATTGGGAAAAAAAAAAGTACTTTTAAATGCAATTTGTTTGAAAACTACATCTATATTTATTTTTGAAATATTAATTTTTTTCTAGTTTTTGGAGCCATTTGTTTAATATTGGCTACGGAAGTACTCCATTTCTGTAAAAAGTAAAGGAAAAATAATTGTAAAATATTAATTATATATTTTTGTTTCCATTTTTTCATAACAACCGAAAGAAAATGTAATTAAAATACATGCTATTTTGAAAAAAATATAAACGAATGATTTCTGTTAAAACAGGGAGCTATTATAAACTATATTTAATTTTAAGTATCTATATTAATGTTACAAACAAATGAAGGCCTATGAATCATTAGACAACCGTTTTTTCTGATTGAGTTTCTTTAATGACGGCATCATTTAGCTGCAATTGTGTATTATTTCGCGATAGTGACGCAGGGCCTAAACTAGCCTTTTTTGCACCCGGGGCAAAAGTATATTTACAGAGAGAATTTTACTAATTTTATAATAGACGACTTATTTTAAAATTTAAAATATGTAATCATAAAATATGTAATACCGAACTACGTAATCTACAGTGGCGGATCCGAGGGGGAGGTCCCTCTGAACATCAACAAAAATATTCTAAAGATCATTTTTAAATTGACATATTCAGTAGAGTCCCGATTATCCGAGCCCCGCCTAACCGAATTTCCGCTTTCACCGAGTTATTTTCTTCCGATGGACTGATGGCTTCCATTATTATGAAACAGCCATTATAAATGAAGTGTTAGGTGAAGATGAAAGAGCAGTCGTAAAAAGTTAGAACTCTGATTTTCTGGTCCGAATGGGAGGGGAAAATGGCCATAATTTTTTTTGCAAAAAAAAAAAAAAAATTATGGCCATTTCTTTTTTTTTACTTACAATAATTTTTTCCCATTGAACTTAATGTAACGGTCAAATTTTGATTGTCCCTGTCATTAAACTATATATCCGAGTTCCATAAAATTTGAAATGACTCGACAGAATTTTGCAACAATAATATATTTAAAATTTCAGACCATTCGGTTGGGTAGTTTTTGCTCTATGCGGACGGACAGACGGACTGAATGACGACTATAGGTGCTACGTATTTATATAATTACGAACGCACCTAAAAATTATTTGAAAATGTGTCCCGGACCCCCTTAAACTGCCGTTCCGTTGGAAATTTTGCCTTCATTTTGCCAGTCCGCTGGCCTGGCCGGCTATAAGCTTAGAACCAAGCCCGGGTCCGTGCAGTAACATATAAAAAATTAAAGTTATCAGCTCTTTTAAAACTAACCATTTTGATTAAATGGATTTTTGCAGGACGAAGAACAGCATTTGAAACATTTTTCTAATTGAAGCTGAAATCTAAAATGGAGTTGCTTCTCTCCTAACAGCATCCGTTTCGGAGTTAGCGGTCAATGATAAGTAGGGAGACCCTGTTACAATATTATGGATAATGGAAATGATGATATAAATCGTTATTCGACTATTGCCTAAACAATGCAAAAAAATATAAATGCTTCTTAATCTAGGAAAATATACATACTATAACCACGAACGAAAATATACAATAATCTCTTCCGAGTCACTCATACGGTTCTTAAAAGTGTTCCTTATTTATCTCTAGAAAATCTAAAAATAAATATCTATTCTGGATTTAAAGAAGCATTTATAAAAAACAAAATTTCTTTCGCTGCCACTGATTTTCGGAAGCGTTTTCAGAGTGTATTCATCCGTTTTCTCAATCCGGAATATCGGTTTTTCGGATCCTATCTATTCTCAAGATCATTTTCTTCCATAGACCATGATGTAACGAAATATTTTTGATTGCCCCTGTAAATGAACTATAAGTGCTACACACTTCATTTTCGATACCGAAGATGCCAGGGTAAACCTAAATAACATATACCTATTACATGGCACTCCGACTATACTGGGTGGTTCAAAACCATATGTCAAAAATGTAAAGGCAGGTAGAGGGGACCTAAATAAACAGATTTATATAGTAGGAATGTGGGTGCGGAAATGCAGTGTTCTGGCAGTAGAGCGCGCTGTTGAGTTCGGCAGATGAAAGCGCTTCGCTGATTTGAATTGTCATTCCCCGCAGTGATTTCGAGCAACATGCATCATTACACCCATATGGAGCTTGCCGACGTGCCTTTTATGCATGGGGCTGCACAAGGAAATGGCTCACACACACTGCACGTCTAACAGCTCTCCCTGTAAATGAACTATCTATTTTCATGTTCAACGAACATATTTTACAGATACACATGATACATGAACTTCTTTAACATTAATATTATTTTGTTACTCTTGCATGCGTATAAATTCAGTGACGTAGCTGAAAATTTTTAATTAAGACTTGATAGCATCCAAAAAACCGATATTGAAATTCGACAAAATGGATACTCTGAAAACGACTCAGAAGCGTTTCCGAAATTCAGCGACAGTAAAAGAAACTTTGTTTTCATAAATGCTTCTTTAAATCTCGAAAGTAGATTGGTTTTTAAGGTTTCTAAAGAAAGGTTTTCGGAACCGTGGGTAAGTCGGAAGAGGTTATTGTATATTTCCGTTCGTGGTTACATTATATTTACCTTGATTACTAAACATCTGTCTTGTTAGCACTTTCCAATATAGTTGAAAGTGTTTATGGATTGGGTTTGTCTGCCCATCTGTTAGCCTGTGCTCTAACTCGTGTAAATATAGGGTGGTTCAGAACTGTTCATGGTTGGCGAACCTTTCTATAGCAGCGTGCCAGTTTTTTTTTCCAAAAATATTTTATATGACCTTGACGTGCCAACAAATTTAATGGATTGAAAAATCATGAATAAAAATCACTTATTAAGATTTTTTGAAAATGGATAACGTACAGGTGAGGTATAATAATCATAAAAACTATTACATTTTAGAAATTATTTTAAAATATATATGTGATTAATTGCGTTGTTGCATCTTGGAAGAAAAATAATTAATATCAGGTTCATACTCAGTTAATTTCAACAGAATACAAAGTGAGCTGGGTTTATCTGACAACTGCTTTTCATTTAATTTTTTGTATTATTCATTTTAGATAATAATGACCTTGCGGACATAGATGGATGGGAAAATTATTAAAAGAGCAAACGCCAGTTTCTTTAAATAGCTCTAAAATTAATTTCTAAGAGGCCATAATTTTATCACTAGTACCCTTTCCTAATGTGGTAATTTACAGTATTTTAAAAAAAGCCGCAATTAAAATTCTTCAGTTTCCAATTAATCGAATTTTGACGAGATCAGATCATCTAAAGTTTGTATATTTTGTGCAATATCACTGGATATTTGATTTAGAGCCACAAGTAACAACGTGCCAAAATTATATTTTCGCGTGCCACTTTTGGCACGCGTGCCATAGGTTCGCCGTCCCTGCTGTATGTCAAAAATGTAAAGGCAGGTAGAGGGGACCTAAATAAGCAGAGTTCGCTGTTGAGTTCACTGGATAAAAGCATTTCGCTGGCATGAACAGTCATTCTCCCCACGGATTTCTAGCAGCATGCTTTGTTACACGAATGCAGAGCTTGCTGAGATGCATTTCATGTATGGGGCTGCGCAAGGAAACGCAGCGGCTGCTCAGAGGATGTACATGGAACGATTCCCGGCTAGGAATCTGCTGGATCGCCGAACATTTGAGCGTTTTCGTGGGGAGTTGTGAGCGAGTTAGATCGTTTTATGCTTCGATGCGTGATACGGGCACTGGAAGATATCGCAGAATTCTTGCTGCGAAAGAAGCAGTATTACGCACCGTAGAGGATAGTCCGTCAACAGGCTCGAGAGCTGTTAGACGTGCAGTGTGTGTGAGCCATTTCCTTGTGCAGCCCCATACATAAAATGCATGTCGGTGAGCTCCGCATTGATGTAACGATGCATGTTGCTCGAAATCCGTGACGGAATGACGATTCAAGCTAGCGAAGCGCTTTCATCTGCCGAACTCAACAGCGCGCTCTACTGCCAGAACACTGCATTTCCGCACCCACATTCCTATATAAATCTGTTTATTTAGGTCCCCTCTACCTGCCTTTACATTTTTGACATATGGTTCTGAACCACCCAGTATAGTCGGAGTGCCATGTAATAGGTATATGTTATTTAGGTTTACCCTGGCATCTTCGGTATCGAAAATGAAGTGTGTAGCACTTATAGTTCATTTACAGGGGCAATCAAAAATATTTCGTTACATCATGGTCTATGGAAGAAAATGATGCTTTCATACTCTGTTTATTTTTTTACATTTTTTTATATTATATAAGGGAGATGGAACTTTGCCCTCCCCCCCCACCCCCTCAACTTCCCCTCATTTCATAATCGTAACTCTCTAGAATTTCCAATATTGTATCTGTTATCTAAAATAATAAAAATGTTTTCGTAATGATGACATTAATTATTAGCGTGAACGGTTAACTATTCTCATAAATATTTTGTTAATTATTGAGTCCAACTTTTCTGAAAAGGACTACTTCAGCATCTCCCATAGTTTTTGAATTGCTATGCCACCGCATAAAAGGAGTTGCATACTCATCATATAGATGTACTTTTTCGTTCAAAACAGCTTTTCTTTTTGCTCGTTTTTGGCACATTTTATCTCTGAAATATCATGATAAAAAAATGAACGATAGTCTTTGTTAAAAAGAATGACGTTGAATCTGCCGGCTGCCAGCACAAGTGTTTTCTGTTGTGTCATTGATTAGCAACAACTTACATTCAAAATTTAAATGAAATAATGCGTTATATAATCCATGCAGTCTGCGATTTTTCTAAAAAAATATGCTACAACTATTCATTATCATGTAAAAACCATATAATACTGTATGCGTATTATTGATGACAATCGCATCCTTTGAATATCAAAATTTAATTGATGAACTGAAATCACATGAATTATATTTCGTGAAAAAATATTTACAGAGTTTTGGATGAAAAATGGAAGAAAAATAATTTCCATTCATGGATTTTTAGAGATTTTCTAGTATTACATACCTATACATTCACGCGCTTCCGTTCCAAAATTCATGTGCTAAAAACACATTTGAAAGGAGTTAAGGCTTCTTAATACACGGTTCTGTTACAAAAGCCCCAAAAGTTTATACATATAAACGATACTTAAAAAATTGAGGAATAAGTGGTGAGATTTGTGATAGTAATCCCATTTGGTCTGACAAAGTTACAAATGACAAGTCCATAAGTCCATGATGTTTATAAAGCTGAAAATTATCCGCGGCATCTTCATAAGAAAACCATAAATGTTAATGGTAATTATACGGAAGAACTTTCAATACAGATCCAGTACAAAATATGCCTTCTTTATAAAGTTTTCGTATAACCTTATATAATACCTTTCGTAATAACCTTAAATTCCTTAACTTCGTACATTTTCCTTCTTTCTTTCATCCCCTCCCTTTTTTTAAAGTATTACATGAAGCAGGAAGGTTGTTCTGCCATGCTGAATAAAGTTTTTATATGCCAACAAGTCAAGTGCTTACATTTGATATGTTGATAGAAATCCTTCTCTACTATACTATACTAAATACACCCATAACGTGTTTCTGAAAATTATAAATATAAAAATTTATGCGTGATGGGCTTGGCGGCCATCTTGAAAAAAAAATTATACAAAATTGTAAAATGTTAGTTTCAATAACAGTTATCTCAATTTTAACTACGCCCTTGAGTGCCTAGAAAGTTATGTAAAATATAGAAATATGACTGACAAGCCCGTCATGCATAATTTTTTTTTTTTTTAATTTTTCGTTTTCAGAAACATGTGATGATGTACTTAAGACACAGGCACTTGATTTATTTACGTATGAAAAATAAGTTCATATAAAATGTTAAATGAGTACCAGATTGTATTCTTGGAAAGTTGATATGATCCCATTTTTAGGTGCGTTCGTAATTATATAAATACGTAGCACCTATAGTCGTCGTTCAGTCCGTCCGTCTGTCCGTCCGTCCGTCCGCATATAACAGAGCAAAAACTACCCAACCGAATGGTCTGAAATTTTAAATATATGATTGTTGCAAAATTTTGTCGAGCCATTTCAAATTTTATGAAAATCGGATGTATAGTTTAATGACAGGGACAGTCAAAAGTTTTTCTTGACATTACGGCCAATGGGGAAAATTATTGCAAGTGCATTTTAATGATGTTACAGCCCTCCGAATGGTCTGAAATTTTAAATATATAATTGTTGCACAATTTTGTCGAGCCATTTCAAATTTTATGAAAATCAAATGTATAGTTTAATTACAGGGACAATCAAAAGTTTTTTTTTACATTACGGCCAATGGGAAAAATTATTGCAAGTGCATTTTAATGATGTTACAGCATTCCGAAAGGTCTGAAATTTTAAATATATAATTGTTGGAAAATTTTGTCGAGCCATTTCAAATTTTATGAAAATCGGATATATAGTTTAATAACAGGGACAGTCAAAAATTTTCCGTTTCATTACGGGGAATGGGAAAAAAATTATTGCAGTGCATTTTAATGATGTTACAGACTATGCACTTATGAAGTGCAAAAAAATATACATTCAGTACAATATGGGGTGCAAAAAATAATTATAAAACTAGCTATAGCACGAACGCACCTCATTTGCCACGTTTGACGAGCAATTTCCAACTTGTTTAGATACAACTTTCATTCAATTTTTTTGAAAGATCCATTTTTTGTTTTGTTTTGTTCTTTTTAATAGTTGTTTTTGTGGATTTTAGTATACAGTTACAGTAAAGTACCGTTACGCATGTGTAAGATCAAAATAAATACAAGGGATCTAAAAGTTTTTTTTTTTTTTTTTTTTTTTTTTTAAATCATGCGTTTTGATTATAATTTTTTATGTTACATGAAAGGTATCAATACTTAACATAAACTATATCCTGAAAATCTGCGACTGAAAAAAAAAATCCATTTAAATTAATTAATAAAAGGTAAATTTGATTAAATTTATCCTCCTTTCATTGAATCATTCCCTATGTCTGGAAATTCAAGAGTGATAATTTATTAAAATGAAAGTTAAACTACCACTAGTGATTTTATTTCATTTCGTAATTTCAAAAATTTAAATCAGCTGTTTTCAGTGCGGTCATCTGTAATTTTTAAAAATCATCTAGAATTTTAATTATTCGTATTAAGCGTTAAACTTGGGTATAATACCAGATTTTTGTTATAACGATGTGGTGGTCCCTTCGTTCTTCTCATATCGTTTATGCCTGAATTCGAATGTACATAATTAACGAAATACAATTAAAATACACAAAATACGGCGAAAATGTACAATTTGTCACAATAAATTTAAGTGGTGTTTACACTACTCCCCCCACCCCCCGAAAATTGAGCGCATGCGCCGTTCAAAAATAAGAGAATCAACATTAGAAACTGTTAATGGAAATTGCAATTAGTGCCTCCAAGCCTATTTTTCTGCAGGAAATACGGTATATTCTAAATTAAGAATTGTTTCGCGTTTTATCATTAACTTTTCCTCAGCAAAAAGTTCTTAAATTTCCTCAATTGTAGGAACTCATTCTTTCAGCATTACAGTCACATAATATATGTTAGATACTTAGTGTTTTAGATATCTGCAGCTTGCACGAGCCGTAAATTTCAGCTATTGGCAAAAGCAAATGAAACCAGGCCCGACTCAATTTCTGCAAGAAATGCAGATTTTTCAGAAACAGGACTATCCTGCAATTAAGATTTTTTTAAATGAATGTTGCATGCATATATTTAGGCAGAAATTTTAAAGCACAACATTTTTCAGATAATATTTCCATAAGCTAACGAATGTGGAATAACAACATTGATGATTACTTATCGAGACAAGTACCTTCCAATTAAAAAAAAGAAAAAAAAAAAAAAGAAAGAAAGAATTATAATAATGCAGTTTAGAATGAAAGAAAATCAGGTTTAAAAAACAAAAATCTCAATTTCGAAGCTCTCTCTAAAAAAAAAGGTGGATTTTTAAAATATTGTCTCGGTAATTTTTTAAACCGAAATAATTTTCGAACGATTCCGTTAAATAAATGTAAAATTTTACTATTATTTTCGAAAGAAGGAAAAAAAAAAAAAAATAGCGGATAGGCACGACTTGGAAACACCGTTCAGGTACGACTTGATGGGCTTCGGGTTAGTCTCAGTGTTGAATTCAGGGGGTGACCCGGGAGGAAATTCCTCCACGGAGCAATGAGGTGTCCCCCTCGGAAGATTTGAAATTTTGTGTTTTCAATGGTCAAAAAGTGCAATTCACCCCCCCCTCTCCACGTAATTCTATAATGTTCCCCCGGAGCCACAGAAATCCCCCCCTCCCCGGAGAAATGCGTCTGAATTCAACTCTGGTCAGGCCCGTGTTAGGCACTCTAATGTACATGTTTTTTTTTTTTTCTTTTCTTTTAATTCAAGAATTTTATTTGGAGGGAGGAATTATAACTATGGTGATTTTTCAAAAAATGCAGGCGTTTTTAATCCGACGTATAAAAAAACACCCAACTTTATCACTACATAAAGAAAAAAATGTTATCGAATATCAACATCTTAAGAATTATCTATATCAGCGTTTTTATGAATTGTTCAAAGATAAATGCTTGTGAGTAGATAATTATTCGCTGCTCTCCTAAACAGATGCTGTGATATGTGATAAGATAGTTGCAGTTTTCTGTTCTTTTATCGTTTCTTTTTTTTATATACATGAGGAAAGAAAAAAAAACTTTACCTATTTGCGTATCTGTTAAAGATTCTTATTGCATTCAGGGTCATGGGCATCGTCAGAACAAAATCCAGGGAGGAGCAAGATTTTGAAGAAAGTGTGTCTGTAGTTCGCTGACAAAAATGCTGCGTTTTCTTTTCTTTTTCTTACTTTTTAGCCCCGATATGCTATTTATTTCAGGCAACAGTTAACCCTTTATCTACTGACGGTACTTATAAGTACCATTAAAATAACTTGTCACAAAATTCACTTAATACATCGATCAGTAGTAAAGTAATACAGTTTAGAATGAGTTATAGATACATTACTTTATTTTGTTCCAAAAGCATTATGGGTTACACAAAACAAAAGTATTTTTAAAAGGATGATTTCTTTTGCCTTTGCATATTTTCAGCTTTCTTGGCGTTGGAGGATTTTTCAATTCGGAAATATTTCTATTGTAAGAACATTATATTTGTACATTTCCTAATTCTGCAAAATACTAAGAAACATATTTAAAATAAAAGATTTGAGTGGGGTTATAAATAGTGCACAAAATCCCTATAAATTCAAATTTAATGAATCCTTCTAAATCCTTCTAAAATTTATTAAATGATTATGTAAATCTTCTAATGTACTTTAAACAATTCACGAAAAATGCTTTAGAAGATAAAATTTTCATGAATTCATAATTCAGTATTTAAAGGGTTAAATACTGATAACCTCTGCAGTCTGATACCTTTGAACTCTACTGTAATTTTTTTAACTTCTAAGCCTCGCACATTTTCAAATTTTACAGCTTCGTATGACAACCTTTGTTGCCTATCGGTTTTTCTCGACTTTGATTGGTTAAGCGATAATATTGGCTAAAAAATCGGTGATTTTGGTTGGTTAGTGAAAATTGGTGGGCACGTGGTTGAAACTGATCTAATCTTAGAATAATTTGTCGCTGACACTCGCAAATTATCCACAGAACACATTTTGTACAAAAAAGATTCTTTACGATCATATCATATGATTTGAATAATGGCACTTTTTTTCTGAAGTAGTGTCTGTGATCTCTACAAAGTGATCTTATCGCACTACTCCTACGTTACATTTTTCAAAATGTAACTCGTTAAACTACAAACTACTAAAAAAAGTAGCGACTGTGGTTTCGCTGCTTATAAGGCCCACTTTCAACTATTGGGCTCAACAGATTATATTTTCTGTGCCATAATTGATGTGTTTACATGACGAGCTACATATTTTATTAGATTTACGTTATTAGAGCTGTAAAGTCTTCCAGTAATTAGTAATTAATTTAACAGAACTGTGCCCGAATTTAGACTTTACAACGAATTACAGTTTCCCACGGGGAGAGAACAATGTGTCTTGCATGGACAATGAGCAGGCATCGCAAAGTATTTTTTTTCTATGCCTCTTGAAAAATTCGCCACTAAAAATTCGTCACGGTACATCCTTTATAGATGGCTTTCTCCTCTGGTTGACCCTCTCTTGCCAAAGTTTCAGCCGCGCAGTAGACGTCCGGTGGCATCACTGGCATCTTAAAGACAACAAAGAACTTCAAGCAACATTAAAAAGGCACCTCGTAGTGACTGGAAGTGACGTAATAGTGGACGCGCACGCTATCCCCTTTTCCCCCGGAGGGATAGAATGCAGAAGAGAGAAGAGAGGTAGAGTCGGAGAGGTTTGGAAGTGTTAGGTGGATTTTGTAGACAGCGGCAAGCTGGCAATTTCCATTCCTGGAAGAGACATCCTGTCACTTGAATAAGTAGAACTCCGTAATTTCACTGGACATAGTGGTGTAATTGGACCTTCCAATTAAGATCGACGACCAACCCAGCTTTTCGATATTCTTGTATAATTACTCTGAGATCATTTAACCTAGAAATAAAATTGGCTTAGTTTATAAATTTGAATAATTTTTTGTCCAAGACTACCAATCATTAATAAGGACATGAAATCGCTACAGAGCATTAGTTAGGAAATTCAGGCCGTATCTTCTCAGCTGCCACATTTTTCAGCTCTTCGATACCACGGTTTTTATTTTTGAGTACTACTATGTTTGAATAGTAATCACCTTGCCTAACCGTAGAATTTCTGAATTAAATAAGGCGAATATTACTATTTGGATATACTGGAAAATTAAAATGTGGTTACAGGACGAGGACACTCGTCCTGAAAAGATTAAACACCTTTAAAGCCATGTTCAGTATTATTTGGATTACACACATTAACTACAACATTTCTGGGATTTTATATGATCATCTTCTACACTCTCACAAATACTTTCTTCAATTCACGGAAATATTCCTGGCAGCAGAGCTACCGGAATATTTCCGTTATTTGAAGAATTTCCGTTTATTTTTCTCTGGGACAAGAGAGAAAATATTTCCCAATCGAAGAAAATTCCGTCCTTTTATTTTCGTTGAATAGGAGAGAAACTGTCCGTAGTTTGGAAAAAAGTTTCTAAAAAAGCACCTCTCTCTTTAGCGCCTGGGACCGGAATGATACGAATCCAGTATCTTAACCACTGAGCCCGCGACCACTTGCTAGTGATCGAGTTTAACCCTTTATGTGCTGAATTATGAATTCATGGAAATTTTATCTTCTAAAGCATTTTTCGTGAATTGTTTAAACTACATTAGACGATTTACCTAATTATTTAATAAATTTTAGAAGGATTGGAAGATTTAGAAGGATTCATTAAATTTGAATTTATAGGGATTTTGTGCACTATTTATAACCCCACTCAAATCTTTTATTTTAAATATTTTTCTTAGTATTTTGTAGTATTAGGAAATGTACACATATAATGTTCTTACAATAGAAATATTTCCGAATTGAACCCCCCCCCCCCCCCAAACTCCAAAAATGCTGGAAAAATGCAAAGGCAAAAGAAATCATCCTTTTAAAAATATTTTTGTTTTGTGCAACACATAATGCTTTTGGAAGAAGAAGATAAAGTAATGTATCTATAACTCATTCTAAACTGTATTACAACTAATCGATGTATTAAACGAATTTTATAACCAGTTATTTTAATGGTACTTATAAGTACCGTCAATAGATAAAGGGTTAAATGAAGATATGGTAAGGGTTAGATAAGACTTGATAAATTTCTTGTTTAGAATGCTCGCAAATTTAAACTTTATTGCGGGGAGATTTCGTCGTTATGAGATACTGGTTGGTGCTTTAACACTTATAGAATAATAGAGGATAAAAATGTGAATTACACATATTTTTAATAGGACATAATTTGATTGATAGATGTAACATATGAATATTATATTTTTAATTAAATTCGAGAAGAAATGTTTGCTTTTTTGTGTAAAATCGATTTTTTAAAGTTAATTGAACTACTAATATATATATTTTAATGTGTTCGTTTAGAATATATTTTAAATGCGAATACTTTTTCTCTAAAAAAAATATTGCGAATAATTTTAAATGAATGAGAAAATTGTTACTTTATTAAATTCGAAAGCATTGTTTTAAAATAAATTAGATTTTTTTTTTTTTTTTAATTTTCGGTTTTTCATTTTAAAAATAAATCCCACCTTTAGTAATAACAGAGGCAATACACATGCGTGCAAGGAATAGACTGAATTTTCCCCTATTTTTGGGGAAGAATGAACGGAAAAGCATGTTTTCTAGGAGTGCGGAAATTATTTGTTTAAAAATGAGGAATAGTGTAAAACGTGTCACGCTACGGTTTTTGTACTGCAGAATATTAGGGCTCTGGTACTTTTTTGTTAGAAATTAAGCCCTGCATATAATAAGATCTAATAAATGAATAGAGCAAACACAATAATATAAGGATTGGGGAATTTTCAGAAAAGTCAAGGATTTCTTTGTATCAACTAGCAAAACACAACTCACAGCGCTGTTCCGATGGGCTTCGGTGCGCCGCATTTATAAGCTCCGGTGAGTTCCAACTAATATTTAAATATTATCTAAAAATAAAGAAATACTTGTACTATAGCTAGCGCAAATTTAGCACCGTGTGGAGCTAAAAAGTTGATTAATATAAGAATATTATAAAAACACAAACAAAAAGCAGCGTGTAAAGATAACACGACCACCAATAAAAACGGCAGATACAGTTGCAGTTATTCTGGCATTCCTCGTCGCCTTTCAGAAACCATTGAGGCAAAAAACATCGAGTCTAGACTTGCAAGTGCTAGGTAGAAGTATGCGACATGGTACTGTTGTGCCTGAATGAGATATTGTGGCAACCGATTATTCCAATAATGCTTTTAAAAATGCTAAAAAAATTAATCCTATTAATGTTGACCAATAAATATCGATCGCAGTGAGATCTGCAACGTTTTCTCAATTCAGTCATGCAGTGTTTACGTTTAAGTTACCAGATGTCGCTACGATCGACATCTATCGTTCAGCATCGTTGAATAATTATCGGATTCAATTTTTTAGTACTTTTTGAATGGCCCGTTGCCACACTATATCTGTGCGTCACATATGTAAGTACTTTGGCAGTAAAGAACGCAAATGATTGGAGATTGGAGGGAAATTTAGGCTTTGGTTTATTGAAAGCGCTGTTCCGCTTAGCTCCGGAGTGCATTACGTATGAGCCCCAGTGAATTTCGACCAGTATTTAAATATTCACTAAAAACAAAGTACCAGACAAGTACCAGAGCGGAGCTCCGGCGCAAATTAAGTCCCCACCCCCTGTATTCATCACTGTAAAGTTTTGGCGTGATTAAATAATTAATTAACAGAACTATGCCTGTACCAAGACTTCACAAGCATTCATTTTTAATGGACAATATGAAAATATCTCCAGGCATCCTAGTTCCAATGTCTCGTGGCGTTAGCGTTTCTCCAAGGTCCATCCCTTATGGATCGTTTTCTCCTTCAGGCGACCTCCTGGGGGAGAGAGTTTCAGCATCTCGCAGACTCGGAATGGCAACTGGCGCCAGCGGAGAAACAAAGAGGCTTCAATGAGAACGCGAGGACTTGGCCGATTGGAGTAGAAAGATGCTCTTCGTTTTGAGGACGGAAACAGAGGATGGAAATGAGGAGAGATATATTTAGAGAGAGAGGACGCCTGGAATTTTCGCAGGCGGCATAGGCCGGCGAAATCCCTAGATCCTAGAGACTTTGAACCACTAAAAATTAGCGCCGAGACTTTTGGTGAACGTGATCTTAAATACTCGCAGACGACCCCGGCCGGCGAGATTCCTTTCAAAGACATTAGTCTCAACTGAAACAGGACATTCAGGAATTAGACATTCTTCCAGAGACATCAGTCTCAAATCTAAAAAGACATTCTTTGTATAATAGACTCTGTGGCAAATGTCCCTTCGTATTTATAATTTGATGCGGATCCAAATTAAAATGTGTATAATCCTAAATAATCAAGAATAAAAACGTTCGAAGGTTAACTTAGAGAGATTTCCCGTCTTTTGCGTAACGAGATCTTTTTAGGTAGAGGGAAATCGTTACATCACTGTTGCTACCTTCAAATGGTACACTTGTATAAAAGAGTTTTTTATGCTGCATATAGCATTCTCTAAATGTTTTGCTATATATGCAGCGTCCTCATATCTTCGCTATATAAAAAGTGTTTAGAATAGCTTATAAGGGGAAAAAAAGAGAACTTAGATTTCACTGTTCCCTGGCGTTCACAAAAAGTAACCAAAATTATAAACAACACTCAAAGGAAAAAAAAAATAAATTATTTAAAATTGAATAAGATGTAACGAAAATGAAACAGAATCTTTCTACTTTCTACACGACCTTCTCAAAATGTCCCTTCCCGCGCTACATCATAGTTAGAGGCTGCATACACACGCTTGTTTTGCCATCCTTCTACAGTTTTCGTGAAAATCTTTAGTTCTGGACCCTTCTGCTGTTTATTCACAAAAGAATGAGGGAATCGACAATGTGTCAGGAGATAAGGAGCTCAACTCTACTTGAAGGAAAGGTTCCCCTTTTGCAGGACATCAGTCCCTTTCCTTTTAAAGTCATTAAAGATCAAAAGCACCGCATGGCCACAAGAAAAGACGCCGATACCGATAACAATTAGAAGAATGGTCCGTTCGCAGCTTAAGGTCACCGGGGCTCTGGATCCATTATGAATTCAAATAGTGTGAAATGTTCTCCCCACGAAGATTATTAAAATGACAGCCATCTCATCTGTTCCGTCGTCCGCTTGCTTGAAGAGTAGACATTTTCCAGGGATTGGAAATCTGCAACACCATTGACGGATTGACTGACGATCAAGAAAAAATTTCAATCAAGATTTTTCTGTCCTAAACCTAAAATACAATAATTTGGATCTGCACTTTTACTGCATAGGGGCTCACTATGGAGCAGTGTTGAATTCAGGCGGCGGCGAAGCAATGAAATGTCCCCCGGAAGGTTTGAGATTTTATACTTTTTTATGGACAAAAGTGCAATCCCCACCCCCGGATCTCTAGAATGTCCCTCTCGGAGTCGCAGAAATCCCTCCCGGAGAAAAATGCCTGAATTCAACACTGCTATGGAGGAGGAGGAGCAAAGGACACGTACTCTTTCCAGAATTTTTCAGAAAATATGTTAGACCCTCTAAAAATGTATAAAATAAATCGGGGCCATCGCGAAGACTTTTTATTGGTGGGGGAGAGGACCTTAAATTGCCAAGTCAAATTTCAGTAATTGCCAACTAGTTTTATAACTTTGCCAAGTTACCACAATTAGAAAATGTATTATAGCTGTTATTCGTAAAAGTTTAATAATATTGCCAATTAGATTTGTAATTTTTGCAAAGTCTGTCAGAAATAGAAAATTTATTATAGTTTTTATTAAAGTTTTACACACATTCACCGAGTGTAACAACATTCACGAAAGTTTTTTTTTTTTGGGGGGGGGGGCTCCCCCTGTCCCCTTCCCCCTTAGCGAGGTCCCTGAAATAAATAATTGCAGGTCTGTTTCTTCGATATCGACTTCTTGATCCGCTTGCATCTCCACCTCTTGCACCCACCGAAATTTTAATAAGTAAGTGCTTAGTTTGGTGGCTAACTATGAAGCCACTTTTGTAAATAATATGGTACAGAGGAATATTCCTTTGTGATATTCCTCTGTTCCATAATCAGATATCTGATTATGAAAATAGAAAATGATTGCGACTTCTTTAATTCTCTGATAAAAAAGCTCATTCTCTCACATGCAAGATTAAAAAAAAAGTAGTTATAATCTAAAAAATATGTTATTTATTAAAAAATATATATATTTGTTAGGTAGAGCCTGAATATCTACCGAAAAATATCTTTTGCCGTACAGTACAGGGAAATTTATAAAAAGCTTTAGTGGAAACTGGTAGATGTCGCTTCGGTCAGAACTAAGCCAATAAAATTTCTTTATTTGAAACGCGTTGTTGTTGCGTAAAGCCGCAAAGTTTATAGTCTTTTTACCGATACCGGCTTGCTGTCTAGTCTACACGTGTGTAAACTATAAGATTCTGATCCCAGTTCTGTATCTGTCGAGAAGTATCTGTTGACATTTAAAAAGATGAGCGAAAAACCAAAGTATAAAGTTGGTATGTTGCCTTTATTTATCTTCTTTAACAATTGTTCCCTTTTAAATTTAATCAATGCTTATTTTAAGCGTCTGGATGATGATGCATCTTTTCATCATAACTTCCATGTTTGAAAACAGGATTGTTTTAATCGTTAGCTTGATAGGGATTTTCGTTTTCTAGATTGTCTAAACTGCTATATACTGATTCTGAATAAGCATTTTCTGTCTTTTAATAATAGGTTTTTTTTTTTTTTTTTTTTTTTTGAAACCGCTCCTGATGTAACTTGTTACCAGCAGCAGCGTCTGTTTGCAGAGGCTTCTCCTGATTTCAGCAATTTTTGCGTATATTTTTCCTGATTTCGTTACTTTTAAAAATGTTTCCGTGGTTCTTAAAGATATAATATTGTGCGATGAAAATTAGGAAGTATTTCTAGTAATTTAATTAGATTTTTACATGAACTGTTTGTGCGTTCTGTTAGTTACAAAGTTATCGAACTTTATAATCTCAATCAGGATTCTCTCTTCCTCCCACCTCCTTTCATAGAATTGTACGAATTGTCATGCAGTGCTGCAGACTTTTTTTGAAATTTGATTAAATGACATTGCATATGAAGGAAAAAACAGTTTCATTTCTTATTTTTCAGTAGCAACCACCTGTGATAGGGAATGAACTCTAATTTTTTTTAATGTAACTTTCCAAGTAACACTCGAACAATTGTGGTGAGTTTGATGTAGTCACTGTATATAAATTATTATAAAAAAAGATTGAATGCAGCCCCTGGTGTTCATTCAGGCCTCTCCCCCCTCTCTCTATTATTATGCTGTATTTAGAAAAAACAACAAAATAAAAACTGTAACCTTTTTCCTACATGAAATATAGAATGCAAAATAAATAGTAAAAAAAAATATGTAGTCAATAATTATATCATGCAGGCTTTTCTACTAAATTTAACAAGTTTAACCCTCGCCCCCCCCCCCCCCCAAAAAAATGCAATGCATCCAAACCGCAGTTAAAATTCATTAGTTTTTATTCAATTGTTCTATTAAAATGTTTCTAGATTTTTACGAATTTAGATCTAAAAATATGAGCTTTCAAACTAATTTCTTCATTTTATCACATTCAGCTAGATTTTGCTATATGGGAGATTCTCAAAAGGTGGGATCATTAAACGTTAACTATATGTAACTTTTTAAATTTAAGGCCAAATTTTTTTAATAGTATAGTATTTTGTCTATAAATATAATATATAAATATTTTAATAGTATGTCTACAAAATTATACTCAAACATTAAAAGACAGCAACTATTCTGGAAAATTAATGATTAAAGCATTTAATTAGCAGTTGTGTACGTTACAAATTTTGGACATTTGCAGATTTAGGACATTGCTCTTAGTATTTAAAAAATTCTTAAGACTAAGAATGTAGTAAATGTGTCTGTATACATATATATATGTATAATTAACTTTTTGTTATCCAGTAATAATAATAATAAAATCAAATGCTTTGTTACGTACATTACTTTCGGACATAACAAAATACAGAAAAATGCTTTATAGAAAAGTCCTATCTTCAAAAAAGCAATAAATCAGCCTGCCATCTCTTAACGAAATTATCAAAAAATCATCCGTTTCCTGTATGCATTCGTTGTTTACCATTAGAACCACCTGGAAAAAAGTTAAAACTCTTTTTCTTGGTGGTACATTGGAGCAGTTAACGTTATGAATGCCCGAAATTGGCTTCTTTAGCATAAAATTTTAAGATATTTATTATACAAAGCTTTTACAATAAATTATGTCATTTTCTATCTCTGAATAGAATTAAAAACTCAGTGTAAAAAAAAAAAATAAAATAAAGTCAATGATAATTAAAGTTATGTTTGAAAGGCTTAAAGTTATGACTTGTGTCCAGTGCCCACCTTTTGAGAATCGCCCATATAGACTAATTCATTTTTTCCTGTTGGGTCCATTAGACCCATCTCATAGGTGAAGGGACTAAGTAATCGGGAACTAGCATATGACTTAATATATAGGGCATAAACAGTTTTAATTTGATCTGTTGAACCCAACTATATTAGTTAGTTGTGTTGCTTTTATTATTATTAAACTAATTTGACGTACTTGAGGGATGAGATAAGTCTGAAGTAAATTTTTTGGAGCAGATGTCATAGATGCACCAGGGTTGGTGCCATATTTTTTCATGTTTTTTTTTTTTGATGAGAAACTGGGTTGGCAGGCCTAACTTGCAAAAACAGAAAGTTAATTTTATTATGAAATTATATTATTATTTAATATTTTATTATTATATTTTATTACAAAACCTACATTTTTAATTTTACTTATTACACGCATTTAATTTTACGTAACTCATTATTTTTAATTAAATATTTTTATTTTATTTATTTATGCAGACATTTAATTTTATTGTAAAACATCAGATTGCCATACAAAGAAAAAAGTGCCAAGTTACCACGTCAGGTAAAAAAAATTGCCATTTTGGTGCCAAAAAGAATCCTTGGTGCATCTGTACAAATTATTTTTTCCTTTCTTAATTTTGTTAATTTGTTAAATCAATCATTAGATTTTTTTTTCTTTTTTCATACAGTAAGGTTTTCATGAGAAAATTTTGGGATGCATCATGCTTCTAATCAGGGTTTCCGGCTTTTAGCCACTTAAAAAAAGCCGGCTTTTATTTTTGAAAGTTGGTTTACAGCTAATTCATTTTAAATTTGGAACAATTAATTTATAATACACTTATAAATATTTTCTACTAAGAAAATTATAAATTTCTATTAAATTTTGTCAAATAAATAAGTCTTTTATAACTGCTAGAAAGCAACCGTGAAGGCATTACGTCTGAAAAAAAAATATAAATATTGAAAAGAATATAAGTTAGACTCCAAACTGGTGTTTTGAAGTTCTGTATTACATAGCTCCACATATACTACACATTTTAAAGATTATATTTAATTAAACAATGACAAAATGTAGCACATCAAAATGGAAACATTCTTATGTGTCCATATGGAGAGTTAAGTTATAAATGTTAAAAGAGAAATTAGAAAGGATATAATACTTGAGGAGAGTTTGGTACATAAGTGTATAAAAAATAGAGCATTTAAACAAGAAAAAAATAAAATAAAATTTCTCTAAGTAAAATTTTGAAAACCTTGTTGCTAAGCATATTCATAATATTTTTAATAGTGAGAAATGATATTTTTATTATATGACTATGTATAATTTTAAATGTTTACTAGAAATAAAATAAGACTTGTATATTAATAGCTCTTAAAATTAACTAAGTAATAAAACATGTAACTAAGTAACCATTGTCCTCTTCAATTTTATAAAGCTGTAAAAATGAAAAAAATTCAGGGGGTGGGGAGGGGGGTTAAAGGTCAGTCAGTGGAAACCAGATAAAGCAGTTGGTATGGCGCTTTTAAAATTTAGCTGACATATTTGCAATTCTAACTACAAATTACTAGCAAAACCATCTTAAGTTTTATTCCAATATTAATGTCTTCATTATTGAGAAATTGGGTTACTTATTAAACTCTAAATCAATTAAATGTCATTAAAACTAATTAAAAACACTAAAATGTGTAGTTTATAATTACAATGCTTCACTGTATAAAAGCCAATTATGGCCAAAAAAAGCCGGTTAAAACCAATAAAAGCTACCGGCGTGGCTTTTTTTAATTTTAGCCGGCTTTTTTGCAATCCTGGTGGGGGGTTAAATGTCAGTGTAAACCAGATAAAGCAGTTAGTATGGCCATTTTAAATTTCAGCTGACATATTCGCAATTCGGACTACAAATCACTAGCAAAATGATCTAAGTTTTATTCCAGTATTAATGTCTTCATTATTGAGAAATTGGGTTACTTATTAAGCTCTAAATCAATTAAATGTCATTAAAACTAATTCGAAACACTTTAAAATGTGTAGTTTATAATTACAATGCTCAGTTGTATTAAAGCCAATTATGGTCAAAAAAGGCCAATTTTGGCCAAAAAAAGCCGGTTAAAACCAATAAAAGCCGCCGGCGTGGCTTTTTTTTAATTGTAGCCGGCTTTTTTGCAACCCTGCTTCTAATTCATACCATTATCAGATATTATTTTGCTTTATGATATTGCATATTATTGGAGTTTTTAAATTCAAAATTTTTTCTTTGTTTCATTTATGAAATTATTTTTATATATATTTTTTTCATGTTATTGAGAACTTTTTCTTATTTAAAAATTCTTTTTAAATGAAAATTGTTTAATGTGATTTAAGTTATGCCAGGGTTGTCGGCTGGCTTTTGGGTTTTTTTGGCCACTTTAAAAAAGACAGTTTTTATTTTTAAAAAGTTGGTTTACAGCTAATTCATATTACATTTGGATTAATTAATTTTAATATACTTATAAATATTTTCTACTGAAAACATTATAAATTTTTTATTAAATTTTGTCAAATCAATGTCTTTATAACTGCTAGAAGGCAACTGTGAAGGTAGACTCCCTCAAATCCGCACAGCTTGGGACCAGAGGTTGTGCGGATTTTAGAATGTTGCAGATTTCTAGTCATTGCTTTGTTTACATTTTTAAACAAAAATTTGAATGTAATAATTCAATCAAAATTATAATGAATGCTTGCAATATAGTAAAATATTAAAATAATTAAGTAAAGTAATAAACTACAATGATTTAAAGTAAGATAATTCTAAAAATGATTAAATTATTAAAAGTAAAGGTCAAGTAAATTATCAATCATTTAAAATTAAATATGCATAATAAAGATACCTTTTCCTTGAATTACTCAATGAAACTTTGCACATAATGGTAACCTATTAATTCACCTCAAAATCATGAAGTAAAGTTTTATTTTAGGTTTAGCCATTCTTAATAACACAAAAAGCTTGATTAATACATAAATAATATTTGGTAAAAAGATTGCAATTACAAGTGATATCAACAATATCTTGATTTTTTTCACAAATAAATTTATACTTCATGAAAAACCACGAGTTCAGTCATATTATCGAAAATTATGTTAAAATACACATGGAATCATAAAAAACAAAAAAAATTCTGTAATTTTGCCTCCATATCTGAACTGAAAGTTTCATTGTTTACATCTGTGATAATGTGCGGGTTTTAGGGTTGCAGATTTCAAGGAGTCTACCATATTACACACACACACACACAAAAATTCTCTAAATAAAATTTGTTGGATTAAAATTTTGAAAATCTTGTTGCTATTTAAAAGAGCATATTCATGCATAAATTCAAGCATATGCTATTCATAATACTGTTTTTAATAGTGAGAAATGGTGTTTTATTATGACTTTATGTATTATTTTAAATGTTTATGAGAAAATAAGACTAGTAATAGTATGTTAATGGCTCTTAAAATTAATTAGGCAATAAAACATGTAACTAAGTAATAAGTAACCATCGTCTTCTTTAATTATATAAAGTAAAAATGAAAAAAAAACGGGAGGGGGTGTTAAAGGTCAGTGTAAACCAGATAAAGCAGTTGGTATGGTCCTTTTAAAATTTAAATGACATATTTGTAATTCTGGCTACAAATCACTAGCAGCTCCATCTATGTGTTATTCCACTATTAATGAGAAATTGTGTTTTTTATTAAATTTTAAGTCAATTAAATGTCATTAAAATTAATTAAAAACAGTTAAAATGTATAGTTTATAATTAAAATGCTTCACTGTATAAAAGCCAATTTTGGCCAGCATGTCTTTTTAAAATTTTAGCTGGCTCTTTTGTAACTGAGTAATGCATATAGCTTTTGTTTTATAATACATCTTAAATAAGGGTGAATTATTTGTCAAGGAAATCCACTGCTTGGTGGAAATTCCTAAAGGTGATAAGTTAAATCAAATGTGCTTTTTACTTTCTCTACTGTGTATAAATAAAAAATAACAATAAAATAATTGATAATTGATTGAAGATTTTTATATTTAGTTCTATGCATTATTTTCTAATTATTTGTACTATATAATTTTTTAAACTTACAGCTGACATCAGCTTGGCTGATTTTGGCCGTAAGGAAATCATCATGGCCGAAAACGAGATGCCAGGATTGATGGCGTTAAGGAAAAAATATGGCCCTTCTAAACCTTTAAAAGGCACAAGGATAGCTGGATGTCTTCATATGACGATTCAAACTGCCGTGTTGATTGAAACACTCCTGGAACTGGGAGCAGAAGTAATTTATTTTTTATATACATTTTCAGTGTTCACTCTAGAACGAAAAGGGTTAGGGTGCTAGTTCACTAAAAAGGACACTACTGCAGCAGAAAAGGGCACTATTGCAAGAGAAAATTTAATATTGACTTTAGTTAAGGAAAAAAAAAAGTGGGATAATATGTAATTTTTAGATATGATAAAGTAACATTTTGAATGATTTTGACATAAAAATAAAATATACTAGCAAAGGCTATGCTTTGTTTGGATTCACAAAGCATTATTGAATAAGATAAATATTCGAAAGTAACAGTCCTAGATGCAAGACCTTCAGTCTCAGGACTGATTTCAGTCCTGGTGAGATTCTTGACTGGTAGTAAATTTTACTTTATATGCTTAAAGCAAAACAGTTTTACTATCAAAAACTTTTAACAACTTTCTTTTATCATAAAAAGATCAATTTTTAGTCTTAATACAAGTTACATAACATTTAGTTCATTTGAATTTAGTTATACCTAACCTAATACTCTGTAAAATTTTCAGTCTTGTCTTGGATTGGCTTCTTGCATCCATGGTAACAATGTTTTTTTTATATTTTTGCATCTTTATTAAGCAAAGATGTTATTTTATGTTTTGGTGCATTTTAATTTTAGAAATGTAAATTCGGCCAAATAACCAAGAATTTTCTCGGAATTTTTTATCATATAACGAATTTAACAATTAATTTTATTTGTTTACAGTTCTTTTGTTGCTATTTTACAAAAAGAAAAATCATAATATAATTCTTTTAAAATGCGTAAGTATCGTCTGCATAAATGATTTCAGATAAAAAGAATAAATTGCGTATTTGAATTCATAACACTGAAAAATACTTTTATAATTGAATGTAAATAATTGAATTTTCACGAATTTTAATTCATTAAGAATGTGCTATAATTTTCATAAAAAAAAAGGTATTTTAAAAATTTCATAAAGGAAATCGTGAAACTATTTAATTAATCATGATTCTATCTATAATGACTAACTCCATGATTTATTTTTTTTGCTGAAAATATACATGTTTCATTTTTTATTTGCAAAAATGTGTCCGTAATGGAAAAACATGTAAAATAAATTAAAATAATAAATTTTTTAAGGTTATTCTGTAAAAAAAATTGTGCAAATCTACAGATCATAATTTATTTTTATGTT
This sequence comes from Maratus speciosus, assembly GCA_963932465.1. NCBI lineage: Eukaryota > Metazoa > Arthropoda > Arachnida > Araneae > Salticidae > Maratus > Maratus speciosus. The sequence continues at coordinate 641,036,643 of OZ010786.1, read as the reverse complement.
TAATTTCAAGTCAAAATACTGAAGTTTTTTTGTAAAGTGTATGACAAAATGTAATTTGTGTAGCTTATGTAGAGGATTCGCTTCGCTCATCCTAATAATTAAATTACACCATGATTGAATAATTTCTTGTTTTTTTCCTAAAGAAATGAGAAATTTCTATGATTTTGCAAATTCTTGCCCACACAGATTTACAAATACAGTCGAATCTCTATTTAACGAAGTCGCTAAATCCCGGAAAAAAGTTTGTTATATGGAAAATTCGTTAAATAGAGATTCACCTTTTAAAACACTTTAAACTACATCAAACAGATTTTAAATTCATAAACACTAAATATTTTTACTAAAAGTAATTAATCACATTTTTTTAAATAAATTATATCGATTTGTTTTATTTATTTTACCCACCAATATCCATCATCAATTCACTTTTTCTATGTGTTTAAATCTTTGAAATCTGCAAGGAAAACAAAACATTGTGCGGGAATACACTGTATTTTCTGTTTAAAGTAAATAGTTTTACATTAAAATTAACGAATTTTAATGACCTTATCGTATTTGTTATTATTATAACAAATAATTTTAACCATGCATTAACATATGCATCCTCAAATTTAGTTTCTGGAAAACTGTTAATTTTGTCTGAGTTTTTTCTTTTAAAAAGTGCTTTCTCTCATAATACGTCTTGCATCTTTGCAATGCACCAAAAACCCTTTCATGCATATTTTCTTCTAACTATAATCTGCGTCAGATTGTTTCAAATGATTTTAGCATTTCATCATACGAAGTTTTGCTAATTCCTGCATCATGATCATTTCCATCATCATCATATTCGTCTTTATCGCAATTCACTGCTGTATTGTTTTTATTTTTCACACTGTCGAAAATATCCAATTCGGATAGTGCTTCCGAGGTCTCAATTTCAGAGTTAAGTGAAATACAATCATTAATCAGCACATCATGGTTAATTTCTTTTATTTTTTCTCATCTGTATCCATGTTTTTTTTTAAGTTTCTTTAAGGGATTATCGTCTTCCTCTTCCGTACTTACCGCATTCTCACTGCTGAAAAAGAAGGCGCCTGGTAAAACAATCAGTTCAAGGCCAATGAACATCATAAAATGTGTTTAAACAAAGAATAAGTTTGAAATGTCCAGAAATATTTTGAGAAATGGGGAGAAAAAAAATTAGATCACAAGAAAAAGTTCGTTAAATGGAGAATGCACTTCGCTATTTGGAGGTTATTTTACAAAGAAATTCGCAAAATGTTCTTGGTTCCAAAGGAAAAGTTCCCAAAATAGAGAAATTCGCAAAATAGAGGTCCGACTGTATAGTGTAACCTCTAAATAACAGTTACCTGTGGGACTGGTGAAAAGTGACTGCTTTTTAGAGGTGGGTGCTATACAGAGGTTTCATTAAAAAAAAAAAAAAAATATATATATATATAAATTTAAATAGAAATAATACACACCCATTTTAATTAATCCTCATTATTTCAAAACATTAATTAAAATCATTTATTTTCATTTGTTTTGTTTTTTTGGTGCAAATATGAACAAAAGAATGACCAATCTTTAACATTTTTGTTCAAAAGTTTCCAGAAAACTGAAATTTCCAAAAAACTGAAATTTCCAAAGATACTCAATGTTTGCGGAATTAATCTCTTCGTTTTTTCCCAAATGGAAATGCTCTTTCACCCCTACCCCTCATGGAAACTTTCACGATAAATTTTTCGGACAAAGGGAAAATTTAAAGACCTCAAAGAAACAAAAATAGAAAAAACACTGGGTGTAGTCACATTGTTCGTTTAAAGGATTGTTTGCTGTTGGTTATCCCGTTATCTTCAATGGAATGAAATTCTTTCTGTGCACTCAATCCATCTTGAGTCTTGTGAATTTACAACCAGGGCTGTGGAGTCTGAGTCAGACCCATTTTTGAATGAAAGAGTCGGAGTTGGATCTGTTAAATTCCTGTAGTTGGAGTCGTCCATTTTGAAAGCAGGGCTGCGTTGTCAGAGTCAGGCTCATTTTTCAGCGAAAGAGTCGGAGTCTGATATCTGTTAAAATTCCCGGAGTCAGAGTTGTCCATTTTACAAGCAGGGCTGCGTTGTCAGAGTCAGATCTGTTAAAATTCCCAGAGTCTGAGTTGTCCATTTTTTCCACCGACTCTGCATCCTTGTTTACAACATCTTGAGGCAGAAGTGGTTATCAAAAGGGTTAAGAGATTACTTTTTGGAAAAGGATTAAGTGTTTAAGAGATTAACTGACTGTTTGTTGACATATCAAATAAATTTTGTTTGATCTGTTCCACATTTCAGTTTGTAAATTGTACCAGGATCTGTTAAATTTTTTCCCTTGTGACTTTTGAGCGGCTGTTGTTCAGAATTCGTTATTTAGAGGTTTGTGCTAATGCTATGGAATGTATCTGGTTTTATCAGTATGTGGCTGGGATTCAAAGATTGCCTTTGTTTAGAGGTGACTGTTCAAGGAGGTTTCACTGTACGATGCAATGGAGAAAATTTTTATTAGAAATCTCTGGGTATAAATAGTGGTGCATTTTACTACTTTTTAAAAAGGGCAGGGTACATTTTGTAAATTTGAAAAAAGGCAGGGAGTCCTTCAAAAATGGCCTAGAATGAACATTACATTTTTGTATATCTGTTATATTATTTCTAGTAAAACTTCTCTAATGTCTGTATTATAAGTTTATGAAAAGAAATATTACGTATGTTCATAATATTTGCATTTTCAAATTCCATATAATTTACTTTTCACCAGTTTTATTATAAATTTTATGAAATTTTTAAGATTTTGTTAATTGATATCGTAATTGAAGTTTTGAAAAACAGCTTGTTAATAGTAACATACTAGTTAATAGTAAAATACTAATTTTCCATTACTCAATAATATTTAAATTGGTTATAGACAGAATTCTTCTTAAACTTTGAGACTTTCAGTAAGTATCTAAGATATCAGAATGTGTAATTACCATTGACATAGCTGCCAACTCTTCCGATTTTTTCAGAATTCTTCCGAAAAATCGGCATGTTTTCCGATTTTACGCGCGTAATGCGTTTTCTTCCGCTTTTCGTCATTTTCTTCCGATTTTCGTCATTTTCTTACGCTTTTTACGCGAGTTTCGTCAAAGGATCGTGGGAAAACCCGAAATTTCGCCGAAGGTTCGCGAGAAAGACGCAAATTTTGTCGGAAGATCGCGTAAAAAACGAGAATTCCCCCAACAGAGCGCGTAAAAACACGAATTCAGTGAAAAGATCACGAAAAAACGGACATTTCGTCAAAAGATCGGGTAAAGAAGTGCCGTCAAAAGATCGTGTAAAAACACTATTTCCGTGAAAAGATCGCGTGAAAACGCGAATTCCGTTAAAGGATCGTGGAAAAGACGGACGTTTCGTGAAAAGGTTGCGGGAAAAACCCAAATTTCACCGACAAATCGCAGAAAAAACCCAAATTTCGCCGAACGATCGCGGGAAAGACGCGAATTTCGTCAAAAGAGTGCGTAAACAACGCGTAGGGGTGATTTTGGTCCGAATTTTCCGAAAATGTAAGGCATTTATTTCCGAAAATTTAAAAAAATCGGCCACCAATTCGAAAATTCGGACATAAAAAATATCGCGAATTTCGACATCTTCTCCGAAAAAAATAAATTTTGTCAATCGTTTGCAGAAAAATCGCCAATTTCGTCAAAGGATCGCGTGGAAAACGCTAATTTCGTTAAAAGATCGTGAAAAAACGGCAAATTTCGTCAAAAGATCGTGAAAAAATGGCAAATTTTGTCAAAAGATTGCGAAAAAACAAACACAAATTTCGTCAAAAGATCGCGAAAAAAATACAAATTTCGGCTAAAGATCGCGAATTTCGTAAAAGGGCCGCGGAAAAAAAACGCATAGCTAGTGTTGGAAGTGGATTCCCCCCCCCCCCCCCCCCCTTGCTGTAACTTTTCAGAAAATTTGCTGTGAATTTCAGATATTTTTTTTCTCAGAATCACCCTAAAAAAAAAAAAAAAAAAAGAGAGAGAGAAAAGAAAAGAAAGAAAAATTTAGGAGTCAGAAGTTTTAAGTGTCTTTTAATGTGAAAGGTAGGATATCTATAAATATTCCAAAAGAAAAAACAAAAAGTAATTTTTAATATATTCAAGTTATTCTTTTTTGTCATAATATATATTGTGTAATTGCAAATTAGTGAATATTTTATTCAAGTTTCTCTTTGAAATTTGTGTATTTATAAGGATTCAGCTGTTTTTTAATCCTTACTGAAAGTGCTATAAGACTTAAAAAATCTTCTGATTTCTTCTGATTTTTCGCCAAAATCTTCTGATTTCTTCTGATTTTTTGTCCAAAATCTTCTGAGTTTTACCGAAATTTAGTTGGCAGGTATGCATTGAATTCCATTAGAATGAACTTCATGGGACCATGATAATTTGTTTAAAAAACAATACACATTTATCAATCTGTCTATATTATAAAGGACAAACGTGTCTGTGTAATGCTGATGTCATTTTGAAATTGGCAACACAGCAGACGATTAAATATTGCTTTTAATGCCATATTTCAAACTTCTAAACCGCACACATTTTAAATTTTTACATTGGAAAAAAAATTACATTTATTCTCAATTTGTTTAAAAACTCTATTGTAATTTGTTTGAAAACTGCATTGCAATTTACTCATTTTTATGGTTTTTACACAATGATTCAAGCTTCATTTGATTAGAGACCGGAACGGGCATAGCTCGATATATTGCTAAAGGCAGTGAAATCTCCAACCACGGGTTTATCTCAAGATTATTTTTGAAATGTTTTTTATTCGTTTGGCTTAAGTATTTATCATTTAGTGTGTTGAACTGTTGAATGCTTATAACAAGTAGGTATTTGAATTTATTTTGTAAGGAGTCTTTGAGGTATGTATTTTGAAAGAAAAGCAAAAACACTTCACTATTTAAGTAGTGATTTTTAAATGTGCATGTTTGGGAGAAGGAGACAGAAATTTTATGTGCTATACAGTTTGGCTATTCTCCTTGTTCTTATAAAAGAGTATATTTAAAAATAGTGAAACCTCCCTGTGCGACCACCTCCCTGAACGATCTTTTTTTCACGAAACGAAATTTATAGGCTCAATACTAATTTCCCATAGGCTCAATACTAATTTCACCTCCATTCAGAGACCATCCCAGATGAACACCTTCCATCAGCGACCCATTTCTTTGAAGAAAATTCTGTTTTTTTTTTGTTTTTTTTCTGGTTGCTTGAAGGTTTTATTAGAAAAATAATTCCAGGGAGCGCATTAGTCATCAAACTTCTAAACTAAGTTTAGATTTTTTTTTTTTTATCTCGGTAACATTTAAGTGTTTAAACCCCTTTGTGTCTTTTCAGGCAATGAATTTAACTCTGATGACAAATTAAGAATGGTGCTCAATAAACTCTCCTGCCCTATTCTGTCGGAAAAATTCTCAAAGAAATAATAAATTAATGAAATCGTCATTATTGGTTCCCCTCCAAAAAAATGCATTTATTTACTGAACTTTGCAAGGACTGGAAAATAAGTTTTAAAAGCTAAAACTGTAAAATCAAAGCAAATATCAATGTATTCATTTTTTAAACTCTTCAGTAATTAACTTATGTAATTAACTTTTTTTTTTTACACTTAAATTTTTATATTTTTTCCTAATGTAAAAAATAAATTTTAGTAATATTCTTACCTTTTTTTCAACAATTAAAATATAGATTTAAACATGACCTCCACTAAGAGAACACTTCTCGGAGCGACCAATTTTTATTGGAACGGAACGTGGTCGCTTTAGGGAGGTTTTACTGTATATACTTATTAAGAGTGAATTTAAAATCTGCTTTTCATCTCTTTCTTCACTAAGTTTCTTGATTTTTATTTTAGCTCTTTCATGCATTTTCTACATTAAATTTACTGAATAATTAAATTTTTTGTTGCAAAACTAAATGTCTGAGTAAAATTATCTTCTATTATTAACAGGTACAGTGGTCCAGCTGTAATATATTTTCAACACAAGACCATGCTGCTGCAGCAATAGCCATGAGGGGTGTTCCAGTTTATGCCTGGAAAGGAGAAACAGATGAAGAGTACATCTGGTGTATTGAACAAGTATGATAATTTATATGCATTTGAGCCTCAATATCTTATTTGTAAATTCACTTATATGAATACTTAAAAATTCATGTCTTTTTGAATTATGTGATTTTTTGTGTACTAATACTTTCAATACTGAAAATTGCGATTTATTTACTGTAAAAGTTATTTTATTTAAAAATTTTCAGTTTTATCTGAGTTTTTTTGTTTACTTTCCAGTTAAAAGATGGTTGGAATATGGTTTTGTTTATGTAAAAGATAACACACACACACACACATATATTGATAATCATAAAACAAATCAAGTTAACATATAGTATGTATTCACATATTTTTCTGTACTCTAGAGATTTTCTTTCAAAAACTAAAAATTATTCTCTTCCCTCCCTTTTTTTACCTTTTAACCGACTGGAATGCGTTTGAATAATTATTAAAATTGTATTTAAAAAGAAATCTAACTTTTTTAACCTTAAATTTTCATTCAAGACAAATGTATGTCTTTTTCTTGTATGAAAATTTGGAAGAAATATCTTTCCGAGAAATATAATTTTAAGAAACAAACATTAAATAAAACACATTCAAGTCAAGATAATTATTTATATGGTGTTTTAAACCTAGTTGAAAACTATCCTTAATTATTTTGCAATAATATATAACATTTAAAATAACAAGTTATTAGAATATTAACTTAAAATGATCAAAATTTTAGTCTTTCTAAATGAATATATAAGTAACTGTTGTTATTATCAAGCATGAAAGTTTTGAATGCATTTCTAGCCATTTTTGGCATCAATGCAAAACTGTTAAGAAACATGACATAAGTTATGCAATACACGTGTATGCATATTTTAATTTTGTGATAATTTTGTATTCGCAAAGATTTCAGTTTTTTGGTCCAGGTTACACTTTCATGCCTGCATTATCTGACTTTTTTCCTACACTGCATATTAATTTAAAATTTATTGTAAAATAAATTTTTTATATTTTTTCAATAAATGTTTATGCATTTTTAAAACATGTTTTTGCTTATGTTTAGCGAGTGTAAGAAAAATTTTCTTTCTAAGTTTAAGTTGCACTGACATTTAAATTGATTTTTGTAGTGTTCTTTAATAAATTTATTTTTTCTGTATGTGTATTAAAAGAATTTGGTTCCTCTACTGTTACATAAGTATTAACTATCACTGCTTTTATATGTATATTTCGTATGAAAATTTACCTTCTCAGTATAAATTATACAAAAGATTCTTTATACCTACCTATTAGGTGGGACGCAGAATTTATTTTCCTTTTAAGGTGGGTGCACCTACATAATAATTCTTGTAACTTTGATTGGGATCTGCTATAGGTGTAAACTGGCGGTCGCCACTCGCCACGTGGCGATTAAAGTTGTAAAAGTGGCGATTAAAAAATCGGCCATCGATCGCCACCCTAGTCGCCACTCGCCAAGTGGCGATAAAAAATCTGTTATTGATCGCCAAGTGAAATATAGCTTTTTTCATAGAAATATGCATCTCTACTTTGGTTACATCTAATTAGCAAACTGGTTAATTCTTTTTCTTACCGGATGCAAGCAGATTACAACGATTTAGCTGTATTTTCAATATTTCAGCTTTTCGCCATTGCTGTTCAGTTTGATTATTTTTTCAAGAAATACAGTTTTATTCAAAATATATTAATCAGCTTTGATTCCACATGCATTTCAAATAATTTATTCCTTTTTTTTTTTCACCGAATGCAAGTGGATTTTAAGGACATTGCAGTATTTTCAATATTTCGACTTCGGCCACATGCTCACCAGTTAGATTATTTTTCTTCAAGAGATACCGTTTAATCCTGCGGAATATACTCATTAGCTTCGATTTCAACTGTATGTAATGTGTGTAGTATGTTAATAACACATTTACTTATTAAATAAAATCCAAATAACATTTTATTGTGCTTTATTTGATTTTTTTTTTTTTATTGTATACACCTAACTGTTGGAATTTTGATTTAATTATTTTTTATATAAAGAAAGTAATAGTAATTTAAATTGATAATTATGTTTATGAACATATAAAAATAATCTAAAAATATATTCTAAAAAATGAATGTAACAGATTCAGTGGTTTTAAAGTAATTTTCTTGAATTTTGACTGCTTCCCTATTCTTATCATGAATAGTTGGCTGGTATAAAACTCTGACTTATAGAAAAATATGTCTATATACAGTGATTATAGTTCATGTAGACGTCAAGAAAGTTTGCAACATTATAGTGGCCACTAACTTTAAAAAGTGGCCACTAATGAAACTGAGTCTACCGACCACTGGCTACTAACTCAATTTCCCAGTTTACACCTATAGGATCTGCTGAAATTAATAACTGATCCATTTTAAAAATAAGAAAGATGACTAATAAAGAAAATAACTTTCAGGGGTTTTTTCTACTGTGAAGTGAAAATTCAATTTTTCATTCTTCCAAGTACAAAATTTTGTTCCCTCTGGAACAGTCTTCTTTTCTTTACTTTTTAGGTGCGTTCGTAATTATATAAATACGTAGCACCTATAGTCGTCGTTCAGTCCGTCTGTCCGTCCGTCCGCATATAACAGAGCAAAAACTACTCAACAGAATGGTCTGAAATTTCAAATGTGTGATTGGTGTAAAATTTTGTCGAGCCATTTCAAATTTTATAAAAATCGGATGTATAGTTTAATTACAGGGACAGTCAAAAGTTTTTCTTTACATTACGGCCAATGGGAAAAATTATTGCAAGTGCATTTTAATGTTGTTACAGCCTTCCGAATCATCTGAAATTTTAAATATATAATTGTTGCAAAATTTTATCGAGCTATTTCCATTTTTATGAAAATCGGATGAATAGTTTAATTACAGGGACAGTCAAAGGTTTTCCGTTACATTACGGCCAATGGGAAAAAATTATTGCAAGTTCATTTTAATGATGTTACAGAATACGAATGGTCTGAAATTTTAAATATATAATTGCTGTAAAATTTTGTCTAGCCATTTCAAATTTTATGAAAATCGGATGTATAGTTTAATGACAGGGACAGTCAAAAGTTTTCCGTTGCATTACGGGGAATGGGGAAAAAAAATGCAAGTGCATTTTAATGATGTTACAGACTATGCACTTATGAAGTGCAAAAAAATATACATTCAGTACAATATGGGGTGCAAAAAATAATTATAAAACTAGTTATAGTACGAACGCACCTCATTTGCAACGTTTGACGAGCAATTTCCAACTTGTTAGGTGCGTTCGTAATTATATAAATACGTAGCACCTATAGTCGTCGTTCAGTCCGTCTGGCCGTCCGTCCGTCCGCATATAACAGAGCAAAAACTACTCAACAGAATGGTCTGAAATTTCAAATGTATGATTGGTGTAAAATTTTGTCGAGCCATTTCAAATTTTATAAAAATCGGATGTATAGTTTAATTACAGGGACAGTCAAAAGTTTTTCTTTACATTACGGCCAATGGGAAAAAATTATTGCAAGTTCATTTTAATGGTGTTACAGCCTTCCGAATCGTCTGAAATTTTAAATATATAATTGTTGCAAAATTTTATCGAGCTATTTCCATTTTTATGAAAATCGGATGAATAGTTTAATTACAGGGACAGTCAAAGGTTTTCCGTTACATTACAGCCAATGGGAAAAAATTATCGCAAGTTCATTTTAATGATGTTACAGAATACGAATGGTCTGAAATTTTAAATATATAATTGCTGTAAAATTTTGTCTAGCCATTTCAAATTTTATGAAAATCGGATGTATAGTTTAATGACAGGGACAGTCAAAAGTTTTCCGTTGCATTACGGGGAATGGGAAAAAAAAAATGCAAGTGCATTTTAATGATGTTACAGACTATGCACTTATGAAGTGCAAAAAAATATACATTCAGTACAATATGGGGTGCAAAAAATAATTATAAAACTAGTTATAGTACGAACGCACCTCATTTGCAACGTTTGACGAGCAATTTCCAACTTGTTCTTTTTCCTAGTGGTGTGAAAACCAGTTTGAAAAATTAGCTCTTAAGATGCAAAAAAAAACCAAACAAACAAAAAACACAAGGGTCAGAATTATGCAATTAAATCATGTACAGCAACTCTTTGTGATATTGAGCTTGCTGCAGGACACCCCCCCCCCTCCCAACACACACACACACACACACACACAAAAAAAAAGTTTTCTCTATCAATCTGTTCTATTAGTGAACTTGCATTAAAAAAAAAAAAAACCCACTACAATCTGCAACAAAATTAGTTTTATCGTGTATTTCTGGCATTGTAAAATCTTGGTTTACAATGCAAACTAATGGATGTAGTCAGGTATTTTGTGATTTCTTAAAATTTTGAATTTCTGGATAAGGCGAGTTTTGAAATTAACGTCCTCACAGGCCCTTATTGCATAGGCAAATCGGAGCTTTGATCAGAGGCCCCCAAATCCATATATTAATTTATAAAATATTTACTTTTCCCCCCCAATTCCAACTTTGAAAGTTTTCAAATACATACAAATTTCATCTTTAAAAGATTCTACTAAACTTTCTGAAAAACAAATTTCATTTTGAAGCTACAGAACTCGATGCTTTCGCAAAGCTAACCTCAACCACTATTAAATAAGAAATCATATTTTGATTTTAATAGTTTGTATTAGCAATGAATGAACTTGAATCAAATCTAAATTTTAGTGTTTGAAAATAATCACTTCTAATTGTCATGAGATACATTTTAAAGATTCTTCTTCTAACTTAGAGTTAAATATGAAAAACAAACCCAAAATTGCCATCTTTTTAGATTTATTGAAAAAAAATATTTCTACTTGTGAAGTAGAATATATTTGATTTGATAGAGAATATATTTGATGTTGTGTGTAGTATAAACTTAAAAAGATGTAAAAGAAAGTAACTTGATTAACTCAAATTTACATGTTAAAGTATTTGACACTCTTCCATAAGTATGAAATTCATCTTAAAATAATATAACAAGTTGCTAAAGTTGTATAAAAGAGTTTGTTCTGTACTAAGAAAAAAAAAGAGTTTATTAATTAGGTACTTAATTTAGAATCGATGGAGCTAAGAATTTTCTTCTATTTTAAAATCCAAGGTGCGAAAATATTGTTTATGCATTACACATGACTGACCATCAGTTCTATTTGAATAATGTTGCAACGATTCGAAAGGGGCCCACTAATTTATCTTTGTCCAGGACCCCAATTAGTCATGATTGGGACCTGCGTCCTCATATATATGTGTGTAGGATTTGAATTTAGATAGCATCATTTATTTCATTTATGACATGCGTGATCAGCAAATTAACTCTCTTGTATTTATTATCAAAGCAAAATCTATGAATTACTAGGACGTGACTTTGAAAAATCAGAAAAGAAGCTGTCTCTTATTTTTCGTCATTCATGAAGCATTGACATGAAAGAAGTCAATAAAGCAATTGGCTCTGCTCATGGAGGAAAGAGATAGATGCAGTATGCTGTAAAAACGGCTCGCAATATGATGCGCATTATCGCTCAAATTTAGATTCCCTCATTCGGCCCAAACAAAACAAGCACGTGGAACAGGGGCCGAATTATTTGACATCAGCCATGCATTTTTTCTCTAAATGAAAGTGATCTGCTTGCTTATATTTAAGAGGACCGGGAAAGCCCTATCTCCACCATATTAAATTCACCAACTTTATGTACCTTTCTCTCAGAAATTGTGAAAGATAGAGGTCTAGATTTTTTAGAGTAGTTAGAATAAGATGATTTATGTATTTTAACACACCATTTTCTAAGTGAAACTCAAAATTAATCATTAATTATTTATTGAAAGTCATTTTTAAATTAGCACTTTTGGCAAGATTTCACTGCTTAAACCAGGGTTGTTTGGTTTAAACCATGCTGGTTTAAACCTGGTTTAAATCAAATGGTTTTTTTAAAAAAAACCATACTGGTTTTTTTTCATCTGTTTTCTTTTCTCTTTTTCCCTAATGTTTTCATTTATTTTACACATTATTGAAAAATGCAAAATCCAAGTTATGCAGAAGCCACAAGCAAAACTCTAGAAAAATTTTCAAGTGACAAACATTTTTAGTCAAACTTTTCTTATAAGCTTTAAATCTACATGGCAGACTAATTTTTAGGTAGCTTTCTTTACAAAAAAGCTACCTATTGCAGCCGTTCGGAGGAAAGCGATTTAAAAAAATTTTGGTATATTTTCATCGATCATGACCCCCAGACCCCGAAACCACCCTCCGTTCAAAATTGATATATATATATATATATACCTGACCTATGTCACACTGTAATTCCCGTAATTATGAACCGATTTCGATGTAATTCGGTGTGTACATAGTACATACCAATGTCTCGACCGAGTTCGTTGGCCAGCTTCATCCGCCGTTTTGTTTCAAAATGGCGGCCATTTAAAATTTTAAAAAAAATTTAAAACTTCAAATGTGGTACCAAAAAATTAAAAATGGAAAAATATTTTTTTCTTATGTATTTGACCTTTATACAAAGATTCCGGAGAAGTTTTTGTTTCGTCTATATCTTAAAAAATGGCTGAGTTATAGCATTTTGAATTTCTAGCGTGGCTGACATTTTGAAACGTCCTGAATTTTGTCACGCGATAAAAGGCGTATTTATGAACCGTTTCAGATGTAATTCAGTGTGTACATAGTACATACCAATCTCTCGACCGAGTTCGTTGGCCAGCTTCATCCGCCATTTTGTTTCAAAATGGTGGCCATTAAAAATTTTTTTTTTAATTTAAAATTTGAAATGTGGTACCAAAAAATTGAAAAAGGAAAAATATTTTTTTCTTATGCACTTGACCTTTATACAAAGATTTCGGAGCAGTTTTTGTTTCGTCTATATCTTAAAAAATGGCTGAGTTATAGCATTTTGAATTTCTAGCGTGGCTGACATTTTGAAACGTCCTGAACTTTGTCACGTGATAAAAGGCGTATTTATGAACCGATTTGGATGTAACTTCCTTTATACATAGTACGTACCAATGTCTCGACCGGGTTCGTTGGCCAGCTTCACCCGCCATCTTGTTTAAAAATGGCGGCCATTTAAATTTTTAAGAAAAATTTAAATTTGAAATGTACCAAAAATTGAAAATTGAAAAAAATATTTTGTTCTTATGTGTTTGACCTTGATAAAAAGATTCGGGAGCAGTTTTTGTTTCGTCTTTATCTTAAGAAATGGCTGAGTTATAGCATTTTGAATTTCTAGCGTGGCTGACATTTTGAAACGTCCTGATTTTTCTCACGTAATAACAGGCGTATTTATGAACCGACTTGGATGTACCTTGGTGTGTACATAGTACATACAAATATCTCGACCGAGTTCGTTGGCCAGCTTCATCCGCCATCTTGTTTCAAAATGGCGGCCATTTAAAAAAATAAAAAAATTAAATGAGGTACTAAAAAATTGGAAAATGAAAAAGATTTTTTTTGTATGTGTTTGACCTTAATACAAAGATTCCGGAACAGTTTTTCTTTCGTCTATATCTAAAAAAAATGGCTGAGTAATAGCATTTTGAATTTCTCTTGTGGCTGACATTTTAAAACGACCTGATTTTTGTCAAGCGATAACAGGCGTATTTATGAACCTATTTGGATGTAACTTGGTCTGTACATAGTACATACCAATGTCTCGACCGAGTTCGTTGGCCAGCTTCATTCGCCATCTTGTATCAAATGGGTTGCCAGTTAAAAAAAATTAAATTTAAAATTCAAAATGAGGTATTAAAAAATTGGAAAATGAAAAAGATTTTTTTATGTGTTTGGCCTTGATACAAAGATTCCGGAGCAGTTTTTGTTTCTGAAAATTTGTTCTTTTGTTGATATCTTAAAAAATGGTTGATTTATAGCACTTTGAATTTCTAGCATGGCTAACATTTTGAAACGATCTTGTATTTGTCACGCGATAACACACGTATTCGCCTATTTCGATGTAAGAAGGCATGTGGATAGTATACATCAACACCTCGACCAAGTTCGCTGGCCAGATTCATCAGCCATCTTGTTTCTAAATGGCGGCCATTAAATTAAAATATATATATATATTTAAAGTGAGGTGCAAAAAAATTAGAAATTGAAAAAGGTTTCTTAAGTATTTGATCTTGATATAAGGATTCAGGAGCATTTTTTGTTTGTCTTTACCTTAAAAAATGGCTCAGATATTGCAGTTTCAATTTCTATTGTGGGTGACATTTTGAAAAATCTGATTTTTTGCATGCGACAGCACCCCTATATATTAACCGATTCCGATGTGAGTGAGCATGTGCACAGCAATTACTAAGGTCTCGACCAAGTTCACTGCTTAGCCTCATCCACCATGTTGTCTTAAAATGACAGGCACTTTAAGAAATTGCCGAATTTGGCAGCCAAATATAAGTTACTTTAAAGAAAAGCAGCTTGGATAAAGCTGACTAATTTCGCGAAATTCTCATTCATTATATTGATAAAAATTAGTATTGAATCTCCTATATCCGGTTTCCACTAAATTGAGCTTCGTGTGTTTGCATGATATAAGTTGGCTTTTTTTAAATAAGGATTATGAAAGCTACCTCTTCCTCCCGGCACTGGCCGGAAGGACTTTTCTAAAATTAGCTGGAGAGAAAAAAAAAAAAAGTTAGTTTTTCTTTCTTCTTTTTCAACCTTTTTATTTTTAAAAATAGCCAAAATGGCAGATTTGAGCTAAAAATACACTTTTACTGCTTAGGTTGCTTGATTAGTTAAGATTTTCTAAGGATTACATTATGCCTCAATGATGACATAATCATAAGTAATTCTCTCCATTGGTTACTCTTTGTTCTGTATGCTAATGAATGATTGGCTGTGAGTTTTCTTTGTTGTATCATGGCTATTGGATTTAGTAAGCCTTTGTTTTTCTTGCATTACTACATTGGGATTGCAGTTTTGCATTATGATTTTATTCTGTTACCAGCAGGGTTGGCATTATTTAAATCTATTGGTTAACCAACTGGTTTTTTAGAAAAAATCTAATATAATATTTTCTCTTTTTTGTAATTTAAGTGTTTCAAATTATTGGATATAAATAATTTCTACTTTTAACCAGGGATGTAGTGGAGGGTATACGACGTATACCTACTGAATTTTTTTTAAGATTGACAACTTTTATAAATCTACTTTCCATTTTAAGATCAATGTTTTCAGTAGTCTAAAAAGCTGGTAAATAGGTATTTCTGTTCATTTTACTGTTGCCTTTTTTGTTTTAACCTGACAGTTTCTGGGAAGTGTCAAATGACAACATACATACTTCTTGAAACGAGTAAAGACTCTACTGCTAAATTCAAATCATTCCAAGAATTCTTTATAAAAAGCTTTAAAAGATAATTGTTCATGTAGTGAACATGTAACAGAAAAATCAGATATCTCAAATTGCAAATATTTCAAAGAAATGATTTTGAATAGCCATGGGAAACTATATTGTACTTATGAAACTACACCATATATTTATTTATAGTACAATAGTAATCAAAAGATTGTTTATTAAGATTTTCAAGATGTCTTTGTTTCACTATGTAGAGCATTTTATTCATGGAACATAAGACATAGCTTTTACTAAAAATGTTTAAATTACATGTATATTTAATAGGAAAATATATGTAAAAAAACCCGGTTTAAACCAAAAAAATCTGGTTTAAACCAAAAAAACTGGGTTTTTTACCAACCCTGGCTTAAACTAAATAATTCTCAACAAATCATTAAATCCCTTTGTTAAAGTATACAATACAACATAATATAAGTATTCAAAAAATTGAGCTCTTAAGTTTAATAGATATTGAAAAAAAGGACCATGAACATGAAAAATCAAAGTTTTGAGAAAAAGTCAATTAAAGGTTTAAATGGCCATTAAGCTGTGAAGTACTCTAGGAAAGAATGAATAATTTCAACACTTATTTTTTTATATATAAACATGTAGGACACATCGTTGGAAAGATAAATGTTTAAACTATTTGATACAAAAAAGTAAAAATCGAATTTTTGGTTGAATTTTGCCTTCCCAGTCCCTTTAAGCATTCTAAATTAGCATTTCATTGTATTATGAATTAAAAACTGTATTACTAAAAGTTTTCTTTTTTTTGCGATAGCACGTGGTTGTGTTTGGGTCGAACATAGCGGGTTTTAGGGTTACATTTTTAGTCACCCCCAGCCACCACACTTCCTCTCTATTCTTTCTCTTTACTCTATGGGCTTTACAAGGCGTAATGGAATGTTCTATAGATATTGTAAAAACTTGTTTTTAAGTATTAATCTTGATGTATTTGAAAAGGCTAGTTATAATTCATTGTAAAATTGTCTTCAAGGGATTAAATTCAAATTTGTATTATTTCTGCATTCTGTAATTATTTGAAAATTTCAATAAATTAACATATTGCACATCATCTTATTACATATCGCTCACCCACAAGAAAAGTGACACATCTCGCAAAAATTCATTTTGCGTTTTATTCAATAAAAGGTGTGTTATAGGTTCGTGTTGCTAATGACAAGTAATTATCCATGTCGTTATATAGAAAACCTCTATATTACACTATATGTCACTTTTCCATTATTGGAAGTTCACAGTGATGAAACAAGAAAAACGACACATCTCGCAAAAATTTTCCATAAGCTCACACTCGAGTAATTTATAAAACTCTTTATTGCCTTAGTAATAAAAATATGAAAATTTCCTTATTTGGTAAAATATCACTCTGTTGGTGAATTATATATTGTTAATTGATTAACAGTTTGGTCATAGATTAATAGCTGACACACACACACTGTTTTACAACTTTACAATTTCTCAGGTAGGTAGTGATGTTGTCAAACGTCATTTTTCGAATGATTATGAGGGTCAATGCAGAGCAAGTAAACTAGATACTTGTTTGTGGATGTATTTACAAGACATTGCTTCATGTGTTGACAGTGAAAATTTGGAATTAAATTTTTATGTGATAACTGCGACCGAAAAAATACATATATATTATTTTGTTATTCATGCATGCTGTTAAGACACAAATTCTATAAAATAATAATAAAATTCTTGATCTATAGACACACGTAATAAGAAAGCGATGGTGTCCATTCAGTAATAGACAAATGAAGAAATACGGCCAAATTTACATCCCTCAACAGTACGTAACATTGATTAGAAAACATCAAAAAGACGGGTGTCATTTTTCAGTGAATGAGTTAGTTCATTCTGATTTTTTAGGTTTAAAATAATTGAGTGGTGAAATGGGGGTGTGCTTAGAAATTATTTGAAAGATAATGAAGGTCACGTTCTTCAGTTTTCCAGAATCAAAATTTTAAGATTTGATAAATCAATACCTTTTTCATTCAACGTAAAATATTCTTATGACCAAGGCGATTTTTCTCAATTTGAAATTAAAGCTAGAGGTAAAAGAGAGCTTTTACCTTTACATAAAGTGTATTCGAAACTCTTTCCTTCGAGAAAATGGAAAAAACAAGATTGCTTGTTTTAATTGCTTCCAATCATATTCCTCAAAGTTATGACTCTTTTTTAGGGTTTCGTTCATCTGACTAAACCCTATTCGTCTTGCTCCTCTGTCTGTCTGTCTGTCCATCACAGATACCATTCTCAGAAACTATATATGTTGGAGACTTGAAATTTTGCATACTTATAGCTGAACACCTCGCATCAAATAACAAATCATGATTTCGAAAAAGTCTTATATTTAACCTTCTGGACTCTAACTTGTGTATTTTAAGCTTTTTTTTTCTAACTCAGCCCCTAATTAAGTTAAAGATTTGAAATTTTTCATAATTATAGCTAAACACTTGCGATCACACAACAAATTATAAAAATTTCAAAAAGTCTTATATTTAAACCTCCGGTCTCTAACTTGTGTATTTTAAGCAATTTTTCTAACTCAGCCCCCTAATTAAGTTGGAGGTTTGAAATTTTACGTACTTATAGCCGAACACTTGCGATCACATGCAAATCATAAAAGTTTCAAAAAGTCTGATATTTATCTTCACAGTCTCCAACTTGTGTATTTTAAGCAATTTTTCTAACTCAGCCCCTAACCCTTTCGGGACGGGAGCCTTTTACGAAATTTTTAATCTTTTGTCACCGTTTTTTAAAAGCAGAAATTTGTGTCTTCTTCAATCGAGAAAATGCACCGATTAAACAAGGCAGATTTTGCAGTAAAATTTTACCGGTGAGGAAAAACGAGGATTCTGGTCGCTTCATGCGGCACGTATACGTGTCGCTCGTCCCCAAGGGGCTAATTAAGTTGGAGACTTGAAATTTTGCATACCTATAGCAGAACACTTATGATCTTACGATAAATCATAAAATTTTCAAAAAGTCTTATATTAATTACTCTCCGGGCTCACTTGTGTATTTTAAGCAATTTTTTATCCTCTCCTTTTCACATGGGAGGCACTTTTCTAACTTTTGCCAACACCCCTTTGACCGCTCTTTCATATTATACACCATAGACTTACATATTTTAGTTCCACTTTTTACTGCCAGGGGGTGCCTACCTATCTCGGGCCCGACTCCCTTGACTAATATATCTACGGATATGTTGTAAAACGGAGTTTCATTCGAATAGAGGTTTGTTTAGAATGGAGTGTACCTTCTGGTTGCAAAATGTGGAACTAACAGATTTTGCAAAAGAATAAAGTGTTTTGAAAGGAATATTAAATGAAACCCTCTGTGCGATCTGTGATCACATTTACCCACTTGTTTCTACATTATAACATTCACAATGAAGGTAAAGGACTGTGTAGAATCCATACGGAACTTTTTAAAATAAAGTTCCAGTTTCAGAAAGTCCTATAAAATGCTGCAATATTTATTTTTATCTATGGATAATAAAAAAAGGATAAAAACACTTAGCTAGTTTTTCATTTTAAATTAAATATTTCAAAGAAATCTGTGATAATTATCATATTTTTGATTTTAATAACTATTTTTCTTTTTCAAAAGTTTGAAGAAGCTACAAGACAAACATAGTAATCTGTTCATGCTTTCGGAGAAAATAACTCTGAAAACTGAAAAAACTTATTTGTTTTTGAATTATTATTAAACAACCAATAATTATTGTAGTTTTTTTTCTCCTAAGTGAGGTTCCTTTTTATAATAACGTAGTTTATAAATATATAGAAATGTTTTGAACTTATAAATCGTTATTACTATTAAAATAACTTACCTACTTCTTTTACTTTTCAATTTTTATAGAAAATATTGTGATGATGGAATTACGTCTGTGATTTATTAATTTAATAATCAGTTCTTTTACACTTATTTTGTATATTTATTTTTATAGTAACTATAATTTTGTTTCGCTGAAATGCAATTGTAAGATTATAGTTGTATAATAATTATATAAAAGTTTTGACATATGCCTTTTTCTTTTAATTTCCTAGAAGCCTTGTTATGAATCTGTGGGTGATTCTTATATTGATGCAAACCAATATTTTTCATAATGAATGATAATATATTAAAGTTAAAACATTGTGATTTAAAACAAGAACTAAAAATCATGCGTCCAGCATAGATTATGTAACACTTTCCAAAAAATTCCGTACACTGTAACAAAACTTACACAATTTCTACTATTACAATCAAGTTGGAAAAATATCAGTTTTTTTGTGCAGCTCTGTATATGATCTATGGATTTGTATCTATACAACATAGTATGCTAAAAGTTAGTTCAGAGAAACTCATAGCACAGTTGAAAATTTCAATTCACCCATTTCCGTGAAAAACTTGAATGAATGTGAACGTACTTGATACTTTTGTGCAGCCCTGTATATGAACTACAGAATTTATCCACACGAAGTAATATGTAAAAAAAAAATAGTTCAATTTAAAAACGCGTACCACAACTGCAAACGTACTTCCAGCAATTATTATTCATAGACTTCAATAGTTAAATTTCTTCTTCAGCCAAAATTTTGTGTCCCTGTAAATGAACGATGTACTCTATGCACACGATATTCTACAGTAAATGCCGTAGTACACCTCTGTGATATTTATAAATTTCAGTATGTTTATTATAGTGTGATATCATTAAAATACACTTCAAATAATTTTTCCCTATAGACCGTAATGTAACGGAATTCTTTTGAGTGACTCTGTAAATGAACCGTAAGTGCTATACACTTCATTTACATTATCAAACATGCCATAGTGATACACAATAACATCTAAGAATTTCATGGAAATCGAACTATATTTACATGGGTTAGAGGATAGACAGACATACAAACCAAATTCATAAGCATTTTTCAACAAAGTTGAAAAGTGTTAAATACATATTTTTGCATGGACTACTTTGAAAGGCAACTAGAATTAGACAAATTGTGCAACCGAAAAGTGTTGGAACTCAACAAGGGGCTACATTTATTAGGGTGGAGGTGTATAAATTTACCAAATCCACCCTATTTCTTTTATGTCTTCCTTCTCAAAGGTTTTATGCATTTTTTTGTACACTTTTATAGCTGCATGCAGAGTTAGGTACTATCGTTTTATGTTACATTAAAAAAATGCAAAACTTCATTTGCTTCTCCTGTAAAATTTACTTTTGTCGATGTTTTTCTTGCGGGTGAGTGATATTATATAAATGGAATCCCAAGATTAAGGGAGGGATAACCAGCTAGTCAGTATTTTATATTTGTCTTCAAAGTGTTCATAATTTACTTATCATAATTTCCTCATTAAATTAACAAAGGTACGTTTACTTATTTAAAAATTAGGAAGCATTTTAGTATTATCTTTTTTCTAAGAGATATAAAAAAAGAGTATTGTATCCAAATGAGCAATGTACTAATGAGCTACTGTAATGTCAGTCTATTTCTTAAATTGTGTTGCTACTTGGTTGACTTATTGTGCATATTTATTGTGATTTATTATTAATAAACTCTAATTTTGAATTTAACTTTCTAGACTATTGTTTTCCCTGATGGCCAACCACTCAATATGATTTTAGATGATGGTGGAGATCTGACTGCTCTTGTACACGAGAAGTATCCCCAATATTTACCTGGTTAGTATTTGTTTTTATTTTAATCTTGTTTATTTTTAGATTAAATTGCAGATGCTTGTTGTTTCATTCTTTGTACTGGCTTCACTCAATTTAACGTGAAGGTCTTGTTCCTTCAAAATTCATTTCATTCTTTTGTATAAGTAATTTTACATTGTTATTTTCCATATTCTAATTTCAGTTAGAAATGCAATGAAATGGTTTAATTCAGTTTATTGATTTATGCAGTGTACCAGAATTTGTGTGCTGAAAAATGTTGTGTTGTGGAACTGAACATTCATTCACAGATTCATTCATTTTTAAAAATTTCTTAAAATTAGCTTCAATTATCTAAAAGATAAAATGACATTTACTTCTCAATACTTTTTTTATTCAAAGTGTATCAGAAGTTAAATAAGAAATTATCTGTATTAAAACTAATTAAATAGAAATTGTGAAAAATGAAAATGTTCATTGACTAAGATAATAAACACTAGGGTGAAAATGATAAGAACAATCATTTAATTGATCATATAATAAATATAATCATATTAATCCACATGTAAACCATATAATTTGATTTTATATGACTAAATAAACAATATAAACATAGAGAAAACTTTGGAAAACAATTTTTTTTTAAAACCAAATAATAAATTGTATTTTCATTGGATAAGGAATAAGAGCAAAATGATAAGAATGGAACAGATTTTTCTAAATTACGGATATATTACATGTCAATTGCTCCTCTTTTATGTTTAATAATTTCAATGCAGCATCGTGACATAGTTTACAAGGTTTTGAATTTGACAATATGACAAAACACGCCATGCCTGTTGTTACAAGTGACTGATTTTAATTTTGCTTTCAAATTATACTGGGATATTTTATTTCTTTTGCAGAGTGAATTGAGGCATTGACTTGTTGAAAAATATGGTTCAGACTGATAATTTTTTCATCCCAGTTCAACAAATGTCATTCTAACATGTAAATTTTTGTTTTCCTTCTAGAACAGCAATCCTAAGCTTAGTACTTGAGGAAAAAGTAGCCCAAACTAGAGGTCTGCATTGGCCGAAATTTGCAGGCCTGGCCTGACTCATAGGGAAAAAAATTTGGCCTAGTCCGATACAAAAATTAAGTTTGGCCCGGCCCAGTAAAAAACTGAAAAGTTCGGCCTGAACCAGGAAAAAGTAAAAATCTCGGCCCAAGCCTGGCTCGAGTGAATTTCTACAAAACATTGATTTTTATGTTGATTTGGTTAAAAATTTGTCTTGTAAGAGGAGTTCTGACCAAAAATATTTATCTTAGCTTTTTTTTTTTATTTTTATAATCTTCATTTTTATAGCCGCAAGCTGTGATATTTATTTTTTTAATGCATCTCTATTTCTTTTATGTAAATGTGCCAGTTATCATTAATATTGTTAATCCATATTCCATGTAAAAATTTGAAAAATGCTATACTGTAATATCTTCTAAGATGGAGTTGCTTAAAGGGGGGAAAAAAAAAAATATGCGTTATAGACAAGTTCCCTTCTTAGCAAGTGTAAATGTATTATATATTCCCTTTTTACGTATTAGTATATTAATTTTGCATGGATCAACATATTTTTCAGTTTAAAACAGGTTTCTGTCATACGCAGGTTCTTTTTCACACATTTTACTAGATTTTAATTTAGCTATATTTTAATAAGCGTAGAAATGTACTATTCTTTAAAAATAATAAATTTTAATGTTTAAGTGTAGAATAATGGCGATTTAAAAATGTCTGCATTTTTTGCAAAAATTTTTGGGCCAGGCCTAGTTTTACTGACCTTTGAATGGACCAGGCCACGCTGAGACAATGATTTTCATATGGGTTGGGTCAAAACTAGGACTAAAAATTTTGGGCCATGAAGACTAGGAATGAAGCCAGTCCCGGCTCTGTACGGAAAAAATAAGTTAGGCCCGGCCCGAGTGCCGTGAATGAAAATCTATTAAATCCCGGCCCGTGCAGATCTCTAGCCATTAGGGAGATTCCACATTGTTGATGCATGAGAAATACATCCTTTGCCTTTTAAAGGTCAAGTCAAGATGAATGAATATCGTCCGAACCATCGAAATTAAACTTCGTTTCATAATTGAAAATAATTTTTGGTCAATTCGTTTGTTGCTTCAAATTTTTCTCTGTAAACTGAATGTGGGCTTTTTTATGACCAGATATTAAACGTAGACATTGACATGATTTAACATGTATAATGATTTTTGACTTTATTATTGCTTTTTGGATAGTTTATATCGATGCCGGGATCTTTTATTTGCCTTTCAATTTCTTTTGCTCACATTCTTTAGCTTGCGACCATGTGAACAATGAAACTTTTGGATTGCTTCTAAAGCATTCTTCACTTTCCCATAGATTTTGTAGTATCATAAGTAGTACTGTAAGAAGTTAAAAATCGCAGTGTTTGAAAGCTTAATTTTATTAGAAATTTTTCGAAGTGACATTCTGAAGTTGTTATAATCTATAATTCGGCCTTTTTTGAACTTGGAAAGCATTTTGTCCCAGGGTTGGCCGGATTTATCCATTTAAAAAAAATCCGGATGTTTTTTATTAGATAAATCCACTTAAAAAAAGCCGGAGATTTTTGGAGAAAATATAAATATGTAAGTATCTGATAAATAAGAGGAATAAAGTTCATTTAAATTGAATCTTAACTTTTTTTAAATAGAAAGCTGGAAAAGAAGATGAATGGTATACAGTATAATGATTCAGCAGACAAAGACAAGCAAATTTTATGATGTAATTTATTTATGAAAATGAAATCATTTGAATTTGTAATTTTGTTGAATAAGGAAAAAGAAACTTATTTTAAAATAAAATTAAAGAAACAGTTGCCTTAACAAACATTATTGCTTAAACAAATAAATGATTATAAAGTGTAATGTTTAAAAAGGAACATAAATCAATTTCAATACTTAGTATAAGATAAGAATCTATAATTAATTCAATGTTAACAATATTTTTGTTTTTTTATTGCTGCTGCACAATTGCTTATAAATGAACAGTTTTTAATGAAAGAAGGAAATACAAAAAGTGATACCAATCTTTAGTTCTGCTCTATAGTGTCGATATATTTTAACCAGCGTCTCTGCTTTGTCAGTTCTTAGACGATTCCTTACTTTACTCCAAACAAAACCTTAAGTGAAAAAAATTCTTTCAATTGATGTAGAACTGGGTGGACAGCTATGTAGTTTTATATAAAAAAAAAAAGTCACAAAATTCTTCAGCTTCAGCTATATTATTGCTTTTTTTAACTGATTTTGTCTTAATGAGGTGTCACCACTGTTTTGCAGAAACGTTTTCAATAACTGAATTTAAAAATACAGTGGCTGAAAAAAAAAAAAATCACTGTCCTTTAGATTGTTTTAAAACATAAAATAGAAAATTCAGATGCATGTCGACAAGCCACTGCTCTGTCATTTCTTCTTGTTCAGAAGTTAGTACTTTTCCAAAATACTTTGGATCAGTCATATTCGCTAGGAAATGAAATGGTTCCATGTTTTCAGAAAACCTCTTTTTCAGCATAGGTAAATAACTGCTAAGAGACGGGTTTTCTAAAATATCTCCATACCTCAACAGCCCAGTAGCAGAAACAGTGCAGCACGGCAGCGGGCGCTGCAGATTATTTTAAACCTTGCAGATTAATCCACCAACTTAAAAAGAAATGCTGGGCTTAAAAAATAGCTGAAATTTGCTTTAAGTCTCTAGATTTATGGTATTTGTTGTATCCTTATATTATATTTTCTTTATAAATGGAAATTTTGCTTACTTTAAGTCAGTTTCTGTTATTTCTTATGATAGCAGGCTTATTGGTTCGCAGATAAATTTTAGTTTACTGCAGACTGATGCAGAAAATTCTGCTTCTGGGCTCAACAGCTGTAGACAATGTGGCTTTGTCATCTTGCAAAGCATACCCTTACTTATAACTTCAAACTTTTTACACAAATTCAAGGCTTCTGAATGCAGGCCAACATTCATTAAATACTTTCCTATTTCCTTGTTGAAATCTTCAATGTGTCCTAACTTTATTTCAACGTATTTGTGATAAATTTTTCTTAAAGGTTTTCAAGCATTCTTATTGTGAGTGCCATCTAGTTTCATTTGGAATTTGGGACATCATACCATTTTTATTCTTTAACCAACCATGTGCATTGTGTTTATTTCTAAAGTATTTTTGAACTTCAACTATATGTTTCATTAAATTAGCTGGAGTTATGTCCTTTACATATAAATTCAAAATATGAGATGAGCATCCGTATGTTAGTAATTCAGGGTGATTTGACTTTAAATTATTCCGCATAGCGGTCATTTTATTTTCATTATCCGAACAAACGGCAAAACATCTTGCCAAATTTTCCTTTATTGCTGTTTCTGCAAAATCTGAACAAAATTCTGCGGGGTTTTTTTCTGCTCCACAATCAACAGTTTTAAAAAGGTAAGAATTCTTACCTGTATGAATGCTACATGCGAAAATGAGGTCATTGCTTATGTTTGACCACGACCAGCCATCTAATATTAACGCTAGACTTGTTTCGATTGAAATTTCTGATTTTAATTTGTTCTCAATTTCATCATATGCATCACACAACTATTTTTCAGACAACTGTTTTCTGCTTAGTGGAATATATCTTGGCCTTAACTCTTGAATCATTTTTTTTAATTCTACAATTCCAATGCAGGTGGTACAAGAATGGAAAATATAAATGAAAAAACTGCTGGGTGTTAGTGTTGTATTATAGAATGAATGGAGACTTAGAGAAAATATTTGATTTCTAATTGAAAGAAATATAAATTCCTATTAGCAAGGCTTATGGGAATAACTAGTTACATATTTAATTAAGGCAAAACATTACTTATATTTATATAAGATGATCTCCAAAGAATAAAAAAATATAATTTTTTTTATTCATTGGATGAAATAAAAATAATTATTTGTTGCATTTTATCATTTTATTTTACTTATTTTTTCTTTCTAACTCTATTTTTTTAAAAATTCACACACTATAAATATTTTTACATTAAATAGGAGATAGAACCCTAGCAAAAAATCCTGCACAGACCTCTGAACATAATCTAAAATAATTTTGATACCTAAAAATAACAAATATTAAATTTTGCGCAGCAATTAATAAAAAGTCCAAAATATCCAAAAACCTCCAATTTTCTCCGGTTAAAACCAATAAAATCCACTGGATAGGATTTTTTTAATTTTCTCCAGATTTAATTACAACCCTGACTGTTATTGACTCTGTTATTCTGAAAAACAAAGAAATTTTGTTACTGGCAGTGACTTTTGTAGCCAAAGAAGAAAGCAAATATTTTTTCGAAGCTTTCTGTTTGAAGCTTTTATTTATAGATGAACAATATAGGTGAAAACTGGGAAATTGAGTTAGTAGCCAGTGGCCGGTAGACTCAGTTTCATTAGTGGCCACTTTTTAAAGTTAGTGGCCACTATAATGTTTCAAACTTTCTTGACATCTAGATAAACTATAATCACTGTATATATACATATTTTTCTATAAATTAGAGTTTTATACCAGCCAACTATTCATGATAAGAATAGGGAAGCAGTCAAAATTCAAGAAAATTACTTTAAAACCACAAAATCTGTTATATTAATTTTTTAGAATATATTTTTGGAATATTTGTATATGTTTATAAACACAATTATCAACCAAATTACTATTACTTTATTTATATAAAAAATAATTAAATCAAAATTCCAACAGCTAAGTGTATACAATAATAATAATTAAAAAAAATCAAATAAAACACAATAAAATGTTATTTAGATTTTATTTAATAAGTAAATATGCTATTAATATACTACACAAATTACACACAGTTGAAATCTAAGCTGGTGAGTGTATTTCGCAGGATTAGACAGTATCTCTTGAAGAAAAATAATCTAACTGGTGAGAACGTGGCAGGAGCCGAAATATTGAAGATACTGCAATGTCCTTAAAACCTGCTTCCATCCAGTGAAAAAAAAAAAAAAAAAAAAAAAAAAAAAGAATAAACTATTTGAAATGCATGTGGAATCAAAGCTGATGAATATATTTTGCAGAATTCTTGAAAAAATAAGTGAGGAGCTAGCATTTGACGAAAAGTCGAAATATTGAAAATACAGCTAAATCGTTGAAATCTGCTTGCATCCGGCAGGAAAAAGAATTAACCAGTTTGCTACTTAGGTGTAATCAAAGTAGAGATGCATATTTCTATGAAAAATGCTGTATTTCCGTTGGCGATCGTTAACAAAATTTATAATCGCCACTTGGCGAGTGGCGACTAAAGTGGCGATCGATGGCCGATTTTTTAATCGCCAGTTTTACAACTTTAATCGCCACGTGGCGAGTGGCGACCGCTAATTTTCACCTATAATGAACAACTAATAATTATGTGAAGAATCAAGAGATACTTTGGTTATTGAGATATCAAAAAATTCTCGGTGACAGCGGCAAAAGAGAAAGGAAGCCAAAAACACGAGTGTTTCAAAAAGTTTTAACTGTTTGCCAGTATTGCAGTAGACCGAATTTTTGAGTCTCAAAATTTAAAAAATGTGGTAAAAAGATTATTTGTTCAGCTATTCCAAAGAAAAGTGAGAGTTTAATTAAAATTAAATTACATAAATACATTAATTTATTTGCATATATTTTTTTTTCTCTCCTGAGTAATTTGCGTACCCTTTTGTTTTACCAAAATGTTATCAACTTTCTTTTTAACTAAAATTACCAAAAGATTTTTTCTTTTTGGAATAAAATTGGTGAATTTAATTTCTGATGAAAACTGAGTTCAATTTATTTAAAGTAAGAGAAAACATTCATCTCGGACTTCAATTACTATGTGCAAAACAAGGCTTCCCGAGGAAGTCTGCCTAACTGCTCTGATATTTGTTAGATTTTCTACTTTACTTTTTCCATAGTAATCTTATTTATAATTTAAAAACAATAGAACCTTTGTTTTTTATTTCGCTAAAGAATTAAGCTTAAATTAAAAGAGAAAATATGCGCAACCAAAGCTTTTGTAGTGAAATAGATTGTGGAAGTATGAAAACAAAGTTCTATTATATATGTCATTTCTTTGAGTGTTCGTATGTATAAGAAATGATTTTTCAAAGTGTAATTTTATCTGTATTATTTTTCAGGTATTAAAGGTATTTCTGAAGAAACGACAACTGGTGTGCATGCTTTATATCGGATGCTTAATCAAGGCAAATTAAAAGTTCCTGCCATCAACGTAAATGACTCCGTAACCAAGGTAATTGAGAACTTTTATTAGCAATTTGTTTACATTTTTCCGATAACATTTTTTTAAAAGATTCTGATCCATATTTCAGTATCAAATTACATATGAGGTGTTTAAAGACAAAGTGGTGCCATCATTAATTTTGAAAAGATATCTAGACATACTGATTTATGCGAATTGACATATTCTCAACTGAGTGAAAAAAGCTGGGAGTCAAAACCCAGAGTCTCTAGCTTAAATTGCCAATGCTATGTATATTGAGCTACCTGGGCCGACAACTAACAGAATTCACTCAGACAACTTTTAGCAATAGTTTTAATGGTCTGTTATCTGAAACCAGAGCTAGAAAAACTTGAAAAATTTTACATGCCCAGTCGGGCATGTGGTAAAAAAAAATAGATGCCCAAATACAAAATTTACATGCCCGACTTTCTGCACTTCTAAATTTTGTGGCTGTAATTTTAAAGCTGGTAAATACAACATAATCTATAAAACAATAAAGGATGTGCCAAATATTTTTTATTCAAGGGAATATGAAACTCTTATGATTCGAATGTTTTTAAATGAATGATTCACATTTAATAAATAAAAATTATATCACAAAACTAATTAAACATTAAGTTACATTCGATTGCTAGAGTAGAGAATGTCCACTAATGTGTCATGCACCTTTGGTAGTCGATTACTAGTGTTCGGTAGCCAGTTAGGAGTTATAGGTATAAATACCAGGTCAGGGCCATCAATGCTTATTTGCCTTAAGGGGGCTGGTCACTCAGCTTCCGATTTCCTCTTACTAATGTAAAGTCTATGGGCATTTGATGCATTCATAGATTTAAAATATCTCCTCAGCAAATTAATATTTTCAACTTCTATTTTTTGTGTACCCTTCCTAAAAGATATCTCTTTTCTTCTTAGTTCTCAAAATATTTCTAAAGTATAGACTTAATTTTATAGGAAGTGTTCAAATCTTACTCACAGTTTACCCGCTTTTAACACAGAAAATATTAAATTCAGCATAGATTTTTGAAATATTTTGGAAATTAAGAAAAAAAGAGATATCCTTTAAGAAGAATACACAGAAAAAAGATGTTAAAAATATGAATTTCCCGATAAAATATTTTAAATATCTCAAAAGAATATTTTAATTATCAAAATATTTTAAATATCAAAAAAAGAGATATCCTTTAAGAAGAATACACAGAAAAAAGATGTTAAAAATATGAATTTCCCGATAAAATATTTTAAATATCTCAAAAGAATATTTTAATTGACAAAATATTTTAAATATCTCAAATACCTCAAAAGTCCATAGACTTAACATTACGGAGGAGAATTCTGAAGCTGAGAGACCAGCCCCCTTAAGTCATTCATAGTTTCCGTCAAGAGGCTAGAGTGAAGGGAAGTTTTAACTCAATTCATACAGCTAAAGCCTCTTTCACATGCAGATGTACTAAGTACAAAACATTATTTCAACCAATAAAAGTATAATATTTGATATCTTGTTTGAGTTATAGCTGCAGATAGCTATATTAGATGTAGAGATGTAAATTTTCTGGAAAAGTTGAAGTGGCAGAGAAAAATCATTTTTTTTCCAGTTTTTTTCTGGAAAAGTTGGAAATATTGGAAAATTTGATTTCTCATAAATGTTTCTTAAAAATAAGTTATATTTTCTTAAAATATATACAATAATAAACTTTTTAAATATTTATGCACACTAAAAAAAGTTATTTTAACTTTACCTGAATATATTGTAACCCTTTAAGACCTGACCTACACAATTGTGTAGGTGATCCCAAGAAAAAAGAAAAACAATTTCCTCTTTTTGGGTTACTTAAAGCCGAGCCTGTACCCACACAATTGTGTGGACCCTTTCTTGTTGTAACCTGACATCGGAATTTTTTTAAATATTTTTTTTCAATCAAATATGATTCTATGAATTAGGGTTAAACATCAAGACTTTTCATTTGTACCAAAAATCCCCCTGTAAGGGATACAAATAAGAGAGAGAGAGAAAAAAAAGCCAGCTTTTAAAAGTTTATCCTTTCAGTCTCAGAATTGTGACACTATCTTGCTTAATTTAACACCAGTGTTTGTTGTATATCATGTGTCTGTTGAAATGATTTTTCAGTAGCATTTGTTTAATTATATCAGTAGAGCTAATTTAAAAAATAACAACAAAAAAATCTTAAGTTTCAACCAGTATCATTGCAGTTTGAAAACAATTTTAAACTATAATGTAGTACTGCTTTTCAAATACATAAGTAATGACAGTTTAAAGGAGACAAATTATAGTAGTTCTGGTATTATTATAAATATTATCATTTTCAAATCTGCCATTGTTTAAAAATCGGTATTATTTTACAATATATTACATTGCCCCCCCCCCTTACAGTTGTAATTTTCATTTCCTGTATATTTAGTTTTGGTACAGCTTTCCAGTCTAAACCCAAACTATGTTTTAGTAAGTTTTTAGATTCTTAATATTTAAAGTGGTATTTTTTTGAGATGCTTTTAAAACAGGTGGATTTTTCCATATGTTTAAAAAATGTTTTCAACTAGATTTTTCACAGATTTGCTGACATTTTCTTTGCAAAGTTTGTATGTATTTTTTTAAAAAATACATTTAGACAACTGTAAAGAAACTATATTTCAAAAAAAGAAAAATAATAATAAATAATTTCAATTGCATGTTATCAAAAGAAATTTTTTTAACAATAGTAAAAAATTAGCTATGTAAATAAAAATAAATGCATGTTTCAAATTTTACATTAAATTTTCCACCTTACCATTTTCATTAATTGATATAATATTGAAATAATTTTGCACATAAATTATCATTTTTAAAAAGAGAAGTTGCATTTAATTATCTCACCAGAGATTTGCTTGGATTTTTTCTACATAATCATGTTTTTGCGAAATGATGAACTTTTATAAAAAAACTTGTAATACTTATAAAAAATGTGAATGAAATGTAAAAACTTGTGAATTTGTAAAAAATGTAATTGGAATTTTGTAAATTAGAAATTATCACATTTAAGTTCTTATTTAGACATTATTGAGATGGTCCTTTGTATATATATATATATATATATATATATATATATATACAGCTAGATAATAGATTCATTGGTGATTGCAGCTATTATACAGGGTGTCCGGTGTCAACGGTGTCCAATGGCTAATTCCTAAACCGTTAGTCATAGACCTATAGTTCCAATTACAAAAATGTTTTAAATCAGGTAAAGAAACATTTTAAAAGCGATTTGGGTCAATAAAAACATTTCTTAAAAAATTGCGAAATTTAAATTTTTATACGGTCCCTCGGTCCTATAAGTTATATTTAGTCATTTTTTCATATTACACTGACAAGTAAGACAAAAAAAAGTCCCATTCATATAACGCCAAAATTGAGCGAGTTATGAAACTTTAAAAGTGCATGACTTATGCCACTTTTCTACTCTGAAAACAAACGAGTTCGGCTTGGCTTTGAGGGATCATATACCAAGTGTTTAAAGTATTTGAAGATCTTACTTCACGTGTGTCTGCGCTTTGAAAAAAAAAAAAAAATCCTACAAGTATTATGATTAAGACTCAAATTGGCTAAAATAACATATGTTTTATTTTGTCAGGATTTGAGACTGTTTCTCTTATGATTTCTTTTAACAAAAATTATGTTTTTTTATAAGTTTTTATGTTACTTCAACAATCGTATGTATGTTTTTCCAGTTCAAAATTTGTACTCGAATTTAACCCACTTTTATATATCCGATCGAGATTGCATTTTACATACTGGCGCAAATCCGATAACAATCTAATATTATTAAGATTTTCGGTGGTTACCATTTATACTTATTTACAGGATAACACAAAAAATTTCGGATAGATTTCTGCCAAGGAGTTTAAGAAAAAGTTTTAGATTAGATAATACAAGACTGCGATTGTTGGGTTTTTTATCTTTTATGTATTTTTTAGCACTGAATCCGAAAATTACCTTAATTTTTAACCATCATGTCAGGATATTTCGCAAATCATAAATTTTCAAATTTAAAGAATAACAAAAATCGAATACTATAAAGTAGAGGAGATGGTTGTGTTTTTTAAGTTTTGATAATTGATTTTTACGCACTTTTTAGCACTGAATCTGAAAATGACCTTCATTTTTAACCATCATGTTAGAATTTTCTTGCAAATCGCAAATGTGTAAGTTAAAATATAGCGAATATCTCATACTATAAAAAACATATGTAAAACATTTATTTTATTTTATTAAAAAAATTCGACATTTTTGCTTATCCTGGGATTCTAACAGCTAAATAGCTGAGTGGTCCGATGAGATGGGGGAGGAAATTCAATTTTAACATTGAACTTCTTAACTTTGAAATTTGCAATTTGTAAAAAATCCTGATATGATAGTTAAAAGTGAAGGTCAATTTCGGATTCAGCAGTACAGAATATATAAGAATCAATTATCAAAAGCTAAAAAACATGACATAACCCAACTTTTGCAGGCTTGTGCAGTCTAATAATATTTTAAAATACGTATCATTTTGTAAAGAATTGAGGCTGTTAATTTAGAATCATTTTATTTAACAAAAATTCTGTTTTTTCTTTCTTCTTAAATGTTTATTACAAATTGTATATTTTCCATTAATATGCCAGAATGATTAAAGATTTCAAATTTATATTGCAATGTTAATTTTACTTCCAAACATTTTTTATATCTGGCGAAATTATATTTCGACTAAATTTGTGAATGACCCCCAATTTGCAGCAAAAAATATGCTCCAACTTTAAACAGCTATTACTCGGTCAATTTTAATCGTAGAATAACGGGACTTTTTTTGTATTGTCAGTGTAAAAGGAAAATTTCACTAAATATAACTTATAGGACCGGGGGACCGTATAAAAATTTAAATTTCGTAGTTTTTTAAGAAATGTTTTTATTGACCCAAATCGCTTTTAAAATATTTCTTTACCTGATTTAAAACATTTTTGTAATTGGAACTATAGGTCTATGACTAACAGTTTAGGACAGTTACATCCATTGGACACCGTTGAGACCGGACACCCTGTATAACAGGTTTTTATAAATTCTAAAATCATTACATTTCTGAAAGATTTAATTTGGAGATTGGAAAAAATTTCTGAAATGGGTACTTTTAAGAGAAAGAATTTGTTAAAGGTCATATGTTTTAAAGAGAAAAAACGGAAGGATCTTTTAAGGGACTCAAGTTCTTTCTAAAGAGACCCCTGCTTACAGATAAGATTTTCCATGTTAAGGTTTTCATGAGGGACACTAAACATGAAAAAATATAAATAAAAATATCAGAATGTAGCAATTATAAAATTTTCACAACATTACTTTATAAATAAAATTTCAATTTTTCCAATTTGGAAAAATTGAAAAATAGCCCTTCGGGGGAAAAAAAACGGAAAAAAAGTTTTTTTCCACCAAAGTTTTTTTTCCGAGCATTCCCATCTCTAATTAGATGTCTTTTCTAACTTTCACTGATCACAGATATCATCTCAAATCCTCACTATTGCATCTCAAATGCCACCATAGGTTCAGTGAGATTTTAATTAGCTCATAAAAATATAAATTAAGCATATATTTTAGAAATTAGACAAAAGAAGTTAAATTATCTAAGCTGATATTTTGTGAAATGCATTCTGTGGGAAATTACATGAAAACATGCCAGTTTGGGCTTGTTGAGACTAATAATACATGCTCAATTGCAAATTTTACATGCTCTGGGCATGTCGGGGAATAGATTTTTTGAGCCCTGTCTAAAACACCTCAACAGAATAAACTGCAGGCAATGGGGCTTCATTAAACAATGCATACTTTAGGAATACTTTTTCATTCATTTGGGAAAATAATCTTTTCCCTGGAAATTGTCTTTACCTGGACCTTGAAATTGTTTCATTTTTAAGGAAGGATTCTGTTACAGACAGGTTAAATTTTCAGTTTTATTGTATTGTAGTTCACACAGTTCTTTGTATCAGGGTTCGCAAAGCTGGGCCCAGTTTGAAAAAACCCGGCGAGTTTTTTCAGAATAGGCTCACTTGAAAAAGCCCACTGAAAAACCCACAATGTGGGTTTTTTCAATTTTCAGAAATATTTAAAATTTTAAACAACATATATATTTAATGAATTTAAATCATTTCAGTTAATTTTGAAAAAAAATTAATATATAAAAGCCATTACATAAACACCCGAAGTAAAATAAAAATGTATTTTAGCACATTGAAATACTTTACTAACGTACAACATAGTAGGCAACATACATAGTACAATTATAGGTAAAGGCAATATCATAAGAATGTCTTTATATAAAAAATTCAAATGAACTATACTCATGAAAATAAAAGATATGTATTTTTACTTTATCTTCTATCTTTACAAGAAAGTATTTAATTTGTGAAA
Source organism: Maratus speciosus (assembly GCA_963932465.1). Taxonomy (NCBI): domain Eukaryota; kingdom Metazoa; phylum Arthropoda; class Arachnida; order Araneae; family Salticidae; genus Maratus; species Maratus speciosus. The sequence goes on along the minus strand of OZ010786.1, from coordinate 641,001,802 downwards.
AATTTCGACTTCCAGTTTACAATGGATTTATACATTTTAAAAAGGTCCTGAAGATGATTTGATGGTTTTAGAAAATATCTGTCTGTATGTGACAAAAATTTTGTGGGTGCTCTACCTCAACAACTAATGCACAGAATCTCACAAAGCTTTAGATTCAGTTAGACCTTGATGTAAACTGATGCTGATTAGTTTTTGGTAAATATTGCCCAACAGGTGGTGCTGCTTTGCTGCATTTATCTCAATTTTTGCAATAGCTTTATCTAAAGAACTAATGCACGGATTTTCATCAAACTTCAGATTCAGTTAGACGTTGACGTAAGCTGTTACCTATTAGGTTTAGGTGTAAATTGCACAGTAGGTAGTGTTGATATTCTAAATTTTCACGATTTTTGCAAAATCTTTATCTCAAAAACTAATGCACGTGATTTAATCAAACTTAAAATTGTATTTCATTTTCATGTAAACAAATGCTTATTAGACTTGGATGTAAACTGAACTACAGATGTTGATTTTATACTGTTTGGGTTGCAAATTTTGGCTGTGGACATCCTAGAGCAGGCTCGGCGAACCTTTTCACGTTCGCGTGCCGAAAATTCACAAACAATATCCATCAACAATGTAACGTGCCAAATTTATACAAAAATAATTTTGATGAGTACGATGTTTATACGAAATACTATAAAATTAGTTGCTTTCGTGATTTAATAATTAAAAAAATATTAAAAATCAAAATGCGATTTTTCCGTATACTGAAATCTATTAAATGAATGAATTTTTAATTCGTAAATAGGATTAATTTATGCGGTATGTACTGTAATAAGGGGGAAAATGTGAGTTTTTATTTCATTAATTTTTAACTTATTATTAATGCAACATCTCGGTTATAATTTTCCAAGTTGAATTAAACAATGTCCTAATAATGTATTGATACGATTCTTGTTGTTGTACGTTCGATGCAAAATGCTTTATATATGGTTCATATTTTTTTTTTTTTTTTTTTTTTATCAAATATACATAGCTAAATTGGATCCACTTGTCATTTTATTGCAGTGAATGTCAAACGAAATTCATTTGAAAATTACAACTTTTTAAATTAATATAGAAAGGCAAAATACATGTCAAACGCTGCATAGAATGGCAGGAAAAGAAAATTATTGTGATGTGTTAATTGATGCAAAAAATAATTGCATTTTTATTTGTGATCTGCCTGTAATGAACAAAATTTTATTTTTTATAACAGAAATAAAAAACTGATTTTATCTGTATAACTATTTCCAATTTAAAATTTTTCGTGTGCCAGAAAAAATAGCTTACGTGCCAATTCTGGCATGCGTGCCATAGGTTCGCCAACTCTGTCCTAGAGGGTGATTTCCAGAATTCAATGATTTGTTTGAAACAATGTAATACTTGCATCTCCTTGTTAAATGCATCCAATTCAATGAACCTATATTTTACAATCCTTGTGATGGGCATAGATATGGCACTGCGAATTTTGAATTATTAACATGTGTGAGATAGAGGAAAGTTTTGGGATTGGCACATCTGACTAGTTTACCCCTTTTTTTCTTCCCACTTATATATTTTAAATATTAATATTCTATTCATTATTTGATTTTAAAGCAAATTAACAATTTTTTTATCTTCTATTATATTTAAAACTAATTTGTGAGAAACACTGACACTTTATTAATTTAAATTCATATAATTTATAACTTGTAAAATAGTATTACAATTATATTGTATACAAGGGAACAATATATAGTATATATAATATATAAATAATATAGAATGCAATAATGTAATATCGCATATATTGTACTTTTGAAAAAACCCGATTTTCCCCGGGGAAAATTGGGTTTTTCATGAAAAAACCCATGTGGGTTGGGTTTTAAAAAAAAAAAAAAACCAGGTTTTTGCGAACCCTGCTTTGTATAGAATAAAACCATTGTAATATCATTTCTTCAACTTTTTATTTCTCCGTGAAGTCTAAAGATAAATTATTTTTATTTGTTAAAGGGATTAGTGTCAGAATGTTTTGGAAAAATAATGAATTTTGGGAATACCTCTTTATTATGTTTCTTAGCAGGGAGAAGGTCTAGCATTTAAAATCTATTAAGATTTGAATTTTAAAAAAATCTTTTTTTTGCATTGAACATTACATGCTAATAAATATTAATCTTTAAACTTCTAGGGGTGTGTAATGCATTCATATTTATTTATTTTTTGTGGGTGTTCTGCTCTTTAAGGATCTCTCCTTTAGAATCATTTTGACACACACACACATACACACACACACACACACAAAAAACCTTATAAGATGAGCACACAGAAAAAAAAAAGTTAAATATTAATTTCCTAAAGAGATTTTTGGGGAAGAAATTTGAGATCTCTCTGCTGAACTGCCTCAGAAGCTGTTATTTTCTTTTTCCCAACTGTTTTGCTTTATAAAAAAAAAGATAAAATTTTTACATGGCCTGGATAATAAAGTATAATTTAATATGCAGCTTCTGAGGCAAAATTGTCATAGAATAGAAAATATTCTGTTTTGCACAGTTCAGTAAGCAGATAAAATTGTATTCTTTTTTGTTGAAATCATGACTTTTTTTTCTATTTTAGGTAGAATTCTGTTATTAATAGGTTCTGCTTTCGCAGATTTTTCTGGATATCCTTTCATTAAATTTATATTTTGTATTTATAATTACATATTGTATTTACAATTAATAATTTATATAATTATTTATATTCATATTATTGCATGGGATCGCCTTCTCTTTCAGAGCAAATTCGATAATCTGTATGGCTGCCGGGAGTCCCTCACGGATGGTATCAAGCGTGCCACAGACATCATGCTTGCGGGTAAAGTGTGTGTTGTAGCTGGCTTTGGAGATGTCGGCAAAGGCAGTGCTGCATCCTTGAGAGCATTTGGTGCCCGTGTCATCATCACTGAAGTAGATCCAATCAATGCCCTTCAAGCAGCTATGGAAGGTTAGTAGCACTTTTGTTATTTTCTATGGTGTGCCATTGTAAATAGAGTTAAGTGCCGTTAGATAAACAATATTGAGTGCCGTAGATCGTAAAGCTGTCGATGACATGATTAAGTGCCAAGAATAAAATAACTTTGTTCAGTAGAAGTGGATAAGAATAAATAAAAGTAATCTTACTTAATAGATGAGGAGACATATTTATGAGACAGCAGTTATAAAAAATCTTTATTTATCCATTACCGTAATTTCGGGTAGATAAGCCGCCCTGGCGTATACGCCGCTACGTCCGAAAATGGTAAAAAAAACCTGAAATTCCATCGTATAAGCTGCACTTATTGAAAGTGGTGTATGTACTACTATAGACGCCATATTGAAGATTTTCGCGCATTTTTTAAAACCATTTTAAAAATTAGAATTTTAAATTTAATTCAAATAATGAAAATAAATAAATAACTTTTGGTTTGTGAATTTATCTAACTGCATCGCACATTTCAGCCTTGGATCGGCAAGTAGAAATATATTTTATGGAATTCTTAATATAAAACATAACGCTAGTATGTTTAATAACACTATTTTTTATTCGAATCCATCAAATAACACAACGTAAAATTCCGAAAATAAGTAATGATAAATAATCATTTTGACAACATGAACTGTTGAGAGAGATGTATAAAGAGATGTTTTTTGAAAATCTCTTCACTACTAACTGTAAACTTTAATGTCTATTAACAGAAATTAATTGGTACTCGATTTGATATATTCTGTAAATATTTAAAATAAAATGTTTTGAGAAAGTTTTAAAATAAACAAAAATTAAATACATGCATTCATTATTGAAAATAAAAAATACAACCTTCGCAAATGTGCACACTTAAAGAAAACAAAATAATCTACTTTCTTTTCTATTAAAACGCCGCGAAAAAGGATTCCTTAAATCTGTCAGCGACTTCATTTTGCTTAAGTGCAGTAAAAAGAAATGATTGCGTTGCAAGCAAACAGAAAAAATAATTTAAAAGAAAAAAAAAACGAAAAGCAAAACCCGTTTTTTCTTAGCTATTAAAAAAAAAAAAAAAAAAAAAAAAAAAAAAAAAAAAAATCTCTATTATTAAATGTCCGATTTTGTTCAAATTTTCAGCAAGTTGCAATAACAGTAAATTAAGCTGTGTAACAAAATTTTATTAAAATATAATAAGTTATTAGAAAATTACAGCACTCCCCAAAACCCATAGTTTATAAAAAAGAAAAGAGCCATCTGCAGTTTGTTTATTCAACTCTGTGGTGGAGTAGAAAGTTGATCGTTATCAGAATGAGATCATTATCTTTGAGTAATACGTTTCGTTATGCAGAAAGAAACCATGCATAGATTTTTTTTTTTCTTTTTTAATGAAATAAAAAAGAACTTCCCGATATTTTTTTTAAATGATTGTTATTTCTAATCCGTGAAGCATTTTTAATATTGTTTTTCAGATTTTCACTCTATAATATTACATGATCTATTTTTTTCTTTCTGGAAAAAATCGTTATCACTTCGTATACGCCGCAATAGAAGAGGTTGGTCTCTGTACACCGCGAAAACGTTCCACGTAGAATTATTAAAAACTTAAAGTAATTCCATGACAATAATGACTGCTGGCTGATGCTCGTTAAAATTATTCCTTAGAGAATGCCTTGATGATAAAATGTCCAAATCAAAATGCATAAAATAAAAAGCCGGAGATCGAAAATAAACTTTTAGTTATTAAATTTATCACATTAGAAGAATATCGTGATCGTAGAACGGTTGTTCTCGCTCCTTCAAATAGGTGCTAGGCCCGAATTTGAAAAGGGACAATCACATTGTCAAAAATACATATTAAATTTTCATTAAAAAACTGGCTGCACATGGTATATATACCATGCAAATGGGGTTCACAATAGTGCATCCAAAATTGATTTAAATCTACTAGTTCAAATAAAATTGCGTATCATGAGCAGTGCGTATAAAAATAGGAAAGAGAAAAAAGAAACCTTCTGAGAGAGAACGAACTTTTAATTCGCAGAGCGAAGACACACCCCTAATATGACGTGGTCGACGTCTCTATGATACACGCTGGTTCTAAAAATAGATCATAGTAGAAGGGGAAAAGATACCTTACTTTCGGTTAAAAAAAAAGAAAGAAAAAAAGCGATTTGAACGATGTTGAGTCATATAAAATGGGCGAGATAAGAATGCTGCATTACCATTAAAAAAATAAATGTGATTACTACATCACACATGGTTCTGTTTTGAATTGCAGAGATTAACCCTTTATCTACTGATGGTACTTATAAGTACCATTAAAATAACTTGGTATAAAATTCATTTAATACATCAATTAGTTGTAATATAGTTTAGAATGAGTTATAGATACATTACTTTATTTTGTTCCAAAAGCATTATGGGTTACACAAAACAAAAATATTTTTTTTTAAAAGGATGTTTTCTTTTCCCTTTGCATCTTTCCAGCTGTCTTGGCGTTGAGGGATGGGGTGGAGGTTATTTTTCAATTCGGAAATATTTCTATTGTAAGAACATTATATTTGTACATTTACTAATTCTACAAAATACTAAGAAAAATATTTAAAATAAAAGATTTGAGTTGGGTTATAAATATTGCACAAAATCCCTATAAATTTAAATTTAATGAATCCTTCTAAATCCTTCAATCCTTCTAAAATTTATTAAAAGATTATGTAAATCTTCTAATGCAGTTTAAACAATTCACGAAAAATGTTTTAGAAGAAAAAAATTTCATGAATTCATAATTTAGTGCATAAAGGGTTAAAAATCAAAGCTACTTTATTGATGTCTTGTGTTTGAATCCTTTTTTAAACAGGGTTTATAATACTCTGTGACACTGTTAATTTTAGACACATTGTTCCAGTTGCGGAAATGTTTCAAATGCTCTTCATCCTATCAAAAAACATTTACGTCAAAATATTTATTTTTGTAAAAAATTATGAAATTTAAATTTTTATAGCTTTCCTGTTGCTTCATCCTGTAAGTTATACTTAAAGAAACTTTCTCTATGCTCCAATAAGTGAAATGGGAAATTCTATTCTGCGACCAAAACATGCAGAGTTTTAATACTTTGAATTTTCAACATTTTCTGGCATTAAAAGTGCATTTTTCCTGATTTTAATATGATTAAAAGCAATATATTTTCTATTGGGGGTGGGAGGAGAGTAGCTGCTTTTAAATTTTAGACACCTTGCTAATTTTTTAAAGCCATATTAGGAATCAATCTAGGCAAAATTTGGAGCCTGTATAGGTTGCCTTCACAAGAATCCTTTCAATAAAACAGGACCCTTTCACAAATTTCCTCTTAATAAAACAGGACCCTTCACAAAATTCTTCCTAATAGACTCTTTGTAAAATTTAATTTTCTAAAAACACACTCATTATTATTTTTATTTTTTTAGATTTTAAAATAGCTGTAAAATATACATGGTGCACCAGTGCTGCATTATTTAGTGTTTTAATGCATCAGTACTGCATTAAAAATCATTGACTGTGCAAAACCGCAAAATGTGTGGAACAAACTTGATTACAGATGAGGTGATTGTCGTATTACGAAAGGTTAGCTCATCAAACATTTGTAACTGAAAAAAACACTTAGAATGTTCTTTTTTATTTTAATTTATCACTTATTACAACATGTGTAATAGTTTATGAAATCTAAAATTTTAAAATCCGGCCATTCATTTATGCTAACCCTGTATATTGGAACATTAAACACCTATTTTGAATATTGCTGAATATATTAATTATTCTAATGACAAAAAAAAAAAAAAAAAAAAAAAAAAAAAAAAAAAAAAGAGCTACTTGAATTTTTGACAGTTGTAAGTTTTCTTATCGACAATATTTTGTGTTATGAATTATATTGTTCTGCATACCACCTAATGAAATGACTTTTTAAAGTTTTATAAGTTATCAGTATTTATTACACATTATTTTTGTACAATTGTCAAACATTTCATTTTATTTGTTCTCACCTAACACACAAATTAAAAAGTTGCTTCTAGTAAAATCTATTGAACTATAGAAAGTATTGGTACACAAATAAAATTTCAGAAAGAATCATAAAATTAAAATTTATTGAAAAAGTAACTTTTATTTATCTCTAAAATAAAAAATAGGACCAAAGCGGTTATTTCATTTGCAAATAATTACAATTTACGAGTAGATACATGAATATCAAACATTTTCAATTTGTCTGTAAACTAATATTACAAAAAGTTTTCAGTTTTTTTATATTCAGAAATATTATCAACAAAAAATTATTCATGAATATATTTCTTATTTTAGCGTACATATTGCTCACCTGCAAGAAAAGTGACACATCTCATCAAAAGTAAATTTCACAGGAGAGGCAAAAGAAAATTTGCATGATTTTACTGTAGCATGAAATTATAGCACGTAGCTCAGCATGCAGGAATAAAAACATGCATAAAACCCTTAAGAATGAAGACATAGGATGAGGTTTGGACGGTTGGGTAACTTTACGCACTTATGACAGTCTAAACACTTTAACTTGTTATTATACATTAATTAACTTAAACTATTAGTGGAATAAAACACAATAAATTTTTGTGAGATGTCACTTTTCTTGCAGGTGAGCGATATTATTTAACCAAGTAAATATTGATGCTACAGTAAATTCTGTCTAAGGCGGACTCTGTATAAGCCGGAAATCTGTCTACCGCGGAAATTTTTTCAAGTCCCGGCAAACCCATAGAAAATTACATTAATTCATGCTGCATAAGGCGGAATCTGTCTGACGCGGAAACGGAAAGGATTTTAAGGTCCCACCGAAACCAAAATTTTGCATAAGGCGGAAAAAGGATAATTTAAAAAAGAAAAGCGTTTTGTTCATTAAACTAAAACTGACAAGTCAAATAACTCAATGTCGAGCATGTTAGCTAAAATTCCGTAAGCTTTTAAAAAAGTTAATTCAAAAGAACAGAAACTTTAAATTTTAAGGAATTTATGCTTATGCCATTTTTTCATATGCAAAATTGCATCTAAAAGTTAATATTTCTAGTAAAATGAACATTTATGAAAATGATTACGTATTTTCGAAAGTACAATATATTATACTTTAAGATTGTACTCAAATTCAAAATTATAGCGTTCTTTCTCATTCTCGAAGTTTTTTTTTTTGTGTGTATAAACTTCCAGTATGAATGTATTACAGCAGTACTAAGACATTGAATAAAGTTTCTCATTTATCTTTAAAAAGACAAAGGATCTTTCAGAATTTCAGTTTTCAACCGATTTTCTAGTCAGAGAATCAATAAATGATCGTCATCTTCCAGGGATTTTTTTTTTTGGGGGGGGGGGGGGGGTTGCATAAGGCGGAATATTGTCTACCACGGAAATTTTTCTCAGTCCCGACCGATTCCGCCTTAGACTGAGTTTACTGTATTTTTATTGATGTATTTGTGTAGGAATGGTTTAGTTTGTTTTTATTCCAGTGCTGCTTCTATATTTTATAATTAATGCTTTATTTATCTGAAAAAGAATTATTGATGTCTATATTTAAGAAATAAAATTAATATATTTTTAATATTATTAAAAGTATCTAGATCTAAATCACTCTTATTTTAGGTTATGAGGTAACAACTATGGAAGATGCTTGCCCAAAAGCTCAAGTTTTTGTCACAGCTACTGGGTGTAAAGATATTATTAGAGGTGACCATTTCATGGCAATGCGCAACGACTCCATTGTCTGTAACATAGGCCATTTCGATATTGAAATTGATGTTGACTGGTTAGAAAAGAATGCTGTAGAAAAAATCAATATTAAACCACAGGTACAATAGTTGATCTTTGATATCTGATGTTTAATATTTTTTAAATTCCATGCAAATAGATTGTTCTAGTTTTTCTTCTTGCATGCATTCAGAGATTAAAAAATCTATTGAGTTATACTTAAATGCTGTAATTTTGTGCCACCTCTAAAGTGACTATATTTGTAAAGAAGTTTTGTTATTTTTACTAGTTTATTCTTTTTTGTGACTTTCTTTGTATTATTACATTCTTTGTATTTATTACATTGCAAAATATTAATTTTAAAAAGTGTGTTGAAATTGAAAAAAATTAAATTTTGAAATTTAATTATATTTAACTAATTTAACTGTATTTTAGATTTATTTAAAAATATTTCAATAAAGGAAATTGATACAATGTAACATTTTACTTGAAAAGTAATTTAAAATTTTGAAATTAAATTTTATTAATTAATTTGACTATTTTAAGTTTATTTTAAAATATTTAAAGGAAATTAGTACAACGTAACAAGGTTTTTTAAGATCAACATCTAAAAGTGTATTTTTTAAGAAATTAGCACGCATTGTTTTGTCAAGACATTAGTTTTTATTTTGTAAGTTTAATTGCTATTTATATACTTGAATATATCCCATACAAAATACAGTGTATTTACCATAATTCCTTGATTAATTTGAACTAATCATAAAGTCTTGATAAATTTGCATTAGAACTAATGTTAAGATAAGCTTGTTAATTTTTTGAGAATTGTGAATCACTTTTCGTTATCTTAGTTAAAAAATCCTATTTCTTCAATAATAGATTAACAAGAAAGAAACCATGCATAAAGTATATAATTATGAAATCCTTTGCAACACATTCAGAATACAGTGATAAAACTCCACCATTTAATAAGGTGAAAAGGGATATCTAAATAAACTTCGCAAAACACATAACAAATTTGAAAATCAAATTTTAACTCTAAATTCTTTTGAGCGCTCCTGTATATCTTCTACAGATTTGTTTACTATGATGCTAAAATTCAGTTAGGAAACACTTAGCACATTTAAATTTTCCTTCAGCAATTTTCCCCAATAAATGGAAATGTAATTCTTTTGTGCAGCCCTGGGTCTGCTGAATTTATATCTACTAAGAAATATGCAAAAAGTCAGTTAAATTTTAAAACTCTGCTGCCTCCTTTCTTCTTATTTATGAACTGGATTTAAAGCAGAGTTTAGTTAGCAGGATAAACATTTTATTGTTCTTTTTAAAAGAAAAAAAATATAGCCTTTTGACTAACAGTTATGTCTCCTTTTAATAATAGTGATAATAACCAGAATCCGTCATTATAATTATGTTTTTTGTTGAGTTAGTAGGTCAATAATTGGGCGAAAACATTCAATGCTACTAGAAAACAGGAATTCTGCTTTTTCAGAACTTAGTGTCACCCCCAATGAAAAAAATATATAAATATAGATAGTTCAGATTTAAGACTTAAAACCAGGGCTGCGGAGTTGGGTTCATTTTTATGCGAAAAAATCTGAGTCAGATTCGCCCTGTTAAAATTCCTGGAGTCGTCCTTTTTACAAGCAGGTCTGTGTAGTCGGAGTCAGAATTGGCCCATTTTTGAGTGAACGAGTCGGAGTCGGAGTCACCCATTTTTCCTACCCACTCCGCAGCCCTGCTTAAAACATACGCTTTTATTTTATGTAAAACGATGTCCTATGTCATCTGCATCCGCTGAAGAATTTCTCATTTACGATCCAGTCTTAAACATCTACAGTGAAGTATGCATAGGATGTCACTATTTCAGAATAAACACAAATCCAGCAAGAAACTCGACTCACCCCCCCCCCCCCCCCCCCCCCCAAAAAAAAAAAAAAAAAAACCCGCTATCTAATGATTTATATGCCTTCATTTGTTTGTAATATTAATATAGATACTTAAAATTATAGTTTATAATAGCTCCATGTTTTATCAGAAATAATTCATTTATATTTTTTCAAAATAGTCCATTTTAATTAATTTTTTTCAGTTTTTATTGGAAAATGGTAACAAAAAGATATAATTGCTATTTTCTAACTATTTTTCATTTACTTTCTACAGAAATGGAGTACTTGAGTTGCCAAAATTAAACAAATGGAGTTAAAAACTACAAAAAATTAATATCTCAAAAATAAATTGAGATGCAATTTTCAAACTAATTAATTGCATGTGAAAGTGCTTCCCCCCCCACCCCCCCAAATACGACGGTGTAAAAATTGAAAATGTGCAATGCTTAGAAGTTTAAAAAATTGCAGTAGAGATTATTCTGTACAATGATACATCTTTGTTTTTTTATGGCTGGTTTATACAACGGAACGTTATTTTGTGGAGACTACAATTTAATCGCTGGGAGAAATAGCATACTGGGGGCTAATAATATAAACTGGCAAATTATTTAGAGATCTTTTTATTGGGCAGTACTTTCTAACTACACAACCTCTGCACAGTACAAAACTTAGACATTTAAATTAAAAACCAAAAATTAAATTCATATTGTATTTTAAATAGCTTTAATTTTTATCTAGCTGCATGTACGGTAAACATACCGGCACTGCTTCCTTGACAACTTCTGAAAAATTCTACTTCAATTATTAGCCAACGTCTTAAACATTGCCTGCTACTTATTTATATGCATAAAAAATTTAAACTGGCTGACAAACCTTAGTGCCTAAAAGCTACTTAGAAATTTAAGAAGAAAAAAAATGATTGGCTAAGCATCAATCACATAGGGATACCAAACTGTAATGAAAAGACAATACAATTTGATAGTAATTTCAACTTCTTTGCTTTGATGTCAAATCATCATGAAACAATGATAGTTATTACATGTTAGTTGGTTTACGATTCAGTACATTACCATAGATGCCAATATCTCCGGAAATTCCGGAGTTTCTCCGGAAATGTAGAATAAAATACGGAAGTACGGTAATAAGGTAGAAAATACGGAAATTTGAGGCAAAAAAATCGCGAATTTCTTCGATCGATCCGGCAAAAAATCACGAATTTCGTCAATCAGTTGTTGAAGTATATCGTGAAAATTGTCTATTAGTCGATAAAACCACGAATTTCTACAATCGCTCACAGCAGAAAATTGCAAATTTCGCCAACCGATCGTTGAAAAAGTTTCAACTCTCGTCAATCAGTCGCTGCAAATAATCGTGAAATTCATCAATGGGTCGTTCATAAAAATCGCAAATTTTTTCATTCTGCAAAAAACTGTAATTTTGGCTCAGCCGCGGCAAAATATCGCGAATTGCGTTAATCAGTTGAGGAAAAAATATCCTGAAATCCGGTAATCGGCCAATGATAAAAATCACGAATTTTGTCAATCACTCACTGCATTGCAAAAAAATCACAAATTTCGTTAGTCATTCGCGGAAAAAAATAACTGTTTTCGTCAATGAGTCGCGGCGAAAAATTGCTGTTTTGGTCAATCAATCGCAGCAAAAAATTGCGGTTTTCGTCCGTCAGTCGCGGCGAAACATAGCGGTTTTCGTCCGTCAGTCGCAGCAAAACATCGCAATTTTCGTCCGTCAGTTGCGGCAAAACATCGCGATTTTCGTCCGTCAGTCGCGGCAAAACATCGCGATTTTCGTCCGTCAGTTGCGGCAAAACATCGCGATTTTCGTCCGTCAGTCACGGCAAAACATCGCGATTTTCGTCCGTCAGTCGCGGCGAAACATCGCGATTTTCGTCCGTCAGTCGCGGCGAAACATCGCGATTTTCGTCCGTCAGTCGCGGCAAAACATCGCGATTTTCGTCCGTCAGTCGCGGCAAAACATCGCGATTTTCGTCTGCTAACCGCAACAGAACATCACGATTTTCGCCCCTCAATCGCGGCAAAACATCACGATTTTCGTCCATCAGTCGCGGCAAAACATCGCGATTTTCGTCCGTTAGTCGCGGCGAAAAATCGCGATTCTCGTCAGTGAATCACGGCGAAAAATCGCAAAGTTTGTTAATTGGTTGTGGAAAAAGTCACTTTATTTTTTTGTAGGGGAAAAAATAGTCATGTAATTTCACACAGTTATATCAATCGCGGATTTTTTGCTCTGTAGGGATAAAAAAAATATTCCATTTTTATAAATTTATTATAAAAAATTATTAATATTGTAAAAGTAAATTATCTAACCTTTATTTAAATTATGTTTGTGTTGGTAAATGGAAAAACTGCAAGAAGACTGAGAATATTTTGTAAAAAATATAGCTCGTAAAAAACTATGTGCAACTCCTGAAATGACTCCTGAAACGTGAACATTTTACTCCTGAAGAGTGTCCAAAACTCCTGAAATTTAACTGGTTTACTCCTGATACAGTCTTTACAATGTTGGCGTCTATGCATTACCAGTATAACTCAGCTCTTTATTTATATATAATTAGAAAAAATTATTGATCCAGCCAAGTTATGGTGCTAAAATGAAAAATACCCTTTAAAGATAAATTGGTAAGTTGTTTTAAATTCCTATAACATCTGAAAAATATTTAACATTTAGCTTGCGTTTATTTTCTTTTAAAATGCTGACAAAATTATACCACAACTGAAAACTCACACTTCTAACAATTATGGCTCATAGAGAGTACTGTAAGCAAATTCTTTTGTGCTGCTCTGTACATGAACAATAAATGGTATTCTCATTGTATCCTACCACATGAAGTACTGCACCTCAAATAAATAAATAAATAAATAAATAAATATATATATATATATATATATATATATATATATATATATATATATATATATATATATATATATATAGATAGATTTCAATATGTTTGAAAGAATGCAACATCATTAAAATGTACTGCAACCGATGTTTCTTCTCACAGGCTATAATGTAACAGAATTATTTGTAACAGTAACAGATGTAACAGAATTATAATCTTTTGAATGTCACTGTAATCAAACTATAAATGTTACACTTCATTTTTAATAGTGGATGTGAAAACCTCTATAACCCTGAAATAGTAGATAAAACCTAAACAGATTTTAGATTTGGTTTCTTTGACATTTCTTATTGCAACTTCAAGCATTTAGGCTTTAATATCTGTGCTAGTGGGGTGTAAATTCTGATTATAGAGATTGTAGTGCATTGTGGATGCACAAGAAAAAATTATAAAATTCTGATGCAAGATGCAAGAGAAAAAAAAAAAAAAAAAAAAAAAAAAAAAAAAAAAAAAAGGTGGAAAGCAACGATTTTAAAACAATCGTAGCTGATGAGTTTAAAATTCAAAGAATCCTTTTGAGAAAAAAGGCTCACGCTCACAAGAATAACAAAGCAGTCAATTTTGCAACATCAATAATGAAGTGTAGTGTCAAAACTTATTCATATGGCCTTTCATTGATTTCTTTTAACTACTATTAATTTTTGATAAATTAATTTATAAATATTTCAGGTATGTGTACAAGGTTGTCTGTTTTCACTGTCCAGTCAATGTTAATTCTTTTAATCAGCTGTAGGAAAACTTAAGTGAAGTCACAAATCTAATTTTTGAGTTTGTCATTTGTTTATTAGTTTGTAGATAGTCTCATATCATGCCTGTTAATGTATCTTTTTTATTTTTTTCATGTCAGAATTACATAATCTTGAAAATATTTCATCACATCCTGTTCTGTTGATGGTAGGTCTCAAATAATTATCATTTTTTCAAAATGCGTAAGGAAAACAGAGATAGCAATTAATTCATATCTTTCATCAAAAACTGAATTGACTTTTATCGACAAAATAAAAATAAAAATATAATGTGTGCGGTGGTGCACTTAATTGACAACAATGAACATAGTGTCATGCTGTTAAATCACTTTGGGTGGCTACAGTTTCTGTTTAATGTAAATGGCTGACAAGAAATTAAACAAGCAATTGTTTGTCTTCTTTGAGTTCTTACAGATGTAATTGGCATATGTCTAAAAAGAACCACTTATGGATAAATCTTCCATTTGAAACATTGCAGTTGTTCCATTTAAAATACCAGCAATGTTTTTGACTGTCAAGAATCTGTTATGGTTTTCCAGACACTGTTTAATTTTGTAACAACTGATTCTCCAATCCTTATTGCTTTACTATTTTATCCATGCATTTAATTGCTTCAATGAGCTCTATTCATGTGAAAATTGTAAAACTACTACTTTAAACATGAGAAAGTATCTTTGCACCCCCTTTTTTTTGGAAGGGGGGAGTCAGGATACACTAAATCTTTAAAATACACTTACTGTTTTAGAGCTTTTTTTGATTAACACAAATGGACTCTTTTCTTATTTTTTCCATCTTTGCAGAGCCTTAGTTTTAAGACTGTAATCAGCAATATTCTTTAGAATATCACATATCAAATCTGTAAACTAATAGTGATAAATTAACTTGAAAAAACAAACAAAAAACCTAATGATGAACTGCAAAATCTTAACTAAACTTGCAGTGCTAAGATACATTAAGGATCATGGCCTACAGTGCCCTACCCTGTTTTGACCATGGTCCTGAGGTTGCTATACAGCATATGTCCTGGTCAGATAGTCAGCCTAGCACAGGACCCTCAGTGTTTAGATTCCAGGCAAGCCTGGTACTTATTTTATCGACCCTGAAAGGTTGAGTGAACCTTGTCCGGTCCGGAATCAAACTCTGGGCATAGTGGACAGGTGTGCTGACTAGAGGTCTGTACAGGCTGAAATTTCCAGGCTTGACCCCATAGAAAGTTTTTTTTTTTTGTCTCCATATAAAAGTTAAAAGTTCGGTCTGAGCCTGTCCTGTACAAAAAAAATTATTGGTCTGGCCTGGTATAAAAGCTAAAAGTTCGTCCTGAGACCAGCCTGCCCTGTCCTGGAAAAAAGTTAAAATCTCGGCCTGGCCTGACTGAATTTCTACAAAACATGGACTTTTACGTCGATAAGGTTAAAAATTGTTTCGTATGAGGAGTTCTGATCAAAAATACTTATTTTTGCTTTTTTTTTTCTTCCCCATCTTCATTTAAAATAAGAGGTCGAATGAATCTATTTGTATGTAAATATTTCAGTTATTATTAATATCCTTAACCCATATTCCGTGTTTTGGAGACTTAAAAATCTGAAAAATGCTATACTGTAAAATCTTCTAAGACTGAATTTGAATTGCACAGGAAAGAAAAAAATGCATTATAGACAAGTTATCTTCTTAACAGGTTCTTACTCTGGACTTATCTGCAAAAACTTCAAACTTCAAAATATCTTTCTCTATAGTACTTTAAAGTCTTATTCTTAGTTTTTCATTCCACTTTACTCAAGATTTGTCACAGATTCTACATAAAAGAAGCATTTTACATTGAGCATGAGGCTTTCGTGGACACTTGCAGATAGATGCATTACTTCTGTTTAAGAACTGCTTCTCTAAAGAAAAATGGCCTGAAATCTGTGTAGGGTTGGGGGCTGGTGGTAAGGGCTGAGAGGCCGTATCATTATCTACTACTACATCCTAGTTGTGATCAATATTTTTGTTTTCTCAAAAATGTAATCCTTTTATAATAATCTGTAATCAAATTGAAAAAATAGCTACTCTTAATTTGCACCCCTGCATAATTTATTCACTCTCTGCTTTTGAAATTTTTTTATCCTCCCTCCCCTTCCAAAAACAAAGCATCCTTTTCCTTTTAAAAATAAATTTTTTTGAAAGATGTAATTAAATACAGGTGCAATTTTCAGATGAGACATTTTTGGGATAGATTCAGATATTGAAATTTGGCATTTCCTATTATTCTAACCCCATATATTCCAGCAGTTATGTTTTCAGAATGTAATCTAAAGTCAACTTTCAGTTTTGTTCTGTGTATTCAAAGGAACATATGTGGTTCTTTGTTTTCTGACCCTTTTTATTTTCATCTGTTTCAAGAGTGCATGTGATTTTATCACCAATAAAATACAGGATATATGTGAGTGCTTCTTGTGGAAAGTTAATCAGACTACACCAAGACATTTGAACAGATTGTTTGTATTGTGAAATTGATTCACAAAACAACAACAAAACTCTCTTAGCACAGACATTAAATTTAGAAGTGCCTGCTTTGAGGAAAAATATAGAAAAAGAGCAAATAAAAACTTGTGTGGAAATCTAAATCACCAAAAATCAACGTTTAAACATACAATAAATAAATTGGGCAATGTGAATAAAACTAGACTTTTTTTTATATACATAGATTTTATACGCTGGTGATGTGAGTCCTGGGACTCACGAAAAATATACGTCTGGTTTTATTCACATTGCCCAATTTATTTATTTTCTTTAAACGTTGATTTTTGGTGATTTATAGAAAAAGAGCCTCTGGAAAAGGATTTGGCATAAATAAATCCTTTGTTCCATACTAGCATAAACAGCCCCCCCCCCCCCCCAAAAAAAAAAATAAAAAAAAAAATAGCAGCAAATAAAAGCTTGCACCGTTCACAGCCTTAAATCTAGAAAACTTTCTGAAATAGAAGAGGAATTATGTAATAAGATAATTTGATGGTTATATTGTATTATTAGAAATGTTGAAACTATTTTCAACAAACTTATTTTTTAACATTAATTGCTTATTAAAATGTCAAAACTATCATAATTGTTTCTTTAATTACTTTCAGGTTTTTGTCTAAGAAAATTTAACTTCAATAATTTAAAAATATCTGCATTTTTTATGCCCTTTTTACTCTTAACATTAAAAGGAGGGAAAAAAAAAAAAAAAAAAACCCTGCAAAATACTTGAGTAAATACTATCATCCATATCATAATTCTCAGCACTTTTCCACTATAGAGTGTTTTTTTATGGTTTGTGCAATTCAGTCTTCAGAAATTGAGATTTGTTGGCAAATGACTATGAAAACAAACCTGATGAACCTTTATGCTTGTTTATGTGTATTTATATATATATAAATATTTATTTATCCATTTATTGTTTTTTATATACAAATTACTTCTGTTTGTATATAAACGTTAACTAAACTGCATAAACATTTAAAAAAAAAAATATTCCTTATGCATATCAAAGAGTGAATAGGTTTCTTGAAAATATGTGGCCGAATTTTCTTCTCTCTCCAAAGCTATTTTTTCTATTTCGCCAAGGCCCCCCCCCCCCCTCTATACTGGAAAAGTATCTAATTTTTTTTTATGGTTAGGCTAGGCCAGGGACGGCAAACCTTTTCACACCTGCATCCCAAATTTTTCAGATATATTTTACGTGATCATGACATGCCAACAATAAAATATTTTAACACTAAAAAGACTGGAAGTTTTACTCAAGTTTAAAAAAAAAAAATTTAATACCAGGATTTTTATTTAAAACTATTTAAGTTATTTAATTAACCTTCCCCACCCCCCTCCCTTTGTATCTTTTAAACTTATTTTATAAAGAAATATCTGGTTCGAAACGAAATATATTCATTTAACTGCCATTCTAGTGTTAATGAATCAAAATTACTTAAACTTTTGTTTTCAGCATTAAAAGTATATGGATAATATTTGATGTTATACTTTAGAAAATTATTTTAAGGTTATTTTTGCTGTCTCAACGAAGATGCCAAATAATTTATATCAGCTTCGTACTTAGTTATTTTAATGGAATGCAAGTTGAATTGGATTCATTTTACAAGATTTTATTACCTCAATTTTTCATGTTACTTATTTCCGATAAAATTGTCAAAATAGCAAGCACTAGAATCTACAGCTTTTAGTGTCTGGAATTGAATTTAAAGTTATAATTTTTGTATCGGCATTTTTGCTTACAATGGCTTTTAATTTTTCTTGTGCGATAATCTCCTAATTCTCTCTTATTCTTAAAATTTTGTGAGCCTGTATTGAGATAGATTAAGATAGATTAAGTTATATTTCAGTTTCGTCAATCAGTATGACAATGACAACAAACCGAACTAATCGAATTCAGATAAACTGAGGTAAAATGTAGATTAATTAATGCATTTTGTGAAATTCTACTAATATTTTGATGTAGAACCTGAATCTATGCCGTGCCAAAAATAATCTGCAGCATGCCACTTATGGCATGTGTGCCATAGGTTTGCCGTCCCTGGGCTAGGCCTATCATGAATTGGAACGCCTAAATTATTTTCTGTTTTGATTAGTAAAACTCTGCAAGTTTTATGAAATTGTTTTTCTTTTTCTCCCCTTCCAGGTTGATAGATACAAGCTTCCCAATGGCAACCACATAATTTTACTAGCGGAAGGTCGTCTAGTCAACTTAGGATGTGCTACTGGTCATCCTAGCTTTGTGATGAGTAATTCTTTTACTAATCAAGTTATGGCTCAAATTGAGCTTTGGACCAAACCTGAGAATTACACCGTTGGCGTTTATTTTCTGCCAAAGAAGGTGAGGATTGTTTTTCCTAAACTGTGTTTTCATTTTGTAATCAAAGATTTAAAAAAAAGAAAGACATTAACAGAACACATCTGCAGATATTTGAGGTTTAAAAAAAAAAATTATTTATGGGAAGATATTTTTAAAATTACAACATTTTGCATAAATGTGCCCCATGCACATTCTTGAGTATTTCACAATTTTATTTGTCATAGCATGTCAACTTCATTGTTTTTAGCTGTAGTCTGTATGAATTAAACTTTTCAAATACTGTTTACATGAATATGAATATTTTACATGCACTTTTTTTTAATTCGGTTTCAACATAATTAAATTTTACTGCATATAATATTTAGCACAGGGTTTGTCTAAGTGGTGCGTTAGTGCGTGCACGTATGTGCTCATTCAGTGAGGGAGGGTTTAAAATATTTTCAGTCTTGGCCAAATTTCAAACCAGCACCCATGTGTATCTCTATGTATGACTGTCTTCATCGAACTCTTCAGGCTCAATTTGAACCTTCTATTTATCTAAAATGATTTAAAGTGTTAGAACTAGAATATATGTATTTATGGATTATGTCCATACATACAAACACAATCTAAAATTTTCATTTTTACAAAAAATTGATAAAATTTTAGATACAAATTACCAAAGATATCTGGTTTGAATTCTTTAAAAACTAAAAAATAGACAGTAAAATGAAATAAACATTTGAACTGATTTTTATTCAATTAAGACATACTTAAAATGTAAAAATTAGAAAATATTTTTCCAATTAGTGAGAAAAAGGCAAAATCTTTTATCATTAATAACTTTTATATATTTATATTTTATCATGCATACGAGGGTGGTTTGAAAAGTTTGTGAAAATCAAAGGAGAAAAAAAATATATATATATATTTTTCCCTACATAATCTCCTTTAAGTTCAAGGCATTTCATCCAATGATGGTCTGTAACCATTATGCTAAAGATGAAAAAAATCACTCGCCAGCCGCCAATTGAACTTGAAAAACTGGCGAATAAGGAAAGAACCAGCCAAATGCAGAATTTTCAGATCTGAACTTTCCCCATTCCTTTTTTTCCTACCTGTGACATTTCTGATTTCACATTGCACTGGCAATTCCCTCTTACTAAACTTATACAGAAAATCATTTCAGATGCAGCCACAGAATTTTTTTCTCATGCAGAAGTACGCTATTGAAAGAATGTGTAAAATTCTTTGACAGGAAATTTACTGTAGAATTTAAATCTGCATTTAAATATCAATTTCAAGCATCGTGGCTTTATTGGTAGCCTTACTGTCCCCAAGGTTTATTCCTGCACTTTTCGAGGTAAATTAAATTAAAAAAAAAAATTAATCCAACGTAAATAACTGTTTCTAAAAATCAATGAAAATTGTGGCTATCACTTAGTCTTAACAAGATTTGCCTAAAAATAGTGGTAATTTTCTTTACCATCCCATCCTTACCATCCCTTTTTTTCAGTTACTGTCCCTTTTTTCCTGTACCATACCCTTTTTTTCCCCTCCCGTCCCTTCTTTAACACCCATTTAACCTCTTGGGTCCCCATATGGGGACCTTCGTTCTTTTCCTTTTAAAAACTAAAATGTCAGATTTTTTTACATTTTCTCATTTCCTAATTGCGGAATGTTTTTTGCGTTCATAGCAAATGAATAAATGGCAGCATCTAATCAGATTCCTACATAAAATAAATGTTATTGTCATCGGAGTTTGCAAAATGCCTAAAAATGCCCAAAAGACAGTATGACCAAGAAAGTGAGAAATTTTCATAAGTATTTAACTTAAGTCTTTTTCAATGAAAAATTTTGAAGATTTGCAGATTATTTACTTGTTTAAAGCTCTTAAATTTCTGATTACGTTAATTTAGGTTAATGGTTAATAAATTG
Organism: Maratus speciosus; assembly: GCA_963932465.1. Lineage (NCBI taxonomy): Eukaryota > Metazoa > Arthropoda > Arachnida > Araneae > Salticidae > Maratus > Maratus speciosus. The sequence goes on along the minus strand of OZ010786.1, from coordinate 640,980,775 downwards.
ATGTTTTAAGGGGGTTTGTAGCTTTAGACACATATTTTTGAAACGAAATTACTAAGCGCCTGAAGGAAAGATATTTTTTCTGTCATTTACGATGTCATTTTGTTTGGAAAAAAAAACAATGAATAAACATTTGTATTGTTATTTTAACTTCAGAACTGAAGAGGTTAAGACAATGTTATACCAAAATTTTGTGCTAAAAATACATTATTATTTCTTATTTGAATGTCCTGTGGGTACTATGCAAATTCCTTATAAGTAAAAATTTAGAAGAAAATAGAAAGTTATAGTGGTAAAATGATAAGGAAAATTAAACTTGCAAGTTTAACTTAAACCTCAGTTAAATAAAAAAAAATTTTCGCTGCTGACCATATTTTCTTCATTTTCAATCATTAAGGCCATTCGTCTATCAGATTAAAATGTTATTTTAGCAAGTTTAATTTCGCCAGATTTTTATTTCCGAAAGTCAAAAGATTGTGGGAATGCCCCAGCTACACAAGTGACTAAGCTTAGTGGGACTTATGTAGTTAGCTACATAAGCATGCTGTGTACAATTTTGCTGTTAACGTATTTTAAAATTTAAAATAGATTGGAAATTAGTGTCTCAAGTTTATTCAAAACAATATAAATTATTTTTATTTAGTAGGTACATAAATTACTTGTTTACTGTAAACTCATTCATGTTTTTTTAAATTAAATATTCGGTGACATAAGTGTTCTTACTGGCTACTAAAGAAATTCTCACTAGCCAGTAACTGGCTACTAGCAAAATTCCTTATTTTGATCCCCCCCCTCCCCCCCCTCTTCAATGGAAATTTTTAGTTTTGGGAATAAATGGAAGTCAGAAAGAGCCAAATCAAGGGAATAGGTGGATGTTACATCAGATCGTACTCCAGTTCACTAATTTTTCCATTGCTCCCATGCCTGTATGAGGATATGTATTGTCCTAATGGAAAATTATCTTTTTGCTCAAACCAGGTTTCTTTAAATAAATTTTTATATCCACTTGGTCTAGAAGTTTAGCTTAATGTTCACCGTTTATTATTTGGCCCTTGGGAAGATAGCCAATTAGTAATATTCCTTTAGCATCCCAACTTGCACCATAACTTTAACAGGCAGTGCCTTCTTTGGTGGTGGAGAATCAGTCTTCATTGTTTTGATAGTGATAGACCGGGATCTGGCAGCACAGACCTCATCGAGTTCACGGATGAGATTCTAAGATAAGTTAAATTTTGATTTGCATATTAAAATGCAATCGGTCTGCCAAGTCATATCTTGGTAGAAAATGCCTGAAAACCCGATTTTAGCGGCTGACTTTGTAGGTTTACCATTGTGTTTTCTTGCACCAAAAGGTATGAAAACATGGAGGACTGGGAGCAGGAAAACACAATGGTAAACCTACGAGTCAGCCACTAAAATCAAATTTTCAGGTGTTTTCCACCAAGATAGGACTTGGCAGGCTGATTGCGCTTTAATATGCGAATCGAGATTTAACTAATCCTAGAATCTCATCCGTGAACTCGATGAGGTGGTTGTCTGTGCTGCCGGCTCCCGGTCTATGAACTCGAGTTTCCTTCGTTTTAACACATTCATGGACAAAATTGATTTTATTTGCATTAAAACTGTTTAGGCCTTCTTGACAAATTCTTATTCTGACGCTTTTGATACAGTGTCAATATGCACAACAACCTTTTCCATCCCTTATTCCAAAGTTAGGATATGAAATGTTCTTTCATCTGAGATGGCTTATATCCATAGCAATTTCGGAGACTTACTGATGATCCTGCGTAACCAAAACATGAACCTTTTTTGCTGTTTTCAGGCATTATGGCAGTTTTGGGTCATCCACTGTCTGGGTCATTTTCTAGGCTCACATGACCATGTTTAAATTCTGTCACCCATATTGAAGATAAGGATTTTTTCTTCCAACTGGATAAATCATTTGTGGTTGGACAGGATATCTACAGAATCTGGGAATCATGGAAAAATCAGGGAGGTTTATCAATCTAGAAATATCAGGGAACTTTGTAAAAATATGCAAAAATCAGGGAAATTTGTCTGTGTGTGAAAATATTTGCACTTTCACCTTGCCAACAAGACTGATTCGTCTATTTTATATACCATATTTTTTCACATACTGATTAGTCTTTCCCAATATTTAAAAAAAAGATGCACATAATATGAGTTTTTGATATTTAACGTAAATTAAGGTGATCCGATGTCCTCATTTTCTGTGAATAGCGCTTATATTGAAGGCAATTTATCCATTTTTGAAAATTTTAAAATATACTTTAGCATAACCTCACCAGGTGGCCAGCTTAATCCAATTAGCTGTCCCATCAGATGTAGATATGTCTTAAGATTGAATATTGTTCAGAAAATGAGGAACTTTTCTGGTCACCGTATATCCATTGACCACTATATGAAGTTGTTGATCTGAATTTTGAGTTTGGATTTATAAAACTGTCAACCAATACTTTATGAATATTAGGCAATTTTTATGTATTCTCTTGCTTTTTCTTCCAAATAAGATATTAGCAAGCTGGATTAGATAAGTGTGTTATTTGAGGAAGAAGCATACATGAAAAAATACCGTATGTTTATTATTGTTAATATTAAAAATCAGAGAAATCTGATAAAGATAGTTGGGGAAAACATGGAAAAATCAGGGAACTTTTTTTTTCAATTTCTGTAGACACCCTGTCGGAGTAGTACAGTTGAGGTTTATTCCAACAGAGCAAAAAGTGTCCAGACCAGGGATCGAACCTGGATACCTTGGCTTGCCGGGCCAGTAGAATATTCTGTCACCCATTTATGCAGAGTTATAAATGATGGAGCAGAGTCTCCTAATGTATCCCGCATATCTTTATGAATTGCTGATACCTTCCAACTTTTTTTCACAATATATTTTATAACAGTATGCATTTCACTTTTATGCAATTTGCAACATTGACAAAACTAGTTTTGTTTAAAGCAATGGCAAATTGATATTCTTGGCCATTTCTGTTTCACAGTTGGCAACCTTGCACACACTTATCAAATTCCTTAACATTTCAAAGTGACAAGCAGTTTTTGTAGTGCCTGTGAGTGTTTATTTCTATCAGGTAAAATCAGGGTAATATATTGTTCTTTATCAATAAATGTTAAGTTACAATTATATTGTAGCATAATATCAATAAGTTTTTGCTCAAATTCATTTTCAGTGACTTATAGAACCATGTTCATAATTAACCTACATTTTTTGTGATATGGGGTATTTATGAACAGTTTTTTCCTAAGTCTTTTAATCCATTGTATTGTATGTGATATTAAACCTCATATGAATTTGTAAAGTGCTTGTACAGTTGAAACTTAAGGTTTTCCCTGGAACTTCAGCATTGAAAGTTTAACACATTTAACTGTCAAAAATTAAATCAGCAATAATGTGTGTGTGTGTGTGTGTGGGGGGGGGGGGGGTGGATGCTCTTACTTCATTTGGATAGATTTTCATTTAGAAATGTAAATGCAAAATAAACCAAAATGTGTGTAGAATGCCCGGTGTGCAGTGCCAAATTCAGTGGTGCTCCGAACTCTGTTTGGATAGATTTTCATTTAAAAATCATACAAATTCAAGGATGTATGCTGCCAAAGTCAGTGGGACTCTTAACATTAGTTTCATTTGAAAATATTTTCATTTAAAAATATAAAATTATTCAACACATCTTTTAAATACAGTGAAATATGTTTAACATGAAACTGAGGGGGCCAAAATTTTTCTTTGTGTTAAAAAAATTTCGCGTTAAAAGATTCGTAAAAAAAAAGAACAAAACTCACAAATATTTTCGTCGCCAAATTTTATTTCGATTTCCTGTTAAACTACTAGTAGGTCATGCCAATTAAGATAAAAAACAGGTAAAAAAAAGTTTTCTTTTTGGGGGGGGGGGGGGGAGAAAGGGATCAGATATCTTTTTTTGAAAAGTGTCTTTTTCTGCATTCTAAGATCTAGATTGTTTGAATCAAATGATCAAAGCTGCCTCTAAATCTTCGTGCTTAGTGGTTCTCCTACGTTTTCTCTCTGGCTTAAACATACTGCGCTCAAACATGAACATAATGGGAACACTGTTTTTTATTATTGTTGATAAAGTAGAATCGACAATACCAAACTCTGCAGATTTCTGTTTTTGTCCTTTTTCATCAACTGCATTAAGCTGCTTCATCTTCATTTGAAGCGAAAGAGCAGTTTGTTTTTGGGCTGATTTCTCAGTCATTGTCCTCATGAAACATAAGCTAATTTACAAAAAATGCTAAATTAGCTTATTTTCATCCAAAATTCAGTGGTTTTAACACAAAATTCACCAATTTCAACTCAAATTAAATAGATCGAAAGCGAATGTTTTTCGTGTTAAGAAAAAATGTATTAAATTGCATAATATATTGTCCGGACCGCTATATCATTTCATGTTAAGAGATTTTTCATGCTAAGCATTTTTGTGTTAAACGTATTTCACTGTATATGTAAGATAATTATCAGAGTCCTGGGCAACGTTGGGCATATCAGCTTGTATAATGTATGTATGAACATTTTGTTGGACAAATGTTGTGTATGAACTTGATAATTTTTGTAGTATGCCATTCCATCACAAAAATAGATGTTCACACTTAATTCTGGGTAACACATAGTTTCTGGGGATAATTGTTAACATCTGGAATAATTGGGCTCACGCAATTTTAGATGCATAAATATATCTTACAGCACTAATAGCAAATTGTACATAACAATAGCTTTATGTTGTTTTTACAAGGATTTACACAGATCACATGCTCTTTAAAGATATCAGTAATTGAAACTACAGTAAATTCTGTCTAAGGCAGACTATGTGTAAGCCGGAAATCTGTCTACATCCGAAAATTTTTGAAGTCCCGGCGAACCCATAGAAAATTGCATTATTTCATGCTGCATAAGGCAAAATCTGTCTAACGCGGAAACGGAAAGGATTTTAAGATCCTACCAAACCAAAATTTTGCATAAGGCAGAAAAAAGGATAATTTAAAAATGAAAAGCATTTTGTTTATTAAACTTTAAAACTGATAAGTCAAACACTCAATGTCGAGCATGTTAGTTACATTATGTAGTATGCATTCCATAACACTTTGAAAAAGTTAATTCAAAAGAACAGAAATTGTTTAAATTTTAAGAAATTTATGCTTATGTCATTTTTTCACATGCAAAATTGCATTTAAAAGTTAATATTTGTAGTAGAATGAACATTTATCAATATATATATTTTAGAAAGTACAATATATTATAATGCATTGTAGACAAGTTCCCTTCTTAGCAAGTATAAATATATTATATATTCTTTTCTTACGTATTAGTATATTAATTTTGCATGGATCAACATCTTTTTCAGTTTAAAACAGGATTCCGTCATAGGCAGGTTCTTTTTCACACATTTTATTCTATTTTAATATAGCAGGGATGCAAGTTAGTCACTTTTCTCACTTTTAGTCACTTTTTTTAAAACTTGTCACTTTTAGTCACTATTTTTTAAAAAAGTCACTTTTAGTCACTTTTTTTGACTAAAAGAGATGAAGTCTCTAAAAGTGAGCAAAGTGCGGAAACTGGTTCGCTCACATTTAAAAAAAAAGGGGGGGGGGGTAACTAAAATCGACATTTTTATCTTTCAGATTTGTCGGTATCCTCAGCATCAATAATTGATATTTTTGCAGAAAAAGCCATGTGTAAATACATTCGAACTCGGTTAATACGAGACCGGCTAATTTGAGTGTACGGTTAAAACAAGCAATTTGGACATTAAGAAAAGTTGTCATTTAAACTGTACTATGATTTTCTCGCTTATTATGAATTACAAAAGTAGGATCACGGCTAATAAGAGCAAAACATCATTCGGTTGCATTTGAATTTCATCGAAAAGTAGGGTAGAATTAAAAAGGAATCTCGTCACATGACTGTAAGATTCATAGTGTGCACACTCTTCATTGAATTTCAGTTCCAGTCACAATTCCATGTTTATTTATTATGATTTATGCCAAATGTTCTAAAATTCTTGCCCCCACCTTTAACCCTTTAGGTGGAGAAATTTTTAAAATCGCTGTAATACGTGTTTAATAATTTTTTTAGTAGATTTATTTTCTGGAATTTTACGCCCCTACCTAAAATGGCTGCTGAGATATGCCAGATGCTATAAAATTTTGGACCTCCTTTTAAGTGCCTTAGGTGGGGATTTTGGAAAATTGCTGAAATGCATGCTTATTTTTTTTAGTAGATTTATTTTCTAGAATTTCATCTTCCTACCTAAAACGGCTCCTAAGATATGGCCAAATGTTCTAAAATTTTTTACCCTTCTTTAACCCCCCCATTGGGGGCATTTCAAAAATCGCTGAAATACTTGTCTAAATATTTTTTAGTACAGTTATTTTCTGGGCATTCACGCTGCTACCTAAAACGGCTGCTGAGATATGGCCAAATGTTCTAAAAGTTTTGACCCCTCCCCCCTTTAACCACTTTAGGGGGGAATTTCTAAAAATAACTGAAGAACATGTTTAATTAATTTTGAATACAGTTATTTTCTGCAATTTCATGCCCCTACCTAAAGCGGTTGCTAAGATATGGCAAAATGACCTAAAAATTTCGATTATCCCCTTACCCTGCATAGAGGGGGGGGGGGGCAGTGGAGGATTTCTAAAATCGCTGAAATACGTGTTTAATTACTTTTTCAGTAGATTTATTTTGTTGGATTTCATGCTTCTACCTAATATGGCTGCTGTGATATGGCCAAATGTTTTAAAAGTTTCAACCCTTCTTTAACCCTCTTAGGGAGGAATTTCTATTAATTTCTGAAATATGTGTTTAATTATTTTTTAGTAGATTTCTTTTCTGGAATTTTACGGCCCTACCTAAAAAGGATGCCAAGATATGGCCGGACTAAAATTTTCGACCCCCCCCCTCTTTAACCCCTTTAGGGGTTAAATTTCTAAATTTGCTGAAATACTTGTTTAATTATTTTTTAGTAGATTTATTTTCTGGCTTTTCACACTCCTACTTAAAACTGCTGCTGAGATAGGCCAAATGTTCTAAAATTTTCTGCTCCCCCTTTTAACCCCCTTAAGAGGGGAATTTATAAAATCGTTGAAATATGTGTTTAATTATTTTTTTAATAGATTTATTTTATGGCTTTTCACACTCCTACCTAAAACAGCTGCTGAGATATGGCCAGAAGTTATAAAACTTTTGACCCCCTTAGGAGGGAATTTTCAAAAATCCTTTCTTAGTGTGTGCTTATGTTATGAGAAGTATTTTGTCCCAATTTTCATGCTTCTAGGTTCAGTAGTTAGGGCTGTGTGTTGATTATGAATCAGTCAGGACAAACTCTTTTATAGATATAGATGTGTGCACTGTAAACAATTTGGTATGTTTTATTTGTGCTTTTTTTAAAGAGTTTTAATTATTTACTCGGGGTGAATTTAGCAATAGAATTTTAATTTTTCTTTATTTCCATCATTTTTTCTTAAACATCTAGTTTCTTTTTGTATAGTTAGTTGCAGTTAAAATTGGAACTTGTCGCAGAAAATATTGCAAGGATCCTATTAGTGACCTATTATCATATCACTATTTGCAAAAAATAGATTTTTAATGCAAATGTTGTAGAAATAAGATGAAGATTGTTCTTTAGAAATAGTGGTAATTAAAAGGTGATAGGTAGGACCCCTGTCATTTTTTTTTATGATAAACAACCTTACTATTTATAATTAAATTTTAAAAGTTTATTATGCTAACATTGTACTTTTTGTTTTATATGATTAAATAAATGAGGTTTTACCTTATCCGTCATTTTAATAGAGGATTGTCATCTTAAAAGCAAAAAGGTGTTTTATTTACATAATTTAACTTACAAATAAATTGAAAAAAAAATCATTGTCACGTACCATTCATGTCACTTTTTTTTTTGGTACTTTATCCCCCCCCCCTTTTTTTTGTTACTAGGGGGCTCTGCCCCCTACGAGCTACGCTCGTCAACCCCCGTTCAGACACCGCAGACTCTAACAGCACGCTAATTTGATCGCCTTTAAAAAGATTTCGGAAGATTGAATTATAATTTGAATCTGACAATTATAATCTGACGTAATTTTCACCAAACTTTTCTTTCTCTTTTTATTATTCACGTCAAAATACTTTTGTTAGAAATGAAATATTATGATCATCTTAAAATGTCAAGTAAATGTCTCGCGCAATTTTTAAATTAAAACTGTTTTGCAATATTATTTTTTGTTCATTTTACGTAATAAGTGTAATATGACGTAAATTCTCCTATTTAGGACTTCTAACGCATGTTACTGAATTTATTATTTTACAATATTCTTTCTCATTTAAAATTCACGTGTAACTATAGTTTTTATGATGTAATTTTCAATGAGTTCCTGCTTTTTATATTTTTTGTTTATAATAGTCACGTGTAAAATAAATTTTTAATTTGAAGCAAACATTACTGTTTGCGCTGTTTATACAGCTGGCAACAGTTTAAATTAATACAATTTTCTAAAATTTGTAAAATATATCTCTCGAAATGCTGAAAATTTGAATTTAAAATAGAAATAAAACCTCTAAAAATTATTCATATTAAAAAACTAACTGCAATCTGCACACCGGGAAATTCTGACGCATAAAATGATCTAAAAATGATTAAATTCCTATGTACAGTTTTTGCTCCTATAAAACTTTTTTAATGGAACGATTTTGTCCAACTTTGGCATTAAATATCTCTTAAAATAATTCTTCGATTTGAAAACTGTCTGCATCAGCGTGTTTATCAAACATTTTTCTATAATACTACCGATTTTCATATTTTTGTATGCAACAATTTTTTTAATATTAACGAAGAAGGACCTCCGGTCACAAAAAATTAAAAACCGGCGGTGACAGCGGTAGTGACTTTTTTTTAGAATAGAGAGATGCTTTAGTCACTTTTTTGACACGCTTTTTAGTCACTTTTTCGACACGCTTTAGTCACTTTTTCGACATGCTTTAGTCACTTTTTTGACACGCTTTTTAGTCACTTTTTCGACACGCTTTAGTCACTTTTTTGACATGCTTTAGTTACTTTTTTGTCACTTATTTTGGTCTTTTTGTCACTTTTCTCACTTTTTTGGAAGCATTGCTGCACTTGCATGCCTGTATAGCTATATTTTAAAAAATTTAGAAATTTACTATTCCTTAAAAAGGATAAATGTTAAGGTTTAATTGTAGAATAATGGTGATTTAAAAATGTATGTATTTTTTCAAAAATCTTTGTGCCAGGCTAATTTTACCGACCTTTCAACGGACAGGCCACACCGAGAAAATGATTTTCATGCGGGCTGACTAAAAACTAGGACTTGAAATTTTGGGCTGTGAAGACTAGCAAAGAAAACAGGCCCGGATCTGTACAGTAAAAAAAGGTTAGACCTGGCCTGGCCCGTAAAGTGTAGTCACAAGATCTCTACTTTAAGGTTGTACTCAAATTCAAAGTTATAGCGTTCTGTTGCATTCTCAAAGTTTATTATTATTTTATTTTTTTGTGTGTCTGTGTTTGTAAACTTCCAATTCGCATGTATTACAGCAGTACTAAGAAATTGAATAGCGTTTCTCATTTATCTATAAAGACAAAAGATCTTTCTGAATTTCAATTTTCAACCAATTTTTGAGTCAGGAAAATCAAAGAAAGATCATCATCTTCGAGGGTTTTTTTTTGGGGGGGTTGCATAAGCCGGAATATTGTCTACCACGGAAAATTTTCTCAGTCCCGATCGATTCCGCCTTAGACAGAGTTTACTGTAGTAAAATTTGTTCACAATTACCTCAATTGACACTTCTTTCATTTAAAAAAAAAAAAAAAAACTTAATTGAAGTTAATTAAAAATAATGAATACATAAAATCAGTTAAAAATATCAAAGATTGCAGTACAAAAGTCATGCACACGTCCATTGATTACTTACTTTAGTGGACAAAATTTATGGTTTTAAATATAAAAATTTTGCTAAAACAGTTATTCTAGAATATTTATTTTGTGATTTTTGTTTTTAGCTGGATGAAGAAGTAGCAGCTTTGCATCTGGATCATCTGGGTGTCAAGCTTACAAAGTTATCAGAGGCTCAGTGTAATTACTTAGGTCTACATAAAGAGGGACCTTTTAAGCCTGATTTCTATAGATACTAGGACTCATTAAATATTAGTACAATTATTTTTTTCTTAATTGTGTCTTGCAATACTTTCCAAGTATTTGCTTGTTACCATCCAATAAAATTTTTCATTTTTATCTATAGCTTTATTTCTTTTGTCTAATATAACTCAAACTAAATAATGATAAACTTTCTGAAATTTGCACATATGTGCGATTGAACATGGCTAAATGCAGGCTGAATAGTGTTTGATTAGGTCATATTTCCTGAACTAAAAGATGGACATGAATTAGTTGGGCAATTTTGTAACTGAATGATTTGCAAAATATTAACTGGCACATTAACCTTTTATGTACCAAATTATGAATCAACAAATTCCTCTCTCATCAATGTCTGAAGATATATTAACAAATTTATATAATAATAATATGAAATTTAAATAAGTTTCTTTCATTAAAACTGATTTAATAAATCAGTAGTTAAAAGCTCTTTTTGTAAAATATTTACAAGAATAACTAGATAAATTAACAAAAAATGCTGTTAAGAAAATTTCACAATTCTTTATAGAAACTATCTAAATAAATGTATCTTAATCTGTAAATGGAAAGGTTTTTGTAGTTGTAAATTTTTTGTATAACATTTTTTTAATAAGAGAAAAGCAAGGGTGATTCTGTTCCGAATTTTCCAGAAGTTTATGGCATTCAGTTCTGAAAATTAAAAAGAAATCTGTCATCAATCTGAAAATTTGGACGTAAAAAATATCACAAATTTCAACAAATGGTTGCGGAAAAAAATCAATTTTGTCAATCGTTCGCAAAAAGAATCTCCAATTTTGTCAAAGGATCGCAAGGAAAATTGCAAATTTCGTCAAAGGATTGTGAAAAACCTGCAAATTTCGTCAAAGGATTGTGAAAAACCTGCAAATTTCGTCAAAGGATTGTGAAAAACCTGCAAATTTCGTCAAAGGATTGTGAAAAACCTGCAAATTTTGTCAGGATTGTGAAAAACCTGCAAATTTCGTCAGGATTGTGAAAAACCTGCAAATTTCGTCAAAGGATTGTGAAAAACCTGCAAATTTCGTCAGGATTGTGAAAAACCTGCAAATTTCGTCAAAGGATTGTGAAAAACCTGCAAATTTCGTCAAAGGATTGTGAAAAACCTGCAAATTTCGTCAAAGGATTGCGAAAAACCTGCAAATTTCGTCAAAAGATTGAGAAAAACCTGCAAATTTCGTCAAAAGATTGAGAAAAAACCTGCAAATTTCGTCAAAAGATTGAGAAAAAACCTGCAAATTTCGTCAAAAGATTGAGAAAAAACCTGCAAATTTCGTCAAAAGATTGAGAAAAAAACCTGCAAATTTCATCAGAGGATCGCAAAACCCCCCTCAAATAGTCAAAAGATCGCAAAAAAGCACTCATTTCATCAAAGGGCCACAGAAGAAATGCATAGTGTCTGGAGTGGATTCCCCCGGCCCCCTCTTTATTATCTTTCAGAAAATTTGCTCTGAATTTCAGAATTTTTTTTTTTTTTTTACTCAATTACCCCTGGAGAAAAGCTACACTTATGTAAATGATTGAGAAAATTACCACTGTATAAAATATTGGGTTTCAGCTGTTTCATTGTTTTTCCGGTACGAGTCTGAATAAACTGTTTTGTATGAAAAGTAAAATTTACTTTTAATATTAGACACATTAAATTTTCTATTAAATTTTCTTTAATGGTACTTAAAAATAGCATCTCAGTGCATAAAGGATTAATATTGTATCACAAGTTTGTAGACATATTTTCTACTTTTGTGCTGAAGACTCGGTTTGGATTGGTTGTGGAGGTGTTATTTCTTAGATACTATGAACAGCAGACCTTTCATACCTAGATTTTAGTGAGTCTTTAGTCAAAATCCTTTCTTGAATTGAAATTACAAATAAGCAGTGGGCTTGATTGTGTTGATTTCATAAACATGCTCAGAAACATATGACAAGAACTGTTCTGATATGGAATATAAAAAAATTTACTTACTCAACTTAACATAAGGTCATCAAAATCTGCATTTTGAAACTTGGTGCTTAAAAATAATAAATGCAATACTTATGTTAATAATATTAATAGTAAAAAACTAGATTACTTTTGTTTGCAAAATTCCATAACTATGTAGCATTTTTTTTTTTTTTTTTTTTTTTTTTTTTTATAAATGAATATCAATTTGTTTAACTACTGCCAAAATTATCTTTGAAAAATTTTGGAATTGCTTCAGTAATTTCTGAGAAAAAGGTAAATCGGCTGTTTTATAAGCAATATTTTTTATTTGTGGAATTGTGACTATTTTTATTTCTGTCCCGATTGATAGTTTAGCTACTGCCAAATCTGGGTATATAAAAATTATTGAAATCCCTTCAGTTGTTCTTGAGATAAATATTGCATTAATATCAGATGTTTTGCATGTAATTTTACAACTGTTGTCACCCTCGTTAATAACTGTGATTATCACTAATCACTCATTTTTCTGTAACGTTGTCAGTAATATATTTGATGAGAAAGAAATGCTGATGGTTACAAAAAATCCATAAATGCTGGAATCTGTGCAAATGTCTGTTTGATCCAAGACATGAGTAAAAAGTTTGATTTAAGAATTTGAAACTCATTTTAAAAAGTTATTAAATGCATGTTTGACAAGCCAAAATATTGGGATAGAATCTGAAACGTTATCTTGGGTGGGGGAAGTCCTGTGGAAATTCCTTTAACAATAAAAATACAGTGAAACTTCCATTTTAACGAAGTCTTATCGTTCCTCTTAAAAACTTCGTTATGAAGAAAATTCGTTGAATAGAAATCAACTCAAATTCGTGAAATTTTTATAATAAAATACACATGTATAACAATTAAATACACCTAAAATGGAAATATTGGAAAAATGTTTTTTTTTTTTTTTTAATTTGGGTAGTAACTGTTGGTTTATGTAATGTAAATATGAGAAAAATTTATTTAAAATGTCTATAAAAACACCTAATAAACAGAGGTAAACAAAAACTGAAGTGTAACGTATTTTTTCTCAGTATTTCAAATTCTTAACTTAAAAAAAGTCTAATATTACTTTGTACAGGTTTCTTATAAAAAAAAATACACTGTGCATAAAATTTTTACCACTATTGTAAGTATCTGAACTATTCCTTTGTAACATTTTTGTGAAACTGGAATCCCCTTCTTATTGTATAGAAGGCTTTTAGCATTTCTTTTTTTAAAATGGAAATGATTAATTATATAAATTTTATTTTCATGCAATCAACTGAAATAAATTCATCCATCCATTGCAACAGCAACCTCTCCGTTTAAATTTGTACACACACAAAAGTGAAATAAACTTCGTTATATAGAATATATTTTTCGTAATATGGAGATTAATTTGCATTCTAGTGCTCAAAGTTAAGGTTCAGCAGAAAATTTCGTTAAATAGGGACTTTGTTATAGGGAAGTTTGACGTATTTGAAGTATAATAGAAAGTTCTTTTTGTATATTGAACTCTGAGTTTAGTAAACATGGGGGGGGGGGGGGGGGGGGGATGGTATACATAAATAACTACTTAGGTTCAAATTTTGAGTTTTATACTTAATATTGAATTAAAATGTAATTTTTAATCTGAACTACAGTGTATATAACCAAGTCATTTTTTTATAGCATCTCCCTTTATGCTTATTAAATACAGTTATGCTTTTGCTAATGAATGTTTTGTCTAACAAAGGTTCCCCCCCCCCCCCCCCCCCCAAGTTTGTTGAACTTGACTAAAAGTTTTATTCTAGAAAGAAAGAAAAAGTTGTGTGCCAATAGCTGAAAAAGGGCTCCAAGCAGAAAAAGAGAATTGATTAGAAAAAAGCCATTATTGTAAGGGAAAAAAAATTACAAGGTTATCAGCAATTAATGTACCTATTTCAGAGGTCTCTTAAAAGCTGTTTTGTTGCTTTGAATTGGATGTGTCTTAAACTACAGATTATTCAAATAAAGTGCTAGTCATTAGCATAAAAATTCATCTATAAATGTTTTGTATACTTTTAAGTCTATACTTTAATAGGATAGTCCTGTATGGGTCAAGTTGTACCTAACCCGAAAATTCTGCTTAAAGGCAACCCAAACCATAAAAAAAAAAATGCGTCAACCCGAACTCTAAATTAAAGAAAATTAATCCATATTTTAATACAATTATGAAAAAGTAATTCACAATTATATCTGTAATATAAATTTCATCTTTTTTGTATGAAAATGAACATATGCACTCATTTTATTCAAATATAAATCTTTTCTCATGAAAAATGTTTAGAACTAAACTTTTGAAAAACTGTTTCAACCTATACGGCTGTCGAAAGAGTTAAAACTAGAGAACAACCAAAAATTTGGTTTTGTTTTCGGCCCAAAATCAAGAGTTTCGATGAAAATGCTATCAAAAATTCGGCCGGACCGAAACTATTTGTATTCCAAAAATCTTATTTCGAAAATTTTCAACATGACTTACTCATTTGACCTGTATCAGCTCCGATGAGACAATATTTATTTATTGCTATGAACTTCACTGTTTATAATTATCAGTCATGACTGACTCAATATGTGACTGAGTGCAAATTATAAAGCAAGTAATGCCTATAGGACTAACTTCCCAGACGCTTTTCACGTGCTCATTAAAAGCTGCAGGCTTAACAGTAATAAAAAATGTTTAGTTTGAAACTGCAGAAATGTTTTGAATACACTTTGAAGAAGTTTTAGTATGAGAGATTATCATTTACACAAAACATTATAAAAGATTCAGATATGTATATCTAAAACATTTTTTAATGAGACGAAATTTGTGTCATTAGAAAATTATTCTGTGTTGTTGATGAATGAATTACATTTTATTTCATACGAAAATAGTTTTGGTCCGAGGCACATAGAGCCAATTTTGATCACTTGTATAATGGATTAATAATTACATATATTTAATAAACATGTATAATAATAATGTATATTTATGTATGTATGGATCACTAATTTTTTTTTTTTTAACGTTTTCGGCTGAAAATAAGATTACCGAAATTCGGTTTTGGTTTAAAAAAACCTGTTTCAGTTGATCCTTAGTTAAATTCCTATCTAAAACCGACCTGAAACACTTAGTCAATCAGATCTGCAATGAAAAAAATTAATGCCAAATTGAACTCTACTTTCTAGAACCTCTAGTAAAATCAGGTTAGCTGATCCGATACAAGACTCCACTCTGAAAGAAAGCATTTGTTGACATGTTTTTTCAACATTTGGCCAGGCTCACCACACTTGTTATTGCAAAACTAATTTTCTGATAACTAACACATTGACAATAAAGGCGGACATGCTGAAGAAATATTTTAAACATTTATGTGAAGCCATATTAGGCATTAAAACTTATATTGAACTCTTATTTGAATGCTACAGCACCACTTTTTGATGAATTTTTGCAAGGCAAATTTTTTTATCTATCAAATGACAAGCGTGTTATTTGAATTATCTGTAGTTTTTCTCATCAAATTTTTTGTAGAAGATAGTATGCCAGAGCCCTCTGAAGTAAGTAACTTATTTGCTAACCCTGCATTATTGTGTTTAGTAACATTATTACAAAAAAGAAAATATTTCATGTTTAAGTATAAGTGACATTAATTTTGAATGAATTATTAATAATAATAATAAAAAAAGGGAAATTACAACATGATTGAATAATTCCTCTGTTTTTTCTAAAGTAATGATTGAGGGGGTTCTATAATTTCTTGACACTAAAGCATTTGGACATATTGTATTACAAATACTGTGATATGAGGAATTTTTTACGAGAAATCTCTGGGTACAACTAGGGCTATATTTTAGAGATGAGATGGACTGTGGTATATATATATATATATATAAAATAGTCTTGGTTCTGGTTCAAAATGAAAATTTTATATTTATTCACAAATTGAAAAACTAAAATAAACCTTTCTATTTGAAAAATACGATGTTTGTTTCTTAAAGTATTTTTCCAATCCTCTAAAACTCAGTTTGAAAGCAAATTGTTATTGATGGGAGATATAAGGAGAAATATTCAGTTTCAGAAGTTTGCACAGTCAGTGTTAGTAATATGAAGAAGCCGTGGGATACCCCTTGTCTGCCCTCGCTTTCTGTTTGCAGTCCTTTTACAGAATGAGTGGAAAACACAACCAGTTTCTTTCTACCATAGTTGTACAACAAAATTTAAAAATAAGAATAATGACTTTTGGGGGGTTTCTGCAATTGGTTCGGTTTTAATAACAAACTAGATAGTTTGACAAGTTTTAACGGTAAATAACTTGAATGTTCCATGAGAAAAATTCTTGAATTTTTAATTAGTTGCTTTTAAAATTAATCATTGAAATTGTGACATGTCTATATTGCGTAAGTGATATCTAGTTTTTTAAAGTGATAGAGGGTGCTGTCAATCTAAACCTATTCAATGAAGTGAAAGAATTAAGTTTGTAATTTACAACCTTGCATTTTATCAGAAATTTACTTAAAAATATTGGGTAGAGCATTTATTTTTACTTCTACGGTCTTTTTTTTTTTTTCTTTTTTTAAAAAGAATATTATAAAAAGTCCGTGGCATGTCAATCAAATTTTGGGTTTGATGGTAGCGTTAGACTCACCTTAATTTTGAATCTTAAGATCAATCATTTATTGACTAATAAACAAAAGAACTATTTACATTATTTTATTGAAATTTGGGTTCATAACATTTTATCACCAGCTTTGAAAATCTGTCTGTGTTAATATTATGAAGATAAGATGGTCTATAAGTACAGACGTGCTCAAACACTTGAACTCATTGTCCAATAACGTTTACAGTTTTTAAAAGCTGGAAATTTCATAGTCTCATTATTTCTCCAAATAGAGATTTCTCATGTATGGCACGGTGCGTCACACTCCTCGTATTATCACTCTTCAATGGAGGCTCGTCTCGAGCTTATCTCCTTCTATCTCCCAGAAGTTTTTATCCTCAACACATCAACAGGATGCTAAATCCGCTGCATCCTTTTCTAGATTCAAGAGCCGTTGCTCTCCTTCCAGAGGCTTTTTGGAACTCTCCTCGCTACCTCTTTTTCCCAATCTCACTCAAAATCAGGAGTGGTTTATCTCGGCCCCTCAAATTGTAGAAAAGTGAGGTCACTCATAATCGAACCCATTATTGGATCTCCATTTTAGAAACACGAATTCGTCCTGCATATTTCACCAAGGTGATATTTTGACCACAGTGGTCATTTTTAACCGAAGCCTTTTTCCTCCAAGGGTGCAATACCAGAATCTGTTTGTTCAAGGCTCTTCTTAGCACAAGAAAATAAGTTTTATTGAGATCACTTAAAAAGTCACCTACATGAGAAAATATTCTAGTAATGTTCCTGGTCCAGCTGGTCTCGCGATGCAGGACCTTTGTCAAGGTTATTCCCACGCACAGAGAAATTTCCCATTTAAAAGGAAATCGTTACAATATATATTTTTATTTTATTTTCAGACTTGCCAAGTCTCCTGATTTCAGCAGGAGACTCCTGATTTTTGCTTGTTTTTCCATGCTCCTGATTTTTGACATATTTCTCCTGATTTTCTGACACATTTTTTCTCATTCTTATTTTATACTTAAATATGTTAGAAAAATCTTGGATGTTTATTTCTTTATGTTTGATTAGTGCTATTTGATATGATAGAAGTTCAGATCAAACATGTAGGATGCCTCTTTAAAACTTTGACTCTTAATATGGGCAAATTTACAATTTTCATTTTTAAATGCAAAAATCTGTTACAATTAATTTTATTTTCTATAATGAATAAATTGTAACCTTATGTTGCAAACTGTAATTATTTTTTTTAATGGAATAATCATGTATCATTTTGTTTTTAATAATTTCTTTATTAATTAAAACTTATCATTCATAACTTTTATAATTGTTCAGAGACAATTTGTATGAGAAGACAAAATCCATTCCTGGTATTTATAGTGATGAATTAAATTGTTTTAAAACTTTTATGTCATTTGCCTGATGAAAAGCATTTTGAGGTCCCTAATTAAATGTTTTTAATTTATTAAGTATATATAGCTACAATGTTATTTCAAATAAATTTATTATTGTTATTTTATGTTTGCATTTAAAAATGAAAAAAACTTCATTGAAAAGTCTCCTGATTTCTTTTTAAAAATCTCCTGATTTTTGCCCTCTGGAACTTGGCAACTCTGTATTTTATTTTTTAACTACATGGACACTAAAGCTGACATGAATTTTATTTTTATCAGTCTCATTCTCTAAAAGCCCGAATTTGAAACTTGATGCAGCTAAAGATGTATAATAAATATTTTTTATTATTTGAATTTTATTTTACATTTTTATACATTTTTAAAATATTAAACCATGGATATCAAAGTAGTTTCTTTTATTGTTCTTATGCGAAGATTTTTCTTTGTTTTATTTTTTATAGAAAAGAATGACAAACTTTTCTTTCTGACACACACACATATATATTCTTGATAATGGTCATAAAATAGAGCAAAAATTGTAGATAGTTCAATTTATTTAATTGATAATTACATGCAAAATATTTTAAATATAAAATTACTTTTAAAAAACATTGTTGTGTTAAATTTTACTTAACTATAAAGCATTCAAATAATAATAATCATAAAATACAAATCATATAACTTCTTCTAATAAAATGTCATTATTGAAATGAATTATTGCCAAAAATATTACAGAAATCCATTTTCAATCAATCAGGTTTTCAGGGGCACATGAAGAACACAAAACCTCATCAATGGGAAGTATATAGGATTAATACTTATTGCTACGTAAGAAGAGATTTTTAAATGAGAGAATTAATATTGAAACAATTTTAAAATGTTAACAACAACACGTATAATAATCACTTATAAACAGATTAAGCTAAATAATGCTGTAAAAAGTGATAAAATATCTTTATTTAGATTGACGAATGTTTCATCGCACAAATGGTGACATTTTCAAAATCATTCATGATAGAAAAATCTTTCTATCATGATTTTGAAAATGTCGCCGTTTGCGATAAAACGTTCGTCAATCTGAATAAAGATATTTTATCACTTTTTATAGCATTATTTAGCTTAATCCGTTATTAACAATTTTCTACTGTGCTCATTCGATCTCAGGCTATTTTTAAATATTTTTTTTCTTCAACGAAATTAATACATAAATTTCCATTGTGCTTTTATTCAGTAAAATCTTTTTCTTTTAAAACAAAGTAAAAATATTTCGTGAATAAAAAAAATAAAATAATAATAAAAAGATTTTATTAAATTAAGTCACATTTTGGTGAAACAAACTTGCTGTATCGACATATAAGATGAACACGAGCAATAAAAATAATTTAACTGAGATGTAGGAGAAGATGTTTGAGTTATCTTAACAGAATGGTTGAAGAAAAGTTTATATATTAACTCTTATATGCGCGATTTTTTATTTTGTTTCGAAAAAATTATGCATGATTCTCTGAAAGGTTTATTACACAGGAAAAATAATGAAAAAAATCAGATACATTTTTCATGTAATACGTCACTCTTTTCTTCTGTTGCACATCTGCAATACAAGTAAAAACTACTGTCATGCGGCTGTTTTATGCTAAAATATTGCAAATTAGTAAATATTTTAATAAGTATGTCTCCAAATACCTTAATTATATAATTATTTATTTTATAAAACTTAACCTTTAATCCCTTTAAT
Organism: Maratus speciosus; assembly: GCA_963932465.1. Classification (NCBI taxonomy): domain Eukaryota; kingdom Metazoa; phylum Arthropoda; class Arachnida; order Araneae; family Salticidae; genus Maratus; species Maratus speciosus. The sequence continues at coordinate 640,960,885 of OZ010786.1, read as the reverse complement.
TCCCATAATAGAATACGTTCCAGAAATTACGTAGTTCAGAGGATCTGACTTCGCACCAGAAAGTTTCAATGGTTAATTTTGCTTTATTTAAATACAGAATGTCTGTTATTAATTAAAGCAAATATTGCTATTTTAATTTTCTGGTGTGAATTAGGTATATACGAATAAAAAAAATCTATTAAATTCAAAACACTATTCTTTGCATATATGCAAAGCTGCGCGCTAAAGGGTTAAAATCCGTTGGCCGATTATATGGAAAATGTATACGGTTTTTGCGATAGTGGCATGTAATACATTCACTAAATGGAACTTAATTGAAAGCATAGTTTAGGCGCTATGTGCTCACTCATATACTGTTAAGCTCTGGTATCTCGGCAGATGACCTTGGGAGAATCTATTTCTGACCAGGGGTTTCAGGGTCAAAGGTTGCCAAGTACAAGTGCGTAATTGGCGAACGGACAATCCGCCAAATCCCGGAAATAGGGATTTTCACCACCAGTACAAGTTTACTCTTTTATCTGTGATTTCTAAGAAGTTGGAAATAACTGTAAAATGTATATTTTTTGTTCCATGGTGATTTTACTATTTCAGATCGTAGCTTTTATTTGAGGTTGATCTTGCTCTTTGTCTTTTAAATTATTATTATCGATCTTTGTCAACTATATTCGCCTTAACAAAATGCCACGGAAAAAGAAAATTATTCATTCCAAGGAGCGAAATGGGATTTTAAAAGTGTTGTAATTTTTTGAGGAGGAAAGGAACATTCTTTTAAAATTTCTCGCTTGCATTTTAACATTTTTAAATGATTTTTCCCTAGACTAGCTGAGGTCGATCTATAAACGGGTTACTTTTCGATTTTCATAAAGTTTTAGTATAAAGATTTTTAGATTTCTTTTATAATACATAAAGTTACTTTCACTTTCGGAGTCGGTTCTGAAATTGAAAGTGTACTCATTATTAAAAAAATCACCCTAAATCGAAAAAGTAAAAACTAGCCCGGTTAGAGATCAATCTCAGCTATTCTACGAAAAAAAAAAAAAAAAAAAAAAAAAAATCATTTAAAAATATGATACATTTGAAGTGAATGCTCTCATAGGTTTAACATTAACATCCCTAGTGTACATTCTTAAAATATAATATAAGGTTTTATAATAATTTAACACTGCAACCATGCAGAGTCACATCAAGTGAAGTTCAGATGGTCAGTCAGCGCTAGTCGTAAAATCTGATCTCAAGTTATTCCTATCAATGCACCTTCGATTGATTAAATAAACAAATAATTCAAAAAGCCAATGCAATTAATTAAACATAAAATCCCCTCCCCACCTCCTCCCTATTTTTTTAAAGGTACTATGGAAAAGCCAATAAAAAATATCGGAATCAGTCAGTTATCCGTTTCTGATACTTATATATAATTTTTTTTTTTTTTTAAATATCAAAATCTATAGTTAAAAATATCTCAATATGCATGAATGGAATAAATGTAAAATAGAAATAATAAAATAAAATTAGAAGAAAATGAATTCATTCTCTAATTAATCTTAGGTAAAGTGTATGAAATTTCGAGCTCTTGAAAGGCATATCCTACATATAAAAACAAAAATATGCAAACTGGGAGAATAACAAATTTTATCTACTTTAAAATGAGATAAAGAGTTGGTTAATTGTACATGTGTTTAATTATCGTAAGTGAATTTTTCCCTTAATTAATGCATTTATTCTTCTTTAAAATTAAAGTCACGTGTAATAGCTATTAATTTATATAAATGTCTAACATTTTAAATTTAGTTAGGGAAAAAAAAAAAGATTTATATACACAATGAAAACATCCTAACATAATGTAGGCATTTTTTAAAAATTCAGAAGCATCTTTTTAATTATAAAATCATTAATAAATTTATATCTAAAATATTATGAAATGATCCGCATTAATTCTTAGATATAAAGAATTGACATTGTTGAAAATATGTCTAGGTGCTTTTACAGTTCATTCCGATAATTAGTATCATTTTTATTATCAGAAGCATCGTTTAAGTTTTTAAATATCATACTTATTAATAAAATTGTTGCTATTAGAAACGACCACAGTTAAACATTACATTTATAAAAAATATATTAAAAAATAAATAAAAGAATCCGCTTATGGTTGTCACTATTTTCGGCTAATGCGCCAATTATGGATGTCATTCTCTCCAGTACGTTACAACCTTTTGCCGATTATGCAGAATAGAATCGTCCGAATCTCCGCGCGTGAAATGCCAAGATACCGGAGCTTAACAGTACAGTCAAACCCCGATTTAGTGCCATCCCAAAATAGCGCCAATCCCGTTTAACTGTCAATTGTGTCTATGAACAAATCTGCTAAATAGGAATTTCAATGTAATGCATCTGTTAAAGCGCCAAATCGATATAACGCCAAAAAAATAGTTCTAGAAATTATTGTATTTTCTTTGCATATCTTTCTTTAAAAAAATTTTTGTTAGAATTTCAAAGGGTACCTCCTTTTTCTGCGTCTAGATGTTTTCAAACTCGATTCAAACTTTATTAAATAGCAAAGAATTCGTATTGTTCTCAACACCTGCCAAACTGCAGCTGCCTCCCATTATGCCTGTCATTGCGAGAAGAAAAATACAGCGCACTGGGCTGCCGAGCAAGTGAAAGTTCTGATTCCGACTGGCGAGCAAATGACCCGATGCGATTCTGAAGCGGGTGGGAAACAAAGAATGGCACACCATTAACCGAAAGGGTCTCTCCTCTCTCAGGTGAGAACAATGCAGAAAAGACCTTCTTCGTCCAGTGGTCGAGAATCCTAATGAAAAGGAATAGATGAAAAACTGCCTGCAGTTTATGTCGATTTCTAGAAAAAAACGGCGTGCAATGCAAAATCGCTCATTCGAAGTTTCGGCATTGATTCGACGTTGATTGCAACATCGAAGAATTCACCAGCTATATATAAATCTATAAAATATCCTGTCTCTTTATTTTAACTCATTATGGCGAAAAGAGCAGTTTTATCAATTTCAAATCAAATTGGGAAATTTGTGAATATAAAGAAAGAAATGTGAATGAATCGCAGAACACATCTCCAATCAATTTTCTAAATTCTAGAAAAAGCCTGTTAGGGAACCCTGCATCAGAGACATTTTGATGAATACAGAAAAATGGATTAACACCAACGATCTGCAGTCAAATGTAAAAAGACTGAAAACGGCGAAATGAAGACTTAGAGGATGCCTTTTGCACATGGATATAACAAATGAGTGCTAAAAATGCTACCATAAACGGAGACATAATCAAAGAACAAGCAAAAGTCCTTGGCCAGCAAATGAATATCACAGATTTCGAATACAGAAGTGGCTGGTTGAACAGATTTAAATAGCGATGAGGATTCTCTCAGTACATACGAATCACGAAACTGCAGGTGTTGATGAAGATATTGTGTTAAATGGTGGTAAAGAACTGAGTGCGCTGTTTAGAGTATAAACCAGAGGATGGCTACAATATGGATGAAAGTGGCTTTTTTTACCGCTTGCAGCCAGATAAAACAATTTCGAGAGTACCAGCTAAAGGATGCCCCCCAAAAAAAAAAAAAAAAAAAAATCGTGTCTCTTGTGTTCTGTACGAATAGTGATGGGTCTGATAAAAGAGCTATGACAATGATTGGAAAATCGTGTAAGCCAAGATGTTTTAAAATTTTTAATCCTGCTGTTTATGTAGATTATGAGAATAACAAGAAAGCTTCGATGACTGCAGCATTATTTCAAAAATGATTAGTGAATTTCAACTTAGAAATGATAAGAAGCAAATGCCATATTTTAATGATTTTGGGATAATACCCCTTGTCACATAGCATATCCAATGAGCAATATCTGCATTGAATTTTTATTTCCTGACAGTACTGGATTTTTACAACCTTTTGGATACGGGCATAATAAACTTATTCAAAGCTCATTATCAAATGTATCATTGCCACCATATCATTGAACAGATCAGTAAACATTATTTTTCTCCAATCCTTTTACATGATGCTATTCGCATGGTAAAAAAAGAATGGGATGAAATTTCATCAGAAACTATTGTTAACTGCTGGAAACATACTAGATTAAATCTGAAGGATCTACTAAAAAACAAAACAGTATATCACTTCAAGAACTACAAGACTAAATACACAAATTAACAGGTATTGAGCATCTTCTATCGGCGATTGAATACATTAATATAGACAAAAGTGTTCCAACATTTGAAGATTTGACATCCGGAGAAATTGTTGCCAATCAAAATCAAAATTCAAATTCATCTGACAGCGAATCTAAAGAAGCTGAAACGCCGTATATTACAACTGATGAAGTTAAAAATTGCATTGGGAAAATAAGAATTTTTTTAGGAAAACATGCAGCTGATAGAAAAAATGATGAACAATCTTTCAGTTGTAGTTAGTAGTTCAGTTGTCTGTTATGTGCATAATTATCTACTTTTTCTAATATTGATTATATAAAGAGGTAAGTGCATGTTAATTTCATACATTAATTGGATAATTTTTTAGTCATACAGTATTAATTATATTATGTATATTAATTATAATATATTAATTATATGTACAGCATACTATTGGATAATTTAATAAAAAGGCATTATATATTTTTTATAATAATAATAATAATAGTATAATAGCATCGAAATAATTTTTATTGTATTCCAATTCGATATACTGCCAAACTCGTTATAGCGCCGAAAATTTCTCGAACGGGTAATGGTGGTATAACGGGGTTTGACTGTACATTCCAAGGTTGGCAAGTTTCTTCCAAAGTGGAAAAAAAAACATTAAAAAAAACCGGTTTGAAGAAATAGGTTTCTTCCAAGTGGAAGAAATGAAAGAAACTGTTACTCTTTAAAAATTTAACCATTGGCTACATGAAGAAAAGAAATTTTATCCAAAATACACAAAACCAGTTAAAAGTTATCTATTTCAATTTAACCAGCATATGTTTTAAATTATTTAAACTTTTGAAACTGGTAGTAAACAGTACGGATCATTTAACAACAGTACAATGAAACTCATTTAAATAAAATACAATGTTTTACATAATTTACGTCAATTTTATTAAGGTATGTAATATACAATAATTACTGTATTGAAAATTTCATTTAAATCCTCTTTTTTCCTTACTATAATGTAGTACGGTATAAAAAACAAAAGTTTTTTAGCAGTAGGATGCCGCAGTCAGTTTCTCAACTTAGAATGGATGAATGCAAAAGATGAAAAAAAATCTTTCGAATCCTACAGAACTTCAGGCGGGTTTAAAAGTATTGACATCCCCATAGATATTTTTTAGTCTTTTAAAATCAGCATTGAGATATGCATGCTAGATGATACTATAAATAATCACAAATTTGTTTATTTAACAAATATTTAACCGCGCTGCGTTGCGCGGTTCGAAAAAATGCATTTTTATATGAAAATAATGTATTTTTATATGAAAAATAAAGAACTTGTAGGTAGTTTTTTGTCTCTTTTTACATAAATGACATGAAAAATAAAGAGCTCGTAGGTAGTTTTTTTTCTCTTATTACATAAACGACATAAGTAATGAAAAACAAAACCCATCCCTCTACCTCTAAAGTTGTAAAATCCATCCCCTGTAAATGTATGAATGAACCTGAAGTTCGTTATTAAAAAATAACTTATTTTACCAAAAATAATATTCTAATTGAATTTTTCAATTTAGATATCATATAACTATACTTTGAGTTTAATATTTTTATATAGTTAATGTACTTTAATTTTGAGCATCTGTTTTATTTTCTGTTGCTTTCTTGCATTTCTTCCGTTTTTTTTCAGTTTCTTCCACTGTCCTGGAAGACACCCAACTCTGATACATACATACATAGCGACAATATCGAAAAAAAAAAAACGAGCTCTGGGTACCTAAAGATATGAGGAAATTCTGTTGTACACGCATAATACACACATAACTTATGGAATAGGTTTAAAAATAGCGAAAACTGGCTCAGGAAACCTTAAAATGTAAAAATATACCAATATTTACACAATCGTTTTTTTTTCTTTTTTCTTTTTTTTTTTTTTAAATCATGATTGCAATCCATTCCTTTATATTGTATGTGTACGGAAAGTAAAAACCGCTAAACTGGCAATACTGCTTACCTCGCCTGTTAAAATATTTAACACGAATGACTTTTCATTTAAAAGTCCAGTTACAGTTTCTAACAAGTGGGGTCTTAGAATGTTCTTAGGATATGAGTATCGAAACTTACAGGCAGACCCAAAAATCATACACACATAAAAGCACGGTGCAGTTATAAAAATATATATACAGATTTTTTTTTTTTTTTTTTTTTTTTTGTACAGATCATTTTAAATTTATTTATTTATTGCATTTCCCAGCATCAAACATGCTTCAGTTTTGTCAGAAGACCTTAAATTCCCAAGTGAAATTTCAGTATTTGCCAACTCACTGAGAAGCAAAAATAAATCGTTCTCGACATTTGACAACTAGTTTTATAATTTTGCCAAGTTATCACAATTAGAAAATGTAATATAGACCTTATTTGTAAAAAGTTTAATAATATTCGCAATTAGATTTGTAACTCTTACCAAGTCTAGCAGAAATAGTGTGTTATAGTTTTTATTAAAGTTTGAAACAAATTTACCAACTACACTCTAAATAAAAAAAGAGTGACTATTCACTCTATCGCAGAGTCAAAATATACCCAATCTCTTTAGAGTGACTCTTCACTCTGAGAAAAAGTGGAATTGTTAACTCTCTGAAAGTGAATACTCACTCTAAACAGGGGTGGATAATCACTCTTTCGGAGGAGTGACTATCCACTCTTGCTAAATGAGTGCGTTTTTTCACCCCTGGTAGGAGTGAATGTTCATTTTTTATGGAGTGAATTCTTTTTTTTAATGGGTCTTTTAAAAGAATCTCATATTTTAGAGCATGCAATGAAAATAGATGCAAGTGTGGTAAAGATTGGAATTAAATACTTTACTGGCAATATTTATTTAATTTATAGTTTGTAACACTAATTGAACTGTTAAGGGGAATTTCAATTAAAGTTACATATGAATTAAATTAGATTACTGACAAATGAACTAAAATATTTTATTCCAATCTTATCCCTTGTGTTTGCTTTCATTGCATGCGATACCCAATAAATGTATGATAGTTTTAAAATGTCCACAAGGGCAAGTAATTAACCGAAATCTTAATCAGTTAATATTATTTCTTTCTTTTCAGATACCCATTAAGTTGTATTTAGTATTTTAGTAATTCCCGCGATTTACATTAATTACGTTTTTTTTTTTTTTCATGTGTAATTCAAGTTTTAAATATTTAGATATTAGTATTCATTGCTAATGAATTTAATCAAACGTTATTTTTTACTATATTTTAGCTACTTTTAAAGTTTTATTAATAACTGTGAAATAGGTGGATGTTATGTGATTTCATTTTAATTTTTGTTTTAAATATAAAGTGATCTCTTTAGTGCTATTTTGCAGAATCCTATTGTTCTAAAATATTTTTAATTTTTCCACTAAAAACACAATGCTTATCAACTCGCATCTGTTTTTAATAAGTACTAAGCTTGATCTAAATATTAAGAATGTGTAAGATTTTTTTTTTATGTGTTGTGATTTGTCATTGTTTTATTAAATATGAACACGGAGTCTACATTTTTATATTCTCTGGAATACGTTTTTCTTTAATCATATTCCTTAATTTAATCATGATTTTGAATTTTTTTCCGCTATTGCTGAAACACGGATATTAATAAAATGCTTATTTATGGAACGACATGATAAGACATATTTAATTAAATTTTTTTTATTCCCGTATATATTGTATTTTGTGAATATGAGCTAAATAGATTTCGTATGTTTTATAGGAAAAGATTGATCTAGGAAATAGAAATAAGAAGGAAATATAAAAAGAAAAGAAATGACTGCATATGTACTGTTCTTATTATTTGAAAAATATTTTTAATGTAAAAAGTAGTTATTTATCTCTTTAAAATATATGCAATTTTATATAAGTGACACTATGACCATTAAAAAAATATACTGAAGCAGTTTTATCTATAAACTTCATATCAGGCATAAAAAACACTTTATTTCAATGCTTAAATATCATGTTTTATTTTTTAGTGTCAATAATTACGTGGATCATAACTATTTAACTCACAATCATAACATGCAAAATCTACAGGAATAAAAGATTAAAATTATATAAGACTTACCTTTACGTTCCAGAAATAATCACTTTAATAATATCCGTATTTTTAAATCCTAAAATGGCAGACGCCTTTCTCTTATCTTAAAAAAAGCGTCGTAGACTTGTTGTCTGCTGATGAGTAATACCAATACATACAATTAAAGATCGACCGAAAATTCGTTTTCGTCTCAAAATCTGACTTCCGTTTTCGGGAAAAATTCGGCGCGACCGAAACTATCTGTATTCCAGAACTTTCGTTTCTTCCTTCGGACATTTTCAACATTACCCGTTGATTTGAGCTGTATCGGCTCCAGTGGGACACTCTTTATTGACTACTATGAATTTCACTGTTTATAATTATCAGTCATGACTGACTCAAGACTGGAGTGAAAATTATAAAGCAAGAAATGCATATGACTCAACATTAAAGATACTTTTCACGCGCTCGTTAAAAACTGCAGACTTAACAGTAATAGAAAAATTTTAGTTTGAAACTGCAAAAGCGTTTCGAATGCTCTTTGAGAAAGTTCTGTCATGCTGTATCCTTAATGAATTAATTACATTTTATTTTATATGAAAATAAAAAGTTCCATAAATAATCACTTTAATAATATCCGCATATTTAAATCCTAAAATGGCGGACGTCTTTCTCTTATCTTAAAAAAAGCGTCGTAGACAAGACTGTCCTGATTGGCTGATGACTAATACCAATACATACATTAATCACTCCTGCTTAGCCCCTTAACGGTCGCTTAATATTTGGAAAAACCATAAAAAAGTACCTATTTTTTTTTTTACAGAAATTGAATAATTACAAGGTTTCTATATAAAATTTGCAATTATTTTTTTTTAAGTCGAAAAAAAAATGTTATAGAACAAATTCACATTTGTGGAAAAGCCATCATGCGAGAATTCTGTGTCTTAATGTGTGTTTTACACCATACAAATTAACCTTTTACTGATGTTACCGGTCTCACAGACCGCTGCTTTTTTCAATTTTTATAGTTTAACTTGTAATTTTCAGTTTAACTTCAAACACTACCGAAATTTTGTTTCGTTTGGAGCTTTAGTACTATCACCAGAGACTTTAGAGTAGGTGAATTTTAATTATGACAGTCCTGTACAAAAAGTTCAGTACAGAAACACCCTCTTATGAGTTAACCGCGTTTTTTATTCATCTTTCGATGGAGCGGTCTGACAGACCGTTTCACACTAGTTACATTACAATTTCTGTCACACCAGTTAAAGGTTAATGCGAATAAGACCTTTATTTTTGACATCTTAGATCTTTATTTATCATTATCAAACAAATTTTTATAAATAACATTTGAAATAATATAATATACATTCAATTTTGTTTATTAATAATTTTTTTGAGTGTGATATATTTCGAAACATGCAATACAAAGTCCAACATCGCAATCAGCACCAAAAACCAAACCCATACGCTAATATTCAAAGGCTTCACACCGAAATGCCAGTTAAATTTTTCTGGTTTCAGAAGTTTTTTCCAGCAATAAATCTCCAGCTTGGAAATAGGACGGGCACGAGAAATAACAAACGACACCTCAGCCCGCGATATTGACGGGAGTGAGAATTAAGTGGTTAGAGTGTGCATTCACCCTAAGCAGGGGTGAATAGTCACTCTTTCGGTGGAATGATTACACTAGGGAACACACATTTTGTTGACATAGATCTGGCACATGTTTTTGGCTAATTATTGGCATCTAAATACAAAAACGATCCCAGTTGTTTTCTATCACGTCAACTTTTTAAGCTACAGGGTACCCTCAAAATCATACTTAATGTGGATACAAAGGAAAATAAAGAGAAAATTACCAAATATATTATTCATACAACGGCTGTATATACTTACTATACACTACATTGTGTTCATACAAGTAATAAAATCCTTTTACAAAACGAAAAAAGTACATAATATTGTAAAAAATTTTGCTTATAGCTTTTCCTGGACCATTCAATTTGTGGATAATCTCACTTGATGTTCCAACAATAGTCGGTCATCATATGTTCATCCCATCTACCCTGATACCGTTCTTCCATAAGTTTCAAATCTTGGTGGAATCACTCACCCTGCTTATCACTGAGTGCACAAAGATTTTCCTGGAAGTCATCAAGATGGCTATGCAGAAAATGAAGTTTGATGCTCATGTTGCAACCGACCCTTTTGCAGCTCTCTAAAAGTTGCAGGACAATTTCGGTGTAATTTTCTACTCGCATATTAAGTCTTCAACAAGGGTTTTGAATGCTAACTAAGCATTCTTTTGGAGTTCTGTCATTGTTACGATGAAATGTTCATTTCTAATGAGCTGCCAAATCTGTGGACCGTCAAATACACATGCCATTTTTTTTTTTTTTTTTCAAAAGACAGGTTTGTAAATTTCGAAATGAGATACATGAAACAGTCTCTTTCAATTGACAACTGCTTCACGAACTGCTTCATTAGATCTAGTTTTATATGCAGAGGTAGAAAAATAAAGTTTTTTCTGTCGGCAAGTTTCTGATGCAAGATGTTTGGATCACCAGGTTTGAGGGCAGATCTTGGAGGCCAATTTGACTGGAACCAATGCTCCTCACGAGCTCTGCTGTCCCACATACAAAAGAACAGGGATACTTGGTATATCCACGTTGCTGGCCAAGAAGGAAGCAAAATCATTTTAAGGTCAACACAGATAATCCATTCGTGAATGTGATATTGCAATAAAATAATATTTCTCTTTATGCCCTCATATTCTTCAAGCAAATAAACTGAATGGCTTATTGGAACTGCTCCAAATAAATTTCATTGTGAAGGAGCAGGCACTTCAAGCTTCTCTTTGAGCTATCGATGAACAGTCGCTAGAGGTCTGTACGGGCCGGAATTTCCAGGCCCGGGCCAGGCCCGGTGTAAAAATTGGAAGTTCGGCCCGAGCCCGGCCCGGCCCGTTTGCATTTTTACAGTTCTCGGCCCGGCAAGGCCCGTACAAAAATCAGTGAAAACACGCCCGGCCCGCCCCGACACAATTTCTACAAAAAAAAAAAAAAGAAAAAAAAAAAAAAAAGAAAATCCTTTTTTTCTCAACATACAATTAATATTCTTTTAATGAATACTACATACATATTTATGGGAACGTTTTACAGTATATTTTACATTACTATGATTTTCGAAAAACAGAAAACACACAATAGTAAACATTAACGATTACTTAGTGTTTTAGTCATCGTGTCTACAGACATTTCAAAATGGAAATAAGGATTCATTAAAATATTAATGTAGTTCAGAATAAAGGATTAAAAATATAACTTTTGAAGCTGTATAATAAAAAGTAGATTTGTGAAAATATTTCTCTCATTTTTAAGGCTTTTCTCAAATCTAAAGGAGCTATATTTCGACACATTTATGAATTCATTTCTTTTCGGAAACGCGTAAGATTGGCAGGTATTCTTATTCAGAAGCTATGTAAATGTCGTTTTTTTTTTCATAGATAAAAGCAATATATCTTTCTGAAAATACTGTCAAAGTTAGCGTTTTGAATCGAATTTCCGGAAGCGATAACACAGGAAAGGAGAAAAACGTACAGTCACTGACAAGAATCTCTGTTATCTCTGTAAGTAATTTATCAAAATGGAAAAAGCTATTCGTTTCTAAATGCCTTCAATAGGCAGGCCTGTCAATTTTATGCCTTTATAGTTAAAAATGAGTAAAAAAATGTGTTTGAAAGTTCCGCATTGTTGAGCAGTGAATATGAGAACCACCTTAAGGTATATTCCCAAAGATACTGTTAAGAGAAGTTCATTATCACTATTAATACTACAAAACAAAATGACTGTCCTACGTATCCTGAGATCGATTAAGACCAGTTCCGTCCCGGCACGAGTCTGCTGAAAAAAATTAAACTCGGAATCAGACATCTTGTAACTGTATGATGCCGATCTCTACGATGGGCATGTTACATTTCTGTAATATTGATGTTGTTAAACTCGCATCGGCTCGTGACGCACATTTATACTTCTCGAGAAAATCATATTCATTGAAAATGGCTCGTATTTTATCTGCTTCGCTTGAATTCTTATATCGGGCCGATAGGCCCGATTAGTTTTTATGCCGGCTCGGCCCGTTTATTTTGTCTGTCGGCCCGGCCCGTTTGAAAATTCGCCTTCATTCCGCCGCGGGTTCGGGCCTCGGACCAAGCCCGGGCCCGTGCAGACCTCTAACAGTCGCCACTCATAGTTGCGGTATAGGATGGAATTCCCAACTCCTCCATTAAACAATGTACGTTATGGCAAAAAACAAATCCACCGTTACTTCGAAAGTATTGAAGAAATTAACTTTCTCTTGATCGAAAGTAGAATACATTAGCTTCCTTTTTAAGCAAATTTTTCTCATGACTCTTGATGCTAAGAATTCTGAAGTTTTTTTCTTCTTATGACTCACGCCCGATTCAGTGTAGAGTGGTCACATTAAATTAAGCTGTAGAGAAAAAACTTGACGTGATAGAAGAAAACTAATTGCAGTTTTGAAATCCGCACGCTTTTTTGACATAAAAACAGCTGAAAAATCGAAGTCATCAGAAATTGAGTTAAAAATTGTTCCCCACTGTTATTTACTCTTGAAAAAAAAATGCGTTTTAGTACCAAATTAGTGTAATTTTCGAGGTTACATTATGAAATAGGGTTTTTGAAAAGTAAGAAGTGACATATTTTGGTGCTTTTCCTTATTTTACTCCATATATTGGTTCAAAAGTGAACGGAAATTTTTTAAAGTGTATAATACTTTTACTCTCATCAGCGGAGTGAGATATTTCTTTCTCGACAATGGAATGAAATATTTCACTCCTTTCCAATGAGTGCAAAATTCCACTCTTTAAGGAGTGTATTTTTATAAAATCCACTTCAAAAAGAGTGAAAATGCCTCTTACTTGTCATTCTCCCAATTTTAGAGTGTAAGTTTGTAAATTTGCCAAGTGTATCAGCATTCGCGAACGTTGGGGTAGGGGGGGGGGGAGGCCTCCTCCCCGTCTCTTCACTTGGATATCCATAAAAGTTTTCTTCATTCTAATAAATCCTATCATATGTAATTAATTCAGTGATATCCCATAATAGGTAATGATGCTAGGTTGCCAAGGCGATGACGTCCTATTTGTGAGGGAGTCCTATTATTTCTGTATTACTGAATATAATTATAATATACTAAATAATCGTAATAAATTTCGTATTAATGCATTTTGGCAGAAGAGTGCAACAGCTATTGCACCAAGATCTGATTATTTATAAAACTAGTTATAGTGCGAACATTTGTCACGTTTGGCGTACAATTTCCGACTTCTTTAACTTTAAAATGTTTAATAATTACAGCTAAATAATAGCGCGAACATAATGAAATAAATCGGCATAGTGAACAGTTAAAATTTTTAGTTTTAAGAATTATTTTATTCATTTCATCAAATGCTGATTTCTAATATGACCATTAGTTCAAAAACATATCGTCTGCATACAGATTATTCACTCACTCTGAAATTTAATTATCCATGGTTCGCCTTTATTTTTGTAAAATTATCAACGATTCAAATTTAATCGGCAACGCTCAGCATCAGCACTTTAATGGATTCGGTTAGAATTTAAATAGGGAAAGAATATTAATTTCCTAATTAACTGAATTCACCTTTTTTTACATAAGCACATTTTCAAGATTTCATTGCTTGAATGAACTTTAAGAAGTATTATTTCTTTCTTGAAAGAAGCAAAAAAGTTCTCATTAGCATAAAAAAGCTATTTTTTGGCGATCATCATCTTTTTAAATCATTTATGGTTGAAAAATAATTAGCCTTAAGTACCTGAGACATTTTTTCTCAGTAGATTGATAAGAAACCAATCTTTTATTTTGTCCTCTCGAGATTACAAAAAATTATTTCCAGTCAAAAACAAAAAGAATATATATATTTTTTTCAATTGTTTATCGGTATGGTAACAAATTTAATCTTTTATATACATATATTTATCTTTATATAATTACAAATTATTCAAGAGATTAATTTGTATTTTATTATGCTTTTTAAAATTTTTTATTAAATTTCTAAAAAAATATTATAAAAGTTAAATTGAGTATAAAATTTTGAATAATTGTTCGATAGATCAATATTGAATTCAATAGTTAAATTATGAGAAATGCTTTTTTCTTTTATTATTCATTAGAATGTACTATAAAGTTCTTTATTGATTTTTATAACAATGTAAAAAAAAAACCTTATTATTGTCATTTATTATAATTATTATTATTGTTTAGCCCATTATTTCGGAGTTTAGGAATTAAAAAAATTATCTATTGAATAATTGTTAAAAATTTCATACTCAAGAAGGAAATGAAATAGATTACATTGCAAAACATTTCTGGAAAAACAAACAAATAAATGAATAATAAAAAGAAAAAAGAATAGTGCCCAGTTAAACTGATAGCATTGAGCTCACAGGCTATTCACACTAATTGTATATTATACTCTTATTTCAAAGAATAATGCCTCTCGAAAAATAAGTTAAGGGGGAGATCCCCCCCCACCTTTTTTCCGTTTTATACTTAATCAATGAGCCTTCAAATGTCATCCGGGAAGCGCCTTATCGAAATAAACCGGTATACCAAATTTGATGCAAATCGGATAAAAAAAACATTTACTTAATTAAGGGAGTATTAACCCCCTGCTCCTCCCCTTTATATTTAACCAATGAACTTCCAAATCTAATCAGGGAAGCGCCTTAAACCGGTATACCAAATCTGAAGCAAATCGGATAGAAAAACCCATTTATCTAAATTAAGGGGGGGGGGGGGTTAGCCACCCGTTCCCCCTCTTTAGACTTAAATAATAAACCTTGAAATCTGATCAGGGAAGCGCCTTTTCAGAATTAACCGGTATACCAAATTTGAAGAAAATCTGATAAATCTGCATGAAAAACAGATTTTCATGCAGAATCCCCCCCTCTAAGTTAAGGGGGGATTAACCAACCGTTCCTCCCTTTATACTTAACCAATGAACCCCCAAAACTAATCGGGGAAACGCCTTATCAGAATGAACCTAGAAAAGGAATTTGAAGCAAATCGGATATTTCTATCAAGAGTTATCGCGTTACGTACATATGTACATGGGTATGTACATACATACACACATAATCGGCGGGCACATTAGCTCTCAGGCTTTGATAGCTTGTGAGCTAAAAATTATTACATTATTAGAATAATAATGAACTCCTGTTATCTATTAAAAATAATTTTAATATATATTGGTAGGTAAAGAAATATTTATGTATGTACGTTTTATTGTTATGTAATATATTTTTCGCAACTCAGTAGTACTAGGTACTGGTAAACTGTCTACACTAGCGGTTCCTTAATTCTTAGTTACCACGGTTATCTTTTCGTATTTCGTCTGTCTGCAGAGTCGGTCCGTATTAGGCCTGACAATAGATATATTCTTTAAAATATTGAATACAGGATGTGTAAAATAATAGAGATACTTAAACTAATGACACTGCATCTTTTACTTTATTCCATATGCAATAGTAGAAAGTATTGGAATCGAAATTTTTTTCGACTTCCGGTTTTTGCCGGTGTTGATGTTGTTTATGGGGGATGGGCTGAAGTGCGTGTGTAGCGGGGGGAGGGGGTGTTGTCCTCCGTGTGTGTGGGGGGGTCTTGCTAAGGGAACCTAACCCGTATTTATGCAAGGAAATCCAAGGTTCGAAAGAAAACCACGGAAAACTCCGAATGATTAGACCGATGGGCGCGATTAGGTTCGAACTCAGCACTTGCCCGGTTTTCGCTGGATTTACTCATTTTAGGCGTTAGAGATCCCTAAAAATATGTTTATACGAAATGTCTGTGTGTCCGTCTGTGGCTATTGTACCGTCGAAAAGTGTATGAAGTTATGCATAGAATTGAACCAAATTTTTTGTGTGTTTTTTTGGCTATGGCCAGCAGGTCCTTCTTGAATTTCGAAATATTTTGCCAAAGGGGGCGCTGTAACAGCCATTTTTGTATAATGTTTTCCATTTTTCGTAGTTCTAATGTTCATCGTTGGGATGTAGCAGCGCCGGGAACCTCGCACCCTGCTAAGCCGGCTATTCCCAAACAGTTGATGTACAACAGAATAACAAACAAGTGGGTAAGTGTGATCACAGATCGCACAGAGGGTTTCGTTTAATATTCCTGTCAAAACACTTTATCCTTTTGAAAAATCTGTTAGTTCCATATTTCAAAACCAGGCAGCGCACTTGATTCTAAACAAACCTGTATCCGAACGAAAATCCGTTTTACATACTATCCGTAGATATATTAGTCGAGGGGATTGGGCCCATAGCACCCCAGATAAGTAGGTGCACCTGGCGGGAAAAAATGGAACTAAAATATATAAGCCTATGGTGCATAATATGAAAGAATGGTCAAAGGGGTGTCGGCAAAAGTTGGAAAATTTCTCCCTGGGTTAAAAGGGCGCTGTGGTATTACTAATAATGTGGCGTTAATTTGAAGGTATAATTAAATTTGAAGTTCTTTTTAGTTACATGCGTTGTGTAATGTTTGCAATAAAACCCTCTGTTCTTTGAGGTCAGCAAAAATAGAAATAAATGAAACTTCTTACTTGGATCGTGTCGTCTGTAAAATAAATGAAGAGGAGACTTTTAAGCATAAATCAATCTTTTATTTCATCTTGAGAAGAGGAGAAAAGGCTTCCCGTTGGTCACCGTTCATAAATTAATTATTGCCAATAAAAGCATCTACTCCACTTGAAGATAGATATTTCTTTTAAAAATTAAAGTGCAGCATAAATGAAATTTAGTATTTATGAGAAACGTAATTAAAGTCTTTTCCACGGTATCAAGAAATAATTTAACAGGAGTTGTTAAAATCGTAGACATCGTTTTTGAAAAACTCTTTACCGGATTCCACATCCATCGGCAGACAGATAGACCGGAGCCGAAGCTCGCGGCCCGCGATCTTTAAACACAAGAACTAAGTCATCACAGATCACCAACAAAACAGATTCTGATTCTAAAATTAACGGAATTTTTAATTTATAGTAAGAATACGGGGACTTCAAAAATTACTGAAAGAAAAGATTTAAATCTATTAGAGAATTTAAAATATTAGGTAATGTCTTAATAAACAAATCCGAAAGAAAACATTTAAAAAGCTTATTTTTTATTTGCTCCACGCACGGCGAATAGACACACCTCCGAAAGTTCAACATCCATTCAATGCATATGACGTGGGAGGCTTGCTCCGATGACGTCATCACAATCGTACGAGGTTCAAAGGAGAAGCATCCTATGCCAGGCGCAGCCGAACGTCAGCGAACTTGCCGATGTGCGGTCGAAACGAATCGCCCGCGCAAAAATAAATATGGATTTAAGTTTAAAGAACATTGATGTATAAGGCCAAAAGAAATAAAACAGTAACATAATTTAAACACTGTGAGATTTCATCTCACAGGCGCAGGTTAGAAAAATTGCTTAAAATACACAAGTTAGAGATCAGAGGGGTAAATGATAAAAGACTTTTTGAAAATTTTATGATTTGTCGTGTGGTCTGAGGCATTCAGCTATACGTATGCAAAATTTCATGTCACCAACTTAATTAGGGGCTCTCTTAGAAAGAATTGCTTCAAATACATATGTGGTAGCTCAAAGGGTTAAACGTAAGACTTTTTCAAGATTTTATGATTTGTCACCTGGCCTCAGGTGTTCTGCAATAAGTATGCAAAATTTCAAATCTCCAATTTAATTAGGGGCTCAGTTAGAAAGAATGGCTTAAAATACACAAGTTGGAGTTGAAAGGGTTAAACATAAAACTTTTTCAAAATTTATTATTTGACGTGAGATCTGAGGTGTTGAGCTATAAGTATGCAAAATTTCAACCTAAATAGGGGCTCACTTAGAAAGAATTGTTTAAAATGCACATGTGGAAGCCCAAAGGGTTAAATGTACGACTTTTTCAAAAATTTTATGATTTGTCGTTTGATGTGAGGTGTTCAGCTATAAGTATGCAAAATTTCACGTCTCCAAACTAATTAGGAAGCTCACTTAGAAAGAATTGTTTAAAATACACATGCGCGACTCCAAAGGGTTAAATGTACGACTTTTCCAAAATTTTATGATTTGTCGTATGATGTGAGGTGTTCAGCTATAAGTACCCAAAATTTCATGTCTCCAACATAATTAGGAGCTCACTTAGAAAGAATTGTTTAAAATACGCATGCGGGAGCCCAAAGGGTTAAATGTACGACTTTTCCAAAATTTTATGATTTGTCGTATGATGTGAGGTGCTCAGCTATAAGTACACAAAATTTCATGTCTCCAACATGTATAGTTTCTGAGAACGGGCTCTGTGACGGGCAGACAGACAGACAGAGGAGCGAGACGAATAGGGTTTCGTCAGATGAACGAAACCCTAAAAACTATTAATTTTAATGAATATCATGATCGAGATGAACTCGTTTTGACTCCGATTACTTGGCTGAAGCAGAAATTTAAGATGAAAATCAAAGTTGGTATAGTATTGAATTAATAAATATTGAAGTTTGAACATTTGTAACTACTTCTTGAAATATTAAGATCTAGGAGACAGGACAAAGTTTTGGAATAGGCACATCCAACTAGTTAACAGTATTGGTTTTCCTTTTGATTTTAGTCGCAAGATTTCTCAGGCTGTAGATATTTGTGGTAGTGTGTAGCTGTTTGCGGATCCCTTGGAATTTTTGAGGTCTGCGTATTGCAGTTTAAGAACTGCTGCTGTATTACTACAGTGTGTAAATAATCTAGACCAGTGGTGTCATTGTTACGCGGCCGAGTTTGAAATTTTTTCTTCCTCTTCTAATATGATCATACAGGTTTTCTTCGATTAGTGCGGTTATTAATCATGCAATATTACCACGCTAATCGAAACATACAGTGGATAAGAAAAACTGCATTAGATCCGCAGCCAAATTTATCAAAAACTCAGAATACATAAATACGCAATGTAATAAAGTACTAAGTGATTGTTTTTTATACTTAATTGTTAGAAAATACATATTCCAGCTGGATTTGAAATTTAAAAAAAAAAAGTTTATCTTTCATGAACTTCTAATCGCATAAACGTGTGAGCTAATTAAAAAAGTAATGATACAGAAAGAAACATTTAAGAGTAAATTTTAATTTTATTTCGCCATTACCATAATTCTTTAGAGGGTATTTATTTTAGTTAGTTTACTTACCAGTTACCATTAGGTTAGTTAAAAAAAAATACATAATTTGATTTATAACTTTTTGTAATACAATTCGATTACTTCAAACTTAGACACATTTGAATTTATTTAAACGAAAACTTATCAATTGCCAATTGCACAGGATTTTCTCTTCTTTTTGGAATACATCTTGCAGTAAGGCTGTTCTTAACTGCTTTGCTCAACAAGCGCGAAACGTTTTGACATATTTACAAATTTATTTTTTAACGGAAAGGTATAAAATTGGAAAGCCTTGCCATGGCAGCGATTTGGAATCGAACTGTTTTTTCCATTTTTTGATCCATCAATTACCTATTGAGTTATAAGCGTTTTCGATCACGTGACAAACACATTTTTCGCCCGCTCTTGAGTTCTCCCTTCGCGCGGAAATTCGGTTCAAAACGCTCACTTTGACACTCTTTTCTGAAAGATCTATTGCGTTTGCAAAAAAATGGAAAAAAAAACAGCTCAAATTCATAGTTTCTAAACAACAACACCAGCTTGTTTCATGCATTTTCGAACAAAAATAAATTAAAACTTATGTCAGAAAGTTGCCCTTTTCGATTTGAGAACAGCCGTAATGCAAAATTTGATTTTAACCTTTAACTGATGTGACAGAAATTGTCACATAACTAGTGTGAAGCGGTCTGTCAGACCGCTCCATCGAAAGATGAATAAAAAGCGTGGTTAACTCATAAGAGAGTGTTGATGTACTGAACTTTTTGTACAGGACTGTCATAATTAAAATTCACATATTCTAAAGTCTCTGGTGATAGCATTAAAGCTCTAAACGAAACGAAATTTCGCTAGTGTTTGAAATTAAACTGAAAATTACAAGTTAAACTATAAAAATTGAAAAAAGCAGCGGTCTGTGAGAGCGGTAATATCAGTTGAGGGTTAAATTCTCGGTGCATTTCCGTATTTCCACTGATATCTGGGATCTACTGAGTGCTGTTTGAGTTATTTTAATTTTGGAAAAACTTCTTCGAATTCTTTTGATGTTATTTCTGTATTTCTTCATTTTCTTCAAATGTCATTAAAAAAAATTGTCGCCATCTTACTGGGGGAAAAATATCACCCATTTTGTGTTTTGCGCACGAAATTTGAAAAATTTCCCGCCCTAATCGAGGAAAAATCTAAAAAAAAAGTTTACCGTGCGACTGAAAATTGCACTAACTGAAACCGTACTGTATATCGAATTCTAATCTGAGAGTCACTGAAATCTGCATAGAGTTTTTTGTATTATCTATTTCACGAAAAAGGTCTACTTTCGTACAGGGCATACCCAGGAAAATAATAATAGGTAATCCTAATGTGTGAAAGTAGTATAATCATACAACAAGTACCTGATTGAGCACGGGTCATGCCCCACTCTCCTTCTATTTGGGTTACAATTTTATTAATACCGATATTTTAAATCTTTTCTTACCTTTCACTGATTATTATGAATGTTTTTTACTTCTACAGTAGGATAAGATTAAAAAGAAAATAAATAGTTATGTAACGGGTAATATTTAAAGATTATTACAATAGGTGCCAGCACTAGCCGGCATTCCTCATTTTCTGTGATTAGCGGCTTTCAAATAGTTTTTCAGCGGATTTCGTCATGAGACGCGGTTCGAAAAGGTTGTGATATGTACGCGATTTCGTTATTTTTTCCCCGTGCGGATTTTTTCTAATGTATATAAAATTGTACATATGTATTATAGATGTGTTTAATGAGTCCGCCATGTAGTTTTATCGTCATTTATTAAAAGTTATCAAACTAAATTCCAGAGTGGCGTATCTACTTGGAGCAATGTGTCAATTATTTGAAATTATGGCGCTTACTTAGAGAAAGTGACTGCTATAGTTATCTAAATCTGTATTTCTATATTCATATATATGGATTTTAATGTACTTAAGGTGCTCAATTTTTTGTGACAGTATAGGAAGGGGGCCTTCGAATGAATACCAAGCCCCTGATTTCTCTTTGGCTTGACTGAGTTTTATACGTGATACATAAAAATAACCTTCTTTTACTAAGGAAAAACATGTTTATTAATGAATGTCTTAGAAACGAAACAATATTAGGTAAACGCACTGGGCCGCACTTAAGAACATTTATCTAATTATTATTAAAGTGTTAGTGAATTCCAAAAGACATACATTTTTTTAGCCTAGTCTTAACCCTTCACTGCACGATTTTTCTATTTTTATGAAAAAAATTATTTGAAATCTATATGTCGGTCTAATAATGGGAAAAATAGTAAAAAAAAAATTATATTTCCAATTTTCAGCTAAAATTTGGTATTTTATGGCGTGTACCCTGTATACACAATTAAGGTTTTAAAATATTGTATTGATATATTTTACAACTAAATGAGTTTAAATTAATTTTATCTGCTTAGTACTCTGCAACTTTTTTTATTTTAATATTTTTAAGTATTCAGTAAAAATAATTAAATTAAATTTTACCTTAATAGCTTGATCGAATTTTTTTTTGTTTCCGAAGAACAAATTTTAATCTTTTGTCAAATGCAGCCCTCTGACATGGACAAAATATGCGCTGTTCCATTCTTTGGACCATTCTTGATCAGCGATAGAGATCCTATTGCCCAAATTCATGGTACAGTCGTGGAAAAAAAAAGTAAACACCCCCTACTAACTCCTCAACAAATTATCGTAGACGAAAGTTACCGGTACCGAACGATTCGAAATAAAGTCTACTTTTAAATGATGTATATAAAATTTTCTTAAGGGGGCCATCTACATATTAACGAATCCAAACTTCATTTTTTTTCAATGGCAATACCCGATTTTAACGAGATATTTCAAACCTTCGGTTCAAACTATGCCTTGACACCAAATTTCAAGTAATTTGAATGATACGTTTTTGAATTATAAACATTCAAAATTTAGTGCTTGTAATGTTAAATTGCATTTTCATATTTTTATTTATATCTTCTGAAATTATGCTCCTAATGTGCTAATTTTTTGTTTAGAAATAAAACTAATGTGCCCAAACATAAAACGCTGAATTTGCAATTTTTATAATTTTATGATATGAATTATGAAATTACTATTCAAAAAAATTAGGAATTGCAACCTACAATTTTTTGATGGATTTAGATTTATTAAATCTTGTTTTATGGAAATCCAAAATTTCACATTTTTCTTCCAAGTAGTTTTCAAATTATGCCTAAAAAATGGCAAAATGACGGTTTAAGGGGCCGTCTATGATAGAAGTGAGTAGATATTTTGAAATTTATTCTGCTATCTTGTAATCTAACAGGCTTCATTGACTCTTTGAGTGACGCTTCAGGTGCCTTGATCAAGAATCCTCTCTCGGTTAACAATCAAGTACGGAACTTTAATTTGGATACAGCCCTTAAAATACGCTCGTTTTAAAATAAATAATTTCTCGGAAACTTACGGTACGAATTGCATAAAAATTTGTTTTGGGGCTAATTGAAGGGTGTAGACTTCATTTATGCTGTCAGAATTGTGTACTTCTATTGAAAAAAAACAAAGTTATGGTTCGTTTTAATATGTAGATGGCCCCCTAAGAAAATTTTATATACATCATTTAAAAGTAGACTTTACTTCCAATCTTTCGGTACCAGTAACTTTCTTCTACGATAATTTGTTGAGGAGTTAGTAGGGGGTGTTTACTTTTTTTTCCCCCACGACCGTACAGAATAAGAATTACAGGATTTTTAGGTATGTGTCAGATGTGGCACGTGGTGCAGTGAAGGGTTAACCTTCATATATCAGAATAAACTAGGGGTGATTCTGTTTCGCATTTTTCGAAAATTCCAAAAATTTAAGGCATTCATTTCCGAAAATTAAAAAAAAAAATCGGTCATAAAAGATATCGCGAATTTCAAATAGTCGCTGAAAAAAATAAATTTCGTCAATCGCTTGCAGAAAAATCGCCAATTTCGTCAAAGGATCGCGGGAAAATGCAAATTTGGTCAAGGAATTGCGGAAAAACGCGAATTTCGTCAAAGGCCCGCAGAAAAAACGCATAATTAGTACCGGGAGTGGATTTCCCCCTTCCCCTTTTGCTGTAACTTTTCAGAAAATTTGCTGTGAAATTCAGAATTTTTCTTTTACTCAGAATCCTTCCTGGAATAAACATTCGAAGTTTCAAAATATATTCTTCGGAAAAAATGAAAAATAAAGAAGGTTACCTTCCTCTGTGCTCCAGTAGTGGGCCTAGTAAATTTCTTTTGTAAGAATCCCAGTTTTCGGCTTAACCAACAAATTATTTAAAAATACTAGCAAATCCTGCGGCTTTGCTCGCGTAATAATTGAAATATGCAAATTAGAGATGTGTCATTTGTTGAGGAATGATTCCAAAGGAATGATTCCGGCAGTGAAACTGAAGGAACGATTCCAGTCTGTAAAAAGGAATCGGTTCTTTTCGGAACGACTCCTCGGAATCGGTCCGAAATGTACCGACTCCGAAAAGGACAGATTCCGCAGAGTCGTTCCGAAAAGGACCGATTCCGCAGAGTCGTTCCGAAATGTACCGATTCCGAAAAGGACCGATTCCTCGGAGTCGGTCCGAAATGTACCGATTCCTCGGAGTCGTTTCGAAAAGGACCGATTCCTCGGAGTCGGTTCGAAAAGGACCGATTCCTCGGAATCGGTTCTTGTTTTTGTAGATTGGCTAATTTTAATAAATTAAAATACGCTATTTTATTTCAAAATAACAGATTTTGATTCTATTAAAGCTGACTTTATTGCCAAAATATCCTTCTAATGTGTATGCCCCCCCCCCCCCAAAAAAAAAGAAAAACGAAATTGAGGTGCGGGGCGGAGGAGAGCGTTTAATAAACTACAACTGCGTATTATATTCTCTTAAATTTTATGTTTAGGTGAATAGAAGAATATTATTTTACTTCAATTAAAATATTGTCTATTATAAATTATTTACTTATCATCTTAATTAACTAATTAACTAATGGATCTTCTTGTGCTAAATTAATCTGAAAGAAATAATTAAAAAAAATATTTTATACGAATGGGATTTTTTCCACCTGAGTGAAAAAGTGCCCGAGATGGGATTCGAACCCAGAAACTTTACGTGCTTTACCGATTGAGTACCTGGACCCCCGAAGGTAATGTACCACCATGTGTACTTAAATACACTAATACTTTTTCTAATTGGTAATTGTATCATACGAAATGAATTTTTTCTAAATGAATTCTTAAGGCTATTCTCAAATCCAAAAGGGTAACTTTGTGACAAAAGTTTTAATTTATCTTTATTCGGAAGTGCATGAAACGGGCAGGTGTGTTCAGAAACTATGTAATCGAGCTGTTTTTTCCATTTTTTTTTTGCACAATAGATCTTTCAGAAAATTTTGTCAAAGTGGGCGTTTTGAACCTAATTTCCGCGCGAAAGAAGATGCATAATCGTTCAAAAATGGGTGAAAAACGTGTTTGTCACGTGATCAAAATCACTTATAACTCAATAGGTAATTTACTGATGAAAAAATGGAAAACACAGTTCGATTCCAAATAGTTTACATGGTCAAACTTTCCAATTTTATACCTTTCCGTTAAAATATGAATTTGTAAATGTGTCAAAACGTTTTGCGCTTGTTGAGCAGATCACTTAAGAACAGCCTTAAGAAAAACAACGGAAATGCTTATTTAAATAATAGTGAAAAATATTTTTTTAAATCTAATTAGAAACAGTTTTGAATAATATAAGAAATACATCACTATGCCATAAAAATTGTATTTTAATAGGATAATAATAACTGATTTTCAATTATTTTAATAATTGTAGAGTTACACACTTTCATGTATATTTCACTGTTTCATTGTCAAAAGAAAAATATGACCAGCTACGAGCGCTCGAGTACCACTTTATTTCCACAGTTTGGGATCTTGTTTTTCTCTCCTGCAGAAGATGATTAAAAAAATCTCGAAACTCTCGAAGATTGTTGTTTTAATCAACTTACATTGAGGTTTATTACATAGAGTAAAATCTGTTCGAACAAGGAATTTTTGTAAAACGTTTCTTTCTTTTTTAAAATAATGAGTGTTTCAGAAAACATAATGTCTAATATATAACAGTAACAGTGGTGGGTTGGATTCGAATAATTTAACCGCGGTTCGCTCTCTTAATGGCCGTTTTGAGTATAAAAACGGGAAAGTAAAATCACGTGCTACATATAGATTATCGGGCTTTCTCTAACACTGCGACATATATGTAAAGCTGCATATTTTATGCTTGTTTCGGTTTAATAGATTTATGTTAACCCACCGCCTACCAGAGGGGTTCAATGGCCCCGACAGGTACATTTATAATGATATTTCTAATTTATTTTAAAAACTGAAATTTCTGTAAATATGGGTTTTTTTCTGGGATGTTCTATCCTTTTGAGTAGAACATTCCAGAAAAAGTCACATATTTACAAAATTTTCATTTTTTAAATGTGAAAAATCAATTTGAATGTACCTATCGGTTCTGTTGCACCGGTCTGGTATGCGGAATGTTAATATTGCATTAAAAAAGTTTTACAATATACGAATTTAATTATTGGTTTCCAAAGAATGCAAGTTGTGATTTTGAACAGTTTTTTCATTTGTCATTTTATTTCTATTTCTTGCTAAAGAATTAGAATTTAAATAACTGTGATTTTGTTTTAATTCAACGTAAAATAAAAGCAAAAAAAAAAAAAAAATCGTTTATCGTAATAATTTCTTATAATAATTCAGATTTCTCGATCGGGATTGATACACGCAAATCCCGAAATCAATACCACGATTAATGCCTGTTACTGTGGTGATGGATAATACATATCTGAGTTGAATTTCGATCCGAGCCAGGCTCCCTTCGTGGCAAACTAAATTTAGTGTTTCAAGCCGAATACCAAACTTCCATTTTTATTGAGGTAAAACTTACAAGGTAAAACTACTGAGGTAAAACTACTGCAAATACGATACTAAATTTTATGTATTTTCCTTTCTTATTGTTATTCTTTTCACTTAGAACATTTATTTATTTATTTTCATTTTTTTTAAAATTTCATAAAGTTTTCTGAAAAGTTCGAATTTAACAAAATGTTTTATCTGTTTTAAATAGTTTTGACAATAAAAAGCTTAACTCCGAATAAAAAATAATAAAATTCTCAAAAAAGTAAGGTTGGTATTATCAATAACACGTTTTACAACAAATGTCTTTCATTCAACGGCCGAAACATCATCAAAAGGATGTTAACAAAAGGATATTTCTTTATATAATACTACACTTTGTAATAATAATGGACATACTTTTAATTTGTTTAATTTAATTAAACTAATCAACCGTTTTTAAGTTAAAAAATTAGCAAATTTCAAATTTAAAGAAATAGAACTTTGAAATTTAGTGAATCACTATATCTTTTGGCATAGATAATAAGTAGTATATATGTATAAAATCATATATTTTACTATATAAATATATTATAATATTAATATATATAATATTATCTTATATATATCACTAGCCATGCTGCTAATGAATCTGTTTACAAATCATCTGAAAGAACTTTTACCCTTTCATGTAAAATAAGTGTTCCATGACTTCATGAGTTATGACATTCCAAAGATCCCAATCCAAACAAACATATTAGCATCGCGATTCATTCACACCGAACTGAGGTTCAGTATGATATAAGTGGAGAGAGGGTGACGGCAGATGAGGATGTGAAATTAGAGAAACTCCTGTAGGTTTTCGTGAAATTGGAGATTCAAAAAAGAGTTGCAAGTTTATTGAAATTCTACGTAGTTAACAGCAGTTCACAAATAGCGATGTTAGGGTATAAGACAAGACATACATCAGTCACTCGGGAAGGACAGTGTGCAAAAACGTGCTTTACTTTTTAGCACTTTCCAACAAAGTGTTTATGAATGCGGTTTGTCTGTCCGTCAGTCCGTCTGTTCATGCTCTAAGGCAAGTCATACACTAAGGCGACACATAAGACATGTCGCTTGAATTCGCTAGACAAACTGGTTTAAAACAAGTTTGAAACAAGTTCGTTCTTTGTTTCGACCGGTTTTTGCACTCCATGTTGCGCTTCATGTCGCTCTGTTGTCTCAGTGTGTATACCTAACTCCCGTAAATATACTCGGATTCCCATGCAATTGATATATGTTAATGATGTTTACCATGGGATGTTTGGTATTCAATATGAAGAGAGTAGCATTAATAGTTCATTTACAGGGGCACTCAAAAGTAATCCGTTACATTATGGTCAACGGGAAAAAATTGTTTGCAGTGTATTTTAATGACATTAAGTTATTTCAAATGCATTAAAATTGATATATATCACTGAATTGCACTACAAGATGATTGCTATAGAATAGGGTGTTCCACTTCTGAACCAGATCCTGAAGGCAATGATAATAATGTTGTTGAATTATGCGAAATATCCTCTGTGCGTAAAGTTAGAAAACTGAGGAGAAAGACGATAAAGGGGATAAAATTATTGAAAGTACGAACACTGGAACAAAACGAACAAAAATGCAATCTACTTTAACATGTTACATATCCAAACCAGAATGAAAACTGAAATTAAGATTACCTAGAGGTAGATTTTGAAGAGGAATCTATGAGACTAAACATTCAACAATAATAAAATTTCCTATAGAGGATGTCCACTCTCAACGATGTCCAATGGCTAATTCCTAAACCGTTAGTCATAGCCATATAATTCCAATTACAAAAATGTTTTAAATGGGGTAAAAAAGTATTTTAAAAGTGATTTTGGTCAATAAAATCATTTCTTGGAAAATACGAAATTCAATTTTTTATACGGTCCCCCGGTCCTTCAAGTTATATTTAGTAAAATTTTCCTTTTACATTTACAAGTAAGACAAAAAAAGTCCTATTATTCTACGATTAAAACTGACCGAAGTAATGGCTGTTTAAAGTTGGAGCATATTTTTTGCTGCGAAATAGGGGTCATTTACAAATTTACTAGAAATATAAATAATCATCAGATATATATAAAAAAAAATAGTTGATAGTAAAATTAACATTGCATTATAAATTTGAAATCTATAATCATTCTGAAATATTAATGCAAAATATACAGTTTGTACTAAACAATAAACATATAACAGAAAAAAATAATAGAATTTTCGTTAAATAAAATGTTGAAAAGCAACAGCCTCGATTCTTTGCAAAATGACGCATATTTTGAAATGTTATTAGATTACACTAGGATGCAAATTTGTATTGTGTCATGTGTTTTAGCTTTTGATAATTAGTTCTTATGTATTTTGTAGCACTGAATCCAAAAATGGCCTTCATTTTTTATCACAAAGTACGCATATTTTGCAAATCGTAAATTTGAAAGCTAAAAAGTGAAAAATTAACGAAAATCTGATAGTATAAAATAGATGTGATTGTTATTTCTTTAATTTTCGATAATTGATTTTTATGTATTTTTTACTATTGAATCCGAAAATGACCTTCATTTTTAACCATCACGTCAGGATTTTTCGCAAATTCTAAATTTCAAAGTTTAAAAGTTCAAAGTTTTAATTGAACCTCTTCCCCTCCCACATCATCGGATCCCCGAGCTGTTTAGCTATAAGAATCCCAGTATAAGCCAAAAATTGAATAAATTGTTGAATTAAATAAAATTAAATTGAATAAAAGAAGTTTTACATCCATTTTATAGTATCAGATTTTCGCTATTTTTTAACTTTGAAATTTACCATTTGCAAAAGAGTCTAACATGATGGTTAAATATGAAGGTAATTTTCACATTCAGTGCTAAAAAGCACATACAAATCAATCGTAAAGGTTAAAAAATACAACCGTCGACTGTATTTTATAGTATCAACTATTTTTTCAATTTTGAAATTTACTATTTGCGAAAAATCCTGACATAATGGTTAAAAATGAAGATAATTTTCGGATTCAGCGCTAAAAAATATATAGAAATCAATTTAAAAATAAAAAAACACAACCATCACAGTCTTGTGTTACCTAATCTAAAACTTTTTCGTAAACTTGTTAGCAGTAATCTATCCGAAATTTTTTGTGTTACCCTGTAAAATAAATACAAATGGTAAGCACTGAAAATCACAATAATACATTGTCATCGAATTTACGTCAATATGTAAAATTTAACCTCGATCGGATATTTTAAAGTGAGTTGAATTTCGAGTACAAATTTTGAACTGGAAAGACCTACATACGATCATTTCAAGTTAATCCATTACCCGCTAGTGTTGCGTTCACGCAACGGTCAAAATAATTGCTCATGCTTAAATTAATTACTTTGTCACCACTATTTTAGAATTAAAAAAATTGCCTTATTTATTGGCAGAAATCTGATATTTTAATAAAGCGAAAATTACCTTTCTGAATTTGTGGTGAGAAGCGACTTTCAATAAGAAATTTGAAAATTCCTACTTTATACTTTTGGCGGTTAATGGGTTAAATAAAAGCTTATAAAAAAATAGCATAATTTTTGTTAAAAAAATCATGAAAAGAAACAGCTTCAAATCCTTACAAAAATCTGTCGTAATACGATTTCTTTCAAAGCGCAGATACACATGAAATAAATCCTTCAAATATTTTAAGCACTTTATTTACGACCCCTAGAAGCATGGCTAAGCTCATGTGTATTCATATGCAGAAAAATGGCATAAGTCTTGCATTTCAAAGTTTCGTATAACTTCGTCAATTTTAGTGTTAGATGAATGGGACTTTATAATTCTTTTAAGGGAACAGGAAATTTTTACTAAATATCACCTATAGGGCCGGGGGACCGTATAAAAAATTAAATTTCGAACTTTTTTAGAAATATTTTTATTGATCCAAACAACTTTCAGAATAATTTTTTACCTTATTTAAAACATTTTTGTTATTGGAACTATAAGTCTATGACTAACGGTTTACGATTTAGCCATTGGACATCGTTGAGAGTAAAGACACACTGTATAAAATAATAATATAAATGGACGGTTGTTTGACGACATATTTTCAAGAGAAACCAATGATTACACTAAAAATCGAATTGACTGCCGCGCCGCCCTTATCGCCAAAATCGAAGCTACAGTAAAATTTCCTTGATAAAGTACCGCGGTAAATGAAAGGTCAACCAGGAACCAGGGGTAAATTTTCAAGAGGAATTATGCTTAATGCCATAAATCATAAAGTTAGAAATCGCTGCAAATTAATTGCACACACTGATCAATGAAATGAACTCTTAAAAACAAAATCATCTGTCCAAAACATTACAAAATTAAGGCGACTGGATGCGTGAGAAAATGGATGGATACATAAGAAAATAAATTAGTAATAAATATTATGGATTGCATGTGGTTCTCTTTATCTCGGAAGTATTTTTTTCCCCTTGGAATCCTTTATTTTTCAAAATCGTTCCTTTTTTCTCGGAATCGTTCCTTTTTCTCGGAACGATTCCAACAGGAACGACTCCAAAGAACTCGTTCCTTTCGGTGAACGATTCCGGCTGGAACGGTTCCTTAAAAGGAACGATGTTGCCCATCTCTAATGCAAATTGATATTTGTATGTCTAATTTTTATTAGAAGAAATTATACTTTTAGGAATAATTCAAAAATTATTAATTAAGCCACAGTTTGACTAAACTTCATTACTTTCAAACAGCGCATTAGGCAGAAATGAGACTTAAATTAATAAGAAGAACTAAAGTTAATTCTAAATAAATGATAATTTAGAAAGTATTTTGAAGCTCTTATGCTCATTTCAGTATTAATTTGAATTTTTGAATTTTTAAGAAACCGTTCTCAGCGCGCATTTACATCTTAAAATTAACCCTCTTGTCAAATTCCAAGCTATTTTCCTAACGCTAACGGTCTTCCACCTCTCTGGTGGTAGTGGCACCAACATACAATGCCTATGTTGGAACAGGATCTGTCACCATCAGTTTGCAAACATTAATTTTAAAATCGCCTTGGTATTTCCTAATATTCCATAGAAAAGTAATTTAGAAATTTCTTAAAGGCTTTTTTAGACGTTTGTTGTCCTGCCAACCCGAGGTGTTAGTTGCACCGGCATAAACTATAGCCTGTGTAAGATCAGAAACTGTCACCATTGATTAGCAACCATTACTTTCGGAATCAGTTCATTATTTCTTGAGATTGCATAGAAATCGTAATTTAGAACTATTTTTTCTTATAACGATTTACTCTCCTTCCCTTCGATTAATATAATATAATATTGACATATATTGTTATAATATTGACATGATTTTTGCAAACAAATCGATTGCACTTAGCGCATTTCTTGGTAGTTTTTTTTTTGTCAAGTGTTCTAGGTCACACAACGTACCGACTACGCGTGGCAGAAGGTTCTGTTTCATCCTCAGAGGAAAGATAGGAGGAGTCTGTATGAGATGTATGTCTTATATGAGATTTCTGTCGTTTCATCCCGTTTTTCTATATGGCCTTCCGCATTTCCCAAGACAGACCTAATGCTTTCTGCGATATACTTTGATAGACGCTCAGTTTGTCGGGTGGTTTTGCTACGGTTGATTAGTAATGGTAAGGTGGTTTTACTAGTGATTTTACTAAGGCCATTCCTAAATCTTGAAGAAACAATCTCCTTGGAAAAAATGTATCTTTCTCATATTTTTCAAATAATCGTATAAACACAATAAATACGTTGATTGCTGCTACATCAACCATATGAAAAAATAAGACTAGCGGTCATTGTTTAGTATTACGCGAACATGAATACTCACCCATCAGTTTTACTGACCCCAAATAAAAAAATAATTTTTTTATGTACTTATTTGTTTTATAGAGAAAGCGATAACGTCAGAATTCGTAATAAAATAATGTAAAGCTCAGCTATAAAAATACTGAAAGCACTACAATATCTTTTTAATTAAATATTCGTCAGAAACTTGAGTTGGAGTGATAAAATGACCCTACTTTGTCATCCAAGAGTTTAATTTTTCAGACAATGGAACACTAATAAAGTATCTGTCGGCGTAAATGTGATATCTTTCTGATTCGATTTTAGGGATTGATTCGAATAGATTGTCGTACAAATGAAAAACGATCTTTGTACTGATTGGAAGCCCGGTACATATTAAACACTCCGACATAAGAGATCCAAAATAGGGCAATATTGTACACTCATAAACTCAAAAAAAAAAAAAAAAAACGAGATAATTGATGAGTATTCCCAGGTGGGGATCTGAATCTTCCTGTTTCTATGCTATGTTAAACCTTATTATGTAA
The DNA here is from genome assembly GCA_963932465.1 of Maratus speciosus. Lineage (NCBI taxonomy): Eukaryota > Metazoa > Arthropoda > Arachnida > Araneae > Salticidae > Maratus > Maratus speciosus. Next base: position 640,928,174 of record OZ010786.1, on the reverse strand, counting down.
ATTATACTTATTACTTCTGAAACGAGTAGGCAAACAAAAGGAAGAGAGATCACACATATTTTCATATTTATATTCGCGTATTTTGATTCTTTTCATAGCCGGTGGGATGTTAGTAGAAAGCCTACGAAGGAACGTCAACCTCTCCCACCACCTCGTAGATCACTTTTTTTTTTTTTTAATTTTAAGGGAAAGAGGCTCTCACAGGTTTAAGCCAGATAGACCTGTGATACGAAGAAAACCCTTCAGCAAACTAAAATTCGTCAATCTTCAACAAATGCATCCCATTAAATGATATGACTTTTACGTTTTAGAGGACACTTAAACGTTGAATATACAGGAGACATGCCGACCTAATTTCTCCCTCGCATGAGGCTTCTACGATAAGGTTGCTGGGCATTAAGTAAGATAAAGGGCCCGATGTTCTGTCCAATGGCCTTCCATCATATAATCAATGAAAAATTCGGAGTTCTTTCTTCCCCGTTTCAAAGCCTGATTCTATTTTTTTTGTTAACCACCCTCTAATTCTAATGCCGATATTCTTCTTCCTTTTAGAAGATACTATTTTGCCTGAATCTTTATCTACCTTATACTTTTCTACAGAACACTGATTGAAAGCTTGAAAGGCGGCAAAGCTATTCACAATCAGCAGTTCGTCGAAATCAGGTCCTTTCGTTAAAAAGACTTGCTTTTTACCACATACGTGGTGTTTGGAATCCCTTTTAACACATTTTTTGCAGGAAAATAAACTTATAGGATTCTATCTTGATTCATCCGGCCATTCTTCAAGTAACAGCTTTGTGATTTTTATTTCAGTCTTATTGCATTCTTCGTTAAGAGGCATTTTATTCTGACAATGCTTAATCGATAGAAAAGAATATTCCAGGATTTGTCGCGCAGTTGATCGGCAATTTGGATTCCACTGCAACATGGTCAAGATGAAGTCATGGATTATGCAGAGATCTTCGCGTCTGTGATTGAAACTGCAAAAAGAGATGACATCATATTTTTGCTAAAATTTTCAGGCTTTATGGATATCTTTAGAACAGGTTCGGTTCGATGATAATTTTCCATGAAACGTAGTCATACTCATTTACCAAGTAATGGGATGACTTGTTTTGTGTCATTGCGTAAAGCTACTTCAAAGCATAAGCCCAGATATTAAATGCTGCACCGTCTATTTTTTCCAATGCGCTAAAACTTTCGGGTGGTCTGTATACAAAGGGAGGAAAGAGCCTTGTACATGGCATTTTTTTTCAAGTTAATATCTGAAAAATCGCATAATATAGATACATCTTCAGCAGATATGAGCACGTTGTCTGACTTAACGTGCAAGTGTACGAAAGCCTTTATCATGTAGGTATTCCAGCCCTTTTGCAGTATTTTTTAGCCAACTACAAACTCTATTCAATCCATCAGGATCAGGCAGAAATACTGTGCTTTTCATCACTCTATCCAAAGAGGTAGAGTGCTTTGGTATGATGTACAGCTTTAAATTCAACTCTTTTATATCAATAGCATCATACAGTTGAAGTATGTTTGGATGTTTCAATACTGGCCAGAACTCTTCCATCTTCCAAGAGAGGCTATTCGTAGCTGTATCTTTGGCAGATATGAGGACGTTGTCGGACTTGACGTCAAAGTGCACTAAAGCCTTTATCATGTAGGTATTCTAGCCCTCTTGCAGTATTTTGTAGTCAACTACAAACTCTATTCAATCCATCAGGATCAGGCAGAAATACTGTGCTTTTCATCACTCTATCCAAAGAGGTAGGGTGCTTTGGCATGATGTACAGCTTTAAATTCAACTCTTTTATATCAATAGCATCATACAGTTTAAGTATGTTTGGATGTTTCAATACTGGCCAGATTAACTCTTCCATCTTCCAAGAGAGGCTATTCGTAGCTTTTTCTTTGGCAGATATGAGGACGTTGTCGGACTTGACGTCGAAGTGCACTAAAGCCTTTATCATCTAGGTATTCTAGCCCTTTTGCAGTATTTTGTAGTCAACTACAAACTCTATTCAATCCATCAGAATCAGGCAGAAATACTGCGCTTTTCATCACTCTATCCAAAGAGGTAGGGTGCTTTGGCATGATGTACAGCTTTAAATTCAACTCTTTTATATCAATAGCATCATACAGTTGAAGTATGTTTGGATGTTTCAATACTGGCCAGATTAACTCTTCCATCTTCCAAGAGAGGCTATTTGTAGCTGTATCATTGGCAGATATGAGGAAGTTGTCGGACTTGACGTCGAAGTGCACTAAAGCCTTTATCATGTAGGTATTCTAGCCCTTTTGCAGTATTTTGTAGTCAACTACAAACTCTATTCAATCCATCAGGATCAGGCAGAAATACTGCGCTTTTCACCCCTCTATCCAAAGAGGTAGGGTGCTTTGGCATGATGTACAGCTTTAAATTCAACTCTTTTATATCAATAGCATCATACAGTTGAAGTATGTTTGGATGTTTCAATACTGGCCAGATTAACTCTTCCATCTTCCAAGAGAGGCTATTTGTAGCTGTATCATTGGCAGATATGAGGAAGTTGTCGGACTTGACGTCGAAGTGCACTAAAGCCTTTATCATGTAGGTATTCTAGCCCTTTTGCAGTATTTTGTAGTCAACTACAAACTCTATTCAATCCATCAGGATCAGGCAGAAATACTGCGCTTTTCATCACTCTATCCAAAGAGGTAGGGTGCTTTGGCATGATGTACAGCTTTAAATTCAACTCTTTTATATCAATAGCATCATACAGTTGAAGTATGTTTGGATGTTTCAATACTGGCCAGATTAACTCTTCCATCTTCCAAGAGAGGCTATTCATAGCTGTGTCTTTGGCAGATATGAGGACGTTGTCGGACTTGACGTCGAAGTGCACTAAAGCCTTTATCATGTAGGTATTCTAGCCCTTTTGCAGTATTTTGTAGTCAACTACAAACTCTATTCAATCCATCAGGATCAGGCAGAAATACTGCGCTTTTCATCACTCTATCCAAAGAGGTAGGGTGCTTTGGCATGATGTACACGTACAGCTTTAAATTGAACTCTTTTATATCAATAGCATCATACAGTTGAAGTATGTTTGGATGTTTCAATACTGGCCAGATTAACTCTTCCATCTTCCAAGAGAGGCTATTCGTAGCTGTATCTTTGGCAGATATGAGGACGTTGTCGGACTTGACGTCGAAGTGCACTAAAGCCTTTATCATGTAGGTATTCTAGCCCTTTTGCAGTATTTTGTAGTCAACTACAAACTCTATTCAATCCATCAGGATCAGGCAGAAATACTGCGCTTTTCATCACTCTATCCAAAGAGGTAGGGTGCTTTGGCATGATGTACAGCTTTAAATTCAACTCTTTTATATCAATAGCATCATACAGTTGAAGTATGTTTGGATGTTTCAATACTGGCCAGATTAACTCTTCCATCTTCCAAGAGAGGCTATTCATAGCTGTGTCTTTGGCAGATATGAGGACGTTGTCGGACTTGACGTCGAAGTGCACTAAAGCCTTTATCATGTAGGTATTCTAGCCCTTTTGCAGTATTTTGTAGTCAACTACAAACTCTATTCAATCCATCAGGATCAGGCAGAAATACTGCGCTTTTCATCACTCTATCCAAAGAGGTAGGGTGCTTTGGCATGATGTACACGTACAGCTTTAAATTGAACTCTTTTATATCAATAGCATCATACAGTTGAAGTATGTTTGGATGTTTCAATACTGGCCAGATTAACTCTTCCATCTTCCAAGAGAGGCTATTCGTAGCTGTATCTTTGGCAGATATGAGGACGTTGTCGGACTTGACGTCGAAGTGCACTAAAGCCTTTATCATGTAGGTATTCTAGCCCTTTTGCAGTATTTTGTAGTCAACTACAAACTCTATTCAATCCATCAGGATCAGGCAGAAATACTGCGCTTTTCATCACTCTATCCAAAGAGGTAGGGTGCTTTGGCATGATGTACAGCTTTAAATTCAACTCTTTTATATCAATAGCATCATACAGTTGAAGTATGTTTGGATGTTTCAATACTGGCCAGATTAACTCTTCCATCTTCCAAGAGAGGTTATTCATAGCTGTATCTTTGGCAGATATGAGGACTTGTCGGACTTGACGTCGAAGTGCACTAAAGCCTTTATCATGTAGGTATTCTAGCCCTTTTGCAGTATTTTGTAGTCAACTACAAACTCTATTCAATACATCAGGATCAGGCAGAAATACTGCGCTTTTCATCACTCTATCCAAAGAGGTAGGGTGCTTTGGCATGATGTACAGCTTTAAATTCAACTCTTTTATATCAATAGCATCATACAGTTGAAGTATGTTTGGATGTTTCAATACTGGCCAGATTAACTCTTCCATCTTCCATGAGAGGCTATTCGTAGCTGTATCTTTGGCAGATATGAGGACGTTGTCGGACTTGACGTCGAAGTGCACTAAAGCCTTTATCATGTAGGTATTCTAGCCCTTTTGCAGTATTTTGTAGTCAACTACAAACTCTATTCAATCCATCAGGATCAGGCAGAAATACTGCGCTTTTCATCACTTTATCCAAAGAGGTAGGGTGCTTTGGCATGATGTACAGCTTTAAATTCAACTCTTTTATATCAATAGCATCATACAGTGGAAATATGTTTGGATGTTTCAATACCTTCTAGATTAACTCTTCCATCTTCCAAGAGAGGTTTTCGTAGCTATATCTTCGGCAGATATGAGCACGTTGTCTGACTTGACGTCGAAGTGCACTAAAGCCTTTATCATGCAGGTTTTCTAGTCCTTTTGCCGTATTTTTAGCCAACTACAAACTCTATTCAATCCATCAGAATCAGGTAGAAATTCTGAGCTATTCATCACTCTATCCAAAGAGGTGGGGTGCTTTGGCATGATGTACAGCTTTAAATTCAACTCTTTTACATCAATAGCACCATACAGTGGAAGAATGTTTGGATGTTTCAATTTGTTCAGATTAACTTTTCCATCTTCCAAGAGAGGTTATTCGTAGCTGTATCTTCGCAGATATGAGCACATTGTCGGATTTGACGTCGAAGTGCACTAAAGCCATTATCATGTAGTTATTCTAGCCCTTTTGCAGTATTTTGTAGTCAACTACAAACTCTATTCAATCCAACAGGATCAGCCCGAAATTCTGAGCTTTTCATCACTCTATCCAAAGAGGTGGGGTGCTTTGGCATGATGTAAAGCTTTAAATTTAACTCTTTTACATCAATAGCATCATACATTGGAAGTATGTTTGGATGTTTTAATACTGGCCAGATTAACTGTTCCATCCTCCAAGAGAGGCTATTCGTGTCAATTTTAATACGAACAGCTTTTTTTTTTGGTGTTATAGCGGACAGAGCATCACTAAAACCACCACGCACGAGCGGCATTATACATGTAAAGAATTTTTTTTCGAAATATTTCTTTACGATGATGCGAGAAGAAGAGTCGCCTGATGTAAATTTTTTAAAACAAATGCTCATTTACGATTACGGATGGGGATGAATATTTGGATCCTATGATGTTAAATTAATATATATATATATATATTCGAATCAAAATACCTTAATAGTAAAGAGTACGTTTTAGAAGCTACAAGTAGCAAAATATTTTGAGAAAGACGAAAATATTTCACTTTTTGTTAACACTTCGATTGTTTTATATGGTTGAAACTCATTGTTAACACTCTGTAAAACTAATAGCTCTGTTTAAACCTTTTTGCAAGTATATAGTATAAACTTTATAATATACTTATAACTACTTAAAAGGTGACAAAAACATATAAAAGTATTATTTAATGTAACCCGAGATCTATCGAACACACAAGCGTTCATTTTCTAAATATCCTGAAATGGAGGATTCCATAGAAGCATCATTTCGTTGTCTGTATACTTACTGTTAAATACGAAAACATTATTTTGTGTAATCAGGTTAATTGCTGATTTTAACGTGGTACGAATATCTTGATTATCATGTTTTATTATTATTTATAGTATTATTATTTAGCCGAATTAAAACTTAGACCATTAGAAACAAAGATTATGGAAGATTTTGAAATCAAGCCATCAATTTGGATAAGATATGTAGATGACATTTTCATAAATTGGGATCACGATTTGCGGTCTTTAAATAATTTCCTGTTAAAACTTAATGAGTTGGATACAAAGATAAAGTTTACGTTAGAAATTGAGAAAGAGGGTATTTTACCCTTCCTTGATATTAAATTAATAAAGAATAGTTATGGAAATAAATTGGAGCGTACTATATATAGAAAACCATGCAGATCTAACAACACCATTCCTTTTGATTGTAACTCACCATTTTCATATAAAATTGCTGCCTACAGGTTTTACGTTAAACGTGCCTTCGAAGTTTGTACAGATAAATTCCTAGAAGACGAGATTAGTATAATAAAGCAAATTGCTATTGAGAATGGTTTCCCTCTTCAATACGTTAATAAATTAGTTAATCAAGCAAAACAACCAAGACAGAAGAAGGAATTAAGTTTGACCAAGTCTATTTATTGCACATTTGATTATATCCCACAGCTTTATGAGAGATTAAGATGTGCATTACTAAAATATAATATTAATAGCTAAACTTCCAACAAAATTGAAAGATTTGATTCACAGCAAAATTGATCCTATTCCCGATTATGAAAAAGCTGGAGTCTACATCATCCCATTCAGCACAGGAACAACATAAGAATTTATTTTATATTGGTATGACATGTCGAAAATTTAAGGAAAGATTAAAAGAGCACATTTCTGATATCAAGTTTAACAAACCAAATACAGCTTTATCCAGATTGCATCAAACAGAAAATATTAAGATAAACTTCGAAAAAGCTAAAATTATCATTTCAACGTCTAACCACTACGCATCAATAATCCGTGAATCCATTGAAATTTTACTTAGAAGTGATAATGTTTGTAACGACGTCCTTTCCTATAATATTCCCGCAATTTGGTACAATATCCTAAATATTTCACGACCTCCTGATAATATGAACTGATCTTTTCACCCCTCTGCAGAGAAATGGACTGAACTCCGCTTGCGCATGCGTACTATTTTTGTTTTTGTTTTTTAACCTGGGAGAACTCGCTACATGAGATTTTCTCTCACCGTCGTACTTTTTTAAGACTCTTATTTAAACCATTTTTCATTTTAATTAAAATTTAAAAATGTTATTTTAATTATTTTACCTTTTTGTGAATGAAAGTACTAAGCCAAGAAAAAAAAAAAAAAAAAATGATATTAAGCGAATGTAAAGTAAAAGAAAAGCAATTGGGCTACGTGAGAGAAATTCTCACTAGCGAGTTCTCCCGGGTTAAATGTATTTCTATTCAGTCAATCATCGTTTATCCCTTTGAAAATGAACGCGTGTGTGTTCGAAAGATCTCGGGTTACATTAAATAATATTTTTATATGTTTTTGTCACCTTTTAAGCAGTTATAAGTATATTATAAAGTTTATTAATAACAAGGTGAAAATTTCCTTCACGACACTAGTGTTTAAAACAGTGTTTTGACTCTATTGAGTATATAGTATTGTTGAAACAATTTAATCAGTTAAAAGTCTTACAGGTAACAGATACTCATTGTTGCTGTTTTTATCCTATTGTTGCGATAAAACTACATTATCGAGTTAAAACAGAAGTCAAAATGTTGCTGTGTGCCTACATTTTTGCATACTTATCAACACTATAGAACACCATATCTTATATTATAATACGAGCAAAAAGTGTCTGTGTGTGTATGTAAATTTTATCTTAAAAACGGCTCTAACGATTTTCACTCCATTTTGTATTTTGCCATTTTCAGGCACGAGAAGACCATTGGGCTAGGTCACGTGTTCGAAAAAATTCAATTAGTGGGCCATTTTGGGTCAAAATGGGTCAGGGTCAAGCTAATTATATCTAAAAAACGTTTTAAATTTTGAAATTTTTAAGAAAAGTTTTAGAGATCATTTATATCATATAAGTAACTATAATGCAAAAATGAATATTTCTAGGCCCTTCGGCAACACAAAAATCGCATTTTTAGAACGTTTTTGCTCCTGCACCCCTTTGGGTTAGTGGCACCGAAATAAAATATAGCCTACTTTGGTGCATGGGCTGTCACCATCATTTTAACATCATTATTAGGTAGATTTCGTATGAAATACTACCTATTGGGATCGTTCTTATGCTGGAATTTCTGAAAAATTTTTGCAGATCTACACCGATCATGACTCCTAGAACCCAAAACCACCCTCAGTAAAAAACTTTATCTATCTATCTATCTATCTATCTATCTGTGTATCTATCTATCTATCTATATATATCACTTTCTTCTGGACACGATAACTTTCGTAATTCTGCACCAATCTCTTCCAAACTGATACATAAAATCAAAGGGCATAAAATCTCGGTCAAGTTCGTTAATGGGCAAAATCGGACCAAGGGGATGAAAATAGCGAGGGGTTTTGTGAAAACCGAAAACCCCCCATAACTTCTTAATTTTTGTACATATCAAATCAGTTTAAAGATTTTATTACTTCTAAAAATAGGGCCAAAAATTTATGTATCATAGATTTTTGATAAAGTTAAAAATGGGCTCAAGGGGTGCAAAAAATAGGGTTTTTGGGAGAAAAAAATTCATAACTTCGTCAATTCTCAAGATATCAAATCCAATTAATTTTATTATAAATCTCCTTAATATTATCTACAACTTTCATATTCACAAGTTTTTGATAGGACAAATTCGTACCGCAAAAAAAAAAAAAAAAAAAAAAAAAAAATTAAAAACGAAAACAAAAAGGGGGTTTGAAGAAGTAAAAAATCCATAACTCCGTCAATTCAAAAGATATAAAATCCCCATGAATTTATCATATATCTTCTTAATATTGTCTATAACATCTATATAGACAAGTTTTGGATAGGACCAATTCTTACAGCAAAAACAAATTAAAAATACATAGCGGTTGAAGAAAAAAATCATCTAAGTAAGGGTGTATTCAAATCTAAACTGCGTATTTTCTGACTCATTTTACAATTCATTTTTGCTCTCAAAGGCTTCCAATTGGTACGTTTTCTTACTCAGAAACTATATAATGTGCCGTAATGGTCGATTTTTTGATAGAGGCAGAATATACTTAAAAAAATGCTGTTAAAGTGGGCATTTTGAACCGAATTTCCCGAAGCCGATTGTGTTGGAAAAATCATTGCATTAAGGATGCCCTCAAATCCAAACTGCTTATTTTCTGACTAATTTTTAAATCCATTTTTGCTCTCAAATGCATTTAATTGGTATATTCGCTTATTCAGAAACTATATAATGTACCGCAATGATCGTTTTTTTGATAGAGGCAGAATATATTTCAAAAAATTATGTCAAAGTGGGCATTTTGAACGGAATTTCCCGAAGCAATTGTGTTATCACTTTCTTCTGGACACGATAACTTCCGCAATTCTGCACAAATCTTTTCCAAACTGATACATAAAATCAAGGGACATAAAATCTCGGTCAAGTTCGTTAATGGGCAAAAGCGGAGAAAGGGCATGGAAATAGGGAGGAGTTTTGTGAAAACCGAAAAAACCCCATAACTTCTTAATTTTTGTACATATCAAATCAGTTTAAAATTTTTATTACTTCTAAAAATAGGACCAAAAATTTATGTATCACAGATTTTTTATTAAAAATTAATCTGAAAATGTGCCAAAAAATTTCGAGTTGTTGAGTATGGAAAAAAAAAATGTTAATATCGCCTTAACATGATTCTCATAAAACCAGCTATTTTATAAAAAGGAAATAAGAACTCGTCAAAAGCAGACAGATAAAACTGTTTTAGTGGATTTATATCTAATCATGATTTAGTTTTTGTTGGTGAAATTAGTATACTTAACTTCGAAATCTACCTCTGCCTGTAGGCCGGGCCGGCAGGGATTTTTCTTTTTAAATCGGTTCGGTACTTCATGAGAGTGCGTAGAAATCGCACTTTAGAACGTTTTTAGAGCGCATTTTCATCACTTTTAAATTTCGAATTTTCTAGGAAATGTTCTTAGAGATCATTTATATATTTTAAATAACGACCATGCCAAATTTCATGTTTCTAGTTCCTTATTCAGTAAAACAAAAATCGCATTTTTAGAACGTTTTTTGCTCGTGCACCCCCTTTGGGTTAGAAGCATCGACATAAGATATAGCCTATGTCGGAACAGGGACTAAAACCATCATTTTGATAACATTACATTCGAAATCGGTTCGGTAGTTCCAGAGTGTCGGGTTTCGTCTAAGTGCACACAACTTTGAAGAAATCCTTTACTATTTACATGCTGCCACCACCGATATGATTACGTGATATCGGTCACGCTATGAGAGGATTGTTGAAAAGAAAACCAACTCTTTCAATTAAACTTAATTAACAGTTTATTTACACACTCTTTACAAATCACAAAACACTATTTACACTTAAGAACTCGGATATAGGTGATCCGGTTCAACATTAAATTGAACACAGTAAATACTTGTTGTGTACTGTTAAACTACTTTATATCCCTCTCAGCCTACGCTAGTTAAATTAGATTTATCGGAGATCACTCTTAATCTCCCAACACATTAGCTCTATACTCTAAGAGCTTCACTGCCTACTCAAGCTCTATCCACGAGCTACTCTCGAACAAGCTCACACATTGAGTTCCAGGCATCCACCCTGCTCTGCGAGAAAGCGACTACACACTTTCAGCTAAATCCCTTAACTGATTTCCCTCAGCTATATCACCCCTCTCACAAAAACATAAACAGGGTTTCCCTTCTGACCCCAAGGTCCGCTATTTCGCAATCTGGCGAAATCCTTTTGTCCGCCTTATCGCAGGCATGCATTTGAATAGCAGGGAAACCCCCTCTCTATTGATAAATTACATTCCTTTACCTACTCTGTATAACTCACTAGCTCGGATTAAGTTGCAGATACGAAAATAATGTTACTTTAAAATTCCCAGTACACAGACAATATACAAGCAAGAAAAATAATATACGTATAACCATAGTTCTAATAGTATATGTTTCTCAGAACCTGACACAGAGATTACCTCCTAGAAATAAACAAACAAACAAATTTTACTTATTTATTATAATATTAGTATAGATAGATAACCAGCAAAACCCGCGGGTGAGCTTTTTAAAGTTTATACTGTGTATTTTGTGATTAAAGGAAGGTGGGATATTTCATTTCGTCTTATGAAAAAAAAAACCTCTCTTCGACGAACTGATTTCTTTTTACTCCTCAATATCACTCATTATTTTCCCAACCAAAAAATTATTTTGTTTTAATTTTCGGAGACTTTAACCTTTTATGTACTGATTTATGTATTCATGAAAATTTTATTTTCTAAAGTATTTTTCGTGATTTGTTTAAACTAAATTAGAAGATTTACATAATCATTTAATAAATTTTAGAAGGATTCATTAAATTTGAATTTATACGGATTTTGTGCACTATTTATAATGCCACTCAAATCTTTTATTTTAAATATTTTTCTTAGTACTTTGTAGAATTAGGAAATGTACAAATATAATGCTCTTACGATAGAAATATTTCAGAATTGAAAAATTCCTCCCCCCTTCCCCCTACAACACGCTAAGAAAGCTGAAAAGATGCAAAGGCAAAAGAAATAATCCTTTTAAAAATATTTTTGTTTTGTGTAACCCATAATGCTTTTGGAACAAGATAAAGTAATGCATCTATAACTCATTCTCAACTGGATTACAATTAATAGATGTATTAAAGGAATTTTATAAGAAGTTATTTTAATGGTACTTATAAGTACCGTCAGTAGATAAAGGGTTAAAGTAATTTTTTTGGTACTTTTTGGTTAGCCGGGCGCCAGTGTTACATATACATATTTATGTACATACATATATGTATAATTATAACAGTATTATACATATATATTTACATATATATATGTGTTTATATATACAATATGTTTATATGTATATATATGTATATTTGTATATACGTATGTACATAAACATGTATATATAACACTGGCGCCCAGCTAACCGAAAAGTACCATTTTTTTAAAAAATCTTATCCTTACAGGATTTTTCTTAATAAATTTTATGAGCCCTTTCTTCAAACAAGTGAGGATTTTGTTATTTCTGATGTGACAGTTTCGGGTTACGTTATCAGAAGATGAATACGGAAGAGTTTCAGCCAGAACAAAAAAATATAAATAAAGATGCACAATTTCGGCGATGAACTTTGTACGAATATAAGATTGAATAAAAGGCCGGCATAATACATGAAATAGTTACAGTTATATAATATTTAGAATCTGTAATTGAATTTAAAAAAAATAAAATGAAAGAAAGAAAATCTTGCAGCAAACCGTATTAGATTATTTCTTTAAATGTAGGTAAATACTTTCACAAGTATTCTCGACATTCTTTTGTTCTTGAGCTAAGTGCAAGCTTCTCTATACTCTAATACGTTAAAAATATGTGTAAAAACACAGAAAGAAACCCCGACACTTTCTCCAAATTTGCATTAGTTTTCGGGTAAATGCATTCGATCGAGTTTCTCGGTCATTATTTTATAGACATTTCCCTTTTCTTATCAAATTCCTTGTAGGGATTTCCATGTCTTTATTTAGATATACTTTTATCTTTTTTACTTTCTTCTATCTTTACAAGAAGAAAGTATAGGATTCGTGAAAATTTTCAAATTCCGGTTTTCGACGGATTTACGCGTTTTAGGTGTCAGAGATTCCGAAAAACGCGTTTTTACAAAATGTCTGTCTGTCTGTATGTGACACAAATTTTGTGGGCGCTCTATCTCAAGGACTAATGCACGGAATTTAATATAAATTTATATTCAGTTAGTCCCTGATATAAATGGCTGCTGATTAGTTTTTGGTGTAAATCGCTGAACAGTTGGCGCTGCTACGCAGCATTTTTTACGATTTCCACAATAGCTCAATCTCCAGAACTAATGCACAGATTTTCATCAAACTTGAAATATAGTTAGTCCTTGACATGAATGGACGTTTTGTACATTTTGGTGTAAATCGCTCAACAGGTAACGCTGCTATGCTGCATTTTTTGCGTTTTCCGCAATAGCTCTATCTCAAGAACTAATGCTCGGATTTACAACAAACTTCAGATTCAGATATACCTTGATATGAGTTAGTGCTGTTTATATTTTGGTACAAATCGCTCAACAGGTGGCGCTGCTATGTTACATTTTTCAGAATTCCCACTATAGCTGTATCGCAAGAACTAATGCACGAATTTTCATCAAAATTCAGATTCAGGTATACTTTGAGATCAATTAGTGCTGTTTATGTGATTTATATAGAAGAAAGTTTTGTGATGGCCACAAGATACTAGTTTATTTATAACTTGTAATTCAAAATACACACTTTTAAAATTCTTTTAAATTTTTTCTTGAAAATATTAAAGAAGAAAATTTGGTTTAAAAATTGTTTGATTAAAAACTAGGTTATTTTAGAAAGGGCAAATTCGTCTCTGCGGAGTTTCCCCCGCTAAATCATAAAAAAGCATCCTTTGCTTACAGTAATAGTCGTTGCTAGAGGCCAGTCAATAAGGTGTTCATTTACAGCCCAGAGGACTCGGGATCAAACGCCGGAAAACTAAAAATTACTATTAACACTTTCAGTCCCATACATTACCTGTTTATGCTAAAATTCTGAAATTCTTGAAATAGGTTGATTTTATGCTCAATATGAGAAATAATAAAAGAAGAATTTTTTGTCATTTTTTAATTAAAATTTAAATAATAATAAAAATAATAAATTAAAAGTTAAAAATTAAATAATAAATAAAATTTAATAAAATATTTATATAAACAAGACAAAATAAATGATTGAAGCATACTTTGATACAATATGAAAAAATAAAAACTTTTTTTAATTATAAAGTCTATATAAAGAAATGTTATTCATGTCTGTTTTTGCGAAATGAACTGAATCTCATATCAGAAATATTAAAATCATTTCTTTGCATAGTGCTGCAATCTATTGAAGAGAAACAAAACTTTTTATCTATTGGGGATTATACATAGCTTTTATTTCCCTTATTTGAAATTATATAGGAGCATCCGGATATATGTAAAAAAAAAAATAAGGAATGTGATGATTCCATTAGGACTTACTGGGAGTGAAAGGGTTAAATGCTACAGAACTTCTAATTCTTCAGAGTTAAAAAATTCACCGATTTTGAATGATAAGTTAATTTTAAATAAATTAAATTATTATAATTAGCATCATTAAAAAAATTTACAGTCTTGTATACTTTTATCAATGTAAATTTATAGAGTGTACTGTAACTTTACCGAATAATTTCTCTGTTACTTAACAGAATCTCTGTTTTTATAATCTCTGTAATTTTACATAAGATTCAAACTAATGGAGTACCAGTAGAATTTCTGCAAATCGCAATCTGTTTCCACAGAAAGTTTTTTAACAGTGTATAAATTTATTAAAATGCTAACCCACTTAATAATCTGACTAAATATTAAAAATATAATGATTTTCGATATACCAAAATTTTGATACTACTTAACAGAATCTCTGTTTTTGTAATCTCTATAATTTTACGTAAGATTTAAACTAATGAATTATCAGTAGAATTTCTGTAAATCGCAATCTCTTTTCACAGAACATTTTTTAAAAGTGTATAAATTTATTAAAATGCTAACTCAGTTAATAATCTGACTAAAATATTAAAAATACAATGATTTTCGATGTACCGCAATTTTGGTAGTACTATGAAATTTTTTGTACCCCCCCCCCCCCCTTTTTTTTTTAGTTTAAAATATCAAGGTTTCACTGTGAACAGAAAGAGTGATGCATGAATAATTACTGTCTACCGATATCTTTAAAACGATTTATTGAAAAATCGACGTCTTTGAAAATTTTGTCAATCTGCTGTTCTTCTGCCTGTAAATCCAGTTTCTCTTTCATTCAACTGTTCGTGCACGTAAACACTCCACTTCACCCAATCTCTCCCTGCTTCTTTCTCAGTGTTCGAATTAGAGTCCTCACGCGTCGAGTTGTATCCTATCCTGAAAATGCTGCTTAAGAGGCTACTTCAGTCAAATGAAAAGACACACTCGCTAATGCTAATCCTAGGGAAGAAATTTATAAAGATATCTCGGTCGCATTTCAATATTTTTAAATGATTTCTTTTGCATTGTATAGTTGAAATCGATCTGTATGCAGGCCGTTTTTTACTTTTTCGATTTTGACTGCTGATATTTTTTATGAGGATGCTTTTACTTTCGAAACCGGTTCCGAAAATGAAAGTGTTCTCATAAGAAATACCTGCAAACAAAATCGAAAAAGTAAAAAACGGCCTTTGTACAGATCAATCTCAACTATTCAATGCAAAAGAAATCATTTAAAAATATTGAAATGCAACCGAGATATCTTTATAAATTTCTTCCATAGGATTAGCATTAGCGAACGGGTCTTTTCCTTTGACTGAAGTAGCCTCTTAAGGGGGCTGGTCACTCAGCTTCGGAATTCTCCTCCGTCATGTTAACTCTATGGGCTTTTGATGCGTTCGTCTATTTAAAATATCTTGTCGGGAAATTCCTATTTTTGACATCTTTTTCCTGTGTATTCTTCCTAAAGGATGTCTCTTTTTTTCTTAGTTTTCAAAATATTTCTAAAATCTATGCTGAATTGAATATTTTATGCGTTAAAGGCGGGCGAACTGTGAGTCAGATTTTAACACTTCCTATAAAATGAAGTCTATACTTTAGAAATAGTTTGAGAATTAAGAAAGATAGAGCGATCTTTTAGGAAGTGTACACAAAAAATATTAATTTCCGAGGAGATATTTTAAATAGACGAATGCATCCAATGCCCATAGGCTTTACATGAGTAAAGGGAAATTGGAAGCTGAGTGACCAGCTCCCTTAACCACTTCACCGGCAGCTGGTATAGGGAAACAGTGCTTTTATCCCCGACTTATCTCGGGGCAAAGGTTAAAGTGTTTTTTTTTTTCTATAAAAACCAATTCAAGAACTATGAATTAAAAATTCAAGATAGATTTAATTTTTTGTAAGTAATTATTATGATTTTTTTATTTTTTTTAAATGTTGAAAGATAGATGTGGCATGACAGTCTATAGACGAAAAGGAACCTCTATCGTGTAAAAAAAGACAGGCACCTCGGCAAGAAAAAACACAGAGATATTGAAAATATTAAAAATCTGCCCTGCCTGTAGACTTTAGCTCTTATAGAACCAAAATTAAAAATTGCTTCCTCATTTGGTGCATACATAAATTATGCCAGTAAGAGAGGTTTTTTTTCATTCATGTTTTTTTTTTTTTTCGTATTGCTTTTTGCTTTAGTCAAACCGATTTTCTCTATCTACTTTTTCTAGGAGGTCGAAAACTTTTTTTATTAGCTCCTGTAATTTTATTAAAATTGAAAGATGGCATGTCTAACTTTCAGTATAGATTCTCACTGTTCCAGTTCTGTAAACTTTTCTTTTCTTTTCTCTCCCCCGCCCCTCCAAATAAATTGTGAAATTATGTGCCACGCATGAAGTATTTTAATTTAAAATTTGGGGCACATGGGATGCTCTTGTATTGCACGGACAGCTTTCGAAACAGGATCAAAATTATCTTCTTTTTCTTTTTTCTTTCTCCTCCCCTCTTTTTTAAGTGCGTTCGTAATTCTATAAATACGTAGCACCTATAGTCCCCGTCTAGTCCGTCTGCCTGTCCACATATATAACAGCGCAAAAACGACCCAACCAAATGGTTTGAAATTTGATGTGTAGAATCGTTTCAGAATTGGGTCGATTTATTTCAAATTTTATGATAATCGAATCAAAACTTAAAAAGATATTAATAAGAGTTTTCTCCATCCCATTCAATCCTATCCTACGTCATGAATTCAATGATATCCCACGATAGGTCATCATTCTTTGTTGCCACGGTGATGACGTTCTATTGAAGAGGGAGTCTTATTATTTCCGTATGACTAAATTTAGTATATAGAATCGTAATCAATTTTGTATCCATACATTTTTTCATAAGAGTGCGACAGCTATTGCACCCAGATCTGAATATTCATAAAACTAGTTATAGTACAAACGCACCTCATTGGCCAAGTTTGACGTACAATTTCCGACTTGTTTATTACCCGACTGAAAAGAAGGGTTATGTGTTTCCACGCGTATCTGTATGTATGTGGATTTCTTTATATCCTCGAAACATCCCAACGGCTGGATGGATTTTAATGAATGAGGTCTCTCTCGATTCGTCTTAACGGCCCGATGTTTATAGGCTAGGTTTTAGTTTTATAAATTCAAAATGTCGGCCGTAAAATACAAAATGGCGGTAGAGACGAAAAAAAAAACTTTACGCACTCTATTGAGTGGCGTGTCATTTTATAGGTCTTTCAAAATGAAGACGATGCTTCATTGACTATTTTACAGTCAGAAGCTCCGTTAAAATATTATACAACCTGGAAGTTGTGTATGTATTGTGGATCTCTAGCTTTACTGCAACTCTAAACATCATAGACATTTATAGACCTCATCAAAACAGTGTTTATAGATAAGAACTAACAGTTAAACACAACTTAAAAGTCATCAATACAAGTAAATGAAAAAAAAAAAAAATAGGTAAGTAATATAAAAAAAATATTTTAAGTCAATTCCTACTTAGGTCAATAACAGAATTTTTTTCTCCTATTCTTCTTTCCTTTTGAGTGGCGCTTAAAATGCCTTGATCAAGAAGAGGGCTCTCTCGGTTATTGAAAATTAATTAATTTAATTTAATTAATTAATTAATATTTGAAAAAACTGGATTAACATCAAGTGTCATCCAGTAAAAGTTTAAAAAAATTATTTGAGCTTGATTGGATGAATAATAAGTATTTTATTAACGATCGAAAATTTGAACAAAATATATATAGCGAGAGTGTGAGCTAATAGTAGGAATTGAAAAAAAAAATTGTTTCACATTGATGAGAAACAATTAATTAGTTCGCTTTTTACGCAGTCGGGTTTTTTGATTTTTTAAATTTGTTTTTTTATTTTATTTTTTCTTCTGCAAAACTGACACTGTACAGATAGCTTTTCAAACAAATCGAATTTTTCTTCCTTTTCTTTTCCCTTTTTTCCCCCTTTTCTTTTATGCTTAAGAAAAACCCACTCTTTCCATCTATTTTTTTTTCAAAAGATCGAAAACTATTAACTAAACCTAATGAATAAAAGAAAATCTGCTTAGAGCTTTTAATTAATTGCTTTAAATCATTAAAAGGCTCCGAAAAACTTTCTAACAATTAATGAGTTTTCTAACGTTTTTATACAAACCCAAAGGAATTCCCCTTTTTTACACACCTAATGAAGTTTTAATTTCAAAGGGATGGGCCAACGAGAACTTATCCTTATTCTAGTCGCGTGTGCTCTATCCTCGCCGATCCTGGCATCCTCTGGTGACGTAACCATCCCCGCTACCCACCTTACTCTTCTGCGGTCACGTGGTCCACCCCTAAATATTTTCGTCCGGCGCTGGATTGTTTGGCGGCATGTCAGTATGCTTGGAGTATCAGTATCTGCCGCGCGGTATCTCCACACACGGAGATTACGAACGTTTTTTTCCGTGCTTCCAATTCTCGCCTTACGTATTTTTCCGTTTAAAAAAAGCAGGCTATTTCGATAAAACTTATGGTATTTTTTGCAATGCATTTGTTGGAAAATGGATTTATAATGACAGTGGTTATGGAATTTTTTTAAAGTGGATTTGTTTATGTTTACAATTGTGCTAGTGTCTAAATGTTTCAAGTCACGCAGTGGTTGATTGAAATTTATCTCATTTGGATGTGTTGTTAGTTTCTCATAATTTATCAGCCATTGTTTATGAAATATACTACATTCATTTCAAGTTTTAGAAATAAAATGATTTTCTTGATTAAAACAAATTCTATGGAAAAAACTGTTTCCCGTCTTTGAAGTTGACGGCTAAAAGAAAAAAAGTTTCTTGCAATATTTTGATTTGGATTGACAAATTTTTATGATTTGCGTATTTTCATAGCAGTACAATGATTTAATCGAAAAAATGTATTTTTTCAGTTTAATGTGACACTATATTACTATTCTCGTATAGTAATATATTGTGCGAATAGCGAAAAACATATATAACGAGAAATAAAACGACAAAAATTTCTTCAAATGGTTATTTTTATTATTTAAAATTTTATTTATAAAAATATATTTAAATTTAGGAAAGATGTAAATTTTTTTAATATTAAATGTTATATGACCAAAAGCTAAAGATAATATGCAAGAATATATTGATACTGACATTACAAAATATTGAAAATATTTTTGTGAAGTGAGCAAGTTATTTTAGTTACCTAGATTTTGATCTTAGAAATGCAGTATTATAAATATATATCATATGAAATAATATGAAGTAAGGCTGAACAGTTTCTACGTTATTTTTTAACTTATTTACTTATTGCTATTATTTTTAAAAGATAGTTACAAACTATGAATTAAGCGTGAAGAATTACTAATTTATTTGTAGTTCCATAGTTCTCTCGTAGTCTTTACCTAACTTCATTTCAAAAATAGAAATCGAAAACGAATAGAAAATAGAAAGTTTTATCGATGAAAAAAAAAAAATAGTATAACTTAATATACATTAGATACTTTTATTGTTCAAATGTTATTTAGAAAGCATACTCATTCTTATTATTGGCAATTAATCTTTGAAAAGTTTAAAATAACCAGTGCGGATTAAATGAAAAGCAATAGTAAAGCTTTTGAATTTTCAATTGACTGGAATAACCATTCACAAAACTAGGTTGGATTTTTAAAATTGAAAAAACCCTTTTAAAATCTGTTAAATGTAAATATTTTATGTTTTACATGAATATCATACTTCAAATTAAAAACAGTTAATAATTTGAAAAATGTATAACAGACCGATATATTTTCTTCTACTGCATTTGTGATATTTGATTAAATCGTCTAAGTGAATCGCACCAAGTTAAAGTGAAATGAATGTGTTGAAAATTTAAGTTTTATAATAAACACAATAGTAAGTCAGAATTGTGTATGTTACTTAATAGCGTTGACAATAAACGAGGTTTTTAAAAAGAAATCGCCGTTATTGAAAATTTTATTATTGTTTGAAAGAAAAATATAATTTAAAACACGTGAACACAGAAAATGTATGGCAGTCAAATGGAAAAATATATTAAAATGACTTTAATAAAGCTTACACAATGTATATTGTGATTTAGTTTTATTCTTGGAAATATTAAAAGATAAATATATTTATTGCATAGTTACTAGATTGAAATTTTTCGAAAATGCATTTAGTGAATCTTTCATAAATATTACTTATTGCTGATGTGCCAAAATATTCGCCTTTAGTAATATCTTAAAAGAAATTCATTGATAAATAATTTTATTTAAAAAATATATATTGTTTACATTTTAAGCTCTAAATTAAGACAAATATTTTCCCAGCATATATATATATATATATCTGTTTCTATATGCGACATGTTATTTAAAAATCATCTATAATTTATCAACCACTTTTAAATGAAGTGGCTTATCACAGGCTGCATATAATAATACAAAAAAATTGTCTGTTTATTTGTTGAATAATTTAATAAAGCTTTCAGGTGATTTAAGCGAAACTTTTACTCTTTTTTTAATAAACAAATTAGTTTCAAAATAGGATAATTGTTGTATGGAATTGACGTAATAATATGAAAAAATACACTGACAAGTTCATGTGAATTAATCGTCATTTATATGCTGGTTTTCTTGTACAGAAGGTCAGCAAAAAAGAAGGTTAGTTAAACGACAGCTTCAGTAGTTTGATATTTTTTATACATAAGAAAGGTGTAGTTAAATTATAACTCCAGTAGTTCGATGCTTTTAAAGCAATGGAAAGGTGCAGTTAAATTACAACCTCAGTAGTTCGACATTTTTTAAAGCATAAGAAAAGGCTGGTTAAACTACAAACTAAACAGTTGGATGCTTTTAAAGCATAATAAAGGTGCGTTTAAATACTAACTTCAGTAGTTGGATCATAGAAAGGGGCATTTAAAAAACAACTTCAGTAGTCGGATATTTTTAAATCATAGAAAGGTGCATTTAAATACGAAGTTTAGAAGATGGACATCTTTAAATCATAGAAACGAGCATTTAAATAACAACTTCAGTAGTTGGATATTTTTAAATCATAGAAAGGTGCATTTAAATAACAACTTCAGTAGTTGGATATTTTTAAGTCATAGAAAGGTGCATTTAAATAACAACTTCAGTAGTTGGATATTTTTAAATTATAGAAAGGTGCATTTAAATATCAACTTCAGTAGTTGGATATTTTTAAATCATAGAAAGGTGCATTTAAATAACAACTTCAGTAGTTGGATATTTTTAAATCATAGAAAGGTGCATTTAAATAACGACTTCAGTAGTTGGATATTTTTAAATCATAGAAAGGTGCATTTAAATAACGACTTCAGTAGTTGGATATTTTTAAATCATAGAAAGGTGCATTTAAATAACAGCTTTAGTAGTTGGATATTTTTAAAGCCTATGAAACAACAGTTAAATTACAGCTTCATAAATCCGATATTTTTAAAGGATAAGAAAAGGCTGATTAAACTACAACCTCAACAGTTTGATATATTTAAACGTAAGTAAAGATCAGTTAAACTACAATCTCAATAGTTTGATGTGTTTAAAGTTCAAGGAAGGACAAATTAAATTACATCATCGCTAATACGACATTTTAAAAGAAGAAGGTAGCATTAGACTAAAACCTCATTAGTCCGACATTTTTAAAGAATATAAAACAGCTAGTTAAACTACAACTTCAGTAGTTCGACTTTTTGAGAATAGAGAGTTCAACACCCAATCCACCTTATGACCGCGGGTTTCAATGCCATCATGTCTTGCAATGAGGAAGGAAAGGTGCACACACGCATTTTGCGCCTGGCGGACTCGGGTCCCCCTCCCGTACCTTTACGGACACCCCCGGCTGTCGTGATTACAGCCGACGATTCGGACGGGGGCCAGCAGGACCCTCCGAAACTGACCAACGGTGCACCCCCGCCTCTCCGACAAGACGATACTGAGAACTCCTCATCACCGGACAATTTATCAGTGATGCCTTCGGAGCAACATCTTCATCCTGGTGAGTCAGTGTTTTCCATATTTATGCTATCTAGAACAGTGGTTCTCAAACTTTATTGTTATACAACTCACCTTAAAGTTTGAGAAAAATTCGCGAGCTAATATTTAGATACATAGTTGTTTTTTGTATATTCAGTGTAAAAACATTATGTAAACATTACTTCATAAAATTGATGGCACAATTAGTGGCCTCCAATTTTATGGAGTCATTTAACTTATATAATGGTGTAATATAAATTGATATAATTGGTGTAATATTAGACATTAGTGTAAAGTAACACCCATTATACCGGTTAAACTACTCAATAAAATGGAGGCAGCAAGGCTGCCACCCCTAATTTTATGGAGTAATGTTACGTAAAATTTTTTACAGTGTTATATCCTACGGTAAAACGAGCTTTTTGTGCAAAACGCATACAGGAAAACAGCAATTGTTAATCCTAACGAATTGGATTACTTTTTGTCCTAGTAGGTGATATGATTAAGTTGTATTGCCAGCACATTATGTAATAGGGATTGCCAACGAACGGCCCGTGACTCCTATATTTAAAGCCCGCGGAGGTATTTGCAATTGTCACGGTAAAACTTCCTGTGATATTTGATTTTGTACCTGGTGAACAGTGATTAAATGTCCTGCCTCAAAAATTAACTATATCATTTATTTACAAAAGGAGAGTGATATATATTTACATACCAAATTGAAAAGAAGATACTTTTACATGTAAGAGGCATAGTGTCTTTTCTTTAATTTTGTAATGAAAACAATAATAAAAACTAGAGAACAGGAATTCTGCTTTTTCAGAATTTAGTGTCGCCCCCGGCATTTCCATTACTTCATTTTCTTCTGATGGACTGATGGCTTCTATTATTATGAAACAGCCATTATAAATGAAGTGTTAGATGAAGATGAAAGAGCAGCTGTAAAAAATTAGAACTCTGATTTTCTGGTCAGAATGGGGGAAAAAATGGCCCTTTTTTTTTTTTTTTTTTTTTTTTTTACGGCTGCTCTTTCATTTTCACATAACACTTCATTTATAATGGCTGTTTCATAATAATAGAAGCCACCAGTCCATCAGAAGAAAATAACGCGGTTAAAGGGGACTCTGCTGCAGTACAAAACATATTACAATTTTAAGACTTAAAACACACGTTTTATTTTATGTAAAATGACGTCATTCGCATCCGCTTAAGAATTACACATTCTCGATCTACTCTTAAACATCTACAGTAAAGCATGCATAGCACATCACTATCGCGAAATAATGCACAAATGCAGCAAAAAGATTCCGTCATTCAAGAAAATTGAAGAAAAAACGGCTATCTAAAGATTCATAGATACAATTAAATATAGTATATAATAGCTCCATTGTTTTAACAGAAATCATTCGTTTATATTTTTTTTTCAAAATAGCACATATTTTAATTACACTTTCTTTCGGTTGTTACGAGAAAATGGCAACAAAATATATAATTACTGTTTTAAAACTTTTTTCCTTTACTTTCTACAAATAATGGAAATAATGGAGTACTTTTCCGTTGCCAATATTAAGCAAATGGCTCCAAAAACTACAAAAAAAAAATATATATATATATATAATATTTCAAAAATAAATGGAGATACAGTTTTCAAACAAAATGCATTTAAAAGAACTTTTTTTTCCAGTACGACGGTATAAAAATTGAAAATGTGCGATGCTTAGAAGTTAAAAAAATTGCTAAAGAGTATTTAATCGTAATGCTTTGTTTTGCGGCTAGCTTCTGTAAGGTAACGTTTTTTTTTTTTTTTTTTTTTTTTGGACACAAAATTAGCTGGGAGAAAAAAATAGCATACCGTACCGGAGGCTAATAAAAAAAAAAGTAAAGAAAAAAGCAGTCCTGAAAAGTATTCCCTGGTCTCCGCTGCCCGCTATGCTCTCTCTCTCTCTCTCTTTTCTGTTCGTATCGAGTCCTAGACCCAGAAATTGTTTGTTTTCCTTCGTGTATTTTTCCTTCCATTCGACCATTCAATGCATGTATGTTATTATGTTTTATGTGGTGTGTATTGTATTCGGAATAACGAAGTTGACATCAAAAACAATTAATTTATTCTGTAATAAAAAAAAGAAGAAGAAAAAAAAGAAGTAAATCTTGAAATGATAAGGATTTGCTTGCATATTGTTTCTTTTCTTTCTTTTTTTCTTTTTACAAATTCAGTGATTTTCATTGAATTATGTATTTAAATAACTTTACAGTCCTGGAAAAAAAGGATCACCCCATGTTATTTTATCACGAAACTAGCTAAAGTACCCAGCGTTGTCCGGAATTTAAAGAATGTTTGTTTTGAAAAATCGATTTCAAAATTAAACATACAGTATAAAACAAGCAATAAAAATAACAGTCAAAGTGTTATACACATAAATCAAATGAAAACCCAATATAAGAATTTATAAATTTATAATTGTAAAAAGAATCTAAAATCTTTATTAGGGATCTAAATCTTTGTGGAAATTTTAATAAACACGCATACACATACGTGTGGAATAGATTTAAAAAGGGCGAAAACAAATTCATAGAACCTCAAAATGTTAAAATATGCCAATATTTCTATAATCGGATTTTTATCATCTTTCAGTACGTTTTTTCAAACTCGTACGACGTTATAAATTCACCTGCTGACGTCCAATATATTTCCAATATGACATAATATTCACTTTTATTTTTTTAAATTCGTGAAACTATTTATTTCATTATCTTTTTATCCATGATATTCTTTTTATACATTTTTCACGTGGAAAACTTGCAATAGAAAAGTTATGAGGTAATATTCACTAATAAACAATATAACATACATATAACTACTTAAAAGGTGACTCAAACATATAAAAATATTTATTGCAACCCGAGATCTTTCGGACACACATGCGTTCATTTTCAAAGGGAAAAAGATGACTGAGTGAATAGAAATACATTTTAAAAACAAAAACAAAATAGTACGCATGCACAAGCGGAGTTCAGTCCATTTTTCTGTAGAGGAGTAAAAAGATCAGTTCATATTATCAGGAGGTTGAAATATTTAGGATATTGTACCATGAACTTTGCTTGCGCATGCGTACTATTTTGTTTTTGTTTTTAAAATGTATTTCTAAGTCAGTCATCTTTTTCCCTTTGAAAATGAACACGTGTATGTTCGAAAGATCTCAGGGTTGCATTAAATAATCTTTTTATATGTTTGGGTCACCTTTTAAGTAGTTATATGTATGTTATATTGTTTATTAATAACAAGGTGAAAATTTCCTTCACGACACTAGTGTTTAATACAGTGTTTTGACTCTATTGTAATAATCACTTAAAAAAAAAAATCTTCAGTATGTATTAGATTGTCTTATTGAGATACGAAGGGTAACATTCTACTGAGAACTACACCTAATTTAGAATATGAATACATTTTTTTTAAATATGAGTCGAATGCATATTAAAGATTGCACAAATTTTGAATTTTCAAACAGGAAAACTCACTTTTGACATCATATTTGAGTTCTTCGTGGTCCTCATTAAAGTTTGAGGATGCAAAAGTTAAATTCAAATGACAAATTTTTAATTTTATTTTCCCAAAAAGTCATCCGATTGCATCTTTATTTTATTATGGACTAGAATGAATAGTCCAAAACATATTCCAGGCATTTCTTGATTCAAAAAGTATTCTTAATTAAGAAAATTATTGGTAAATTTAAATAAAAAAAATTATGAATTATGACCACATTAACTTTTAGGTATATTTTGTATGAAATACTACATATTACATTCTCACCTATGTTGGATTTTCGGCAAAATGTTTGCAGATCTACACCGATCATGACCTCTAAAACCCAAAACCACCCTTTGTAAAAAACCTTATCTATCTATCTATCTATATCACTTTTTTATGGACACAATAACGTCTATAATTCTGCACAAATCTTTTCCAAACTGATACATAAAATCAAGTGGCATAAAATCTTGGTCAAGTTCTTTAATGAGTAAAATCGAACCAAGGGGGTGGAAATAGGGAGGGTTTTTGTGAAAAAAGAAAAACCCCTTAAGTTCTTAATTATAATACATATAGACTCACTTTAAAGTTTTTATTACTTCTAAAAAAAGGGCCAACAATTTTTGTATGACAGATTTTTGATAAAATAAAAAATGAGCTCAAGGGGCGAAAAAAATAGGGTTTTGCGGAGAAAAAGATCCATAACTTCGTCAATTCTCAAGATATCAAATCCAATTAAATTTATTATAAATTATCTTAATATTATCTACAACTTTTATATTGACAAGTTTTTGATAGTACCAATTCTTACCTGAAAAATTTTTTAAACAAAAATAAAAAAGGGGGGTTGAAGAAGAAAAAAATCCATAACTTCGTCAATTCCCAAATATCCAATCCGCTTAAATTTATTATACATCTTCTTAATATTATCTACAACTTTTATGCTGACAAGTTTTTGATAGGACCAATTTTTATAGCAAAAACAAATTAAAAATGCATAGAAGTTGAAGAAAAAATTTCGTATTACTCAAATCCAAACTGTTTATTTTCTGACTAATTTTTAAATTAACTTTTGCTTTCAAACGCATCCAATTGGTAGGTTCTCTTACCCAGAAACTATATAATGTGCCGAAATGATCTTTTTTTTTTTTTTTTTTTTTTTTTTTTTTTTAATAGAGGCAGAATATATTTCAAAAAAGGATGTCAAAGTGGGCATTTTGAACAGAATTTCTCGAAGCGATTGTGTTCGAAACGAAAAATATTCTCCTACTGAGAAAATAATTGTTTATAAATCAAGTTCTAATTAATTGATCGAAAAATAAGAACGTAGGTCGCTTATCTTAAAAAATCACATCAGCAAGTTTCATGTTTTTCCTTTTAAAAATAAATCTGAAAATGTGTCTGAAAATTTGTTGTTGAGCGTGGAAAAATATTTTTTGAATATTACCTTAACAGGATTCTGATAAAACCAGCTCTTATATAAAAATAAAATAAAAACTCGTCAAAAGCGGCCAGATAAAATTGTTAAAATGGGTTTTATCTCTAATCATGATTATTTTTTGTTGGTGAAATAAGTTCTTAATTTCGAAATCTACCTGTACCTGTAGGCCGAGCCGGTAGGGATTTTTTTTTTTTTTTTTTTTTTTTTTTTAAACGAGCCACAATCGTCCAAAGCAATTTTATTTCAATCCCCAGTTTTTGAGATATAGAGACATTTTATTTTCGATGGTCAAAGAAAACCGTCTCATACTATCAAAACATAAAAGAAAAAAAAAAAAAAAAAAAAAAAAAAAACAGTATTTTGAAAAAGTTTACAGAAGTTTCTATCATATAAAGTGAATTTATTTTATATGTAAAATTTCTGGTAAAAAACTTATTGCTCCAGATACTTTTCCTTCTAAAATCTTTAATTTAACTTTTTTAGATTTATAAATGCATCCGAACTTTGTATTATATATTTCTTTTTTTAACCATTTGGAAAAATGGTTATTGTCCTCGTCAGGGTAGGAAATCAAAAGCATATCTGAAGCTTTTTATTGGTTGAATCCGCATTTTATTCATTTTCTGATTGGTCTATGCAGTAATCTGTATTTCCCTTTACTTTCAACAGAGATGGATACTTCTGTTGCCACTATGACAAAAAAGTAATAAAAACTACAAGAAAAAAATAATAACTCAGAAACAAATTGAGATACAGCTTTCAAACAAATTGCATTTAAAAGTACATTTTTTTCTCTATCCGACGGTGTAAAAAGTAATATTGTGGGATGTTTAGAAGTTTAGGCATGAAATTTCATTTAAAATGGGTCGTCAGATTTCTTGGAAATCTGACGATGGAAAAGCCTTTTCCCGAACAGCCAATGAAATGTTTGGATAATACGTACATTTCAGGTGGATAATACGTAAGTTTCAGGAAATCTGAGGAGTCGCAGGCGATCTTTGTCGCTTGCAATTTGTACGTGTAATAATAACACCATTAATGTTTAATTCATGGCGTACGTAATGTATGATCAACTCCGTGCGATTTTTTGTCTTAAATTTTAGTCTTCGAAAAAATCATTTTCCAAATGGTCTTTGTAATTTGTTAAATTGCTTTTTTTTCTTTTTTTTTTTTGTACTAGGGAGCTCTGCCCCCTACGAGCTACGCTCGTCAACCCCCGTTCAGACATCGCAGACTCTAAAAGTACGCTAATTTTTCGGAAGATTGAATTAAAATTTAAAAAACAGTGGCGATCTCCCTATAAACGGATTTCTATTCATTTCTCTTTGAATGGGGAATTTTAAGGCCAAATCCGCTGCGGTACTACTTGATGAACCCGTCGACCAATTTCGCCAAAGCACTCGCCAATTATACAAACTGACATAATTTTTATTTTAAATAACGAAAGAACAAATTAATTAGTGCAACATTAATAAAAATACAAATAAAACGTCGAAATAAAAATAACTTGATGACGTAGACACGTGTAACTTGCTTAAAGTCAAGTTAATGTGACATTTACGATCAACCATTATTGGCATTTAATCTTATAGTTTGGTGAATGATAGATTTTTGGTCGACGGGATAACTAAGTAGTACCAAAAATACATATGTCAATCGCTGTTTTTGTCTTTGACGTAGACACGTGTAACAACATTTCAAAATAAGCTAATGTAAAAGGAATTAAGTAAACAGAGTCTTTGTCTCCCGGTATTTTTTAACAAAGCAAAAAGAAAGTTCTTTTAAATAAGACTTTTTAAATTAATCGTTTTTAATCTGACGTAATTTTGACCAAACTATTCTTTCTCTTTTTAATATTCACGTGAAAATACTTGTGTTAGAAATGAAATATTATTTGCGCTTTCCTAACAAAAATAGTTGAAAAGTATCCGCTCAAAATATCAAATAAATGTCTAGCGCAATTTCTGAATTTAAACCTTTTTGCAATATTATTTTGTATTCATTTTATGTAATAACTGTAATGTGACGTAAATATGACGTAATTTCTTCTATTTAAAACTTCTAACGCATGTTAATAAATTTATTATTTTACAAATTCCTTTGTCTCTTAAAATTCACGTGTAATTATAGTTTTTATGACGTAATTTTTAATAAGTTCCTGCTTTTTGTACATAATTATTTAATTCTAATTCCAAATGTTTTTTTCTGTTTATAATAGTCACGTGTAAATAAATTTTTAATTTATTTACAAGTATAAATATTTTTTTTTTTTTTTTTAAGCAAACGTTATTGTTTCTACTGTTTATACAGTTGGCAACAGTTTGAATTAATATCACTTTCTAAAATCTGTAAAAAATATCTCTAGAAATGCTGAAAATTTGAATTTAAAATAGAAATAAAACCTCAAAAAATGAGTCAAATTAAAAAAGAAAAACAGTCTGCACACCGGGAACTTCAAACGTATAAAATGTTCTAAAAATGATTAAATTCCTATGAATAGTTTTTGCTCCTATAAAACTTTTTTAGTGGAACGATTTTGTCCAACTTTAGCATTAAATATCTCTTAAAATAATTCTTCGTTTTGAAAACTGTCTGCATCAGCGTGTTTATCAAACATTTCTGTATCATACTACCGATTTTCATATTTTTGTATGCATTATTTTTCTTAATATTAACGAAGAAAGACCTCCTGTCACAAAAAATTCAAAACCGGCGGCGGCGGTGGCGGTGACAGCGGTAGTTACTTTTTTTTAGAATAGAGAGATAATTTAAATGTTTTGCTGAAAAGCTTAGCTTATGTTTTAAAATTTATTTTATGAGCGGAGTTGAAGAGTTAAGGTAATTCTAGGTCTAACATTACTATGCTCATGGTTATTTTTTCTCAGTAAGTTCATAAAAAAAAAAAAAAACTTTTGTTTATTATTAAAATTTATGATTAAATTGAAAAAAGAGAAAAAACGCGTTTATGTGTGAGGGTGGATATTTTTTACTGGCCGCTAGATATTTTTGCTGGCTAGAAACTGTTTGCAATTTGTAGAACTCTGTGGTTATAATTATAGATTACTAGTTGTTGTAAGTGTTTGAATGTTTTCGTCATCCGTCAAATCTGTTTAATTTCTTCGTTTGAGCCAAAAAAATGACCGTGTTAACGTCACCGAATCAATCGATGAGATGATTGTTATTTTCTTTACCTCTCTATTTTGTACGGATTCTTTGTTGGGTATTTTCTTTCCCTCTGTTACGTATGTCTTTCATCCGGAACCACTACTGATATCCTCAGTACTGTAAATAAAACTTCACCTAATTCAGAGTGCGTGGGCGCCAACAGAACAAATCCAGGTGTGTGGGAGCTTTTGGAATAGACCTTTGCCCTGCAGCCTTTTTCCCGTAGTCTTTTTAGGGTTCCGTACTTAAAAAGTAACAAGTAAAAATTAAATAAAAAAAATGAAAAAACCCGACTGCGTAAAAGGCGAACTAATTAATTATTTCTCATCAATGTGAAACTATTTTTTTATATTACTTTTTATATTACTTACTTATTACTTTCTTCTATCTTTACAAGAAGAAAGTATTGGATTCATAAAAATTTTCGAATTCCGGTTTTCGACGGATTTACACGTTTTAGGGGTCAGAGATTCCAAAAAACATGTTTTTACAAAATGCCTGTCTGTTTGTCTGTGTGTATGTGACACAGATTTTGTGGGCGCTCTATCTCAAGAACTAATGCACGGAATTTAATAAAAATTTATATTCATTTAGTCCCAAATACAAATTGATGCTGATTAGTTTTTGGTGCAAATCGCTCAACAGGTGGCACTGCTATGCTTCATTTTTCACGATTTTTGCAATAGCTCTATCTCAAGAACTAATGCATGAGAACTAATGATTTTGATCAAACTTCAGATTGATGCTGATTACGTTTTGGTGTAAATCGCCCAACAGGTGGCGCTGTTATGATGAATTTTACAGGATTTACACGATTTCCCCAATAGCTCTATCTTAAGAACTAAAGCAAGGATTTTCATTAAACTTCAGATTCAGTTAGTCCTTGCTACTGATTATGTGTTGGTGTAAATCGCCCAACAGGTGGCGTTCCTGTGCTGCCTTTTTCACGATTGCCTCAATAGCTCTATCTATAGAACTAAGGGACGAATTTTCATCTAACTTCAGATTTAGTTATATACTGACACAAGTTGTTGTTAATTAGGTTTTGGTGTTAATCACCTAATAGGTGGCGTTGCTATGCAGGAATTTTCACGATTTTCGCAATAGCTCTAGCTCAAAAACTAATGCACGGATTTTCTCCAAACTTCAGATTCAGTTAGACGTTGACATAGATTGTTGCTGATTAGGATTTGGTATAAATCACCCAATAGGTGGCGCTGCTAGGCAGCATTTTGCTGGATTTAGACGATTTCAGCGATTGTCATATCTCAAGAATTAATGCACGGAATTTCATATCTTTAGAAACCTCATGAGATGCATAGATTGCCATTTAATTTTGGCAGTGTGATAGCGAATTTTGAAGTATTAACATATATGAGATGGAAGAAAGTTTTGGGATTGGTACATCCGACTAGTTTTTTTTATCTACTTGTATTGATGACTTTTAAGTTGTGTTTAATTGTTAGTTCCTATCTACAAGCACTGTTTTCATGAGGCCTATAGTCAATGTGTATGATGGTTAGAGTTGCAGTAAAGCTAGAGATCCTACCTACACAACTTCCAGGTTGTGTCATATTTCAACGGAGCTTCTGACTGTAAAATAGTCAATGAAACATAGTCTTCATTTTGAAAGACCTATCCAATGGTATGACACTCAATAGGGTGCGCAAATTTTTTCGTCTCTACCGCCATTTTGTATTTTACGGCCGCCATTTTGATTTTATAAAAACAAAACCTAGCCTATAACCATCGGACGGTTAAGACAAATCTATAGAGACCTCATTCATTAAAATCCATCCAGCCGTTGGGATGTTTCGAGGGTATAAAGAAATCCACATACATAGTTACGCATGAAACACATAACCCTTCTTGGCAGTCGGGTAAAAAGGAACCGCTATAAAATCACTCGTGTGTCTGTCTGTCCGTCTGTCAAAACCGTTTTTCTCTTAAACTCTAGAACATGGAGGAAAAATGTAGGGGGGTTGCAAATTAAGTTTCTTGAAAATATATGTATATATTTTTTGTTTATCGTGAAGGGTATCGTGTGAAAGCTCTCGTAACACCGAACTCAAAAATACATTTGTTTTAATTTTAGGTATTTATATTTTCAGAGATATCGTTGAAAATGTAGTGCAAAAATATGCCCCTTCCCCCCTTCCGCTATTTCCGAATCTACTGAAATTAAAATTATAAAAAAAAAAAAAATGTGGGTAGTAGAAGTTTATTTAAACTTTGCAAGAAAACTATAGTTATTACTCTAGGTCACATAGTTTTTGAGAAAATCGCATTTTTCCGTTAAAAAAAAAACATATAACTTTGCAGGCGCTTAACATATGTGTTGTACGGAACCCTCTATACGAGAGTAATACTTGCACTTGACCGATTATTTATATTTATTAGCACTTCAGCCTCAGTTACATAGGTATTAATAACAACATATTTAAGGCAAATTTATTCAAACTTTACTTACGTTACAAAAATTTCTCAAACAGAATTTCTCTGTTAACACTAAGCGTACCGATATTTTTTTTATAGATATTCCTACCGGAACGGGTCAAATAACCCCTATATAAAAAGTTATCTATTTTATTATGTTTTGCGAAAAATATACCAGTTGATACATTTTAGTGTATGAATAAAACATTTTTTTTTTCAAATAATTATTATAAATTGTTCATTTATTAACCCTTTATCTACTGACGGTACTTATAAATTCCATTAAAATAACGTTATAAAATATATTTAATACATTGATTAGTTGTAATATAGTTTAGAATGAGTTATAGATACATTACTTTATCTTGTTCCAAAAGCATTATGGGATACACAAAATAAAAATATTTTTAAAAGGATGATTTCTTTTCCCTTTGCATCTTTTCAGCTTTCTTGGCGTTGGAGGGGCTGGCGGGGATTTTTCAATTCGGAAATATATTTCTATATTTCTACCGTAAGAACATTCTATTTGTACACTTCCCAGTTCTACAAAATACTAAGAAAAATATTTAAAACAAGAGATTTGAGAGGGGTCATAAATATTGCACAAAATCTCTATAAATTCAAATTGAATTAATCCTTCTAAATCCTTCAATCCTTCTAAAATTTATTAAATGATTACGTAAATCTTCTAATGTAGTTTAAACAATTCACAAAAAATGCCTTAAAAGATGAAATTTTCATGAATTCATAATTAGTGCATAAAGGGTTAAAGTAAAAAAAAAAAAAAAAAAAAAAAAAAAAAAAAAATATATATATATATATATATATATATATATATATATATAATTACGCAAAAATTTAAGAAAAATTAATTTCTTCAAGAAATTCGAAATTTAACAAACAAATATTGTGCAAATTTGTTTTATGTTCACATATTTTTAAGATTATTTCATTCTCGATATAATCTGAAATGCTCAAACTGGAATCTCACTCGGAGTAAAGTCAATTTCTAATTATACCATCACACATTAACAAATATGATGTAATACAGTAGAATATATGATGTAATAGAAAAAATACGCAATTTACTAATGTTCTTACAAAATAAAACATTTATATTTTTATGATTTAACATAAATTTATTCAGGGGTCAAATGATCACTTGCGGTAGTTAAGCCTAAAATATTTTTTTCTAGGCCAAAAAGTAGTTCGAAGATGAGGCATTTTAAGGAATAATATGATCCTATATTTTAATAAAAGTCGTGAAACATAAAGAAATTTCGTAATGTTTTAGTTTAAGAAATTTAAAAATAAAATTCAAAAAGGTTCATTTGATCCTTCGCGGTAGTTTTAGTGTTAAGGAGGAGGAGAGCTGAAGAGTTTCCTCATTACAAATTTGACTTAGGGGAGACCGGGGGAATGCCGCCAACCCGGGTTATGCCGCCACCCCACCTAGTTTAAAAACTAAGGGCAGTTTGAGATAGTGAATGTGCCTGCACTATAGCGGCCAACAATATAAACAGTGCCTAAAGTGAGAGTGACTTTGCTGTACGTCGTTCTTTTGTTCTAGTGAAAAATGTAGTTTTCATCTAGTTGCTTATTATTTTGGAGCTTCAAATGAGTAGAGATAAGCACCTTTTATTGTAACATTAGGTATTTAAGATAATATGACCCGTAAACTATATGCATTCGCCGACATTTTGATGTAATGTGTTGAACAAGTTCGGTTCTTGTTTCGGCTTTGCTTGAGGATTTCCGCCATATTGTCCTCTCGGGGTAATGCCGCCACCATGCAAATCGGGTAAGAAATGGCCTCATTTTAATGTTGTGGAGCCGATTCAGCAGAGTGACTTTTGCAATATGAAGTAAATTGTAAGCTTAACCATTATTTTGCTCAATTACATTGCTTTCTAACTATTTTCAGTAAGTTGTGTGTTTCCTAGTATCCATTTGATGCATGTACTAGGTCATTAAAGAGTGGCGGCATTACCCCGGTACAGTGGCGGAATTACCCCAGTGTCCTGGGTAATCCCGCCACTGTGCAGAGGTTTAAAAAATATTTTTTTATGTATGCTTACTTTATAGTTATGATTACGGTTAAATTTATACAGATACTAAAGATCATGATTCAGCTTTAGAATTTTTACTATTAAAAAATAAACATTTTTTCGAGGTGAAAAAATTTAAATTCCCTTAAGGTGTCGCCATTCCCCCGGTCTCCCCTACCTCCTAAAGGAAGATTAATAAAAATCCCCATGATGAATCTCCCTTTTACGCAGTGATATCCTTCTATCCGATACTGTTGTTTTTTTAAACTACAATTTAAGAGCTCAATGAGCTTTATGAACTTAGTAAACTGATAATATCATTATGCCATGCATAAATATGCATATTTAAAATAATGTCATCGTAAATAATATAAACATTTATATTTTTGAAATCGTGAAATTCGCAATCCTATGCATAAAATACTAAATTGAAATGTCATTGTCAAAGAATGCGATTTCTTTATCCTTAAAAGCTTTAATAAATCCCTATTCTTTTATGTCTGGTCTTTCACTGGATTAGATGGGAAGAGATAGATCCTTCCTTCTGGACTGTACGGATATTCCCGGCTTTAAATCCATCGGCTTGGCCGTGCAGGAAGGTGTCTTCTGTCTCCTTTTTATTAAAATAGAGAATATAAATAAAACAAAACCATTTATCTGAATTAAGTGTGTGTGTGTGGGGGGGGGGTGTGTCTAACCCCCTTTTCCCCCTTTATCCTTAACCATTGAACCCCCAAAACTAATCAGGGAAGCGCCTTATCAGAATGAAACTAGAAAAAAATGAAGAAAATGGGATCTTTCTATCAAGAGTTATCGCGATACGTACGTACGTACGTACACACGTTCGTACACACATACAGAACCGGCGGGCACATAAGCTCTAAGGCTTTGATAGCCTGTGAGCTAATAAGTTAAACTAAGATTTTTTTTTTTTTTTTTTTTTTGTTAGAAGATCCTGTTCAAGATACGTTTTAAAAATAAATCAATATAAACAAGTTAAAAATTCTACGTCAAACGTGACAAATGAGGTGCGTTTGTACTATAAGGAAAGGGCATGTTTGCAAACAAACACTTCCGTCAACCAATCTACTACTACATTTTTATCTTAGCGATCATTGCAGGAATCACACTTGGTGACGTAGGCCAATCATATCACAGATCTCTTAAATCAATCTGTTAAAGACCAATCAAATTCTCGGAGTTCATGTGTATAGTAGGAGTAATAATGAATTAACAGTTTTTTCTTGCTGACCAAAGTAATTAATTCAACAGTGACGTCAGCTGCTTTTTCCTTATACTCCTTTAAAACCCTTTCGCGGGTGGTGTCCTTAAAAAAATAGACCTAATTTTTATTTCACTGGCACTCAGAATATTTAATTAAGATTTTTTTTTTATTTTATAACGGGCTTGAAAATAAGCAAGTTCTTATTTTCTAATAAATTCGCTTATAAATTCTGGTGTCAGTTCATCATTTCATCAGTTTATAAACAAAATTATTCCGCGCCGGAAAGGGTTAAGACCTGACCTACACAATTGTGGAGGTGATTCTAAAGAAAAAGAAAAAAAAACATTTTCCTTTTTTTTGTGCGATTTAAAGTCGAGCCTGCACTCACAGAATTACCCTTGGCCTGATATTGGATATTTTTAAAAATATTTTTTTTTCAATCAAATAGGATCCTATTAATTAGGGGAAACTACCAAAACTTTTCATTTCTACCAAAACCTTCTGGTCTTAAAGGGATAACTAGTTTTATAAATATTCCGATATTGGTGCTATAGCTGTTGCACTCTTATGCAAAAATGCACGATTAAAAAAATTATTAAAATTCTATATATTCAATTCAGTCATAAGGAAATAATATGACTCCCTCTTAACCCTTAAATGCCGGGTGTTGCCTTTCGGCAACATACCCCATTTAGGCTTATAAAATACTATTAGAATAATATTTAATCTATAATGCCTAATGATGCCAATAAAATACATTCTGAAAATATTATTAAATAGATTTTCAACATGTAGATGGCAACACTTGTGCTGTTTAAGAATAAAGATAGATTTATTTTTTCAAATGGTGCTACATGTTCTTTTTGTTTTGTTTGGAAGCTTGCGAAATACCCTATTTTGTTCTGCCGTGAGCAAGTAAAATTTATTTCTTATGATAGTTCTGAAAATTCTTGTGTGTTTGATATTATAGAATTTTATCAGAGAAAATTTTTTTTTCAATTAAAGATTAGTATTGCCGATTAGTAACAAACTGTTTTTTAGCCGTAAAACATACTTAAAACAAACTATGATTTTTTAAAATATTTTTCCTATGATTTATTTAAAAAATGAAAGCCGAAAAACATTATTAAAGTGATTTTTGAAAAATCGGGCATTTAAGGGTTAAATAGGACGTCATAACCATGGCAACCTAGAATCATGACCTATCATGGGATATCATTGAATTCATTACTTATGATAGGATTGAATAGAATGAAGAAAACTTTTATTAATGTCTTTTTTAAGTTTTGGTTCGATTTCCATAACATATGAAATGACTCGACAAAACTGCAACGATTTTATATATTAAATTTCAGTTGGGTAGTTTTTGCGCTGTTATACGCAGACAGACGGACGCACCAGACGGCGACTCTAGATGCTACGTATTTATATAATTTTAACGCACCTAAAAAGCAATACAAAAAGTTAAAAGTTAAGAAACATCAAAAACCAAAAGTAAGCTTCTACCCTTTTTTTTCTCTTTTAAAATGAAATATTTTATTACGTGCAGCCGTGGGAAAAAAGAAGTAAACACCCCCTACTAACTAGAAGAAAGTTAGTGGTATCAAACTATTGGAAATAACGCCTATTTTTAAATGATGTATATAAAGTTGGCTTAAAGGGCCATCTACAAATCAAAACGACACCAAACTTTGTTTTTTTTTCAGTGGTAACACAAAATTTTGACACTATATTTTAAATCTTCGGTTCAAACTACGCCTAGATACGAAATTTCAAGTCATTTCGATGATAAGTTTATGAATTATAAACAATTAAAATTTAGAGCTTCTAGTGTTAAATTACATTTTCATATTTTTATTAGTATCTCCTCAAATCATAATTCTAAGGTGATAATTTTTTGTGTAGTTATAATACTAAAAACCGAAATATAAATACATTGAATTTGTAACATACAAAATTTTATAATATGAATTATGAATTTTGAAATTAATATTCGAAAAAAATATGAATTGCAAGCTACATTTTTTTTGGATAGATTTATATTTATGATCCTGATTGATGCGAATTCAAAATTTCATTTTGTTTGAATTAGTTTGCAAGTTATGCTTAAAAAACGTCAAAATAATGGTTTAAGGGCTGTGTAGAGTCTATGATGTATAGAAAAGTATAATTTGAAAAAAATGTGTTTTACTTAGTTTATAGAAATATTTGGTCTAGCAAAAGTCGAAACCCATTAAGTGAGTGAAACGGTCCTACTGGTAAGAAATAATATATCAATAGAAGTGACTTAGTCATTTTGTAACACTTCAACAATCAAGTACCGAACTTCAATTTGGAAACAGCCCCTACAATGGGCCCATTTTAAAATAATTAATTTCTCGAAAACTAATCATACTAATTTCATGAAAATTTATATTAAACTAATGGAAGGGTGTAGAATTTATTTAGGGTGTCAAAATTGGGTATTGCTATCGCAAAAAACAAAGTTTCGGTTTGTTTTGATATGTAGATGGCCCCCTAAGCAAATTTTTTGTACATCCTTTAAAAGTAGACTTTATTTCCAATCGTGTGGTACCAGTCACTTTCTTCTGCAATAATTTGTTGCAGAGTTAGTAGTGGGTGCTTACTTTTTCCCCCCATCACTGTACTTACGTATTATCTGGCCAGGTCATATTTACTGAGCCAAGAATGGCTCCGAAATATGAATTACAGTAGCACTTATCTTTTTAGCCCCAGGTATGCTATTTCTTTCGCCCAGCTTATTTTGTGTCGTCTCCAAAAAATAACGTTACCTTACAGAAGCCAGCCGTAAAAACAAGCAGTACGATTCAATACTCTATAGCAATTTTTTAAACTTCTAGGTATCGCACATTTCAAGTTTTATACCGTCGTATTGGGGAAAAATGTACTTTTAAATGCAATTTGTTTGAAAACTGCATCTCCATTTGTTTTTGATACATTATTATTATTATTTTTTTTTTGTAGTTTTTAGAGCCATTTGCTTAATATTGGCAACGGAAGCACTCAATTTCTGTAGAAAGTAAAGGAAAACTAGCTGTAAAATAGTAATTATATGTTAAAAACATGGAGCTATTATAAACTATATTTAACTTTAAGTATCTATATTAATGTTACAAACAAATGAAGGCTTATGAATCATTAGATAGCCGTTTTTATTTTTTTGTCGAGCTTCTTTAATGACGGCAGCTTTTTTGCTGCATTTGTGTATTATTTCGCGATAGTGACGTCCTATGCATATTTTACTGTAGATGTTTAAGAGTGATTCGTAAATGTGGAATTCTTACCGGATGCGAATGACGTCATTTTACATAAAATAAAAGTGTGTGCTTTAAGTCTTAAAATTGAAATATGTTTTGTACTATTTATATATACTCATTCAGATGCTCATTCAAGTGAGTTTTAATTCTCATTTTGACATCATATGATGGAAGCCAGTGTTTGAAAGGAACTCTCGCTCTAAAACTAACGATTTAGGAATTAGCTATTGATAAAAAAAAAAGTTGGACGCCCTGTACCCATAGGGATGAGTTTTGTAATTGTAGGATCATTTTAACAGCTACTGGACATTTCCGTATCTGCGCACTTGACTGCATACATAGTCAGCGAAAGGTAAAACGACATTTACAGGCATCGGCGGCACACCTGAAAAAGTTCTGTACACTTATTTTATTAATTTTTTTAAAGCAAATATTTCTTAATCTAAGAAAATATAGTGTAACCATAAACGAAAATATGCAAGAATCTCTTTGAGTTACCCACGAGTCTGAACAGCGTTTCTTATTCTTAGAAATCTCAGAAACCAATATGATTTCGAGTTTTAATAAAGCATCTATAAAAACAAAGATTCTTTGGCTGCCACCGATTTAAGGAAAATTTCCGAGTAGCTTTTAGAGTTAATTAATCAGTTTTAGCAACCCTGTATATAAGTTTTTTCGATGCTAGTAATTCTCAAGATGATCAAAAAACATGTTTTGTAGACAAATATGTTACATTGACATTAGCATAAAATTAATATATATATATTTTTTACTCTTCCACGCGAATAGAAAATTTTCATTAAGAATGGATAGTATCCTAAAAATCAATATTGAGGTCTGCGGAGTCTGATGAATACACTCTAAACACGTCTTCAAACGTTTTCGAAGATCGGTGGCAGCAAGAGAAACTTTGTTTTCATGCTTCTTTAAATCGCGAAAATATATTGGTTTCTAAGGTTTTTAAAGATAACTATCGTATAGCAACCATCACATCTATTTTATAGTATCAGAGTTTTGCTATTTTTTGACTTTGAAGTTTACGATTTGCAAAAAATCTTGACTTGAGGGGTAAAAATGAAGGTCATTTTCGGATTCAGTGCTAAAAAATACATAGAAATGAATTATCAAAAGTTAAGCAATATAACCATCGCAGACTTGTGTTATCAATTCATACGGCATCATCGATTGCTTAAGCAACATCTTTTTCCAAAACTTTTCGTGATGTTATCCCATTTCACACAAAACCAGGTAGGGGAGAGTGGGAAGGAATGGAACAGTAAGTTTTT
Organism: Maratus speciosus; assembly: GCA_963932465.1. NCBI lineage: Eukaryota > Metazoa > Arthropoda > Arachnida > Araneae > Salticidae > Maratus > Maratus speciosus. The sequence continues at coordinate 640,887,588 of OZ010786.1, read as the reverse complement.
CTCTTTTTGTATCATTCTAATCATTTCATCAATCACACATTAGATGAAGCAATGGTGCACCAAGCTTCAGCTGAAAAAAGAAGCTGATCTGCATAAGCTTTCGAATGTATAAAGAAAAGGATTATTTCAAGAATCAAAAGTAAATTTGCTTCATATAGTTTTTATGTTTTTTTTGTACATTAATGACTTGTTTATGGGTAGATATAATAGTTTCCCCATTTATGGAACATTATACTGTATATTATACCTAACTTAAACTATGCTTAAAAGCAGCATTTTTGGTTATACAAGAAGTTTAACATAAAAGAAGGCAGAGGGAGGAATGGGACATGCCAGCAAAGGGAGGAATGGGAGATGTCTAATTCCTTCTTTTTAATAAGATGAATGTAAATTGTTAATATGCAAATATTTTTCGAGGATAGTATATTAATTATAACATTATAATATATTCATTTACTTCAAAATGTAAATAAATTAAACTGATGACATTTTAATGTCATCTCTGACTGACAATCCTGAATTTTCCTTCCAGTGATGAAGGTACTGGAATTCGATATTGTAGAACAGACATTATGAACCTACAATCTTTGCTAGACTGTATATATAGCCAACACTAGACTATTTGTGCCTTATCATACATTTTTTTATAGCTGTCCCATACCTCCCTGTTAGTGGGGAGGTATGGGACACATTTTGAAATTTACGATTTCTTTATTTATGAAATTGTTTCCGCAAATTGTGTTTCTATATTGTTCAAGGACATCAGAAAGTATTTCATCTTGTATTCTATATATCGAAATTTTATTTTTCGTGTCAAACGAAGTTGATTTTCTTATTTTTGTAAAAAGTGTCACATTCCTCCCCACTCTCCCCTACATATCGTTGCATTTTCATGGCAATGTTTTAATTTTTCTCGAAATGATGACCGTCGGCCCGAGTTCAGTTAGGATGAAACACCCGGTATTGGTGATTCAATAAGTGGTTTGCGACCTCATGTTCCTGTGTGATTTTTTTTTATCCTTGTTGTATGCCTGATTTGCCATGTCATTTTGCCACCGTTTTTTTTAATAACCCTGTATATATTTCAATCGATTTCGTTACAAATAGTTGTAAATAAAAATCCGATCTATAAATCAATTTACTTTCATTGAATAGGATGTTGATATTCTCTTTTTTACTGTCTTGATAAGGCCGTATTTCTCTATTATATTTTACACCAACAACATGTTCCGTACATCTAATACTGAATTCCCTTTGGGTCATACTTACATAATACTTTCTAACACATTCCCTCCCTAATAAATGGAATAATATATATAACCGAAAGTTCACCGTTATCAACCGGATCAATTTTTGTGCTTAAAAATATCTTTAATTTCGGAGGAAGCCTCGCGATTAAACTCAAACCAAACGCTTTTAAAGGTGTCTTTATAAGCTCAAAGAAAGCTGGGCATTAATTCGTAACAACACTTTTTATATTAACTTCACTATCAATTTTATTTTCAATAACACCTGTGTTCATTTTATTAATAAAGTTCTGAATTAATTTATTAACCAACTTTACGCGATACCCGTTGTTAAATAGCGATAAGTTTAATTTTATGCAACTCACAAGACAAATTTTCTTCGGAAGATATTATAAAGGCTCTAATCAGGAATCTAAAGGTAGATAATTTATAAGAAGATTCAGTGCATGCGTCGAAAGGTATAATATTTAAATTTGCTATCGGTTTCCTATAAACTGAGCGAAGTAATTCATTCCCCTTCCTCATTAATTCTACATATAAAAAAGGTAATCTTCCGTTTGTCTCAAGTTCAAATGTAAATTTGATATTACTATTTAGTTCATTTAAGCTGTTGTATGAATACCAATAATTAATCAATACCGCCCCCCCCCCCGCCAGATAATAAAAATATCATCCACATACCATAGCCATATTAAAGGTAATAATTTAAATGTGCTAAAATTTTTTGATTCAGTTAAGCATAATTTGGACCCAGCAAGAAGGCCTGACACTGGGTCCTGACATTGGTGCTTCATATAATTGTTCATAAATTATAATTTCAAAAATAAAATAAAAGTTACTGTTAATTATCAAGTTTATACCACTTATTCAATGTGTTCTTCATGGGTACATCAAATTCTTCTGTATTTTCAATAAAATGTTTGATGCTTTGAGCTACTCCTATTGTATCAATTGACGAATATAGTGATTCTTCACTGATAGTTACTAAATGTCAGAGCCCTAACGTATTAGAGCTTGCGTATCTACAGTCGTGGAAAGAAAAAAAGTAAACACCCCTGCTAACTCTGCAACAAATTATCGTAGAAGAAAGTTACAGGCACCAAACAATTGGAAATAAAGTCTACTTTTAAATGATGTGACTATGTGTGACTATGTCACTTCTGTTAAGGCTGTTCTGAACTGCTCTGCTCAACAAGCGCAAAACGTTCTGACACATTTACAAATTCATTTTTTAACGGAAAGATATAAAATTGGAAAGCCTGGCCATGGGAGCGATTTGGAATTTAACTGTTTTTTCCATTTTTTGATCAATCAATTACCCATTGAGTTATAAGCGTTTTAGATCACGTGACAAACCCGTTTTTCGCCCGCTCTTGAGTGATTTTTCTACTTTCGCGCGAAAATTTGGTTCAAAACGTCCACTTTGACATTATTTTCTGAAAGATCTATCGGGTTTGCAAAAAAATGGAAAAAACAGCTCGATGACATAGTTTCTGAACAACAACACCAGCCAGTTTCATGCATTTTTTAACAAAAATAAATTAAAACTTATGTCAGGAAGTTGCCCTTTTTGATTTGAGAACAGCCTTAATGTATTTTTTCCCAATATGAGCATTTCAATCGCTTAATATGTTTCAACTATAGCCAGCCGAAATATTTCAATAAAATATGTAAAATATATTTTTTTCAAATTATGCTTTTATGCACATCATAGCCATTAATAATAATGATAATTCGAAAACTACTTGAAAGAAAAATTTGAAATTGAGAACTCCCATAAAGAAGGAGATAGTAAATATAAATCTTTCAAAAAATTGTAGGTTGCAATTCATAATATTGCATTTTCGAATATTAATTTCATAATTCATAATTCATGCTATAAAAATTTTAAAATTACAAATTCAATGTATTTATGTTATATGTATTTATGTTATATGTATGCAATGTATTTATGTATATAACCACACACAAAATTATCACATTAGGATTATAATTTCGGGAGACATTAATAAAAACATGAAAATGTAATTTAATATTAGAAGCTCTAAATTTTGAATGTTTATAATTCAAAAACTTATCATTCAAATGACTAAAAATTTCTTTTCTAGGCATAGTTTAAACCGAAGATTTAAAATATAGAGTCAAAATTGGGTGTTGCCATTGAAAAAAACAAAGTTTGGTCAGGTTTCTATTTCTAGATAGTCTCCTACGCCATTTTTATGTACAGAATTTTAAAATAGACTTTATTTCCAATCGATTGGTACCAGTAACTTTTCTCTATTATAATTAGCTGCAGAGTTAGTTGGGCTGTTTACTTTTTTTTCCACGACTGTACCATTACTGAAATGCTATCATAATATATTTCATTATAGCTATCATACATCATCATTATAAGCGTTTGTTGTCACATGACAGCAAATTTTTCTTTTCTTCCGGGCTGTCGCGTCCGGAAATTCGGTTCAAAATGTCAACTTTAACAGTGATTCCTGAAAGACTTTCTACCTTTACGAAAAATAGAAAATACCATTCGTTTACATAGTTATCGAATAAGAATACGTGCAATTTTCATGCGTTTATGAACAAGAATGAATTTAAATAGCACCTTTGGATTTGAGAACAGCCTTAATTACGTATCTGGTGGCTTAGAAATATAAGTAAATTATGGAAAAATGGCCGCCAAGTCCATCATGCATAAATTTTTAATTTTGTGAAACGTGTTATAGTGAGAAGGAGAGAGGATTTCTATACCAAGCACTTCACTTTTCAGGGTGAAATAGAAATTTAGTTAACAGAGAAACTTAGGAAACTTAGTTAAGAGAAAAAGCTATGGAAACTTATCCAACAGAGAAAACTACGGAAACTTACTTTACGGAAAATGTAAAAAAGTACTAGAATCTAACCTTTGAAATTTGATATCATATGATTTTGTAAACGCCATTTTTAGCTCTTTCTTTTTCTTTTCTATCTTTGAGTATTTAGTTTTAGTTTTTATAGTTTTAAAAAGTTACTTTATTTAGATATAAATTTCTGTAAGAAGAATAACAGAAATTATTCCCCTTTCTCCATTGACGTCGTCATTAGCGCTTGAGCTCGGACCTCCTTGAAGATGTGATAATATCCTCTCAATCTGAAATTTGCTAATTTAATCTACTTCACCCCCTCACCGAGGCTCTGTTGAAATCAAAGAGCTTACCGCACTTACATAGTCTGAAAAAAAATGAATTCAAGTAGCTCCTTTGGATTTCAGAATACCCTTAATTACGAACTTGGTGGGTTAGGAATACAAGAAAATTATGGAAAATTGGCCGCCAAGTCCATCATGCATAATATTTAAATTTTGAAAAGCATGTTATAGTGAGAAGAGAGAAGGGTTTTTACCAAGTACTTGACATTTCGAAGTCAAATAGAAATTTAGTTAATAGAGAAAACTTAGAAAAGAGAGGAACTTATGAAACATTGTTAAGAGAAACTAGTTGGATGTGCCAATCCCAAAATTTTCTTCTATCTCATATATTTTAATATTTCAAAAAGTTGTTACAAATGTCAATATTTCATTTTTATTAGTTTAATACTATATCAAATTTGACTTTCATCTTAAATTTCTGGTACAGGCAATTAATCGGAATCAAAACGAGTTAATCTCGATCATGATATTTATTAAAATCAATAGTTTTTCGTTCTTCTGTTGTATATCAGCTGTTCGCAAATCGTCGGGTTATCAGGATCGGTAATTCCCGTTGATTCACAAGCCGTCGGTGTATAATAGAAGTACTAAAAATCAAGAAAATTACACAAATATCGCTATTACAGTGCCCTCTTTCAGAGGAATATTTCCAAATTCAGGGAGGACCTTCTTGCCGTGGCTCAGCATATACACAAAAAAATTGGTTCAGTTCTATGCCTAATTTCATTCACTTTTCGATGGTACAATATTGAAAACTGCACAAAAATCACTATTACAGCGCCCCGAATTTTTCCAAGTTCAGGGAGGACCTTCTTGCCATAGCCAAAAACATACACAAAAAATTTGGCTCAATTCTATGCGTAACTTCATACACTTTTCGATGGTACAATATTCAAAATCACACATTAATCGCTATTACAGAGCCCCCTTCCGGCGGATTTTTTCCAAATTAAGGAAGGACCTGCTTGCCATAGCCACAAACTTAAAAAAAAAAAAAACTTTGGTTCAATTCTATGCATAACTTCATACACTTTTTGATGGTACAATGGCGACAGACAGACGGATACACGGACAGACAGATATTTTCTATAAACATGTTTTTTGAGATCTCTGACCCCTAAAACGTGTAAATCCGTTGAAAACAGGAAGTCGAAAAAAATTTAATACAATACTTTCTTCTAATGAAGATAGAAAAAAGTAAAAATTATGGAAACTTACTTAACGAGAAATGTTGGAAATTTGATATAACATGATTTTTAAAACGCCATTTTGCTTTTTTTTTTTCTATTTTCTATCTTTGAATATTTAGTTTTAGTTTTTATAGTTTTAAAAAGTTACTTTATTTAGATATAAATTTCTGTAAGAACAATGACAGAAATTATTCCCCTTTCTCCATTGACGTCATCATTAGCGCTTGAGCTCGGACCTCCTTGAAGGTGCGATACTAACCTCTCAATCTGAAATTTGATAATTTAATCTACTCCCCTCCTCACCGAAATTCTGTTAAAATCAAAGAACTTATCGCACTGACATATTCTTAAAAAAAAAAAAAAAGAATTCAAATAGGTCTTTTGGATTTGAGAACAGCCCTAATTACGAACTTGGTGGGTTAAAAATACAAGTAAATTATTGAAAATTGGCCGCCAAGACCATCATGCATAATTTTTAATTTTGAAAAACGTGTTATAGTGAGAAGAGAGAAGGATTTTTACGAAGCACTTTATTTTTAGAAGTCAAATAGAAAAAATTAGTTACTAGAGAAAACTTAGAAAAGAAAGAAACTTAGGAAACTTGTGAAGCATTATTAAGAGAAAAAACTATGGAAACTTGCTTAATGGAAAATGTTGGCAATTTGATATAACATGATTTTTTAAACGCCATTTTGCTCTCTTTTTTTTCTCTGTTCTACCTTTGAATATTTAGCTTTTGTAGTTTTTAAAAGTTACTTTATTTAGATATAAATTTCTTTAAGAACAATGACAGAAAAGTATTCACCTCTCTCCATTGACGTCATCATTAACGCTTGATCTCAAACCTCCTTGAAGATGTGATAATATCCTCTCAATCTGAAATTTGCTAATTTAATCTACTTCACCCCCCTCACCGAGGCTCTGCTGAAATCAAAGAACTTACCGCACTTACATATTCTTCACCTCTTTGATTTCCACTCGACTTTGAATTCTGTTGATTTTATTCTAATGAGCTCTCTTTGACCCGAGATTTTGATACGAAATTGTAATCGAGACTTTATACATTTTTTCAAAGCGTGCCTTGAGGGTAATTTTGAGATCCGTAGCAAAGCAACCATTAGAATGGAGACGTATCGATTGACATGCACATTATTACTTTTAAGAATATCATACGATGCAGTCTGGGCTTCCCGGGTTACAGTGAATATTATTTTTAATTGATAACCGTAAAATATTTTTTTTTACCGACTGCCAAGAAGGGTTATGTGTTTCACGCGTATCTGGGTATGTGGATTTCTTTATACCCTCGAAACATCCCAACGGCTGGGTGGATTTTAATGAATGAGGTCTCTATCGATTCGTCTAAACCGTCCGATGGTTATAGGCTAGGTTTTGTTTTTATAAATTCAAAATGGCGACCGTAAAATACAAAATGGCGGTAGAGACGAAAATTTTTTTTTACGCATTCTATTGAGTGGCATATCATTGGATAGGTCTTTCAAAATGAAGACGATGTTTCATTAACTTATTTTACAGTCCGAAACTCCGTTTAAATATGACACAACCTGGAAGTTGTGTAGGTAGGATCTTGACTGCAACTCTAACCTTCATAGACATCTATAGGCCTCATGAAAACAGTGTTTATAGATAGGAACTAACAATTAAACACAACTTAAAAGTCATGCAGTCGGGTTTTTTGATTTTTTAAATTTAATGTAAAATTTATTATTTACATTTACCCCTTTGTATAACCATGTTGCATATTTGCAACATACCCGACTAGTTGGATGTGCCAATCCTAAAACTTTCTTCCATCTCATACATTTTAATATTTCAAAAAGTAGTTAAAATGCTAATACTTCAATATTATTGGTTCAATACTATACCAACTTTGATTTTCATGTTAAATTTCTTCTTCAGTCCATTAATCGGAATAAAATTGAGTTAACCTCGATTGATAACCGTAACATATTTTTTTTACATTTACCCCTTTGTATTACCATGTTGCATATTTGCAACATACCCGACTAGTTGGATGTGCCAATCCTAAAATTTTCTTCTAACTCATACATTTTAATTTTTCAAAAAGTAGTTAAAAATGCTAATACTTCAATATTTATTAATTCAATACTATACCAACTTTAATTTTCATGTTAAATTTCTTCTTCAGACCATTAATCGGAGTAAAAATGAGTTAACCTCGACCATGATATTTAATAATATTTTTTATTGTTCTGCTGTACGTCAGCTGCTTTCGAATAGCCGGTTTAGCAGGATGCCTGTCGCTGCTCGGGAAATATAATTGGTTTTTAAGATGTCAATCTTTGTGATTGGGATACGCCTCGCGGTGGCAACGTTTTTCACTGTGTTAGGTGATATCGGTTTTTCAACTGACTGAAGTAGGCTCTTAATATCGCTTTGGGTATGAGATGAGACTGGTTCTTCCGGAGCGCGAGCACGGGTCTATGTAGCTTGGATTCAATGTAAAAATTTTATTTATTCACGGATTGACAAAAGAAAAAAGGTATTTTTGTGTTAGCTGCGCGCAGGTGATAAATGGCCAAATATCATTCATCTGTTTAGTCACCCATATTAGTTAATTTAATATGTACCGTAGATTAACATACAAGATGGGACATTTACGGCAAAATCTGTAATGACAACAGTAGTACCGTCACTACCGACAAGGGGAAGAATTAACAAGCCTCCGAAATTTACCCATGTTGCTGAAATATGTTTACGTTCTATGTTTTGAATATCTATTCTTTCCTGAACGAATCAGAGGCAGACGCGAAGGCAGGCGATATTGTATTTATGTTTGATTTATTTAGCTGTTTTTTTTATCGTACATGCTCGTTCACCTTTAACTTACAAAATGATAATTATAATAATAATATAAAATAAAACCCCCGGAAAATTCTGCTGAAAACGTAAATATGTAAGTTAGTGAGATACAATTATAAGAAATTAAATTCGGGTATTGTGTTAATTTATTCACATCGGATATAGTTTTATCAAGTGTAATATCAATATCTCTATGTTTTGCTTTTTTTTTTTTTTTTTTTTTTTTTTTTTTTTTTTTACTTTTAGATTTCTATAATTCTAAAAATTTTCAAAAAGGAATTTTTCCATAAATATTATTGAACTGAATGTACGTTATTTACATTAAAAACAATCTTTTTATTTTATCGGTGACAAAGTGAAAATGCGTAAATTTTAAAGGATTATTGTAACGATTGTTTAATACATTAAACTTCATAAATTAATAAAACATCGTCTGTAAAAAAATTTTTACCAAATGGGAATATTTATGAAATTTTCTGGGACTTGTAGAGGGCAATATTTCGTATATTTTTACATTACACCATCGCTTTACGCAGCTTTAAATCCAATTATATCATATTTACTTGACGTATAATGGACCTTACTCTTCCTTTCGGTTCGAGACTATAAAAATCACCATTTTACCTTATGTGACGACACAGGAATATTGTCTATCGTACTTATTGCATGCAGATGATTACAGAAAATTTCATTTACACTTAAAAGAATTTAAATAGTTTAGCAGTTCTTTCGAGTTAATAATCTATAAAAAAAAAAAAAAAAAAACGAAGCCTATTCTTCCTTTCGGCTCGAGGCTATAAAAATCACCATTTTACCTTATGTTACGTCACAGGAATACTGTCCATATTCAAAACGAAATATTTAGCTTGTTTTTCGTTGTATTTAAATCGTTCATCCATACGAAAAAAAAAAATGTATATACCCAATCCATGCATGAACATAAAATAGATATCAGATATATAGAATAGAATATCTATTCTATGTTCATGTATTGATGTAACATTCTGTTGAAAACATAAACATGCAACATTTAAAAAAAGAACGATCACGATAAGGTAGACACTCAATAACAAAAATATTACAAGAATGGGAAGTTTCTTCCCCATTGTCACTAAAAGCGCTGCGATCGAAATCGCATTACCATTACGCTCTATGGAAGTGTCCGATCTTGTATGTTAATCTATGATATGTATACAGTAGGGTGGGCCGAAAAAAACTTTTTTTCAATTTTCGATGATAGGTAGTGCGGAAAAGTTGCCACTGGTGGCACTAAATTTACTCAAAAAAAAATTGAGATTTTTCGGACAATACCTTCATTTGCCGCAAATGGCTTGAAGTCGCTCAAATGCTGATTTTTGAATTTTTTTTAGCAAAAATTTTAAAAATGTTAAATTAAATCTATTTTCGCTGAATTTACTTGAAATGTCATGTTTAGTGTACAAAATGTTTAAATAAGCTCTGATTATCTATTATTTATTAGTTATGTGTATTTTGAATTAGGTGATTTTTATAGCCTTTTAGCATATAACTGAGCAAAAATTGTTAGTATTGTTTGGTTCGTTCGTCGGTTTCTCTCTTTTGTCTTTATTATGTTCCTCGCTCTTCCTTCGGTTTTTCGATGCGTTTAGAGTCACTTATTTGAATGCTGGACCACAGCATTCCTCAGCATTCTCCTTCCAGCAATTCTGGAAGGAGAGTAGAATGTGGAGTAGAAACCAATGAAAATGCAATCAGTCATCATGAGGATGAGGGAGTAAATAGAAGACGGTAGTAACTGCGAGATACGATGTTAATTATTTTTTGTTCTAAAATACAGCTATTGTCAGAAGATACGAAAAGGGGGAATTTTGAAGAAGGCAGTTTGTCTGAATCAGATTCTGAGCCAGAGCTTTCAAAAGCAGACATTCCCAAACGCATATCCCTTTCTGACACAGCGTTCGCCGGATTTAGAATATCATATAGGTATATCATATAGGTAAATTGCGTTAAGAGCTTCATCTATGCTTCAGGATGCAGGAATTGTGACAACCAGGAATAAGGATCTCGTTATCAATAAGGATCTCGTTGGTCAGGAGACAGAAAAAGAAACTAGAAAAGAAATACAGGAGGAGGTATATCTTAGATGATGAAAAATTACAACCATATTTTTTGATGTTAGAAATAATAACACGATCTTCATAGAAAAAAGGGAACAAGCGGCACCGTCGAGAGAAATACGAAGCACATATCACTAATGGCGTGCGAAAATGTACATTCCATTTCTACGAGCCTATTCCTGTTTCATGAACATCAGAAATGCAAAGGCTGAAGATTTGAGTACTCTATCTCTAGTTAATCTAGCTCCGTTACAGGTGGTAAAACTCTTAGGTCAAGTGGTTCTACCATCTAGTTTAGGCAGTTGATATCACTGCCAGAGTAGAAGCTCGTTCGTATGAAGAATACATATCAAATTTTGCAGTTCGCTTCTTGATTTTTTCCAAAGCAGACTTTATTCTGACTTAGAAAATTATATAAAGATTTTTCTATTTCTCCGCAGTGACCAGAAGGAGGTGTCAAGTGACCCAAATATTCCGAACCATGTTCAGACAACAAGGTGATATTTGTTTCGTCTTTCTGTAGACTGCTAGTCCCCTTTTTTCTATGAAGATCGTTTTATTTTTCCTACTATCAAAAAAGATGCTTGTAATTTTTCTTCCTCCAAGATCTTCCTCCTCCTGTATCTTCTATCCAAGTTTCTTTTTCTGCCTCCTGACCAAGTCTTTATCGATGACGAGATCCTTAGTCCCTGTTGTCACAATTCCTACAATATTTGCTCACTTATACGCAAAAAAGCTATAAAAGTCACCTCATTCAAAATGCACATAACTATTAAATAATACATAATCAAAGCTTTTTTAAACATTTTGTACACTAAACATGACATTCCAAGTAAATTCAGCGAAAATAACTTAAATTTAACATTTTTTAAATTTTTGCTAAAAAAATTCAAAAATCAGCATTTGAGCAAAACGTCAAGTCATTTGCGGCAAATGAAGGAATTGTCCGAAAAATCTCAATTTTTTTGTGTGAACTTAGTGCCACCAGTGGCAACTTTTCCGCACTACCCATAATCGAAAATCGAAAAAAAGTTTTTTTCGGCCCACGCTAGTATACAGCCGCTAACAGAAAAGTACATTTTATTTAAATTTTCTTTATCGCCGATTTCTTTATATTCATTTTGCTTTCATTTAACTATTCGAACTATTCATTGGAAATCGTTTGATCCTATATTCAGTCTCCGCAGAACAATTAATCGTATAATTTTTTTTTTTCGTTCTGTATTTTTGTTTTACAGCAATCTTCATTATCATTTTCTAGTTCAAATTAAATTAAAATAGTTTCATTGTTCAAAGATTTTCTTTTTTTCAATGTAGCAGATATGATTTTACTCTTATTCTTTTTGTTCTTCATTTTACGTTTTTTCTTTTTCTTTTTTTCTAACGATTTTCTTTTTTTCCCCCTCCTGCATTCGTACTTTCAAACGATTTTCGATTTCATTTATTGTTTTTAAAAGGTTTTTACTGCAAATATTCCCTTTTAAATACTCGTACCATTTTTTATTTTTTATGACGTGAAATACGATACTTGAAATAAATATCTGAACAATGATTGGCCTATTTTAAGAGTACATAAGTTGAAAATAAGTGGCAGAATTTCGATCGTGGAACTTAGAAAGAACAAGAACGAAAAATCACCCTTCAGGTATTTTCCAATGTTCACAGAATGGTATAAGGAAATTTCATTTTTTCATAAAATGAACTGAACTGAGATAACTAAATAAGCAATTTAATTTTAAAATGACGATAATGTCTGACACACTGAGCCAATTCTAACTTAATTGGGATAGTGCATTGATTTTGTCAGTATCTTGGATGAGTTCGTTAACCAAGTATGTTACTCTGCAGATTACATTCAAAAGCAAACAAACGTGCAAAATTTGCGATCACAATAACATCCGAAATACTGAAACAAGGCAAACCAAATTCGTACAGCGTACTGAATTTACAAGTATCTTGGAGGAGATCAAGTAGTTAGTTCTTGCACTTCATTGACAGGAACACACAAATGTTCCAATGACATTCATTGAATAGCATAGGGGTATATTACAGCCTTCGAGTAATTTTTAAACTATGATTTCAACAAATTTTAAACACTTAAGGACGTAATCGGCTGATATAATTATGGCTTGGTACTTGGTAAGCTAATTTAAAATTACCCTGAACTTACTTTCCTCACCAAGATAGCGAACTTAAAAGCCAATTTGCTCGATTTGTATTAAATCTTATGTATGTATCTTAAAAACAACAATAACAACAAAAAAAAAGTTGGGAATTGCACGTCACACGTGGCAAATGAGGTGCGTTCGTACTATAAGTAGTTTTATAAGTATTTTTTGCACCGCATAGTGTACTGAATTTATATTTTAGTGCACTTTATAAGTGCTTATCAATTTCATTTTCTTCGAAAGGCTGTAACATCATTAGGCACTTGAAATACTTTTTTCCCATTGGCCGTCCTGTAGCGGAATACTTTTGACTGTCCCTGTCATTGAACTATACATCCGATTTTCATAAAATTTGAAATGGCTCGACAAAATTTTGCAACCATTATATAGTTAAAATTTCAGACCCTTCGGTTGGGTAGTTTTTGCTCTGTTCTATGAGGACGGACGGACAAACAGACAGACCGAACGATGACTATAGGTGCTACGTATTTATATAATTACGAACGCACCTAAAAACAAACAAATAAATTAACCTGCTCTTAAGACTGAGCGAGAAGGATTTGTTTATTTTTAGTCGGGAGGCTCTAAAATGTCGAAAGAGCCATCTAGTTATTTATTCTACATAACTTGCGTCCATCCTTCTTTTAGACAAATGAACTACAAGGTGTGTCTATTAAATTCCAGGACTGTACGTGTAGTTAATGAATGAAAATGTGTAGGAACGCGTCATCATGCGGATGTGATAGCGTAACCAATGAGGTGCGAATGTTGGAACAAATGCGCAGTGATTGTGTCAGCATTTCCGGTTTGGTGAAGGTAAACGCAGGTGGTTCATTAGAGCGCGTGTCACGGCCGGTGATGGATCAAGTTTTGTTTCAAAATTGGTAAAAGCACTTTTTGACCAAACATGACATCGTTGAGGTTAATCAACCTCCGTATTCTCCTGATTTGTCACCTCCTGACTTTAACCTATTCCCAAAACTTAAGACTGCTCTGAAAGGGCATCGATTTTAGGACGTAGAGGACATAAAGAAAAGCGTAACCGCTCAACTTCGAAGCAAATCTTCAGAGGACTACGAAGCGTGTTTCCAGAATTTGTACCGCCGTGCTCAAAAGTGTGTGAGTGCCGGAGGTGATTATTTTGTGGACTATTAAACTATGTTTGTTTTTTAATATTCATTCTGTTGTATTAGCCCCAGTCCTGGAATTTAATAGACACACCTTGTATGTTCATGCCTCATTAAACTTTTGGCAAGTTATATGATCTTTGTTTGTTTTAGTGTTCCACCTTTCTTTTGAACTGGCTTTGAAATTCTCACGCAAGAGAGTTATAACTTTCCCAATTTTATGAAGACTTAATATGAGTGAATCATTACGGCTGTTGGCATAATCTCGTCTAATGAGAATATATAACATAATGATTTTTAAAAAAGTCGTTCGATCGGTTTCACAAAGAATTCTGAACGACCTTGTACACTATCAAAGATTAGTTTTCTCAAACAGGATTATACGTTTTTCGGCTGCTATAAATTCTCAAATAAACATTTTCATGACCAACAAACAGGATAAATTAACAGCATTAATATCAATATTATTTTGTTACTCTTTCATGTATATAATTATTACATCTGAAACTATGTCTAATCGAAAAAGGATAGAATCCTAAATAAACGGTCAAGTGCGAGTATTTATTATAAATATATTAATTAGTAACTGTATTATTACAAAAAAAAAAATCAGTGCTGAAATAATAATAAGACTTTGTAAAAAACTATACAACGTACGGTTGGGTATAGCTGTATATACAAGAAAAGTATAAATGGATGTACCATGAAAGTTCAAACAGATAGGAAGCCTAAATAGTATTAAATATTGCTATTCTATATAACTATTTTTTAATCTTATCGACAAACTGTTTATGATAAATTTAATTCGGTGCTGACATTAAAAATAGTGCATACTCAAACTTCGCTTGGCATTTCATAAACCCAAATTAAGTGTTGTAATAATCTTTTTTTACAGTGTAAACTAAAACAAAACCCTTGTTCAAAGTTTAAACTTGGTATTGTGCAAGTTGTTCGAAAATAGGTCGCAAAGTTGCATCGCCTCCTTGGTGCATGCTGCATTTTTCAAGATAGGTTTTTATTAACCTTTAAATACACGGGTGGCATACTGAGAGAGCCACTCAAAGCAAACTAGTCGCGAATCCCATAGCAATTTTTTGATTAATTCTAATTAAATTAGTCTGTTTTTAACAGTTTGATGTTTATTGCTTTTATACTACTACTGGACATTTCATTACGCAAATATGTCACTAAAAGTTGTTATCTAGGCTTTAAAAACCGGTGGCGCATCGAGTACGCTGCCGATATCTTTACGTATGTCCAAACCGTACGTGTCTTTAAGGGTTAATATCTTGTCTAATGACCGACAATGTTTTTCGAAAATCATTATCAACGATCCTTTTATACTTCTGTAATGATTGGTACTACCAGTGTTTCTTAACTCCTTTGCTCAATCCCCGCAAATCGAAATTTGTGTGTAACGGAAAAATGCGCTTTTCTCAAACTATATGTGACCTAGGGTCATCACTCTACTTTTCCTGCAAAGTGTAAATTAACTTCTACTAACCCTCATTTTTTTTATAATTTTAGTTTCAGTAAATTCGGAAGTAGAGGAGTGAGGGCATATTTTTGAATTACATTTTTGACGATAACTCCGAAAATATAATACCTAAAATTAAAAGAAATGTATTTTTGAGATCCGCGTTACGAAAGCTTTCACACGATATCCCACATGATATACAAAGAAAATATTTTTTTTTTTCAAGTAACATAATGAGCTCCTATACATTTTCCCTAAATATATTTGTGAATGGCTAATAATCTATAAATAGGTGGGTCAATAGCTTTAATGACTTTAGCCCATTTGAACTTTTCACGTTTTAAGTTTGCGAGTAAAATGGCTGTGACAGACGGACAAACAGGCAGGAGTGACCTTATAATGGTTCCGTTTTTACTTTTTAAAAGGCAGAACCCTAAAAATTGATTAATACACACTAAAAACGACTAAAAAACGCTTCTGAAAATCAATGGCAGCAACAGAAATTTTTCTTTTATAAATGCTTATCTTAATCTGTCAAATATATTGGTTTCTGAGCTTTCTAAAGAGTGCTTTTCGGAATAATGGGTATAAGTCGGAAGAGGTCATTATACATTTTCATTCATGGTTATATTATATTTTCGTAGATTAGGAAAAATTTTGTATTTTAAGATATGAGTACACTTTAAAAGTTGTGAATGGGTGTATTTTTATTTTCAATTGCTTTAACGAATAATCAAGTAGCGGATTTTCTGTTCTACAAATCCGTCGCTGGTAACACTAAGACATTCGCAAGCTAATGCTAAACCAAAAGACGCATTATTTTTCAAATTGTTCGTTCGCCTTTCAATATTTTAAAATTATCGTAGAATACCAGGGCTTGAAATATATTGAATGAGACTAACACAAACTTGATCTTGACACCGGTAACTTTTAAAGTAACTTATATTTACAAATTAAAACTATATACAAACTATATACACGGATTAAAACATCATGTCAATCTTTACATTTGTGGCCGTCTTAAACCAACGCACATCAGCATCATTACTTACCGTCTACCGTCCTTCTTCTCCCGCGGAAAACACCCCATCCTATGTTCTGTTCGTTTTCCACTTCCTTTCAGTTCTCCAACAGCTCGCTTCGCTTCTCTTCTGCGGCTGGCTCCAAGCCACGCCTTCTCTATTCAGCCGATTTCTAGAGAGCCTGGATGATGAGAGTTACGATAACCAATCGTTCCTGCTAGGCGCTGTAGACACGCAGCTTGCTCTGGAAGCTAATTAAGGCACTTGGGATACTAAAAAGGTTTTCCCACAGATCGGCCAGACTGACCGGTCGACTGCCCTCAGGGACAATGTACATCGGCTGGTAGGAGCAACAGGAGCACCTGAAAAGATAAAAAGAAAAGCAACACCCAAAGTCCTTAAAAAAAATAAATAAAAATAAAACATCATCAGTTCATTGTGAAGCGTCAAAAATTCTTTGGACATCTAAGGGTTAAATTTTTAAAAGTTCGTCTTGAAGAAACAGATTCGTGGTAAAATGCTTCTCACGTCATAAAAATTATTTTATTCGTCATCTTTATCTTCTTTTTTTTCATTACGTCTTTTTCGTCTTATTTATTTTTTGTACGTCTATTCTTCTTTTACGTCTTTTTTTTTATATATATATAAACTACGTCTTTTCGTCTTCTTTTTCCTTACGCCTCTCCGTCTTACTTTTTTTCATTCCTTCGGGATTAATTTTGTCAAAATCGTTTAAAGTCAGTCCGGTGGTGTGTCGTAGTCGGGGTAGTGTATAATCGGTGAAATTCTTCTTTTTTTTTCGATGTCAAGCTTCATGTACTCGGCGCTAGTACTGTTGGCCATTGGACCTTCATTAAATCCAACTTTCTTTACATCGTATGTGTCATTATTTTTTTACTTTTGTGACTTTGTAAGGACCTAAATATTTTGATTTTAACTTCAAACCTGTACCTTGTTGTGTGCGTTTTATAGCAACCATATCATTAAGTTTAAATTTGTTATGCTTTTTTCGTCTGAGATTATAAGTTTTGCGGTTTTCTTCTTGTACTTTTAAAATTTGTTTTTTCGCGTCTTTTCCCAATTCTTCACGATTATTAATAAAATCGGATTGTATTTCAGCGTTCAAAAGACTAGTAATCTCAATGTTATTTTTTAGCTTCATTTTAGTACCAAACATCAGCTCGAAAGGGGTTGTGTTAATGCTTCTGAAAGGTCGAATTTATGACTTGTTGGACATCGCTTACATGTGTATACCACTTCGTAGGATTATCTACAGATAATTTAGACAGAACAGATATTATGACTGAATTTAAACGTTCAACTTGGCCTTTAGCTCTTGGTAACCCTGTGGTAATCGGGATATGTTTAATATTTTCTCTGACGCAATGATCTTCAAAAGCTTTAGAGGTAAAGGCAGGACCTTTATCTGAAATTATGCGAAATGGACTTCCAAAGACAGTTTTTTGGATTTCTAATTTAAAAATCACTTCTGCAGTATCGGTAGATTTTGTGGGATACAACAAAACAAATTTTGTGAATGCGTCAATGACCGAAAAAATATGTTTGTAATTTTTATTCGTGCTCTCCAATGGACCTAAGTGACCAACATGGTACGTATGTAACGGAGTTTCTTCTTTTTTCTATCGGGTGTAGCAACCCTTCTTGTTTACCAGATTTTCTATTAATTAAAATACAGGGAACACAATGTGATATGCATTTCTCGATTTTTTGTTTAACTTTGGGGATGTAGAAATCATTCTCTAAATTTTTTTCTGTTCATGCAACGGCGTAATGACCTTTTCCGTGAGCAGCCTTAATGATATTCATTTGCATTTCCTCTGGGACAAATCATTGTCATTAACACATTTATAAAGAACATCATTTTAAACTAAATAGTCATCATAAGTATTTTACTTTTAGAATTTTTTTATGATTTTAATATGCTCGTCGGTTTCTTGAGCTTGGATAATTTTTAAAGTTAAGCTATCTTGGATTACCATACAAATAGGATATCTGCTTAATGCATCAACATGCTTCATACTAGTATCGTGTCTATGCTCAATAGTATAATCGAAATCAGATAACATTATTGCCCATCTAGTTATTTTTGTACTAATTTCTTTCTTATCCATAGTCATTTTAAATGCATTACAGTCTGTTACAATTTTAAATGGAATACCTAGCACATATACTCTAAACTTTTTCAAGGCTTCAATTACAGCTAAGACTTCTAATTCATATCTAGTATATTTTCGTTCAGCTTCGGTTGTTTTTTTACTGGCCTAATAAACTGGATGAAATTGATTATCGACTGGAGATTGTTGCATTAATACAGCTCCATAGCCATCAATACTCGCATCACAATGGATTTCGGTCGCGTTTTTGGGATTGTAAATTGAAAGTACTGGTTCTGACGACAAAATGTGTTTGAGTTCGTTAAAAGCTTTCTGTTCTTCTACATCAAACTTAAATTTAGAATCTTTTCTTAACAGGTCACTCAACGGTTTAGCTATAACCGAATAATTTCCTATAAACTTTCGAAAGTATCTCGTTAATCCTAAATAACTTTGAATATTTTTGATACACTTTGGTTCGGGGAAATTTATTACTGCTTTTGTTTTCAGTGGGGAGGGGCACAATTTACCATTCATGATTCTATACCCCAAAAAATCAATTTCACGCTTCAAAAAATTGCATTTTTTAAGATTTAATTCCAACCCGTATTCCGATGCAGTTTCAAGAACAAGTTTTAATTTTTCTAGACCTTCAGCTTCGTTTTTGGCGGGTATTATTAGGTCATCCATATAAATAACTACAGTGTGATTTTTTAATAGGTTTCGAAATACATTATAAATATAGTTTTGATAAACACTAGGGCTATTGGTCAGCCCGAATGGACACTTTAAAAATTCTTTCTGTCCTTCATGAGTGGCAAAAAAGGTGTACTTCTGGGAGCCTTCTTCAACCTCTACATGAAAAAACCCGTTTTTTAAATCTATGGTCGTAAATACCTTAGCAGAATGCAATTGATCTATAACATCGTCTATTACTGGTAATTGGTAAATGCTCACGCACTGTCTTCTTGTTAAGACATCTGTAATCAATACAAAGTCTCATTGTGTTATTTTTTTTCTTAACCAACACAACTTAATCAACACAACGAAAAACTAGAAGAATTTTTCCGAATGATTCCCTCAGCTAGCCACTCCTCAATTTGATCTTTAACTATTTTTTTCTCACATGGCAGTAATCTTCGAGGGGAAGAACAAACTGGGATTTCATCAGTTAAATTAATTTTCATTTTAACATCTACTATTTTAGTTTTAATTGGCACATAATTCTCAATTAAAGAGGATAATTTCGAACGCAAATTTTTGTCAGCAGTGTGACTTAAATCAATTTTAGGTTCATCTAGAACATTTACAATGTTAACTAAAAAGTCATTAGACTGAACTTCCGTTTTAAACAATTTCACTTCATTCTCAGAAATAGTTAATGTACCTTGATGAATAACATCAGTGCCAATAATTAAATCGAAATTAATGTAACTGTCATTAACGACAAAAATACCAACTTTAAATTTTGAATTATCAATTTCAATTTCTGAATCAAAATAACCTTCTGGCTTAATTAAGGTTTTACCTAAACCGGTCAGAGTGATACTTGGAGGTTTTAATTCCACAAAGTTCTTCAAATTATCATAAACACTTTTCTTTAACAGAATCTTTTGACTACCAGTATCTATTAAGGAGGTTAAATGTAAAGAATAAAGCTTTATCTCTTTTAGAATTAAATCTTGGGATGTAATAGTGTTAACTCGTGGCTGAGCGTTTTTAACATTTGTATCTTTCGATTTATTACACTGAAATGATTTGTGGCCATAACTGTTACAAGAGAAACAAAGGGGCCCTTTATCTTTATTAACGCAGTTAATGCTTTTATGATTGTTCCCGCCGCAATTACAACACCGCATATTTGGCTTTACAGGCTTAAATCTGTTCTTAACTTCAACTTCGGATTTAATTTTAGGCTTAGCTCCTTCATGTTAAGACTTTGCATTTTCATACTCTGATCTTAATTTTTTATGGACTTTCAATTTTTGTTTGAATTCAACAATATTGGGGCAACCATACAAAAAAGATTTTTTAAAAACAGGATCATTTATTCCGTTAATTACATACTGAATGAGTGCAGAATCTTCTATGTTGCCTTTTAAACATAATTGTTTCATACTTAAAAAATATTCGTCTAAAGATTCATTTGGTTTAATTTTCCTTTTAGATAGCAATTCATGTAATTCAGCTGAATTGCACGTTTGACCAAATTCAGAAATAAGTAACGCTTTCATTTTAGACCACGAATTTACTTTTGTTTCACTTTCAATAAACAATTTAGCCCTGCCTGTCATACGGCGTTTAGCCAAAATCAATTTGTGCAAATCACTAACATTAAATAAAGAAACAGTATCTTCAAAATCGGCAAGCCATTTTTAAACATTTTGAAATTGACTACCAGCAAATTCCGTAACCATATTTTCAATATCATTGATAGAAATAGCAAGTTTAAGAACATAATCAGGAATTAGAATTTTCTGATTTTCACAATTAGAACAAGAACTACCAGAATCATTTCTCAAATTATTTTCAGAAACACTCGAAATATCATTATTTTTATTCGAATCATCATCGTTCTCATCATCGCTAAGAGCACCTTCATCAGGAATTAAATTAGATTTCAATACATTAAAATCACATAAAGAAGAATTTATTCTGGCAGCAATTTCATCGAAAGTTCCAGAATTATTTATACACAAAACATTGCATATAGTTATCAAATCATTTACGGAAAAACTATCTTTTTAATTTCTTACAATTTTGATTTATATTCATCAGAATCAATTTCAAAGTCAAAGCCAGTAAAATTTCGAATTCTACGTCTATTATTCCTATCACCGACAACTCCAAAAATTAATTTATGTTCTTAATACTTAATGATTTTTCAGCTTTCAACGAAAGTTCTAATTCCTTAAAATCGACCAACTTTGACATATTGAATAAGAACACAATAAACTCACTTCTCAGAATGGATATCCAGCTTCAGAGTAATCACAATATAGCCATCAGCCAGCCAGCATTATTTCATTTATTAATTTTTACACACTTAAATAACGATTTCGTAACAACACTTCAAATATTAGTTTCGTGGGCATAACGTTCAAACAAAAATGACAGAAAATGAGATATAAAGATATGTACAACACCATGTGCAAGAATATGGGCAGTTTTTCTCGCTTGCTCCGCAGTGATAGAATAAAAATAACATATTTCAAAATGTGGAAATATGTTGCGAGAAAATATGGTGCCAAATTTCCTTATTTGCCAAGGGAGTTTTATTTCGTTGAGGCACTTTTTTCTATATCGCCAAGGGAGTTTTCTCTATTTCGCCAAGGCTGTTTTCCCTATTTCGCCAAGAATTTAATTTCTGTGTCCGGCTGTGTAAAGCACATTAAAATGGAGGATATTCCATCTACGTTATGATCACGTGGTCAAGGTAAAAACTTCTAGAGTAAAGAAGGGAAGGCTCCGTAGACGTGTAATGCAAATCTCCGCTAGCCAATGAAACAGTTCATGAGGCAAAGCAGCAGCAGCTTCCCTTCTTATCAGTTAGAAGTTCCTTGGGAAAATTACCGGTATCACGTGACTTTTTTCAGCCTCGAACCCATATTTGGAATATCCTCCATTGGGCAGTTAGGAGCTCAGAGACTATAGCGCCGTTTAGTGGCGGTTATTTTATTAGTAGCATCGGGATGAAGATGTAAAGACGTACATTTTCGTATATTACATTTTAAATTCTGACCCATAGATTTTGAAAAAACAAACAAAAAAAAAAAAAACCCCTTAAATACGCGGGGTTTAAATGAAATTGCGATGAGTTCAATTATGAACGTTTAATGAGTTTCAATGGGAATTTCGCCAAATTAGCCAGCTATCGCCAAGTTGACTTCATACATGGCAACTTATTTTTGTCGCCAAATTTGGCTGTATTTCGCCAAGTTGGTCAGAATTTGGTGCTATTGCGGCAACACTGTCATTAGTACTTTTCAACAATAACTCATTGTTGAAGCTGATACCGATTTCTCCATAGGAAGCCGAACATGGCCGCAATCAATGAGGCGGCCCAACCGGAATTGTGAGTGACACACAGAGACTTGAATTTTACATAAATAGATAGGGTATCTGACGTCAAAGCCCAATTTTTGTTTTTTAATTCTGGGGTCACTTTTACTTTCAAAAGCAGTTCTGAAAGTGAAAGTATCCTCAGAAAAAAAAAGTACAACTAAAATACAAAAATTAAATAAATTGCCCTGTAAGACATTGACTCAAGTTATCCGTCCTATGCGAAAAAGAAAAAAAATCATTTAAAAATATTGAAATGTAAACGATCCATTTGAAAAGAACGTTCCATTGGTTTAACATTAGCTTACGAGTGTTTTCTCTTTACTACAGTTTCTTTTTAACCAAATAACGTCGAAAGAATGGGAAAGGAGGGGGACATTTAATGTAAATAAAAATAATTATGCATTAATTAATATCACTTATTAAACACGAGTAAACGAGATAAAATATATTAAAGACGATCTATGACATTTTTAACTAGTATGTTGTGGCCATCACAAAACTTTCTTCTATATAAATCACGTCAATTAAATCATTTAAATAGTATAAGAAATTACATCAATTTAGAACCAATTCGCATCAAAGTATACCTGAATTCGAAGTTTGATGAAAATTCGTGTATTAGTTATTGAGATAGAGCTGTAGGGGAAATTCAAAGAAATTTAGCATAGCAGCGCCACCTGTTGAGCGATTTGCACCAAAACACTAACAGCAATAATTCATATTAAGGTATACCGGAATCTGAAGTTTGATGAAAATAGGTGCATTAGTTCTGGAGCTAGAGCTATTGTGGAAATCACAAAAAATGAAGCACAGCAGCGCCACCTGTTGAGCGATTTACACGAAAAGGTACAAAACATCATTTCATGTCAAGGACTAAGTGAATCTGAAGTTTGATGAAAATCCGTGCATTAGTTCTGGACATTGAGCTATTGTGGAAATCGTGAAAAATGCTGCATAGCAGCGCCACCTGTTGAGCGATTTACACCAAAACATAAACAGCACTAATTCATATCCAGGTATACCTGATTCTGAAGTTTGTTGAAAACCCAAGTATTAGTTCTTGAGATAGAACTATTGTGGAAATCTCAAAAAATGCAGCATAGCAGCGCCACCTGTTGAGCGATTTACATCACAAGAGGCAAAACGTCAATTCATGTCAAGCACTAACTGAATCTGAAGTTTGATGAAAATCCGTGCATTATTTCTTGAGATTGAGCTATTACGAAAATCGTGTAAATTCTACAAAATGCAGCATAAGAACGCCATCTGTTGGGCGATTTGCACCAAAACGTTACCAGCACCAACTCATATCAAGGATTAATGGAATCTGAAGTTTTATAAAAATCCGTGCATTAGTTCTTGAGATAGAGCTTTTGCGGAAATCCTGAAAAAGGCTACATAGCAGCGCCACCTGCAGGGCGATTTACACCAAAAACTAATAAGCACTAATCTATATCAGGGACTACCTGAATATAAATTTTTATTAAATTCCGTGCATTAGTTCTTGAGATAGAGCGCCCACAATATTTGTGTCACATACAGACAAACAGACGGACGGACAGACAGACAGACAGACAGACTCACAGACAGACATTTTGTAAAAACATGTTTTTTGGAATCTCTGACCCATAAAACGTATAAATCCGTCGAAAACTGGAATTCGAAAATTTTCATGAATCCAATTAGTGATGGGCGATAACGAGATGTTTTTCTCGATTTTCTCGATTGTATGGACATCTCGATATTTTTCGATTGTATAAATTTTTTCTCGATGACTACAGTTTGCAAATTTCTTTTATAAATCATATATTATGTATTATATACGTCATACATTTATCAAGAATCGTCTGCGGGTGAACTGGAATGAGTCGATGTTAATAAAGACTAGGTGACTTCGACCGCTAGCGGGCCCCGCCTTTAATCGGGGCCCCTAATTTATACGTAATCTTGTAATATGAAATCACGAACAGGTTACCCGCTATATACGGCGCTGATATATGATAGCAGGCGAGTGTGGTGTGCACGCACTACAAAATCTTGTAAAAAATATAATATCGAAACGAATGAACGTCGGACCAGATCTCTTGGGGGAGGGGTCAAAGCGAGCGGAGGGGCACAGCAGCTGCATAATATGATTAAGTCGTCACAGGTCTTTAGGCCTTTCCAACCATATGTCACATGAGAAGTCTGGATCTGAATTTATAAAAATGCCCTCCCCGTGGGGGGAGGGGTGCGGGAGGTGGATAACATGAGTAAGTGGTCATAAGCCTTTCCAACAATATGTCACATGAGGGGTCTCGGCTAAATTTAGAAAAACACCCCCCGTGGGGGAAAAGTGGGGGGGGCGGTCACCGGAGGTGCATTACATCAATAAGTAGTCACAGACCTTTCCAACGATATCTCACATGTGGGGTCTTGGCTAAATTTGGAAAAGTGTCCTCCCGGGGGGGGGTTCAAAATGGGGGGATGGACACCGGAGGAGCATAACATCAATAAGTAGTCACAGACCTTTCCAACGATATCTCACATGAGGGGTCTTGGCTAAATTTGAAAAAGTGTCCCCCGGGAGGGGCAAATTGGGGGAGACTGTCACCGGAGGTGCATAACATCAATAAATAGTCACAAACCTTTCCAACGATATCTCACATAAGGGGTGTTGGCTAAATTTGGAAAAGTGCCCCCGGGGGGGGGCAAAGTGGTGGTGGGGACACCGTAGGTACATAACATCAATAAGTAGTCACAGACCTTTCCAACGATATCTCATACGAGGGGTCTTGGCTAAATTTTAAAAAGTGTCCCCCAGGAGGGGGCAAAGAGGGGGGGGACTGTCACCGGAAGTGCATAACATCAATAAGTAGTCACAGGACCTTTACAACGATATCTCATAAGAGGGGTACTGACTAAATTTGGAAAAGTGTCCTCCGGGGGGCAAAGTGGAAGGGGGCGGCCACCGGAAGTGCATAGCACTAATAAGTAGTCACAAACCTTTCTAACGATATGTCACATGAGGGGTCTTGGCTAAATTTGGAAAAGTGTCCTGAAATTTCATATATTATAAATAATATTTAGCGGAGGGCTCCATAAAAAAATCCGATCTAAAATGATAAAAGCGGAAAAAACTACCCTCGCAGTGGGGGCCAAATTGGGGAGGGGAGGAAGAAAGTCTCATAATAAGAAAGAGTCATTCGAGAGCTTACCGATGACATATCACATGACTGGTCCAAAAAAAGTTTGAAAATTGCTCCCCCTCTCTCCCCCCGTGGGCCCACTCTTTCACCCCGGAATTCACACAGCCGCCACTTTCAAATTTTTATGTTCAATAAATAATATTTACCGGAAGACTGCATAAAAAACCCATATTTAAAGTTATATTTACATTTATTATAGAAATCGGCTACGGTTTTAAAAATTTGTTCGCCCCTTCCCCACCCCCCTTTGAGCGAAGAAAGGTTCATAGTATGAAAGAGTGGACAAAGGGCTTTTCGATTATATGCCACAGGAAGGGTTCGGTAAAATTTTTAAAATTGCACCCCATGAGTCCACTCTCACGTCCTCCTCCCTCGAAATCACCCGACCCACCTTCCTCTTTGAAAATTTTATATTTAATAAATAATTTTTATCGGAGGGTTCCAGGTATGTGACATCTTGGTAGGGCTAAAATAAGAGAAACTTTGAAAATTAAAGCTTCATTTCACAGCTCATGCTTTTTTCTCTATCTCGTCCCTTGGTACTCTCGATAAATTTTCTTACTTTTCTTCTCTGCCGAGGACGAGAGAAATCCTCGAAAAGCTTCTCATAGCGAAATGTTGAAAAGCGCGAGAGAAATCCTCGAAAGGCTTTTCATTGGGAGATTTCGAAAAGGACGAGAGTAACAAGCGAGAGGCTTCCCATCGGGAAAGGTTGAAAAGGGCGAGAGGAAACTCTCGAGAGACTTCCCATCCCGAAAGGTTTAAAACCGCGAGAGAACCAACCATCGAGCAGCTTACCATCTGGAAGCGTCGAAATGCTGGAAAAATCATCGAGATGAGATTTGCCGAAATGCGAGATGGAAATGAAGCTGTCAGAGTCAAACTTACCGCATTTCTGGTTTAAGTCAGAATTTCTCAAAGGAGTCCATCTGCTTATCCAATCTCTTTTTAGCTCACAGGCTATCTAAGCCTGAGAGCTAATGTACCCGTCGGTTCTGTGTGTATGCATGTTCAGTACGTACGTACGTACGTATGTATGTACGTAACGCGATAACTCTTGATTAAAATGTACGATTTGCTTCAAATTTTTTTTATGTTCATTCTGATAAGGCGTTCCGCTGTTTAGTTTTGACGGTTCATTGGTTAAGGATAAAGGGAGAGAAGGGGGGCTGGTCCTCCCCCCCCCTCCTTAATTTAGATAAATAGGTTTTTCATGCAGAATTCTTCGATTTGCTCCAAATTTCGTATACCGGTTTATTATGTTAAGGAGCTTCCCTGATTAAACTTAGAGGTTCATTAGTTAAGTATGAAGGGGGGAAAGGGGGATAGACCCTCTCCTTAATTTAGATAAATGGGTTTTTCATGCAGAATTATTCGATTTGCTCCAAATTTGGTATACCGGTTCATTATGTTAAGAAGTTGCCTTGATTAGATTTGGAGGTTTACGGGTTAAGTATAAAGGGGGAGAAGGGGGCTAGACCCCCCCCCCCTTAATTTAGATAAATGGGCTTTTCATGCAGAATTATTTGATTTGCTCATAATTTAGTATACCGGTTTATTATGTTAAGGGGCTTCCCTGATTAAACTTGGAAGTTCATTGGTTAAGGATAAAGGGGGGGAAGGGGGCTGGTCCCCCACTTAATTTAGATAAATGGGTTTTTCATGCAGAATTACTCGATTTGTTCCAAATTTGGTATACCGGTTTATTATGTTAAGGAGCTTCCCTGATTAAACTTGGAGGTTTATTAGTTAAGTATAAAGGGGGGAAAGGGGGGTAGACCCCCTCCTTAATTTAGATAAATGGGTTTTTCATGCAGAATTATTCGATTTCCTCCAAATTTGGGATACCGCTTTATTATGTTAAGAAGCTGCCTTGATTAGATTTGGAGGTTTATGGGTTAAGTATAAAGGGGAGGGGCTAGTCTCCCCTTAATTTAGATAAAAGTGTTTTTCATGCAGAATTATTGGATTTGCTTCAAATTTAATATACCGATTTATTCCGATATGGCGCTTCCTTCATTAGATTTGGAGGTTCATTGGTTAAGTATACAAGGGCGAAAAGGGGGCAAGTCCCCTTAATTTAGATAAATGGATTTTCATGGAGAATTATTCAATTTACTTTAATTTTTTTTCTATGTTTGTTCTGAGAAGGAGCTTTCCTGATTAGATTTGGAGGTTCATTAGTTAAGTATAAAAGGGTTAAAGGGGTTAGACCACCCTTAATTTAGCGATATGTTTCTTTTTTTTCATGCAGAATTATCTGATTTGCTTCAAATTTGATATACTGATTTATTATAGTTAAGGAGTTTCCCTGAGTAGAGTTGGAGGTTCATTGGTTAAGTATAAAAGGGGCAAACGGGGGATATTTTCCTTCATTTATTTTTTGAGGGACATTATTCTTTGAAATAAGAGTATAATATACAGTTAGTGTTAATAACCTGTGAGCTCAATGCCATCAGTTTAACTGGCACTTATCATTTTATTGCTATTAACCGATGTGGGTTATGAAGCATAGTGGTTTATGTATTCAGTTCTGTATAGTCCTAGTTTCAAACTTTACTGTTAAATTTAGTGTCATTTTGCCACGAATTTTCAATGTTTCTCTTATTTTAGCTCTGCCAAGCTGCCCCATACCTGGCGACTCAGATAAATACTATTTATTAAATATAAAAAGTTCAAAGAGGAAGGTGAGTGAATTCTGGGGTGCGCGAGAGTGCACAAAGGGAGGGGAGGGGGGGTAATTTTCAAACTTTTACCAAACCTCTCCTTGACATATCATCGGAAAGTCCTTTCACCACTCTTTCATATTATGAACCTTTCTCCTCCCAGAGTTGAATTCCGGAAGGGGTTCGGGGGGAGGGGGGGAGTGGTGCAGGGGTGACTTTTTTTTTAATTGTAGAGATTTCTACAATAAATATCATTAAATGAGGTTTTTTAATGGAGCTCTCCGATAAATATTATTTATTAAATATAAAATTTTAAAAGTGGGGCTGCGTGATTTCCGGGTATATTCTAGGATAAAAGAGGGAACCCACGTGGGAGGGGTAGATTTCAAACTTTTTTTGGACCAGTCATTTGATCTATCATCGGAAAGTTTTCGGTTATCATCGCAAAGTTACTCTTTCATATTATGAACCTTTCTTCTTCCTTCCTTAGTTTGGCGCCCCGAGTGAGGCACTTTTGGAACTTTTTTGAAATCGTAGCGTTTTTAAACATTTTAGATCGGATTTTTTTACGGAGCCCTCCGATAAATAATTTTTAATATATGAAAATTTCAAAGAGAAGGATGGGCAGGGTATATTTCGGGGGAACGATAATTGGAATCCTGGGAGTTGGGACTCTTTTCTATCTTTTGCTGATACCCCTCATGTGATATATCATTGGAAAGCTCTGTGACTACTATTTCATTTTATATATCGCCCGCGCCCCTCCCCTTACTTTGCCCCGCGCGGGGGCACTTTTCTAAATTTAGCCGACACCCCTCATGTGACATATCGTTGGAAAGTCCTGTGACCACTTATTCATATTATGCACTTTCCTTGCCCCTCCCTCCTACTTTGCTCCCCGCGGGAGTTCGTTTAATGTATTCCAGTCGAAGACTTTCTAAAAATGGGGAAATTAAAGATCCAATCTCAAATGACGTAGAAAAATCAATAAAAAATTTTGATCCCTTTTATCATCCTTTAGTTCATATTTTTGCCACTAGGGGGTGCTTTTGATTCTTATTTCTTTGGCCATTTTGGTACTAATTGCCCAAAAATTCTAATTTTTGATACTTAAACTCCCCTTACAGCTTCATAGCTACTCGCGTTTTTTCAGCTTTTTTCAACCAGGGGGCACCCTTAGAAGACTTTTACAGTCTTATGGCTCCTTTATAGTTTCCCTTTGGTTTTTTTTTTTTTTATTCCATCTGTTTTCAGTTACCCTATATTTAATAAAATCTGCCTTATATATATGTAAAAACAATGATTTCAATAATCGATTCTAGAACATCTCCTTTGTAGATTCTCGAAAGTAATCGATGACTGTATCGATTGTGTATTTTACGATAACGATTTTTTTCGATTGGTAAATTTTCGAGAATCGCCCATCACTTAGCCCTATCACTACTATGAAATTGTCGGCCAGAATAATAGCTAAGTTTTCCAATAACTGTTTTTAGCTTTTCTCGTTATAATCGATTGTAAAACATCTCGATTGTAGATTCTATGAATTAATCGATGGCTGTATCGATTGTGATTTTTTACGATGACGATTTTTCTCGATTGTCGAATTCTCGAGAATCGCCCATCACTAAATCCAATACTTTCTTCTTGTCAAGATAGAAGAAAGTAAAAATGATGTTTTAGTTCCAAATACTGGCATTTTTTCCCTTGAACCTTTTTAATACTTTCCAATATAGTTGAAAAGTGTTTATGAATACGATTTGCCTGTCCGTGCTCTAACTCGCGTCCGATTATAGAGTCCGATTGCCATGAAATGGATATATGTTATTGGGGGTTTACTATGGCATGTTCGGTATTGAAAATGAAGTGTGTGGCAATTTCTGTTCATTGACAGGGCCACTTAAAAGAATTCCGTTACATGACGTTCTATAGGGAAAAATCGTCTGCCATGTATTTTAATGATATTACAATTTAATTACCATATTGAAATTGATATGCATCACTGAGGTGTACTACAAGGTTCTTTCTATAGAATAGGGTGTGCATAGAACGATAGGACTCATCGTTCATTTACAGGGACATCACACAAAATAATTTGGCTATAGAAAACAAGTGGGTAAGTGTGATCATCGATCACACAAAAGGTTTCGTTTAATATTCCTTTCAAAACACTTTCTTTCAAAACGTCCAGCACATTTATCGCTATGGAACACCTTCTAAATTTTGGCAAACCCTTCCTAAACTATCTTAAAGTTTCAAACAGATTCGCCTTGTTATATTTCCTCATTTTGTCCGTGCGCCCCCCCCCCCCGAAATGCTACGATATATCACATGACGGGTATCTGCCAAATTTAGAAAAGTGCCCCCCTGGGGGGGCAAAGTGGGTAATGGTCACCATGGTTTTTGACGCGGCCTGATTTTTAACATTTTTGTCATGTTTTATAAGCTATATTAAAGTTTCAAATAAATCGTCCAGTTATATTTCCTAATTTTGTTTGCTTCCCTCCCTCAATCCCCCCCCCCTCGAAATGCGACGCGCCATTCTTCTTTATAATTTTTTATCATGTGTTATAAAGTATCTTAAAGTTTAAGACAGATCGCATTGTTAGATTTCCAACTTTAAATGAAATCGCGGTCTGTTAATTCCACATTCCACCACCAGGGAGCGCACTCTATTCTTAACAAAAGCGTATCTGAACGAAACTTCTTTACACAACCTATCAGTAGACATGTTACTCGAGGGGTTGGCGGCCTTCAGCAAGAATTTAAGATATTTGTTGAAATTATTATCCAAAAATAGTGGTAACTTAATTTTTGACATTTTTATATTTAATAAGTAGCATGTATCTGAGGACTCCGTCAAAAAACCGCACCTGTAACGGTATGAAACGCAAAGGTAAAAAAAAGAAATATTTCGCCCCTCCCGCCCCCCCCCCCTGCCCGAAATTTCAGGCGCCATTTTTTATAAACTTTTTCTTATGTGTTATAAACTATCTTAAAGTTTCAAACATATCGCCTTGTTAGATTTCCTACTTTAAATGAAATCGCGGTCTGTTAGTTCCACTTTCCACCACGAGGGAGCGCACTCTATTCTTAACAAAACTGTATTTGAACCGTTAAACAATCTATCCAGAGTTATGCTAGTCGACGGGGTGGTGGTCTTAACCAAGAATTTAAGATATTTGCTTAAATTACTATTCGAAAATAGTGGTATGAACACTTATAAAATTTTTGATATTGAATAAGTAATAGTTATCTCATCACGCCATCAAAAAATCGCACGCAAAACAGTACAAAACGCTCTGTTATACTGCCTAATTTTGTTTGCGCCCCTTCCCTTCCGTCCCCCCCCCCAACCGGAATGTGATGTGCCATTCTTTTTAATATTTTAGTATTTGTTATAAATTATCTTAAAGTTTCAAACAGATCGCTTTGTTGGAATTTCTACTTTAAATGAAATCGCGGTCTGTTAGTTCCACATTCCACCACCAGGGAGCGCACTCTATTCTTAACAAAAGTGTATCTGAACGAAACTCCTTTACACAACCTATCGGTAGATGCATGGGTCGGGGGAGGGGGAATGGCGGTCTTAACCTAGAATTTAACATATTTGCTGAAATTACTATTCGAAAATAGTGGTATCAATACTCTGAAATTTTTATCTGGCATAAGTAACATTTATACTGTATTTATAAAAATCGGACACAGTTCAGTAGAATACTGCAATGAAACATCACGTGACTGCCTTTTAAAATAAGTATATAATAGAAATAAACCAATTTGTGAAATTAGCGCCCTACCCCCCCCCCCCCCCCCCTGTACACGAAAGTTCATGAGCCATTCTTTATTTAACTTTTCTTATGTTTTATAAGCTATTTT
Source organism: Maratus speciosus (assembly GCA_963932465.1). NCBI lineage: Eukaryota > Metazoa > Arthropoda > Arachnida > Araneae > Salticidae > Maratus > Maratus speciosus. Next base: position 640,855,321 of record OZ010786.1, on the reverse strand, counting down.
GAAGTTTCAAAGAGCATCTTGTCAGATTTCCTACTTTAAATGAAATCGCCGTTAAAAAAGCTCGTGCCTTCATTTTAATCTACGCATTTGATAGAAATAAAAACAATTAATTAAATAATTAATATATCAGCTTATAATTAAGATAGGAGTTTGAACTGGGTATGTATGAAATCAGCGAAAATTTTCACGTCGGGATGCAAAAAAATTTAATCTAAAAATTTAACATTTAAAAAGTTTAAATTTCGTATTAAAATATCCTACTATGAAAAACCACAGCGCCGACCTGTCTGCAGATGACAACATCTGCCTTCCCGCCGAAATACAATCTATTTTCCTTGCCTTTCCAATTAAAGAAAATTTAATTTTTATCGATCGATTTTTAGAGGATTTTTTTTTTTTACTTGTACACATTGCAGAGAAACGATCTGTATACTAAATGAAAGTAGATTTTTTTTTCTGCGTCTATCTATGCAAGTTAAAAATTTCTCACCCGAAAACTTTCTGTCATACAAGTCGATTTAAAAATGTCCCTTTTTAGGTGCGTTCGTAATTATATAAATACGTAGCACCTATAGCCGTCGTTCAGTCCGTCTGTCTGTCCGTCCGCATATAACAGCGCAAAAACTACTCAACCGAATCGTTTGAAATTTAAAATATATAATTGATGCATAATTTTGTCGAGTCATTTCAAATTTTAGAAAAATCGGATGTATAGTTTAATGACAGTCAAAAGTTTTCCGTTACAGGGCGGCCAATGGGGAAAAAAAATATTGCAAGTGCATTTTAATGATGTTACAGCCTTCCGAATGGTCTGAAATTTTAAATATACAATTATTGCAAAATTTTGTCGAGTCATTTCAAATTTTATGAAAATCGGATGTATAGTTTAATGACAGGGACAGTTAAAAGTTTTCCTTTACATGACGGCCAATGGGAAAAAATTATTTCAAGTGCATTTTAATGATGTGACAGCCTTTCGAAGAGAATGAAATGGATATGGATAGGCACTTATGAAGTGCACTAAAATATACATACAGTACAATAAGTGGTGCAAAAAAATTATAAAACTAGTTATAGTACGAATCACCTCATTTGCCACGTTTGGCGTGCAATTTCCAACTTGTTTTCTTAAAGCGCGCCCTAGCAAACCTGCAATTTCGCATCTGAAAGCGCAGATGTGTGGCAACCCGGAGGAGAAATCAAAATTATTCCAGAGTCTGTTCGTATCTGCGTTTATTTTATGTCGTTTCTTCGTTAATGAGAAGTAAAATTAGGAGTTTTTAATTATTAACGTCCGTTAATTACGACTTTTTCAAAATTTTACGATTTGTCGTTTGATCCCAGGTGTCCAGCTATAAGTATGCAAATTTTCAAGTTTCCAACTTATATAGTTTTTGAGAACGGGCTCTGTGACTGACAGACAGGCAGAGGAGTGAGATGAATAGGGTTTCGTCAGATGAACGAAACCCTAAAAATGAGCAATAATTGAACTATTGAAGCATACGAACAGTAATTGCTGGCTGTGCGTTTTGAAATGTAACTATTTTTAAATATTACTTGGTGTGTATAAATTCTATAGATCCTATACGGAGTCGCACAAAAGTTCTGAACAGCATACATTCATTGGCGGAAATTGCTGAGTGGAAATTTTCTACTGTCCTAGGCGTTTAACTGAACTAACTTTTAGCATACTACTGTCAGAAAAACTCGTCAATGTACACTAAATTATACGCCTCATCTTTTACAAATAATTTCCGTACTCCTAGAAAACATGTTTTATCCGTGAATTCTCCCAGAACGTCTAAAGAGGGAGAAATTCCGTTCATTCCAAGCGCGCATGCGTATTGGGTCTATTAATAATAAATCTGAATTTATTTTAAAAAATGAAAAACCAAAAAATCTATAAATTAAGATTTCTAATTTAATTAAAAAAGACAAAAAAGTTTTCTAATTTCGAAATAAATAACAATTACTTTTTTCATTCATTCAAAAGTACTCATAATTTATTTTTTCATATTGAATAGAATTAAATAAAGTTGAATTTATAGAGTTGTTTATAAATAAATATTCGCATTTAAAATATGCTTTAAATGAACATTTAAAAGATAAATGGAAAAAAATCGATATTACTCAAAACAAATCTTATCAAATAAAAATATAATATTCGTATTTAACCCCAGCCACAATCTCATTAAAGACGAAATCTTCCCGAAATGAACTTCACAATTAAAAGCTTTAAAAAAATTAATCACGCCATACCCACCTGAAGCAAACATAAGCGTTTCGTTGCCGTACAACTATAGTCCGTTCGTCTCGTAACGCTGAGATCGCTGTTTCGAATCCAACGTCTACCGCTTTTGCTTTTTCCCAACTTTCTTCAATTGACAGATATTTTACCACATGTAACGGAGGAAAAAAACGGATATTCGTAAATTCATGGAAATATGTCGGCAGCACTGCTGCCAGTAGAATTTCCGTGAATTGGAGACACTTTTTTTGAGAGATGTAGTATGCATACATATCTATCGATCCTATACAGGGTTGCACAAAAAATCATATACTTTAACGACTATTCATGGTATTAGTAGAAATCGGGTTTTCAAATACGTTAAGCATTTTCCAAATTGTTCATTTAGACATCATGTTTCACATTAGTAAACCGTGAATTTTTGTTAAAATATTCCGAACGTGTTGGAAAGTGCTTCATAATCTATGCTGCACGCATTATTTTTTTCTTGTTATTGTGTTCCTAAGAACACTCCCGGCATTAATGGGTTACAGAGAAGCTTCAGCTATCTTCGCCTATCAATAAATTCCGTTTTAATCTATCAGGAAATTTAAACATTGAATCACTCATTACTAATACAACTATTAAACTTACGTCTTCATCGCCAGAAAGTTTACATGTGATGCTGACGTTCCGCATTTTTAAAAACAGAACTCCTTAAAGTACTCGTAATTTTAAGTAGAATATAAATTTTGAAAATTCTGCTCAAGTAAATAATTCAAAGTTTATTGCAAATATTATATCAACGTTAAATTTAAAATACAGGAAAATAATTTTTGAAAACATATACGCTCTCTATTTAAAAGAATATCTGCAAATAAAACGCTTTTACGAATAAAAATAACTTCTTGAATTTGTCAGATAATAACCTGTTTTAATGAGAGAACAAGCTTATGATAAATTTATGCATAATATGTGCAGCATATGCATAATACAGGGTGTTTCAGCAAAGCAGCGGTTACAAAGTTTCAGGAGAGGTAGAGTACTTCTAGACGATAGGAAATCACATAACAATGCAGGATCGGAAATGCTTTCCTGGCGCGGTTGTGAGGACACAAAACACAAGAAAGGAAGGACACGAACAGTGTGAGAAAACGGGTTTATTATTCTTAGTACAGCAAAAGGCTAAGAAATGAGAACAAAAAGAGAGACAACGATCGTCACCTAAGATGGTGTTCTAAATTACTTGGGTCGTGATGCAGGCCTCACATCTCCGACGCATGGAAGAACTACGTTCTCGAAAATACCGGACGTGTCCCGGACTTCCCCAGCAGCTGCCATGATGCGTGCAACAAGCTCCTCAGCACTGTCCAGCATGTCCCGGTATTTTTGAGGTACTAAGAATAATTAACATGTTTTATCCTCCTGTTCGTGCACTGCAAAAAATAAATTGTTGATTTTACAGTATTATACTGGCAGCTGGGGCGCCAGTATTATACTGTAAAATTAACAGTAATAAACCGTAAATAAAGAGTAGTATACCGTTTCATAAAGGAAAATGCAGAAATATACCATTATATTACTACTTAGCAGTATATTACGGTTTATTACTGCTAATTTTACAGTATAATACTGGCGCCTCAGCTGCCAGTATTATACTGTAAAATCAACAATTATTTTTTGCAGTGTGTCTTTCCTTTCTTGTGTTTTCTGTCGTTACTACCGCGCCAAGAAAGTGTTTCCGACCATGCATTGCTATCTGATTTCCTATCGTCTAGGTGTAAGTCTATCCCTACTGAAAATTTGTAACCACTGTGCTGAAACACCGTGTATATGCAATAATTAAAGAATAACGCCTATTTTTCATTCTTGTTAGACCTATGACATTCGTGTAATATGATGATTTATTTAAAAACTAGAAGTAAAGCATGTATATTAACTTTATATTTCCCCTTTGTTATCCGCTTTAAACGTCATTTAACTAGAAAATTAGTGTTAATACAACTGCAAAAAATAAATTGTTGATTTTACAGTATTATACTGGCAGCTGGGGCGCCAGTATTATACTGTAAAATTAACAGTAATAAACCGTAAATAAACAGTAGTATACCGTTTTATAAATGAAAATGCAAAAATATACCATTATATTACTACTTAGCAGTATATTACTATTTATTTTACGGTTTATTACTGTTAATTTTACAGTATAATACTGGCGCCTCAGATGCCAGTATTATACTGTAAAATCAACAATTATTTTTTTAAGTGTAGCAAATGGATACAGTCAAAGAAACAGCTTTCCGTGCCTCTATCAGAAGAATTGAAAAAAGCTATCGCTTTTAAAAGTCGTATTTTAAACTCGAAACTAGAGCTTTGGCGACTTTTTCTGTGTGAAAATTATTAATTTTTCTTTGTATATCTCTTTCAAGACTTCCGCTTCTGGAATCCAATACCAAATGCACGCAAACTACATTCTTCTAACATGCGAGAGGTCAGTCAACCTGTGTTCATAGCTTGAAAATTCTGATTCATCAGAATTTTAGGAAGATATTTTTTTTAAATCTCTCTACAAATCAAAATTATTGAATGCTTAAAAGATCCAGAATTATCTTCTAATTAAAAATGTAAATTATAAAAACGCATATCTATACTAATAAAAGGAAGTTTTGCTCTGTGTGGCTGTCTGTCTGCGATGGCTAGCGAAATCTGTTGCACATAGAAGTCTAAAAATTTGGATGAGGGTAGTCCAAGACAGGTCCTGACGCAGCGGAGGATCAGATTTTTAATTTTTTAAGGCCCGGGACCCCTGGATCCCTTTAAGATTTTATACACGAGATTGTTAATAACTTGCCCCCTTTTATCTGATTTTTTTCGTTTTGGGAGCCCATTCTCCATTTAGTTATTCCCCCATTTCTACATTCCAGTTAAGATCCTGCCCCCCTGGAGACCAGTATTTTCTTTAACATAGTTATAGAGTCCTACGGCTGCTTTATAATCTACTAATAATTATCCTTACACACCCAGCTACCACCTTTTCCGATTATTAATCTTCTTTCTCGGCATCAACTTACGTTTATTCACGGCAGCCGTAAATTAAAAATTGCGATATTGTTAAAGGTAAGTTGTTAACTTTAGAAGGAGGAGGCGGGATTTCAGCCATAAATTAAATATCGTGTTAACGTTAAAGGTAATTCCTTTACTTTTACAGGGGGCACCTTCCACCGCTTGAGGGCGCATTCTTACCTCGGGTTATATTGGCCCAATTTCGAAGAGATTTTGTTCATTCAACTTAGATTACGATTCAGGTACTTTCTGCATTATGAAAATTTATCTTAGACTTCAGTTACCAACAATTTCGAACATTAACGGTGAATTCTTTTCTCGGGTTCTATAGGCCCGATTATTACGATGTTAGGATCATTTATTGGTTTTCGATTGTCTTCGGCTCGTGTGGAGCACTCCCGGTACCGCTGCTTAGATGCATAGGTTACAGGTTCGTCCGGAAAGAAGTTTGTTGGGAACACATTAGACACTGCCGAAGTCAGCGGGGGCTTCCGAAACTAGGTCCATTTAAAAGATTTTCCAAAGACATAGAAAATCATACAAACTTGATGTCGCAGTGAAAACTATACGACATCGTTTGTTAATTAATTCCAAAATAATACACAAAACAGCACAACCCAGTGCGAATCAAGAACAAATAATTAATTGTATTTTGCTAAATATTGCTTTACGAAATAATAAAGAAAATTAATTTGGGAAAATTCTTAATAGCATGTATATATTAAAATTCATAATTTATAATGAGTATATAAACAAATATATATATATGTTTATCGGTATCATTTTGTTTGTAAAAATATAAGGATTACAAATATCGAATGTGTTTTAAAATATGGCCAATAATTAAAAATTTTAGAATTTTTATATGTATGTAAACAGTGTGATAAAAACTCACATATACTTCAGACAAAAATAAGGCAATAAAATGCACATGGACGCCAGATCAAGACAAGTGATGAATAGCATCAGTCACAATTATTTACGACGCCCTTAACAAAAAATTTATGACTGACAGGGCGAAAAATTATTGGTCCTCAACGTGTGCGGTAATGTATCCGACGCTACATGCGACGCCATAACCCCTGAAGTCACCACGAAAAATTAGCTATGCGATGGGCAAGCGAGAAGACGCAAAAAAAAAGGGGGATGAGAAAACGAATCATATTAAAGTGATACAGTGTACCAATAAGAATGAAGCTTCAAGCAATGAATGAAAAAAATTCATATTGTATAAACGAAACCCTCCCACATCTGATTTTTGAGGAAGATTTTTTTCAGAAAAAGAGAATTTAATTCCACTTTTGCTCTCTCTTGCTAAGGACGCTCCAGTACTAGTCCTGCGACATCGAAGAAATATGTTGGACCGCAGAAGTCAAAAGGTCAGTGAATCTTGACTATACCTATCTCGGGATGATTCCTCCACTCTAAATCAATGAAGATGAAGTTCATTTTAAGAGAAAAGTGGTAATGATAAGGCCTCATGAATCTAAAATTGCAGAAGGCAGAAGAACCGAAAGAAGAAATTCACCGATTGCTAAATGTTCTGATGGAAAGAGGGAAAATATTGCTGAAAGCTGGATACACCTATGAGAGTCGATCAACATTTATAAGTGAGTGATCATATTTCATAGACCTTAAGAGGCTGTGACTAAAAGCTAGACGGAAGACGCTCTGACATCGGAAGAAGATACGTTCCAGGCATCACTATGACTGAGTAAACTGCTAAGCCCAAGAGACTATCAAATTTTGAGGTGCTACAACGAAGTGACATTATAAAAAAAAACTGTGATTTTGTGGACTAATAAAATGTGCATATGGACTATAATGATTGTCAAGGATGAGTCCCCACTCCATTTGACTGAGGTATATGGTGAGAATTAATTTTGATATTTTAATATTTGGCCATTATTATTATTATTATTATTATTTTGTACTTCATATTGTGTGAATTTATCTATTTCATTGGCTAGTATGTTGTATACATAATTCTATAACATATATAACTAATTATCTTTACTATTTATTAGAAGAATGATAATCATAAGATATGATGATATTGTAGTTTCTTAATATTTTGGCTAAGTAGCCCATCCCTTTTGTTCTGTGAGAGTTTTAGATTAGAAATATTTTGAAACAAAAATTCACAAAATGAAAATTATAAGAGTAGTGGTATGAGATTTAATGAAATTAAAATGATATGAGATTGTTGTATAAAGAAATGAAATGATGATAATTGAAATAAGAAATTTATGCGATTAAAAATAAAAACTGTTATATATGTATATTTTTCTGTCTTTTCTTTGAATCATTTTCTTATTCTTTTCTTTCAGATGATAATTAAATTTATGTGCTTTAAGAATTAAAAATTTAGCAAATATTATATTGGAGATTAATCAGAGCAACCTACCAGTCCTAATTTTGCATTTCATGACGATAAATAAGTCGTTCTTGAGTTATTGACAGCTTTATTATATTCAAAATCTCTTCTCCCTCTATTTAATTAATTAGTATTATCCCCTAAGATCTTTTCACAACGCGGATCGGGATAATACTTTTCTATTTGTGTACTAACTATTATATTGTCACGTGACCTTGTGTGTCGGTGCAGATCGTCACCACACTTGAGTTTTGTTTTACGTTATTATAATGGGAGCCGGGCAACGCCGGGAAGGTCAACTAGTCTAAAGAAAACAAAAACTGCCTCATTATTAGATTTTACTTACGTTCCAGAGTAGTTAAGATTAATAAATACTTTTTAATTTTCTAGAGGACTGGGTACTTTCTGAACTTTTTCTTTATTCGAGTATTTTATAGTACATTTCTGATATATTATTAAAGGGTTTTATGAAACAAAATGATTTAATTGAGAAAAAATACAATTATCGTGGTAAAATTTGAATAATTTAATACAAAAAATTAAGAAATTTTTAAAAGTGTATTTAAAAATTGATTTACCCCCTTCCAAAAAAAAAAAAAAAAAAAAAAAAAATCTGAAGATCAAAACAAAAAGAATAAAAAGTGAGTTGTGTATTCAAGCTTCGTCGCGCTGAAATTTTCACCGAGGACCCCAAAAGATGTTAACAAATGAAAGTAGATGTTGTTCTTGTGTCTTTTGATATTTTAATGAATTTTTTTTCATATGGCGAAATTCCAGGCAGGTTTGGCCATTCAAACCATCTCCAAACCATCAGAGACTTACCGCCTTCTCGCCTACTGAAGAAAGTACAGTAGAGTAGTCAGAAATAGAAATAAAAATTTCTATTTTTTTTCTTCGCCCAAAAGAATGCATGAGAGATAATGTTTACTGGATAGCAGCTGATTCTTTGGAAGAAATTCAATCTACAAAACTGAATAAATCGTGGTTGTTTGTTTTTGGTAACATCCATTGAGAATTTTAATGATGACGATGGTGGAAACATTGTTTTAAAAGATTTGGTGAAGGAAATACCTGGCTGTGAAAATTGTAATGCAGATAATGTTAAAAAATGGCTAAACAGTGATGAAAGGCTGGAAGTAATTGAATGTACTATTGTAGAAATGAAAGGAGATGAGGAGGAATGTAATGATACAGAAGGAAATGACTCTCTGCCATTTGAAAAATGCTCTCTCATAGTGAAGGTTCTGCAACTTTAGAACTGGCTTTAAAATATCTAGAACAGCAAAATAAAGCCATCCCAGCTAACGTTATGCATTTTAAGCGTTGGCTAGATAGTGCATCTAAAAAGAGAAGTAATGTGTTAACGCTGCAAAAAATTGATTTTTTTTTTTTTTTTTTTTTTTTTTTTTTACTGTAATGTATTACATTACAAAAGGAATAAAGGTATGTACATTCTTTGTCATCCTAATTGAGTAAAATTATAATTAGTAAGAATTTTCTACTTTTTCGGAAAATCCGAGTTTTCAGTAATCCGAGGTCGTGTCAGCCCCGATTACCTCGGATTTTCGAGACTCTACTGTACGTGGTTCTTTCCTTTTGTTATGCCAATGACGATTCCAGCCATCACAATCATACAGATTCCCACTTCGCTGAATAATACGATCAGTCACTTATCCCGTACGATATTTACTTTCGAGACCAATCCATTCTGCTCCTTGTTTATAGTGCGAGTTTACAAGGCATTTTTTCAAAGAATGTTCTTGAAGTCTCTTATACCTTTGTGTATTGTCCTTTGAGGCATTGGCACCGGAGTTACTTTTAATTTGCATTATGGACATATTTTGTTCTGACGCCAATCTGTCAATTTTTAGATCGGTCTGAACACTCGTTACGACTGATCGCTTGCATCTTGGTTACCGATCGAAATTGTTCTTTCAAGCAAGCACTCGCTTTGGACGATTTGATATTCTAGGAATTTCAATAACGGGCTTGTTTTTCAATTTAAAGTTAAATGTCTTTAAATTTTCATCGTTTGTGATTTCCGTATAGCTTTCGGCATCTGAAATAACCAATAAAAAATGAATATATAAAAACGCAGATATCTACATTTTAGTTTGTAATGTCTGTTTTTATCATTTTCCCGTTTACATAGCAATTATCAGACATTATTTTTATATTTTAAAAACAACTTTACTATCTGTAATACATACAGGTCTGTTTTTATAAAAATACATTATAGCTGGTTATATATAAAACTTTATACAGTAATATTGAGAAAAAGAAATAACACGAGATGCAATTGGAATAGGAAAAGATAAAGGGAAAAGGTGGGAATCTACAGATCTTGAAACATGATAAATAGTGATGCGAAGGCACTTAGTATGTCAACTGAGGATGCTCCGATAGGAGTGAAAATGTTATTGTAATATATTGTATATTATATGTAAACTCATGAATATGTTTATTTAAATGTTACAAAACCGGTTTCGAAACTGAAAGTACCTTTTAAAAAAAATCTGCAACCAAAATCGAAAAGTAAGAAAGTGCCATATTAAAGATTGAGCTCAGCTATACTATGCAAAAAAAAAAAAAAAAAAAAAAAAAAAAAAAAAAAATGTTTAAAAATATTCAAATTTAAACGAGAAATTCGAAAACAACCTCCCCATTTGCTTAACATTACGGAGCGGGTGTTTTCAAGTGAGTGAAGAATACTCTCAAGCCTTGCCTTCTTCCCTCTTTTTCCGACCGAACGCTGTCGAATTCCTTCTTCTACTGACAATTAAATTCTTGTGAATCGTTAAGGGGACCGGGAAAGCAAAATTCAACCAAAAAATTGATTTTTACTTTTTTACATCATTAAATAGTTTAAACTTTTATCTTTCCAACGATTTGTCACACATGTTTATATATAAAAAAAATAAGTGTTGAAATTATTCATTATTTTCTAAGAGTACTTTACAGCTTAACCCATTAATGCCGGTTGGTACTAAAATCTGCCATTTAAGCAATACGAAAATTTTAAATATGAAAACCAGTATTTTATTAAGGAAATTTTCATATTACTTAATCTCAAACATTGAGAGATTAAATAAGTTAAAATTACAATATGGGAAAACTGGTGTCAACTGGTACCTATGTATTAAAAATGTGTAAAAGAAACTCGGCATTAATGGGTTAATGGCCATTTAAATCTTTAATTGACTTTTTTCTAAAAACTTGTATTTTTCATGTTTATGTTCCTTTTTTTCAATATCTATTTCAATATCTATTATATATTAAGAACTCAGATTTTTTTTTAATACTTATATTATCTTATATTGTATACTTTAACACAGGGATTTAATGATTTGTTCAGAATTATTTATTTTAGGCAGTGAAAACTTACCAAAAATGCTAATTTAAAAATGACTTTCAATAAATAATTAATAATTAATTTCGAGTTTCACTTTAAAAGAAAATGGTCTGTTAAAATACGTAAATCATGTTATTCTAACTACTGTAAAAAATCTAGACATCTATCTTTTACTATTTCTAGGAAAAAGGTACATAAAGTTGGCGAATTTAGCATGGCGGAGGTAGGGCTTTCCCGGTCCCCTTAACTCGTACTGATTCATGAATTTATCACAGCCCATGGACTGTTGCATTTCATGGAGTTGATACTTTTCGTATGAGTTACTATTTCCACATGTATATTGGTAAAAAAGCTTATTTTATGCGAACTGGATATGACGTCAAAGTTTTTTTTGCGCATTTTTTTCTCAAAATCTAATGATCGTAGAGGTATGGTTTTTTTAATGAAATTCGAGGGAGGATCCTCCATGTGCAACATTTCGGTATTGGCTGAAGACACTGTATTTTTGACTGAGTGATTCGCGATGGTACATTACTATACAAAAATTGTTTGTCTTGTTCTGCGTTACAACTCTAAAAGTAATGAATCTTTTTCCGGTTGCACTCTGTATACGTAGTTGAAGAATAACCCGCCATAATTACACAGATATGATTTTAATTGATTTTTTTTAAAAAAAAAAGAAAAGAAAATCGATTAAAAATACACTTTTTAAGCATATCTCATAAAAGGAAATGTTTTCGTTACTCAAGCATTTGAAAGAAGAGGGAAAAGGGGGGAGGGGTTGCTGCTTCCTTGAAAATATTAATTGAAACTTTAATAAACATCTTTTATCCGGCGAATCTTTCTTATTCATGTTGTTTTATTAAGTAAACTTTTTTATACATGCATTAAACACAAAAGTTTCTAATATATTCTTTGAAAAACTAGAATTATGATACGAAAAATAGTTTTTCTTATATTTTTTTAAAGAAAAATGTATACTTGTTCAAAGATGATGTTAGCATAACTAAAGAGTTTAAACGATAAACAAACTTGTTAAAAAGTTTTTCCGAAAGTTTCTAGAATTTTAAATGGGGATTATAGACTTGTCAAATTCTCTGTTTATCTTTAAGCGAAAAATGGTAACAAAGTTAGGAGGCAAAATTTTTGTTACAAAATTTTACTTTTAAAATAACATAAATTACGTTTATGATAAATAAATAAATATATATACAGAGTGGTCATAATTAAACGATCCTACTTTAAAGTTGTCTACAGACGAAGCTATTGGTCAGAAAATTGTGAAATTTTGTGACGGACATAAGGAAGGAATGGGAATTTGTTTAGGCGAAAAAAAAAAATTTAATTCAAAATTTCGCCACCAGGGGGCTTTTTTAATGATTTACACATTTTAAAAAGTTTTTGAGCTTTATTTTTCTCAGATGAAATAAGACAAATATACAGACCACACACTGGAAAAAAATAAAGCGTAAAAACTTTTAAAAATTATTGGTGTTCGAATTGAACGGACCATACAAACTCTGAAAAAAAAAAAAAAAAAAATTCGCCTACAACAGCCGCCATTTTTTTCACAGACCTCAGGCCTAGTATTCAGTGAGCGGTCGCTAAATGTGTGATTTATTTTTTAAAAATGCCCTCTGGTGGCGAAATTTTGAACTATTTTTTCCGCTAAAACAAATTCCCATTCCTTTATTATGTCCAACACAAAATTTTACAGCTTTCTGACCAACAGTTTCGTATTTAGACAACTTTAAAGTAGGGTCGTTTAATTATGGACACCCTGTATATAAATTAGCGGAGAAATTAAACATTCTGATATCATTAATGGGACAGTTTACCTTTTCAACAATTTTGTTTATGTTAAAAAATATAGTTCAAATGGTGAAAAAAAATTAACTGCATATTTAATTAAAATTTTTAAAAAGTTTATAAAAATTTGAATTTTTTAAAATCTTTACTACTTTTTTTAAAAATTGATATTTTTGTCTAATGTTTTTTTTTAAAGATATTCAAATGTGTATTACACAAGACTGAGCATGGATTTTTAGATACATCTAATATTACATTTAATATAATTTTTTTACTGGTATATATGTTACGGCCAAAACCTGAAATTGGCCGGCCAATTCGCGAACTGGTCAACAATGCTTTAAACTGACTGACCAATTCGGGAATTGGCCGGTTAATTCACGAACTGGCCATACGCGATTGGTCAGTTCGCGAAATGGGTATATAGAAACCAATTTTTACTTTTTATCCCTTTCTAAGATAGTTGAAAGTGTTTATGAATTCAGTTTGTCTGCCCGACTGCCTGTCCGTCTTCTAACTCTAGTAAAGACTCGGATTGACTTGTAATTGTTATATTATTTAGGTTTATAAATTAATTTCGGTATTGAAAGTGAAGTGTGTACTATTTTTCGTTAATTTACAGCGACACACAAAAGTATTTCGTTAGAATATCATCAATGAGAAAAGTATTTCCGGTGTATTTTAATGTTGTTACATTATCTCACTTATAATAAAATTGGTATGCATCATTAAGATGGACAACAAATTGTTATCTAAAGTGTATGAAATAAGTAGCAATTATAGTTTGTTTACAGAGACACTCAAAAGTATTTCGGTACATTGCAGTGAATGGTGAAAGACTATTTTTAGAGCACTTAAGTGATGTCAATCTATTTCAAACATAATAAAATTCATTTGCCTCGCACATGTGAGGAGCAATATGTTTTTTTGTAGAGTATCGATTAAGTAGTCATTATAGTTCGTTTATAGGGACGCCGAAAAAAAATTCCGATAAGGAATTATGATATATGTGAAAAAAATCGTTTATAGGGTATTTTAATGACGTTTTACTAATTCAAACAGAATGAAACTGTTATGTTACTAATACCTTCTACAATATGTTTTCTATAGATTATTGACTAGGTAGAATTTGTCGTTTATTTGCAGAGTCACTCAAATAATTTGTTTATTGAATTGGCTATGAGCCGTTATTGCTTGATGTGCGTTTTCAGCTTCGATACGCTTTTAAATTTTAATTTATTTGTAGTGTATTACCAGGTTTGTAGATCATATGCAGGGCTGCATGAAAGCTAAAATAAAAAGACATTACCGGCTGTGGATACTTAGTATATTGGCCAAGGCTTCCCGGCCAGTTCGCGAATTGGCCGGCCAAAACCCGAAATACGCTGTTCATTTAATGTATTTCGGGTTTTGTCCAGGAATCTCGGCCAGTTCGCGAATTGGCCGGCGAATTCGCGTATTGGCCAAGCTCCGGGCTTTGGCCGTAACATATACCGGATGTCCTAAAAAGGACTGACTGATTATAAAATTCAATAACTTGCAAGTTGCAAACGGTGACAGATATTAAAAAAATTCTTGCAGGAGGGTTATGCAGGAGGTCAAAAGTTTTTTTACAGTGATTTTCGATTTTAGTTGGAATTACAAACAATAGATGGCGTTGCGATCAATAGACGCTGAATTCAGGATCGATTAAGAGAAATGCCAAAAAAAAAAAAAAAAAAAACAACAACAACCAAGCCTGTATTTAGCGCCTATTGCTTACAGCGCCATCTATTGTTTGTAATTCGAACTAAAATCGAAAATCACTGTAAAAAACTTTTGGCCTCATGCATAACCCTCCTGCAAGAATTTTGTAAATATCTGTCACCGTTTGCAAGTTATTGAATTTTAAAATCAGTCAGTCCTTTTTAGGACACCCGGTATATAGTGTAAAATGATGAAATCTAACACATCTTCATATACTTTTACTTTTTAAAAAATAATAAAAAACCTGAAGGCAAACTCCATGCGCAGATTTATCACGTATATAATAAAGAACATATATTAAAAATTTTAAATCTCTATCTGAAATACAAAAAAAGCCCTACCATTTTTAAAACATGAAAGTGAAGAAAACAGGAACATGGAGAAAAGCCATTTAAAGTTTTCATTTGTGTGGGTAATTGCGCTAAGTGTATTAACCAAATTTATAATATCTCGCGAATTAATTACCGTATGGGTAAAAATGAGGTGTCAAAATATTCACAATTAAACAGGCTTTCATTTAATATTTAAAAAAGAAAATCGATTTTTTGAACAATTTTAAGGTAAACTGCCCCCTTAAAATAGTATTTTTTATATCTGTTTCTTTGAACATCAGCTGTTTTTGAAAAGTTACATTTTATAAGAATGTCAATACTATTTACAAGCCTAACTAAAAGATGAGATTATTTTATTTTGTCATAGTTTACTTCGAAATTTTTTTTTCTTTTTAACTTCACAATTTTATCCATTTATTTTAAACAAATGTCACGTGGGAAATTAATGTTAGCATTAAAGAAGGAATTCTTTGATTAATTCTACTTTTTGTGATAGAAAGAATTCTTAGTGTAAGCAGCGAGACTGAATTTTTAAAAGGAACTCAGTATCAAAGGATAAAAGAGAGAGTAAAAATTAGCAGCAGTAGCAAGTGAATTCTGCTTCTTTTCCTGTAACGTTAGCTGTTTCAGCATTCAATCTCAGTAGCTGTGATTTAGAAAGTTAGAACATGACCTCTGCGTTATAGAGTCAAAATCCGTTTCTCTTTTGCGCTTTTTCATTTTTTTTTTCCAGTTGAAAAAATGTTTGTTTATATTATTTAAAATGGATTGAAAAAAAAAGCCATATATCTATATACATGTATATTGTATATATATATCATGGCTGCACATCAGTTGATTTAATGAATAATATTTTCAGACGTCACACTCCCCACTCGTGTGGCTCAGAGGACAAACTAGCAGATCTAACTGTAAAAATAATTGCACTTGTGATAAATATTTTGCTTTCGTCGCTAAACAATATGATTTAACATCCAATAATGCACGATGTTTGCAACAATGTAGTTTTAAGTGTATGAGAGCAGTTACGGGGGCAGATTTTTACATTGAAGTGTAAATTATATAAACATAGCCTATACAATTAATTTAAAAATAACAATTATAGAAAAATGAAGTCGGATATTTACATTCTAGCGTAAACGCTTGCCACACACACAAAGAAATTGCAAGTTACAAAAACAAAATTAAATTTGCGCTTACAGGTTAAATTATGCCAATTGGCTATAAACCCGATGATATTTCCATAAAGTTATGGAAAGACATTTTTCCGTCTTTAAACGAATTAATCGAACTGTTTGAACAGCACAATATAATGGCGTATTGTAAAATAGTTTAATTTCAGAAGAGTTAAAAATATTGGGACTATACTTCACTAAGAAACATGCCGGTTTGTTTTCACCAATCATGTAGCTTTTATAACCTACAACTCAGATCAGCAGGTAATGTCTATTGAGTCATGTAGTATTTTGGTTCAACAGAGTGTTTGCTTTTGGTAACATTTTATTCTTGTCCACATTAGTTTTAAATCCCACATTTGCTAATATCGTCCATTTTGACGCGTTAAAGACGATCCTTTCTTAAATTTTTTACGCATCTGAGTAAAAAACTATATGCGATACGATACGAAGACTATATTTAAAACGTATAGTGGTACCGTGTGCTTCAACAACATATCGCTGACCCGCAAGAAATGTGACACATCTCGACCGAAGTAAATTTCACAGGAGAGGCAAAAGAATATTCGCATCTTTTTACTCTAACATTAAATTATAGCGTTTAGCTCTGCATGCAGCACTAAAATCGTGCATAAAATCACAAAACCCTGAACAATGAAGACGTAGATGACGATTGGAGGACTGAGTCATTTTACCTCCCCACACAATCCACCCCTTCTGTGGCCACGAATGGACATATGACATAATAAAGTGATTTTCCGGATAACTACACTTATGAAACTTTTAATATAACAAGACAAACCTATGACCGGCCTATTACTGGAATAAAATGCAAAAGGAATTTTTGTGAGATGTGTCGCTTTTCTTGCTGGTGAGCGATATTTAAATTTCACGAGGACTGGCAATTTTTTAAACTACGCTTTTCCCTTTTCACCTTACCATACTCAGCTAGGCTTACGGGGTAACCATCCAGGTATTTCCCCTTGTATATACACTCTCCCCACAGGTGTCAATACTTTCTAAAGAACACTTTAAGAGGCTACTTGAGTCAAAAGAAAAGACCCGTTTGCTAATGCTAATCCTATGGAAGAAATTTATAAAGATATTTCGGTCGCATTTCAATATTTTTAAATGATTTCTTTTGCATTGAATAGTTGAGATTGATCTGTACAAAGGCCGTTGTTTACTTTTTCGATTTTGTTTACAAATATTTCTTATGAAGACAATTTCATTTTCGGAACCGGTTTCGAAAGTAAAAGCCTCCTCATAAAAAATATCTGCAATCAAAATCGAAAAAGTAAAAAACGGCCTGCATACAGATCGATCTCAACTATTCAATGCAAAAGAAAACATTTAAAAATATTGAAATGCGACCGAGATATCTTTATAAATTTCTTCCATGGGATTAGCATTAGCAAATGCGTCTTTTCATTTGACTGAAGTAGCCTCTTAACTTCCAATGCACGACTCAATACTCCAGCCTCTACACACGATACGCCAGCCAAGACTCATTCTTTCTCACTCTCAGCTTCTACTTCGAAAGAAAACATGGGGCCTCTTCTGGAATCCAGATAATCCTCAAGGGATCCAGATAATCTACCTGCACTTCACTTCCTCGCTTGGTCATTGACTATAGGTTCCCAAGGACCTCATTTGATCCCTTTATCTATTACCATTGTTGTTCACATTTTCATATATAAAAGGAATACTGGTATTTCGTTTGAACTTTTCATACAATAGAGATATGGATATAATAGCTCATCCAAATTTACATGATAAAAAGAAGAAAAATAATCTTTAACTTAAGTGCGTAGAAAGTGATATACATAATACAATAAATAAAAATAAAATTAATTAACAATAATCTTAATTAGTCACACGCTCATTAACCCTTTATGACCCGATGGTACTTTAAAGTAACATTAAGGTAACTTTTTATAAAATACATTTAATACGTCGATTAGAAGTAATGCAGTTTAGAAGGAGTTATATATACTTTACTTTATCTTATTCCAAAAGCGTTATGGGTTGCACAAAACAAACGGATTTTTAAAAGGATGATTTCTGTTTTATTTGCATCTATCTCTTCAACTTTCTTGATGTTGAAAGATGGAGGGTAAAAAGTTTCAGTTCGGAATTATTCCTATATTTCTATTGTAAGAGCATCATTATATTTGTGCATTTCTTAATTCTATAAAATAAATAAAAGATTCTATAAATAAAAGATTTCAGTGAAGGTATAAATATTACATAAATTCCCTATAAAATACAAATTTAATTAATTTTAATTGGCAAAATCCTTCTAAAATTTATTAAAGGATTGAGTAAATCTTCTAACGTACTTTGAAAAATTTACGAAAAATGCTTTACAAGATAAAATTTTCATGAATTCATAATTTAGGACCCAAAGGGTTAACCTGACATATACGTTAAGAAAATATAGAAAAACGTATTGTATAACGGGCTTCTTTGGAAGACGGTTAAAAAAAAAAAAAAAAAGCGGAAACCTATTTCGTAGGAAATACTTAGTTTCTTTCTCAATATTTATATGATAGTAAAAATATTCAACCGAGGATTTTTATACGGAACTATCACGAAGATAAATTCCACTAGATAAAGCTTTTATTCTTCATAAAAAGAAATACAAGAAAGATATTCTTCTTATCGACTTCTTAATGTAAAAGGTATTGTGATATTTATTTCTTTTTTACCGCTTTATAGCCAAAAAAGTTCTATTTTAGGTTCTTTTCGACGGTTCTATTTTAGTTCGTTTTTCTGCGACCGATGTGTCAATCTGGAATGAAACCCACTCATTCCCATGGAGACTACGATAAAGTGAAAATCGATGCCTACCTGTAACCATAACCTATGACTGTGACACAGCGGCACGGATTGTAAAACGTGCGTAAAATGAAGGACCATTAGCCGATAGACCACTAATGATTACCGCTTTGTTTCAAATCCATCGATTCTCGAATCGGTTTTTCAAACCCGTATTTTGTGTTAAACGGTTGTGTGCGTGGGATGCATTGCATTGAATATTATTTTTGGAAAGAATTAAAAGTGTTAATTTACCAATATTTCGATAGTTAATGCAAATTAGTAAGAGGTTGTCAGGCTCTGAGAAACATCTACTATTAGAACTATGGTTATATATTATTTTTCTTACTTGTATATTGTTTATGTACTAGGAATTTTAAAGTAACACTCTTTTCTTTATCTGAAACTTAATCCGGGCTAGTGAGTTATACAGAGTAAGTAAAGGAATGTAGTTTATCAATAGAGAGGGGTTTGCCCTGCTATTCAAATGCATACCTGAGATAAGGCGGATAAAAAGAATTCACCAGATAGCGAAATAGCGGATCTTGGGGTCAGAAGGGAAACCCTGTTTATGTTTTGGGGAGAAGAATGATATAGCTGGGTGAAGGCAGTTAAGGGATAGAGCGAAAAGTGTGTGGTCGTTTTTTTCGCAGAGCACAGTGGATGCCTGGAACTGAATGTGGAAGTTCGTTGCCAGAGTAGCTCGTGGATAGAGCTTGATTAGGCAGTGAAGCATATAAATAGTAAAGGATTTCTTCAAAGTTGTGCGGACTTCGAGGAAACCCGACAGAGGTTGTACATATAAATTTTTTGATATTGGACAAGTATCCCCCCTTTCGGTATCATATGTTATCATTCCTCGAACCCCTTCCTCCCCGATGCTATTGTTATCAGTCTAAAAATTCTTTTGAGTTTTATATCACTTAAAATAAACAGTTACCTTTTAAGAAGTATTTAATAATAGCTTTTTGCTGCAAAACGCATTCAACAGTAATAATGTCTTCTTGTTCTTGTCCTTGCACGTGGGGGGGGGGGGGGAGGGGACAGGTAGAAATTCATATCAGCAAAAGAGGTGGACAACCTTCTTTCTCTATTTTTACTAGTAAACACAAGAAGTATTATTTCAAACATACTTCGTACCAGGCTTCTCGAACAGCGGATTGTATATGCCATACAATCCGCATACATACGCCATACATACGCCAGAAGAATAAGAATGCCAAACGTTGAGGTATTCCATATTTTGGAATTAAATAATTTTATAATAATTTATAATTTTATAATAACTTTTTATTTTCAGAAAAATAGATAACAGACTATTTTGATGTAAAGAAAAAGTTACAAATAAAGAGAAAATTTTGGTTGGATCAAAAATGATAATAGACCGGGAGCAGACAATCATCTCATCGAGTTCACGGCTGAAATTTTAGAATGAGTTAAAACTCGATTCGCATATTAAAACGCAACCGTTCTGCTAAGTCCTTTCTTGGTGGGAAAACACCTGAAAACCCGATTTGAGCGGTCGACTCGTACGTTTACCATTGCGTTTTTCTGCACCCAAAAGTATGAAAACATGGAGGACTGGGAGCAGGAAAACGTAATGGTAAACGTACGAGTCAACCGCTTAAATCGGGTTTTCAGGTGTTTTCCCACCAAGAAAGGACTTGGCAGACCGATTGCGTTTTAATATGCATATCGAGTTTTAACTCATTCTAAAATTTCAGCCGTGAACTCGATGAGATGATTGTCTGTGCTGCCGGCCCCGGTCTATAACGATAGTAAAAGACAAATTCCTCCTTCCCCTAGAGATGTCTTACGATATCATGTGGCAAAACCCCACCTCCCCCCTAAGGTGATAAAGCGCAGCCCCTAATTAATCTAATCTATCGGGCCCATGCGCTGAAATTTCAAAAGAGGATTGAAAAGACGGGGGTGAAATAAGTGTGAAATATTTCTTAACCCCTTTAGGGACAAGCAATTGCGTTTCTGTAATGTTGAATTCACACCGGAAATTTCGAAAAAAAGTGTTTCAAAATAAGGTAAAGCAATAATTTTTTTTTTTTGAAAAAAAAAAATTATAGCCATTTTTTTTTTCATTCTGACCAGAAAATCAGAGTTCTAACTTTTTACGACTGCTCTTTCATCTTCACCTAACGCTTCATTTATAATGGCTGTTTCATAATGATAGAAACCACTAGTCCACCAGAAGAAAATAACTCGGATAATCGGGACTCTACTGTAGTGCAAAACATATTTCAATTTTAAGACTTAAAGCACACGCTTTTATTTTATGTAGAATGACGTCATTTGCATTAATATAGATACTTAAAATTAAATATAGTTTAAAATAGCTCCATGTTTTATCATAAATCATTCATTTATATATTTTCAAAATATCAAGTATTTTAATTACTTTTTTTCAGTTTTTATGGGAAAATGGCAACAAGAAGATATAATTGCTATTTTTCAACTATTTTTTTCTTTACTTTCTACAGAAATGGAGTACTTGTTGCCAAAATGAAACAAATGTCACTAAAAACTACAAAAAAATTAATATTTCAAAAATAAATGGAGATGCAGTTTTCAAATAAATTGCATTAAAAAGTACTTTTTTCCCAATACGACGGTATAAACATTGAAAATGTGCAATGCTTAGAAATTTTTTAAAATGCTGTAGAGTATTTAATCGCACAATGAAACATCGGCTTTTGTTTTACGGCTGGTTTATACATGGCAACGTTATTTATTGGAGACGACACAAAATAAACTGGAAGAAAGAAATAGCATACCGGGTGCTAATAACAATATGGAAAAGATTTTAATTGTGAATTAAGATACGGAGTATATCAAAAAGTATTAAATCATGAATAAGAGATAAAGCATTTATCTCGGGAAAAGTCTGTCTAATATGCAGTGTGACCATCATACAAGCCTTACAACGAGCTCATCTCATATTGCTTTTCCCGAGTTAAATGCTTTATCTCTGATTCATGATTTAACACTTTTTGATATACCCTGTATCTTAATTCACAATTAAAATCTTTTCCATACTGTTATATTGCTATATTCTTTCTCCCATTGTAATATACCTCTGTGCCAAATTTCGTGGCAACACAGTGAATAGTTCTTTAGTTTTCACAGATTTTATGTTTGTGACCTTAATTTTGGACATGAGCGTATTTCATAATCAGAATTAAACAGTTCCTAAATTTGTTTGTTTCTAAAGTGATAATGCAATTATGATAATCTGTTGGATGCAGGTGATTTAAAAAAATTCTTATTACAATAATTCTTAAGAGTTTCCTGGTTTTTACCTTCTGCATATAATTAATTTTCTTTTAGAGCTATTAAATGTTAATATTTATCTAGTTAATTTTATAACACTTTACAAAGATGTATTTTAATATTTATATCTGTGCCAACACTGTTTTAACATTAGATTTTTGTTTGACGCACGAGTTGGACTTTCTTTTGATCCAAGCTTTAAGTACATCCATGATGAATACGATACGCAAATAATAAAATTTAGAGTTTAGCATAATCCTGAAAAAAAAAGAAAATAAATAAATAAATAAATAAACATAAAATTGAAAAGTAAATCTAGGGAAATTCCATTCTCTTTTGTTAAATAACCAATCTATCCCAAAGAATAAATTTAACTGCTTAGAATTATTTTAGAATTAATTCGCATAATATTTTCTCACATTCATAAAAATCGTCTGCAGTGTATTCCGTTTTACATAGAAAAAAAGGAACACATTTTATACAACATTCTTTTCTTAAATCTTGTATCCGCTTTCAATTTTGTTTTTATTACTATGAGCAGAAAACATTTTTAATTTTGCTGCATATAAAAGAATATTAAGGTTCATTTATCATCCCTATAACCGTGTCTAGATACTGTCAGAAGATATTCTAGTGGTTATAAAATTTATTGAGTCATTAAACAGTAATAAAACATAATGAGTTTGGCTTAGTAGAACATTTTAACTGAAATTTCGATATTTTGTTTGTTGTTAACCGAATAAATTGGATAACTTTATGTTTAACATTGTTAAAAGATATTTAAAAATAAGCTTACGGTTATATATTTAAAAATAAGCTTACGAAGCTTACAGTTTAGCATAATTCCAAAAATTTAGTTAAAAAGTTATGATAAACACTAAATTAAAAACTGAAACTGGGGGAATTCTAATTTTCTTAAGCTATCTAAATAAGCTATCTTTCCAGAAAAAATAAATGCAACTGCTTCGAAGAGTTTTAGAATTACTTTGTTCAATATTTTCTTCCATTCATAAAAATCGTCTGTAATTGATCATGTTTCAAATGAGAAATAAAAAAGGAGGACTGTATTTTATACATATCTTGTCTTAAAACTTTGTACAGACCCAGAATATTTCAATATTCCCTATATAAAAACCCTAATATTCTCAGTTATAAGTTTCTCATATATTTCTAATATATCTCATATATTATAAGTTTCTCAGCATAGGAACTGCAATGTGTTTTACAGAATCGACCGAGAGATAGTTAGAGTCCCCTAATCCGTCGGGGACATTAAAGCAAACGTTACATCATGATCTATCTTGGAGGTTTGACAGTCTTTGACAAGCACTTAAGTCCAGGACCACCATGAGCGACTTTGATCTCCCGACATAGTGAAACTAGAAAAGTACTTTCGATTTAAAAGGCATTTCCTTCAGGTGTGCAGCGCAAGAGTAGGGCGGGTCATATGTGAACTCTAGCTGACCATTCAGGGGAGAAAAGGATGGAGATTGGCCAAAGTCCTGCACACAAAGGGCCAGGAAAAATAATCTATAATACGATGATACAATAAGATGAGACAATAATTAAGGAAGTTAGTTAGTGATTCTTCCAGACTTGAGAGAGCATAGATCGGTTGGACCGATGCTTTGCTTCTGATTTTTGACAAGGGGTCGTCTTGATCCCAGGGGAGGGGCAGAGCTTCGTCGGTGCACGAACCTTGCGGCCCAACGAGTTAAGAGACGGCGAAAGTTTAGCGAGACGCGACTTTGCCGGTGAAAGGGAACTTACCCTTTGGTAGAACGATTTAGCGAATAGATTACCTTTGATCTTAGAGACAATTAACTCTGTGAACTTTTCATCTCCTACAATGTGGACTTGAAACTAAAGCTGCCACCTCGTGACTGTATATTTTCACCAGTACTCAACTGTAATAATTATTGTTGTGTTTGTGATGTCTAGTAGCTTTAATCAAGAAATATACCTGTTTTATTTTATCTTAATAAAATAACTTAATATTTTTTACATATGAGTCATATTAAACTTCACACCTTCGAAGTATATTCACCGCTTTCGCTACCACACTTTGAGGACTTGGCACAACTTATTTCCTCTTTCAGTTTTGTTTTTACTAAAATAGAAGAAAAGTTTTTTAATTTTCTTTCTCTTGAAAGAACTAAAAATTAATTTATCATCCCTGTAACTGCGTCGTGACACTATCACAGGAGATTTTTGTACTTATAAAATTGATTATGTCTTTGAACTGTGATGGAGCTGAATGAGTGTGATTTTGCGGAAAATTGGACTGAAACATTATTTACTTTTTGCTTCAATAGAGTAAAAAGACTAGTTTCTCACAAAATTTCAATCGTATTTTCAGAAATCCACAACTACTACAACTCACAATTTAGCATATACTTACAACATTGGCAAAAATAAATAAATAAACCGTATGTTATAAATGCCATGCTTCTTACGTTAAATTATCAATCTAGCCGGAAAGATAACTGACGTGTTTTAATAATTACTCTCTTTCATAAAAAGTGTCTGCAATTTATTACATTCCCCCTTTTTAAGAACACGTTCCATGTATCATTCTATTTTTAAATATTGTTTCCTTTTTCCATTTTATTTTTACTACAAGAATATTTTTTTTAAATTTAAATTCTACTGCGTTTAAAGAATCTAAAGGTTCATTCATCATCCCTATAACCGTGTCAGAATACTATCGCAAGACATTCTAGTGCTTGTAAAGTTTATTCTGTTGTTGTGAACAGTAATAGAATCGAATGACTTTGATTTAGTGGTAAATTGGGTTAAAACAATATTTTATTTACTCTTAATGGAATAGAAGAACAAATTTCTCACCGAGTTTCAAACGCATCCACAGAAATCCACAAGTGGTAAAATTATTTAGTACCACCCTACAATTTTTGTAAAATAAATAAACAAATAAATAAATATTAATTTAAAAAATAAAACTGAAAAAAATCTCTTATGTTAATCAATATAGACAGAAAGAATAAATTCAAGTGCTTTCTAGTATTTTAGAGCTATTTTCTTTAATATTTTCTCCCATTCATAAGAATCTCCTGCAATTTATCGCGTTTAACTTAGAAAAAAAGAAAGAAGGAACACGTTTTACACATCATTTGTTTTGTCTTAAATATTGTTCCATCTGTTTTTTTTTTATTATTATTATTATGAAACGAGAAGTAAACTTTTTAAATTCTGCTGCATACAAAGGAATTAAGAATACATTTTCTTCCATATAACAGTTTCGGGTTGTTATTGGAAGACATTCTAATGTTTTACAATTTTTGCGTCGTTGAGCAATAATAGTATCGATCACAGTGATTTAGTCGAAAATTGGGCTGAAAGATTTTTTTTGCTGTTCACAGAGCAAAAGAATAAGTTTCTCACCATATTTCAAGCGCATCCACAGAAATCGACAAGTGCTAAAAATCGCAGTCTTCATGGTTCTACATCTTCGTTAAAAATAAATAAATAAATAAATAAACTAAAAAATAAAACTGAAGAAATTCCTTTATTCTTATGTTAAATAAAAAATCTGTGCAAAAATAATAAATTCAAGTGCAACAAATTGAAGTGTTCTAGAATTACTTCGCTTAATATTTTTCTACCAAAAATCGTCTGCAATTTATCACGTTTCACATTTAAAAGAAGAAGGAAAACCTTTTATACATCATTATTTTCTTAAATCTTGTTTCCACTTTCAATTTTGTTTTCTCTACAAAGAGAAGGAATTTTTTTAAATTATGCTGCATCTATCGCAAATAAATGGGTCATTTATCATCCCTGTAACCGTATCGAGATACTGTCACAAGACATTCTACTCTACTCTACAGTGCTTGAAAAATGTATTGTGTCGTTCAACAGTAATGGAGTTGAATGACTCTGATTTAGCGAAAATTTTTTCTATGACTTTTTTAAAATTTTCTGTTAAAAGAATAAGTTGGAACAAACTTCTGTGTGATATTTTTAAAAGTTTGTTAAAATAATTAACTGGAATGTACTTTTCGTTGACGAAGAGAGATTCAATTTTTACTTTTCGATCAAAATGCCGCCATCTTATTTAAGGGAAATTCTCACGATAAAGCTTGATTTTTAATGGATTTTCGAGATTTTTATTTATTTTTTATTTTATTTATGTAAATATTTTTTAATTTTATGGAAGTGTGTGTAAATAATACACGTTGAAAAAGGTGGTCCTTTGCTTTGAATTTGTAGCGATCTCATCTCACTTGATCAGTATAAAGCGAGTTACTAGCTTAGAGTAACTGGCTTGGCCTTTTGCTCGACGCTAACGTTCTCGCCTCCTGATCATGAGATCCGTGGTTCGTATCCCAGCGGCACCAATCCATGTCACGTTCCTTATTGGTGACCCGGACAAACACGCAACGGAACGATGATTCGATCATTCAGAAACAATGATCTCTCCCATAACCAATAGATGGCAGCACTAAAAAAATCATCCCCTGCATCCAAAGCCTGTGTAACGCTCACAGCACAAAGCCTGTCATACTGCACATCACACATGCGTAAGATAGCATCATTCACGAGTGCATATCGCTCGTCAGACGTCAGCAATAAGTCTTTCTCACTGGGGATAGAGTGTGTAGCGATCTTATCTCACTTGATCAGTATAAAGCGAGTTACTAGCTTAGAGTAACTGGCTTGGCCTTTTGCTCGACGCTAACGTTCTCGCCTCCTGATCATGAGATCCGTGGTTCGTATTCCATCGGCGCCAATCACTCCAAAAATTTATTGCACTTTTGTCTAAGTGTATATAAATAGTGTCATATAAAAATGTTGATTTAAAGTAAACTAAATTCCTTTAAAATTCTCTAAGCACGACGTGGCATGCACGATACATCGATATATGTGACTGCGTTTTTAATAATTATTTTACGCCATGGAGGAAAGAGATAGATGGAGATGCAGTAAGGTGGTTGGAGGTGACGCCAAAAATGTAACCCTAAAATCAGCTACAGTCGGCCCAAACACAAGCACGTTCTTTCACGAAAACAAAAGAAAACTTTTAGTAATACAATTTTTAATTCATAATACAATGGAATGCTACTTTAGAATGCTGAAAAATAAGCAGATCCTTTTAACGTAGAGAAAATAATGCACGGGTGTTGTCAAAGAATTCGGTCCCTGTTCCAGGTGCTTATTTTGTTTGGGCCGAGTGAGAGCATTTAAATTTGAGCGATAACGCGCATCACATTGTAAACTGTTTTTACGGCATACTGCATCTCCATCTATCTCTTTCCTCCATGATTTTACGCAAAAACTTCACAAGGATTCTGTTGGTTGCCAAACCTCAAATTGAGTATATAAATTAAAATTTTACAAAACGACTGTTTGAACTTCGAGAATAATTTTTGCTACTATTTTTTCAGTTTTGAAACTTTTTAAAACAGCGAAAGCATTAAAAAATTTATTTTTTTGAAATTTTGTCGTCCATTTAGAAAAATCTAGTTTAATTTTCAAAAAACAAAACGTTGATTGCTTGAACAGTGTAAGCGTGAAAAGGCACACCCATTAAGAAAAACTTGTTTCAAGAAAACCGTGATGAAAGAAAGCTTTCATCGGTTAGCATTAAAAAAAAAAAAAAAAAAAAATATATATATATATATATATATTGAACGTTTTTTGAGAAAATCAGCCTTGTAAACTGCGGAAGAAAAAAAGATGAGGTCAGGCAAATTTTTGATGCAAAAATGGTGCAAGAAAAAAGCATATTCTACTTACACAATAAATGTTTTATAAATATGAGTACTTTCAAATTTAAGCTATATTTTTACCTAATTATGGGAAACCTATATCGTTAAGTCCTGCTTGTAATTCTTAAAATGCTTGTGTTTCCATATTTATCCGCATTGTTTAATATGAGCGTAACGACGCAACTTTTTTTTTTAATGCAGTATTAATTATATTACGAAGATATCGAAAAATTAAAAAGTTGCAACACTGCACTGTTATGGAAAACACAACATAATCAAGTCGTAACTTGTTCATTCGAAACTTCAATCCGGGTATGTTATACATCTGTTGTGCAGCTCTGTATATGTGTCTCATTTTATTTTCATCTAATACCTTAAACATTCAACCAACGGCTTCGCTTCTTTAATATTAGTATTACTAAGTAATTTCAGAAGATTTAATGCTTGAAAAATGAAACGCGAAATAGATAGCGCGTTTTTTTTTTAAGTAAACGCTGTTTTAATATTCATAAAACACAAGGCAATTTTTCTTTAAACAATTTTATTTTTATATGATAGCCTGGAGCTTAAACTACTTTTCGGCATAATTTCCGCCTACATTAAGGCCCCTATCGTACGACAGCTTTTGTATTCCATTCTCATAGAAATCTGCCGCCTGCTGTGCTAACTAAGGATTGACCGAAACAGACTTTCGGAAATCTTTTTCGGCCGAAAACGAAAACGTCGAAATTCATTTTAAAATAATTAATAACATACATATTATACAGAATTATTAATTAATTATACGTGTCCCAAGTGTGTTAATTATACATGTGGCCCAAGTTGGCTCTCTGTACCTTTGACCATAACTTTTTATTTTCATATAAAATAAAATGCAATTAATTCATCTACCACACAGAATGATTTTTTAATGACACGACTTTCATTTCATTAAAAATGTTTTAGGTATACATACCTCCATTTATCTTTTATAATGATTTCTGTAAAGGATCAATTGTTATACTAGAACTTTCTCAAAGAGTATTCGAAACACTTCTGCGGCTTCAAACTAAAAATGTTCTATTACGGTTAAGCCCGCAGCTTTTAATGAGCAAGTGAAAAGAATGTTAACAAAGTTCAGTCCTATAGGCATTGCTTGCTTTATAATTTGCACTCACGTTTTGAATCTGTCATGACTGATCATTATGAACAGTGAAGTTCATAGTAACAAATAGTGTCTCATTTGAGACGATACAGCTCAAATCAATGAGTCATGTTGAAAATTTCCGAAAGAAGAAACGATATTTTTGGAATACAGATAGTTTCGGTCTGGTCGAATAGCCGCCAGCATTTTCGGCGAAATTCTGATTTTGAGTCGAAAATGAAAACGAAATCGAATTTTCGGTCGATATCTATAGTGCTAACTATTGCGTCACCGCCGTTTCGACGTCGTCATTGTCGTTGTATACTGTTAAAAATTTGCAGCAAACTATCCAGTCATTTGACCGCTTTTATAGAAAGCAGTGAGATAACCGTAATTTAACTCTAGTATTATGACCATATTATGGTCCGTATTATGGTCAGAATAGAGTTAAATTACGATTACGTAACCTTGTCCTATAAAATAGGTCGAATAATGACTGAACAGTATGTTGCAAATTTAGCGCTGATCGCCAAGGTGCATTTAAGTGCATGAACAATTGGGAGTCACTTGGTGCTTGATCAGGGCTATGCGGAGGGTGGTGGATGAAGTTGTTCCCAATCATATGACGCGATGAGTTGTTGTTTTAACCCTAACCTACAGCCAAGTGACTACCACTTGTTCCTTCACTTATAGAATCACCTTGACAATCAGAGCTATAGTGACGACGACGGTGGTGATGCAGCGGTGGATGATGAACAGCGGTGGATGATGAACGGCGGTGGATGATGAACAGCGGTGATGGAGCGGTTAGCATAGCACAATAGGCTGCAGATTTCTATGCGGATGGAATACAAAACCTGTTGTACGATGCGATAAGTGCTTTAATGTAGGCGGAAATTATGCTGAAAAGTAGTTTAACCCTAGAATACTAACCTGCTTAAATTTTACTCACACAACTAGGAAATGCGCGCGCCAATATGCGGTGAACATCAACAAAAATTCTGTTTCACTTGTATGAGTATATATATATAAGAATTATTTTTTTTTAAATTGCTTTAAATGTATTTTAAATATGGAATGAGTAAATTTTACGCATGGTTAGTATTTAAGTACTAAATATAAAGGTTAGTATTCTAGGGTTAAGATCCAGGCTTTCATGTAAAAATAAAAGTGCTAAAAAAATGGCTTTCGGTTTTTTGAATATCAAAACTAAAAACAAGTGGGTAAGTATGATTGCGGGTAGCACACAGGATTTCATTTAATATCTCTTTTAAAACACTTTATCTTTAAATTAATAAATCAAAACTATTAATTTATAATTATTAAATCCTTACATAAATGTCAGCACCATTACATTTAATTTTAAAATAATTAGAAAAATATTTTTTAAATCAAATT
The DNA here is from genome assembly GCA_963932465.1 of Maratus speciosus. Lineage (NCBI taxonomy): Eukaryota > Metazoa > Arthropoda > Arachnida > Araneae > Salticidae > Maratus > Maratus speciosus. The sequence goes on along the minus strand of OZ010786.1, from coordinate 640,824,885 downwards.
AAAAATATTGAAGAAAAATTATTTAAATAAAATTAAAAAATTCGAATATTTTTAAATTCAGCAATTTCAAAAATTTAGCGCAGGTATAAATAAAATATGAAATTTTAAAAGGCAAAAAATTCTTTAAAACACATTTAGAATGCTCAAATAATTCAGGAAAATCCATATTAATTCTTTGACTTACCAAACACTCACTGGATGGCACCAAAAAAGGATGTAAACATTTATTAAATTCGAAATAAAAAAGAAAAAAAAACTTTCAATTCCTGAATAATTTTTATAATGATAAGTTCAAAAAAGCTTAGAAGTCTATTATTTCAAAAAATGGCCAGTAGATGGCAGCAGAAAACGAAAATATTGATTCTAGATTTTCTCTGTCTGAAAAAAAAAAAGATTTTAAGATACCGCTGCGCCAAAAAAAGCCTTTAAAATGGCCAAAAAAGGGAATTTCTTTAAATTAAATTCATCTGAAAGAAAAAGTGTAATAATAATAAAAACCAAAATTTTAAAGTTCCACCTGATATAGTCGAACCCACAATCTTCCGCGCGGAAGAGAAACGCTTTTCCACTGTGCTATGAAGACTCGGCGATAGATGCTTACATTAAGATTATGTTTAGAAATCGAGAAGGAACGAATTCATTTAATTAAAATAATATAAGACTTTTTCAAAATTTTATGATTTTGAGTATGACAGGGAGTATTCATCTCTATGTAAAAAATCAAGTCTGTAACTTAAATAGTTTCCGAGTACGAGCGCTGCCACGGATAGACAACGAAGCGAGACTATAAGGGTTTCGTGAAATTAACGAAACCCTAAAAACAAGCCTCGTACGATTACATGCACCTTTTAGGTTCGTACGTAATTATATAAATACGTAGCACCTAGTGCCGAAACTAGCCTTCTTTGCACACGGGGAAAACATGGATTTTGGCGTCCCCCCCCCCCCTTCTGCAAAGTATATTTACAAAGAGAATTTTACTAATTTTCTAATAGCCAATTTATTTTAAAATTTAAAATATGTAATCATAAAATATGTAATACTGAACTAAGTAATCTACAATGCTAGATCCAAGGGGGAGGTCACGGGAGTCATGACCCTCCTCTTAACACCAACAAAAATAGCCTAAAGATCATTTCTAAAATGAAACATGTAGTAGAGTCCCGATTATCCGAGTCCCGCTTAACCGAGTTTCCGCTTTAACCGAGTTATTTACTTCTGATGGACTGATGACTTCCATTATTATGAAACAGCCATTATAAATGAAGTGTTAGGTGAAGATGAAAGAGCAGCCTTAAAATGTTAGAACTCTGATTTTCTAGTCAGAATGGAAAAAAAAATGGCCATACTTTCTTTTCCCCCATTCTGACCAGAAATTCAGAGTTCTAACTTTTTATGGCTGCTCTTTCATCTTCACCTAACGCTTCATTTATAATGGCTGTTTCATAATAATGGGAGCCATCAGTCCATCAGAAGAAAATGATCCATTCCAAAGGTATAATCCTTCATTTGTCGCCCGGGGCACATCCCCCCTCTGCCCCCCTCCCTTAGTTTCAGCCCTGGTAGCAACTACAGTCGTCGTTCGGTCCGTCTGTCTGTCCGCACTTCCGCATATAACAGAGCAAAAACTACCCAACCGAAGGATCTGAAATTTTAAATATATAATTGTTGCAGAATTGTGTCGAGGCATTCCAAATTTTATGAAAATCGGATGTATAGTTTAATGATAGGGACAATCAAAAGTTTTCCGTTACGTGACAGCCAATGACGAAAAATTATTTTAGGTGCATTTTAATGATGTTATAGCTTTTCGAACAGAATGAAATGGATAGGCACTTATGAAGTGCACTAAAATATACATTCAGTACACTATGCGGTGCAAAAAATATTTGTAATATTAGTTATAGTACGAACACACCTCATTGGCTACGTCTGACGTGCAATTTCCAACTTGTTATTTACTTTGAAAACTGTTTGTTATTATATCAGAGCGGTTCTTCCTTTTATATCCCCCCGTTGTCTCATCGTGACTCTATAGATTTCAAATCTTCTATCTATAATAATTAAAATATACTTGCCATTAGTAATTACTCGTACTTTGAACAACCTTAACTCAAACTTCATATTAATTATTGATAATGCAACTGTTCAGTTTATTTGAAAATTAATACTGTTACCCCCCAACCGATCTATATTTTTAAAATTCTACTTCACCGCACTCCAGTGGCGTATCTAGACTTATCATTTCGGAGAAGGCTGAGATATAGTAAAAGTTTCTTCGAGGGAATCACGAGAAACGGGAAAAATTCCGCTTTAAACAGGTTTTTATCATGGCAGGTAAGCCCTTTATTATACAATCAAATCTGCTAAGATACAATCGCATGGTACTGGGAAAATTTTCGTTTTAGGCAGGTTTTCGTCTTAACAAGTATAATTTTATGGTTATACCACATTTAAAAAAATGAATAGTACTGAAAATTATCGACTAAAAATTATATTAATAAACGGTAAATGAAACTGAAGTAAACAGCAGATTTAAAATATTTTAAGAGCGTTTACACTCTACCTCCTCCCCCACCTCCTTCAACACATTCTAGGACTGATTTTGGAGCACGTATGACATTTGCAATACTTAAGCATTGGATGGCATTTTTCATTTTCTCATAAATAGAATACATTTGGAATAACAGCTCCCTGAAGATGACTTTTCTGATACTGCCACGTCACAAAAATCGGCTGCCAAATTTGACAGTATTTTCTGAATTCTTTTTAATCATAAATTGTGGTTGATTGGAAGCTTTTTGTGCACTTAAGAGTCAGAGTCACTGAATTAGATTCATGATGTATTTTAAATGTAAATAAAGCTTATTTCTAGTCAGAAAGTCACACAACTATAGAACAACCTTTTTTGTTAACATTTTGTAATGCTATGGAAATAAAATAACACATCAAAGTGCTATAACAAGCTGAATAACAAGTCTATATAACGTACCAAGCATTTAAATATATTTAAAAAAAATTGTTCAAGGCTTTGGAGTTCACACTGAAAAGATGTCTGCATCTATGTATTACCTTAAATCACAGATTTTCAAGGGATAAATAATAACTGTAAGCATTTTATAAATGTTTTTTAAACTAATTAAAATTAATAATGCGCTTTTAATAACCATAGACCATGTTTTTCACAATAAAAAGCGTGTAAAGAGAACCTGTGTATAACGGTAACTTGGCAAAAATGGTTATTTCGTGGTCTCTACTAAATAACACACTTTTTAAGATAAAAACCTGTCCAAAATGTAATATTGTACGGGTTCCTTTTGAATTTCATCTTAGCAGGATTCATTACATTTTGCTAAACTTTCAAAATGAAACTTTATTAACTTAATTAAATACTTTCTGCAGATTTCGGAGGGGGCTGCAGCCCCATCAGCCCACCCCCTGAATACGCCACTGCCGCCCTCTTTACGATCTAATTACGAGTTTTAAGAAAATCCACCCTCTTCTGTGCAACAAAGTTCTAGCGGCATCTGTTCTGAATCAGTGCTGTTTAAACTCAGCAATATTCCCCAATTTTCAATCTTTGATTTCAACCTCGCGGCGATGATCCGCTACTATTTGCGGCGAGGGGATTTGGGTATGAAGTGTATCCAATTATACGGCCGCAGTCGATTTCTATCTGATTTTGCCGCCAGCTCTGTTCAGTTCAGATCATTCAGAGGTAAAGTGATTCTGTATGTATTAATGAACTCAAGGGACGATTTCACATGACTTTATAACTCAGTGACGCAGTAACGATCGTTTTGGGTCATTTATGAAGATTTGATATATCTGTAACTTTTGAAAAATCGATTATAAACTTCGCATTTTGTAGCAGGATAGATATTTCCAAAGTAAAGTTGAGGTGGTTCTCAAATTACTTGCTTAACAACTGTCTGACACATTTTCTAACGCATTTTTAAATGTAAAGACATAAAATTGGAAAGACTGAGTATAGAAGCGATTTGGAATCGAATAGTGTTTCCCATTTTCTAATGCTTTCGTAATTATATAAATACGTAGCACCTACAAACGTCGTCTGGGCCGTTCGTCTGTCTGTCTGTCTTTCAACATATAACAGCGCAAAAATTACCCAACTAAATGATTTGAAATTTAATACAGTGGAACCCAGTTAAGACGCTCACGGTTAATACGCGATCCCGCTTAAAATGCGGATTTTTTCCGATCCCTTGAACTTGATCCCTTCCGCCCATACGACTAATGCAAAAATATCACGTTTAAGACGTGAACGGTTATTACGCGATCCCGCTTAATAAGCGATAAATTTTCGGTCCTTGGTGGGAAAAAATCACGTTCAAGACGCGAAATCAATGGTGAAGATGCGAATTGCTTCTCTCTTCTCCAGTGATTCCAATTCAGCGGATTTTCGTATTCAGATAAAAAATACTTTATGTATATTAATATTTACTTTATTTAATGACAGATTAATTAAAGCGAACATTACTAATCGAAAATAGTGGTAGATATTTGAATTAAAAAAACCCCTCTAAATTAGCAACACTGCAATTCTTCTTTGATCCCCTTCTTTTGTGTCTCAACATTCTTTGTCTCTCGCTTCGCGTACTTTTTTATTGTAGTAGAGAGAGATGCATAGAGGAATTCAGAATGTTCAGATCCGTCATAAAATTATTATAATTAAAGATGATTATACCTGTTGTTAGTGAGTTTTTAAATGTACGTTATATCACTACTATGTTTTACAATGCATATTATAGACAAAAAAAAAGTAAAAGAAACTCGCAAAGGTTAAACAAATACGGCTGCGGTTGTATAATTCTTTTACGTTTTCTATGTTTTTGTTACTTTTTGCTATGCTAACAATATTTGTTACACAAAAATTAATGATGTTTTTTTACATTAAAAAAAGACAGATTATATTGGTACTCATTATCACAAGTACTAAATATGATTTTAGCAACTAGATTGTGCTTCAAAAAATTAATATTTTTATTCTTTCTGTTAAAAAAATTAGTCTAGCAGCAAAATTATTTTTGTTGTTTTACCTTTAGTTGTCACGTATTAACGGCAATAACGCCATGTTTGAATCCATATTTACTTTCAGTCGTTATTCCATCGGACCTATCAAAAGATATACGGAGTAAAGTTAAATACAATTAAATTTGAATCTAAACATACGTATAAGATACAATTTTCGACCGTAAACATATAATTGAAAGCTCTAAACTTCATTTAGACGATTGTATGTGTCAATAAGCCCAGTTCCTGCAACATTATCCAAATCACGTTTAATACGCGATCTCGCTTAATACGCGACTTTGGTCCACTCCCTTGAAACGCGTCTTAACCGAGTTCGACTGTATATAGAATCGTTGGAGAATTGTATCGGGTCATTTCAAATTTTAGGAAAATCGAATCCAAACTTAAAAAGATATTAATAAAAGTTTTCTTCATTCTATTAATTCCTATCATACGTCATTAACTCAATGATATCCCATGATGGATAGGTCTAGGTTGCCATGGTGATTACTACGTCCTATTGAAGGCGGAGTCCTATTATTTCTGTATTACAAAATTTAATCTATAGAATTGTAATAAATTTTGTATTCATGCCTTTTTGCATGAGTGCAACAGCTATTGCACCACGATATGACTATTTATCAAACTAACTGTAGTGCAAACGCGCCTCATTTGTCACGTTTGACGTACAATTTCCGACTTCTTTAATTAGAGATTAAAAGAATGTACCTACCTATTATATAGTATATTCAGTAAAACATCATAACGTACACTCCCGAATAGCGATCCACCCTATTTAGTGGGTACTTTTTGAATTCCCAAATAGATAACTGTTTGTACGTTTTTACCTCTGAAAAGCGGATACCTCCGCGAACAGATGGTAAATTCGTCATTTCCGTTATTCAGAGGTTTTACTATATAATGCAAATATTGCCGTCACGTTAACGTCCAAAATAGTGAACCAATTCTAGTCGAACTGGAACGATGAATTGATCTTGCCAAGTAACAATAGAGCGCCGATTATCGGAACTCCAATTAACCGAACTTCCAAATATCCGAACAGCCTATTTCGGTCAGAATTTTTTTTTAAACCGAACTCCCAGTTATCCAAACAGCCTATTTCTTCCAAGAAAAAAAAAATAATAATAACTGAACTCCCAATTATCCATTGGCTTGGATTAAAATTTTAAATAAAGAAAAAACTGACAGTGCATCGGAAAAAGGGGAATGTAAAAACAATAAAGGAGATGGGAAGAATCCTAAGCTATGAAGAAAATGAAATGAACGCGTGGTTAAATAGTGAGATACATGACCCTGGATATCAGATTGATGATGAAATTGTGGATGAGATTCATGATGAAAAAGAAATTGAAGAAAATGAAAGCGAATGCTCTGAAAATAACCCAGGTCCATCCCATAACGGTGATGAATGAATGTTTGGAAACAGCTATGAAATGGCTCGAACGGCAGAAGAACGCTGATCCTATTCAACTAATGTATTTAAGAAGAATTCGAGATAAGGCAGCATTGAGAAGAATGTCTTGATTGAAGCAAGCAACTATCGAAAGCTTTTTTGCTTAAATTATAATCTCTGGAGTTCAGAAAATGATAAAAATAGAAAAAAAAATAATGATGAAAATGTAAACAATAATAAAAAAAACTTAAAAAGAAAAGAAAAGAAAAAAAAAAAACTCAAACATACCAGCACTAACTGGTGCTGCCAGTCTTAAGCTTAGATAATGTATGAAGGTTTTAGTATAGTCAGAAACATCCCTTAAATTGTTTGTCCATTCATCCGAACTTTTGCTTATCCGAACTAGGGTTGGTTCCCGATTTTCTTCGGGTAATCGGCGCTCTACTGAATTGGATAAATTCATGAACCAAGTATGTAGCTCTTAGTTCTTTTACAGAACGTACAAAAATTTTCGACGGCATTCATTGAAAGGATTGGATTATATTTTAACCTACAGGCAATTTTTAAACAATGACTTCAACAAATGTTTAGGATTTTTTATATAATTGCTTCATGTACGTTCAATTACACTGGATAAGATGTTTTAACCCTTTATCTACTGCATTATGAGCTAGTGCAATTTTTTTTATGTAAATATTTTTTTTAGTTACTACAATAAAAATTAAAGGACATACATAAAAAAAAAAATACTCACCCGTGAGAAATTTAATTCGTTAGAAGTAATTAATTAAAGTAGTACTTTAAAGTACCACTTTAATTAATTAAAGTACCGTCAATACACTATGGCTAAAATATTCTCGTAACAGAAAACCCATATGATATTTAAAATTAAACTCTTAAAACTGCTAAATAACAAAAAGACACTCACAAGTTAACAATAAAAAATATTAAATTGACATAGTTTCATTTTACACATGAAAAATGAGTAAAATTTCAAATTTGATGGTATTAAAAAAACAATGTTTTTTAGGTTTTGATTTTGTCAGCACTCCTTCAGCATTAGTTATGCCTACTTTACTCTAGTTTAGTTTTTTCTGTGTTATTAGTTTAGCCTTAGCATTAGTTATATGCGACACCTATATTCCAAAGACAACATGTTCTCTCTCATCTCCACATATGCAATATATGAATTTACGTATGCGATTTATAGCACAGCAAAAATGAGCCGGTATCACAGCTTTTTCGATTTCCTATACAAATAAATAAATAAATAAATAATAAAACAAAAAAGAAATTCCAGAAAAAACATTACTACACCACAATTTAATTATAACATTATAAAGCAGATAAAAACGATGGATAACTATACATACGAAAAGTAAACAAAAAGTTTTTCTCCAACTCCCAGTGTACTGGCGGTACTTATAAGTAGACAATAGACAGCATAAGAAATTTCAAAATATCTTCTCACTTCTATCATAGACGGCCCCTTAAACCACCATTTTGCTGTTTTTTAAGCATAACTTGGAAACTACTTGGAAGAAAAATGTGAAATTTTGGATTTCCATAAAGCAAGACTTAATACATCTAAATCCATCAAAAAAAATTGTAGGTTGCAATTCATAATTTTTTCGAATATTAATTTCATAATTCATAATTCATATCATAAAATTATAAAAATTGCAAATTCAGCGTATTTATGTTTGGATATATTAGTATTATTGCTACACAAAAAATTAGCACATTAGGAGCATAATTTCAGGATATATAAATAAAAATATGAAAATGTAATTTAAAATTAGAAACACTAAATTTTGAATGTTTATAATTCAAAAACTTATCATTCAAATGACTTGAAATTGGGTGTCTAGGCATAGTTTGAACCGAAGATTTGAAATATCTCGTTAAAATTGGGCATTGCCATTGAAAAAAAATGAAGTTTGGATTTGTTTTAATATGTAGATGGCCCCCTAAGCAAATTTTATATACGTCATTTAAAAGTAGACTTTATTTCCAATCGTTCGGTACCAGTAACTTTCGTCTACGATAATTTCTTGAGGAGTTACTAAGGGTGTTTACTTTTTTTTTTTTCCACGACTGTACCTTGAAAAAATAAAGAAAGAAAGAAGTCTACCTTGTCTTCAGATTTGTAAAGTTATGAACAAACATCCAGGTTCGTATTAGCATGAGGCACTTATATTTTTGACTCGATAAATGGATTGCGTGTGTTTTTCTTGTACAGTAATTACACTTGGACAACAATGGTTCTGTCACAGAACTGAAATTAGTTGATTCTAGATCAGTGGTTTGCGCTGATTCCGAATATGGTCTCCGTTGTTCTCTAGGTAGTCCAGTTTTTGAGAAATTTTCAAATTTAAGTTTATGAAAATTTAAGCTTTTTTGTGCTATTTTATGCAATAGTTATTAAGCCTAATTTGCATATTCTTCAGTGGTGTAATGTTTACATTTCTACCAACTTTAAGGTAGTTGCTACAGAATGGATGTAATGTTTATCAAGACTAGATTTTTATGCTGATTTCAAATCTGCAATCTGTTTACCTATATCACGTCTAGTTTTTGAGTAAAATGATTTTCCACTTGTTTACGGTATTGATACAAGTTTGATATACGATGCTTTTTAGGGTTGTGTACGTCAGTGTCAAAAAGGTGAACAGTGTTAGATTACAGGAACATAAACAACAATTTATATAATCGAAAAAAAATTGAAAAATGTAGTAGAATCTATCCTAACTAGTTGAAATACATAAAAATGTAGCATAAAAAGCGATTTCTGGATTTTCTGACCCAAAGATTAATTTTCACTTTTTTCAAAAACTAGACGTGATAGAAAAAAACAGATACTATATTTAAAATCAGCCCAAAAGGCTTGTTCAGAAACATATTAGCGTACTCATGTGGCAAACTATTTGGAAGTCAAGAAACATTATTAGAAAACATGAAAAATATGCATATTAGGCACACTATTTCACGGTCACATCGCAGTGTTTAATTCAAAGGGTGGCCCGGGGGGCGGGGGGGATATTTCCCCCCGGAGCAATAGGATGACCTCCGGGAGATTTTTTGACTTCAATGGTCAAAAAGTACAATCCCCCCCGAAACTGTATAATGCTCCTTTCGGAGCCAGAGAAATTCTTCCCGGAGAAAAGGGTCTAAATTCAACACCACATGCCAGTATAATCTCAGAAACAACGTTTTTATAAAGTAAGACAGTACTCATAACATAAAGCAAGAAGACAAAAAAATCATGCGTCAAGCATAGATTATGAAACACTTTCCAACACTTCCTAAATGCTTTAACAAAACTTCGTTATTTAGGGTCGTTATAGGTAAATAAGATAATTAAGTAAACATTTTAGAAAACGCATAAAACATTTAAAAACTGATTTTAGCAGTTATCGTCCATAGCCAAATATGAATTCCAATTCTTCTGAACAGCCCTGTATTTGATCTGTAGGTTGATATATATACTATATAATGGAGAAATTTAGTTTAGCAAGAAAACGCATCGGATTGAAATTTCTCTTTCAGAAATTTATATTAATAGATGGAAACATACTTGAATACTTTTGTACAACCCTGTAGTTTACCTAGAACCTTTATTGCACGTCACTACTTAAATAAAATTTAATTGAAACTAAAACACTCTTAAAACTACTGAAATCACATTTCCAGAAAATATCATTTATAGACAGCCATGTATTATATTCTTTGCGTGACCCTTTATATCATTTTATCTATATTCTACAAACATTTTTTAGTAAATTAAATGCAATTCAGCGTAAAAATGCATAACTCATTAGAAAAAAAAACACCTTTAAACAATTTGAGCTCATAGCCAGTAATCCTTACGAATTCTTTTGTGTAGCCCTGTATATGAATTATAGCATTTATACACACCATATAGTATGCATAAATATAATGAAACATAAAAGCACATATCATAATTAAAAATACATTTCCAGCAATCATCGCTAGTGAACAGTACTTCGGATACAATATAGTATCTGAAATATTTTAAGTGTTTCTGTAAATGCTATGCACTTCGCATTATATATGAAATAATTTATAGTAAACCTCAGCGACGTATATCAATTTCATTATATATGAAATAGTTTAACATAATTAAAATACGACACAAACAATTCCCCCCCCCCACCCCTATATCATTATGTAACGGAATTCTTTTGTGTGGCCTTGTAAATAGATAATAACTATTATTTGTCCGCATATTCTACAGAATGTATATTTTAGTGCACTTCATAAGCATATCAGTATTATTATTTTTGAAAGCGTGCAACATCATCGAAAATCATTTGAAACGATTTTTTCCAATTGGCCGTAATGTAACGGAATACTTTTGACTGTTTCTGTAAATGAACTAAACATGCTATAAACTCTATTTGAAACAGGGAACGTGCTATGGTAAATGTCAATAAGATAAAAAATATTTCAGGGCAATCCGAGTATATATATTTACGAGAGTTAGAGCGCTGACTGACGGACAGACGGACAGACAAACCAAAGTCATAAACACTTTTCAACATTGTTGGGAAGCGTTAAAAAAGAAGTATGATAATGAATTATGCCTTAAATTTGTATATAATTGCACAAAATTGACTAAATTCGAAATAGACAAATATCTCAAAAACAGGACCTGCTAGAGTTAATCTAAAACTAGATTCGGAATCAGCACAAACAACCTCATAAGAAACAACTCATTTCGGTTTTGCGAAATGGCAGAAGTTCGAATTTGGCGTGCATTATTACCTGTTAAAGTTGCGAATCAGTAACAATGGCTAATTTCAATCCAAATCAAGGTTTTCATTTCATCTCATATATTTTAAGTTATTTGAGAATACAAGTATTTTTTAATTAATGGACGAGCATTAAAAAAAAAAAAAAAAAAAAAAAAAGACATATGGTTATGTTTCATAAGACCGTTCACATTAAAAAAATTCATTTAAAAAAAGAAATTGTCTCATCAGAGAGTGATTTGCACAATAAAATTTCTAAAAAGTGGAATTTTTCGTAGCGAAAAAAAGAAGTTTAATTAATACATTCAGAATATTCCCATCGCAAAAATTCCTAAATAAATAAGAACAAATTGTCATATAAGAAGTGTCAGGTATTGGAGGTTATAAGAGGCTTACAATACTAGGTATGCCAGTTATAGGAGTTGCTTAGGTGCCAGTTTGCAGCTAACACTTGGCCAAAGAAAATTTGAACTACTTGTTTTATTTTGCCCCAAAAAATTCTAATGCTTTGCGAACTCTTATGGTGCAAACCTATAGGACAATTATAGACTTCCGGAACATCCTGTATAAAACAATAAATACTAAAATATGCAGCAATAAATCTCTGCCATATTTATAATCAGTATGCAATACATTTCTAAATCATATTTTGTTTTACTTTCTGCTCTGTCTGTTTCCACTTAAAAAGAAAAAAAAAAAAAAAATGATTCAAGGAAAAATGAACTGCTGAAAAATCAAAAGTATTTTAAAATGATCCCTCAATAACAGTACTTAGTAATTTTTTTTGCCCTTGTTGCATTGATTTATGTACAAAAAGAGATGCGAAGTGGGATCAAAGTTATATTTCCCGTAATCGATACGGTTTCGTCAACTTCAGCTAGAATCAATAGCCAGTGGATTCCAGTAAACCATTGTCTAATTCACTTTTCGTTTCGGTCCAATCCGAATTAAAAGGGTTATCGGATCAAAATCAAATAGAGTTGCCGCCTCAGTGGGCATTAAAAAAAACTTTTGTCCAAAAGAAAAAAGAGTGTTTGAATGTGCTTTAACTTTCTGTCTAGGAATTATTATTATTATTATTATTATTATTTATTTTATTTAGGGTTAGGACAAGCAGTGATGGATCTGAAATTGTTAATAATGTAACTTTTTATCATTGAAACAAAAAATATTTTTTGTATATTAATTGCTACGATTTTAAGTTTCAAGTACTCTTTTATTAACATGAAATAATTAAAGATGTACAGCGCGAAAAAATATCCAAACGTCTGCTCTAACGTCAGCACTAATTAATGAAAGAAAGAAAGAAAAAAAAAAAGACTTGTTTTAATTCGTCGAAGATCGTTTATAATTCCATGTGGTTTCTTTTGTCATAAGGGTTTATCTTCATATTAAAATTTCATTGCATATTTAAAATCAGCATATCATTAACATACTGGAAATATTTACGATACTTTTAAGATATTTAAAATATTTTAAAATAAGAGAGATATATTTTGAATACAACTTAATCTGATCAAAGTCTAATTCAATTGACATAAGAAAAAAATGTTAAAAAAAGTTTTCGAATTAACTTTTTTGAAAGGTCTTTTTTAAAAATTCGTCTCTGAATAGTTTCTCCTTTTAGTATTAAAAAAAATTATTACTATAGTTTTAAATTTCTGTTATTCTTTTATTAAGGTATCTCAGGACTCTTAAAATTGGAAAAAAAAAAGACCATTTTCAACATTTAATATCTTAAAATGCATTTGATTTTAAGACACAACTTTAATTGTGATAACAGATATTACATATAAGTATGTTTTTTCATTTCATGTATTTAAAAAATTGCAAGATGTAGAATTAGCATTTACAGGGGACTCCAAACTATCAGATATTTGACGAGCAAAAAATCGGCATAACGGATTACGCGCAGGATTACAAAATAAATTTTGCAACTAGAATAAAAATTTTGGTGCCTACTTATACTTCTGACTATAGTAATTACCCTGAACCTAAATAAATTTGTATTTAAAGCATTTTTATATTTTTAATACAAAGTTGTATTTAGCTAATGCAAAATTTAGAAAATTTCAACAATATAATCACCTAAGAAAATGTTTTTTTGAAAAATAAAAATAAAATTTTAAGTTCAGTTTATACAGACTCACATCAAACATATTTTTTAAAAATTTTATGAAAAAATATTCAGAAGTTTTTGAGATATCCTGCGCTTTATGCCCAAAAACGTCATTTGGAGAAAAATGACTTCTAAGTTTCGGAAACGCCTCTTCAGCTACTGAATGGGTATAATTCTAAAGGCCATAACTTCTGTTCTAATGGGAATTTCAAGGAAACAATTACATCAAAATGTTCAGAAAAGATAGACGTTTGACATCTAAAAGAATAAAAAATTTCCAATATTAAAAAGCTTTAAGAATCCTGAGACCCCATAATAGGAAATAATTTTAGATGAACAGTTATGAAACGAAAAAAAAAAGGAAGAAAAGGAGAAATTTTCATGCATTTTAATTGTTAAAATTGTCGCAAATAAAAACGAAAATAACGATTCTATTGGGAATTATATCTTTTTTAAATTTATATATTTATTTAAAAAGCTTTTATTAGCACAATATTACGAATCTATATTCTCAAGTTAGTCTTAATATAAAATTTCACGACGAAGTTTCTGTGATTAATTCGGGAGACATTCAAAATTTAAAATCGAACTCATTCTAGTGGTGGTCTCAAAATTGAAATTCGTTACTGCAAGGTTCAGATCGGATACAAATTTTATTAATAGTTTTCGTTAAAAAATGCATGCTATTGATGTTAGGAAAATGCTATATAAATCCGTTAAGCATTTCAGAAAGTTATTTAGATCGCTGCTACATTTCTTATACAATTTGTTTCATGAAACTAAATGTTCATTCAATGACAACAAGATCCCCTTAAAGTAGAGCAATGATGATTTTTTAAAAATAACTCAAAAACTGCCCGAAGAAATCCGGTGAATTTAGGTGAATGCAGGGCGTAAAAAAATTGAACTGAACGTTTCAAAAATCTAATAACAATTAACAATGACAACCATTGAAGTTGTTCCTGAAGAGATTAATGTGCGAAATAAAGAACGTCTTCACTACTCTGCCTTGTTTTAATTCCCAATATCAACGATAGAGTATGCTGTGATGTCTCAAACTGTTAAAACTGTATCAATCATCATAGAATTTGCGTTATGAAATTGCAAGGATATTTTGAACAGCATACAGTTAAGGGTCTACTTCAGTCATGCAAAAACACTCGTTCGTTAATGCCGTTTTGTACTTTTTCGATTTTGTTTGCAGGCTTTATTTTTATGAGGATGCTTTCAGTTTCGAAACCAGTTCCTAAAGTGAAAGTGTCCTTATTAAAAACACCTGTAAACAAAATCAAAAAAGCGAAAAACGGCCTTTGTAGAGATCGACCTCAGTTATCCAATGCAAAAAATATTGAAATGCAAACGATATATCTTAAAATATTTCTCCCATTGAATTAACACTAGCGAACGGGTGTTTTTGCGTGACTGAAGTAGCCTCTTAGGAAGAGCGCGCCGTCTATCGGTGAAATTTGGAACTAAACCAAGAAGGCATAGTAAAGAAATTTTTGACTTCACCCATTATTCTCCTGTAAGAATCCCTTCGATAGCCTGCTGCCATTTACTTGTTTTTGTATTTTAACATAAAACACCAGTCCATTTTGGTATGTGTAAAAAAAGGTTTTAGAAATTGGTATCCGTAAAAATAATTGCTGATTTCAATCCATAACTTTTCCAAGTATAAAACCTATAATTCATACTTTGCATCCTTCTGCCTATTTCAGTGTCAAAATGTAATTTTTAAGAAAAAACCGACAGGTATAAAACTAAAATTATTTCAATGTGATCCATCAATAACAGTATTTAGCAATATTTTGTCCTTGCTGTATATCGATCTGTCCCCAAAAGACATGGAAAGTGAGATCAAAATTTCTTTTCCCACAATCGATATATTTCATCACACTTAGCTATAACCGATAGGTTGTATTTCTAGTGAACCCTTCGCTAATTCATTTTTCGTTTCGCTGAAAATCCGAATTAAAAGGGTTATTGGATCAAAGTCAAATACAGTTGTCGCTTCAATAGCTATGAACAAAACGTTGTCCAAAAGGGGAAAAAAGGAGTGTTTGAATGTATACTTTAATTTACTTTTTTGCCAGAGTTTTTTTCTTTTTTCTTTTTGATATCTGGATAGTGTAACGTGCTAGTATTGAAAAACGAGAGTATTTTTTTCTTCTAATTTTAATTGATATAATTTTAAGTTTTGGTTACCCTTTTATTAACATGAGATAATTATAAATGTTCGCAAAAGGAATAATATAAATGTAATTTTAAAAAACATGCATTTATTAAAATTCACTAAAATGTAGAAAAAATATATATCTTTTAAATGCACTACCAAATTTGGCGATATTTTGCCAAATTGGTCAAAAATTAGCGCTGTTGTGATAACCTTGCCATTAGTACTTTTCAACAAATATTCATGGTTGAAGTTGAAGCTGATTTCTCCATAGTAAATCAAACTAGAATTGAGTAACCATTAAGTTTAAGTAGCTTTAACCTTAGTGGTCTTAGTTTAACCTTAAGTAATGTTTTTGCGCTTGGGGCAGCCTCCCCTTTCCACCTCTTAGGAGTCGAATTTTTAAAAATTCCGAAACACATGTTGACTAATTTTAGTTATAGGAGAGAGTGGGGTGGAATGGGACAGTAGATTTTTCTCTTTATGTATCATTCTAAACTTTTCATCAGTCACATACTAGATGAAGCAATGGTAGCCCAATCTTCAGTTCAAAAGTTTGCTGATCAGCATAAGCTTGCAATTGTATAAAGAAAAAGATTATTTCAAGAATCAAAAGTAAATTTGATTCATGTAAATGTTATGCTTTCTGTATATTAATGACTTGTTTATGTGTAGATGTAATAGTTTTTCTATTTATGGAACATTATGCTGTATGTTATCCATAATTTAAACGAAGTCTAAAAGTAGTATTTTTGTATTTACAAGTAGTTTAACATAAAAGAAGGTAGTGGGGAGGAATGGGACATGCCAGTAAAGGGAAGAATGGGACAACTCCAATTCCTTCTTTTTAATAAGATGAATGTAAATTGCTAATATGCAAATATTTTTAAAAGGTAATATATTAATTATAACATTGATAATATATTCATTTACTAAATGTAACTAAATTGAACTGATGATTTTTTAATGTCATGTGTGACTGACAATGCTGAATCTTCCTTCCAGTGATGAAGATACTGGAATTTGATAGTGTAGCGCAAACATTATCAACCTACAATCTTCGTTAGACTGTATATGTAGCCGACACTAGACTATTTGGGCTTTATCATACTTTGTTTTACAGCTGTCCCATACCTCTCTGTTAGTTGGGAGGTATGGGACACATTTTGAAACTTACAGTTTCTTTAATTATAAAATTGTTTCTGCAAATTATGTTTCTATATTGTTCGAGGACATTAGAAAGGGTTTCATTTTGTATTCTATAAATTGATTTTTTGTTTTTGTTTCAAACAAAGTTGATTTTCTTATTTTTGTAAAAAATGTACCATTCCTCCCCCCCTATCTCTTACTATAGAACTACAGGGATGTCAAGTTTCAAGATTTTATTTCCAATGGTTTATGAAATAGGGTGATTTAACCTTTAACTGATGTTACCGGTCTGACAGACCGGTGCTTTTTTCAATTTTCATAGTTTAACTTGCAAATTTCAGTTTATCTACAAACACTACTGAAATTTTGTTTCGTTTGGAACTTTAGTACTAACACCAGAGACTTTTGAAGAGGTGAATTTTAATTATAACACTCCTGTACAAAAAGTTTAGTGAAAAAACAACATCCTATGAGTTAATCGCGGCTTTTATTCATCTTTCGATGGAGCGGTCTCACAGACCGCTTCACACTAGTTATGTGACAATTTCTGTGACATCAGTTAAAGGTTAAAGAAAATATTAAATTCCCCCTCACTTTGTCCTCCCCTCCTTAGGAATCGAATTAAAAAAATATTAATGTCCAATTCATGTATTGCCGTCAGGAATACACGTATATTCCAAATTTCAAAGCTCTATGTCAACAAGTAGTGGGTGAAAAATGAGTCACAAGATTTGAGTGTCGCATACAACAGAATTGTAAGTTAAAAGAAAGCATGTACAAAAAAAAAAAAAAAAAAAAGGAAGAAAAGTAAAGAAAATTTCTTATTCATTTAAATCGCGAAACTGCCACACAGATAGACAAGAAATGGTTTTATGTTGGAAATGTCTTTTTTTTTTTTTTTTTAATATCAAATTCCTATTGAAATATGGTTATGGGAAATCTCCATATTGGAAGAAGAACAAGTCTTAAAATTTCCACCACTAAAACTTAATATTTGCACAATAATACGAATCTATTAACTCAAATTAGTCTACATGCAAATATCCACGAAGGCTTTATAATTAGTTCCGGAGATATTCAATATTTAAAACTAAGCTGATTCTGGGGGGAGGGGGGGGGGTGTCTGAAAAGTGAAATCTGTTACTGGAAGATTAAGATCTACAACCAAAATTACAAGGGAAGTGAGATCAAAATTTCGTTTCTCACAATCAATACATTTTTTCATACTTAGCTATAATCGATATGCAGTTGTATTTCCAGTGAACAAATCTGTAATTCATTTTTCGTTTCGTTCAAGTCGTTTCGCCCGCAAAAAAAGAGAGTTAGGGGAGACCGGGGGAATGCCGTCAACCCGGGTTATGCCGCCACCCCACCTAGTTTAAGAACTAAGGGCAGTTTGAGATAGTGAATGTGCCTGCACTAGGGGAGACCGGGGGAATGGCGACACCTTAAGGGAATTTAAATTTTTTCACCTCGAAAAAATGTTTATTTTTTAATAGTAAAAATTCTAAAGCTGAATCATGATCTTTAGTATCTGTATAAATTTAACTGTAATCATTACTGTAAAGTAAGCATACATAAAAAAATATTTTTTAAACCTCTGCACAGTGGCGGGATTACCCAGGACACTGGGGTAATTCCGCCACTGTACTGGGGTAATGTCGCCACTCTTTAATGACCTAGTACATGCATCAAATGGATACTAGGAAACACACAACCTACTGAAAATAGTTAGAAAGCAATGTAATTGAGCAGAATAATGGTTAAGCTTACAATTTACTTCATATTGCAAAAGTCACTCTGCTGAATTGGCTCCACTACAGTGAAAAGAGGCCATTTCTCATTCGATTTGCATGGCGGCGGCATTACCCCGAGAGGACAATATAGCGGAAATCCCCAAGCAAAGCCGAAAGAAGAACCGAACTTATTCAACACATTGCATCAAAATGTTGGTGAATGCATGTAGATTACGGGTCATATTATCTTAAATACCTAATGTTACAATAAAAGGTGCTTATCTCTACTCATTTTAAGCTCCAAAATAATAAGCAACTACATGAAAACTACATTTTTCACTAGAACAAACGAACGACATACAGCAAAGTCACTCTCACTTTAGGTACTGTTTATATTGTTGGCCGCTATAGTGCAGGCACATTCACTATCTCAAACTGCCCTTAGTTCTTAAACTAGGTGGGGTGGCGGCATTCCCCCGGTATCCCCTATAGCGGCCAACAATATAAACAGTGCCTAAAGTGAGAGTGACTTTGCTGTATGTCGTTCGTTTGTTCTAGTGAAAAATGTAGTTTTCATGTAGTTGCTTATTATTTTGGAGCTTAAAATGAGTAGAGATAAGCACCTTTTATTGTAACATTAGGTATTTAAGATAATATGACCCGTAATCTACATGCATTCACCAACATTTTGATGCAATGTGTTGAATAAGTTCGGTTCTTCTTTCGGCTTTGCTTAGGGATTTCCGCTATATTGTCCTCTCGGGGTAATGCCGCCGCCATGCAAATCGAATGAGAAATGGCCTCTTTTCACTGTAGTGGAGCCAATTCAGCAGAGTGACTTTTGCAATATGAAGTAAATTGTAAGCTTAACCATTATTCTGCTCAATTACATTGCTTTCTAACTATTTTCAGTAGGTTGTGTGTTTCCTATTTGGCGGTTTTCGCCACTGGGGTGGCGGAATTACCCCAGTGTCCTGGGTAATCCCGCCACTGTGCAGAGGTTTAAAAAATATTTTTTTATGTATGCTTACTTTACAGTTATGATTACGGTTAAATTTATACAGATACTAAAGATCATGATTCAGCTTTAGAATTTTTACTATTAAAAAATAAACATTTTTTCGAGGTGAAAAAATTTAAATTCCCTTAAGGTGTCGCCATTCCCCCGGTCTCCCCTATCTGATCACAGTCAAATAGAGCTGCCGCTTTGGTGGAGATTTAAAAAAGCTTATTGTTCAAAAGAGAAAAAAAGGAGCGTTTGAATGTGTTATTTTTTTTTTTTTCTCAGTGACTTTTCCTTTTCCCTTTTATATTGGGATTTGAATAGTATATTCCTTTAGTATTAAAAATGATTTTTTTTGCTGTTAATTTCTATTGACTTAAATTTCTATTCTTATATATTTATTAAGATGAGATTTACAGTACTAATTAAAAATTCGAACGATAGCTATGATTTTAGCGGTAATTGATGAAAGGGAAAGAAAGTATCGTTTTAATTTGTAGAAAATCCTTTATAATTCTATGCGCTTTAATTTAGTCATATAGGATTGGGGGTGTAAGGGGGGGGGGAGAGCCATTTACATATCAAAATCAGCTTATAAGCTCATTTGTAAAGTGAACAAACTTCCAGTAAGCTTGACAGATCCAGCCTGCAAGCTTAATAGAAGTATGGATCAAACATCTAAATTTACACCTGCCCAACTTGTTTTTAACTTGACACGGCAAACTTGATTTATGCTTGTTTGCCTAACTTGCCTTAAACTTAACGCTTCAAATTTTATGTATGTTTGCTACGTATATAAATAAATTACCTGTTTGTATTAACATCTGTATATTGCATGTGATAAATTTAACAAATCAAAACGTTTTATATATTTGATGAGATTGGTGTTATACAAAAATAAACTTGTTAAAGTTAAACTTAGTTAAACTGATTCCGCTTTAAAAAAAAAGTTCTAAAGTTAATATTATGTAACTCATAGAAGGGAATATCAGCGTTCATAATGGGACGTTTGTTTCTATATTAAAAAGTATTTCCATAAAACAAAATATGCTTCTTTTTTGCGTCATTTTTCATACTTTATGTACTGAATTATGAATTCATAACAATGGTATCTTCTAAAGCCTTTTTCACGAATTGTTTAAATTCCATTAGAAGATTTACATAATCATTTAATAAATTTTTGAAGAATTTTAGAAGTATTGAAGGATTTAGAAGGATTCATTAAATTTGAATTGATAGGGATTTTGTGCACTATTTATAAACCCACTCAACTCTTTTATTTTAAATATTTTTCTTAGTATTTTGTAGAATTAGGAAATGTACAAATATAATGTTCTTACAATAGAAATATACAAATATTTCCGAATTGAAAAATGCCCCGCCCTCCCAAACGCCAAGAAAGCTGAAAAGATGCAGAGGCAAAAGAAAACTCCTTATTTTTTTTTTTTTTTTGAGTAACCAATAATGCTTTTGGAACAAGATAAAGTAATATACCTATGATTCTAAACTGTATTACAACTAATCAATGTATTAAATGAATTTTATAACAAGTTATTTTAATGGTATTTATAAGTACCGTCAGTAGATAAAGGGTTAAAGGAGTATGATCCCCCTCTCGCTCTCTTCCTGTTTAGAATTACTTTCTTTTTGCGTTTGATATTTTCAATTCTCGTTACTTTTAAGACGAAATTAATTTAAAACATTTTTAATCAGGTTAAATAAAATAAAAATGTTCTTGATGACAATTTTTACGCTATTTCATTTATATTATATAATTATTTAACAGTTCATTATGAACATTTTTGAAAGTCCAACGATTCCATGGTTAACGTAAATTTTGGTGATAAGTAATGTTGAATTCTAAAAATTTTTAAGAAATTTATTTTTTTTTCTTAATTGTACATAAAGATAGTCCAGCTTAAAAAATATCAAAGCAGGTTGTACAATTGTCAAAACTAAGTTTTAAAAATTGATTTATTTATGTTAAACTTAGTTAAAATTCTTCAAACTATCTATTTATAATAAAATCCGAGAGCAGGAAAGTGTAGCTAACCATGCCGGTGCGAACCACTCTGGTCTGCGAAGCGACCGTAGCTAAATGCCATGTTAGGCTTAATGAAAAACATATGCTAACATATGACAGCTAAATGATAATTTCTTCTACTTGAAATCATGTCTGTTCAGCATATTTTCACATAAAACATGTATATGTCATATCCATTTATAATGCATTAAGTTCTAAATTAAAATGAAGCTATTATAAGCATAGAAACCAGATCTGAACAAACGACACTGTTGTCATTCAGAATCAAATTCCAGCAAATCTACAAACAAATGAATGACTCTTTGAATGCTTCATTAAAAAAAATACAGGTTAACGTTGATGCTGCTCTTAAAATATTTGTAAAAGTATATTAAAGCCTTTAACTATTTTAACTTTATTTAAAACCTTCAAAAACTATCCAATTAAGTTCTAAATTAAAAATAACGGATAACTATTCTATTATAAATCAGGAGTTTATGTTTCTTGCTTATTCTTTTGGCGCCATCTATCAGCAATTAATATAAACAAAGAAGTTTTCTGTTTTAATCGTACTTTTTAAAAATGCATTTTATCAGATTTGAAGGCATTGTAAATAAAATTAACATTTCTTATCAATTCTCATTGGAATTGAAACGTAAAGAATGTATAACATATTGTACAATATATTTTAATTATCTTGCAGATAAAATTATGAATTTTAACATAGTAAACTTGTAGCAAAAAAAAAAAAAAAAAAGTATATCAATGCAATTAATATCTACTTTCAGAAACGATGCAAATCAAAACCATTAAAAATTTGCTGTTTATTGTATTACAGAATAATTGAAAATTAGTTTCTGACTAGTAAAATAATTTTTAAGTCACAAAATTAAAGGATAATACTTTTTGATTAACAAAATGCATAAGGCATCATTTTTTTTTTCTTTTATATACATAGTTTTGAAGATTTATCATTCACATTCTATCATTTTTGACGGGGACTATATACTAGTAAAGTAGAATTCAGGACGTGAGTTTCAAAACTCGCCTTATCCAAAATTTAAAATATCGAGTTTTTTCGATCAATCTATTCTATTGGTGAAACTTGATCGAAAATACACTACAATCTGAAAAAAGCTAGTTTTATTGTGTATTTCTGCCATTGTAAAATCTGGGTGTACAATAAAAACCAATGGACGCAGTAGGAGGTTTTTGGCGATTTCCCAAAATTTGATTTTCTGGATAAGGCGAATTTACAAACTCACGTCCTCGATTATTCAATTCCTACTATTAGTTCACACTCTCCCTATATATATCTTGTTCAAATTTTCAATCGTTAATAAAATACTTATTATAGTTCAAATAAGTTTTTTAAAACTTGTAGTGGATGACACTTGATGTTAAAACAGATTTTTCAACTATTAATTCATTAATTGAATTTTAATTAATTAATTTTAGTTTTAAATGGGAGACAAAATGGCGGCCATTGGTCATTGAACAGCATTTAAAGCATCTTCATATCTATAAAAGGGGGTTACCATAGGGGGACACTGTTCTGTCGCCCAATACCGCCAAATTTATCGCCAAATTTGGCGATCAAAAGGACTCGCCAAAAATGACGCCAACTTGGCGATATCTCTAATATTTCGCCAAATTCCCCTAGACTTCCATTGTAAACTTACTTGCTTATAGAAAATCCACAAATTGAGATATTTTAATGCAACAAAAACTAATATTAGCCTATGGGATTATATTAAATTTTTCTTTGATGACCTAAGTAGGAATTGACTTAAAATTTTTTTTTTATATTTCTTGTTTCTTGAGTACGTTTTTAACCAATTCATGGAGTGAAAGGTCAGTGATCATTAAACAGTGTTGTTTTAAAACTTCATTGTGTTGCCCATCAACGGCCAATATATTACAATAACGAAAAATTGCATTAATTTTAGGAGCGTACAAATGATTTTCTGCAGCTATTTTAAACAATATGTAAACAAGTACACTCACACGAGAGTAAAATTCCTATTTTTTTTATTATGCTCTTATGGAAACTATACAACTTCTAAGTGTCAGAATTTTTAGGTGTGTTCGTAATTATATAAATGCGTAGCGCTTAGAGTTGTCGTGTGGTCCGTCCGTCTATTGGCATAGAACAGCATAAAAACGACCCAGCAGAATGGTTTGAAATTTAGGGGAAAGTAGGGGAATGGCGCTCACTTAAGGGAAAAAATGAATAGCTAGTCAAATTTAGACAAAAAAATCAATATTTTATTAACGAAGTATAACTCCAAAGCATAAGGAACAGTTTGCAATCAACTCATTTGCATAAAAGTTTAAGGAATTTTTTTCTATCGTTTTATTTAAATGACCATCGATTGAGCGGTAATACCCGACATGTGGTAGGGTCATTGCGCTCTGAGTTTGAATACAACGCTTAAGTAAGACAAAAGTCAAACATGTTCTTGTGTGGGCTGTTTACACCACTGCAGACTTTTTACAACCACTTTACACATATTTTGACACATATTGTGTTAGATATATAGTGGGCTACTTTTTTTATATTTAGGTTTTTTTTTTTTTTTTTTTTTTTTTTAATTTCCACAACATTTTTGAAATCGTAAAATTCTCCTTGTTCAATGACATATTAATTAAGGCGAAAACAGGGGAATTTTACCATTTCAAAAAAGTGGTGTTAATCAATAAATTTGAATTTAAAAAAAGTTGCCCACTGGAAAAACTGCTTCTGGAATTCCACGCGAGCGCCATTACCCTTTATCGCCATGTTGGGTTTTGATGCATTATAATGGGCGTAACAACATACTACAAAAATAAATAAAAGCATGAAAGTACAGCTAAATGTATATATTTTGTAGACATAATGAGTAAATTAATATTTGAAAATAAGAGTGTACACTTACCTTCAAGTTAGATGTTGTAGAATTTTATAATAAAACAACTGCAAACTAATAACGTGAGGACACAAAAATACTTTCCTTCCGACGGTCACTATATCCTTACTGGGAACTTACGATGAAGTTCGCTAGGTGCCGGTACCGATCGCACGTTTTCAATTCTATTCTGTTTAGAGATATTGAGTGAGCGGGATTTCCCTTCTGAGCGTCATTACCCTACTTTCCCCTAATCTATATTGGAATCGTTACAGAATTGTGTCGAGTCCTTTCCAATTTTATGAAAATCGAATCCAAACTTAAAACGATATTCATAAAAGTTTTCTTCATTTTATTCAATCCTATCACACGTCATTCATTCGATGCGATCCCATGATAGGTAATGATTCTTGGTGATTACTTGCTATTTAAGATAGAGTTCTATTATTTCCGTATGACTGAATTGAATATAAAACAAGCTGTTTAAACCGTTCTACGAACGTGAGTTCATGAATTTAATTCGAAAACCAAAATCAAAAATAACTATTCGATTTAGGAAAATATTTTTCTACTACTGTGCATTTTTTAATGAAATTTAATTTATCATGTTACTATGGCAGCAGACGATAAAACGATACCTTTGGAACAAGGGAATAAATAGAATAAAAAGTTTTGTGGATGTTTGCGATAAAATGTTTTACTTTATTTAAAAAAAAAAAAATGTAATAATTAAGCGCAATTAAATAATTTCTAATTATTTGCATATGATGTAAAAGAATTATCGTAATACCCGCTAGAGCTTCTGAATATTGCAGCGTGATGTACATAATATGTATATCTCTAATTATTTGCATGTGAGGTAAAAGAATTATCGTATCCGCTTCAGCTTCTTAGTATCGCAGCGTGGCGTACGTATATGTATATCTCACTTTGGTTAGAACTCGCGCGATTACGGTTTGAACATAAAAAAGGCAAAAATTCGTCAAAAACATAAAATAAGAAAAATCTATTTAAAAATTTCGAATTTTTTGCCCCAATCGCTCATGGCATCCCTACCATTAACCCGTGTGCCAAATTTCGTAGCCTTGCGTCCTGTGGTTTCCGAGTTTTTGGGGTTACATAGATACGTGTACAGATTTTAATAGGGTAGAAGATTGTAATAAATTTTGTGCTTATGCCTTTTTACCCGGCTGCCAAGAAGGGTTATGTGTTTCACGCGTATCTGGGTATATGGATTTCTTTATACTCTTGAAACATCCCAACGCTGGATGGATTTTAATGAATGAGGTCTCTATCGATTCGTCTTAACCGTCCGATGGTTATAGGCTTGGTTTTGTTTTTATAAATTCAAAATGGCGGCCGTAAAATACAAAACAGCGGTAGAGACAAAAAAAAAACATTTTTTCGCACGCTATTGAGTGGCCTATCATTGAATAGCTCTTTCAAAATGAAGATGATGTTTCATTGACTATTTCACAGTCAAAAGCTCCGTTTAAATATGACACAACATGGAAGTTGTGTAGGTAGGATCTCTAGCTTTACTGCAATTCTAACCATCATAGACATCTATAGGCCTCATCAAAACAGCGTTTATACGAGGGTGAGTCGGAAAATAAGTTTCTCCTGGCAACTGTGGACAGAGGTGTGAATGAAAGACAAAAAATGTAATGAAACATTAAAGATAAGACGTAACTTTATTTTTCTACATAAGTGCCAAGTGAGCTGAGACATTTGTCATACCCCTTTATGAGCTTCAAAAAGCGCTCCTCGAAAAAATTAGGGCTTTACATCATTCTGTTCCCGGTAGATATGGAGAGAAAGTGCGTTGTGAATTCGTGGTCAAAGGAGGAAGTGAGAGCGGTTTTCCGCTATGAATGGGCACGTGGAGTATCGGGAGCAGAAATTCATAACCGCCACGTAGGAACCTATGGGCCAGAAGTGATGTCGAAACAAATGATGCGGAGATGGTGCCGCCAATTCAGTGAGGGGAGTCAGCAAGTGTTGGACAGATCGAGACCTGGACTGACATGTGCGGCTACTATAGACGAAAGCAATGCTTGACTACTTCTTTGTAAGCAATGCTGAAGTCACACAAGCCGTACAACGCTTCTTTTATATGCAGAGCCCTATTTTTTTCCTGGAGAACATTATGAAGCTCATAAAGGCTATGACAAATGTCTCAACTCGCTTGGCACTTAAGTAGAAAAATAAAGTTTCGTCTTATCTTTAACATTGCATTACATTTTTTGTCTTTCATACACACCTCTGTCCACAGTTGCCAGGGGAAACTTATTTTCCGACTCACCCTCGTAGATAGGAACTTACAATTAAACACAACTTAAAAGTCATCAATACAAGTAAATAACTAGTTGGATGTGCCAATCCCAAAACTTTCTTCTATCTTATACATCTTAATATTTCAAAAAGTAGTTACACATGTTAATACTTCAATATTATTAGTTCAATACAATACCAACTTTATTTTTTTTCTTAAATTTCTGCTTCAGTCAATTAAACGGACTAAAAACGAGTCAAAAATTAATAGCTTTTCCTTATTCTGTTGTTATCAGATGTTTGCGAATAGCCGGCGTAGCAGGAAGCGAGTTCCCGCCTTTGCACGAGCTGCCGATGGAGAATAGAACTACGAAAAATCAAGAAAAGTATACAAAAATCGCTATGACAGAGACCCTTTACCGCACGATATTTCCAAATTCAAGGAGGACCTGTTGGCCAAAGCCAAAACATGCACAAAAAATTTGGTTCAATTGTATGCATAATTTTATACACTTTTCGATTGTACAATAAAGAAAATGGCACATCACTATTACAGCGCCCTCCCCTTCCGGCAGATTTTTTTCAAATTCAAGGAGGACTTGTTTACCATAGGCAGAAACGTACACAAAAAATTTGGTTCAATTCTATGCATAAATTCATACACTTTTCGATGGTACAATATTCAAAATGGCACAAAAGTAGCTATTACAGCGGCCCCTACCGGCAAATTTTTTCCAAAATAAGGAAAGACCTGCTTGCCATGGCCAAGAACTTAAAATAAAAATTTGGTTCAATTCTATACATAACTTCATACACTTTTCGATAGTACAATTTTGAAAATCGCACAAAAATCACTATTACAGCGCCCCTACCGGCGATTTTTTTCCAAATTTCAGGGAGGACTTGCTTCCCATAGCCAAGAACTTAAAATAAAAATTTGATTCAATTCTATGCATAACTTCATACACTTTTTGATGGTAAAATATTCAAAATCGCACAAAAATCGCTATTACAGCGCCCCATACCTGCGAATGTTTTCCAAATTCAGGAAGTACCTGCTTGCCATAGCCGAAAACTTAAAATAAAAATTTGGTTCAATTCTATGCATAACTTCATACACTTTTGGACGGTATAATATTCAAAATTGCACAAAAATCGCTGTTACAGCGCCCCCTACCGACGAATTTTTTCCAAATTCGGAGAGAACCTACATGCCATATCCAAAAACTTAAAATAAACATTTGGTTCTATTCTATGCATAACTTCATACACTTTTGGATGGTACAATATTCAAAATCGCACAAAAATTGCTATTACAGCGCCCCCTACCGGAGAATTTTTTCCAAATTCAGGGAGGACCTGCTTGCCATAGCCAAAAACTTAAAATAAAAATTTGGTTCAATTCTATGCTTAACTTCATACAGTTTTGGATGATGCAATATTCAAAATCGCACAAAAATCGCTATTACAGCGCCCCCTACCAGCGAATTTTTTCCAAATTCAGGTAGGACCTACTTGCCATATCAAAAAAAAAAAAAAAAATCCCTGACGGCTCAGGCCTACGGGCGGAGGTAGATTTCGAAGTACTAAATTCACCAACAAAACTTAAATCAAGATTAGAGATAGACCCAGTTCCTTCAATAAAAATGAGCTCCAGAGAGCTAAACATTTTGGGAAAATTCTAATATACACGAATACACACACGAATGTATATGGAATAGGTTTAAAAAATAGCTAAAGCAAATTCAGAGAACCTCAAAGTGTTAAAATAAGTTAATATTTTCATTGTCGGATTTTCGTCATGTTTTAATACGTTTCTTCAAACTCACATGACGTTACATATTCACCTGCTGAGGTCCGTTTTATTTCCAATATGATGCAATATATATATTTTTTTATTCGTCAAACTATTTATTTCATTTTGTGTTTTCATGCGGAAATCTTGCTCTAGGAATCTTATGACGTAATATTCAATTTGTTTCAATTATTCAAGCTATTTATTTAATTTAATTTTTCACGCGAAACCTTGCAATAGAAAAGCATTTGTTGTGGTGAGAATTTTATTTCTTTTTTATAATTGTTGGCAACTGCTATAACGAAAAATATTTATTTTTTCTGCCATTGTTGTGTAAGAGCTGGTTTTATCAGAATCATGTTAAGAGGGTATTTAAAATTTTGAACCCTCCCCATTTCCATTCCCTTGGGCCGATTTTTTCCATTTGCAATCCCCGCCGAGATATTAGTCATCTCAAAGTTGTTGGCGAGTTTGAAGAAGATCCGTGCATAATTACGACTTTTATCGTGCGAACAAAATTTAGTACATACATACATACATATATATATATATATATATATATATATAAACGTTTTAGGTGGGGGTGGTTTTGGGTTCCTGGGGTTCTATAATGAAAAGTTATGAAGGAATTTTTCAAAAGTCGCACCATGGTAACGACTGCAATAGGTAGTATTTCTTACGAAATCTACCTAAAATTTGGTTCAATTCTATGCATAACTTCATACACTTTTGGATGGTACAATATTCAAAATCGCACAAAAATCGTTATTACAGCGCCCCCTACCGGCGAATTTTTTCCAAATTCATGGAGGACCTGCTTGCCATAGCCAAAAACTTAAATAAAAATTTGGTTCAATTCTATGCATAACTTCATACACTTTTTGATGGTACAATGGCGACAGACAGACGGACAGACGGACAGACAGACATTTTCTATAAACATGTTTTTGGGGATCTCTGACCCCTAAAACGTGTAAATCCGTTTAAAACCGGAAGTCGAAAAAAATTTCGATTACAATACTTTCTTCTATTGAAGATAGAAGGAAGTAAAAAAATAGGTAAGTACTATAAAAAATAATTTCACATTGATGAGAAATAATTAATTAGTTCGCTTTTTACGCAGTCGGGTTTTTTGATTTTCTAAATTTAACTTTTATTGCATAGGAGTGCAACAGCTATGGTACCAAGATCTGAATATTTATTTATAAAACTAGTTATAGTATGAACGCACCTCATTTGCCGCGTTTGAAGTACAATTTCCGACTTGTTTTAAAATGTGCTTGAAGGAAAATGTAAAATTTTATAAATACATAAAAAATACTTCTAGAAATTGATTCCTGTTAAAATAATAACTGATTTCAATTGAAAACTTTTGAATCACAAATTTAATAATTCATATTTCGTATATCGGGTTCTACCTAAAACTTTAAAAGGGAGTTTCAATGCAAATCCATCTGGTATAAAACGAAAAATATTTTTAAATGATACATTAAAAATAGACTTAGCAATTTTTTAACCTTGTGTGTAATCGATCTCCGCCAAAAAAGGCATGAAAGTAAGATCAAAATTTCATTTTGCACAATCGATATTTTCCGTCACACTTAGTTATAATCGATACACACTTGTATTTCCAGTGAAACAGTCTCTAATTCATTTTTCGTTTCGGTCAAATCCGAAATAAAAGGGTTATCTGATCAAAGTCAAACAGAGTTACCGCTTCAATGGACATTAAAAAACTCATTGTTCAAAATGAGAAAAAAAAAATAAGACCTGAATGTGATTTAATTAAATTTTTTTTCAGAGTTTTATTTTCAGTTTTTCTTATCGCTATCTGAATCGTGTAACTTTGATATTGAAATTAAATTTTTAGTATCGAATTTTTTTTCCTATTTTGAACTGCTCTAGTTAGTTTTAGATTAGATTACTCTTTTATTAATACGAAATAATTATGGATGTACAAGAAGAAAATAAAAATCGAACGGCAGTTATAATTTTAGTTCTAATTGATGAAGGGGAAAAAATATTTCTCCAATTAGTAGAAAGTCTTTTGAAATTTCATGTGCTTTATTCTGTTACTAGCTGACCGCCCGGCGTTTCTTGGGATTGTGATAATAACCTTAAATATACCTAAAACTAATGATGAAGGATTTTAAATTTAAAAGGAAAATCTGTCCAACTGAACTTAGAGTTCGTTGCCTCACAACTTTCGGCAGCGTACATCGGGCACGCTCTAGTTTGTTTAGACTTTATGTTTTTCAACGAATATCTTTTCATTGAATTATCGTATTTCCAAGATAAAAAAAAAGTTTTTTAATATCAAGGTTGATTTTGTTTCAATCCTCCACACCAATCTTCCAGAGAGTCCATATCCAAATTTTTTTGGACGCCGTTGTAATAAGCTTGTTTTAAAAGCCCAAATGGGCTGCAATCCATAGGAGATATGCTGGGGACAGGGGGGTGTTGGGGGGGGGGGGGGGGAGAGGTGCCTATAAATGGAATAGCCTCAAATCGGATTTCACTTGTCTTTTTTTTTATATAAAAATATAGCAGTAGATTTTGAGGTATGGCTGGTAGTTCTGATAGAACTTAACACAATGAAGATATTTTGGGAAAAGTGATAAAATGTCTTCTTTTGAAAATAGGTGTTAAAACATATTTATGATAGTAATTCGAGCTAATTTTGACATTTTTTTTTACTTTTTTTATTTTAAGTGTTCCTTTCAATTAAAATTATTCATGTTATTAAGTTAAAATTACAAATTCTATGATACATTCGTTATTATAGTGAAACTTCTTTTAAAGGCCACCCCTATTCAAAGGCCACCTCTATTAAGGGCCAATATTTTTAGGAACAAAAATTTTTCCCATAGACATAACGTTAAATTTACTCCTATTAGAGGCCGCACCTACCCCTCATAAAGGCCATTTTTTCACATGTGTCTTAAATCTTAAACAGGTGTATTGAATTCCTGAAACAAAAAACTTTAGCAAACAACTACACTTGCTAAGGCAGGGGGAGATGGGGAGGATTTAGTAACACAATGAAGGACCACAAACTTTTTCAAAATTGAGACAAACGGGTGTTCCTCACACTTTGTTTGACCATTCAACTTGTAGGGGTTGGGTTGGAGGCTAAACTTGACCCTTTGTTGTGTGCACACAAAAGAAAACAAGGTTATCTAGAAAAACTGATTCCACATTTATTAAAACCGTGAATTCATATTGAAGCAAAAATTTCTACACCCGTCAGGAAACGCTAACAGAAATAAATAAACTAATATCTCATTCTAAGGCATTAATAAATAATGCAAATTTAAGTAATTTGTTCCATAAAGTAAAAGAATCATTAGAAACGAAAATTGTCTGCGAAAAAATTATGAAAAGTAAACAAGCTTCAATAGAAAAATTTATGCTAATAAACAGTTTTTTCACCTACATAGGTTTTGATTTCCTTGTTTTAGTTGTTATTTTTTGTCACCCCTATTTAAGGGCCACCCCTCATAAGGGCCAATTTTCAATGGAACGGCAGGTGGCCCTTACAAAGAGGTTTCACTGTATTTATAGAATATGATTGAATTTTTTCCCGAATAGATATTAGGGTGGGTCGAAAAAACCGAAATTTTTATAATCGAAATGTAATAGCGCGGAAAAGTTGCCTTTTGTAATACAGAATAAATTTCTAAATTATTACATCGATCGATTAATATCTTTTACCGCCGCAAGGGGGCCAAAGTTTCAAAAAATCGCAAAAAACGTGTTTTTTTTTATCATTTTTTTAAAATTATCCAAACATACCAATACAATTTTTAATAGAACGCAATAGCTACATGAAGATATGAGAAATGTCCCGGTAAATGTTCATTATGATGAAATCATATCTTTATTTGTCGCAAAAAGACCATATTTTTTGTAAAAATTTCAAAAATTTCAATTTTTCATTTTTTTTCTAAATTTTTATAATTTCTATAATATGTCTAGAAATAAATAATTTTACTTTATATCTATTAATATATCATAATTTTTTATAACTATTTGTAATAAACTTGAAAATAAAGTTAATCATTCATTTTTCTTGACGATCGTTTCATCTACTGATATTTTACTTCATAACAGCCAATTCATGCCACAAAAATTATATAAAATGAGCAAAATGTTTTAGTATTTTATTAATTAAAATATAGAGATGTTTAACCGAAACGGGTTAAATAAACTTAAAATGAAGAAGAATTTAATGTAAATGAATTTTATAATATAACTTGCTTTCAGATGAAGCCATTATTTCTCGAGAGGCCAAAACTGATCAGATGTGACCCTCCCTCTGTTCTAGTAGACAAACTTTATCAGTGCTTCAATGAATAATTTCACGCATCTTTCTAGTGATTGAGTGGGACAAGGAAAGTTATAATAGCTGGTATCTTTAATCGAACATTTTAAACTCACCAGCGTTTTTAGTCGATAAAAAAACCATAACAGGTGGTTCCGTTAGTTTTCAGTTTTGTCCGTAGACTAAAGACCATACAATTTTAAGCTTCAGTGTTGAAGTGTGCTATGATGAAGTGACGGATGGCACTATTCTAGTCCACAGAACTTCGTGCTTTTGCAATTTTCTTCATGGCTGGGGCCCTGATGTTCTCCTCTTCATATGCTATCATTCCAAAGAGGCTATTTGTATGATTTGCGAAATAGTCATTTCGTGAAAATACAGGAACTATAATCTTTCGTAGATTGGCTGTCAAGTAACGTAAGTTACTAACTATAGTGCACAGATTCTGGAAAACATGAGTGATTAATTTTAATTGTGAACCAACTGATGCAGTACATTTTCAGGATGTACTCAAAGAGTTATGACAAGTTAAGAAGAGGGTTTCTTTGTTCCAACGTAGAGTCTCAAAATTCGAATAGCAGTAATGATCCACCTTGTGCACTGTAAAAAAAATCTGTAAAGTTACTAAAGTTTTTCTAGGAAACTGGGATTCCTAGAACTTTTTATGTAACGGCAACAACAAATATTCATGTAACAGACACACTTTTGTGCCGAAAATCGAAAAATCTGTAAGGTTACTAAGAATTTTTTAGGAAACTGGGATGCCTAGAACTTTTCATGTAACTACAGCCAGGTTTACAGATAAAATTTTAGTAAGATTACTGCAATTTTAATAGATTCATTTGTAAAGTTACAGATTTCTGTAGCTTTACAAAAACTAGTTTTGTAGATTTGCAGCTTTTTTTGTACAGTTACAGATGACAGTTTAGTAAGCATGTAACTTTACATCTGTAGAGGTACAGAATTTTTTTTACAGTGTGTGAAATATTTGTCCAGGGACTCAGCAAAAAAGGTCAATTGTTATACACGCGTGTTGAAAGAGCTTGCAATATTTCAGACATATTCTTCTGGTCAGTTGACAAATCATCTTTATCAACAGCTAGGTGATCAGATTAAATTGGCTTAAATTTTGCAATTGGTAATAATTCTCTAATCGCAAGAGATCAACCAATTGGGCCACGATATGATAGAGAACCTGTTTTTTGTCATCAAGATGTTTGAAAAGATGTCTCAGTGGAAGCTCATTGAAGTGAGGTCAAGGAAGCCAATAAAGTGGTTTTTTAAAAGTTGTTCTCAACTAATCCTACTATAACACCACCTTTGCATCCTGTTTTGAAGACAGTTCCGCAAAATTCAACTGCAATTATTATTCCAGTCGGGATTTCATTTTTCTTCAAAAAATCTATAATGTCATTGCATACAGAAGTCGCCTTGCCAGACGATGGGGTCAAATGACGAAAATAATTCAGACCTTGTTCTAGTACAAAGAGATATGCTCCTCCTTGACTTCTCAAAGATGAAAATTTGCCACCTCTTTAACCTGGCAGATATTTCTATCTTTAGGGCCATCAAAGTATAGAGTAAAAGGAGTACATTACAAAAAAAAAAAAAAAAAACGAACAAAGTGAAACGTGGCCCTCTAGCAGCGAGAAATTAATTTTACATGCAGGCAGCTGCAGGTGTTTCCATCATTGAGCAATTTTTTTTTTTTTTATAGAATTACAGTGATCATGGTTAACAATGTGCATGAAATTAACAACATAAAATGCCTTTCCCAGCCTATTAGAAATGTAAAAAATCTGAAAACATTACAAAAGTTAAGAAAATTGAAAAAATGAAAAACTTTAATTTTTAACATTTTTTAGAAATTTTGACCCTGTTGTGGCGGTAAAAGCAACGATGTCACAAAAATGAAATGTTAATGTTACATTACTAATATCTTGGCGTGGCTATTATGTTCTATTAGAAATTGAATAAGTATGTTTGGATAATTTAAAAAAAAAAATTGCTAAAAGTATGTTTTTTGCGATTTTTTCGAAATTTGGACCCCTTGCGGCGGTAAAAGATATTAACCAATATGTGTAATATTTTACGCATTTCATCTTTTTTACAAAAGGCAACTTTTCCGCGCTATTATGTTTCGATTATAAATATTTCGGTTTTTTCGACCCACCTTAATAGATATGTATGGAAATATAAGATGCTTCATTCTGGCTATCCTTAAAATCATTATATACTTATAATTAAATGTGAATGTTGCATCCTTCTTGAAAATATGGTTCATCATAAAATACTAAAACATACTCTCCAGCATAGTTGAAAAAGTGTTTATGAATTCGGTTTATCTATCTTTCCCAGTGTTGAAATCAGACACTTTTCTCCGCGAGGGATTTCTGTGGCTTCGGGGTGACATTATAGAGTTCCGAGTGGGAAAATTGAACTTTTTGACCATTAACAACACAAAATCCCAAATCTAATCATAAGCTCGACGCAGCAGCGGTCGTTCGGTAGCTTCAGGGCCCCGAGCCCTCCCTTCCCGCTTTTAGGTGTCTTTAATTTGTGTAAATTCCCTTTTAAATTTGTCTGGTTTTAACTTTTTAATTTTTTTTTCAACCTGGCTTCCGCTAAAGTCTCTTATACTCGGGACGTGGCTGGGTACCTATGAAACTGGCTTCCGCAAAAGAGTCGGAATAAGAGAAGAAAAGCTTAAAAGACCGCGGACGGAAAGATACCGCTCACCATGGCGAGAAAGTTTTCTTTCTTGTAACAATATGTATGATTATCACTTATAAACAGACTAAGTAAAATAATCAATTAAATTTAAAAAATCAAAAAACCTGACTGCGTAAAAAGTGAACTTACTCATTATTTCTCATCAATGTGAAACTATTTTTTATATTACTTACCTATTTTTTTTATTTACTTGTATGGATGACTTTTAAGTTGTGTTTCATTGTTATTTCCTATCTATAAACACTGTTTTGATGAGGTCTACAGATGTGTATGAAGTTAGAGTTGCAGTAAAGCTATGAGATCCTACCTACACAACTTCCAGGTTGTGTAATATTTAAACGGGGCTTCTGATTGTAAAATAGTCAATGAAACATCGCCTTCATTTTGAAAGATATATCCAATGATATGCTACTCAATAGGGTAAACAATTTTTTTTTCCGTCTCTACCGCCATTTTGTACTTTACGGCCGCCATTTTGAATTTATGAAAACAAAACCTAGCCTATAAACATCGGGCCATTAAGACGAATCGATAGAGAGCCCATTCATTCAAATCCATCCAGCCGTTACGATGCTTCGAGGGTATAAAGAAACCCACATACCCAGATACGCGTGAAACACATAACCCTTCTTGGCAGTCGGGTAAAAAATGCTATAAAAGTGATAAAATACTTTTATTTAGATTAACGAACGTTTCATCGCACAAACGGCGACATTTTCAAAATCATTCTTGATTTAAATATTTTCGCAAAATTTAAAAAAACAATAACTTGGTAAATAATGTCACGAGACCTGATGCATAATGAAAATCAGTGCAAACATAAAATAAAATGAAATCGGATGTTTGTGAGCGTGGATTAATTTCAAATCAAATTCACAAATATCCAATTTCATTTTATTTTATGTTTGCACTGATTTTCTTTATGCATGAGGTCTTGTGACATTATTTATCAAGTTATTGTTCTTTAAAATTTTACGAAAATATCTCTATCGAGAATGATTTTGAAAATGTCGCCGTTTGTGCGATGAAACGTTCGTTAATCTAAATAAAGGTATTTTATCACTTTTATAGCATTTTTTAGCCTAATTCGAGTTAATTTTGACATTTTTCCTACTTTCCTTACTTTATGTTTTCCTTTATAAGACCATACAGCAATAACCATGAAACATTTCTTGTTTTCTCTTACCCAACATTATAGGTATTTTTCTCTTTTTCGGCAGTAAATCGATCTTCTTCCATCGCAGTCAAATATATACAGGCCCCATCCATTGTAACTACATATTTCCATTTTTCACCTGCAAATAATTTTCATACAACAATCAGCAAATAGTCTTATGCTGAAAAACATGTTTTTTTGCATTAGGCGGCAAACATAAATGTTTTTTGTTTGTTTTGATTAGTTTTAAATCAGATTTTATAATTTTGTTTGCATTTATTTATAAGGATGCTAAAGATTTTTCAATAGTTCTTTGGGAGATTGGATTTTTTTTTTTTAAAATATGAGATACGACTTTTGCGGTTAACGTACCTTTATTGTTCATTTTTTAGCCCCCGGTACGGTATGCTATTTCTTTCTCCCAGCTTATTTTGTGTCGTCTCCAAAAATTAACGTTACCTTACAGAAACTAGCCGTAAAACGAAGCAGTACGATTAAATACTCTATAGCAATTTTTTAAACTTCTAGGCATCGCACATTTTCAATTTTTATACCGTCGTATTGGGAAAAAAAGTACTTTTAAATGCAATTTGTTTGAAAGCTGTATCTCCATTTATTTTTAAAATAGTAATTTTGTTGTAGTTTTTAGAGCCATTTGCTTAATATTGGCAACGGAAGTACTCCATTTCTGTAGAAAGTAAAGGAAAAATTGTTGTAAAATATTAGTTATATATTTTTGTTGCCATTTTCTCATAACAAGCGAAAGAAAATGTAATTAAAATACGTGCTATTTTGAAAAAATATAAACGAATGATTTCTGTTAAAACATACAGCTATTATAAACTATATTTAATTTTAAGTATCTGTATTAATGTTAAAAACAAATGAAAACCTAGGAATTATTAGATAGCCGTTCTTTTTTTTTTTTTTTTTTTTTTTTTTTTTTTCTGGTCGAGTTTCTTGAATGCCGGCCTCTTTTTGCTGCATTTGTGTATTATTTCGCGATAGTGACGTCCTATGCATACTTTACTGCAGATGTTTAAGAGTGGATCTTAAATGTGGCTTTCTTAAGCGGATGCGAATGACGTCATTTAACATAAAATAAAAGCGTGTGCTGTAAGTCTTAAAATTGAAATATGTTTTGTATTTATAGATACATATATTTTTTTCATCGGGGGCTACACTAAATTCTGAAAAAGCAGAATTCCTGTTTTCTAGTTTATCCTTTTTCTAGTCAAATGTAAACTTTGACGTTTCTTTCCTTTTTCAATAATTATGTCATTCATTTTACGTGTAGAGTTATTAAAACCATGCTATACACACCTTTTTTAAATAATTGAATAATTGAATTTCTTTTCGTATAGAGTAAATTCAATTCTGTCGCGGGAATTCGTCGTTTCGGCACACTGGGTGCATTTTAGTTTTGCTAACAGAATACAGTAGAGCGCCGATTATCCGAAAAAGTCGGGACCGACCCAGTTCGGATAAGCAAAAGTTCGGATAAATGGACAGACAATTTAAGGGATGTTCCTGACTATACTAAAATCTCCACACTTTGGAGTGACAGCACTAGTTAATGCTGGCATGTTTAAAAATTGATTTTTGTCTTTTTAATTTTTTTTGTTTACTTTTTTATATCATTTGCTGAACTCTAGAGATTATAATTTAAGCAAAAAAGCGTTCGATTGTTGCATGCTTCAAAGAAGACATCCTTTTCAATGCTGCCATGCCTCGAATTCTTCTTAATCGAATTCTTCTTGTTAGTTGAATAGGATCAGCGTTCTTCTGCCTTTCGAGCCCTTTCATAGCTATTTCCAAACATTCAAAAGCTTTGGTTATGTGATGGAACTGGGTCATTTTCAGAGCATTCCTTTTCATTTTCTACAATTTCTTTTTCGTCATGAATCTCATCTACAATCTCACCATCATATAAAATCTGATATCCAGGTCTAATATGGTGTTTGTAACAGTGCGTATTAAACAAAATTAATGAACTCACATTCTTAACAGGACTGTATCTCTCCTTTATTTTGACAAAGCGATGCGATGCGTGCACTCAAAGGAAGACAAAAACATAAACTAGCATGAAGAAAACGAATTACGTTTCTATGGTTACATACATTAGAACAAGTGCGTTGCCAACATTTGGCACATAATAACAGATAATTCGAACAGTGTTTGGATAATTGGAAGTTCGTTTAAAAAAAAAAAAAAACATTGAGAGAAATAGGCTGTTCGGGTAATTGGAAGTTTGGTTAATTTTTTTTTTTTTTTTGAGAAAAACTGGCTGTTCGGATAATTGGAAGTTCGGTTAATTGGAGTTCCGATAATCGGCACTCTACTGTAAGTGAATAGCGGCCCGTTGATTCCTATACAAAAATTGTTTATCTCGACACATAATATCAACCAGGGCCGAAACTAAGGGGGGGGGGGTGGAGCAGAGGCGACATGTGCCCCGGGACCCAGAACGAAGGGGCGCCAAATGAAGATTTTGTTTGTCAATTTTTAACACGTCTATGTTTAGCATGGTATTGTTAAATTCGTCCTGTCTATGGTATGCCAAACCATACAAGAATCTAAGGATGATATGGCATAAGGATCCTGTATAAAGTGGAAATTTTTTTCTATTCTTTTCAATTCCGTTTTCAAGATTTCAATGAATGAATATTTGACGAAGCAGATTACGTAGTTCAGTATTACATGTTTTCTGATTACATATTTTAAATTTTAAAATAAGTCGTCTATTTGAAAATTAGTAAAATTCTCTCTGTAAATATATTTTCCGGAGGAGGGGGTGGGGACGCTAAAATCCATGTTTGCCCGGGTGCAAAAAAAGCTATTTTCGGCCCTGATATCACCCTTGAAATTTCACTCCATTAATTTAGAATCACTCTGTATATCGATGAATAATCTTCACTCATCTTTCCATTTTTAGGTGCGTTCGTAATTATATAAATACGTAGCACCTATAGTCGTCGTTCAGTCCGTCTATCTGTCTGTCCGTCCGCGTATAACAGAGCAAAATCTACCCAACCGAATGTTATGAAATTTTAAATATATAATTGTTGTAAAATTTTGTCGAGCCATTTCAAATTTTATGAAAATCGGATGCATAGTTTAATGACAGGGACAGCCAAAAGCTTTCCTTTGCATGACGGCCAATGGGGAAAATTATTTTAAGTGATTTTGAATGGTGTTACAGCCTTTCGAACAGAATGAAATGGATAGGTACTTATGAAGTGCACTAAAATAGACATTCAGTACGATATGCGGTTGAAAAAATATTTATAAAACAAGTTATAGTACGCACGCACCTCATTTACCACGTTTAACGTGCAATTTCCAACTCGTTTCAATACTAATCGCAAACAATATTTTCAAAAACATAATTTTTAAAGTACTCTAAGCCGCTATTCAAAAGTATTTCACAAATATTATCCTTTCAAACAGCTATGAGAACAATATGCAAGGTTTATGGAAGGTTAAAAATTTATTAGAGTGTTTAAAATGGAAATTGGCTCGCGTGTAGTTTATTTTATGACTTTGAACCTCGGCTTAAAATGAGTTGCCATGGAAACTGGGATAGATAAAAATTGTGCAATATAGATCCAAAATATTATAACTACAATTTATTTCATATATTATAGCACCGCTTCTGTCAAGAACAGGAAAATTGAAAATGAATGTTTTTAAGGTAGTAAAGAGAAATTTACAATTAAATTTTTACGAGTTGAGTTGAGGTAAGTTTTGTTTATTTTTCACAAAGTTGATAGAAATAAAGAATTCAATCTCAAAAGGAACCGAAACAATAATAAGAAAGAAAAATCACGTCTGTCACGCATAGTTTATGAAACACTTTCCAATGCTTCCAGAATACACTAACGAAACCTCACTATTTGGTAACGTAAAAAAAGGTATCTAAATAAAAACTTCAAGACTATACATTAATTTCATTGATTTTTAAATAGTTTAATATCATTAAAATACACTTCAAAAGATTTCCCCCATTATTATATAACGGCACTAGCCGCCCTTGGCGACCAGTTTGGTCTCCTTTAAATCTATGCTAAGCATTGTATCATGTTACTTTTATTCATACTATAATTTACTTGCTCAATCCTTCTCCAAATCGGAAGATTCTGATATAGAAATCATGAACTCGGTATTTTTATGTTAGCCGAGTGCAGGCGATATATCGCCAAACATTGTACACGTCGTATTTTTTCTTATTTCATTAATTTCCTTACTTTCACTCATTTTATTTAAAATACATAACTTTAATTTAAAACTGAAATGATTAAAATTTATGACTCAATTTTCTCTTATTTCTTAAGAAAAGAAAAGAAAAAAAAGTAATAAATAATACTATAAACTATGACTTTTAATTTCAAAATCAAAGCTTTGTTTTAATTTACCTCGCGAAAAATTGTTTATGACAGTCGCATGCGATGGGCTATTATAATACTGATGATATGTGGCGATGGAACAATATTTGGCGATTTATCACCTGCGCCCGGCTAACATTAAATTACCAAATTGGCTGTTTGTCATATAAAAAGTGAAGCGGTCAACCCGGAACTATTGATGACAGTCACATGACTTAGGCTATTATTATAGAGATTTTTGTGTGTCCCTGTAAATGAACGGTAAATGCTATGTACTTCCTATTCCACAGGAAGATTGTTGTATATTAAACCTCATAATACATATACATTTCAATATGTTTGAAACAGTGTAACTTTACTAAAATGCACTGTAAACGATTTTCCTCATTAGACCATACTGCAGCGGAATTCTTTTGTGTCACTGTAAACAAACTATAAATATTACACATACCACATTCAATAGATAATGTCCTATGGTAATCCTTATTAACATATACCACACTGATGGTAATCCAAGTATATTTAGCAGAGTTAGAGTACGGCCAGCTGGTCCAGACAAATCGAAGTCCACAACACATTTGAACTATGTTAGAAAGTGTTAAAAACGATATACTGTGTAACCTCTGAATAATGATTACCCGTGGGACCGGTGAAAAGTGGCCGCCCTTCAGAGGTGTTATTCAGAGGTTTCATTAAAAAAAATCAAAATTTCATAAATTTAAATAGAAATACACACAGTCATTTTAATTAATCATCATTGTTTTAATATAATAAGAAAATCAGTGATTTGCAGTTGCTTTGTTTTTGTTTGCTGCAAATGTCTTTCTCCAAAGAAAAAAATATGACTTGATTTGCTATACAACTCATCATCATTATGATTTAATGAGGAATTTTGGATTTCACGAAGGTTTTCCAAATCTTCGGTATATGAGTTAATACTGAAAATTTTGGGTGATTCTATTATCTATTTCCTCTTCCTTTTTTCATTTTCCACCATTTGCTGTATGGAATCAAATGTGATAATAACTGCCAAATTTTTTACCAGAGATACAAACAAGCTGGCCTTTAGGTTAGTTATGCCTGCCAGTTTAAGAATATTACATAAAATTTCTCCATTATTATTAATGTCGTCATTTTCTGTTTGTTCACATATCAAGTACATTTTGTTCGATCTGCTTCACATTTCGGTTTGCAAATAAATATAAAATTGTAC
Organism: Maratus speciosus; assembly: GCA_963932465.1. Classification (NCBI taxonomy): domain Eukaryota; kingdom Metazoa; phylum Arthropoda; class Arachnida; order Araneae; family Salticidae; genus Maratus; species Maratus speciosus. Next base: position 640,782,691 of record OZ010786.1, on the reverse strand, counting down.
CAGGAGCTGTAAATTTTTTTTCTTGAGACTTTTGAGTCGCTGTTTTTCAGTCTTCCTTATTTAGAGGTTCATACTAATGTTATCGCTATGGAACGTGTTTGGTTCCATCTACATGTGGCCGGTGTTTAGAGGTGGCCGTTCAAGGAGGTTTCACTGTATCTAATGGAATGAAAATCGTAAAATGAACAAACCCTTTTTTTTTCAGCTTTGAAGTGGCTCCTTAAGGGGGCACACAGGACTTTTGAGTTTGTCGAAACGATCAAAAACATCGCCTTTTTCAAAATACCAAAACACAAATAATATGCAGTTAAGATATTTTTTCTCCTTTTCTGCCTAAAGCAGTGGTTCCCAACCTTTTTTGGGCCGTGCCCCACCTAGGCATCTCTAAAATCATGATGTCCCCCCCCCCCTCTTTTCTATATTATATAAATATTGTCACATAAAAAATAAAATTCCATTTTCCCAGATGGATCCGAAAATAGCATTAACTCCATGATAAGTGATTTCACATTCTTTAATTTATCAAAATCATATTTTTTTTTGTTACAAATATGCTTTTAACCTAACTCCATGAATGCAGTGATGCCATGGATCTTCGCATTTACATCGTTTTATTGTTTTTTGGCAACTTACCTAAAAATTTAAAAATGATAAATAGTCTACATTTTTATTTTCGCAAAATTTCTTGAAAACGTTTTCATATTTTGTATAACATCTGATAGAATTGATACATTTTATAATGGATTTTAGTACTTCATTAAGAATAAGTGATATTTGTTTATCGCCAAGACTGTATGAATATCATAATTCACAAGCAACATTTCCGGATTCGCACTTTTATCCAGTTTAAGTTACTACTTACCTTTCCTCCCATAACATACTTCTTTGATAGCGGACTTTTTTCCCCATTATTATTATTTAGCCCCCATGTTTTCTCCAATTTAAAATTTTAAAATGCATATGTCATGAATTTCATATTATGTATGTGGTCTGCAGAAGAGCCATAAGAAGTTTACTTTCAACACTTTCCTTCCGTGATGCACACGGGGTTTTATTAATTTCATAAATGTAGCACCTCATTTTGATCATTCAAAACATTTTTTAGATTAAACATGTCCAAATAGTCAATTTTAGATATACTCAACAAAATTTCCTATGTAAAATTTCCCTCGTGAGGCATATTACACTGTGAATAGATGTACAAGTTTTTTTTTTTAAATAAATAGTAAAAAAAAAAAAAGAGGTGTAATTTACTAAAATAATATTTAAACCAAGAAAATAAAAATGAATTTTTATTATACAATAGGTGTCAAGTTATAGAAAAAAATTCATATAATTATTCCGGTGTCAGTGTATTTTTGAACTTTTAAATGGGATCGTTTCGAAAATTAATTTTTATTCAGTTATTTTTAAATTTTTTCATCTATTATTTCTATTTTTAGACTAAGACACTACTTTCATTAGATAAAAAAAGTGACAGAAAATTTGTTAATAAGAAACCTGAAATTGCCCCCCTGAAAAGTCATATTGCCCCCCTGTGGGGCGTACGCCCCTCGTTGGGAAGCACTGACCTAAAGTATAAATTGTTAAGTACATTGGCGCACCCACGGGGGAAGCTAAGGGGACTGAAGCCCCTCCTAGACTAGACTAGATATTTATTTTTTTTTAAGATTATGATAGAATATTATTATTATTTATAATAGTTATTTAAAATATCGGAATTTTTGAAAATATAATAATTTTGTCATACAATGATTTCTCTTTTATAAATTTTATTATGAAAATTCGAAATATTAGGATGTTTAAAATTTACTTAATTAAAAGTTTAAGACCCCGTGTGACCTCTTGCGCTCTTTAACCTTCATAATATTTTGATAATTTAATAATAAAACTTTAAATCGTTTGCTTGCAAACACACTTTAAAATTATCCAATAGAGAATGAAAGAAGCACACCAAAAAATCACAAAAGCTAAGCTATATTTTAGTACAGTATTTCATTATTTAACATGTTAAATAAAAGCATTCAGAATTAGCCCCAACAAAACTTTCCAGAGCTTCCTCTGGCTTCTCTGGCGGTTACGACTCTGCTCAAGTCAGCAGAAAAAATGTATAAGTCAGTGCCTGATTCGGCACGTCCCATCAATTCAAATGAAAGAAAGACAAAGCTCGGCAGCGAGCCGGGCCAGATCTGGGCACATATAAGCATCTAAAATATGCTAGCCCCTTCCAAAACGTAATCCTGGATGCGGCACTGATTACTCCATAAAAATAAAATGTAGTATACAGAAAATCAATACTAAAATTTTAAATTCATAAATTCATCTCACTAATACGTGAATTAAAATCTTTAAGTTCTACGCGCATTATAAAACTCTAAATTATGCATCTGGGAAACAATTTTTGACCAAAATAGAATCACAATACACCTACTTCTAAATTGAAACCAAAATATACACAAAAAATACTCAAAATTTAATTTTGGTACAAAATAAAAAAAAAATTAAATTAGAAAAAAATATTTAAGTTTTTCAAGTGCAAAAATATAAATAACCAAAATATATGAATTTATTTGATTTTAGCATGAAGACTATAAAGAAACGCATATTTGGTTAATATTTTAAAGGTGTAGCTTACATAGTTTAAAAGTAACAGTGCGCTCAAACTCCAAAGTTACTAATCTGAGAAAAAACGTTTTAAAGTTTCAATATCTACGGACCTTCATTTGTACACACATTCTATAAATGATTATAACTCAAGAAATAATACAGATTTTTAGCCCAGGTATGCTATTTCTTTCTCCCAGCTTATTTTGTGTCGTCTCCAAAAAATAGCGTTACGTTGTATAAGCTAGCCGTAAAACAAAGCAGCTGTATCATTGTACTGTTAAATACTCTGTATCAATTTTTTTTTAACTTCTAAGCATCGCACATGTTCAATTTTTATACCTTCATAATGGAAAAAAGTACTTTTAAATGCAATTTGTTTGAAAACTATCTCCATTTATTTTTGAAATATAAATTTTTTTGGTAGTTTTTAGAGCCATTTGCTTAATATTGGCAACGAAAGTACTCCATTTCTGTAGAAAGTAAAGGAAAAATAGTTGTAAAATAGTAATTACATATTTTTGTTGCCGTTTCCTCATAACAACTTTTAAAAATGTATTTAAAATACGTGCTATTTTGAAAAAAAATATATAAACAAATGATTTCTGTTAAAACATGGAGCTATTATAAACTATATTTAATTTTAAATATCTATATTAATGTTACAAACAAATGAAGGCCTATGAATCATGAGATAGCCGTTCTTTTGTCGAGTTTCTTGGATGACGGCATCTTTTTGCTGCATTTGTGTATTATTTTACGATAGTGACGTCCTATGCATACTATACTGTAGCTGTTTAAGGAATCGTAAATGTGGAATTCTTAAGCAGATGCGAATGACGTCATTTTACATAAAATAAAAGCGTGTGCTTTAAGTCTTAAAATTGAAATATGTTTTGTACTATTTATATATACATATATTTTTTTTTCATCGGGGGCGACACTAAATTCTGAAAAAGCAGAATTCCTGTTTTCTACTATGAAGTATCTCTTTGGCTACAGCTCATCTTGTTGAATGTTTTTTTATTGCATATTGTTGGGAAATTAAAAAAAATTCAGAATAAAACAAAAACCGAAAACTGATTTTTTGAAAATTTAAAGGTCCTGTGCCCCCTTAAAAAAAATACACGCTTTTATTAGCACGATTAAAAGAAAATTTTATAGTAGTGAAAATACACGTTATTTATATGATGTTGCATTCTCATGTAAAAATCATATACAGTAAATTTTGCCTAAGGCGGACTCTGTGTAAGCCGGAAATCTGTCTACCGCGGAAAATTCTTCAAGTCCCGGCGAACCCATAGAAAATTACATTAACTCATGCTGCATAAGGCGGAATCTGTCTAACGCGGAAACGGAAAGGATTTTAAAGTCCCACCGAAACCAAAATTTTGCATAAGGCGGAAAAAAGGATATTTAAAAAATGAAAGGCATTTCGTTTATCAAACTTTAAAACTGTTAAATCAAGTACTCAATGTAGAGGATGTCAGTTAAATTCCGTAACACTTTGAAAAAGTTAATTCAAAAGAGCTGAAATTGTTTAAATTTTAAGGAATTCTTGCTCATGACATTTTTTCCTATACAAAATTGCATTTAAAAGTTATTATTTCTAGCAAATCTATGAAAATACATATTTTCTAAAGTACAATATATAATATTTTAAGGTTATACTCAAATTCAAAATTATAGCAGTCTCCCTCATTCTCGAAGTTTATTACTTTTTACGTGTGTAAACCTCCAATTCGCATGTATTATAATTATACAGTAGTACTAATAAATTGCATATCGTTTCTCATTTACCTATAAAGATAAAGGATTTCTCAGAATTTCAGTTTTCAATCGATTTTCGAGTCAGGAAAATCAATAAAAAATAATCAAAAATAGAGGGTTTTTTTTTTTTTTTTTTTTTTTTTTTTTTAGAGGGGAAGGTGGGAGCTTTTTTGCATAAGCCGGAATATTGTCTACCACGGAAAATTTTCTCAGTCCCAACCAATTCCGCCTTAGACAGAGTTTACTGTACTACTTTCTTAACAATAAATAAATAAATGATATTCTTGATTATTCCTCATATTTAAATAAAATAAAAAATAAAAATAAAAAAAGTTCTTGGAGCATGAGAATTCTTAAATAAGCTGCCCAATTAACACTGGTGTCAATATAATTTATATTCGTCCAAACGAAATCTCATGACAAGCTCCTGTCAGAATTCTGCATTCTCTTAGCAGTTAGTGGGACAATGCCAAATCCGCGCACCCCTTTTTCTCTGTCCCACTTCCAGAAAATATGGCTCAAGGGCGAGGTCCTTCCCTTCACTCCCGTTGCCATGTTTATTCTCCGCTGCCAGATGAATTCTTCGCTTGAAATTTCGTTTTGTTTTTAATGTTTTCAGTAGAGTTCTAGATAGAGCGAATAGAAACAAGTCGGAAATCGCAAGTCAGATGTAGTAAAATGAGGTATTTTCGTACTATAACTATGTACAGTAAACTTCCAACTATCCGCCATCCACGGGGCCGACGGTTTGGCAGATAATCGATATAGACGGATAATCGGAAGACAGTGCAAGTCTGTAATTAAAATTACATTTCTGTATGTTGATTTATAAATAAGAGTAGTTAAAAGATTTTTTTAGGGTTTCGTTCATTTGACGAAACCCTATTCGTCTCACTCCTCTGTCTGTCTGTCTGTCACAGAGCTCGTTCTCAGAAACTATATATATGACGGAGACTTGAAATTTTGGATTCTTATAGTTGAACACCTCACATCAAACGGCAAATCATAAAATTTTGAAAAAGTCTTATATTTACCCCCCTGGGCTTTAACTTGTGTATTTTAAGCTTTTCTTTCTAACTAAGCCCCTAATTAAGTTGAAGACTTGAAATTTTGTATTCTTATAGCTGAACACCTCACATCAAATGATCAATCATAAAATTTTGAAAAAGTCTTATATTTACCCCCTCTGGGCTCTAACTTCTGTATTTTTAGCAATTTTTCTAACCTCCACGCTTTTCACCCGAGGTGCACTTTTCTAACTTTAGCCGACACTCTTTTAACCACTATTTCATATTATACACCATAGTCATACATATTTTAGTTCCAATTTTTACCGCCAGGGGCGGCTACCTATCACGGGGGCTGTGGGCCCGACCCCCTCGACTAATATATCTACGGATAGTTTGTAAAACGGAGTTTCGTTCAGATAGAGGTTTGTTTAGAATGGAATGCGGCCCTGGTTGCGAAATGTGAAACTAATAGATTTTGCGGAAGGATAAAGTATTTTGGAAGGAAATTAAACGAAACTCTCTGTGCGATCTGTGATCACACTTACCCACTTGTTTCATCTTTGGAACTGAACCGTAATAAATGTAAAATTAGTCCCCCGAAAAAAAAAACAAGCTTTTATTTGCATACTTAAAGCATACTTAAACGTAAAAAGACGACGAAATTAAAGTCCGTTTTATGGTAGTGAAAATTCATGTCATTTATATGACGTTTCATTCTCACGTACACTGTAAAAAAAATTCCGCAACGTTCCTAGGAAAAAATGGGCAGCTGAGTTGCCCATTATTTCCAAGAAACATTTCTTGAAAATGACTGGTACTTTACTGTATATGTTAAAAACTTTCTACAGAAATGCCAGTAAGTTTCCTGCGAAATACCAGGAATATTTCTGTTGACAGCAAAACATTACTGACATATTCAAGGCTGGAGTAGCACAAGAGCGAAAAATGTCCAGTCCAGGGATCGAACCTGGATACTTGGAGTGCCGTGCCAATGCCTTACCTGTTAGGCTATCCGGACCGATACCTGGTTGACATAATTCACTCTGGATGTTCGTTCCCTTCATTATGACATTACTGACATTTCACAACATGCGGGATCCGCAGACGATTTTTACATTTCCAGTTGACAATTTTCGCTTTATTATCATTATTTGCTAGAATGAAAAAATATTTTGAAATTGACATCAAAATTATTATTTATAATTTACACGAAAAAATAAATTTTCAGTTAAAATTCAATAAAGTAAATATATATGTGATATATTGTTTCTGAACTTTGCTTAAAATATAAAAATATATAAATGTAAATAATAATTAGAAAAAAAATCTAGACATGAAATATTTTGGATTTTCATCAGTAATTATGTTAGTTTACAAGTTAGATAAAATACATATAAATTTTCATGGAAAAAAAAAAAAAAACCTAAACGTAATTGTATATTTTTTCCGAAAAAAAAAATTCAAATTTGCAGCAATTCAAAGTGTCAAATATATGTCAAATGTAAATCAAATTGTAATAAAGTGTTAAAATATAAAATTAATTAAAAAAGAAAACAAAAAGTCAAGAGGTAGCATCGAACTCGGGCCGTACGGGTGGCGTGCGAGCTTTCTGCTTCCACACCACGAAAGACACGTTGAGATCTGCAAACTAATGGGTATTTGAAACGTATGCTAAAACTCGGCATCTAATTTCTGAAAATCTAAGGCCCATTTGAAGAAATCCTTTCACAAGAATAATTAGAGATAAGAACTCTAAAACATACTTTAAATTAATCAAAATAGGTGAGAATCATATTTGATTGCCCCCTGGTTAATGCAGATCCAAATAATAGGTGTATTTTTTTTACACAGTCTGCTCGTTAAAGATTTCACAGACAAGTACGAGAGATAATCTCTTAGTGATGTCACAGAGGTATTGTATTTTCATCTGAATTATCTTGACAATAGAGACCTAAAGGATTATGTGGTTTATTGATTTATTTGCATTCCATATTGATTTTTTTACATTCATTTAAGGAATTCGTTTTTGACACTCGCGCGCGAGCAACGGATTATAGGAAAAAAAAAATAATAAATGGCGGCCGCAGCGTTTTGCTGTTTCCAACTTTTGTTCAGGAACGTTTCAGTTAAGAAAACCAGAATTTCACAGGAAAGAGCTAAATTATTCTGAAAACCTGATAAAAGGCGAAACGTTCCTGGATTTTACATGGAACGTTACCATTTTTTTTTACAGTGTAGGAACCATATAAGGGAAAGTCGTCTAAAACGGGGACGTTAGAAATCTCACTGATAAATGCTGCCATCCCATTTTGAATTGTGCTATAGACAATTTTTACTAATTTGTTGTTTTCTACAAAAGTTTCAAAATTTAGCTGTTTTCTTTTCAATTTTCATCGTGGACAGTATTGGAACTGATCAAGTCATCTTTGAACATTAGATTTTGGATAAGTACAGCAGAGATTCTTCTAAATTTAAGTTACATTTTAAGATATTGCTTGTGAAATTGTCTTTCATCTATACAAGGTGACGGTGACGCCATGTTTTTTAGCATAGGTCACTGTCTGCTAAAACGGGGACATTTGACGAACCAGTGCTATCATCTGATGAGGAAGATAAATGATAATGCTTGCATCTTGAACCATACGTGAACTCAAGGGACAAAGAAGGATAGATTCAGTGTTGCAGCTGTAGAAGTTAGGCCCATGAAGCCTGTTTAAAACGTTCGCTCCGCTGTCATGTACGATAATACTCGTAGTTAGCAAACTGGGTTTCATTGCCAGCTATGAGATAACTCGTTATTGATCTTCTTATCTAAGTCACCGATTACGAGCATACTGCCATAGAAAATACCTGCTATGGTTCATTTGCCAACAACAAGCATGCTCCTGTGAATTTATTTGTTGCTAAAAGTAATTAGTCTCATATATATTTAAATAATAAAACAGAAAATAATTTAAAAGCATTAAATTGCAGATATGACCTTGGCGTGTACGAACAGATGCACCATCTCAGCTTTGGCAGCGAACGTATTAAGTGCTGAAAAACGGAAAGATACACTCATATGTGTTTAATTGATTTTTTTTTTTTTTTTTAGTTTATGTTAAGGATAATAATAACAATGATAATTTGGCTTATCTTCGTTTTCTGTATTCATAATTTCATTTTTTGCTGTCCAAATAATCTTGTGCAATAGAATTTAGCGTTAGGTTACAAATTTATGGTATTTCATACGAGTACCCCATTTTACCTAACTGGTTGTCCAAAACGGGGACTTCGGACATTTCCCACAAAAATAATTTTCATGTCTACACTGTCACATAGTGCTTTTAAATTATTTTTTCTAACAAACAGCCTTGAATTCTGATGGTTTAGGAGTTACTCTAAAAGTAAAATAGTTTGCCCGATTTTTTTTTAGTTATATATTTTTTTCAGTAGGCCAAAATACATTAGCGTCCCTATTTTGGACAACCTTTCGCTACTACTTTCTTGAAATTAATGGATTGTTATTAAAAACGCAGTCGGAACTGGTTAAGACACTCACGGTTAATACGTGATGCCGCTTAATACGCGGATTTTTTTCATTACTTCGATCATCGCCATTAGACTAATGTGAAAATATCACTTTAAATGCGCGAACGGTTGTCACGCAATTTCGCATAATACGCGATTCTGCTTAATACGCGATAGAGTTTGGGTCCTTTGAAACAAAAATTTCGCCTAAAACGCGAATTCATGTCACTGCGAATGTATATTTATTTTACGTTTTTTGTGTTTCGTTTAGTTTTTGCTTTTGTAATAATATTTTTTTACACAAAAATTAATTAAGATACCTTTTTTTTATCATATTAAAAATTAAGGACTGATTATAAGAGTAACTCATTATCATACGCACTAAATATCTATATTATAAAGGGCAAACATATCTGTGCGTAACGCATACGTCATTTTGCGAATGGCAACGCTTTGAAATTTGAAATAAAATTTCGGTTTCGAAATTTTCTCTATTGCAAATTTTTTAACTTCTAAACATCGCACATTTTAAATTTTTACACCGTCATATGAGGAAAAAAATGCTCTTATAAATGCAATTTGTTTGAAAGCCGTATCTCAATTTATTTTTGAGATATTAATTTTTTTGTAGTTTTTAATACAATTTTTCTAATCGTGGCAACAAAAGTTTCCAGTTTCTATTGAAAGTAAACGGAAAATAGTCAAAATTGGAGATTACTGTATCTTTTTGTTGCCATTTTCTCATAAAACCTGAAAAAAAAGTTGAAATTAAAATACGGGCTATGTCATGAATATTGTCTGTTATTCCGCGATAATGACGTCATATGCATTCTTTTCTATAGACGAAGTTTAAGAGTGGATTGTAAAAGTGGATTGCTTTAGCGGATGCAAATGATGTCATTTTACAAAAAAGCGTGTATTTTAATTCTTAAAACTGAATTATGTTTTATAGAAGTGCGTCATTTTCACAGCCCAGCTGCCTTGAAATTCTTCACAGGCGAAAATGCTTCACTTTTGAAAATAATATAATCGAAATCACACACTATAAAACGCAATGTTTTAGAAAAATTTAGAGTGTCATTATAAAAGAGAGGTGACATGCAAATAACAGCGATTTATACTACAGAAATTGATGATTCTTACCTGGATGGATTTGCTTCGCCGAGTTAGACAAGGAAACAAATAACTCGAGGTTTAAAATTTTTCATACCTTTATATAATCTACTAGGGGGCTCTGCTTCCTACGAGCTACGCTCGCCAACCCCCGTTCAGGCACACCAAAATCCAAAAAGCACGCTAATTTGATCGGCTTTAAAAATATTGAATTAAAATTTAAAAAAAACAAACAAAAAAAAAAACCAGTAGTGATCTCTCTGTAAACGGGTTTCCATTCGTTTTCCTTGGATTGGGGGATTTTAAAGGCCAAATCTGCTGCTGTTAAGAGATACAATGGCTTTTTTCGTATTTAATTAAAAAAATTAGTTAAACTGTTACTTCTTAGTTATCCCGTCGACCTATTTCGCCAATTTTTATAAATCGCCAAACCACTCTCCAAATTATGCGCATTGACATAATTTTTATTTTAAATAACGAAAGAACAAATAAATTAGTAAAACATTAATAAAAATACAAATAAAACGTCGAATTAATGGTTTTATTGGCCATTATTGGCATTTAATCTTGCAATTAATTAATTAATGGCAACCATTATTGGCATTTAATCCTACAATTTGGCGACAGTAATTTGGTCGACGGGATAACTAAGAAGTACCGTTAAACATTTGAAAATAAGCTAATGTAAAATGAATTAAGTAAACAGTGTCATTGTCTCCCGGTATTTTTTAACAACGCTATAAGATAGTTCTTTTAAATAATTCATTTTAAATGTATCGCTTCAAATCTGTACGTAATTTACACAAAAGTTTTATTTCTCTTATTAATATTCACGTGAAAATACTTTTGTTGTTAGAAGGAAATATTATTTGCGCTGTCTTCGAATTCACGATAATAGTTGGAAAAGATTATCTCAAAATATCTCGTGCAAATATATTTTTCAATTTAAATTGTTTTGCTATATTTTTTGACATTTTAAATATGACGTAATTTCCTCAAATTACAAGTTTTAACGCATAATAATGATTTTTTTTATTTTAAGATTTCGTATCTCTTTTTAAATTCAAGTGTAAATATGGTTCGGCACAGATGTCATTGGCGCAATTTTTTTCTGACGCCAATTTCATATACGCAACGGGTACTTAACTGGTGCTAAAGTGTCGTTATTTTGCTTGATATGGTAACCCGGATGTTGTTGTTTATGCTATTGATGTTTTCGCCAAATTGGCGTCGGAAAAAAATTGCGCCAATATTACATATATATGTCGGGCGTATATGACATCTGTGCCTATGGTTCTTATGACGTAATTTTCCTGCTTTTAACATGTAATCATTTAATTCTAATTTTAAAGTTTTTTCTGTTTGTAATAGTCACGTGTAAATAAATTTTTAATTTGAAGTAAACATTATTGTTTGCGCTGTTTATACAACTGGCAACAGTTTAAATTAATAACTTTTTCTAAAATTTGTAAAAAATGTCTCTCGAAATGCTGAAAATTTGAATTTAAAATTGAAATAAAACTTAAAAAAAAATGAGTCAAATAAGAAAAATAAATGCAATCTCCACACCGGGAACTTATAACGTATAAAATGATCTAAAAATGATTAAATTCTCATGTATAGTTTTTGCTCCAATAAAACTTTTTTAATGGAACGATTTTGTCCAACTTTAGCGTTAAATATATCTTAAAATAATTCTTCGATTTGAAAACTGTCTACATCAGCGTGTTTATCAAACATTTCTCTATAATACCACCGATTTTCATATTTTTGTATGCAACAGTTTTTTTAATATTAACGGTGAAAGGCCATGCTTAAGCATTCAAATTGGATGCCGATCTACCCGGAATATCTACGCAGATTTTCATTAGTCCATTTCCAAATCAAAACTTTTTTTTATATATGAAAGGATATATTTAAAACAGAAGCGTGTTTTTTAGTCATCTGCCCCGATCTTTCTGCTCAACCAATTTTACTAATATTTTTTTTTATTGAAAGCTGTTCCTTTGTAGATGTGATCGCACTATCTGTTTTTTTTTATATCCCCACTTTTATATCTTAATTTTAAAAACATTTTATGAAATTTCTTCTGAATGGGGAAAATTAGATAGATTTCATTATTGCAGACAAGAGAGAAATAATGAGGTATTTTTATCTTTATTCATGCCATTTTCTGATAAAAATTCAAAATTGTTGATAAAAATTGTTATATAGGGTTTAGTGGCGTAAAATTTCATTAGGAGCCATGATATTATATCAGGGGAATAATAGCGGAAAATGACATACTGCATTTGAAAATAAGCATTTTTCCTCATAAATTTTCTATATTGTTTTTTTTCTGCATGTGTACTGATACGAAGTTTCAGACCCTAGGCGAAATGCTTATTTAAGTGAAAACGAAGTCATATTCAAAAGAAAACGATTATTTTCTTAGATAAAACTAAACATTTTAACACTTATGCGTCTAAAAAACATAAATTATGGAAATTTTTACTCTCTGGAATTGAGATTAGAATCTCAAGTAAAGAGTGTGTCTGTTCACATAAAAGATGTTTCTGACAATCGTAACTTCGAGTTTTGAGTTAAAAGAATTTTCAAATGATAAAACAAAATACAATTAAAAAAAATTATGAATATGGATATGAGAAGTGCGTATGCAAATTTTGAAAAAGTGAGTTTTCAAAGTGAGAAAAGTTGCTGTTTTTCATTCCGGAATACCAAGTATAAGAGCCTTAATTGATAACCACATCCTAATAACTGAGCTTTATTATATTTTATATCTATAATATAAAGAACAAACGTATCTATGCGTAACGCTGACATCATTTTGAGAATGGCAACTCTTCACGATCAAATTTCGGCCTTGAAATTTTCGCTAAAGCAATTTTTTAATCTGGCCATCGTACATTTTAAATTTTCGTCGCATAACGAAATAAATTTACTTTCAAATGCAATTTGTGTAAAAACTGTATATTAATTGACTGATGTATTATTTTCTTATAATAATTTTTAAGCATGATTCTGTTTATCTTATCACGTGCCGGTTTCAATACACAATAATAATAAACATTTTGCAAATAAAGCAACAATTATTGTTCAGCATTTGTTTCTGACTATTTTTGCGTAACGAAATTAATACTTCCTTTATAAACAAATAAAAGAATAATATTAAAAAAACACCAGTCTAACGTGTTTGTGAAAAGAGCAAATTAATGAAATTAATACTACTTTTATAAACAAATAAAAGATTAAAATAAAAACAAAAACACAAATCTAACATATTTGTAATCCTACAATTTAAATTTTTAGATCACCAAATAGGATTTTTTTTTCAAATGGAATTTGTTTGCAAAGTTCACCTCAGTTTCTGGCTGTCTATGGTTTTAAAAACATTTTTAAAGCATGAAATATTTTTTAATTTATCTATATCGCGCGGAGCTCGATTACGAAAGATTAATCCATTTGCCCTTAAAACAAAATAAAGAGTTCATCATTTTCTTACTGCTAATATCTATTTAAAAAAAACTTCCCTATGAATAAATAAATAAAATAATATAAATAACAAATTTAACAGACATGTATAAACTCTGAAATTCATAGCTACCAACATCTTACGCTTTTCTGTTGCCAAAAATTTTATAGAAAATTTTACCTTTTCAAATCACGGTAATCTGTCAATTAAATAAGGCAAAAATTTCTATTAAATTTTTGTGGTACAAAAGACAGCGGAAGAGTTGGCAACTATGGAAATTATCAGAATATAAAAGTATGCCGTAAGTAGCAAAATCTTGGTCAAATAACTCTTAGCTTGCGGCTAATAAGAAAATATCGTTTTTGATAAATTTCTAAAATTTATTTGATTGTATAATTCGTATTTTTCATAAGAAAAATGCTTTTTTAATGTAAATCGGAAATCTAAAAAGTTTATTGCATATATATAAAAAAAATATTAGTTTACAATTTAAAAATATGTTTTCACCTATATTCTGTAACCCGGGAAGCCCGGGTACGATCCCCTAGTGATTTTAATGGCTGGGTTGCACTTCAAAGATTTCAAATCTTTCGGTTTGTCTTAAAAAATGTAGGCTATTGGTAAAATGGTTTCTGTTCCTTATTTTTACTTTTTTTTTTTTTTTTTTTTTTTTTTTTTTTTGTGTGTGTGTGTCGAATTAATCGACAAGAAAGCCATATTTGAATGCATATTTATTTTAAGTTATCATTAACGTCGGCCCTATTAAAACAATGAATTAAACTTGAATACAATGAAATTGTAATCTAAATATGCGCCCAAAACACAATTTTCGACCGTAAACGTATAAATTAAAGCTGTAAAATTCATTTAGGGAATTAGATGTGTAAATAAGTTAATTCATAAGACGCAACCAATCAGCTCACTTCATTGGCTGTTGTGCCGCCGCTGATTGGTTGGGTCTTATGATTTAACGCCAGGATTAGAAATCCCTAGGATGATAATACCATAATGTAAATGGAAATTTTAATGACCGGTGGGAGCGTTAGTAGAAACCCTACGAAGGCACGTCAACCTCTTCCACCTTCTCGTAGAGCACTCTTTTTTTTATTTTAAGGGAAAGAGGCTTTCACAGGCTATGGTCAGATAGACCTGCGATACGGAGAAAACCCTTCCGAAAACTAAAATTCGTTAATCTGGAACTAATGCACCCCATTTTCTGGATCCTTCTGCGGTTTATTCACAAAATCATGTGGGGAATCAACAATGGGTCAGGAGATAAGGAGCTCAACTCTACTTGACGGCAAGGTTCCTCTTTTGCAGGACATCAGTCCCTTTCCCTTTAAAGTCATTAAAGATCAAAAACACTGCGTGGCCACAAGATAAGACGTCGATACTGATAACAGTTAGAAGGATGGTCCATTCGCACCTTAACACTAGAATGACGGGGATGGGCTGTTTTGACCCCAACCATATGGATATATTTCGGTACGAACGAGAAATTTCTTTATAAAATAAGTTTAAAAGACACAAAGGAAAAAAGAGCTAATTGAATAACTTAAACAGTTTGAAATAAATGTTTTGGTATTAAATATTTTTATAAAAGTTCAGTAAAAATTCCCGTCTTTCTAGTGTTAAAGCTCCAGATAGACGCGTATCATTCGACTTGCGCTCTCTTTATTCAAGTCAGGTGGCACTTTCTTGTGGTTACGCGGCGTTTTTCATATTTTATGGCTTTACAGGGAAAGTGCTGGGTGTCCTGCAAAAGGGGAGAGTCTTCTTCAAGTTTGATCCAATCTTATCTCCTGACGCATTGTTGAATCCATAGCTGATCCTCCCGTCCTTTTATTAAAAATCGGAAATGGAGTGGAAAAGAAAGGTTTTATTGCTTTATTGAACATGACAGTGAGCACTCTTCCTAAAGCTGCGTACGCACTATCCTTCTAACTGTAATCAGTGTCGGCTTCGTTTGTTCTGGCCACTCGGTGTCTTTGATTTTTAACGACTTTAGCAGGAAAGGGACTGATGTCCGGCAAAAGAGGAACCTTTCCTTCAAGTAGAGTCGAGCTCCTTATCTCCTGACCCATTCTTGATTTCCCTCATTCTTTTGTGAATAAACCGCAGATGGGTCCAGTACAAAAGATCTTCCAAGAAAACTGGAGATGTGGGCAAAATACGCGTGCGTACGCAGCCTTACTGCACAGATCTTAAGGCTGCACATACACGCTTGTTTTGCCATCCTTCTACAGTTTTCGTGGAAATCTTTTGTTCTGGATCTTTCTGCGGTTTACTCACAAAAGAATGAGGGGAATCAACAATGGGTCAGGTAATAAGGAGCTCAAAGTCTATTTGACGGAAAGGTTCCTCTTTTGCAGGACATCAGTGCGTTTCCTTTTAAAGTCATTAAATATCAAAAACACCGCGTGGTCACAAGAAAAGACGCCGATACTGATAACAGTTAGAATGATGGTCCGTTCGCAGCTTTAGTGTTGAATATTCAGAAAAAATGTAGACTTAATCTCCCCCTCTTATGAGGCTTCGCCGATTAGGTTGCTCGGCATTAAAGAGGATAAAGTGTCCAATGTTCTTGCTTCATAGATTTGGTGAAAATTGTGCAATTTTTTTTTTTCACTTTTCAGAGCCCGATTCCACTTTTTTTTAAATCCATCTTTTAATTATTCTGACAAAATTGTTCTTCTTTTTAGAGGATGTGTTTTTGCCTGCAGCATTATACACCTCCAGTTTTTCTAAAGGACACTGATTCAAAGCATGAAGGTTGTTAGAACTATTTACGTTTGGTAATTCTTTGACTCGAGATCTTTCAGTTCCACAGACGTCCTTGTTTTTAAAAACTAAGTGTGATGAATTAACCATAGCATATTTCGAAGAAACAATAGAAAATAGCTGAAGCGGTGTTTCCGAAACTTTGAAGTCATTTTTCTCCAAATGATATTTGGGGAATTCGCAATGTTAAAATTAAAAGGATATGTGAAATCAATAGTACAAACTTTGCAATGACCATTGAAATGTTAGCCGAGTTTTCCGGTAAAATTCATGATATTATATTACTTAACATTGATATAATTAGAGCAGTTAATAATTGTAGGGGAGGTAGGGGAGGTTTGATACATAGGGAGGGTTGATACATTGACAATTTTTCTCAACATATGGCATTAACAGCCATTGTAACAGATGTAAAGTCTTCTTTTATTAGCAGAGGCTATCATTAGCTGGACTTTGCAGTGAAGAACTGTCAACGTTTTTTTTTCTTTTAATTTTGAAGACTTTTGGAATGTCAATGTAAATTTTTTTAAATACTGATTTTCTTTCATAACTCTTATTATTGTGAAGATAATATCTTGTAATTTTTTTTATTTGTAAAGCACATTGTTAGGGTGAGTTTTACCAGAAAGCAGATTGGCATTTTGCAACTGCATTTATACAAAGTGATTGAAAATCCAATAAGGCATGATAGGGAGAAATGATACATTAGCGCTGGGGAGAAATGATACACTTGTATATTTGAAATTTAATATTTTTTTAAGTTGTAAACTAATATAGGACTGTACTATTCATTATTGTTTTACAGCAAGAGCTACTGAAATTGGTAAGAAAGAACAAAGAGACTATTCATAGACATTATGTAGGTTACATAGAAAAGCAGTACGATGATTAGTTCGCTTTGCTCGTCATATAGAAGGAAAAAATTTTAAATGGATTGAAAGGGAAGATGTTTCTATAATTGACGAAGGGCAAATTAAAAAACATTAAATCCACCCGATTTTACTTACCAAAATGATAGAGTTATTAGTTTTTCTTTTAACCATTTCAGGGGCAATGGTATGTTTATGAAACCACTTAATTTTAATTCCCAAACGCCACATTGGCACCAGCATTTTGGTAAAATATTTTCCATTTAATATGAAAGTGAAATATAGCCTTTTTCTTATTTTCAATTAAATTTGTTGGTAAATTCCGGTGCCATTCATTTATTCAACACTTTAGCATTGAAAATGCTTTGCCCTGAAAGGGTTAAAGAAATTTTAAATGTGCTAAATTTATGTTAAATTGTTTGCAAATCAGCAATGTTCACTTCATTTTTCCTTCTAGCAAGATCTCTAGGGGTTTTTTCATTATTTATTTTCTAAAAAGTATGTTAATAGAATTGTTTAAATAATAGCAATTGTTTAAATATTTTTGTAAACAAAATTTCTGAAACAAAAATATGTCAATATCATTTATTTTTAAAATTTACTTAAATATTTCAAGATTTATCATAAAAAATTGTATAACACATAAATTGAATTGTCTGCATTTTTTTTTTCAATTTTCATAACAATGCATCAAATCTCCCTTGCTAGTGTATCAATCCTCCCCAGCAATGGGGAGATTTGATACAGTAGTAACCATTCACAATAATTGGGATATATTTTTTGAATGATTATTTTTTAAATTCACAATATTTTTAATAAATGAATAAAAGGTCACTTTATAAGAAAACACGAAAAATTTGTTTAAAAATAGGTTTCAAAGAGTTGTAAAAAATTAGTAAAAAAAAAAAAAGTGTATCATACCTCCCCTACCTCCCCTTATGATTAAAATCTGAAGTATAAGTAGGCACAAAAAATATCACTCTAGTTCCAAAATTTATTTTGTAATCCTGCGAGTAAGTTGTTATACCAATTTTCTGCTCGACAAATGTCTGGCAGTTTGGAGCCCCCTATAAATACCAATTCTGCATCTTGCAATTTTTTAAATACATGAAATGAAAGAACAAACTTATACTTTTCATCCCAATAAAAATTGTGTTTTAAAATCATACATTTTAAGATATTAAATGTTGAAAATGGTCTTTTTCCCCTTTTTTCCAATTTTACAAGTCCTGAGACCGGGACTTAATCCAATCATTAAAATATTACACTATATTACTTATGAAAATTTGTAAATTGGGTGAAATAGAAAACAGCATCATTTTAATTGGCATTTTAGTTCGACAAATTTGATAGCATTTTAATTTAATTTAATAAATTTCATAAAAATCCTGAAAGATAATTGAAAATTTTAATTTCTTTTTACATTCAATTAATTTTTTATCAATCGTTTAGTAATCACCAAAATTAAATTTAGAAAAAAGGACAAAAGAAAAATAAAACCTTGATGTCAGATTTAGTTACGTACCACAGTAATTAAAATTAAAATAGAAAAAGTTCGACGAAAATAAAAATTGTACGTTTTTTTATCAAGCATTTTGATGCTTAAATACGACATAAGAAAAGCAGATTTTAATTTAATTTTATTTTTTGCTATGTGAAAAGCGCATGAAAGATAAAATATTCATTTTTTGCAAATCGAAATGACAATTATTGAAAACAAAAGTACTTTTTCATTTGTATTTTAAAACTGATAAAATTTTCAGATGAATTGATTTAAGTGCTTTAAATTAATATTGAAAGAAACAAAGAGAAAGAAAAAAACAAAGAAAATAAAAGAAACCGAAAAAGAATCTCGATTTAAATCTTTTACAAATAATCTCAAATTTAAAATGATGATGTAACTACGAGTGGTCTATATTTTGATGATAATGCTTTGACCGTTGTCAAAAGGTAACATCAATTTGCCCATACATAAACAAAATAAAAATGAAAATAGCATTTCGAAATAATTGTCAAAATTTTATTAAAAAAAAACCTAAAAAGAAATGGTTATTAAAATTATAATTTCTTTTTATGTTCTATTATTTTTTTAGCCTTCATTTAACAACCGCAAAGATAAATTTTAAAACATTGATAATAAAGAAGAAAATACTTTACCATTAGGAGAGAACTCATATATTTTAAAATGTTCAGATAAAAAAATACTGATTGTTATTCTGCAATAAACTCTGAACAGATTAATAAAAAAAAAAAAAAAAAAAAATGTGAACCACAACTGTCGACTTAGAGTAATGCAATCGAATTACTTTGTGTGTGTCTGTAAGTAAAATGAATGCAACGCATATCGTTTTTCTATAGTACACATATGCTAGCGAGTATCTTCATTGTATATCAACTTCATAATGCTTGAAATAGTGTAGCATCACTTAAATATATTTCAAACAATGATCGTCGGTAGACCCTTGATGTAACCGAATTCTTTTGTATGTCCCTGTAAAAGAACCATAAATGCTATGCACATCCTATTGTATGCGTGTCAGTGATGTATATCAATTATGTTTGAAATAGTGTAATATTGTTAAATTACACCGCAAACGATTTTTCTCATAGACCATAATGCAACGGAATTCTTTTGCCCCATTAAACAATCTGTAGACGCTACATACTTCATTTTCAATAGGTAGCATTCTGTAATGATACTCAGTAAATTATATCCATTTCGTAACAATCCAAACCTATTTATAAAAGTTACAAGACAAACAGACAGACGGGGAAACCGAAGTTATAAACACGATTTGTTTGATGTTTGAAAGCATTAAAATGTGATAAAAGAATTTAGTTTTAACATTTAAAAAAATAATTACCCGTTTCACTAAGTAATTTTGGGTACATTTTAGTCAAGGAATTTTAATTTCTTCGCTTCGTACAACGCAATTATAGTATATTTAAGGGTTTTATTCTTTAATTCGAAATGTTGCAGAAAGGATTCAAAAGATCGAACTCGACAGATCGTTTCAAATTGTAGACGATATCTCCTTTCGTCTAAAAATACGCCTTAATTGGCGGGTTCATCTGCCAAAATCGTTTTTTTAAGCAGACAACGCCCCTTTTGAAGTAGTTCTGATACCAAATATAAAACACTCGATTATTTTTAGTGAATTTCGTGAGACATTTTTAACATTTTTTCCGACTTTTTCCTTTAGCGAATGAGTCGTTTTAAAGAACATTCACATGGGTGAAGTAATCATTACTTCATCGATAATATTCGTTTGAGGGCAAATGCGTATAACATTTTAAAGCTATTCTGTAATGAAGCAAAAATATAAGGTATCTCAAAAAGATTTAAATGTGCTTTATTTTTTTATACATGCTGGTACACTGTAAAAAACACAAATGCTGTTAATCTACCAAACTATAATTTAACCACGTGCAAAAATATACAATAATCTCTACCAGGTTACATACGATTCAGAAATCCGTTCTGTATTTTTAGAGGCTTCAGATCAGAGATTTAAACTTTTTAGTACATGTTCTTTATTATATATGTGATAAATCTATGCATTGAATTAGTCTTCAGGTTTTTTGACATTAAAAAAAAAAAATAATAAAAGTACTATATGAAGATGAGTAAGATTTCATCGTTTTACATTATATATACCTGCAAAAAAATTATATTAAATGTAATTAATGTAATTAATTAAATGTAACTAAAAATTATATTTAATGTGATTTTCAGATACATTTAATATTAATTAGATGTATCTAAAAATCCATGCGCAGTCTTGTGTAATACAGATTTAAAAATCTAAAAAAGAAGAAGAAAAAAAAAAAAAAAAAAAAAAAGGCAAAAATATCAATTTTTAAAAAATTCATAAAAAAAAATTAAGAATGCAGTTATTTTTTTTTTCGAAATGTACTTTTAGTTGAACACTGAAATGCAGTGAGCTCACCATTTGAACCATATTTTTTAAATAAACAAAATTGATGAAAAGGTAAACTGTTCCCTTAATACGCCATTAAAACGACTCGGAAACGTTTCAGGAAATTTGTGGCAGAAAAAGAAACTTTGCTTTAATAAAGGCTTCTTTCAATCCCAAAAACATATTTCCTGAGGTTTCTAGAGCTAAAGAACGTTTTTCGGAATCGTGGGTAACTCAGAAGAGGTTATTTTATATTTTTGTTTGTGGTTATATTATACTTTCCTAGTCAATGTAAATTGAAAAAAGGCTTCAAAAATAGATAGGAAGACTATATTAATGGAATAATCCTACCATTAATTTTAATAAAAGTTGCTTTTAAAATTTTCCTATAATTAAATTGAAATTAATTAAATTGAAAATCAATTTTTAAATTGTTTTCTCACTTTTTAGCTCTCAGGCTATTAAAGCCTGAGAGCTAAGATGCCCGCATGTTCTGTATGTACGTAACGCGATAATTCTTGATAGAAATATCCGATTTGCTTCAATTTTTTTTTCTAGGTTCATTCTGATAAGGCGCTTTCCTGATTAGTTTTGGGTGTTCATCGATTAAATATAAAAGGGGGAATGGAGGCTACCCCCCCCCCCCCTAAGTTAGATAAATGGGTTTTTCATGCAGAATTTTCAAATTTGGTATACCGGTTTATTCTGATAAGGTACTTCCTGATTAGATTTGGAGACTCATTGGTTAAGTATAAAGGGGGGGGGGGGGGAGGAACGGGTGAGCTAATCTCCTCCCTTAACCCTTTATCTACTGACGGTACTTATAAGTGCTATTAAAATAACTTGTTATAAAATTCATTTAATGCATCGATTAGTAGTAATACAGTTTAGAATGAGTTGCATTACTTTATCTTGTTCTAAAAGCATTATGGACTGCACAAAACAAAAATATTTTTTAAGAGGAAGATTTATTTTGCCTTTGCATCTTTTCAGCTTTTTTGCCGTTGGGGAGGGGGGTGGATTTTCCAAATCGGAAATATTTCTATATTTCTATTGTAAGAAGATTATATTTGTACATTTCCTAATTCCACAAAATGCTAAGAAAAATATTTAAAATAAAAGATTTGAGTTGAGTTATAAATATGGCACAAAATCACTATAAATTTCAATTTAATGAATCCTTTTAAATCCTTCAATCCATCCAAAATCCTTCGAAAATTTATTAAATGATTATGAAAATCTTCTAATGTAGTTTAAAAATTCCCGAAAAATGCTTTTAGAAGATAAAAATTTTCATGAATTCATAATTCAGTACATAAAGGGTTAATTTAGCTAAATGGGTTTTTCATGCAGAATTATCCGATTTGGTATACCGGTTTATTCTGATAAGTCGCTTTCTTGTTTAGCTTTGGAGGATCATTGGTTAAGTATAAAGGGGGGAAACAGGGTGGGGGGGGGGCTGGCTAATCCCCCTTTAACTTTTCGAGAAGCATTATTCTTTGAAATAAGAGTATATTATACAATTACTGTGAATAGCTTGTGAGCTCAATGCCATCAGTTTAATTGGGCACTTTTCTTTTTCTTTATGTAATTAATGATTTTTAAAGATCTTAAATTTTGGAAAGAGCAAAGACATGTGCGCATAATTAAGCGATACATAAGAAAAGAATTTTTTTGTTGTTTAATTACAAAGAAAATATTGAAATAGATGAAATTTTAAAATTTTCCATTTAACATGATTGTTATAAGGAGTGTTAAACTTTACGATAAAATTCTTTGAAACCCTGTGACCTCAACTATTTGTTGTCGCCAACAGCTTAATAAAAATCGATGATGTATGAGACATAAGAAAAATAACACTTTTGAGCGGCGGTCACATCCATCCATGAAATGTTCTCGTCCGACCGATCTAATTCACCCATTTCTTTTTCTCGGTAGGATTCTTCACATGGTTAGTCATCTTATCTTCCGTTATTTACATCTCTTTTTTTCAGAAGGGGCTTCCACGCTCTCTTTTCTTTGTGGGTGGGCAAGATGCCAGATAATCTTCGGACGGTCAGACGATGCTTCAGCCGTGGCTATCGACCGACGGCATACGGGGCGACTCCTTGGGGCCTCTGCCGGGACAGAAACACCCTTCTCAAAACTTAAGGACAAACACTGACTGACGTACGAGACATTTAACATTTAAGGGATCTCGGGGCTCTTAAAATTGGAAAGAAAGAAAAAAAAAAAGGACCATTTTCAACATTTAATGACATTTAAATGTATGTGATTTAAAAACACAATTTTTATTGGGATGAAATATAATAAATATGTTCTTTCATTTCATGTATTTAAAAATTGCAAGATGCAGAATTAGTATTTATAGGGGCTCTAAACTGTCTGACATTGGTCTAACAGAAAATTGATGTAACAGCTTAGGTGCAGGATTACTAAATACATTTTGCAACAAGAATGAATTTTTTATGCGTAATTTACTTCAGATTGTAATAATTACCCTGAACCTAAATAAATTATATTTACAGGGTGCGGAGAAAGTATTGATAATTTTTTCTTAATGTTTGTGTGTGTCTTTTAAATGTTGTAGAATTATTTTTTTTTGTGTATATTTGCTCTTTATAATCTAAATATTGCGTTATAAGTAAGTATTTTTGGGTTATTGTTTGCATTTCGTCTTCTGTGCCGAAAAACTGTTCACTATTGAATAAGCTGTTAACCATCAGAATGACTGCATATTAGCCAAAAACAGTAAAACTGCTAATTCAAGTGGTGGCGTAGTAGCCCGAAAAGCTCATCCAGCCAGCGTGATGGTTTTTGGCTGCATCACAAGCAATGGGAAATCCCCTTTGGTCTTTGATGATGCTGGTGTCAAGATTAATCAGATCAATTATCTCAACGATATTATAAAGGAGGTTCTTCCATGGCTAAATTCTCATTTTGGAAACAATCCATATGTGTTCCAAGAAGATTTAGTACTCGCCCATAAGTCTTGCCAAACGCAACGGTGGTGCCAAGCAAATCTTCGTGATTTCATTTCATCTCAAGACTGGTCTCCGAATACTCCGGATTTTAATCCACTTGATTACTCAGTATGGGAGTCTTGCAAGCAAGAGCCTGCGCTAATCCTCACAAAGATATCACTTCTTTAAAAGCTGCTCTGACGCGTAAATGGAACGGTCTTGATGCGGACTACTTGCGGCGCACCGTGGATGCCTTCCCGCACATTCTCCGCGAGTGTATCAAGGCAAAAGAAGACCGAATCGAAAATGAATGATAGAATATCAATTGATACTTAGTTGTTAATCTTACACAATAAAAATTATTGAAATGATTGTATCCATGGCGTTGTAGTAGAGATTGATTTTACTATCAATACTTTCTCCGCACCCTGTAGAACATTTTTATATTTTTAATATGAAGTTGTACTTAGCTAATATAAAATTTTGAAATTTTCAAGAGAAAATCACCTAAAAAAAATTTTTTTTGAACTATAGAAATGAAACTTTAGGTTCAGTCTATACAGGAGACTATCATGAAACACATATTTGGAAAATTTGGTGAAAAAATATTCAGAAGTTTTTCAGATATCCTGCGTGTTACGACCAAAATCGTCATTTGGAAAAAAATGCCTTCAAAGTTTCGGAAATGCCGTTTCAGCTATTGAGCGGGTATAATTCAAAAAGCCATAACTTCTGTTCTAACAGGAATTTCAATGAAACAATTATATGAAAATGTTCAGAAAAGATAGGAGTTTAACATCTAAAATAATTAAAATTTCGAAAATTTTCAAGCTTAAAGAGACTTGAGGCCCCCCTAATCGTATTAGCAAAGAATTAGAATTTTTCAAACTTTTTTAATCACAAAACACACTTAATACCGTAAAGCCAAGCGAAAAGACTCAGAAGCTAATTTAATCCTATAGGGAAGTTATTTTCAAATTTCGCGCTTATATTTTAATATTTCGGAATGATGTTTTTTTTTTATACACTGTAAAAAAAAATATAAAGTTACTAATGTTTTTCTGGGAAACTGGGATTCCTAGAACTTTTTATGTAACGGAAACAACAAAAATTTATGTAACAGATACACTTTTTGCACCGAAAATCAAAAAAATCTGTAAGGTTACTAAGAATTTTTTAGGAAACTGGGATGCCTAGAACTTTTCATGTAACTGCAACCCGGGTTACAGATAAAATTTTAGTAAGATTGCTGTAATTTTACAAGATTCATTTGTAAAGTTACAGAATTTTGTAGCTTTACAAAAACTGGTTTCGTAGATTCACAGCTTTTTTTATACAGTTACAGATGAAAGTTTAGTAAGCATGTAACTTTACATATGTAGAACTACAGATTTTTTTTTTTTACAGTGTAGGATAACTGAGGACGATCTCTAATGGGACTAGTTTCTACTTTTTGATTTTGATTTCAGACTTAAAAAAAAGAAAAGAAAAATACTTTCCCTTTCGGGACAGGTTTTGAAATTGGAACTGCCCTAAAATTTTTTTAAACCAAAATCGAAAAAGTAAAAACTATCCCAGTTAGAGATAGACCTCAGATATCCTATTAAAAAATATTAAAATGCAAGCGATATATTTAAAAATAACGTTTCCATAGATTTAACATTACAGTTCTCGTTTCTTTATTGTAGGCTCTGAAATGTATGCTTATTTTCGATGCTCCCATAATTTCGATTTTTTAAGTCACATAATACTAATTTTTATTTTAGCATATATTCTTTTATTTCTTATATTATAAAACATATCATTGCATAATTCTACAACAATATTAACGAGATAAATAAGTGTTGAACGATTTCCGGGTTAGAAAATGTAGTGTTAAATTCCTCACCGTTCTTTGTCCTTGATGTTGATTTTTAAGTTTGGAGCTGGCTGGATAAAACTGATTCAAGAAAAGTAGTTCTACTTAATTTTTTAATGAAACTGGACCTATTGTTTTATATGTAATAAAGTTAAGCTGCATACATTTTTACTGTTATTATAAGCCCCCGGTATGCTATTTCTTTCTCCCAGCTATTAAAGTGTCGTCCCTAAAAAATAACGCTCCGTTGTATAAGCCAGCCGTAAAACAAAGCATTAGATAGCCCATGTTTTTTATGTCGAGTTTGAGTGACGACATCTGTTTTTTTTTGTTTTTTTTGCATATTATTTAGGGATAGTCCTATGCATACTTTACTGTAGATGTTGTTTAAGACTGGATCGTAAATGAGGAATTCTTCAGAGGATGCGAATGACGCCATTTTATATAAAATAAAAGCGTGTGTTTTAAGTCTTAAAACTGAAATATGTTTTTATTATCTATCTATCTATACTATATACAGGGTGCAATATGTTATCTATCGCCGACCTTTAATTTCTCAACTGTTGGTCGTAGACATATAATTCCAGTTACAAAAACGTTTGAAATGAGCTAAATATTCATGTTGTGGCATTATTTAAAGTAAAAAACCAATTTTAAAAAAATTTAAGAAAACTAACTTTTTATACGGTCCCCCAGTCCCTATAGTTATATTTAGTAAAAGTTTACTCATATCTTAACAGATATAACGCAAAAAGTTTGACATCTGTACTACAAAAATTGACCCAGTTATTAAATTTCAAAGTTTGAGATTTTTGCACATGATTTTGTCTTTCATTAAGGGATCAGTTAAAAGATGAATTAAAGTAATTCGAGATCAAAATCAGAGTGCCATGTCCTTTTTACGGCGAAACCACATTTAGCCGGTATCACCAAATCGGGAAATCACCAAACAGGGTTATTTCATCTAAAAATTTAATGCTCAAACTTTTATGGGTTGAACAACATTCAAAATTACCGACGATACCGGCTAAAAGTGGCTTCTCCGTAAAAAGGACATTCCACCCTGATTTTGATCTCGAATTACTTTAATTCATCTTTTAACTGATCCCTCAATGAAAGACAAAATCATGTGCAAAAATCTCAAACTTTGAAATTCAATAACTGTGTCAATTTTTGTAGTACAGATGTCAAACTTTTTATGTTATATCTGTTATGATATGTAAAAAATTTTACTAAATATAACTATAGGGACTGGGGGACCGTATAAAAAGTTAATTTTCGTAAATTTTATAAAATTGATTTTTGACTTTAAATAATGCCACAATATGAATATTTACCTCATTTGAAACGTTTTTGTAATTCGAACTATATGTCTACGATCAACGGTTGAGAAATTAAAGGCCGGCGATAGATAACATATTGCACCCTGTATATATTATCGGGGGCAACACAAAATTCTGAAAAAGCAGAATTCCTGTTTTCTAGTTATATATGTTGTTCTGATTATCTTAGACATTAACTCAGGTGAAGCATTTTTTTTTATTCAAAATTCAGGATATAAAGGGTTAAAACAGTTTTCCGACGAAAACTGACTTCCATAACCGCGATGTCAATAAAGAAATAAAAATTGTGTGCCATCGTGATCCAACAGCATTATGCACATCTGAGTGAGTGTTCGGTAAAGAGTATAACGCGTGTTCGCAAATGAAGATTCGGATGAAACCCGATGTTTGTGCGGATTATGGAAATACAAATATAAAAATAGCGAGAGCTTAAATGAGGATGAAAGTTGGGAGGCTTCTTTGAGAGAAACTGCGTTCTGCATACATCTCTCACGCCTGGGAGAAGAGAAGAAAGCAGCTTCCAGACAGGGTAAGACAGAAGAGTCGTCGAAATCTCAAAACAATGTTTGTTTAAATATATAACAAATTGAAAACTTGTATATAGTATAATATACTAATTTTAATTGCTAAAAGGCATCCATTAAAACTTTGAAAACAGCAAAAATAGGTTTATTCGACTGTTTATATGTTTCGACTCTACCCGAGTCTTTTTCAAAATAAATAAATAAAAATATTCGGTACCTTTCGGTTAGCCGGGCGCCAGTGTTATATAACACACACACACACACATATATATATATAGTACATATATGTACACATATATGTACATATATATATATGTGTGTACATATATATATATTACAGTCGAACCTCCTTATCCCGACACTCTAATGACCAGAAAAAAGTGTCGTCATAAGCGGAGTGTCGCGGTAACCGAAGTTGGAGAAAAATATGTATATAAAAAGCTGCACTTTTAATTAATTTAAGAAAATGTGAAATTCATAACTGTTCTTGCAGTTTTAAGCAATAAAACAATATATAAACAAAATCAACACAAAAACAAAATTGAAAAGAATAAAAATCAGATTGATTAAATTTTTTTTTATTGTTAGTTGTTATATGACATATTGATGAATTAAGGTTTGCTTATCCCTAGACGTGCTTCCTACAATTCTTTTTTCAATGTTATACAATGAATTGTAATCAA
Organism: Maratus speciosus; assembly: GCA_963932465.1. Lineage (NCBI taxonomy): Eukaryota > Metazoa > Arthropoda > Arachnida > Araneae > Salticidae > Maratus > Maratus speciosus. The sequence continues at coordinate 640,754,271 of OZ010786.1, read as the reverse complement.
TATTCGTTGTTTCAGAAATGGATATTAGATAATTTCTGATCGTTTCAATGGTTCGGTTTTAGTCGGATGAAAAACGCCGTGTAACCACAAGAAAGCGAGGCCTGACCAGAATAAAAAGACCGCGAGTAGACTTATACTCTATCTGGAGCTTAAGTGGGTCATTCATAGTGTGTGGGTTTATTTATTGAGATAAAGGATTGAAATAAAATTTCTCATGTATCTCATTGGGTATTTTGAGACACTTTTGTGAAAAGTTTGGCTAAGATATTTCTTACCGCTTAATCTCTATGCTTATAAGATGGATTATGAAAAAAGGACGATTTTCCTAAACCGTCGGGATATCCGGAGTTGAAAATTATTCAACAACGTAAAATCCGGAGTTTATTTACATCAAAATCATATACAGAAAATCGGGACTTTGAAAAACTGACGTGATAAGCGGGGTGACGTGGAAACCGGGTGTCGGGATAACGAGGTCCGACTGTATATATACATACATATATATATATATATATGCATATGTAACACTGGCGCCCGGCTAACCGAAAAGTACCGAATATCCTAAAATTGCACGGCCTATGAAATGCCATCATTCAATTTTTCATACTGCGCACGTTATTTTTTTTATTTTACTTGGACTTTTATTCCTGCTATATTAAAGAAAACTATATAGCTTGTACTAAAAAAATAAGTTAAAAAAGAACAGAATATTTGTTAAATGAAATGACGAAAAGCCACAGTCGCAACTAGTTACAAAATGATACCTATTTTAAAATTGCCATTAGATTATCTAATCTGAAATTTAATTAATAAAAATTAAAGATATCTTAAAATTTGCTCGAAATGACTCCCTTTGGCTGTAATGCAGAAAGTTACATGCGAAATAAATTCTTCTAACACTTTAAGCACTTTGTGTACGATCCCTCGAAACCTGGCCCGACTCATCTGTGCTCAGATGCCGAAAATTGGCAAAAGTCATGCAATTCAAAGTTTCATAACTCGGTCAATTTTTGTGTTGGATGAATGGAACTTTTTTTTTTTTTCGTCTTACTTGTTACTGTAATAGGAAATTTTTACTAATTATCACTTATAGGATCGGGGGACCTTCTAAAAATTTTAATTTCGTAACTTTTGTAAGAAATATTTTGATTGACCAAAACGACTTTTAAAACAATTTATTACCTTATTTAAGACCTTTTTAGGTGTGTTTGTAATTATATAAATACGTAGCACCTGTAGTGGTCGATCAGTCCGTCTGTCCGTCCGCCTATAACAGAGCAAAAACGACACAACCGAAGAGTCTGAAATTTTAAATATATAATTGTTGTAAAGTTTTGTCGAGTCATTTCAAATTATTTGAAAATCGGATGTATAGTTTAATGACAGGGACAGTCAAAAGTTTTCCGTTACATGACGGCACATGGGAAAAAATATTTCAAGTGCATTTTAATGATGTGACAGCCTTTCGAACCGAATGAAATGGATAAGCACTTGGGAAGTGCACTAAAATAGACATTCAGTACACTATGCGGCGCAAAAAATATTTATAAACTAGTTACAGTACGAACGCGCCTCATTTACCACGTTTGACGTGCAATTTCCAACTTGTTGTAATTGGAACTATAATATGTCTATGGCTAAAGGTTTAGAAATTAGCCATTGAACACTGTTAAGAGTAGACTCCCTGTATATATTTTTTATTTGACGATGTTAAAATTAAAGTTTTGCGGTGCTTAGAAGTCGGCAAAATTGGAGCAAAAACTAAATTTATGGAACTGTCAATAGTACGCCAGAGATACTCACGGACATGTTTTTGTTTTATGATATACAGTGTCAAAAATCTTCACCAAACTGTCCTATCATTCAACCGTTTTCATAAATATCGGTCACTTGGCCCTAATATCAAGCATTATCATTCATTAGAATGAGAATGCACCAATGAACGTGTGCGAAAAGCGCATCACGTGACTCCACCGGTCTGTAAAAAAAGAAGAATCGGACCCACCGCGGTAGCCTGTCTTTCTCGTTAGCCTCGTAGTCTGTATAGGACTGACGTAGTTTTCGTCTTTATCAATGTATCCTCCTTTGACAAATCTATACTTGAGGAATAAACTTAATGAACTTAACTGATACAAACTGATAATGTGTCTGCAGTGAAGAAAAATTTCAAACACAGTCGAACATCATCTCAAAGAAGGAGGTGCTTTCTGGGATCTTTTCTTTAAATATTTAATGACTATTTACAGATCATGATTATATACATATATACAGCAAGAATTATCAAACAAATGATCCGGTTTTTCGAAATAAGGGAGGCTTAGCCTCATCAACAAACTGTAAAATATTACAGCGATCATGCTTTTTTAAATCACAACATTGCTTCGTATCGTTCCAGCCACAACAAAACGCAATCGCATTCTAAAGTAGGATGCGCGCGCATCGCGCGACCTTCGTTTCCATGGAGAGCAGAGAAAAGTTTCTCTTCACACTCCCCACCTGAACTCTTAAAGAGTTCACAAATCAGAATTCCATCATAAAATCATAAAAATTCAATTTTTCGTATCAGTGGTTCAGTAATCTAATGCAATTTTTAAAATTCGAATACAAAATACTAAATGTAAGAATTCAAACAATATCTAATTAATCACTTAATTTGTCAAATTCAAAATATCAATAAATTCTAAATAAAACACTTTAAATTACACAGTAAAAATAATGACTGTTAAATAACACACACATTTTTTTTTTTCTTTTGCAGTTAAATCATATACTTACTTATACCAAAATTCAAAAAGATTCTATATATAAATAACACTAAAAATTAAAAAAGAGAAAGAAAATATTTAGAGTCCTAAATGCAGAAAAAACAAACTAAATAAATGTCTATAAAAATTTATGAATCTCTCTATTCTAAAAAAAAGTAACTACCGCTGTCACCGCCGCCGCCGCCGCCGCCGCCGCCGCCGCCGCCGGTTTTGAATTTTTTGTGACTGGAGGTCTTTCTTCGTTAATATTAAGAAAAATAATGCATACAAAAATATGAAAATCGGTGTTTTTATACAGAAATGTTTGATAAACACGCTGAAGCAGACAGTTTTCAAATCGAAGAATTATTTTAAGAGATATTTAATGCTAAAGTTGGACAAAATCGTTCCACTAAAAAAGTTTTATAGCAGCAAAAACTATATATGGCAGTGTAATCATTTTTAGATCATTTTATGCGTTAGAATTTGCCGGAGTGCAGATTGCATTAATTTTTTAATTTTGACTCATTTTTTGAGGTTTTATTTCTATTTTAAATTCAAATTTTCAGCATTTCTAGAGATATTTTTTACAGATTTTAGAAAGTGATATTAATTTAAACTGTTGCCAACTGTATAAACAGAGGAAGCAATAATGTTTGCTTCAAAAAAAATATTTATACGTGTAAATAAATTTTTAATTTATTTACACGTGACTATTATAAACAGAAAAAAAACATTTGGAATTAGAATTAAATAGTTATGTGCAAAAAGCAGGAACTTATTAAAAATTACGTCATAAAAACTATAATTACACGTGAATTTTAAGAGAGAAAGGAATTTGTAAAATAATAAATTTATTAACATGCGTTAGAAGTCTTAAATAGGAGAAATTACGTCATATTTACGTCACATTACAGTTATTACATAAAATGAACACAAAATAATATTGCAAAACGGTTTAAATTTAAAAATTGCGCTAGACATTTATTTGATATTTTGAGAGGATACTTTTCAACTGGTATTTTCACGTGAATATTTAACAGAGAAAGAATAGCTTGGTAAAAATTACGTCAGATTAAAAACGATTAATTTAAAATGTCTCATTTAAAAGAACTTTCTTTTCGCTTTGTTAAAAAATACCAGGATACAAAGACTCTGTTTACTTAATTCCTTTTATATTAGCTTATTTTGAAATGTTGTTACACGTGTCTACGTCATCAAGTTATTTTTATTTCGACGTTTTATTTGTATTTTTATTAATGTTGTACTAATTTATTTGTTCTTTCGTTATTTAAAATAAAAATTATGTCAATTTGTATAATTTGGCGAGTGGCTTGGCGATTTATATAATTTGGCGAAATTGGTCGACGGGATAATCAAGTAGTAACGCAGCGGATTTTGCGTTAAAATTCCCCAATCAAAGAGAAATGAATAGAAATTCGTTTATAGGGAGATCGCCACTGTTTTTTTAATTATAATTCAATCTTTCGAAATCTTTTTAAAGCCGATCAAATTAGCGTGCATTTAGAGTCTGCGGTGTCTGGACGGGGGTTGGCGAGCGTAGCTCGTAGGGGGCCGAGCCCCCTAGTGTTCATAAAAAGTCTGCAAAAAGTCACTTGTTAGTCGTTTTGTATTTCAAAGGGATACAAGTGCTGAATGGATCTTTTTAAGATTCCACTCGCTGTTTTTATTTCGTATGAACGAATATTGCCATCTCTTCCAGGAATGACAGTCTGAATCTTACCAAGTTTCCAAAGAAACTTATTTTTTGCGTCATCTTGAATTAAAACAATATCGCCCACTTTCAGTGGCGTATGGGCATTAGGATTTTTCAAGGAATGGGCTGTTTTCAAATCCATCAAATATTGTTTTTTCCATTTGGTCCACAATTGTTTCAATAGTAAAGATTGATATTTTTTTCTTTTCAGGAGTGTTGATCTCTTCGAACAATCTTCAATTATTTCAAAAAAATTAATAGGAAATGAAAGTTCTTTTCCAAAATTTAAAAAGTGCATTGGAGTAAGAGGTTCTGGTTCATTGCTGTCGCTATATACATGCGTCAATGGTCGCGTATTCAAAACTGCTTCCACTTCTGTCAACAGAGTCGCTAATTCATCATAACTTAAGAATGCTCTACCAATTACTTTTCTCAAACAGTCTTTGACTGACTTTACTACACTGTTAAAAATAAAGTGCGATGTTTCACCACGAAAATGGTTAAAAGTCGCTGAAATTTAGCTGCAACCAAGATATAGGTGATAAGTTTCACCAGTTTATTGGTGCTTTCATAAATACCATTATATTAGTGAAATGTTAAACCATGATTCAGGTTTTTTATAAATCCAATTTTCTGGTGAAAGGTTGAACCATAAATCAGGATTTTTTTAATCCAATTTTATAGTGAAAGGTTGAACCATAAATCAGGGTTTTTTTAAATCCAATTTTCTGGTAAAAGTTTGAACCATAATTCAGTTTTTTTTAAATCGAATTTTCTGGTAAAAGGTTGAACCACAAATCAGGATTGTTTTTAAATCCAATTTTCTGGTGAAAGGTTTAACCATGATTCAGAGTTTTTTTAAATAACATTTTCTGGTGAAATGTTAAATCATAATTCAAGGTTTTCTCTATTCCAATTTTGGTTGAACCACGATTCAGGATTTTCTCTCATCTTTATGAGGAAAGGTTACACCGGATTGTAGTTTTCTTTTTTTTCCCCCCTCACTTTGGTTTTCAATTTATCATTTTATTGTATAATAAACAAAATTTCAGATTATGCGAGATTATATTGCAGTAGGGAAAGCATATATATATATTTTTTCATTAAACCGAACATTATTAAATTTTTAATTATTGATTCGATTGTCTTTGAAACATATTTAAAAAACAGATGTAAACCAGTTTGATCTAATTTGATTTCACAAAGTAACTGCATTTTTTTTTTTTCTTCTCACAAATATTACCATTCTGTCATTGTATTTTTTGGAATATTTCTCTGCACTCACTTACACTTAGTCCATTTAGTGCTTGCTTATTCACAAAAAAATATTAAAAAAATAATAATAATTTTCTTAGATTTAAATGCATACCCAGTTTTTATTATATTTTAATTTAAACAATGGCTGAATGAATTTCTTCAACCAATATTAATTTTTGCACAGGTTTGAAAAAGTTTTTTCCACAATGCAGTTAGCTGCTGCTTTCATGATCTGTAATTGTTTTTTTTTTTTTGTTTTTTTTAATTGTTGTGAATCTATAGATGGGCGATTCCATGGAGAGTTTCACACACATAACGCAGGCTTTAATTTGCATTTATTCAATTATTTATTAAATTTTAATGTTAATTCTGATTTTAAGTGGTATGGTAAATAAGTTATTGATATATTTTTAAATTTAAATGTGTGGCAATAAAACTCACAGAAGTATATCATTTAATTTCATTACTCAAAATGTGCTTTTTTTCTACTTCAGAAAAAAAAGCACAGTTTGAGTAATTAAATTATATATTTCTGTGAGTTTTACTTACACACATTTAAACTAAAAAATATGTTAATAACTTATTTACCATACCACCTAAAATCAGAATTAACATTAAAATATAATAAATAATTCAATAAATGCAAATTAAAGCCTGCGTTATGTGTGTGACTCTCCACATGGAATCGCCCAGATGCTGAAATTTTTATATTATACAGTTTTCAAATTTTTACCTTCTTTTCACAAAACAAAAAATAAAAGTATTTTAATTAGCAAAAAATATTTATAGACATTTCTGCATATACTTAATATAAAGGTACAATTGTTACACATATGAAAATTTCACATATTTTCACTATTTTAAGTTACATAATTTTTAATAGTACTATTTTTGAACAGTAAAATTGACTAAAAAAAAATTAATTTTTCTACTGTTGCTGACATATATCGACAGTAACAATCTAAGCAATCCACTTCCCCTTTTCCTCAAATTGAATTATTGTCACATAATTTTCATTTTTACGTCGTTAAAAGGGGGGGGGGCGGTTGCAATGTGAAATGCAATTAAATTAAATCTGTATTTCAATTTACTGATTTTTCATAGTTTTAAAAATAATTTTCAAGCATGATTCTTTTAAAAATTTATACTGCACACAGCTCGATTATGCAAAATTAGCTCATTTGGATATAAAAACAACAACAAAAAAAAAAAAAACTCAGAATTTGTTTCTGTTTAACATTCAATAATGAATATGACACTTTTCAATAAATAAAGACAAAACATAACGGATACATAATAAAAGTATATGCGTAAACACTGAAATAATCAGCATGAAAAAGGCAGCTATAAGTAGCAGAATCCATTTAACCTCTAATATCAGCTAATACAAAAGTATTACTTTAAATTTTAAAGCTTTTTTTAAATACACAATGTACATCCATAGTATATTAAATACTTACTTTGAAGGGTTAATTTAATAACAGCAGTGTCGCCACCAAGCGACTAATTATTGTTACATATATATTTTTTCAGTATTCCTAAATGATAATCTATGATGACAATTTATTTATTTTTTAACAATACTCGTAGAGAAGAAAAATATTCACCAACAGCAGCCTTGCAATAGCTGAAAAAAGAAATGATTACAGGCACAATTAAATAGCAACACATTTAAGTTGGTTTGCGGTATGCCGCTCCATTTATTGAAAATACAAATTATATAATCATTAGATTATATGTATAGTATGTCAGACTAATATTTATTGTAATATAATATCATTTTACATAGAGTTTTTCTCAGACAGTTTTAGGAGGGTGCTGCACTCTGTCTGACCATTCAGGTCATCAAATATTTAAATTCTTGAAGCTTAGTATATTCCGAATCAGGATTTCAGTCAGGTAAAATGGAAGAGATCCAAGCATCAGGTTAATTTCTCCACCTGTTTTAAATGAAAGAGTAAATATTTTAAGACATAAAAATTGTTTCTTGTGCAGACATAACAATAAAAGTCAAATTTCACACAGGGGAAATAATCAAAAAATTAAACAGCATATAATTCAAATCTCTTTTACAAGGAAATCTTCAGCATTTGAAAAATCAATCAGTGTTCAAAATCATTGATGGTCCACTGGTCAGAGAAAACCAAAAATGATATTGGACATTGGACCACTAATTTGAAAATTTTAGTAGTCAGCAGGATCAATAACTTGTTCCCCCTTCTCTCACAGGGTCACACTCACAGGTAAACTTAAGTTTTCCCGTCTCAGAGAAAACCACAACCAAGCAAAAATCACACAATTTTATTTATTTAAAAAAAATAAATAAAACTGCATTAAACGTAAACCTTAGTCAATTGAAATATTGGAAATATCTAAATAATTTTATAGTTTTTCTTTATGTACTGTTTATTTAATTTTTAGTCATAATTTTACATTTTATTATGTTGAAAATTTTGGATAACTGCAAAGTAAGTTTGTAAGAAAAGACTGCAGAATTCTCCAATTGTTAGGTAGAAGAAGAATATTGTGAAATTCTTGAATCAAATGTGGAAAAATATTGCAAAAAGTGTCAGCTGGTTGAGGAAAAAAATTCGTCAGTTGTGATTAACAAAAACTGACGTTTGCCATTTGGCTGCAATAGGGTGTCAACGATTTTAATCAGTTGATTTAAATCAACGATTAAATCATGATTTTAATCAACTGATTTTTTTTTTAAATCATTGATTAAAAACACAAATTTTCTAAATTTTAAAACGACATATAAAATTATTAAAATCTAAGATGAACAGAAGTAGAAAACCAAAATAATAAGTGGCATTTTTAGAAAAGACGATACTCTTCGTTTTATGATTTTGAATTTTTATGAGCGAATGTTATTAATCATGGTCAAATGTTTATAAAATTGAATTAAGACACTCTATTCATTCAAGGAATGCAGTAATTCCCTCACAAAACAAAATAATCATGAATGTAAATGATGTTATATCAAATACAGGGTGTAAAAAAAATCATGATTTAAAAAAAAAAAAAAAAAAAAAAATCTGATTTTTTTTATTTAAATCGGATTTTTTTTATTTTTTTCCCTGTGTTAGAATATTAAACATCTACCAAGAATTAAGCATTTCAAAAATGAATAACCCTCCAATAACATAATCTGTTTTTTTTTTTGCTTTAATTAATAAAATTTTAATTATGTAATTATAGAAATAAAAAAAAACTGCAAATTAAAAATTTCTTTAGTAGCATATAACATTAGGTGCACTAATATTTTGTAATAATTATATAAACCAATATTAAATACTCCTTATATTTTAAAGTTATTGATAAATTGCAAATTTATGATACAGATTAAATTTAGTGATTATTAAACAATTAACTGTTTAATTAAGAACACAATCTACATTTTTGAAAAAGTGGTTGAAAAAAAGGTGATAAATAATCGTTTGATAAATTCATAAAGCGGCCAATAATTTTACACAGGTTCTAAAGCATATTTATGTCAAATTGATCAAAAATTGTAGCAATGTATACAGCAAACTCACACATAATTTATAAATAGATTACAAAAATTGTATTTTGAAATTTAAATCAGATTGTTTCCGCACAACATTAAAATATCTGAATAGCTACTAAATATTATAATATTTTGAAGTTATTTAACATTTAGTTAGATGTTTTTTTAAATGTATAATACTTCTTTTTACACAGTTTAACATTGTTATAATTAACAATAACAAATATTACAGTTTTTACAAGTGATTTAGTGATAATTTTCATTACTGATTATAATGCTTTTTTACTCTATTTCAAAAAATCAGAAAATATGTGATTTTATCATCTGATTTAAATCAGTTGATAAAAAAAAACTGACACACTATTGCTATGTTTATTGTATATAAAAGAATGAATAATTTGATTATTAAAAGGAAATTCTGACATTGTAAGTTATATTAGATTATATGTTTAAATTATATGTTTCCCCATGTTAGACCATCATTCCCTCACACATTGCTATTATCTCAAATATCTACCACTAATGAGCAGTAGCAGTCTAGCATCCTTCACAGAGAAGAAGCTATTTTGAGCACTTGTCAGTCCAGCAACATAAATTGGTGGTGTAAGATTTTGTTAATTTTACAGAATTTTTTTTTAGTCAGTATATCCGGAAGCGTTTTTATTAGCAGTCATTCCCTCACACAGAATATTCATTTTTTTTGTAAATATCAAAAATTTTAATTTTATCATACATTATATATTAAGTGTTTCTCTTAAAGGAAACAGTTTGGATTTCTTCATAATTTTGCATTTCCCCCCTACAACTAGTAAAAATGTCTTATTTCATCATTCCCTCACATTTTTTATTTTATTTTTACCACAAATTTTTATTTTATTTTTTTTGTTAAGTCAAATTTTTAAAACAATTTCTGTTGCTATTAAAATCTTCAATAATTGTCTGATTTCTTACCATTTATCTAATTTTTATGAAAATTTACATATGCATCATTCAAATCAGACTGCTGGCCAAATTTGCAAGTATTGTAGAGAACAACCCAAGTCACAATACCTGTAGAAACTATCCAAATTATGTTCATCTCAGATTTGCATACTTTTATGTCATTTTAAACATTTAGAAAATTTTTGATTTTAATCAATGATTTAAAAAAAAAAATCACTTTATTAAAATCATGATTCAAATCGCTGATTTAAATCATTGACATCCTGATCAAATATAAAGACAATAATAGAAAAAAAAATCTGGATACATGTAACTTTTAAAAACTATGCTTAAAATTCATATAAATCTTTTTTTTATTATTTTGTTTGTATAAATTACTTTAAACATGGTAACTAATGTTTAAGATACTGATAGAGATATATATTATAAGTTTTTAAAAGTAATAAGTTGCATTTTTAGAAAAGGCGATACTCTTCGTTTTATGAATTTGAATTTTTATGAGAGAATGTGATTATTTATGGTCAAATGTTTATAAAATTGAATAAGGCACTCTATTCATTCAAGGAATGCAGTAATTCCCTCACAAAACAAAATTATCATGAATGTAAATGATGTTATATCAAATATAAAGACAATAATAGAAAAAAAAAATTCTGGATACATGTAACTTTTTAAAAACAATGCTTAAAATTCATATAAATCTCTTTTTTTTATTATCTTGTTTGTATAAAGTACTTTAAACATGGTAACTAATGTTTAAGATACTGATAGAGATATATATTATAAGTTTTTAAAAGCAATAAGTTGCATTTTTAGAAAAAGCGATACTCTTCGTTTTATGAATTTGAATTTTTATGAGAGAGAATGTTATTATTCATCGTCAAATGTTTATAAAATTGAATTAAGGCACTCTATTCATTCAAGGAATGCAGTAATTCCCTCACAAAACAAAATTATCATGAATGTAAATGATGTTACATCAAATATAAAGACAATAATAGAAAAAAAAAAAATCTGGATACATGTAACTTTTTCAAAACAATGCTTAAAATTCATATAAATCTCTTTTTTTTATTATTTTGTTAGTATAAATTACTTTAAACATGGTAACTAATGTTTAAGATACTGATAGAGATATATATTATAAGTTTTTAAAAGTAATAAGTTGCATTTTTAGAAAAGGCGATACTCTTCGTTTTATGAATTTGAATTTTTATGAGCGAATGTTGTTATTCATCGTCAAATGTTTATAAAATTGAATTATGGTACTCTATTCATTCAAGGAATGCAGTAATTCCCTCAGAAAACAAAATTATCATGAATGTAAATGATGTTACATCAAATATAAAGACAATAATAGAAAGAAAAAAAAATCTGGATAAATGCAACTTTTTAAAAACAATGCTTAAAATTCATATAAATCTCTTTTTTTTATTATTTTGTTTGTATAAATTACTTTAAACATGGTAACTAATGTTTAAGATACTGATAGAGATATATATTATAAGTTTTTAAAAGCAATAAGTTGCATTTTTAGAAAAAGCGATACTCTTCGTTTTATGAATTTGAATTTTTATGAGCGAATGTGATTATTTATGGTCAAATGTTTATAAAATTGAATAAGGCACTCTATTCATTCAAGGAATGCAGTAATTCCCTCAGAAAAAAAAATCATCATGAATGTAAATGATGTTACATCAAATATAAAGACAATAATAGAAAAAAAAAATCTGGATACATGTAACTTTTTCAAAACAATGCTTAAAATTCATATAAATCTCTTTTTTTTTATTATTTTGTTTGTATAAATTACTTTAAACATGGTAACTAATGTTTAAGATACTGATAGAGATATATATTATAAGTTTTTAAAAGTAATAAGTTGCATTTTTAGAAAAGGCGATACTCTTCGTTTTATGAATTTGAATTTTTATGAGCGAATGTTGTTATTCATCGTCACATGTTTATAAAATTGAATTATGGCACTCTATTCATTCAAGGAATGCAGTAATTCCCTCAGAAACAAAATTATCATGAATGTAAATGATGTTACATCAAATATAAAGACAATAATAGAAAGAAAAAAAAATCTGGATACATGGAACTTTTTAAAAACAATGCTTAAAATTCATATAAATCTCTTTTTTTTATTATTTTGTTTGTATAAATTACTTTAAACATGGTAACTAATGTTTAAGAGACTGATAGAGATATATATTATAAGTTTTTAAAAGTAATAAGTTGCATTTTTAGAAAAGGCGATACTCTTCGTTTTATGAATTTGAATTTTTATGAGCGAATGTTGTTATTCATCGTCAAATGTTTATAAAATTGAATTACGGCACTCTATTCATTCAGGGAATGCAGTAATTCCCTCAGAAAACAAAATTATCATGAATGTAAATGATGTTACATCAAATATAAAGACAATAATAGAAAAAAAAAAATCTGGATACATGTAACTTTTTCAAAACAATGCTTAAAATTCCTATAAATCTCTTTTTTTTATTATTTTGTTTGTATAAATTACTTTAAATATGGTAACTAATGTTTAAGATACTGATAGAGATATATATTATAAGTTTTTAAAAGTAATAAGTTGCATTTTTAGAAAAGGCGATACTCTTCGTTTTATGAATTTGAATTTTTATGAGCGAATGTTGTTATTCATCGTCAAATGTTTATAAAATTGAATTACGGCACTCTATTCATTCAGGGAATGCAGTAATTCCCTCAGAAAACAAAATTATCATGAATGTAAATGATGTTACATCAAATATAAAGACAATAATAGAAAAAAAAAAATCTGGATACATGTAACTTTTTCAAAACAATGCTTAAAATTCCTATAAATCTCTTTTTTTTATTATTTTGTTTGTATAAATTACTTTAAACATGGTAACTAATGTTTAAGATACTGATAGAGATATATATTATAAGTTTTTAAAAGTAATAAGTTGCATTTTTAGAAAAGGCGATACTCTTCGTTTTATGAATTTGAATTTTTATGAGAGAATGTGATTATTTATGGTCAAATGTTTATAAAATTGAATAAGGCACTCTATTCATTCAAGGAATGCAGTAATTCCCTCACAAAACAAAATTATCATGAATGTAAATGATGTTACATCAAATATAAAGACAATAAGAGAAAAAAAAAATCTGGATACATGTAACTTTTTAAAAACAATGCTTAAAATTCATATAAATCTCTTTTTTTTATTATTTTGTTTGTATAAATTACTTTAAACATGGTAACTAATGTTTAAGATACTGATAGAGATATATATTATAAGTTTTTAAAAGTAATAAGTTGCATTTTTAGAAAAGGCGATACTCTTCGTTTTATGAATTTGAATTTTTATGAGCGAATGTTGTTATTCATCGTCACATGTTTATAAAATTGAATTATGGCACTCTATTCATTCAAGGAATGCAGTAATTCCCTCACAAAACAAAATTATCATGAATGTAAATGATGTTACATCAAATATAAAGACAATAATAGAAAAAAAAAATCTGGATACATGTAACTTTTTCAAAACAATGCTTAAAATTCATATAAATCTTTTTTATTATTTTGTTTGTATAAATTACTTTAAACATGGTAACTAATGTTTAAGATACTGATAGAGATATATATTATAAGTTTTTAAAAGTAATAAGTTGCATTTTTAGAAAAGGCGATACTCTTCGTTTTATGAATTTGAATTTTTATGAGAGAGAATGTTATTATTCATCGTCAAATGTTTATAAAATTGAATTATGGCACTCTATTCATTCAGGGAATGCAGTAATTCCCTCAGAAAACAAAATTATCATGAATGTAAATGATGTTACATCAAATATAAAGACAGTAGAAAAAAAAATCTGGATACATTTAAATTTTTAAAAACAATGCTTAAAATTCATATAAATCTCTTTTTTTTATTATTTCGTTTGTATAAATTACTTTAAACATGGTAACTAATGTTTAAGATACTGATAGAGATATATATTATAAGTTTTTAAAAGCAATAAGTTGCATTTTTAGAAAAAGCGATACTCTTCGTTTTATGAATTTGAATTTTTATGAGCGAATGTGATTATTTATGGTCAAATGTTTATAAAATTGAATAAGGCACTCTATTCATTCAAGGAATGCAGTAATTCCCTCAGAAAAAAAAATTATCATGAATGTAAATGATGTTACATCAAATATAAAGACAATAATAGAAAAAAAAATCTGGATACATGTAACTTTTTAAAAACAATGCTTAAAATTCATATAAATCTCTTTTTTTTATTATTTTGTTTGTATAAATTACTTTAAACATGGTAACTAATGTTTAAGATACTGATAGAGATATATATTATAAGTTTTTAAAAGTAATAAGTTGCATTTTTAGAAAAGGCGATACTCTTCGTTTTATGAATTTGAATTTTTATGAGAGAATGTGATTATTTATGGTCAAATGTTTATAAAATTGAATAAGGCACTCTATTCATTCAAGGAATGCAGTAATTCCCTCACAAAACAAAATTATCATGAATGTAAATGATGTTACATCAAATATAAAGACAATAAGAGAAAAAAAAAATCTGGATACATGTAACTTTTTAAAAACAATGCTTAAAATTCATATAAATCTCTTTTTTTTATTATTTTGTTTGTATAAATTACTTTAAACATGGTAACTAATGTTTAAGATACTGATAGAGATATATATTATAAGTTTTTAAAAGTAATAAGTTGCATTTTTAGAAAAGGCGATACTCTTCGTTTTATGAATTTGAATTTTTATGAGCGAATGTTGTTTATTCATAGTCAAATGTTTATAAAATTGAATTATGGCACTCTATTCATTCAAGGAATGCAGTAATGCCCTCAGAAAACAAAATTATCATGAATGTAAATGATGTTACATCAAATATAAAGACAATAATAGAAAGAAAAAAAAAATCTGGATACATGCAACTTTTTAAAAACAATGCTTAAAATTCATATAAATCTCTTTTTTTTATTATTATTCTGTTTGTATAAATTGCTTTCAACATGGTAGAACTAATTTTAAGATACTGATAGAGATATATATTATAAGTTTTTAAAAGTAATAAGTTGCATTTTTAGAAAAGGCGATACTCTTCGTTTTATGAATTTGAATTTTTATGAGAAAATGTTATTATTCATCGTCAAATGTTTATAAAATTGAATTAAGGCACTCTATTCATTCAAGGAATGCAGTAATTCCCTCACAAAACAAAATTATCATGAATGTAAATGATGTTACATCAAATATAAAGACAATAATAGAAAAAAAAAAATCTGGATACATGTAACTTTTTCAAAACAATGCTTAAAATTCATATAAATCTTTTTTATTATTTTGTTTGTATAAATTACTTTAAACATGGTAACTAATGTTTAAGATACTGATAGAGATATATATTATAAGTTTTTAAAAGTAATAAGTTGCATTTTTAGAAAAGGCGATACTCTTCGTTTTATGAATTTGAATTTTTATGAGAATGTTATTATTCATCGTCAAATGTTTATAAAATTGAATTATGGCACTCTATTCATTCAGGGAATGCAGTAATTCCCTCAGAAAACAAAATTATCATGAATGTAAATGATGTTACATCAAATATAAAGACAGTAGAAAAAAAAATCTGGATACATGTAACTTTTTCAAAACAATGCTTAAAATTCCTATAAATCTCTTTTTTTTATTATTTTGTTTGTATAAATTACTTTAAACATGGTAACTAATGTTTAAGATACTGATAGAGATATATATTATAAGTTTTTAAAAGTAAAAAGTTGCATGTTTAGAAAAGGCGATACTCTTCGTTTTATGAATTTGAATTTTTATGAGAGAATGTTATTATTCATGATCAAATGTTTATAAAATTGAGTTAAGACACTCTATTCATTCAAGGAATGCACTATTTCACTCACAAAATAGAATTTATACCACACATTAAAACAATAATTCAAACGGATTTCGCTTCGGATATAATGCAGATCGGAAATACTTTAGGCTTAAGCAAAATATTCAGCATTTGCCGGTAAAAGAAATACGTTGATACGAAATTTTGTTTACGAGAGTTACAGTAAAACATTATTATGTGTATAACAGTAAAATAAACAATCACTAGTGCACTTACTTCGAGTATTTCATGGATTGACATGGCGAAAAACTAAACCTGGATACCAGTATCCACGTTTCTGCTTGAGATATCCAAGTTTTGATTCGGCATCGGCAGAGCGGAAGACGCCATTAAAGTTTATCTATTGTTGCCACTCAACGATAACAAATGTTGAACCATAATTTCGGATATAGTGCATCCGACATGTAATTATCTTTTCCAGACATTTTTACTTGAACGAAAAACATGGTGAAACCTCCTCCTTAATCCAGTTTTCTGGAGAAAAGTTAAACCTTTATTTTTAACAGTGTAGTCGCTCATAAAAACATCCCCACCATGCAGCTCTTTCTATAATATTCTTCCATACAATTCTCTCTTTTGTAATAAAATTTAAAAATACTTTGTCTGTCAGTATGTTGTATAAATTTTCGAGTTCACCTTTGGCCTTTTTGAAGGTTTTTGCGTTGTCAGAATAAATAATTTTTTGATTTCCTCGTCTAGCTGTGAATCTTCTGAATGCCATTAAAAAGGAATTTGTTGTCATATCAGACGCGAGTTCCAGGTGAATGGCTCTAGTCACACCGCAAGTAAACAGGACAATGTCAGATTTTTGCGTTTCTTTAAAATTTCTGATATAGATCGGACCGGCAAAGTCTAAACCGCAGATTGCGAATGGCGGTGCTTCACTAGCTCTGTCTTTTGGTAATGGTGCGGTGATCTGGTCTGCTGGTTTGGAGAAATATTTTTTACATATTATACAATTCTTGATAACACTCTTGACCAACTGACGACCTTTAGGTATCCAAAAACGAGATCTAATTTTTGCCAAAGTACTGGCTGTCCCTCCATGCATAATTTTCTCGTGCTCTTGACGAACTATTAGAGTAGTTAACCAAGAATGTTTGAGGAGAATTATTGGGTTTTTCTCTTCTGCGGACAGGTTAGAAAATTCGAGCCTTCCGACCAACCTCATCAACCCGTTTTTGTCAATAAAGGGCATGAAATTTGATAAGGATGACGTCTTATCCACTGATTTACTATTTTTTAGAGATTCTATTTCTTCCTTATAAAATTGTTTTTGTTCAGATTGTATCAAAAAATTTTCAGCTTCGAGTAATTCTTCGGTTGTTACTACGTCTTGCACTTCAATTGATTTTTTCAGCTTCATAATGAATTTCTTTACCCAAACGGTAATTCTCAAAAGTTTCTCTAAATTACTATATTTTGAAATGTTTATGGGATTTTCGAGTTTTTTGACTAAGCACTCGCTCTGAAAAACATCGTTAGGATTTTTTTTGTATTCTAATTCATCTGAGTAAGCGATTTCTTTGTTTTCTGATATTGGCCAACACTCAGGAGGTAAACATAGCCATTCTGGTCCCTGTAACCAAGTTGTATCATTGATTATCCTAGAGATTTTTGATCCTCGAGAAACTATATCAGCTGGATTGGCAGTACCAGGACAATGATACCAGTTATCAGGTGAGGTCAATTTATGGATCTCTTCAATTCTGTTTCTGACAAAGGGTTTAAACTTTTTAGGGGATCCTTTTACCCAAAAATAGGATATTTTTGAATCTGTCCAGTAATAAGTCGGTACATTCAATTTTAAAGCTTTCAAAATGTTACTACTTAGCTTGGCCGACAACAATGCGGCCATCAATTCAAGCCTTGGCAAGGTAAGCGCTTTCAGTGGAGCAACCCTGTTTTTTGAAGCAACAAAAACTGTTCGAACATTTTCGGTGGTTGTTGCTACACGTAAATAAGCAACCGTACCATAAGCCTTCATGCTCGAATCGGCAAAAATATGTAATTGTAGGTCATAATCATGCCAATTGGTGATGTCAGAAAAATAGTGTCTGGGTACTGAAAAGTTTTTCAAATGAGGGAGTTCGTTACACCAGCTACTCCAAACTATACGTAAATCTTCGGGTAAGGTGTCATCCCAATCTAGACCCAAATTCCAAATTTGTTGAATTATACATTTTAGTCTTGATGTAAATGGTCCTAGGAATCCAAGTGGATCAAAAATCCTACCTAAAACTTGTAGAATAAATCTTTTGGTGTCTATTCTTCTTGAAACGAAATCAACTAAACCTCGAACATCAAAATAAAGTAAATCTTTGGAATTATTCCAAGCGATTCCTAAAACTTTAAAAGGGAGATTTTGTTCTCCAAAAGCTTCAGAATTAACTTCTGAAGTTATGCCATTTTCTTTCCATAGTTCACTAAGTGGTAAAGAGTTCGTATGCCATTTGTGTAAATGCATACTTGCATTTTCAAATATATCAATACATTGTAAACTAGTGGATAGGGCTTGATCAATATTTTCATGACTTCCTATAACGTCATCGACATATATATTTTCATTTAAAAATTTTACTGTGTCTGGATATTTTTCGGTGTATTTTTTCAAGTGGTGTTTAATTGTTGCAGCCAATAAAAAGGGACTGCTACTAATTCCAAATAACACTCTGGTGAATCTATAAATTTCAAAGGGTTTAGAATTATCAAACAAATCTTGTGAAAATAAAAATCTTGTTACATCACGATCTTTTTCATCTATAATTATTTGTAGAAAAGCTTGTTTTATATCAGTTGTAAAAGCTATGGGATTAAATCTAAACCGTAACAAAACATCAAATATTTCAGGATACAAATTTGGACCTACATGCAGGCAATTTTTCAAAGACAGTGAGCCTGTGTCATGAGCAGAGGCATCGAAAACTATGCGTAATCTGCTCGTTGTCCTATCAGTTCTAATTATTTCTCGATGAGGTAAATAAAAAGTTACATTTTGTTTTTCTTCAGGCTCTGTAACTAACTCAATAATACCTTGTTTCAAATAATCTGCTAACACCTCCTTATACTCAAAAAATAATTCAGGTTTTTTAATCAATCTTTGTTTGAGTTTAAAAAATCTATATTCTGCAATTTTCCGATTGTCATTTAAACGTTCCCTTTCAAGCTTCCACGGAAATCGAACTGTATATCGCTTATCATTGTATTTAATTTCTGACTCAAACTGCTTCATAACATTGTTTTCCGAAAAATCTGAATCCTGTTTAGTATTAAAAAGGCCAGATGATTCGATATTCCAGAATTTTTCAATCTGTTCAGAAATAAAATTTTTTTCTACTATTACATTAAATGCTAAGGGCGTATAACTGTCAGTTGTTTTTCCCTGTAGACACCAACCAAAAATGGTGTCGACAGCTACTAATTTTTTATTCAAATGTTTTATATTTCCAGTAACAATCTCATAATAATAGTCAACACCTATAAGTAATGTAATGGGTTCTTTGGATGTGGGTGTGTCCGCAAGGGTTAAATTTTCAAATTGTTTACTTTTCATCAAATCATTGATTTCAGGTGGGGGGATTTCAGTAGCTGATATTTGATTGGTGACTAGCGCTTCTATATCTAATTTTGAATTAGGTACATTTTTATTTTCAATAGTTAGTTTAACTACTTCAAAGGTTTTTTCAATGGGGTTCTCAATTCCAAATGTAAAAACCGACAATTTTTCTTTTCTTATTGCCTGTAAATTCAATTTATTTGCTATTTCTTCAGATATAAAGGTGCGCATGCTCCCACAATCTAAAAGTAACCTAATTAGAGATTGTTTTCCGTTTGATTTTATTTTTACACAACAAGTTTGTAGAAGAATTTTATTATTTTCTGTAGAGGAAATAGCCGAAATCACTTTTTCCCTAGCTTCACTTTCATTACCTTTTAATTCGTGTGTAGTTACTTCTTTTATTAATTTAGATTTTAGGCATATCGTTTGATTATGTCTGCCTGAACAGTTCTTGCAACTAGTTTTAGAGTTACAATTTTTGATAACGTGTTTCCTGCCTAAGCAAAGGTAACATCTTCCTTGAGATTTCAACAAATTTCTTTTAGTGTTTACATCAACAGCCTCACACAAATCAGATGAATGTTTACTATCGTTGCAAAAAATACAATGAGCCAGCTGCCTATCTGAAGTCGATTTATCATTCGAAATGTTCATAAATTCACAAGTAGATTTAAATTCAGATTTTGTTGTTTGTCTCTTGATTTTTGTTTTATTATTTTCAAATGCTTTCATTCTCGAAAAAAATGTATGTTCTCTGCTTTTTATTTCAGCGTGCAGAAAATCTAATAATTTATGTATATCTGAATGTGTTAAATTATCTACATTTTGTCTATTATATTCCAAAGCTAATTCTGCCGGTATTAATTTTAAAATTACGGCGATAAGCATGGAGCCATAATTTGCTGGTTCGAGTCCTAATGTGGACAAACATCGAACATTTATTTCTATATCACTGTGCAATTTTTTCAATTTTTGAATTTCGTTAGCCTTATAAACAGGGGATAAATTAAGAAGCTTGTTCAGGTGATGATTAATTATCACGTCTTTTTGACCATAACGCGATTCTAAAACTTTCAATGCTGCGTCATAATTAGCTTCTGATATTTCAAAACCTTCTACAGCATTAGCCGTAGCTCCAGATAAATAACTCTTCAAATAATGAAATTTTTCAATTTTCGAAAGCGATTTATTTTCGTGAATTGTATTTTTGAAGGTATTAAAAAATGAAATAAATTGCGTACAGTCGCCATAGAATTTTTGTATATTGAGTTTTGGCAATTTAACAACTGAATTTTCATAATTAATCACATTCGATTTTAAATCTTGACTGTTATTTAAATCAACATTAACAATTTTTTTGTTTTCGGTTAATTTTTTCTTCACCCGGAATTTTGCAACTGATATTTTATCCACGTAATCATAAACAGAATTGATTTCAGTTTCATAGTCGTCTAATCCTAAAAGGGGCTCAATTTTCTCGTCAACTGACTTCAATAATTCTGCTTTAGTATCTAACTGAATAAATAATTCTTCTAAATTATCAAAATTTATTGGACTATCCTTCATAACATTTTCTATATTATTAATCAGCTTTGTTACTGCTGTTCTCAAAACTGTACGGTTCTTTTTCAACTTTTCTAAATCAGACATTTCGAAATAAATATGAAAATCTTACCTTTGCCGTCTTCTTATCACTTACTATGCTCTATTTCCTTATTTGTGTTTTGAAGACATTAATAGGGTAACGAATACTTTTTTTTTTCTTTCTTTCCGGCGTGATGCACCATGAAGAAAAATTTCAAAGACAGTCGAACATCATCTCAAAGAAGGAGGTGCTTTCTGGGATCTTTTCTTTAAATATTTAATGACTATTTACAGATCATGATTATATACATATATACAGCAAGAATTATCAAACAAATGATCCGGTTTTTCGAAATAAGGGAGGCTTAGCCTCATCAACAAACTGTAAAATATTACAGCGATCATGCTTTTTTAAATCACAACATTGCTTCGTATCGTTCCAGCCACAACAAAACGCAATCGCATTCTAAAGTAGGATGCGCGCGCATCGCGCGACCTTCGTTTCCATGGAGAGCAGAGAAAAGTTTCTCTTCAGCAGTTTTATAACGTTGTTCCTACTCCTTTTTCTGCGCGAATCGCACTTATTTCTTTGAAGGCATCTGCTTTTCAATGAACGAAATTTTGAACTTTGACTCGGCCCCCTGTCATTATAAAAACTCAATAGCCGGTATGCGATGTATCAAATTACTTAAGCTCGATAAGACGAATCGAATGAGCTATAAAAATCGAAATTCGCAGCCATGGACTATAGTACCTTTACTTGTAAGGAAGAATGAAGTCCATGCTCATTCCATGTTCTTGGTCCGGAAAAAAAAAAAAAAAAAAAAAAAAAAAATTGGCATGGCGCGAGTTTTGTGGATGAAAATTGTCCTGGGCCCGTATAGCTCACTAAAACAGACAAACATTTCATTTTTAGATTTTCATGATAGGCCATTTGCATAGCTGCCAACTTGTACGGATTTTTCATACCACTAAAATTTAATAGAAAATTTTAGCTAATTGAATCACCGAAATTCAAGCAATTTTAACGTTTAAATAAGTAAAAAATGTCTATTAAATTTTAGTGGTAAGAAAAATCCGTACAAGTTGGCAGCAATGCATTTGAAAAGAAAAAAAAATTTAAAAAGTTTTTTAATTCGATCCACTCATTTAAAACATAAGTGTGGGCATACACAAAAAAGTAACTACATACAAACGTATTTGTATAACCCCATTCGTTGTAACTCGGTTAAAAATCCAAATATTTTTACTTTTTATTTATTGTGGTCAGGAGACATTTATTTTTCAAGAACACATGCTAAAGGCAAAACAGATGAGATCGCTCAGATACAGAATTCAAGCTTTCTGATTCGCTTCCTCCGATAATTTGGCATTAGTTGGCGGCGGTCCAAATACTTTAATATTAGCATAAAGTGATCCGTCTTCAATTTTTTTTTAGAAAAATCCTTAAGCCAATCACTTTGGAAACTGGCTAACTTCTAAAACTTAAATCTAGATCACAGAAGAGAACAATTTTGAAACTTTCGGTGATACATTAATCCAATAGTGTTTAAAAAAGATTTTAAAATAAACATTGAAATTAACATATCATGGTCCTATAGGGCTAACATGATAAACATCATTAACAAAATAATTTAGAATTTTTACAAGAATTAAAACCTATATTTGAGTATTAATCAGCATATATATGTTCATTTTTCAAATAAATAAATAAAATAAAATTCATAATTAAAGACTTGTGTGGAAGAAGATGTTATATAGGGTGCAATATGTTATCTATCGCCGACCTTTAATTTCTCAACCGTTGGTCGTAGACATATAGTTCCAATTACAAAAACGTTTCAAATGAGCTAAATATTTATGTTGTGGCATTATTTAAAGTAAAAAATCAATTTTATAAAAATTACGAAAAATAACTTTTTATACGGTCCCCCAGTCCCTATAGTTATATTTAGTAAAAGTTTACTCATATCATAATAGATATAACACAAAAAGTTTGACATCTGTACTGCAAAAATTGACACAGTTATTAAATTTCAAAGTTTGAGATTTTTGCACATGATTTTGCCTTTTATTAAGGGATCAGTTAAAAGATGAATTAAGTAATTCGAGATCAAAATCAGAGTGCAATATCCTTTTTTACGGAGAAACCACCTTTAGCCGGTATCACCAAATCGGAGAATCATCAAATAGGGTTATTTCATCTAAAAATTTGAGCTAACTTTTATGGGTCGAACAACATTCAAAAGTACCGACGATACCGGCTAAAAGTTATTATATTGCACCCTGTATAACAACTAGTATGTTGTGGCCATCACAAAACTTTCTTCTATATAAATCACGTCAATTAAATCATTTAAATAGTACAAGAAATTACATCCATTTAGCACCCATTATATCAAAGTATATCTGAATTTGAAGTTGGATGAAAATTCGTGCATTAGTTATTGAGATAGAGCTATAGCGGAAATTCTGAAAAATGTAGCATAGAAGCGCGCACCTGTTGAGCGATTTGCACCAAAACATAAACAGCACTAATTTATATCAAGGTATACCTGAATCTGAAGTTCGTTGAAAATCCAAGCATTAGTTCTTGAGATAGAGTTATTGCGGAAATCGCAAAAAATGCAGCATAGCAGCGCCACCTGTGGAGCGATTTATACCAAAATGTATAAAACGTCCATTCATGTCAAGGACTCACTGAATCTGAAGTTTGATGAAAATCCGTGCATTCGTTCTGGAGATTGAGCTATTGTGGAAATCGTGAAAAATACTGCATAGCAGCGCCACCTGTTGATCGATTTACACCAAAAACTAATCAGCACCCATTTATATCAGGGACTAACAGAATATAAATTTTTATTAAATTCCGTGCATTAGTTCTTGAGATAGAGTGCCCACATAATTTGTGTCACAGACATGACAGACAGAGTCAAAAACTCATAGGGAGACATTTTGTAAAAAAACATGCTTTTCGGAATCTCTGACTCCTAAAACGTGTAAATCCGCCGAAAACCGAAAGTCGAAAATTTTCACGAATCCAATACTTTCTTTTTGTAAAGATAGAAAGGAAGTAAAAATTAGAATTTGAGGAAATTGAAATGGAAGTTTTATGTTGTAATTTAGTTACTTATTTAGTTCCGTCTTAGTAATATATGTTTGAATGTTAATAGGTGATACTAAACTCTCCTAGAAAAAAATACTAACATTTAATTATTAATTATTAGAAATTATTTTCACCATTTAAATTATATAAAAATATTAAATATTAAATGATACTATCTCATATCATCAAAATTAACCCTTAAATGGCGGGTGTTGCTTTTCGGCAACATATCCAATTTAGGCTCTAAAATACTATTAGAATAATATTGAAGCTATAATGCCTAATGTTCCCAATAAAATACATTCTGAAAATATTATTAAATCGATTTTCAACATGTAGATGGCTACACTTGTGCTGTTTAAGAATAAAGATAGGTTTATTTCTTCAATTGTTGCTATACTTGTTCTTTTTTTTTGTTGTTGTTTGGAAGCTTGCGAAATACCCTATTTTGTTCTGCAGTGAGCAAGTAAAATTTATTTCTTATTATAATTCCTAAAATTCTTGTGTGTTTAATATTATAGAATTTTCTCAAGGAAAATTATTTTTTCAATTAAAGACCAGTATTGCCGATTAGTAACAAACTGTCTTTTAGCCGTGAACCACTTAAAACAAAATATGATTTTTTAAAGTATTTTTACCATGATTTATTTTTAAAATGAAAGCCGAAAAACATTATTAAAATGATTTTTGAAAAATCAGGCATTTAAGGGTTAAGTAGAAATTTAGTATTTAAGTTTTACCATATAAGATAATGCCTCATAAAGCTATCATCCCGAAAATAAAACAATTTTTGAGAAAATGTATCGCGACATGTTCTTCCGCTAAGCTATTCCATTGTAGGCTATTTTTCCATATAAAGGCCAAAAACTTCTTAATACCGCTATAAAATTGAGATGCGCAAAGTCTTTCAAAAGAATTTTGCCTTCGTCAAGCGTACAAAAGACGCGCTACCACTTAGTAAGCAGGCGCAAAACGCTATTGAATCTTGCTTCTAATTTCTAAGAGGTAGCGTTCTACATTGAGCCTGAAGAAGAACAATAAAGGTTTTTCGAAAGGCCTCGCACAGTTCTTAATTTTATAGTGGTAGTGAGAAGTTTTTTGCCGTTGTTTGATTATCACACCCGATTGTTCAACATGTTTTGTTATAATAAATAATCAGGCCCACTACACAAAATATTACTGAATTTTTTGTTTTGTGAAAAACAAATCCAATGTTACTATATGGTGTATATACATTTTAAAACTTATACGAGCATTAAAATTACATTAAAAATCTTAAAATCAACGCTTCGGTCGACATCTACGATCATCATCAGGATTATGATGTTACATTACTTTAAAGTAAGAATGAACAGAGTTCACTATTAATGTAATCTATCAATGTTACATCCAATGGATACAGAAGACCAATTTTTGAAGTGTTGCAAAACTGAAAAATGCGGCCAAAAAAAATCTTTGATTCAAATAACGCAAAGAAAAGTGAGACGTTACCTTAATTAAAGTAAAATTATGTAAGTATAGCCAATTTCGTTGCCTGTTTTCGTTTGTCCTCAGTAATTTATTCTTGTAGTTTAATAATAAAATCTCTCTAACTTACTTTAAAACTAAAACGACCTAATTAAAGAAAAAATTATTTATTTTAGCATTACGCATTTAACCTATTTATTTCCTTTTAAAAATTGAATTTATTCAATGGAACCGCCTATTTTGAGCCAATTAAATGTTTACATAGTTTTATATGCGGACAGAAAATGACCTCCTTTAGATATCCGCAATAACGGCATTTCATTGTATACAGTAGAATGTCATTAGAACGAATGTCAATTTAACGAATATAATTTGGAATGTTTAAAAAATCCTATTATCCTATTTCATTATAAAAAAGTTCCTTTTAACGAATTTTTCAATATAACGAATTTAATAAGTGCTCTCCAGAAATTTGTTATAACGAGATTTTACTGTACATATATCTCTCACTGTCATGAGATTAATATATATATATATATACAGATAAAACGAAATTTTTATATTTATTTTATTTTTTCCCCTTTTCCTTTCAATTTATTCTTGCTTGAACTTGAAGATTTCTGTATTATATATTCCATCCGGCCGTTTCAGAATAGAATTCTCTCTTTTTTGAACCGTGAATAATGCAAGGTATTCTACGAATGAGATTTCCGTATTTGCAGAAGTAAAATTTAACTTTAAACACGATGTTACTATTTGTGTGTTGTGCCATTGCTCGACGTCAAATACAAATACACAAAAATAAAATATAGGTTTATATATAAAATCAATTTTTAAGAGTTTTTAGTATTAGGATTTTCGAAAGAAAGGAATCTTAACCCCTTCAAGATGTATTTGGACCACAAGGGGAAGAAAAGCAGAGGACTGGACTATATTTGACTGAATTGTGGTGATAGTGTCTAATCATTTTTCGAATTTGTCTAATTTTTTTAACAGTTTTGAAATTATTATTCAAAATTTCACTATCTGAATGGAGATTCAAATCATATTTTGAAATAGACGTTCTCAAAAGAATGACTCAAAACACTTTTTTATGTCTTTTGAAACATTCTTCCATATTTTTAGGGTTCCGTACTTAAAAAGTAAAAACGGAATCCTTATAAAATCACTTCCGTGTCTGTCTGTCTGTCACAGCCATTTTACTCGTAAACTTATGGAACGTGGAAAGTTCAAATTGGCTAAAGTAAAAAAGGCTATTCATCCACCTATTTATAGATAATTAACCATTCAGAAATATATTTAGGAAAAATGTAGAAGGGCCAATTAAGTTACTTGACAAAAAATCTTTTCTTTGTATATCGTGTGAAAGCTTTCGTGACGCCAAACTCAAAACTACATTTCTTTTAATTTTAGGTATTGGTATTATATTTCCTGAGATTTCGTCGAAAATGTAATGCAAAAATATGTCCCCTTCCCTCTGTTTCCGAATCTACTCAAACTAAAACTATGAAAAAATTAGGATAGTAGAAGTTAATTTAAACCTTGCAGGAAAACTAGAGCGATGACCCTAAGCTCACATAGTTTTTAAGAAAATTGCATTTTTTCGTTACACACAAATTTCAATTTGAGGGTGTTCAGTGAAGGATCTGATCATCGTTGGATGTACCTATCGTTGCAGAAGTATAAAAGGATTGTTGATAATGATTTTTGAAAAAAAAAATGTCTGTTATTAGCCGAGATATTAACCCTTAAAGACACGGACGGTTTGGATATACAGGGTGATTCAAAAAAGATGGGAAAAAAATTTTAAGAGGTGATAGTACACACCAAAATAAACATTTTGTATCAAAGAATGCATGGTCGAAAACTAAACGTAAAAAAGTTAGAGGGCGTCAAAAGTTATGTTCTTATACGAGGCAAAAACACACAATGAACGATTAAGTTAAGTTACGAAAACAAATTTAATGGCATTTGATTACAATAAGTGCTCAAAACATTGAACGGCAGCTGTTATGCACGCAGTACAACGGCGAAGAACAGAATGGCGAATTTTCTGAAACACACCAGGCATATCGCGAACTTCCCCTACAGCAGCCTAAAGCTTGGCGACAAGTTCTTCTGCGGATTCAATGGGAGTCTCATACACAAGAGCCTTTAGCTGTCCCCACAAAAAAAATCGTAACGTGAAAGATCTGGCGAGCGCGGTGGTGCCTGGTGTGTTTCAGAAAATTCGCCAATCTGTTCTTCGCCGTTGTACTGCGTGCATAACAGCTGCCGGTCAATGTTTTGAGCACTTTTTGTAATCAAATGCCATTAAATTTGTTTTCGTAACTTAACTTAATCGTTCATTGTGTGTTTTTGCCTCGTATAAGAACATAACTTTTGGCGCCCTCTAACTTTTTTACGTTTAGTTTTCGACCATGCATTCTTTGATACAAAATGTTTGTTTGGGTGTGTACTATCACCTCTTAAAATTTTTCCCATCTTTTTTGAATCACCCTGTATATAAAGCCACTGTAGGCGTACTCTATGCGCTATTGGCTTTTAAAGCCTAGATAACAACTTTTAATGATATCTTTGTGCAATGCAATGCCCGGTTACTAATTCATATATTTATTGTATAGAACCCTCTGTGCGCGAATAATGCTCTCACTTGACAAGTTTTTAATTTACTTATATAATTCGTATAACTTAGTAGATCCGGATGATTCAGAAAAGTCTTCGATATTTTCCCCTTCAAATTAAAAGATTGGTATTATTACTATTTTATTATGTCTCTGGAATTTAATTTGAATTATGAAATGAAGTTTTCCGTCATTAATGTAGAAAGTTTCCAATTGTCTTTGGAATATCTTAAAAACTATCCCCGCAACATTTCGTCTTTCAAACATTCTTTCGAGATTTATAAAGCACAAATAAGATTTAAAAACGACATGATTATAAATGAACTGATCAAAGATCAGCTAATTAAATGCCAAAATAATTCAAACTAATGAATGAGTATTCGTCTCCTCGCATATTTATATAAAACTTATCGCTGATGATTTGCCCCCGGCTAATAATTATTGTACATGGACTAATTAACTCTTGTCGGATTCTTTTGCATTTGTATTTTGCGTTATTTTATTGCCTTCCTAACCGTGCGTCTGCGTCTTTTGATATTTTATTTTGTAATTTATCAAACAGATTTCATTTTCAAGAATAAAGATTTTAATTTAAAGATTTGACATATTCCTCTAAAATTAAGCTTTTACACTATGTTCTTGGATACTAATTTTAGCCTCGAAGAATTTCCATGATGCCTATGATTCTGAAGTTATTCCTTTTCACTTTGTTAGCCCAATTGATTGAGAAGACACACCTGTATTTTTGACACAACCTTTTTCTGCTTTAAATTAATTCTTTAAAATTTTGCGTTATATTGGGTTTCTGGAAATTAATTTTATCTTGAAGAATTCTATTTTAAAGCGCTCGACAACATTGTAACGTCGACGGATTGAGAAATGAAAATATAGCTGTAAGATTCAGTAGTTTAGACATATACTTTTTAATAACTGACTTCTACATAACGACTTTTAGATCGCTGTTTTGCATATAGGGGAGATGGGGGCACATGTGAACAGTTCAAAAATACAGCTTTTCTCATAATTGGGTTAATTTCTATAAACAAAACTACTCCATATTGTAAACAGAACTTTTTTTTACTAGTGGCATTTTTAAAAATCACCTTTATAGTTCTTCTTACTTTTTTTAATAGTTTTATAAATTCAAAAAATTGTTCACATGTGCCCACCGGCGGCGGGGTAGTTGTGAATACACATGGGGCACATGTGAACACAAAGAAAAAATATCCCTTGACATGCTTTTTATTCTGTTATTCGTTTATCATCATAATTATTAGTTATATTATCTGTTAATTTCGCCATAAAGAAAAAAAACATGTATATATTTCTCTAGTTTTTGGGCGATTAAGCAAAAGATTATAAAATGAAAATATGTAGATTGGGAGGGGGTAGGCTTAGATGATTGGTCAAATACGGTTGCAATAAAATAAAAATAAAGAGCCAAATTGGAAGAAAAAATAAAGCTTTTGAATTTTTCTTAGGGGTTTTTGTTTGGGGAGATTTTAGGGAGGGGGCATTTAGATAATATTTATGAGAAATCTGCCGAAATACGAAAGATTCTCATCCCTGTATTTGCCTTATTTATTTCTAAATTAATGATAAAGAAAGGTTTTTTAATGATTTTTTTTTATATAAATCTTGATTATAAGCCACCCCAAATTAACATATTTTACTTTTGAAAGAGGGGTGGGGGGGGGGGCGTACAATCGGGATTTTACGGTAGTTGTCAGTTTAAAAATTTTACTTTCTTAAAAATATTTCTGATATCTATCTCCATTCAAAGCATCATATACATAGTTGTTTTAGAGATGGAAGTAAACCATCATTGCAGGTTTGGAACAAACGAAATAGAAAAATTTGCAAAGTTGTTTAACATAATACTTTCTGTATTAACAATGCATATAAAATATTGTTGTAAAATAATACATACCACCTATTGACTTTTAGAAAACATTAAATTTATTTAAATTAGAATTCAACGTAAACAAGTTTGTTGCTCTTTATGTACTTGCTGACAAATGTGTTTGGGGAAGTTTCAGTACAAAATCAACTTTGTATGACGGAAATGTCTTCTATTTCAGGAAAATTATAGATATTGGAGCTGACATTAGTTTTTCAGGAAGTTAACTGAAAGGAACAGAATCACAAAATGATTATTCGGGCACTTATGAACTGTTCATATCTACCCCAACTAGTCTCTTCACAAGTGCCCCGCATAGCTGCTAGAGTTAAATTGATAAATCATTAACATTTCAGAATTTTAGAAAAAAACAAAAATTTTATAAAAAATATTTATTAGTATTCATAGTATATGTTAAAACATTAAAATTCAAATAAATGAATAAATAAATAAAGTTATTTGCTTATCAAGTTGGAAATATGATTTTACTTTTGAGATCTAGAAACAGTATTTTGGCTACTGAGGAGAAACAAAATGTCAAACAGCTTCAAAACATTTTTACCATATGTCTACAGGTACTGACATCTTTGGTAATTTTTTTCAAATAAAAAAAATATCATAACTATTGAAAAATTGTGATGTTCACGTCTGTTCCATGTTCACATGTGCCCCCTTCTCCCCTAATACGAGTTTTCACCATAACAGTGGTGTAAATATCTTTTTTATAAGAGAAAATGCTACTCCTCAATATGGAAAACCGTACAAAAAGACAGATGTTTACTACAACAACCATTTTCAATCTACTGCTGGATGTAGGTCTCGCCCAGATTTTTTAATTTTTTCTAGCACTATTGCTTTGGTCATACAATTAACTCCAGCCATTTTTTTTTATTTCGTCGCTGATGCATGTTACATTTCTATTCGATCTATCTTTTTCTCGTGCAATATGCCTAGCGTTCATTTCAATATGCTAGAATTAACCAGAAAAGACAGGAAAAGAATAATTCGGATAAGAAGTCAGGCGGTTATGCATATATATATGCAGATTGAAGAAGAGGATACTTTTATGAAGCATTAGAATGTCTGAATTCTAAATCAATTTTATCTTCTTGTGCTTCCCAATAAGTTGGTTTTAATATGTCAGGCACTTACTAAAAATTATTTTATGAACGCGTAAAAGAATTGTTCGTTTTATGAGTAAGATTGATACAAAACATCAAAACCCTTCCCAAGTGATGATGTTGGTTGCGCCACTGCTTTTCACTTGTTGACCGAGGTGTTACCCTCCATTTTTTCTTATATTCGTTTCCTTTTAAAATATTCTTTTTTAACGCTTTCCAATATAGCTGAAAAGGGTTCATGAATTCGGTTTGTCTGTACGTCTGTCCGTGTTCTAACTCGCGTAAATATATTCCGATTGCCATGAAATTCATATATGTTATTGGTGTTTACTATGGCATGTTCGGCTTTGAAAATAAAGTGTGTAGCAGTTACTTTTCATCTACAGGGACATTCAAAAGAATTCCGTTTCCTTGTGGTCTATGGGGAAAATCGTTTACGGTGTATTTTAATGATATGACACTATTTTAAACATTTTGAATTTGGTATATATGTTGCATCATGGCAACATTGGATTATTTTTCTAGTTGGAATGAAGTAACTGGCTGTCACGATATCAGTAGTGGATCACGTCCAGCAGTAATAGAGTAGTATAAGTTGTCAGAACAGGTAAATTCAATCCTGTTGTACTAGTATAACGAAAACTGGAATCCTGTCGTATTAAAGACTACGACATTGACGTTATATGATGATTATCAGTCGACGAGTGAAGGCCATGGATTACATTTTTCCGTGAAAGTTTCCCCAGAAATAATTGAGACAAAACGTAAAGTCAGCTGATCATTTTATTAAAACATCATTCGGCGGCGCAGTTTTCACCAAGAATACTAGTCATCGCTTCATAGTAGTAATTTAGGGATGAGCAAAGTTGTAGATAATCGAATACGTGGGCGGAGACCAGGGGGTTGTATGAAAAATGGAAATACGACTAAAATCTGCTGAAACACAGCGAGCATCGGCTTTTTGTGCGTCAAGTGTAGGAATACAAATATGACGTAGGTCGCGCTTTCAACCAATTAATAATTAAGAATACCACGCCATGGAAAGAGTGCTGACAGAGCGAGTGGATGAATTTGAAGTTAAAAAGGATAACCCCGGAATACGCGCGGGAAATTAAATGGAAACTAAAAGAACATTCTAAAAGGAAAAAAAAGAGCGGAAATGGAACATTTAATTTATGAATACTAAAAACGTAATATTTAAGTAATTTAGACAAGTGAGACATTAAATTAAAGGGAATTTAACAGAATTAACGATAGAGGTTATTTAAGAATAAGGATTTAGTGAATATAATGTAGTAATTTAGAATAAGATAAGGAAATCGCGGAATTAGATCTAATAATGTAACATATATCACTGAGGTATACTACAAGGTTCTTATTACATAGAATATGGTTTGCATAAAATTTATCGTTCATTTGCAGAGACATACAAAAGAATTTGGCTACAGAAGAAAACGAGCAAGAATTGAACTACTGAACTACGAACAATGATAGTTGGAAGTACGTTTTTAAATGTGGTATGCGTTTTTAAATTTAACTATTATTTAAATATTACTTGGTGTTTGGAAATTTTTAACTGTGCCATGCGTTTAATTGAACTAAATTATATCACACTAGGTAATATACATACATATGATCATATACAGGGCTGCACAAAAAAAATCGTAAATTTTCTTGACTATTCATGGTAATAGCAGAAATTTGGTTTTGAAATACGTTATGGTTATGCGTTTTCCTTTTTGTTCATTTAGACGTCATCTTTCACCTAAGTAAACTGTGAAGTTTTATTACAGTATTGAAGATGTGTTGGAAAGTGTTTCATAATCTATACTGTACACATGAATTTTCGTTCTTTTTTAACACGTTTAGTGCCACGGTGACTGACACTGAAGCTGAAAAAATTACAATGTTTAAAGTAATTTTTAAGAAAATATAATCCTGTAATAAATGAAAGGTAAATAAATTTTAAATAAATTTTCAGTTATTACTTAAGGCTCTTCTCAAATCCAAAGGGTCAACTTTCTGAAATAAGTTTTAATTCATTTTTGTTCGGAAACGCATGAAACTAGAAGGTGTTGTTATTCAGAAACTATGTCATTGAACTGTTTTTCCGCTTTCTTGTAAACGCAATAGATCTTTCAGAAAATACTGTCAAAGTTGGCATTTTGAACTGAACTTCCGAACGAAAGAAGAAAATCCAGTCAGTAAGAGAAGAGAAAGGCCGTGTCACGTGATCAAAATCGGTTATAACTCAATATGTGTATGGATCAAAAAATGGAAAACACAGTTCGATTCCAAATCGCTTCCATGGTCAGGCTTTCCAATTTTATATCTTTCCGTTAAAAAATGAATTTGTAAATGTGTCAAAACGTTTTGCGCTTGTTGAGCAGAGCAGTTGAGAACAACCTTAAAGCAATATATATATATTTAGTTTTATATCATATTTTAGACCGTCAGTCATCGGTGAATGACGGGTTCTGAACGGAAAATTCAGTGTCGGTCACCGGTGGCTGACGTGGCGCTCAACGTGTTAATTTAGTAATCAAAATAATTTCCTGTAGACAATTTGATTGCTACAATTAAGAACTTTGACATAATTTTGCAAAACAGAGTTTTTAAGAAAGGCTCTTTTATTTATTTCACCAGGAAATTTGTCACTTCTAATTAACATTTGCATTTTTTCTATAAAAATAAAGACTATATTTAGATTAGATTTTCGAAATTAATTTTATTGTCGGAGAGTAGATTTTAAAAAAACTCCTGGAACTATAAAGTGCATGTTCCGACTGTGAGATAATAAAACACTTTCTCAGAATATATGTTTGGAACATTTCGTGTTTGAAGCATAAGTTTTGATTTATCAAGCACAAAGAATGTTTAAACAGACACATGACAATGACGGAATCAAAATAATTATCTTCACAAAGCGAATAAGTTAATATACGTCTCATCGCATTTGGTGTTTTCGTATGTCACATAAAGCTTTACATCTCATGATTTACATTCAAATAATTAATATTGTACATGGGGTAATTAGTTTCTCTGTCATATTTTTTTTTTCTCGTTTTATTTTCTATCCTTCAGTTCCGCCGTCTGCTGCTTTTGAAACTTTTGTTTGTAATTTTTCAAATAGATTTTATTTTCAAGACTGAAGATTTTAAATTTAAAGATTATAATTATTTCTCTACGATGTAGTGTAGCATTACGTTTCGTTTTTGATAAATAATTTTATCTTCGAGAATTTTAAAGATCTTCAAATGAAGCTTATATTGCAAAAGTTATTATTGTTGTATATTTTCCCATTTTGTCGACAGAAGTGTTTTAGACGTCTATCCTTTCGACGCTACATTTTCCATTTTAAATTAAACAAAAACGAAAAATCATGCATCCAGCATAGATTATGAAACCTTTTCCAACATATTCAGAATACAGGCATCTCCCGACTTACGTAAGTAATGCGTTCTATAAAGTTTTACGTAACTTGAATTTTACGTAAGTCGAATTTGTAATATATATATATATATATATAACCATTAATTAAACATAACCTACCACCATATATATATATATATATATATATATATATATAATAAATATTGCAGTTTCTTACAAAAAAATTTCCTAAGCAACTTACAAATTCGACTTCGTAAAATTCAAGTTACGTAAAACTGTGTGTATATGTATGTATATATATTATTTACACCGTATTATTTTATAAATAAAGCATCATGCGACAGTATTGACTCGTAAACTAGAAAAGTATGAAAAAATATAAAAACAAACTTAAAGAACACTTTTCAAATATCTTGTGGAATACGGGATTTATAAATCTAATATTGCTGATTTGATTTATAACAATTTTAAATCTACATCAACAACGATAAAATAAGAAAGAACTAAAAAGAACTTATTTAACCTATTTTCCATTAATTTCTGATGGCAAGACAAATGAATAGCACTCACAAAATAAAATAATTCTTGATAAGCACAAACTGTATTTATTATGAATTAGATGACTACTATGAATAACTAACAATAAAGATTAAGTTGTTTTGTTATACATTTGATTGTATATACCAATAAAAATATAACTCTATCTAACATATTAACTATATTACGGTTATGGTTTATATCTACATATTTTATTTATAAAATAAATATCAAAAGTATGCAACTGCGTATCAAACGCGCTAGCCTGTTCACAAATGTAATTTTCGAGATTGATTACGTAACTGCGAATTTACGTAAGTCGCGTAATACGTAAGTCGGGGGGGGGGATGCCTGTACTGTATCAAAACTTTACAATTTGTTGAGGTGATAGACGTCTAAATAAACAATTTAGAAAATGCATAACGGATTTGAAAACCCGATTTCTGCAATTACCATGAATAGTACGAAAAATATCCGAATTGTTTTATGCACTCCTGTATAGGATCTATAGATTTACATGTATATAGTATGTACATGTATATGTATAGATTTACATAGTATGCTAAAAATTAGTTCAATTAAACGCCGTTCAACTTTCCCATTCAGCCATTTCCGTCAATAAACGGAAATCCACTTGAGATCTTTTGTGTGGCCCTGTATAGGATCTATAGAATTTATACACGCCAAGTGATATGCAAAAAAGTAGTTAAATTTTAATAAACTAGCCGCCCTTGGCGACTAGTTTGGTCTACCTTAAAATGTATGTTTGGGGTAGCATGCTATAGCTTATTGTATCATGTTACTTTTATTCATAATTTAATTTACTCGGACTCCCTTAAATATAATTAATATAATCCCTTAAGCTAATAGTAGTTTTTGTTGCATAAAAATATCTCAATTTGATGATTTTCTTTAAGCAAGTAAACCCTATTACTTTACAATGGAAGTCTATGAGAATTTGGCGAAATATCAGAGATAGCGCCAATTTCGCGTCACTTTGGGTGACTCATTTTGGTTGCCAATTTTGGCGATATATCGCCAAGTTAGTGACAAACTTGGCGACAGAACAGCTCCCCCCCCCCCCTATGGTAACCTTCTTATAGGTATGGTGATACATTAAATACTATTCAATAACCAATGAGATGAGTTTCATTCGGGCGTTGCCGTTAAACAATTAACAAATAATCGCGATTTCTGTGCGATAGCGTACGATAGCGTAATATACGTATAGATAATACGCGTATGCAAATGAAAACGCATTTCCACCAACTTTTCTTTATAGGCAGTATTGTAGCCGAATGCTTTAGTGTGTCCCTGTAAATGAACGATAAATGATAGGTACACCGGATTATTCAATAAGCGTTTTGTAGCATACCACAGTAATATATATAAATTTCAGTACATTTAAAATAGTGTCATAACACTAAAATACATCGCAAACGATTTTTTCCCATAGGCCGTCATGTAACAGAATTCTTTTGAGTGTTCCTGGTAATGAACCACTTCATCTTGAATACCGAACATGCTACCGAAAACATCAATAACATACGTCAATTTCATGGCAATCTCACTCTATTTATGCGAGTTAGAGCACGGATGGACAGACAAACCGAATTCATAAATACTTTTCAACTATGTTGGAAAGTGTTAAAAGGACCTTCTACATTAGGAGACCAAAAAAGAAGCACTTTTTATGATTTTTTGTAAGAAAACTGCATGATGGATCTTTTTGAAATTTTAACAGTTTATTGTACATATCTTAAGGTATACTCAAGAATTTTTTTTATTAGATTTTGCTGCTTCTACTCTAAGTTATAAATAAATATGTTCAACCACATTTTTCGACATGGTGGGCAAGATTAAAAAAAAAAAAACTACTTGATGGATCATCTTGATTTTTTTTAATTAAAGCTTATTTAATTGTCTTCTATATGAATTAAAGCTTTTACTAAAATTATTAAAAAAAAAGTTATTAACAAATAAGAACGAATTTTTTTAACAAAATATTTTTTTTTTAATCAGTCATTACATAACTTTTTTTTAAAAATAAATTTATGGGTTCCTTTGATTTAACTAAGAAGCTATACTCACGAAGTTTACGAAAAAAAAATTATTTTTGTGTTTCAGATAATTCTACAAGGCGCTGTCATGCCCACCGTCCAGACGAAATTTTCCAAAGCAGTTGAACAAATTTATTTATAACTTAGAGTAGAAGCAACAAAATCTAATAAAAAATTCTTGTGTATACCTTAAGATATCTAGAATAAACTGTTAAAATTTGAAAATGATCCATCATGCAGTTTTTTTTTTACAAAAAAATCATAAAAAGTGCTTTTTTTTTTTTTTTTTTTTTGTCTCTTAACGTGTCTCTTTTTGTCTCTCCACTTAAAAATCTGATTTTTTTTAAAAGGCTATTTGGCACTTACTTTTCAAGCTGTCAGAAAAGGCGAAAATATCATTTTATTTTTTGCTAAAAACAAACTTTGGCACATCTTGTATATTTGAGCGAAGATTTGAAACAATCGGACAATTATAAATATATTAAAAACACTTTGTATTATTTTGCCAACCTTTTAAATGCCACGGTCACTAAATGTTCAAGCAATAAAATGTTCAGCAATACAACTGTAAAATCTGTAACTTAGAGGTATATAAGAGGCAAAGATATTCAATTAGTATTAAGAAAAATGGAACAGTTTTTAATATTTTTTTCTAAGCGTAAAATAGTTTAATTAATTTTTCACAGTTTGCTCTTTTCTGAAAATGTGCTTTATTTAAAATTCTAAAACATCTACAATTGTTTTTCGAATGTCTTGATTATTATTTTTGTATACTGGATATGCGTTTTATTTATATCCAGTAGGATCTGCTTAATAAAATCAGGGATAGGTTTTGCTATATAATCTGAAAAAATAAAAATAAAATAAAAATGTAAAATAATCCGTGTTTTTTCCAGCATTTTCCAAATTATGCGTTTTATTTTTCTTAAAAATTAATTAATTAATTGTGAAATCGATCCATAAAGTTATAGAGTATACTCTTATAAACATAATAAAAAAGTTCTTATTGTTGTAAATTGAAGGAGAAGTTTTTAGAAGAAGAAAGAAAAAAATTAATAATTGTTGAATTAAAAAAAATTCATTTAAAATTTTACAGCAGAATTATTACAATTACTATTTTATTATTATTATTTTGCCGTTTAAAATGACTTTATCTAGTAATAACTTCCAATAATATGCATAAGATGCAAGTGAAAATGTTCCAGTTAAGAAAAAAAAAGTTCAAAGGATCATGAGTCACCTTAAATTTCTATTATGTTACGTTCTTGTAAAATAATTTTTTATCTTAAATTCCATTTTAAATTGTAGGAGATTTATTAATTAACATTGAGGCAGTTAAATGTAATTTACCGTCACTTTTCCGGAAAACAATAAATAAAATAATGCCAAATGAAAGAAATTTTGTATTATGTTTTTGAAACTTAATTTGATGCCTGAAGAACTGTTTTTAAAAGAGTTTTAGAACAACAGCGTGCATTTTCCCAGAATGAGCTATTAAAATAGAAAGTTTCCAATTTTTCATAAAATATATTAGAATCTATATTCGTAACATTTCGTGTTTCATGCCTTCTCGCGTGATTAATGAAACCCAAATGAGATTTAAATAGACGCGATTGCAAAGGGAATGGATCGAAATATTCGCCTTCGCAAAATGAATCAAATACAGTTTTAAAACTCTTCACATGTGGCGTACGTCTCAAAAGTCATCACTTGGACTTACTTATTCCATTTCACAAGTGATTTACAAGGCGCATATATTTTGTCGACCTGAAAGTCTCCATTTTAAAGTAATATTGAAATTATTTTTTTAACCCTTTCTGCATTGACGATACTTTTAAGTACCATTGAAAAAAATTTTAATACAAAATTTATTTACTCTGTCTATAATAAGAGTTCATTTTTCTTTCCACCCAAAATACTCTGCTCGATCAAATTTAGATAGCATAAAGAAACAGTCGAAGCTAAATGTTTTCAAATATTGGTAGTTTTCTTTATCATTTATATAAGTATAGCTTTTCTTTAAAAAAAAAGTTACATGAAACATTTTCAACAGTAAAAAACCATTTACAGAGAGGATCATAATACATTTAAATACATTTCATTTATAAGAATTGTGATATTTCCATAAGAGTATTTTTAGTTAATTAATCTGATTATTTTTGTAAATATTTTACAAAAACAGTTATAACAACCGATTTATTTAATCATTTTTAATGAAAAAACATATCTAAATTTCACATAATTATTCAAAAACTCCAGTACCGTCGATCCACCAGTACTTTGGCCCAGCCCATAAAAAAAGATTTAATTCTTTGTATTGAACAAACAATACAAGATAGTTTGGAGTTTTTGCCATTGAAAAATAATTTATACCCTACTATAGGGTATTTGAATAGTTTGGGGGTAATTAATTTTTTTAATGGCAACACTGAATGTGTTTGTAAACTATTGTTTTCGTGTGTAAATTTTAACTCTACAAACTTTCTATTGTGAAACAATCTTGATAAGAGCTACAAATAAAGTAAGTGTGAAAATATTACCTTTAGTAACCTGCAACCCATATGGGATCATAATTTTTCCTTTAACTTTTTATTTTGGCAGAAAATGTTTACGTTTTCATAAAGCTAGCATGAAAACTAGTATTTCGGGGCTACTTTGTGCCAGGCTTGTTTTGGCCCGAAAATAGCCCCAATTACTTAGAAAGGCCTTTTATACAACCAAATCTCTTAAAACATGTTTTAAGTAACTTTTTTTTTTTTCAAATGTTATTGTTGCAAAATGTTACACTAATTGAAAAAAATTAAGTTGAAACTAGTGTGAATGAATAAGAATAAAAGAACTTCTTAAAGCACCATCAAAAACTTTTAAGCATTTGAGTCTTGCTGCTGCTTTCATAGTAGAAGCACGTCTTCTTTGCCCCTGACGAAGAAAGATTCAGATCTTTCAAAAGGCCTAGCACAATTAAAAGTTTTTGTTGGTGCTTTAAGAAGTTCTTTTGTTCTTGTTACATTAAGTGTTTTTGTTCCAGTTGCTGAGGATAACATGACGAAAACTGTTTCTCATTTCTTTAATATTAACAATTGGCTAATTGTGTTTAAATGGTAAAAAAAAACCATTTGTTTATCGGGTCTGCAGTGTTAATTTATTAGCAAATGCAATTGCAAAGGTTTTCCATAAAAATGTATTCGTTCATATATGAAACATATTCATTTTATACGAAACTAAGTGAATGGACCAAAGAAGCCCCTAGCAGGGGCTACTTTGTTCCAAAACTTTAAAAATAGTTAAAAAATAAAAAAAATCCCTCTTTAAAACCATACAGTTTGCTTCATTGTTTCATGTTAATTGTTTACAACTCCATTTCGACGTTGAAAAATCACCTATAATATTTTTTAATAATGGAGATGTGAGTGGAACCAGGAAAAAGTGGCCCAAAGTAGCGCCCCGTTCGGCGGCATATTTTCAGATATTAAAGATGGTCATTTGTTGGGGTAAAGCAATTTTTTGATAAATAATTCCGTAGCTGTGATGTCAGTATAACCGATGATGGCACCAGAAGTTTAATGTGAAAAGTTTATTAAATATAAAATCCTATTTACAAAATATTTACACTTGCCTAAAAATATATACACTTCGACTACAATTTATCAACAACAATACTCCACCAAAACTACACATATTTCTCAAAACTAAACCAATACTAACTCGGATGCCTTCCCGCATCCTACACTACACATACGACGAAAATCACCACCACTACTACTGCCGGTCTCCCCTCTTCCCTTCAACTCACTTACCGTTGGGGAGACAGTCTCTTCACTTCACTTTACTTTGGAAGTTAAAAAGAGGTTGGATGCATAATAGTAGGTAAAGGGTTAAAATTTACATTATATTACGTTTTTGGAAAATGAGTTTAGTGCGGTGGAAATCCCATTTTCAATAGCTTGATTGTTTGCACACTTTAAAAATTTTCAGAAATTTAAAATAAAATGATGTAAAATAAATGATGTTTTTAAAAAGGTTTTTTTAAACGAAAGCGTATATTTTCTTAGTACACTGTAAAAAAAAAATCTGTAAAGTTACTAAAATTTTTCTAGGAAACTGGGATTCCTAGAACTTTTTATGTAACGGCAACAAGAAAAATTCCTGTAACAGACGCGCTTACAGGAATTT
Organism: Maratus speciosus; assembly: GCA_963932465.1. NCBI lineage: Eukaryota > Metazoa > Arthropoda > Arachnida > Araneae > Salticidae > Maratus > Maratus speciosus. The sequence continues at coordinate 640,712,639 of OZ010786.1, read as the reverse complement.
TTCTTGTTGCCGTTACATAAAAAGTTCTAGGAACCCAGTTTCCTAGAAAAACTTTAGTAACTTTACAGATTTTTTTAAACAGTGTATAGCACTTTCAAAATGAATCTTTACACAATTGTGAACACAATATATAAGGAACAATAATAATAGAAATTCATGTTTGAGATATTCTTTATGACTTTTGAATCAATAAGTTTTCCTTAAAACCACAAATCAAATAAAATGATGCCAAATTAAAGAAAATTTATGCTATGTTTTTGAAAATTAATTTGATGTCAGAAGAATTGTTGTTAAAAGAGTTTTAGAACAACAGCGTGTATTTTCCCAGTACGAGATATTAAAATAGAAAGTTTCCAATCTTTCATAAAATATATTAGAAACTACATATTTGTAACATTTCGTGTTTCATGCCTCCACGCGTGATTAATAAAACCCAAATGAGATTTAAATAGACGCGATTCCAAAGGGAATGGATCGAAATATTCGCCTTCACAAAATGAATCTACAATTTAAAAAGTCCTTCCGGCCAGTGCCGGGAGGAAGAGGTAGCTTTCAAATTCCTTATTTTAAAAAAGCCAACTTACGTTATTCAAACACACGAAGCTCAATACAGTGAAAACCGAATATAGGAGATTCAATACTAATTTTTATCAATACTAAATCATTATGAATGAGAATTTCGCGAAATTAGTCAGCTTTATCCAAGCTGCTTTTATTTAAAGTAACTTATATTTGGCTGAGATGTTGATGTATACTATCCACATGCCTTCTTACATGGAAATAGGCGAATACGTGTGTTATCGCGTGACAAATACAAGATCGTTTCAAAATGTTAGCCATACTAGAAATTCAAAGTGCTATAATTCAACCATTTTTTAAGATATAAACAAAAGAACAAATTTTCAGAAACAAAATCTGCTCCGGAATCCTGGTATCAAGGCCAAACACATAAAAAATCTTTTTCATTTTCCAATTTTTTAATACCTCATTTTAAATTTTAAATTTAATTTTTTTTAAATGGCAACCCTTTTGAAACAAGATGGCGAATGAAGCTGGCCAACGAACTCGGTCGAGACATTGGTATGTACTATGTACAGACCAAGTAACATCCAAATCGGTTCATAAATACGCTTGTTATCGCGTGACAAAAATCAGGTCGTTTTAAAATGTCAGCCACAATAGAAATTCAAAATGCTATAACTCAGCCATTTTTTTAGATATAGACGAAACAAAACCTGTTCCGGAATCCTTGTATAAAGGTCAAACACATACAAAAAAACTCTTTTTCATTTTTCAATTTTTTGGTATCTCATTTTAAATTAAAAATTTTTTTAAATGGCCGCCATTTTAAAACAAGATAGCGGATGAAGCTGGCCAACGAACTCGGTCGAGATATTTGTATGTACTATGTACACACAAAGGTACATCCAAATCGGTTCATAAATACGCCTGTTATCACGTGACAAATATCAGGACGTTTCAAAATGTGAGCCACGCTAGAAATTCAAAATGCTATAACTCAGCCATTTTTTAAGATATAGACGAAACAAAAACTGCTCCCGAATCTTTGTATCAAGGTCAAATACATAAGAAAAAAATATTTTTTCAATTTTCAATTTTTTGGTACCACATTTCAAATTTAAATTTTTCTTAAAAATTTAAATAGCTGCCATTTTTAAACAAGATGCCGGATGAAGTTGGCCAACGAACTCGGTCGAGACATTGGTATGTACTATGTACAAACGAAGTTACATCCAAATCGGTTCATAAATACGCCTTTTATCGCGTGACAAAATTCAGGACGTTTCAAAATGTCAGTCACGCTAGAAATTCAAAATGCTATAACTCAGCCATTTTTTAAGATATAGACGAAACAAAAACTGCTCCGAAATCTTTGTATAAAGGTCAAATACATAAGAAAAAAATATTTTTCCATTTTCAATTCTTTGGTACCACATTTCAAATTTAAAATTTTTAAAAAAATTTTAAATGGCCGCCATTTTGAAACAAAATGGCGGATGAAGCTGGCCAACGAACTCGGTCGAGACATTGGTATGTACTATGTACATACCGAATTACATCCAAATCGGTTCATAAATTCAAGAGTTACAGTATGACAAAGGTCAGATATATATATATATATATGGATATATATATATATATATATATATATCAACTTTTGAACGGAGGGTGGTTTCGGGGTCTGGGGGTCATGATCGATGAAAATATACCAAAATTTTTTGAAATCGCTTTCCTCCGAACGGCTGCAATAGGTAGCTTTTTGTAATGAAAGCTACCTAAAACTCTTCACACGTAGCGTACGTCCCAAAAGTTATCAATTGGACTTACTTATTCCATTTCACAAGTGATTTACAAGGCACATCTATTTTGTCGACAGAAAGCCTCCATTTTAAGTTAATACTGAAATCATTTCTTTAAAATTTAACATTATATTACGTTTTTGGAAGTTGAGTTTAGTGGTGTGGAAATCCATTTTAAATAGCTCTATTGCTTGCACGCACATGTATTTTTTTTTTAAATTACTATGGGGATCTGCCCATACAAGCTACACTGTAAAAAAAAAAGTCTGTAAAGTTAATAAAGTTTTTCTAGGAAACTGAGATTCCTAGAAATTTTTATGTAACGGCAACAACAAAAATTCATGTAACAGACACACTTTTGCGCCGAAAATCAAAAAATCTGTAAGGTTACTAAGATTTTTTTAGGAAACTGGGATGCCTAGAACTTTTCATGTAACTGCAACCAGGGTTACAGATAAAATTATAGTAAGATTACTGTCATTTTAGCAGATTCATTTGTAAAGTTACAGATTTCTGTAGCTTTACAAAAACTAATTTTGTAGATTTGCGGCTTTTTTCATACAGTTACAGATTAAAGTTTAGCAAGCATGTAACTTTACATCTGTAGAACTACAGATTTTTTTTTACAGTGTACGCTCGCCAACCCCCGTTCAGAATCAGATCAGTGAAACATGTGAAAATAAGCTAATATAAAATGATTTAAGTAAACAGAGTCTTTGCCTCCCGGTATTTTTTAACAAACCTATAAGAAAGTTTTTTTGAATAAGACGTTTTAGATGTATCGTTTTAAATCTGACATAATTTTCAGCAAAGTTTTCTTTCTCCTTTTAATATTCACGAGAAAATACTTTTGTTGTTCGAAAGGAAATATTATTTGCGCTGTCTTAGAATTCTCAAAACAAGAGCAATGCGACTCTTGTACGCACTTCAATAACATCTGCATTGGTTCAAAATATCTCTTGATTTTCTGTAAGCAAGTAAACCCTATTGGTTTACAATGGAAGCCTATGGGAATTTGGCTAACTATTAGAGATATCGCCAAGTTGGCATCACTTTTGGCGTCTAATTTTGGTCACCAAATTTGGCGATATATCGCAGAGTTGGCGACAAACTTGGCGCATTCGGCGACAGAACAGGGTCCCTCCTATGGTGACCCTCCTTATAGGTATGAAGATGGATTAAATGCTGTTCAATAACCAATTAGATGCTTTTCATTTGGGCGTTGCATTGCCATTAAACAATTAACAAATAATCTTGATTTCTGTGCCATGTACGATAACGTAATATGTATATACAGGTAAGTCAAAATAAATATAGCGATTTCAAACGGCTATAACTATTTAATGGAAAAGAATTTATCGATAAGATTAACACAGAATGTAGACGGAACTTCAAAATTTTGAATACATACGTCATAGATGTTCTATGTGACTTCCCTTGGTCACACGGACAACATCTAGGCGGTAGTCCATTTCACGCCATACTTTCTGAAGCATTTGTTCAATCACCGGTACAAGCGCATTACAAATGCGTACTTTGAGTTCTTCAATTGTTTTGGGCTTGGGAGGCACATACCCTCATAGAAAAAATCGCAGACATTACATTTGTGAAATTCTAACATGCAGAATGCTTTCTGCATGGGACTCGCCATTTTTACTAATGAGATGCCCGCAATGAACAGGTTTCTTGTCATTGCGAAGTTTCAACTCGCGCATACGCAGGCTTCCGCTTCACAGCACCTGCGCCTTACGTAAAAGAATTTTGAAGTTCCGTCTACATTCTGTGTCAATCTTATCGATAAATTATTTTCCATTAAATAGTTATAACCGTTTGTAATAGCTATATTCATTTTGACTTACCCTGTAGATTAGTTTTAAAAGATTATCTCAAAATATGAAATAAATGTCTCGCGCAAGTATATTTTAAAATTTAAACTGTTTGGCAATATTATGGTTTGGCAATTTTAAATATGACGTACTTTCCTCCATTTACATGTTTTAACGCATATTAATGAATTTATTATTTTACAATTTTATTTCTCTTCTAAAATTCACGTGTAAATATAGTTTTTATGACGTAATGATCAATATTTTCCTGCTTTTAATACGTAATCATTTCATTCTCATTTGAAAGTTTTTTCTGTTTATAATAGTCATGTGAAAATAAATTTTTAATTTGAAGGAAATATCATTCTTTGCGTTGTTTTTAAATTTGGCAACAATTTAAAATAATACCCTTTTTTAAAAATTGTAAAAATATCTCTCGAAATGCTGAAAATTTTAATTTAAAATAGAAATAAAACCTCAAAAAATCAGTCAAATTAAAAAAAAAAAATAAATGCAGTCTGCACACCGGGAGCTTTATAAAATGATCTAAAAATGATTAAATTCCTATGTATAGTTTTTGCTCCTATAAAACTTTTTTAATGGGACGATTTTGACACACTTTAACATTAAATATCTCTTAAAATAAATCTTCGATTTGAAAACTGTCTGCATCAGCGTGTTTATCAAACATTTCTCTATAATACCAACGATTTTCATATTTTTGTATGCAATATTTTTCTTAATATTAAGGAAGAAAGACCTCCGTTCAAAAAAAATTCAAAACTGGCGGCGGCGGTGACAGCGTTAGTTACTTTTTTTTTTAATTGAAGGATTCAGAAATTTATAAATAAAATAAATTGATGTAAAATTTAAGATGTTTTAAAAAGGTTTTTAAAACGGAAGCCTATATTTTCTTAGTATCGGAATTTCAAAATTAATGGTTACACAATTGTGAGCAGAATATATAAGGAGCAATAATCATAGAATTTCATGTTTGAGATATTCTTTGTGACTTTTGAATCAATAAGTTTTCCATAAAACTATAAATCAAATAAAATGATGCCAAATTCGAGAAATCGTACGCGATATTTTTCAAAATTAATTTGATGTCAGAAGAGCTGTTTCTAAAAGAGTTTTGTAACAACAGCGTGTATTTTCCCAGTACGACATATTAAAATAGAAAGTTTCCAACCTTTCATAAAATATATTAGAAACTATATTCGTAACATTTCGTGTTTCATGCTTTCACGCATGATTAATAAAACCAAAATGAGATTTAAATAGACGCGATTAGAAAGAGAATGGATAGAAATATTCGCCTTCACAAAATGAATCTAAAATTTTCGCCTTTTGGTATATTATGTAAGACACATCTTTCGTGATTTGCCTTCAACTAATTAACGTCGCACTTGGGCTAATTAACTCTTGTCAGATTCTTTGGAGCTTCTGGCCTCATCTTTTTACATTATTATTTTATTCCTTTCTTTTTCATACTTCTTTTCGTAGTTTGAAACACTATTATTTATTACAATTTATCAAACAGATTTCATTTTCAAAATTCTGTCGCTGCAAATTAGGATTACAACCGAAAATGCATTCTTTCCCAAATTGTCGATGCGAGTGAATTAATAGAGACATTTATTTTATTTTATTTCACTTTTTACGGAGTGACATTTTCTATTTTTGACTAAAGCATTTAAATAATTTCTCTGAAAATAATCTTTACATTATTTTCTTGTAAAATAATTTTTGTCTTGAAGAAATTCAAAGCTATTCTTAATAAAACTTGACACAGTTAAATGTATATAATTTTTTAAACTGTAAATAAAATATTATGAGGCAATTTAAAAGACATTTTATGGTATTTTCTTAGGATTTAATTTTATGTTTGAATATTTGGGAAATAATTGGGTGCGATCGCAGTTTAATCTCCTTCTTGGCGAGATTTTCAAAAATCTCGCAATTTCGAGTTTGCGCGCACCGTTACTTTCAAACTATATAAGCTACAGCTTAAAAAAAATTTACCAAATATGCATTTCTTTATATTCTACATGCTAAAACTAAAAAAAAAAAAATCACATATTTTGGTTATTTATTATTTTTACATTTGAAAAACTTCTTTTTTTTAATTTTTAATTTTTTTTTTGATTTTGTGCAAAAAATAAAGTTTAAACAAAACTTTTTTAATATATTTTGGTTTTAATTTAGAAGTAGGTGTGTTATGATTCTATTTTGTCCAAAAATTGTTTTCTATATGCATAATTTAGAGTTTTATCATGCGCACAGCACTTAAGGATTTTATTTACGCGTCAGTGAGATGAATTTTTAAATTTAAAATTTAAATATTAATTTTGTATATACAACATTTATTTTTCTGGATAATATAGCTAAGAATGTATACATTATGTAGAAATGGGAAAAAGAAATCTTAATTGCATATTATTTGTGGTTTGCTACTTCGAAAAAGACGATGTTTTTGATCTTTTCGAAAAACTCAAAGCTCCTGTGCCCCCTTAAGCTAGGCGTATCACTCAGGATTTTTCCCAATGCTAATTGATATTGCACTAGGATTCAGTCCTGTTAGACGTGTTTGTTTGTTCCCGTTTTACATAATTATTTTCCTTTCCGCGCGCCATGTGTATTTTGAAACTTTATTTTGTGAATTACCAAACAGATTTTTTTTCATGAATGAAGATTTACTTTAAAGATTTAAATTATTTTTTTTAAAACTTAAGTCTTACATTATGTTCTTCGAAACTAATTTTGGTTTTGAGCAATTTTAAAACTCTTCACATGTGGCGTACGTTCCAAAAGTTATCACTTAGTTATTCCATTTCACAAGTGCGCATCCATTTTGTCGACCTGAAAGTCTCCATTTTAAATTAATATTGAATTTATTTCTTTAAAAATTATAGCCAGGGGGACGGCAGCACAGACAATCACCGCATCGAGTTCACGGCTAAAATTCCAGAATTAGCTAAATCTCGATTCCCATATTAAAACGCAATCGGTCTGCCAAGTCCTATCTTGGGGGAAAACACCTGAAAACCCGATTTCAGCGGTTGACTCGTAGGTTTACCATTGTGTTTTCCTGCACACAAAAGTAGGAAAACAAGGAGGACTGGGAGCAGGAAAACACAATGGTAAACCTACGAGTCCACCGCTAAAATCGGGTTTTCAGGCATTTTCCACCAAGATAGGACTTGGTAGGCCGATTGCGTTTTAATATGCGAATCGAGTTTTAACCCATTCTGGAATTTCAGCCGTGAACTCGATGAGGTGACTGTCTGTGCTACCGCCACCCGGTCTAGGTAGTGTTAATAAAGCTTGAGACAGTTAAATGCATATAATTTTTAAAACTGCAAATAAAATATTATGATGCAAATTAAAAAAAATTTTATGCTTTTTCTTGGAATTTAATTTTATGTTTGAATATTTGGGAAATAATTGGGTGTGATTGCAGTTTAATCTCCTTCCTGGTGAGATTTTCAAAAATCGCCAAATTGGCGCGTTTTTGCGTACTATCTCCCGGAGCTGCAACATCTGGGAGACAGTACGCAAAATTATTATCTGTTTTCTCTTCTCGTATATTTTGTAACAAGTACCCACCTGGACGAATGCTTGAAAGGTGAGAATAAATATCCGATCAGTTATTTTTCTCTTATTTTTGAGGGAAAATAAACAAAAAATACATAAAATTTCAAATTGTTTCGAAATACATTTTTGAAAGGAATACATTTTATCAAAGATACCAAAAAACAAAATTGATATTATTTTCAGAACCATAGCATGAAATTACTCAGTTTGAGACATCAAATTGGTGGTTTTCAATTTTCAATAAAATATGTACAGGTTAGCGAATGCTGCGATGCTCCAATTTTCGATCGTTCCTATTATACCAAGTATTTAGAAAAATAATCTTTGTCTTATTTGATCAAAGAATTTCTGCTGCATGATTTATTATTCAGAATAAGTTGTAGGAAAGTGCAAAAATTGTAGCAGCATTCACATCCCTGTATATTACAAACGTATTATATATTCGTCAAAATTCGTGGTGAATTGTTCATTCCCTTGTCATTAGTAAAGCACAAATGAAATTTAAATAGACACTATTGCAAATGAATTGATCAAAATATTGGTCCTCACAAATTTAATGAATCAATATTCGTCCCATTGTTACATTAAGTAAGGCGTATCGCTCAGTATTTTCCTAAAGCTAATTAATATTGTACTTGAACTAATTAAGTATTTCAATTTTAATTAATTTTTTTCAAGTACTTTTCAGCAGTGAAATTACGCTTGAAATTATGGAACATTAAAGACGTGAATTATCACTTTGCTAACTAAACGTAAACCAACAGAGTGAAAAATGTCCAAGCCGGGAATCGAACACGAACCCCTGCAATAGCGCGCCAGATCAAAGCCGCCTAAAGACTACAAGCCAAACACAAGGTTTCGTGACGGTCACTTCGCGGTGCTTACGGCAGCAGAGAAGAGCACAGACTTATTTAAAACATATCAATACTTTCCTCTACATTCCAACTTAATTATCACAGCATACGGTAAAAAATTATATACGTACTTGTAGTTTAAAGACGCTAATTAAGCGCTTTTCAGTCAATTTCGATTACTCGTCAACAGTAAAAATAAAAATACTATATTTATGAAATAATATCACTGTGTCAATAAAAATGTGCCTCAGTGTTAAAGTTAAGAGTACATAAAAGAAAATTGGATCGTTAATAAGGAAAAAAACCACCAAGTATTACATTTATTTTAGTGAACAGTTTTTATTATATTTATTCTACTTTGAAATTTAGAAACAATATCAATTATCTACTTTCTATATATTCAAAAACAAGACATTAATATACATATACATACATAAATTTTCAGTTTAAACGCATATCAATTGAATTATTTTGCTTTCAATTATTTCACTTTCAAAAATAAATAAATACTAATAAGTGTGCAATCAAAACCCACATTTAAAATTAAGTTAAAGTGAAAGCAAAGTGAATGTCAAATAAAACAAATTCAACTTGTGTTCTATTTTTATTATTTATTGTGGCCTGAAATTATACAGGAAATATTCTATTAAATATTTAGTGATTTGAAACCTTCACATAACAAATTTAGTATAAATAAATAGTAAAATTAAAGCATATATGAAATTAAATATTCATACAGATAAATTTTTCGTACCTACTGCAAACTTTACTTATCAGAAATGGGTAATTTTCACATAAAGTCCATTAGAATTGAGTAACATAAAACTCTCATAATAAAACAAAACAAGGTCATGAAATGGAAAATTATTATTGTTATTTTAATTTTGTGTTAGTTTAACATATTATGCAAGGTACAAGCAATAGATTTTTTAAAAGTGTACTGAAACATGACAGAGGAAAAAAAAAGAAGAAGAAAGGAAACACTTTCATCAATCCAAATTACAATTTTCCTAACTTATTTTCATTTTCCTCGGATATTTGAGATTTAACTGCTAAAAAACATAGAGAAACCCAAATCCTTCCTCGAAAATATTTAATTTCCAAAAATAATGTTGTGTGGGCTGTTTAAATGATTGTTCACATGTTTTAAGCTTAAAATAATCAATATATGAGATGAAAAGTATAAAGGGCCATGACTAGATCGAAAAGTAAATTTATAATTATAGAAAAATTATTTTATTTATTGTTATTTTTAATTAAACATTAAAATGTATATAAAAACACACACAGTTTTTTCGAAGAGGTTGGGGGGGGGGCTCGCCAACATCTGTTTTGCATAAGGGCGCTGACAAACCTTGCAAATCTTATGAATTAATTGTTTACAGTGGTTGCAAAAATAGAGATTCAAACACATTGTCCCTATATCTCCAGTTTTCACGTATAAGCATGGTTTATGCAACAAATATTATAAAAGGAATTTTTATCAAGATATTAAGAGTTTAAGATTAAAACACAACAATAAATTGGTACGTATACAGGGCTGCCACCAGCGAGTATTTTCCTATTCTATTCGCACCGCTATTTAAAAAAAAAATGTAGTATATTTCTCTTGCAAATGTTGTCAAACTGTATGTCAAAGAAAAATACATAAATTTTGTATTAAATTAAATCCCAATCAATTCTGCATACAAAATAATTAGTTATTATTCACACGACAAATGTTTTCTAATAAATAGACGTTTATTAAAAGTCACTTTAATGAGAGAAAACAGAACATATTAAAAAGGGAGGAAGGTGTGACAAGTTAGAAATTACTAAATAATTAGGCTTGTAACTGAGACTTTTGGCTGAACATTTTTGAGCATGATTAGTACCCAAAGAACCCAGCCTGACATAAGTTTCAGCTGTCTGGTGCCAATATTTCCGAGTAAATAAAGTTCAGAAGTTTTAACCGAAGTTTTTGAATAGCAAGAAAGGTAATGTTGCAAATAGCTATTACCAAAATGTAAAATTTAAACAATAATATTTGTACTGTACTATAGACAAAATTTCATCAGTTTTCAGTGATAAATTCCCGAGTAATAATGATTTTAAAGTTTTTCTTTTAAATTAATTTGTTTAAATTAAAAGACCTAACTAAATTTTCCACTTGAAAATATAATAGTTGAGGTAGAAAAATAAATCGTATAGGACATTAAAATTTTAAACTGAATTGGCCATATAGCTTCCAAATTATAAGGAGAAATGTGTTGGCCCCAACAGAACTGTCTAGCTCTAGCACATATTAAAATGAAGCTATTTTTATATATTTATAAAGAATATAATTAAACAATGAAAACTTTATTAATTAATAACTTTTGAGATAATTCACCTATTCACACCATTCAAGCACCAATTTTTAGCAAATTACGAGAGACAGGTAATGATATAAGTCTCGATACGATTTAGTGACTTTTGCCACTTTAAATTACTGCTGTTTTTGAAATGAAACAGAAGTACAATTATATCGTTTTGTTTTGGAGACACGCACACGGAATTATTGACAATACGATACTGGTATTTAATAGTTAATTTATTTTAAAGAAGTTAAAAATAAAAGATATTCTGAACACAAAACATAGAACTAGTACTATTAAAATATAAGTAGTTAATTTGAAAATAAAACTTACCTTCAAAAGAATATGTCCTATTCTTTTAAGTAAACAGCACGTGCATACGTTACATTTTAATTCTAAACAACCAGACACAAGTTTCAAATGCTTGGCATTGGCGCCAGCGCCGGGTCGTGACGTCACAAATGTGGGGGAATGAAATCGTGTCTGGCTTGATAGTCTTGAGAAGGCTTTGGCCAGATTGTGTGCTCTTGAAGACTTCTCCATCTTGTAGCTGCGGTGGCAGTCTTACCGACTTATGTGAGTGAGCGATGCCAAGCTGGGCATCGTCCTCGTGGTTTAATGGTAGAGCACTGGAGCACTATTCCAGGGGTCCGGGTTCGATTCCCGGCTTGGACATTTTTCACTCTGTTGGTTTACGCTTAGTTAGCAAAGTGGTAATTCACGTCTTTAATATTCATTATTTCACCTGTTAGATGTGTTTATTTGTCCCCGTTTTATTTTTTATTTTTTTGTTTTCCGCGCGCCTTGTGTCTTTTGAAACTTTATTTTGTGAATCACCAAACAGATTTCCGTTTCAAGAATGAAGATTTAATTTAAAGATTTAAATTATTTCTTTAAACTTAAGCCTTACATCATGTTCTTCGAAAATAATTTTAGTTGTGAGCAATTTTAAAACTCTTCACATGTGGCGTACGTTCCAAAAGTTATCACTTGGACTTACTTATTCCATTTCACACAAGGTGCATCTATTTTGCCGACCCGACATTCTCCATTTTAAGTTAATATTGAAATTATTTCTTTAAAATTAAATTTTTCATTATGTTCTTCGAAACTAATTTTAGTTGTGAGCAATTTTAAAACTCTTCACATGTGGCGTACGTTCCAAAAATTATCACCTGGTCTTACTTATTCCATTTCACAAGTGATATACAAAGCGCATCTATTTTGCCGACCCGGTATTCTCCATTTTATACTGAAATTATTTCTTTAAAATATAGCATTACATTACGTTCTTCGAAATTAATTTTAGTTTTGAACAATTTTAGAACTCTTCACATGTGGCGTACGTTACAAATGTTATCACTCGGGCTTACTTATTACATTTCACAAGTGATTTACAAGGCGCATCTATTTTATCGACCCGACATTCTCCAATTTAAGTTAATATTGAAATTATTTCCTTAAAATTAAGCCTTTCATTATGTTCTTCGAAACTAATTTTAGTTGTGAGCAATTTTAAAACTCTTCACATGTGGCGTACGTTCCAAAAATTATCATTTGGTCTTACTTATTCCATTTCACAAGTGATTTACAAGGCGCATCTACTTTGCCGATCCGGTATTCTCTATACTGAAATTATTTCTTTAAAATTTAACATTATATTACGTTCTTCGAAATTAATTTTAGTTTTGAACAATTTTAGAACTCTTGCCATGTGGCATACGTTTCCAAAAGTTATCACAAGGACTTACTTATTCCATTTCACAAGTGATTTTACAAGGCGCACTATTTTATCGACCCGACATTCTCCAATTTAAGTTAAGAGGCTACTTCAGTCAAATGAAAAGACACATTCGCTGATGCTAATCCTATGGAAGACATTTATAAAGATATCTCGGTCGCATTTCAATATTTTTAAATGATTTCTTTTGCATTGTATAGTTGAAATTGATCTGTATGCAGGCCGTTTTTTACTTTTTCGATTTTGACTGCTGATATTTTTTATGAGGATGCTTTTACTTTCTAAACTGGTTCCGAAAATGAAAGTGTTCTCATAAGAAATACCTGCAAACAAAATCGAAAAAGTAAAAAACGGCCTTTGTACAGATCAATCTCAACTATTCAATGCAAAAGAAATCATTTAAAAATATTGAAATGCAACCGAGATATCTTTATAAATTTCTTCCATAGGATTAGCATTAGCGAACGGGTCTTTTCCTTTGACTGAAGTAGCCTCTTAATAATGAAATTATTTCTTTAAAATTAAGCCTTTCATTATGTTCTTCGAAACTAATTTTAGTTGTGAGCAATTTTAAAACTCTTCACATGTAGTGTACGTTCCAAAAGTTATCATTTGGTCTTACTTATTCCATTTCACAAGCGATTTACAAGGCGCATCTACTTTGCCGACCCGGTATTCTCCATACTGAAATTATTTCTTTAAAATTTAACATTATATTACGTTCTTCGAAATTAATTTTAGTTTTGAACAATTTTAGAACTCTTCCCATGTGGCATACGTTTCCAAAAGTTATTGCAAGGACTTACTTATTCCATTTCACAAGTGATTTTACAAGGCGCACTATTTTATCGACCCGACATTCTCCAATTTAAGTTAATAATGAAATTATTTCCTTAAAATTAAGCCTTTCATCATGTTCTTCGAAACTAATTTTAGTTGTGAGCAATTTTAAAACTCTTCACATGTGGCGTACGTTCCAAAAGTTATCATTTGGTCTTACTTATTCCATTTCACAAGTGATTTACAAGGCGCATCTACTTTGCCGACCCGGTATTCTCCATACTGAAATTATTTCTTTAAAATTTAACATTATATTACGTTCTTCGAAATTAATTTTAGTTTTGAACAATTTTAGAACTCTTCACATGTGGCGTACGTTACAAATGTTATCACTCGGGCTTACTTATTACATTTCACAAGTATTTACAAGGCGCATCTATTTTATCGACCCGACATTCTCCAATTTAAGTTAATATTGAAATTATTTCCTTAAAATTAAGCCTTTCATTATGTTCTTCGAAACTAATTTTAGTTGTGAGCAATTTTAAAACTCTTCACATGTGGCGTACGTTCCAAAAGTTATCATTTGGTCTTACTTATTCCATTTCACAAGTGATTTACAAAGCACATCTACTTTGCCGACACGGTATTCTCCATACTGAAATTATTTCTTTAAAATTTAACATTATATTACGTTCTTCGAAACTAATTTTAGTTGTGAGCAATTTTAAAACTCTTCACATGTGGCGTACGTTACAAATGTTATCACTCGGGCTTACTTATTACATTTCACAAGTGATTTACAAGGCGCATCTACTTCGACAACCCAACATTCTCCATTTTAAATTAATATTAAAATTATTTCTTTAAATTTAAGTCTTTCATTATGTTCTTCGAAACTAATTTTAGTTTTGAGCAATTTTAAAACTCTTCACTTGTGGCGTACGTTACAAAAGTTATCACTTGGACTTACTTCTTTCATTTCACAAATGAGTTACAAGGCGCATCTACACTAAGAAAAAAATATGGATCTGCCATCTAGAATCTAAATTGTGGCTCTATATAAAAGAGTTCCATGTTATCCCTATAAATTCTAGTTCCGTTTGCTAGAGAGTTCTAGATTCTGCTACTAGAATTCAAGAGAGTTTTCCTATATTCTCGTGGTCAAACTTATTTAAAAATATCTGCAAATAGATGCGAACACAAGAGGTTAGCTTTAGTAACTACAATTCCAGTTGATGAAACCATTCCAGAAATCAAGCGATCATTTCTCACTTCTGAAACGATTCGTTATCGTTTCGTCACGTAGAAAACAAGAGACTAGAAGTTCTAGATCATTTCGTCTATTCAGCTTAGTTGTTTACTCTATTCGCGTAGCTTGGAAATCTATGTTTCTAGTTTAGGGATTAAAAAAATGACTAGCTATTCATTCTAGGTGAAGGCGGCATTTTTTTTTTCTCAGTGTACTTTGTTGACCCAACATTCTCCTTTTTTAGTTAATACTGAAATTATTTCTTTAAAATTTAGCATTAATTACGTTCTTGGATATTGAGTTTATTGTTTGTGGAAATCTATTTTCAATAGCTCGATTGTTTGTACACACATATGACATGTGTTTTTTTTTAATTATTCAGAAATTTGTAAATAAAATAAAATTATGTAAAATAAAACACGTTTTTAAAATGTTTTAAAACGAAAGAGTATATTTTCTCTGTATAGAACTTTCGAAATGAATGTTTACAGAATTGTCAGCACAATATATAACGAAGAATAATCGTAGAATTTCATGTTTGAGACATTCTTCGAGACTTATGAATCAATAAGATTTAAATAGACCATAATGCAAATGAATAGATCAAGATATCGGTCTTAACTAAATTAATCAATCAACATTTGACCTTTTAAATGTTATATAAAGCAAACAGTCAATGGCTTTTCCTCTAAATGAATCTTCTACTTGGATTCATTAATTTCTATTAGATTATTTCGAATCTTCATCTTTTTATTTTATTCCTTTCCTTTTCGCGCGCCTGCGTCCTCAGAAACATTATATTGTAAATTATCAAATGGATTTCATAGTCAAGAATAAAAATTTTAAATTTAAGATTTGATTTTTTTCTCTTTTAAACCGTCTCTTTTAAATGTTCTTCGAAATTAATTTTAGTCTTGAAGAATTTTAAACGCTTTTCAAGTGAGATCTACGCTGTAAAAAAATTCCGTGAAAAAAAAAAGAAAAAAAAAACGGAATACATTGTGGCAGCGAAATTACTGTGTGTTTAGGGTTCCGTACTTAAAAAGTAAAAACGGAACCGTTATAAGATCACTCCTGTGTCTGTCTGTCTGTCACAGCCACTTTACTCGTAAACTATAGAACGTGGAAAGTTCAAATTGCCTGAAGTAATAAAGGCTATCGATCCACCTATTTATAGATTATTAACCATTCACAAATATATTTAGGAAAAATGGAGGGGGTTTAATTAAGTTACTTGAATTTTTTTTCTTTGTATACCGTGTGGGGTATCTTGTGAAAGCTTTTGTAAAGCAGAACTAAAAAATACATTTCCTTACATTTTAGGCATTATATTTTCAGAGATATGTCGAAAATGTAATGCAAGAATGATTTATTTCCGAATACTCTATTTCCGAATCTACTGAAACTAAAATTACGAAAAAATTAGGGATAGTAGAAGTTAATTTAAACTTGCAGGAAAACTAGAGCGATTACCCTAGCTATATAGTTTTCGGTAAAATCGCTTTTTTCCATTACACACAAATTTCGATTTGCTGGCGTAGAGCAAAGGATTTGAGGAGCGCTGCAGGTACCTATCGTCGCACAAGTATAAATGCATTGTTGATAATGATTTTCGAAAAAAAAAAATCGTCGGTAATTAGCCGAGATATTAACCCTTAAAGACACGGACGGTTTGGACATACAAAAAGACACGGGTGGCGTACATGCGCCACCGGCTTTTAAAGCCTAGATAGTAACTTTTAATGATATATTTGTGTAATGTAATGCGCAGATACTAATTCATATATTTATTGTGAGGAACCCTCTGTGCGCGAGTAATACTCGCACTTGACAGTTTAGTTCACATAACTTCCGTTTCCGTTTAGTCCAGTAGAAATAGCATTTTGCCTTGCAAAAATTCGAGTAATTCTGATTTTCGGGTATTGTGTATAGGTTGATTCTCTTACGAAATAACCAAGTTTTCGACCTTCTAGACCTTGTGCGTTTTTTACTATATCGAAAAAACCAAAATTTTTCGGCACTTTTTTCGATTTTTCTTGATTAACTCGATTCCATTGCATTTCACAGAAAAAATTATAGATAGAATTTTGTAGAGGACAAAATTCTCTACAAGATTCACTATTCATGTTTAGGAATTGATCAAATAGGAGGCGAGATACGGAGCCGGGAAAATGGGGTACAATTTTCAAAAAGTGGGAAAAAAACAAATGATGTTAGTTTTTCCTTCATAACCCATTTTTATTTTTTATTTTTCCATTTTAGAGATAAAAGTGTCATAATAAACTTTGTAAAGTATGAAATATCCTACAAGTTTCATTCATTAGAACATTAATTACTTCTAACAGACTTAAAATCAGAACAACACGATTTGTGGTTAAAACAGAAAAATACCGCCCGACAAGTGGCAAGTCACTAATTTAAAAACGATCTTTAATTTTTGATACTGAATAAACGAAGCAATTAATTTATTATAGTATGTACAATAAAAAGTGATTAGAGAATAGTTGGGAGGGGGGGGGGGAGCGGAGTGAAGTTAATCAAAAAACGTATTCGGTAGATATAGGCGCCGCCTAGAGTGGGCTAAGAATCAGAAGTCGAAAGTAAAATTAAGTGCTAAGAATAATATAAAAAAAATACTGCAAAGATAAATAAAACATAATTTAGAAATTTTAAAAGGGAAGAGGATTATACAGGGCCGAAACTAGAGGGGGGGGGGGGGTCATATGCTTCATGTGCCATAATGGAAGGCAAAGAGGGCGCAAAATGAAGATTTGGTTTGTCGTATTTGTATTAATTTGTCACGCAAGTTTTTGTTAGTTAGTCAAAGTTTACATTAATGGTAAATCTATCTCACATTCAGAATATTATTCCCAACATAAAGAGGGCCAACAATTATGATTATACATATTAAGACGGAAACCTTTGATTTTTAAAATAAAGCAATAGATATTATAAACTTATAAAATTCTATATGTAAATTCAGTTTGCGCAGGAGGGGGAGAGTTTGTGTGTGTGTGTGGGAGGGGAAGGGGGGGAATCCATGTTTGCCCTAGAATGAAAAAAAAAAGCTAGTTTCGGCCTAGGAGTATCGAATAAGAATAACTGTTAAAAATGAGTTCGGAAAGCTCAAAATGCATGATTCTATACATTAAAAGTAGTAGCGGAAGAAATATTGACAATTAATCAAGCATATTAA
Organism: Maratus speciosus; assembly: GCA_963932465.1. Lineage (NCBI taxonomy): Eukaryota > Metazoa > Arthropoda > Arachnida > Araneae > Salticidae > Maratus > Maratus speciosus. The sequence goes on along the minus strand of OZ010786.1, from coordinate 640,694,736 downwards.
TATTATTACCGAAATTTCCCGTGTATAAAACACGGCTCAGATAACTCATTTTTCTACCACAATTTTTGTTTTAATACATTGTAACTTATTTCTGCCTAGCATTTATTTGACTTCATTTTTTGAATACAATTTCTCGTTTGAAACAGACTTAACATAGCCGCGGCTTATACGCAGGAAATTACTGTAAAAGATACTTTTCTCAGAGAGACATTATGTCGGGAAAGAAAAATAAAGCACTGTGTTCGTCATTTTTTTTTTTTTTAAATTAATAATTTTTGTAGTTTTTACATTTAACTTACTAATTACTGAATTTAATTAATAGTAATATTTTACATTTTTTGTAAAGGATAAATTTCTCTACAACATGCACTATTTAGGTTTGTAAATTGACCAAATAGTAGACGCGATACAGAGTCGGAAAAATAGGATAAAATTTGCAAAAATTACAAAAATCCACAAATGACGGCATTTTTTGCTTTATAACTCACCTTTAGTGCATTTGAGAATCAAAACAGTCATAAGCAACTTTTTAGAGCATGAAGTAGACCATAGTTTCATTTATTAGGTAATTATTTTTTGTAATAGGCTTTGAAAATCACAGCAACAAAATTTTGTTTAAAAACAGGAAAATACTGCCTGGCAATTTAGTAATTAAAAAAAAATACCTTTAATTTTTTATATTGAAAACACAAATTAATTAATTATATTATGTACAAGGTACTAATCAACAAATATATAGTAAGTACTATAGTCACTTTATATATGTTTCCTTTTTCTGCTGCTTGGCCCTGGAAGTGATGCCATCGTCTCAGGTTCCTCACCGCCGGTCTCTGAACTGGACTCAGTTGTTGGTTCTAGGTCGACAAAGTCCTCAAGTCTTTAATGTAAACTTTAACTAACTAACAAAAACTTGTGTGACAAATACAAATACGACAAACCAAATCTTCATTTTGTGCCCGCTTTGCCTTCCATTATGGCGCATGAAGCATATGCCTCCCCCCCCCCCCTCTAGTTTCGGCCCTGTATAAACCTTTTCCCTTTTAAAATTTCTAAATTATGTTTTATTTATCTTTGCAGTATTTTTTTATATTATTCTTAGCACTTAATTTTACTTTCGACTTGCGATTCTTAGCCCACTCTAGGCGGCGCCTATATCTACCGAATACGTTTTTTGATTAACTTCACGCCCCCCCCCCCAACTATTCTCCAATTACTTTTTATTGTACATACTATAATACATTAATTGCTTCGTTTATTCAGTATCAAAAATTAAACATAGTTTTTAAATTAGTGACTTGCCACTTGTCGGGCGGTATTTTTCTGTTTTAACCACAAATCGTGTTGTTCTGATTTTAAGTCTATTAGAGGTAATTAATGTTCTAATGAATGAAACTTGTAGGATATTTCATACTTTACAAAGTTTATTATGACATTTTTATCTCTAAAACGGGAAAATGAAAAATAAAAATGGGTTATGAAGGAAAAACTAACGTCATTTGTTTTTTTTTCCGACTTTTTGCAAATTGTACCCCATTTTCCCGGCTCCGTATCTCGCCTCCTATTTGATCAATTCCCAAACATGAATAGTGAATCTTGTAGAGAATTGTATCCTCTATAAAATTGTAGTTATAATTCTTTCTGTGAAATGCACTGGAATCGAGTTAATCAAGAAAAATCGAAAAAAGTGCCGAAAAATTTTGGTTTTTTCGATATAGTAAAAAACGCACAAGGTCTAGAAGGTCGAAAACTTGGTTTTTTCCTGGAACTTGGCTGAAGTTCCAGGATTAGACAGAACTCGATTGGCATATTAAAGTGCAATTGGTCTGCCAATTCATATATTGGAGAAAAACACCTGAAAACCCGAATTTAGTGACTGATCGGTAAGTTTATCATTGTATTTTACTGCACCCAAATGTATGAAAACATGGAGGACTGGGATTCTATTTTCAGATATCAATCAGGAAATCATTTGGTGAAGTAGTTTAGGATTAGGACATATACATATATATACAGATGTATTATTTGGAACTTCTAATGTTAACTACCTTTTTAATAGTATACAAAAACAAGCTGCACTGCAGGTATTTTTTTAAGCATAACTTAAAAACTACTTTACGGAATGAACTGTAATTTTAGATTCACGTATTTGAAACTTCTAAAAATCGATTTTGTTAAAAAATTACATTTGTTATTTTACACAATTACATATCAATTTGTTAATTTTATAATTATAATGAATTTGTTATTTTAAAAATTACATAATGTTACATTTTATATATTTTTAAATATTAATTAAAAAATACATATTTTTGGGGAAAATAACTTTACACACCTGTATTTCTAAAACAAGAGCCAGTGAAGATTTTTCATGGTGATATTCATGTTCAGTGGGTTAATTTCATACAGATTTTCACGTTTTCGCTTCAGAAGCAATTTCATTGTTGCACAGTGTTGTTGTTATCTTTACTTTCTTCTATCTTTACAAAGAGAAAGTATTGGATTCGTGAAAATTTTCGACTTCGGGTTTTCGACGGATTTACACATTTTAGGGATGAGGGATCCCAAAAAACATGTTTTTACCAAATGTCTGTCTGCCAGTCTGTGTGTGCCACAAATTTTGTGGGCACTCTCTCTCAAGAACTAATCCTCGTAATTTAATAAAAAATTATATTCAGTTAGTCCTTCAAATGAATTGGTGCTAATTACGTTTTGGTGTAAATTTCTCAAAAGGTGGCGCTGCTAGGTTGCATTTTTCACGATTACCGCAATAGCACTATCTCAAGAACTATTGCACGAATTTTCATCAAATTTCAGATTCAGTTAGAAGTTTACACAAGTTGTTAATGATAAGGTTTTGGTGTTAATCGGCCTATAGGTGGCGCAGATATGCTGCATTTTTCACGATTTTCGCAACAGCTCTATCTAAAAAACTAATGCGCGGATTTTCATCAAACTTTCGATTCAGATAGACGTTGACATAAGATTTAGCTGATTAGGTTTTAGGGTAAATAACCCAACAGGTGGCGCTGCTATGCTGCATTTTGCAGGATTTACACGATTTTAGCGATAGTCCTATCGCAAGAAGTAATGTACTGAATTTCATATGTTTTGAATTCTCATGATGTGCATAGATTGCCATTTCTTTTTGGCACTGTGATTGCAAATTTTGAAGTATTAACATGTATGAGATAGAAGAAAGTTTTTGGATTGACACATTCGACTAGTTATTCTACGGATCTTAGATTTTTCAAATCCTATCATTTGTGGCCATTTATCAAACAGGTTTTATTTTCAAAATTCGGTGGCTGCACAGGTCCTGAAAATTCATTCTTTTCAACTTTGTCGATTTTAAAGAGGAATTTATTTTATATTTTGCAGCACGGCATGTTGCATTTTAAGTTATAAACATTTAAATTATTTCTCTAAAATTGAGAATTACGTTACGTTCTTGGAAATTTATTTTTTGTCTTGGCGAATTCCATTTAAAATGTCACGGCAGTTTATATTTATTAAAAACTTACATTTAAGTATTTATGTTTTAATATATTGTGTTTAAACTTGATGCTGTTAACTTCCAATTGTTCAAAAAACTACAAATGAAATAAAATGATGTAAAATAAAATAATTTCGTATTATCTTTCCTAAATTAATTTTATGTCTGGAGATATATATTTTTTTAAGTTTTAGAACAATAGTTTGCATTTTCTCAGTATGAGAAATTTTAATAGAAAATTTCCAAATTTCAGTAAAATATATTAGAAACTACATTCGTCACATTTAGTGTTTCAAACATTCTCTTGTGATGTCTAAAGTACAAATGAGATTTTTTAAAAAAACGCTGAGTAGATCAAAATTAACTAAAATATTTATCTACACAAAATGTGTTAATAATTAACGTCTTTTAGGATATTACATAAGACGTATTTCTTATGATTTTCACTCATTTAATGACATTGCATTTGAATTAATTAGATTTTGTCAGACTCTTTCATTGCGCTTGTCTTCCTCATAATTATTTTACTGTCTTTCCGTTTGTGCATCCGCATCTTTTGAAAATTACTTCATTTTGTCATTTATCAAACAAATTTCATTTTCAAAATTCGGTTGCTGTAAATTAGGATTACTTCCATATATATATATTTTTTCACTTTATCAGTCCGAGTGATTTAGAGGGCAATTATTTTTTCGGATCGAAATTTTTCATTTTAAATTAGACATTTTCATTATTTCTCTAGATCTGGCATCGTAATATATTTTATAATAATTTAATATCTTGTGATTTATAATACATTATTATAAAAATAAGATTTAAAATATATATTTTATAAATATTTAATATAGATATTATGGAAATAAGATTAAAAAATATATATAAATATTTAATACAGATTTTGTAGAAATAAGATTTAAAAATATATTTGGATAAGAACTAATTGAAATAGTCATCTTCACGATGTGCATAAATGGATATTCACTTTTTAGCAGGGATGTAGTGGAGGGTATACGGGGGTATACGCCGTATACCCTCTGGATTTTTTTAAGGAACACCGTATACCTTCTGTTTCTCAAAAAAGCTATGGTATATGCACTCTAGAGTATACGCTCTGCTTTGAGCGTATACTCTCTGCTTAGAGCGTATACCCTCTGTTTTTTTTACGACTACAACACTGCTTTTTAGTATATTATACCAGACGCATCTCTCTTGATTTCTGCTTTATCTATTAACGCTGTACTCTGACTAATTAACTTTAGTTATTTTTTGTGCATTTTTTGTACTAGTCTGTTATTATTAGTTCCCGGTACGGTATGCTATTTCTTTCTCCCAGCTTATTCCGTGTCTCCAAAAAATAACGTTACCTTACAGAAGCCAGCTATAAACAAAGCAGATGTTTTGTTGTACGATTAAATGCTCTATAGCAATTTTTTTAATTTCTAAGCATCGCACATTTTCAATTTTTAGACCGTCGTATTGAAAAAAAAAGTACTTTTAAATGCAATTTTTTTGAAAACTTTATCTCCATTTATTTTTGAAACTTTAATTTTTTTGTAGTTTTTAGCACCATTTGTTTAATTTTGGCAACTCAAGTACTCCATTTCTGTAGAAAGTAAAGGGAAAATAGTTGAAAAACACGAAAAATAGCAATTATATCTTTTTGTTGCCATTTTCTCATAACAACCGAAAGAAAATGCAATTAAAATACGTGCTATTTTGAAAAAATGTAAACGAATAATTTTTGTTAAAACATGGAGCTGTTATAAACTATATTTACAAACAAATGAAGGCCTATGAATCATTAGATAGCCGTTTTTTTTTTTTTTTTTTTTGTCGAGTTGCTTAAATGACGGCATCTTTTTGCTGCATTTGTGTATTATTTTGCCATAGTGACATCCTATGCATGCTTTACTGTAGATGTTTAAGAGTGGATCGTCAGTGTGGAATTCTTAAGCCGATGCGAATGACGTCATTTTACATAAAATAAAAGTGTGTGATGCTTTAAGTCTTAAAATTGAAATATGTTTTGTACTATTTATATATACATATATTTTATTTCATCGGGGGCAACACTAAATTCTGAAAAAGCAGAATTCCTGTTTTCTAGTTATTATTATTATTATTATAATCTGCGAAAATTACATCTTTTGAAATGCTATTATTTGCGATAATTTATCAAACAGATTTCATTTTCAAAATTCGGTCGCTGCGCATGAGCCTTCTGAAAAAATCCATTTTTTCCGGCTAAAATTTCTGTCGACTCGAATGATTTAAAAGAAGAATTTATTTATTAATTTATTTTACGTTGTGACATTTCGATTTTAAATTTTTTTTTTAAAAAATGCATTATTTCCGCTAATTTGAGCATTATATTAGGTTTTTGGAAATTAATTTTTGTCTAGATTAATTCCATTTTAAATGACAAGACAGTTTATATTTACTGAGCTTGAAGCAGCTGGACGTAATTTTCTTACCAGTTTTCGGAAAACTACAAAACAAATAAAATGATGAAAAAAATATATGTTTTTTTGTTCCTGGAAATTAATTTTATCTCTGATAATTAGTTTTTTGTCTTCCCTTTTTTTCTGAGACTTTTTTTGTGTAGCATATAAAACTAAATCTTACGATTTGTCCTCCTTTCATTATACATTGTATTTAGACTAATTAATTTTTAGCAGATTATTTCGCATTTGTGAAGTCTTCCCAGAATTTATCTTATTTCCTCCTTTCTTGCATGTTACGTCTTTTGAAAATTATTTAATTTTTTAATTTGTCAAACAGATTTCAACTGCAAATTAGGATTCCTTCACGAAAGTTCGATTTTTTTTACTTTGTGGACCCAAGTGCGCATTTATAAAACGCATTTAACATTTTTTGTGCGCCATTTTTAGCTCACAAGCTATCAAAGCCTGAGAGCTAATGTGCTCGCCCGTTCTGTATGTATGTATGTATGTATGTATATACGTATGTATGTATGTATGTACGTACGTATGTACGTAACGCGATAACTCTTGATAGAAACACCCAATTTGCTTCAAAAAAAATTTCTAGGTTCATTGTGATAAGGCGCTTTCCTGATTAGTTTTGGGAGTTCATTGGTTAAGGATAAAGGGGGAAAAGGGGGGTTAGTCCACCCCTCTTAATTCAGAAAAATGGGTTTTTCATGCAGAACTATTCGATTTGCTCCGAATTTGGTATACCGGTTTATTATGTTAAGGAGCTTCCCTGATTAATTTGAGGGGTTCATTGGTTAAGGATAAAGGGGGAAAAGGGGGTTAGCCCCCGCCCCTTAATTCAGATAAATGGGTTTTTCATGCAGAATTATTCGATTTGATCCGAATTTGGTATACCAGTTTATTATGTTAAGGAACTTCCCTGATTAGTTTTGGGGGTTCATTGGTTAAGGATAAAAAGGGATAAGGGGGCTAGTCCACCCGCCTTAATTCAGATAAATGGGTTTTTCATGCAGAATTATTCGATTTGCTCCGAATTTGGTATACCGGTTTATTATGTGAAGGAACTTCCCTGATTAGTTTTAGGGGTTCATTGGTTAAGGATAAAGGGAGAAAAGGGGGTCTAGTCCACCCGCCTTAATTCAGATAAATGGGTTTTTCATACAGAATTATTCGATTTGCTCCGAATTTGGTATACCGGTTTATTATGTTAAGGAACTTCCCTGATTCGTTTTGAGGATTCATTGGTTAAGGATAAAGGGGGAAAGGGGGCTAGTCCACACCTCTTAATTTAGATAAACGGGTTTTTAATACAGAATTATTCGATTTGCTCCGAATTTGGTATACCGGTTTATTATGTTAAGGAACTTCCCTGATTAGTTTTGGGGGTTCATTGGTTAAGGATAAAGGGGGAAAGGGGGCTAGTCCACCCCTCTTAATTTAGATAAACGGGTTTTTCATGCAGAATTATTCGATTTGCTCCAAATTTAGTATACCGGTTTATTATATTAAGGCGCTTCCCTGATTCGTTTTGGGGATTCGTTGGTTAAGGATAAAGGGGGAAACGGAGGCTAATTCCCCTTCACTTATTTTTTTAGGGGCATTATTCTTTAAAATAAGAGTATAATATACAATTAGTGTGAATAGCCTGTGAGCTCAATGCCATCAATTTAGCTGGGCACTTTTCTTTTTTATTAATTTCATTATGATTTTAATTTTCGTCTAAAATTTAGTATTATTAAAGCATATAAATTAATATATGTGTACCTTTAATAATTTAGCATTCTGTTACTAAATTACGTTATTTAGCATTATATGTTACCATGTTGTTAAATTATCGCGCAAAAAAAAAGAATTTCATCAAACGATCATGCAAAAAAAACGCTATCCATTGCAGAAAAAGTAATCGTGAATTTCAACAAACGACCGTGGAAAAGAATCGCGAATTTCCTCAAAAAATTGCAGAAACAATATCGGGAATTTCGGCAAATGGTAACGGGTAAAAAATTAAATTCGTTAATCGATCTCAGAGAAAAATTGCGATTTTTGGAAAATGTGCATGAGAGAAAAATCGTGCGAATCAATCGGTCCCGAGTTAATTAGCATGCGAATGCCATCAATAGGTCACAAAATTCTCAACTGTAGTTATCAATAGGGATAAGAATATTTTTATTAAAGATTTTCAGCAAGTAAAAATTTTCTTAACCCTTTTCTGCCATTTTCTTCAGACTATTATGTAAAGTCATACGATTCAGAAAATTTTAAAACCCTTGGTCAGGAGTAGAGTCCTGCATTGGGTCGAACAAGATGATTTTACCCGATCCGATCTGCCGTAATGGTAAGCTCCGATTGATGTAGTTTTTTTTTTTTTTTTTTTTTTTTTTTTTTTTTTTTTTTGCTGCGGGTCATGTTGGTTTTTATCATTTGACTACGGTGAAACTTATACATCCCAATGGACTATTTTTTATTCCATTACTACCACTTTTTGAAAAATAATTTATACCATCTACTTATATAAGGAAGTTTGTTTTGAAGTTTCATTTTAATAGCATAATTGTTTGCTAATAATTGTTGCTGCATAAACTAATTTTCCAGAAATCTGCAAATAAAATAAAATGAATGTAAAATAAAATTCGGTGTTACAATTTTGGAAATTATTTTCTTCTCTGAAGAACTGTTCTAAAAAGAGTTTTAATACTATAGCGTACATTTTAATGATAGAAGGCAATAAAATAGAACCTTTTCAATTTTCAGTTAGATTTACTAGAAACTATACATTATTAAAAAAGACAAAATTTTTTAATGTCGGAAGATATAATATAAATGAAAATACAGTCGAGTCTCTCTATAACGAAACTCCATACATCGAATTTCTCTATATAACGAATTTTTCGTAGGAACGGTCCCCCCTTTTCTCATGATCTCACAGTCTCCATATAGCGAAATATATATCTCCATATAACGAATTTTTCATAAAATGTTCTTTATTTATTAAGTTTAAAAAAGTTTCCAAATCACATGGAATCAATTTTCCATCACTAATTCCTACTTTAACGTTCAGTGCTGAGTTTTTTATCTTACTTTTCTATCTTGAATCTCCTTGTTCTTTATGTCCAACGAATTCATCTCTCCCCCTCCCACACACCATCCAACATCCTTCTTAAAACAGTGTCAACTGTCTTTTGATCTTATAAGGAGAGGACTTCAAATGGAGGAAACTGTCCCCGATACAATTTTTTTATTCCTTGCTAAAGTGTGAACATTTTTTCGAGAGTGTAACAATTTTGAAATCAAAACAGCGAAAAATTACAGATTTCTCCATCTAAAATTAATGTATGTTTTCCTTATGGGATATTTATTATGCTTTCAAATAAATGTCTGTTCTCTTTTTTGAAATTGCTTAAATAATCAATAAATACAATATTAGGTTAATATTTATAGTTAAACATTTCAAATTCTTAATTAAATACCTCAAAAATAGTTTTTGTTCAAAATTTACACATTAAATAGGAATTTTTACTTATTCTCTATATAACGAAATTTTTACTGGAACAATGGATTTCGTTATGTAGAGACTCGACTGTATACAAAAAGTTATCCTTGGTAACCCCATATCCCGAAAAACGTTCTTTATCTTCTGCAACCTCATAAATTAATAGAGTTGTGATACTTAAAGAAGCATGTGTGAAACAAAAGTTTTTTTGTCTGCCATTGATTTTCAAAAACCTTTACGAGTCGTTTTTTGAGTGTATTTTAATCAGTTTTCTCGAACTGGAATATAGCTATTTCGGATGATATAAATATTCAAGTAAAGATTTTTTATAATGGAAAAACATGTTTTACAGAGACGCAGGATCAATTAACAACATGAACATTAACATTAAAATTAAAATTATCATTTTCTTAAACCTGCATGTATCAATTCAATGACGCAAGCTGAAAATGTTTCATTGAAAATGGACTGCGTCCTAAAACAAATATTCCGGTTTGAGAAAATTGACTAATACACTATAAGCACTATCCGGAAGCATTTCAAAAAATCAGCGGCGGCAAAAGAAACTTTGTTTTTATGAATACTTCTTTAAATCTCGAAAATAGGTTGCTTTATGTGGTTTCTGAAGACAAAAAAACGCTTTTGGAAATCATGGGGTACCCCGGATAACTTTATTGTATATTTTCGTGGGTAACTCCGTCCATGGTTATATTATATTCTAGTAGATTAAGAATCATTTGTCTTTTACAATGTATTGGTAACATTTTGTGTTTGAAGCATTCTCTGGGGAACTGTAAAACATATGTAAGATTTTAAATAGACATTCTTGAAAAGAAATAATTGAAAGAAACAGCATCACAAAGTGCATAAATTGATTCTCTCCTTTTAGTATATTATATAAAACTCATGTGTCATGATTTGTCCTCTTTAATAATAACACTAGCCTACAAAATTTGGGTTGCGTCATGTTTTTTAGCTTTTGATAATTCATTCTTATGTATTTTTTGCGCTAAATCCAAAAATTGTTTTCATTTTTAACCATCACGTCAGGTTTTTCCTCAAATCGCAAATTTCAAAGTTAAAATATCAAAAAATATCAAAAATCTTATACAATAGATTAGATGTGATGGCTGTGTTTTTTAGCTTCTGATAATGGATTCTGGTGTATTTTGTAATGCTGAATCCGAAAATAACCTTCATTTTTTACCATCATGTTAGAATTTTTCGCAAATCGCAAATTTTAAAATTTAAAAAAGTCGAGATATTGCGAAAATCTGTACTATAAAATAGAAGTAAAACTTTTTTCTTTCATAATAATTTACTCAACTTTTGGCTTATATTTTTCATTTTTACAGCAAAACATGTAAAATATTGTATATTTAAAGTCCTTAAAATTTTATTCCAAACCTGGAAGTTTCTTTGTACCGCTCATTCTCTGCCTCGCATTTTTCTTTTTATATTCTCTATGTGGTATATTATTGCATCGATGTCCTTGATTTTGGTGTTTGATAAGGCTGGAAATTTGTCGCAGATGTGTTTAAAACAGTTGCCTTCCTTTGGTAAGACTTCAAGAAATTGCTTTGACAAATTTTCGCATTTTTTTTAACTTTTTAACTTTGAAATTTATAATTTGCGAAGAATCCAGACATATGGTTAAAAATGAAAGTCATTTTTGGATTTAGCGCTTAAAATTAAAAAACACAACTATCATATCTATTTTATAATAGCAGATTTTAGCTATTTTTTTACTTTTTATCTTTGAAATGTACGATTTGCGAAAAATACTGACATTATGGTTTAAAATGAAGGTCATTTTCGGATTCAGCGCTAAAAAATACATAAAAATCAAAAGTTAAAAAACCGAAGCCATTGCAGGCTTGTGTAATGAACGCTGTATTTGGAATGATTAATTTTTATCAGATTCTTTCGCATTTCTGTTCTCTTAATCCGCGTTATAATTTCATTTCTGTAAATCTTATACCTTTTGAAACGCAATTATTTGTTGCAATTCATCGAACAGATTACATTTTCAAAATTTAGTGACTGCAAATGAGGATTACGAGTAAAAAGTCATTCTTTTTCACTTTGTCGACTCGGACTGATTTAAAAGAAGTCCCTTTTTTCCTTGACGGCGCAAAATTTTTAATTTTAAATTACGATATTTGAATTATTTTTCGAAAATTAATTATTACAGGATGTTCTTGGAAATGTAATGAAACAAAATGATGTAAAATACAAAAAGTTTTTTTTTTTTTTTTAAATCAAATTTACGTCTAAAGAGATTTTTCTAAAGCAGTTTGTGAACATCAGCGCGTATTTCATTAGTATAAGAAATTGAAATAGAATGTTTCCGATTGTTACTAAAATATATTAGAAACTATCCTTCTATATATAAAAAAAGTAATGCTTTGAAAATGGACCAATGAAAATCTGCGTAGATACTGCGAAACGCAGCTGATTGGTCAGTGCTTTCTGACGCTATACCAAGGGAGGGGTCTCGGCTCTGTCGCCAAGCATCGCCAAGTTTGTCACCAACTTGGCGATATATCGCCAAATTTGGCTACCAAAATTAGTCGCTAAAAGGGAAGCCAACTTGGCGCTATTTCCAGTATTTCGCCAAATTTCCATAGGCTCCCATTGAAATCCAATAGGGTTTACTTGCTTGCAGAAAATCAATAAATTGAGATATTTCAATGCAACAAAAACTAATATTAGCTTATGAATAGAGCTTAATTGATCTATTTGCTTTATTTTTATGCACAAACACTACCTATTTACAATATTCGTAACACTATATATGTAATTTTTATTTAATTTGTAATTATTGAATTAAATTATAAATTTTACCTTTTTTTAATGATTTTATATTTAATAATTCTTTTAATTATGAAACTCTGTGAGCTCTAATGATTCCCTGCTTGGAGATAAGGAAATAAAATCGTCAGGAATTGGGGAGGAGCGCGTTTATACCAAGTAGAGTCTAAAAATTGAATGCATAGAACATGAGGAATCGCGAAGCGATCCAGAATGGAAATGCGAAATAATTTCTTCTGGGTTTGGCTAGAAAATAGGGTTTGTTTCGTGATACCGAAAGGAGTGACGAAGCGTTTACGCGGGGGATTGGTGAGCGTAGCGAGCAGGCGGGCGGAGCCCTCCTAGTTTAATACAATATAATTAGTTACTCAAATATATTAGAAACATTTCGTGTTTCAGACATTCGCTTGTGATCTACAAAACACATATTATTATTCTTTTCCTTTCATTCCTGTGCATTTTATACTTTTTGAAACGGAATTATTTGTTGTAATTCATCGAACAGATTTCATTTTCAAAATTTGGTTGCTGCAAATGGACCTTGCGTCCGAAAATGAATTCTTCTGCACTTTGTCGACTCGAAAGATTTAAAAGAAGTCCCTTTTTTCTCTTATGGCACAGAATTTTTCCTTTTAAATTTACATTATTTGACTTATTTCTGAAAACATAATCATTACAAGATGTTCTTGGAACTTAATGAAACAGAATGATGCAAAATAAAAGAAGTTTTTTGCTGTGCTTTTGGAAATTAATTTTACGTATAAAGAGATGTTTTAAAAAGAGTTTGTGATCAATAACGCGTCTTTCATTAGTATGACAAACTGAAATAGACTGTTTCCAGTTGTTAATAAAATGCATTAGATGCTATATTCGTAAGCATTTCGTAAGCATAAAGAGATGTTTTAAAAAGAGTTTGTGATCAATAACGCGTCTTTCATTAGTATGACAAACTGAAATAGACTGTTTCCAGTTGTTAATAAAATGCATTAGATGCTATATTCGTAAGCATTTCGTGTTTCAAACATTCGCTTCTGATCTATAAAACACATATAAGATTTTAAACAGAGATTATTACAAAGTAACTAGTTGAAAGAATCGTCTTCACAAAGTGCATGATTCGTTTTTCAGTGTGTCATGTAATCGCATCTTTTATGATTTGTTCTATACTAATTAATGTTGTCCTTGTGGACTAATTAATTTTTGCCATATTCTTCCGCATTTCTGCCCTCGTCTTCGCCGTTATTATTTTAGTTCCTTATTTACCATCTATTTTACGTCTTCTGAAACGTTATTATTTGTCGTAAATTAACTAACAGATTTAGTTCTCAAAATTCGGTCGCTGCAAATGAGGCTGAAGTCCAAATTTTTTAAAATTTTTCACTATCGACTTGAGTGATTTAAAAGGGGGATTTATTTTACAGGCGCGACATTTACAATTTTAAATTATTATAATTATCTGTAAAACTTAGAATAACATGAAATTTTTGGAAATTAATTTTAGTCTCATGGAATTCTATTTTGCAAGTTAATATTAATTTTGATTAAGTTTGATCGCTTGTATAAATCAATTTTGAGATAGCTAAATGTAACTTTCTTCCAATTTTTCCGAAAACCGTAAATGGAATATAATTATGTGGAACTGGAAATTAATTTTATCTTTGGAGGGAAGTTTTAAAATAATTTTAGAACAATAGCATGCCTTTACATTAATATTATAAACTTGAAAATTTCCAATAAATTTTATTAGTAACTACATTCGAAAAATTCTGCGTTTCAAACATTCTCTTGTGATTTATAAAGCACAAATGAAATTTAAGCTGACTACCTAAAAATTATTAATAATTTTATACACAAATGAACCAATCAATAGTAGTCTTTTCGAATGTATGTAAGATGTATTTCTTATGATTGTTCTGCACTAATTAACGTTGTACTTGGACTAATTGACTTTTGTAAAATTCTTTCATCTTTTTGTGTTTCACTTTTCCTCGTTTTCCTCATTATTATTTTGTCTGTTTCCTTATCGTTTATCTTCCGTCTTTCATTCTTTTAAAACTCGGCCGCCGCAAAACGGGCTTACGTTCGAAAATTCATTCGTTTTCAGTTAGTCCGCTCGAGTGATTAAAAGACGCATTTATTTTTTTTCAGCTTTATAGATTTTTCATTTTGTTTTAAACATTTTAAAATTTTCTTTAAGATTTCGCATCGCAATATATTTTCTGGAAATTATTCTTATGTGATTTAAAACATAGAAATAAGATATTAAATAGATAGGATTGAAAAGTAATAACTAATTGAAACAAGTCGAAATTGTACGTGAAACGTGGCAAATGAGGTCGTACTATTAGTTTTATAAATAGTCAGATCTTGGTGCCATAGCTGTTGCACTCGTATGCAAAAATGCATGAATACAAATTTTATTACGATTCTATATATTAAATTTAGTAATACGGAAATAATGGGACACCCTCTTACATAGGACGTCGTCACCCTGACAATCTAGAATCATTATCAGTCATGGGATATCATTGAATTCATGACATATGATAGGATTTGATAGAATGAAGAAAACTTTTATTAATATCTTTTTAAGTGATTAAAAACACATGCGATACTCATCAGTGCACAACCTATATAAAAACTATATTAAACGCACATTAAAAATACACCCAACGTTTCAGACTTTTTCTAGCAAGCCATCATCAGGGGGTTTCTTGGCCTCTACGGATCTCATTTCAAGTTTCCAATGTTTGGTTAAATGTTTTGAAAGAAATACATTTGTAAAGTTAAATTCATTTTTCTTTTTCCTGGCTTTGATGATAATGTTATAGTCTACCAATTGATGGCGCCCTATCCGGTGCAAGATTGTTTTGTTTTTTTATGTTTAATGACCTTTTACAGAAATGTTTTCAGTTTAATGTTTGTGACAGTGACTGTGTTGTGTGTAACTTAGCTCCGTAAAGAAATCCCCTGATGATGGCTTGTTAGAAAAAGTCTGAAACGTTGGATGTATTGTAATGTGCGTTTAATATAGTTTTTATATATGTTGTACGCTGATGAGTATCGTAAGTGTTTTTATTCATTAAATTTGACAGCGTAAGTCCGAATTTTTAACTTTTTAAGTTTTGATTAAATTTTCTTAAAATTTGAAATGACTCGACTCGACACAATTCTGCAACGATCCTACATATTAAATGTCAAACCATTCGGTTGGGTACTTTTTACGCTGTTATAGGCGAACAAACAGACAGACGGACTAGATGACGACTCTAAGTGCTACGTATTTACATAATTACGAATGCACCTAAAATTATCTTGAGAAACTACATAAATCGATTTTCGCTTTTTAATATATTATGCAATACGGATCTCTCGTGGCTTGTCCTCTATCATTTAACGTTCTACTTGGATTATTAAAAACATTTGAAATATTTCTCTAAAATTTAGAATTTCATTATGTTCTTGGAAATTAATATATTTTTTGAAGAAATATAACAGTGTCTACGGTACGCAATTTGTATTAATTGTATGAGACAGTAAAACATCATTTTAATGCGGAGCGAGGAAAGGGGTGGAGGAAAAAATATTTTATGAATGTGAATGTTGTATGGGGAAAATTGCGGCAAGGAAAAAAAGAAACCTTTCTCATTCACGGACTTTTTTAATTAACTTTTCTTTTTGAAAAGGTAGCTATAAAAAGTATTATGTAATATTTTCTAAAGATGTTATTGTGAAACTGGTAAAAGAAATAGGAGCAGTTTAATAGTAAAGAATCATAATCTGTTAAAAAATATTTCTTTAATTCAAACCAAAACATTTCTATGTTAAGTGCTTATTAGATGTTACAATATTGTATATCTTAATCAGATGTATTTTATAGAAAAGGCACTTATACAGCTAACATTACTTTCGTATTAAATTTTTTTCCCCGATTAAAACACTTTTTTTACTGGTTTTGGAGGTAAAAATCAACTTTTCTTTGTACTTTGAAAAGCTTTAAAAAAGTGTTATATAATTTTTTGTTATTACCATTTTAAGGTATAATTACGAAACATGCAAAAAAAAAAAAAAAAAAAAAAAATTAATAAATCATAAAGTGCGTACATTTTTTTTCAAATTCACAGTTTAAAAAAGAGGGGGGGGGGGTCAAAAAACGCAAAAGTATTGACAGCATAGTTGCCCGAATACCCACGTGGTTTGAAGAACCTTTTCTTTTAACTGACAAATTTTCCGTCTTTTGACTGGAGTATTTCCGAAAATTTAGAGCTTAGATTTGCGCAGTTTGTGTGATTTGAGTGTAGAAAGACATACATATATGTGGAGATTTCGCAAGGAACACCTGCATTAGACTGAGTGTCTCCGTATTTTCCGCTTCGAGATTAAAAAGGAAACGAGCCTTATCGAAGCGGTGTGAAGTGAAAATGCAGAAGAAGTAAAGAGAACGAAATGAGTTTCTACGACGCAGGGTTTTGTTAAAAAGAATAGAACATATTTCGGAGAAATAAGATTGAATATTTACACGACGTAAGAAAATCTCAGAAATATATTCGACGACGTCTTGAATTATTGACTTTAAGCTAATTAAAGAACGAGAAGAGTGTTCATATCTGTATTTTTTGTTCGTGTATTCGTCTAAATAAATGTCAGTGTTTGTCCTAAAAGTGAGTTGTGAGTTAAGTATGGAGTCTCGCCCCCATAAATTGGAGTCAGAAGTGACAGTTAACCCACCAATATGATTAATTAGAGTTATTCATCCTACATATTCAAGCCGGATATTCTTCTAACGGTGAGTTCATTGCTATTATTTTATTATGAAGTTAGTTGAAATACCAGAACTGGAAGTTGCGTTTAAAAACGAACGAACGCATAAAATTAAATTGCTGCATAAATTCCTATTTGATGCTGACGGTGATCGCTCTAATAGAAAGAGAATACGTGATTTTACTGGCTTCGGTTTTCAAACCGACAGCACCGAATTCAAAAATAAAATAACTAAAGTTCAAACTGATTTTTCATTAAATGATCTGATTACAGTGTGCAATCTACTTTGTATTGATAATGAGGGATCTTTAAACGATCTCGCAACCCGATTAGTGACATACCTTTCAGACTTGACCTTACTACAAAGTAATATTATACAAAATGAAAGTGACACCGACTCGGAACCCAAACTGCCTTCAAATAATATGACTTCAAGTAATAACACTCAATTATCAAATTTTGACAAACAACAGCAATTTCCAGTTCAAAGTTTTATGCAATCGTCTATTAATTTTACTGATATTGAAAGTGTAATACCTCCTTTTGATGGTAGTTCTTTTAGTGATATACAGGTATGGTTTAATAATTTTGAGGATGTTACTAATATGTTTAATTTATCTGACTTTCATAAATTCATATTTTGTAAAAGATCATTACGAGGAAAAGCCCAGTTATTAACACAAACAGAATTTCATATTAATTCATATGACAAACTTAAACAACTCTTAATATCAGAATTTAGCACCACTTATAATTCTGCCGAGTTACATGATATATTAAATAAACGAAAATTGCAGGAAAATGAATCAATAGAAGAATATTTTCTTATCATGAAACAAATATGCTCGCGTGGTAAAATCGAGGATTCCGCATTAATGCAATACATCATAAACGGCATACCCGACCCCGTTTTCAGAAAATCAATGTTATATGGATGCCAATCCATTGTAGAATTCAAGCAAAAGCTCAAAATTTATGACAAAATTCGACATGACTATGAGAACACTAAATTTCGTAAAGTCAAACCTGAAATGCCAATGAAAGAGAAATCCTTTCGACCAAAATCTGATCTTTTTTGCTTTAATTGTGGTTTGTCGAATCATAAAAGTAGCCAATGCAGACATAAAGATAAAGGCCCTCGTTGTTTTAATTGTTCGAGTTTTGGCCATAAATCGGCTCAATGTGATCAACCAAGGAGGCCTAGAGTTAAGTCAGAACCCTCCAATGTTTCCACTGTCACGTCGAACACTTTCATGACCAAACAAGTCATTATTTCGCCTGTAAATGTTACATCATTGGTAGACACAGGTAGTGAAAGAAGTTTACTAAAGGAAAGTATTTATCGCAAACTCCCTACAATTTCGAACCTTGAACATTCAACTATCACATTAACTGGATTAGGAAATACTATGATCAAACCCCTAGGTTTTTTCTCTACGAACATTATGATAGATGATTTTAATTATACAACTAATGTTTATGTAGTCCCAGATTATTCCATATCTTTTGATCTTATTATTGGTACAGATATCATTCAACAAAGTATTTTAACAATTTCTGGAAATAATATTTCGATGCAAAAAATCGAGAAAAATGACGACACGTCCAATAATTTTTTGATTAATATTGCTCATGTGTTAGACGATCTTAATCTTGATTTATCTCATATTACCGATGAAACAATACGTTCAAAAATTTCAGAACTTATTCAAAATTATTCTCCTAAAAAAAATAAAGACAACTGATGTTAAATTATCAATTCATCTGGAAAACGAAGAACCTGTTACTTGTCCTCCCAGGCGCTTGGCGCAAATAGAGAAAAACTTCGTCGAAAAACAAATTTCTGAGTGGCTCGAAAAAGGAATTATTCGTAAAAGCACTAGTAATTTTTCATCACCTATTGTCCTAGTAAAAAAGAAAGATGGTTCATATAGATTGTGTGTTGACTATAGGAAGTTAAATTCTAAAACACATAAACAACGTTTTCCCCTCCCAGTAATTGATGACATTATTGATCAGTTGCATTCTGCAAAAGTATTTACTACTCTTGACCTTAAAAATGCTTTTTTTCATGTCGAAGTAGAAGAAAATAGTAGAAAATACACTTCTTTCGTAACACATTCTGGTCAATTTGAATTCTTATGTATGAATTATGGCCTTAGCGATGTACCGTTAGTGTTTCAAAGATATATTTATAACATTTTTCGAGACCTCATTAATGAAAAAGTACTTATTGTCTATATGGATGACTTCATAATGCCAGCTGAAAACGAAGTCGAAGGACTCCAGAAATTACAACGCGTCCTTACAACTGCATCCGAATATGGTTTAGAACTGAATCTCAAAAAATGCCACTTTCTACAACGAGAAATTGATTTTTTGGGTTACCACATTAAAAATGGTCAACTGCACCCATCCCCCTTAAAAACTAAAGCTGTCCTTAATTTCCCAGAACCTAAAAGTATAAAAGATGTACATTCATTTATCGGATTAACTTCATATTTTCGTAAATTCATTCAAGATTACTCTTTAATAGCTAAGCCTTTAACAGATCTTCTTAGAAAGGACACTAAATTTCACTTTGGCGACCAGCAACGAAATGCATTTAATCAGCTGAAACACATCCTTTCTTCAGGTCCTGTTTTAAGCATTTATAACCCTAGTAACGAAACAGAAGTTCACTGTGATGCATCTATTGACGGTTACGGAGCAGTCCTCCTTCAAAAGTCTTCTATTGACAATCAATTTCACCCTGTCTATTTTATAAGCAAAAAAACCACAGATGCCGAACGTAAATATTCGAGTTATGAATTAGAAGTTTTAGCTGTCATAGAAGCCCTTAAAAAATTTCGCGTTTACATTCTAGGTATTCCTTTCAAGATAGTCACAGATTGCAACGCATTCGCCCTTACTATGAATAAAAAAGATCTTTGCACCAAGATTGCTCGATGGGCTTTAATGTTAGCTGACTATAACTATATAATCGAACACAGACAAGGTACACGCATGCGCCATGTCGACGCTTTAAGTAGAAATCCAATATGTATGGTCATTCAAGATAGTTTTACTACCAAAATCATACAATCACAGAACACTGACGAACATATACAGGCCATCAAAGAAATTTTGAAAACAAAGCCATATGACAACTATTTCCTTAAAAATAACGTTCTCTATAAAAATCATAAAGGTATCGATCTGATAGTTGTGCCGGATGAAATGCAGCTAAATGTCATTAAACACGTTCATGACAAAGGACATTTTGGCCGTAAACGCTGTGAAGAACTCCTTAACGAAGAATTTCTCATCCCTAATATGTCAAATAAAATTGATAAAATTATAGCAAATTGTGTAACGTGCCTTTTGTATAATCGCAAACGTGGCAAACAAGAAGGTGAATTACATCCCTTACCTAAAGAAGAGACTCCTCTCCAAACCTACCACATTGATCATTTAGGCCCTCTTGAAACAACCAACAAAAATTATAAACATATTTTGTCTTTAATAGACGCATTTACTAAATTCGTCTGGTTGTATCCATGTAAAAGTACTTCTGCTACCGAAGTTATATCAAAACTACGACAACAAAGTCATACTTTTGGCAATCCTTCCATTATCATTAGCGATAAAGGTCCTGCATTTACAAGCAAAGAATTTGCTGATTATTGTCAAGATGAAAATATAAAGCACGAGACAGTTACAACTGGCCTTCCCCGTGCCAATGGTCAAGTAGAGCGACTTAATTCCACCATAATTTCTGTAATCTCTAAAATGTCCAAAGACGAACCGACCAAATGGTTTAAACATGTTCCTAAAGTTCAACAAGTCATTAATTCAACTTACCAAAGAAGCATTAAGAGAACACCGTTCGAAATATTATTTGGTACGAAAATGAAACAGAAAGAAGATGTACAAATTATTGACCTCTTAAACAGTGCAGTCGAAGAACAATTTATGAAAGACAGAGAAGAGCTCCGTAAAGAAGCCAAGAAGAATATTCTGGAAATTCAACAAGAAAATCGCAAGCACTATAATTTAAGACGTAAGAAACCCCGTAAGTACAAGCTTGGTGACCTTGTAGCGATTAAGAGAACCCAGCAAGGACCAGGTTTAAAGTTGAAATCTAAATTCTTGGGTCCGTATAAAGTAATCAAAGTGAAGTCTAATGACACCTACGACGTAGCGAAAATCTCATCAACTGAAGGACCGATAAATACTAGCTCCTGTGCTGAATACATGAAACCTTGGCCTGACGATAACTGAAACTTCAAAAACATTTTTTTTTAAATCTTTTCTTCTTATGTGTTTGTAACAATTTTATAAGTCAACCCATATGATGTTACGCTACTTCAACTATGATGTGCAGATTTTTTTTTTCTTTTCCCCTAAGAACAGTTACTGGTTTTTGTTTTTTGTTTTTTCAGATTCTATTTTACCACATGTCGCTGCGGCAGCTCCAGATGTCAGGACGGCCGCTTGTGGAGATTTCGGAAGGAACACCTGCATTAGACTGAGTGTCTCCGTATTTTCCGCTTCGAGATTAAAAAGGAAACGAGCCTTATCGAAGCGGTGTGAAGTGAAAATGCAGAAGAAGTAAAGAGAACGAAATGAGTTTCTACGACGCAGGGTTTTGTTAAAAAGAATAGAACATATTTCGGAGAAATAAGATTGAATATTTACACGACGTAAGAAAATCTCAGAAATATATTCGACGACGTCTTGAATTATTGACTTTAAGCTAATTAAAGAACGAGAAGAGTGTTCATATCTGTATTTTTTGTTCGTGTATTCGTCTAAATAAATGTCAGTGTTTGTCCTAAAAGTGAGTTGTGAGTTAAGTATGGAGTCTCGCCCCCATATATAAATTCCGTTACTGAAACAGAAAAGTACTTGTAGCACAGTTGTCGCAATACCTCTGTGATTTGACGAAAAATTTGTCTAGATTGGAGCTTTTTAAATAATTTTTAGTATATATTAGTGAAGCTTCAGCGTTTTGAGGGAAGATTTTATGAGAAGTCTGCCTAGATTGGCGGTATTTGAGTAATTTTTAGTCTATATTGGGGAAGCTTCAGCGTTTTGAGAGAAGATTTGACGAAAAGTCTGCCTAGATTGGCGGTATTTAAGTAATTTTTAGTTTATATTGGGGAAGCTTCAGCGTTTTGAGGGAAGATTTGACGAAAAGTCTGCCTAGATTGGCGGTATTTAAGTAATTTTTAGTTTATATTGGGGAAGCTTCAGCGTTTTGAGGGAAGATTTGATGAAAAGTCTGCCTAGATTGGCGTTATTTAAGTAATTTTTAGTTTATATTGGGGAAGCTTCAGCGTTTTGAGGGAAGATGGATAAATAGAAGCCAAGAGTATTCGTGAATTACCAGAATACAATGAACGGAGAAATACGTATCAATTCACGGGTGCTTGTAAGAAATGATTACAAAACATCACCACTCCTAACTCGACACAAAAGGGGACCTACCGATGTCACGGTAACTCATTATCTACATCACGTGAAAGCCATGTGGACAGGAAGAGTTGCATTTTTAGAGTGCCAGACAAGAATAAATTTAAATCATAAGCTGTGAAATTTTAAGCTAAAAGAGCTGATACATACTCAAGTATTGGTATTTGTATTATTGGTATTATTTGAATAAATCTCTTTCATTATCGAACCGAATCAAAATATACACCTTTGACGGTTTACTTTCACTCGGAGGTGATCAGAGGGCGAGAATTTAAAAAAAATCTTACAGCCAAGTATTTATTTTACCAGGCAGCAAGGCAGTTAAATATTGTTACATCGAAATTTATGCGGCTGCAAATATAATTCTTTACTACAGTTTATTTTCGACGTAACACTCTTGTAATTTTTAAAAAATAGATAAACTTAAGAAAAATTTACAACAGAGGAAAGTTTAAAGCTTCGTGTCATGTTTACATCGTGCCAAATGAGAGAGATGTAAAATATGACTAAAAAATAAAAATATATGGTTTTTGGTATATTTTCTACAGCCTGTAGTTTTTAAAATTGCCTAAAAATTCACTCGCCCTGTCAGAAAATTCAGTAGTATGAATGATGTAATTCTCCATTCCTAAAAAAATGAAGCAGGATCAATGTTCTTTCCTTTTTTAAAAATAGAAAACTGTTACTCTTCCGTTGTTCTTCTACTTCATTTTGCTTTCCTTTATCCTTGGCGTATTCCAAAATACTTTTTATGACCAAACCATATTTCTGATTATCTGGCATGTAGTACCTATTCCCCCCCCCCCCCACACACACACACACATACACAAACCGCCCTCTTTCAACAATCTTTTTCTGCTCAACATCTGATTTTGAAGTTTCATTTGCCACGAAAAATATTTTTCTAATTACTTTTCTTTATTTTTTATGTTTAGTTTCTTAATTCAAGAAGAGAACAAAGACAAATGAAATTTTAATTTAACTTGAAATAAAAACTTAAAAATATAAAAATATTCCAATTGATATCATTCGAATGACATTGTAAGTTAAACAACTTAATGCAGATTCAAGTATTTAAGGTATTTTTTAAAATAAGGTAACCTTCAATATCAAAATCTAAACCTTTGACGGTTTTCCTTTTCCTTAAAGGGGGACATAAAAAGAAATGGAATCCATGTTTTTTCCGTTTTCCGAAATAGAAAACTGTTACTCTTCCGTTGATCTGATACTTGATTTCGCTTTCATTTATGCCCGGCGGATTCCAAAATACGTTTTAATGATCAAACCATATGTCTGATCCTCTGGGCTCCAGTAACTCCCCCCCCCCCCCCCTCACACACACACAGCCCTTTCGAGTTTATGCTCAACATCTGATATTGAAATTCGATTTCCCACGAAAGATACTTTTCTAATTACTTTTTCTTTCTGTCTTTTTATGTTTAGTTTCTTAATATCTCAAGAAGAAAACAAGGAGAAGTGAATTTTTTATTTAACTTGAAATAAAAACTTGAGAGTAAAGATATCCCTATTAATATCATTCGAATAAAATTGTAATCTAAAAGAGCTCAATTCATACTTAAGTATTTTAACTATATTTTTTAAAATAAAGTATCTTTCAATATCAAAATTTAAACCTTTGACGGTTTTCCTCTTCCTCAAAGGGAACTTAAAAAGAAATGGAATCCATGTTTTTTTCCGTTTTCGGAAATAGACAACTGTTACTCTTCCAAAGTGATTGCTTAAAAGGCACAAAGGCCAACATAGTGAAAAAGATTCCAAGCCGGGACTCGAACTCGGGCCATCAGTATAGCGCACTGACGTTCTACCGACTAAACCACTTGGAACGATACCTAGCTCGGAAAATTTCTCTCTATTATATGTTGGCAAGGCTACAAACGTAGCACAAGATGGAATATTTATCGTGAGCCACCGACCTGGGGCGAGCACGAAACATAATTAAATCCAGCATCGGGTTCGAGGCTTGGAATCTTTTTCACTATGTTGGCCTTTGTGCCTTTTAAGCAATCACTTTGAAATTTGTTTTTCATTTGAAATATTGTATGCAAGGCGAATGTTTCTCTCTGGAATAATTTCCGTGTATTAAAAAAAATGTTACTCTTCCGTTGATCTTTTATTTGATTTCACTTTCCTTTATCCCCATTTCATTCCAAAATACATTTTAATGACTAAACTCTATCTCTGGTTCTCTGTGCCCCAGTACCTACCTTTTCCTCCCCCCACCGCCCCCTTTGAATAATTTCTTTCAGCTCAACATCTGATTTATAAAATCCGCATGAATTTATTATATATCTTCTTAATATTATCTACAACATTTATATTGACAAGTTTTTGATAGGACCAATTCTTACAGCAAAAACAAATTAAAAATACATAGCGGTTGAAGAAAAAAATCATCGTATTAAGGATGTATTCAAATCCAAACTGCTTATTTTCTAACTCATTTTTAAATTCAATTTTGCTCTCAAACGCATACACTTGGTAGATTCTCTTATTCAGAAACTATATAATGTACCGTAATGATCGATTTTTGATAGAGGCAGAATATATTTCAAAAAATGGTGTCAAAGTGGACCTTTTGAACTTAATTTCCCGAAGCGATTGTGTTAGAAACGAAAAATATTGCCCTACTGAGAAAATAACTGTTTATGAATCAACTTTTAATTAATTGAACGAAAAATAAAAACACAGGTCGTTTATACATCTCTTCAAAAATCACCAGCAATTTTCATATTTTTTCTATTAAAAATGAATCTGAAAATGTGCCAGAAAATTTAGAGTTGTTGAGCATGGAAAAGTATTTTTTGTAATACCGCCTTAACATAATTCTGATAAAACCAGCTCTTATTTAAAAATGAAATAAAAACTTGTCAAAAGCGGTCAGATAAAATTATTAAAGTGGGTTTATCTCTAATTATGATTTAGTTTTTGTTGGCAAAATTAGTATACTTAACTTCGAAATCTACCTCCGCCTGTAGGCCGGGCCAGCAGGGATTTTTATGTTTAGTCTCTCAATGGTTGAAGAACAGGACAAAGAGAAGTGAAATTTTAATTTCACTATGAAATAAAAACTTGAGAGTACTTTACTCTGAATGAAATGGTAAGGTAAAAGAGCTCAATTCATACTAAAGTATTTTAACTATTTTTTTTTTTTTTTTTAAATAAAGTATCTTTCAATATCAAAATACAAACCTTTGACGGTTTTTCTCTTCCTCAAAGGGAATGTAAAAAGAAATGGGATCCATGTTTTTTTTCCATTTTCCGAAATAGAAAACTGTTACTTTACGTTGATCTTCTACTTGATTTCGCTTTCCTTTATCCCCAGTGCATTCCAAAATACATTTTAATAACCGAACTCTATCTCTGGTTCTCTGTACTCCAGTACCTACCTCTCCCCCCCCCCCAACCGCCCCCTTTCAACAATCTTTTTCAGCTCAACATCTGATTTTGAAATTCCATTTACCACGAGAGATATTTTTCTAATAATTTTTCTTTTCTTTTTTATGTTTAGTTTCGTAATAGCTCAAGAAGAGAACAAAGGGAAGTAAAATTTTAATTTCACTTGAAATAAAAACTCGAGAGTAAAAATCTCCCAATTAATATCATTCGAATGAAATTGTAAGCTAAAGCAGCTCAATGCATACTCAAGTATTTTAGCTTTAAAAAGAAAAAAAAATAAACTTTCAATATCAAAATCCAAACCTTTGACGGTTTTCGTCTTCCTCAAATGCGGACGTAAAAAGAAATGGGATCCACGTTTTTTTCCGTTTTCCGAAATAGAAAACTGTTACTCTTCCATTGATCTTCTACTTGATTTCGCTTTCCTTTATCCCCAGTGCATTCCAAAATATGTTTTAATGACCAAACCCTATCTCTGGTTCTCTATGCTCCCCCCCCAACCGCCCCCTTTCAACAATTTTTTTCAGCTCAACATCTGATTTTGAAATTCCATTTACCACGAGAGATATTTTTCTAATAATTTTTCTTTTCTTTTTTATGTTTAGTTTCGTAATAGCTCAAGAAGAGAACAAAGGGAAGTAAAATTTTAATTTCACTTGAAATAAAAACTCGAGAGTAAAAATCTCCCAATTAATATCATTCGAATGAAATTGTAAGCTAAAGCAGCTCAATGCATACTCAAGTATTTTAGCTTTAAAAAGAAAAAAAAAATAAACTTTCAATATCAAAATCCAAACCTTTGACGGTTTTCGTCTTCCTCAAATGCGGACGTAAAAAGAGATGGGATCCACGTTTTTTTCCGTTTTCCGAAATAGAAAACTGTTACTCTTCCATTGATCTTCTACTTGATTTCGCTTTCCTTTATCCCCAGTGCATTCCAAAATATGTTTTAATGACCAAACCCTATCTCTGGTTCTCTATGCTCCCCCCCCAACCGCCCCCTTTCAACAATTTTTTTCAGCTCAACATCTGATTTTGAAATTCCATTTACCACGAGAGATATTTTTCTAATAATTTTTCTTTTCTTTTTTATGTTTAGTTTCGTAATAGCTCAAGAAGAGAACAAAGGGAAGTAAAATTTTAATTTCACTTGAAATAAAAACTCGAGAGTAAAAATCTCCCAATTAATATCATTCGAATGAAATTGTAAGCTAAAGCAGCTCAATGCATACTCAAGTATTTTAGCTTTAAAAAGAAAAAAAAAAAAACTTTCAATATCAAAATCCAAACCTTTGACGGTTTTCGTCTTCCTCAAATGCGGACGTAAAAAGAAATGGGATCCACGTTTTTTTCCGTTTTCCGAAATAGAAAACTGTTACTCTTCCATTGATCTTCTACTTGATTTCGCTTTCCTTTATCCCCAGTGCATTCCAAAATATGTTTTAATGACCAAACCCTATCTCTGGTTCTCTATGCTCCCCCCCCAACCGCCCCCTTTCAACAATTTTTTTCAGCTCAACATCTGATTTTGAAATTCCATTTACCACGAGAGATATTTTTCTAATAATTTTTCTTTTCTTTTTTATGTTTAGTTTCGTAATAGCTCAAGAAGAGAACAAAGGGAAGTAAAATTTTAATTTCACTTGAAATAAAAACTCGAGAGTAAAAATCTCCCAATTAATATCATTCGAATGAAATTGTAAGCTAAAGCAGCTCAATGCATACTCAAGTATTTTAGCTTTAAAAAGAAAAAAAAATAAACTTTCAATATCAAAATCCAAACCTTTGACGGTTTTCGTCTTCCTCAAATGCGGACGTAAAAAGAGATGGGATCCACGTTTTTTTCCGTTTTCCGAAATAGAAAACTGTTACTCTTCCATTGATCTTCTACTTGATTTCGCTTTCCTTTATCCCCAGTGCATTCCAAAATATGTTTTAATGACCAAACCCTATCTCTGGTTCTCTATGCTCCCCCCCCAACCGCCCCCTTTCAACAATTTTTTTCAGCTCAACATCTGATTTTGAAATTCCATTTACCACGAGAGATATTTTTCTAATAATTTTTCTTTTCTTTTTTATGTTTAGTTTCGTAATAGCTCAAGAAGAGAACAAAGGGAAGTAAAATTTTAATTTCACTTGAAATAAAAACTCGAGAGTAAAAATCTCCCAATTAATATCATTCGAATGAAATTGTAAGCTAAAGCAGCTCAATGCATACTCAAGTATTTTAGCTTTAAAAAGAAAAAAAAAATAAACTTTCAATATCAAAATCCAAACCTTTGACGGTTTTCGTCTTCCTCAAATGCGGACGTAAAAAGAGATGGGATCCACGTTTTTTTCCGTTTTCCGAAATAGAAAACTGTTACTCTTCCATTGATCTTCTACTTGATTTCGCTTTCCTTTATCCCCAGTGCATTCCAAAATATGTTTTAATGACCAAACCCTATCTCTGGTTCTCTATGCTCCCCCCCCCAACCGCCCCCTTTCAACAATTTTTTTCAGCTCAACATCTGATTTTGAAATTCCATTTACCACGAGAGATATTTTTCTAATAATTTTTCTTTTCTTTTTTATGTTTAGTTTCGTAATAGCTCAAGAAGAGAACAAAGGGAAGTAAAATTTTAATTTCACTTGAAATAAAAACTCGAGAGTAAAAATCTCCCAATTAATATCATTCGAATGAAATTGTAAGCTAAAGCAGCTCAATGCATACTCAAGTATTTTAGCTTTAAAAAGAAAAAAAAAATAAACTTTCAATATCAAAATCCAAACCTTTGACGGTTTTCGTCTTCCTCAAATGCGGACGTAAAAAGAAATGGGATCCACGTTTTTTTCCGTTTTCCGAAATAGAAAACTGTTACTCTTCCATTGATCTTCTACTTGATTTCGCTTTCCTTTATCCCCAGTGCATTCCAAAATATGTTTTAATGACCAAACCCTATCTCTGGTTCTCTATGCTCCCCCCCCAACCGCCCCCTTTCAACAATTTTTTTCAGCTCAACATCTGATTTTGAAATTCCATTTACCACGAGAGATATTTTTCTAATAATTTTTCTTTTCTTTTTTATGTTTAGTTTCGTAATAGCTCAAGAAGAGAACAAAGGGAAGTAAAATTTTAATTTCACTTGAAATAAAAACTCGAGAGTAAAAATCTCCCAATTAATATCATTCGAATGAAATTGTAAGCTAAAGCAGCTCAATGCATACTCAAGTATTTTAGCTTTAAAAAGAAAAAAAAAATAAACTTTCAATATCAAAATCCAAACCTTTGACGGTTTTCGTCTTCCTCAAATGCGGACGTAAAAAGAGATGGGATCCACGTTTTTTTCCGTTTTCCGAAATAGAAAACTGTTACTCTTCCATTGATCTTCTACTTGATTTCGCTTTCCTTTATCCCCAGTGCATTCCAAAATATGTTTTAATGACCAAACCCTATCTCTGGTTCTCTATGCTCCCCCCCCAACCGCCCCCTTTCAACAATTTTTTTCAGCTCAACATCTGATTTTGAAATTCCATTTACCACGAGAGATATTTTTCTAATAATTTTTCTTTTCTTTTTTATGTTTAGTTTCGTAATAGCTCAAGAAGAGAACAAAGGGAAGTAAAATTTTAATTTCACTTGAAATAAAAACTCGAGAGTAAAAATCTCCCAATTAATATCATTCGAATGAAATTGTAAGCTAAAGCAGCTCAATGCATACTCAAGTATTTTAGCTTTAAAAAGAAAAAAAAAAAAACTTTCAATATCAAAATCCAAACCTTTGACGGTTTTCGTCTTCCTCAAATGCGGACGTAAAAAGAAATGGGATCCACGTTTTTTTCCGTTTTCCGAAATAGAAAACTGTTACTCTTCCATTGATCTTCTACTTGATTTCGCTTTCCTTTATCCCCAGTGCATTCCAAAATATGTTTTAATGACCAAACCCTATCTCTGGTTCTCTATGCTCCCCCCCCCAACCGCCCCCTTTCAACAATTTTTTTCAGCTCAACATCTGATTTTGAAATTCCATTTACCACGAGAGATATTTTTCTAATAATTTTTCTTTTCTTTTTTATGTTTAGTTTCGTAATAGCTCAAGAAGAGAACAAAGGGAAGTAAAATTTTAATTTCACTTGAAATAAAAACTCGAGAGTAAAAATCTCCCAATTAATATCATTCGAATGAAATTGTAAGCTAAAGCAGCTCAATGCATACTCAAGTATTTTAGCTTTAAAAAGAAAAAAAAAATAAACTTTCAATATCAAAATCCGAACCTTTGACGGTTTTCGTCTTCCTCAAATGCGGACGTAAAAAGAAATGGGATCCACGTTTTTTTCCGTTTTCCGAAATAGAAAACTGTTACTCTTCCATTGATCTTCTACTTGATTTCGCTTTCCTTTATCCCCAGTGCATTCCAAAATATGTTTTAATGACCAAACCCTATCTCTGGTTCTCTATGCTCCCCCCCCAACCGCCCCCTTTCAACAATTTTTTTCAGCTCAACATCTGATTTTGAAATTCCATTTACCACGAGAGATATTTTTCTAATAATTTTTCTTTTCTTTTTTATGTTTAGTTTCGTAATAGCTCAAGAAGAGAACAAAGGGAAGTAAAATTTTAATTTCACTTGAAATAAAAACTCGAGAGTAAAAATCTCCCAATTAATATCATTCGAATGAAATTGTAAGCTAAAGCAGCTCAATGCATACTCAAGTATTTTAGCTTTAAAAAGAAAAAAAAAATAAACTTTCAATATCAAAATCCAAACCTTTGACGGTTTTCGTCTTCCTCAAATGCGGACGTAAAAAGAAATGGGATCCACGTTTTTTTCCGTTTTCCGAAATAGAAAACTGTTACTCTTCCATTGATCTTTTACTTGATTTCGCTTTCCTTTATCCCCAGTGCATTCCAAAATATGTTTTAATGACCAAACCCTATCTCTTGTACTCTGTGCTCCAGTACCTACCTCCCCACCCCCCAACCGCCCCCTTTCAACAATCTTTTTCAGATCAACATCTGATTTTGAAATTCCATTTACCACGAGAGATATTTTTCTAATAATTTTTCTTTTCTTTTTTATGTTTAGTTTCGTAATAGCTCAAGAAGAGAACAAAGGGAAGTAAAATTTTAATTTCACTTGAAATAAAAACTCGAGAGTAAAAATCTCCCAATTAATATCATTCGAATGAAATTGTAAGCTAAAGCAGCTCAATGCATACTCAAGTATTTTAGCTTTAAAAAGAAAAAAAAAAAAACTTTCAATATCAAAATCCAAACCTTTGACGGTTTTCGTCTTCCTCAAATGCGGACGTAAAAAGAAATGGGATCCACGTTTTTTTCCGTTTTCCGAAATAGAAAACTGTTACTCTTCCATTGATCTTCTACTTGATTTCGCTTTCCTTTATCCCCAGTGCATTCCAAAATATGTTTTAGTGACCAAACCCTATCTCTGGTTCTCTGTGCCCCCCCCCCCCCCAACCGCCCCCTTTCAACAATCTTTTTCAGCTCAACATCTGATTTTGAAATTCCATTTCCCACGAGAGATATTTTTCTAATAATTTTTTTCCCGGTCTTTTTTACGTTTAGTTTCTTAATAGTTGAAGAACAGGACAAGGAGAAGTGAAATTTTAATTTCACTTGAAATAAAAACTCGAGAGTAAAGAGATCCCTATTAATATCATTCGAACGTAAATGTTATTAAAAGATCATAGAAGGAGAAATGGATGTGAAAAAAAGAGAGAAAAAGAAGGTGGAGCCAAAATATATACACTAAATAGAAAACGCGAATGCTGTAAGAATTCATGAAAAAATTTCAAGCATCCCCCTCTCTCATTTTTTAATGACAAAATTTAACTGCTACTATTATTATTATTTTTAATATTTTTGAAAAGTATATATAAAAAAGTATTTATGTGGTCTTTTGTTTAAGATTTTATAAAATTTTTATGACTACAATCTGGAAAAGAAATAGATGTTTAATAGTGATACATCATGATTTGGACGCAAAAGATTTTTAAATCAAGCCATTTATAAAATAAAAAAATTAAGCACATTTTTTTTTCTCTGTAAGCTTTAGAAAGAAAGTTATAAACAAGTGTTTTAAAGATTAATTTAGTTATTATTTAACTTATATTTTCAGTCACATCTTTTATTGCAGATTGTGAAAGCATAAAAACCAATAACTTTTTTCTTTGCACTTCGAAAAGAAATCTATTAAAAAGTTTTATGTAACAGTTGCGATGATAATTATTATTATGAAACTTGCAAAAGAACTATGACCAATTTAATGCTAATGAATTATGATCTGGCTGAAAAAAAAAAATTAATCCAAAAACAAATATCGATCTTAAGCTATGAAATCGTAAACTGGAAGAGTTTATAAATACTCAGGAGATTTTTATCTTTGATAAAGTCCCTTTCTACATCAAACCTAAGCAAAGTATGAACCTGAATCTTTTTTTATATTTGGCTTTTTTTTCAAAAGGGGCATACAAAATTTAACGGGGACAATGTTCTTTCTTCTTTTCTATGTACAGAGTGTTTCAGTATAACTTTTTTAAACTGTAAAAAGTGACAGAGTACACTAACAATAAACAATTTTTGTATGGGAAATGAAGATCACAATTTGCTCATTCAGTCAAAATTACAGGGTACTTCACATCAATTTCAGACCGGATTTTTGGTAATATCATTAACAATAATGACGACATTTTAACGATATTACAAAGAGAATTAACTTACTGTGTGCAAAATGCGCCGATATCACGAAAAGTGCTGGAAATACACATTTATTTGGTCATTGCACCGTACAATATGCCCATTGTATTCCGAAAGTGGAACGTCTGATTGAGCACTGATTAGATGCAGATGGGTGTCACTTTGAACAATGGAGTTATGAATAAAAGGAGTAGACATATAGTGTACTGTCTACCAGTTGCGAATGAAGTAACTGGGGAAGTTGTCACAAGATGGCGGCTGCATTTTTTAAATCGGATCTACAGTTTCTGAATACCGCTGGGGTAAACTGCCCACCAGTAAAATTGAATAGAAAATTTTGTCTTTTTTAAGCGTCTTATTCGCGGAAATAGTTTCTCACAAATATGGTAAAAACCTCTATTTGTTTATACTGGTGTCAGTTTGTCTGGTAAAAGAGTCAGTTTCTTTCTCTGGTTGTCACAATATGGCGGAAACGCACGTCCTGACTACCGAAAAAGTAAAATTTCACCAGTAAAAATAAAAATCTGTTTCTGCCATTATTTATGACTGAAATTTTGCATTAATAAGGCCTTTAAATACGGATAAAATTTCTATATAAATTTACTGGTGGAAGTTTCCCCCTGAGGTAATCAGCCATAGCAAAAACGGTTACAGTGGAAGCTTCACTGTTTTAAGGGTATGTCAGTTCCTCTTTATTAATAGTTCCATGCTTTGAACACATCTCATGATATTAACCCTGTAATTTGGTAGCAGTGACTACTATTTGCATCCAATCAGTGTGAAATTAGACGATACACTTTTCACTATTTCAGTTTTCACACAAGTCAATTAATTCTGTTGAAAATATAGTTAAAACATCCAAATTTAACATAATTAATATATCTAACTTTAGCTTCGGCGTTAGCTTTAACAATAACGCCATTATTGTTAAAGTTATAACCAAAAATCTTGCTTCATATTGAAATGAAGAGCCCTGTAATTTCAACAAAATATATATGTACCTTTAATATCGTTAGAATATCTACTTTTAAACCAAAAATCTTGGTTCATATTGAAGTAAAAAGCCCTGTAATTTCAACAAAATATATCTGCCTTTAATATCGTTAATTTATCTACCTTTAGGCTAATGTCAGACGGACGTCTTTTTGCACGCTTTTTTACTTACGTATTATCCCTTCACAAAGCTAGCGGTATAGAGTAGGGATAATACGTAAGTAAAAAAGCGTGCAAGAAGACATCCGTCTGACATTAGCCTAAACATCGGCGTTAACTTTAAAATTAACACCATTATTGCTAAGGTTATAACTAAAAATCTTGGTTCATATTGAAGTGAAGCACTCTGTAATTTTGACCGAATAAGTCAGTTGCATCCTTGGTTTCCTACACAAAATTGTTTGTTGTAACTATACAAACTCTTAGCCGAGACGCAGCTATCATGCGCAGGTGTAGTGACATGGGTCTGGAAAAAACTGCCCGAGGCAGGTTGAGCGCATATTGCAACTCAGTTTTCCATTACGTTTGTTGACACTGTTGAGGAAATTTGGTCTGTATATTTACAAATATTTAAACTTGATTCAGTAGATAGATTTAAATTCAAAATCCGATTCTGACACAAAAATTAATACAAGCAAAAATGATCATTAGAGTTTTAATTTGCATTTAAACGAAAGTTATTAGTTGCATATAATATTAATAGTGTTATTCCTCCATTGAACAAAATTTTGATTTCTTTAATAATAAAAAGACATTTAAATTGCAATGATTTTCAAGGAGACATTTCCAACAATCAATTTCCAGAAAATCGCCTGCCTTGAAAAGAATATAATTAGGCCAGTAAAAATAGGATTTTTTTAACCAAAAATTCGCGGAAAGCTGGAAATTGTTTTAATCACTTTATTTTACATCCAAATGAAGGGATTTGAAGTTTGTCCCATTTTTTCTGTTGAGCTTTAGACATGGCACCACAAAAACCTCAAAAGTTTTGGACTTTTTTAAGTATTTCGCAAATAACTCAAAAAACGTTCACTTTACAGAAAAGTTCTAATTTACAAATTGTAGACCATAAAATTCTGCGTCGATTGAGTACCACAGACTAAAAGTTTCGCCAAAAATAAGCGAGAAATGATAGATCAAAAAAGTCCTTTTTTCCAATTTTTTCTAAAAAATCTCATAAAATTGTTTTTTTTTTTTTTTTTTTTTTTTTTTTTTTAAGTTCTCATGTATAAAATGTTAGAGAACAATATAATAATAACAGAAGATCAAGAAATTAATTAATTAAAAAAAATTAGTATATAAGCAATGGCGATAAAATCAACTCAAGTTACTTGAGGGAAATACAGGGAAATCGAACTTGGAGCGTTTTTTTTTGCTGAATCTTGATCTGCCCATTTTTCTTCCTCCTGCCCATGGAAGGCATCCTTATCCATATCTACTTTTTCGTCGTATCCGGTTTGTGAGTCTTCTATTTCTGTACTATTTGTGCACGACGCACCTTTATAGTGGTAACATATAATTTAGCATTTAACACCGTTCTTCTTACAAGAACATAAACCGCCTTTGCATCCTTTTGCACATTTGCATGACAGAGTGTTTAGAAGCTCTGGTGTTGCAGCTATATCGTTCGTGGTGATTGGAAGTATACCATGTTTGAATGACTTCCAGCCCCAGTCAGTGGGTTTCATGAACTTTCCATTCCAGGTGTTGATCTGAAGAAAAACTCTGTATGAATGTTATTTGGCTGCATCTTCAGTTGGCGGCAGAGAAGGGAGTTTAAATTGGGTCTTCATAAGATGTTTTGAAAATGTGTTGTATCGCAATTTATGCAGTGTTGTGGATTAGTCAAACTGGGGATTGTATAAGGTGGCAATAAATTTCTTCCCCGCATCAATTACTTCTTCAGGCGTAGCATATTGGTTATTAAAGACAGTTGGAACATCCTGTAGGTGAGCATGCTTTTCCAAAAGCTTGACGAATTTCAGTTGGCCCTGCCTGAAGAAGGCCGATGTAGAATCACAGCCACTAAAATCATGTAGGAATAGGATGTTTTTCTTCACAATCGTTGAGTACTTGAAACTTAATGGTGAATATAAAACATTGCCCGACTGTCCTTTCCTAGGTTTCAAGAAGTATATCGTGGATGATTTAGGAATAAATGTAGTCAAAAGCACAAGCAGATCAATATCCTCCCCAACTATGATGGAACGTTCTGACTGCTGATCAAGTTGGATGGATTCCATCACGGTGCTAGTGTCTGCATCCTCGACAGTTTGTTTTACAGTAAAATTGTGTTGCTTCAATTTTTCATTGAACATTTTTATTAAACTGCGTTTATTCCCTTCATGTGCAAGGAAGTGCTCTTTTTGCATAGTGAGTGTCGTATTTTCGTTAAAGTCAACACTTGCTGCAATGTATTTATTTTTTTCGACGGAAGCGCTCAGCAGACTTAGTGCCATGTTCTGGCGATTCTTCTGGGTAACCATCAAAAACAATTGTTGCAGTTTTACCGTAGTTGTTTTTCAAATACTCAATGTACTTGGAAATAATTGAAGAGAACTTTTCTCCTAGTTCCCAACTCACTCGATGAAGGAGGAAGCCACCATTAATCACATGGTCAGTTTTTATAGTTTGTTCTAAATTATTAAGGGGTGAACAAATCGTAAAATACCGACTTTCGCGTTTTCCTCATCCCAAAGTTATCAAACAGAGAAGTCGGAAATGGAGCCAATTCATACTCAAAGAACTTTCTAAGTTCTTCCTCTAATTTCTTGTGGAAATAAATTCGGCAAAAAATAGTCTCTAGATCGACGGATACCTCCTCATCATGGATTTTAACAGCACACGTGAAGCTTTTCATTGGAGTTACTCAATTGGATCTCTTGAATTTCACATGGCCAACATCACCACCAATGACACTTTTTATACTTGCAACTCCAATCTCTTTGGCTAGATGACAATTTATTTTATCGCCACCAATCACTCCTGTACTCAGACACTATTAGTTTTTGTTTAATGTAACACTAGGATTGGGTTAAGAATTCAAAATTGTAATCATAAGCGCAAATATACGTGTGAGTACATTTCGTTTGGTTACATGAGCACTTCAAAAAACCAATTTTCTGAGATTTTTTAGAAAAAATTGAAAAAATGCACTTTTTTGATCTATCATATCTCGCTTATTTTTTACGGAATTTTTAATCTAGGGTACTCAATTGACGCAGAATTGTATTGTCTACAATTTATAAATTAGAATTGTTTCTGTAAAGTGAACGGTTTTTGAGTTATTTGCAAAATACTGAAAAAGTCGGAAATTTTTTAGGTTTTTGTGGTGCCACGTCTGAAGCTCACTAGGAAAAATGGGACAAACTTCAAATCCCTTCATTTGGATGAAAAGAAAGTGATTAAAACGATTTCCAGCTTTTCGCGAATTTTTGCATAAAACGGTCATTTTTGAGCTAATTTTACTGGACTAAATGGAATGAAAGAAAAGTTGTTAAAAGTATGGAATAGTGCATAAAGTTCTATTATTCACTTAATAATAGTAGCATTCCTATATTAAGTTTGAACAGTTTACCGTGTTTTTAAAGTTGCCTTTCGTTTAAAATATTATGCATGCACTTAAAAAGAGTAATTTTGTACAACATTTATTTATTTTTGTTAAAAAAAAAAATCAATGATATTTAGAAAGGATTTGATTTTCAATGCCATTTTTAAGTTTGAGCAATGTTTTGTAAATTGCAGAAATAAACATAAAAAAGGAGTGAATTCTTGTTTATCATTGAAATATATATATATATATATATATATATGTTGTTTTTGAAGTTAGTTGTTTTTAGTTATTTAGTTGTCATTTGGTTTAGTTTATTTATTGTTGGATCAGTTCCGTAGTTTCGAATTTTTGGTTTGGTTTTTGGATATATATATAAATACGTTTTATTGATTCTTCCATTTCATATTATTTGTTTCTATTCTGCTTTCATTTTTAATCAATTCACTTAATTTTAGTGGTTGTTCTATAATTCTCTATATATAAGGATTTGTTTGGTTTTGCTGTTTAAACAGTTATTTACATTCAAAAGCTTGCAAATTTTTATCTTGCGATAGATGTTTAATATAATTATTAATAGATGGCAGCACTAAAATTGTATCTTTCAGATTGCTCTTATTTTTAATTTTTCTAGCTCCATTTCAGTTATAATTTATACACCAGGGTGTATTTTTAGCTAAATTTTGACGATATTGTTAAACTGTTATCTATTAATTTAATAGTGCATTTTAAATAATGTAATTAATATCTATTTATTTTATATTAGATTAAATTTGTTTTACAAGGTATTTCAAATTTTATTTCAAAATGTATTAACTGCATCCTTTGGTATCATTTACTGTGATTTCTTAACTGTTTTATTCACCTTAATCTTTTTGATATACTGGAAGACATGTGCACATGGATTTTTGTAAAATACTGAAATATTAATCGGTATGGTGTTTATTATTTCTATTTTATATCCTATAAATATTTAAATACGTTTTATTGATTCTTCCATTTCATATTATTTGTTTCTATTCTGCTTTCATTTTTAATCAATTCACTTGATTTTAGTGGTTGTTCGGGCACAGGGGAAAATTAATTTTAGCTTTAGCTTATTTTTCCCACAGAAAACAACCAATTTGCTTATATCATTGAATTCTGTGCCCTCGATAACGTAATTCAATGTATAAGCTTTTCAATTTTTGTCGGTGTCCACTTTTTTCTTTTTTCTTCCATAATAATTCTTATAATATTTTTTTAATACTTACAGCTTTAATTCATAATAATTGACGGTGGCAGGTTATGTTTAATTAATGGTAATATATATTTCATATATATATATGTGTGTGTGTGTCTCTCTCTCTGTGTGTGTGAGTCCTAAACTTAAGTGTGTGTATGTTCTAAACTAAAATAATAAATTTAAGAGATTTCGGATTGTTTAAAATGGCCTGATATAAAAATTTTCTGATTTACAATAATTTATCACGAAAAGAACATTTATACAAAAGCAAAATTAAAAACACTTATTAAAATTAATCTTACTAATTATGAATTATATAATTCGAAATAATTAATCAAACTAATTTGATATCTTTAATAGTATTATTTGAAATATCTTTCTTTGAAATATCCAATTTGTTCTACGAAAACAAAATTAATCACGTGACAGACCAGACTCGCACTCGAAACTGCGTTCCACGTACAAGTGACAAGCAGCCCCTGCGTCAGAAAAACTATGCGTGAGTCAATATTCGCTATTCCCTTCATTTCAATGATGTACAAAATCGCGGGACGTGGAAGCTTTCCCTGCGCGTGTCGGCTGCGTCTCAATGTGCCTTAGATTTTGAAAACGTTATAGTGAAACATTGTGTAGAAAAAAAAAACTCTTTCTTCTTCACTGCTCTTTTATTTTATTTCGCTTCCCTTTATCTTTATAGTGTATTCTAAAATATCTTTTAAATGATCCTTACATTCTTCCGATTGTCTGCCCCTCTACTATTCCTCTTCATTTCTGCTTAACATCTGTCTTTAATTTTTCTTTTTCCAAAGAAAGATTTTCTTTCGATGTTTTTTATTTTTTTGGATACGTTCTCTTTCTTAATCAATTGCTGAAGAAGAGAATAAAGCAAAATTTTAATTTAATTTGAAAAGAAATCTCCAGAGAAAGTGGCTCTATTTTTGTTTGGAAATCGATTACAAATTTTAACTGGGCTAATTGACGTTTCTTAATCGATTATTTAATTTTTAATAGGTTTCTATTTAGTTTTACATTATTTTAATTAATTAAACCTTTACAAAAAATAAAGCTAACTTTATTACTAGACACAAAGTTTGGTTAGTTTTCTACATTTATTTTTCTATATAAAGTTGAATCTTTAATTTTTGCTATAGTTTGTTAATTAAATAATATTAATCGAATAAACCGAACCGATTAGCTCGATATTTTTTATCGTCATTAAGCATAGATTGATTAATCTGAACGATTAATGCATTAACAGTCACAGCCCTAATTAAAAGATGATTGCAAAAACAGAGAAATTTGGGGGAGAAAGATTAGAAAATTATATATTGAATAGATTACATTAATGCTAAAAAGAAAAAATTGTGAAAAAACAACCTTTCCCCTATTTATAACACACCTTTTTTTTGTCGAAATAATAATTAAATTTTTTAAAGGTATCTGGAAAAAAGACCCCCCATTTTTTACTCCCTTTTTTAAACAAACTTTTGTTATTTTTAAAATGTATAAAAAACATTCTGTAATATTTTACTACATTTTACACTATAAAACCTGTAAAAGAAATAACAGTTAAATGTTGACAAATTATTGCATGAAAAAGATTTATTTCAAGTCTTTTAGAGGCACAAAAACATACTCTTTATTTTTTGCAATACCTTGAGAGGAAAGATCGAAAAGTATTGCGTAATCTTTTATGAAGATCATTTTAATTACGATTACGAAACCTGTAAAAGCAACAGCAGTTGCTTATTGACGAATCATAACCTATGTATAATGTGTTTTTATTTCAAGCTAAAAATAAATTTCAACCTTGAACTAAGAAATCGTAAGCCACAAATAAATTCATTAACATTCAAACATTTTCGCTGCTTCTTTGAATACATTCTCTTTTACATCAAACCAATGTAAAATCCAAGATTTCTTTTTTCACTAAAACAAGTCGGAAATTGTACATCAAACATGGAAAATAAGGTTCCTTATGTACTCTAACAAGTTTTATAAATAGTCAGATCTTGGTGCCATAGCTGTTGATCTCTCATGCAAAAGAGCATAAATACAAAATTGATTACGATTCTATATATCATGGTTGGCGAACCTTTTAGTTACCGCGTGCCAAATTTGATCAAAAAGTATTTTACATGCCCGTGACGTGCCAACTAAAAAACAAATTTAGTAGGTGGGAAAATAATGGCTTAAAATAACTTAAAATTTTCTATTATGATTTTAAAGATGCGAGGAACATACATGTAGGTATTATACACTATAATAATTATGGAAACAAATATATTTTAGAAATTTATATATAAAAAAATAATGCAATGTAATTTGATTTCTGTTGTTCCATCTTAATATCGAGTAAATTTTAATGAAAACTGAACCGGATTTGTCTGATAAGTGCTTTCAGCTTGAGTTTTGATATTATTCATTTGTGAAAATAGTGATTCCAAAGCATAGATAGGCTGAAAACTATTGAAATGACAAACGTCAGTTTCTTTGAATAGCTCTGAAATAAATTCCAAAGTTGCCATAACTTTACCATCGGAATTTAGAATAACCAATTCTTGCCGATAGTTTTCAAATATCGTCTTTGTTTGAAAAAATTTGAGGCCATAATTAATTAGATTGTTTATAACATGCTGCAATTATTTTTTACAGTTTCCAGTTACACAAATTTAGAAAAGATTAGTCGCGATTTTTTATGTAATCTCACTTTAGTTTGAGTTAGAGCTACAAGCAAGGCCGTGCCAAAATTATTCTTTCGCGTGCCACTTTTGGCACGCGTGCCATAGGTTCGCCATCCCTGCTATATATTATATTCAGTCATATGGAAATAATAGGACTCCCTCTTATAATAGGACGTCATCCCCCTAGCAAGAATTACTTCTTATCATGGGATAGCACTGAATTAATGACATAGGATAGGATTTGATAGATTGAAGAAAACTTTTATGAATATCTTTTTTAAGTTTTGATTAGATTTTCATAAAATTTGAAATGACTCGACACAATTCTGGAATAGAAGATTCTACTGATAGAATAGATAGAATTCTATAGATTAAATTTCAAACCATTTGGTTGGGTGGTTTTTGCGCTGTTATAGACGAAAAGACGGACAGACAGACGGACGGACCAGTAGGTGCTACGTATTTATACAATTACGAAAGCACCTACAAATGCTGAAATGATTGAATGTCATCCGGTCCTTTATAAACAAATTGATTAAAAAAAAATCATGTACATAATACACTATTCATCACGTACATAATAGAAACAAAATTTCAATACGAAATTCTGGTAGTTTGAAATGAAAATTAAGTGTTATAAATAATACACCAATTCTTTCCAAAGAGTTAATTGTTATAGATGGACGAAGAAAAAAGAAAAAGGTGAGCCGCAGATAGGAAATTTATGCTTTGAATAATATACCTGAACATTGTAAATAGATACATATGAGAAAAATATAACTTTTTTCATTCAATTTTTTTTTAAAAGAAATATCTGCGATTTCTTTGTTTGTTCTGCTGGAAAGGTAGCTTTAAAAAAAGTATTATGCTACCTTTTGTCATTTTTTATGTTTATCAGTTCTTTAAAAGAAATAACTCTTGAATATTAATGAATCATGACCGGGGTATAAATAGATGTTGAATAAAAAGATGAAATATATAAAAAACTAACGGAAAATATTTGGAGCGAAAATATATATGTTGAAAATAGCATATTAATAATGCAAGGAAAAAAAATGTTTTTTCATTCATACAATTTTTTCAAAGAAAAATGAACTTTCTTTTTTTTTGGTCGTTATAAATTTTTAATTTTAAGAAATTTGTAAAAAAGAAAAAAAAATCGAAATCTAATATTAAATGTTTCGGATGCAAAATATTTTTATTTCAAGCCCAGGATTTTGCATACTATTGAGTTATAGAGATACTGGAATATTATAGGTATTAGTGAGTGCGGTCGATTATGCTGCTAAAATGACTGTATAAATTTACTTAAAAGTTAAACCTTTTTTATTGTTAAGCATTTTATCATATGTTACCATACAAATTAACTATTAAAAAAAAAAATCTGATTTGAGAATTAGATAAGAATATAAGTGTTATGTAATATTCGAGCCGTTGATTCTAAAAGTGGGGAAAGTCCATTAAAAAAAAAAAAAAAAATTAAAGCTAAATATTATTTAAAATCAGCATTAAATCTTTATAATAAAAAATTTTGGACCATTACACCATAGATAATTAAAATAATAAATTTTTGCAAAAAATCACCATAAAATAAAAACAATACATAGGACGCGTTTCGAGCCAAAAATATTAACAGCTCGTCATCAGCTAAGTAAACACGTGTCCGTAAGGGGACAAGGTCAAAAATGAACTGAAAGGTAGAGGGTAGATCTTGCAAAGAATACGACAGATGGCGCTAGCTGAAAGGAACACATGCAGAAGACGGAAGTGTTCCCAAAATGATAGAAAAGAAATTGATAGGGAAAAATGGAAATAAAAGAAATAAACAAAATTAAAATAAAAGAAGTAAATTAAAAAAATATAAATATAAATAATAATAATAAAGAAAGAAATACAAACCATAGATAATCAAAACACCATAGATGCCATAGATAACCATATTATTACCATAGAAAACACCATAGATA
Organism: Maratus speciosus; assembly: GCA_963932465.1. Classification (NCBI taxonomy): domain Eukaryota; kingdom Metazoa; phylum Arthropoda; class Arachnida; order Araneae; family Salticidae; genus Maratus; species Maratus speciosus. Next base: position 640,651,732 of record OZ010786.1, on the reverse strand, counting down.
ATCAAAATTTAAATAAATGAGACGTGAATAAACCACAAATCCTTTGCTATATTGGTGTACAAACATTTAATATAGATTAAATAACAATAAAATATTCTTCAGTTTCAGCACACCTCAGTGGCCATCCTCAGGAATGTAAATTAATTATATAGCAAAAAAATTGTGGTTTATTCACATCTCATTTATTTAAGTGTTGATTAAATTTATATTATATCCATTCATAGTAAATGTCTTTTAATATCAGTATCAATTTGTTATTCTAGTGATTTATTGGGCCAATACTATTTCAAATGCGTCGATTTGGAAAACGAAGAAAGTTCCACGTTCAATAGAATTATATTTTAGGTTGAACACCATTAATAAGCACCATTAGAATTTCAACAAGAATATTTTTAAAATCGCCACTCTCTAAATCAAGAAGTATCATTATACGCATACAATTTAATGCTGAAAATTTTATCTTTTTTTTTTTTTCACATTTTCCTATAACGTTATTATTATTATTATTTTTATGATAACTTTTTAAAAGAAGAATGTAGTATTAAAATAAATCAAATAAGTAAATAAAATAAAATATTCAATTTTGTGTTATTATAATTACGTTCCTTTCAACGAAAATCAAAGTTTTCAACCCATCATTCCTTTTGAAACTCAAGCAAATCCATGGGTGCATATTAAATGAACACGAAATAAGGCCACAAAAGATATAAAATAAGTTTGATGGATTTAAAATAGTTTTACGAATATTTTAAAATCCATTCCAATGCAAATCATTCAATTACTAGCAATAACAAAAATAGACTTTCCCCTTTTTCAAAATCAACGACTCATATTATTTGTAAAGCACAGAAAAGAAAAAATAGCGGTTAAATATTAATTCAAGTCACTTCGTATGCTTTTGAGTTATTGAGATTTTGCAGCATTTCACCTATCAATGATGTATTTTACGATATATGCCACGTAGTTAATTAACTATAATAATTCATATAATTATTTTATGTTTTCTATTCATACGCATTTTTCTATTACAGAGTTTGAAAATATACATCGTGTATATAATATTTGTAACACTATCTTAAATTTACAAATTTCAAATCGATGACATGAATAAATTAATGAAACAGTTTTATATAAAAGAATCGTAATCTGAACATATTTTTTTTAATTTAACCTTTTTTCGCCCTTGGCCACATATGTGGATACGTTTAGTTCTTTTTATAATTATAATTGCTGCCGATAATAAAAAGAACATTTGATAATAACTTATTCACTACAGAATCCTTTAACAGAAGAAGTAGAAATTTTATGGCTTGGCTGCCCGATGTACAGTTAGAGATATAATAAAAATTAAATTCAAAAAACCCGATTGCATAATAAACGAACTAATTAATTATTTCTCACCAATGTGAAACTACTTTTTATATTACTTACAAATTTTATTTTTAGTTACTTGTATTGATGACATTTAAGCGGTTTTAATTGTTAGTTCCTATCTTTTAACACTGTTTTGATGAGGCCTATAGATATCTATGAAGGTTAGAAAGCAGTAAAGCTAGAGATCCAACCTACACAACTTCCAGGTTGTGTAATATTTAAACGGAGCTTCTGACTGTAAAATAGTCAATGAAACATCGTCTTCATATTGAAAGACCTATCCAATCATATGCCACTCAATAGGGCGCGTTAAAAAAAAATTTCGTCCCTACCGCCATTTTGTATTTTACGGCCGCCATTTTGAATTTATAAAACAAAACCTAACCTATAACTATCGGATCGTTAAGACGCATCAATAGAGACCTCATTCATTAAAATCCTTACAGCCGTTGGGATGTTTCGAGGATATAAAGAAATCCACATACCCAGATACGCGTGAAACAACCCTTCTTGCAGTCGGGTAAAAAGATCGTGAAGTCAATTTCCGGCAGTCAGTGTTGTTGGATTGTTTGAACAAATCGTTAATATTTGATAAAAAATATCATCAGATACAGTGAAACCTCCCTGTGCGACCACCTCCTTGAACGACCATTTTTTTCATAGAACGAAATTTATTCCCATAGGCTCAATACTAATTTTACTTCCATTCAGAGACCATCCCAGTTGAACATCCTCCATGAGCCACCCATTTTTTTTGAAGAAAATGAAACAAATTCCGTTTTTTCCTGGTCGCTTGAAGAAGATTTTATTAGAAATATAATTCCGGAGAGCGCATGATTCATCAAACTTCTAAACTAACAAGGAAGGTCTCCATACGGGCATATTCAGAAAAATCCGAAAAAATTACAGAATATTCTTCTCATGTGGATATATATGTTTATAAAAAATTTTTGGCGGAACCGCGATAGAACTTTCGTAAAAAAATAATGAAAATTTCGTTTATTTGGCGATTTATCATCAGTTGGCAGTGAAATGAAATTTCGAAAAATATTTTTTTATGTCGAATACTGTTTAAGATAAAAATGTTTCGTATTGAACTTGTTTAAATAAATTTAATGTAAATAACTTTAGTTTCGTTTCTTCTTCAGTTTTAGTTTGATTTAACTATAGTTTTGTCATACATATATATATATTTATAATGAAAGTTAAATATCAAATTTTATGAATTAAAACAAAATTAAAATAAATTAAAATTGTTTCAATATCTCAAAATTAAGTCTAATTGAGCACTCTCGATTCAGTTTTGTTGCTATGGAAACGACGAATTCTTCGATGTTGAAATGAATAACTGGTAAATGAATCTTGCCTTTATTTTGGAATACGCTAAAATATATGAAAGCATTTTTTATACATGAAATTGTTTTTAAAGTAATAAAATTAAACAAAATAACAAGCAACATGAATATGTAATACGAAAAAATGTATTTATTAAACTCTCTCATTGTTTATGTTTAAATTCATTAAATATTTTTTACACGCATTCTAAAAATCAATGAACAAACCATTTTCAAGTGCATTAAAATCGTTTGCTTTTGGCGAGGAAAAGTACTGCTCGCCAAATCGCGTGACGCTTTCGCCTTTTCGAGACAAATACTCGAAAGTATTTTATTTTTTTACAGACTTTCTACTGTAATTCCGCCGCTAAATTAGACTGATCCTTTATTACATACATAAGTAGTTTAATTGGTATTTTTTTTTCAAAATATTCTGAGTATGCCCAGTAAGGAGACCTTCCTTGTAAGTTTAGATTTATTATTTATTCCGGTAACTTTTAAGTGTTTAAACCCCTTTGTGCCTTTTTAGTCAACGAATTTAACTCTGATGACAAATGAAGAATGACGGTCAATAAACTCTCCTGCCCTATTCTGTCAGGAAACCCTAAAAAATAGATAAATGAATGAAATCGTCATTATTTGTTTTCGTCCAAAAAAAAATTGCATTTATTTACTGAACTTTCGAAAGGACTGGGAAATAAAAGTTATAAAAAATAAAACTGTAAAATCAAAGCAAAGGTCAATGTATTCATTTTTTAAACTCTGCACAGTCATTAACTTACGTAATTAACTTTTGTTTTGATGCTTAAAGTTTCATATTTTTCCCTAATGTGAAAAATAAATTTTAGTAACATTAATTGTTACTTTTTTCGACAATTAAAATATAGATTTAAACATGACGTCCATTAAGAGACCACCTCTCGAGGCGACCCATTTTTTTTTGGAACGGAACGTGGTCGCTTTAGGGAGGTTTTACTGTATGTTAAATATATTAAGTTTTAATAATTTGCAGAAATAAATGTAAGAAAGAAATTGACTGTTAAGTTTTTATTTTATAAGAAATCCTTTCACTCATAAATTACCATTAACACTCAGCGGCCAAAAATCTAGACTTTTTTTTTCTGAATAACTAAACATTTAGTAGTTTGTTGAGTAGTGGTCCATTTTGTATCTTTATGAAGCTATGTTCTTTAATACATTATTTTTAACAATATTTTATACCTTTATCAAGCTATATTTTTAAAAAACAGAATTAAGCTACTTAAAGACATAAAAATCTCGAAAAGGAAAATAGTACATTTTTCTATTTTTAGCTTAAAAATGCTAGAGTTTTTAGAATAAAATCAAGTGAACCGTATATAAATACGATAATGAGATCAGAATATACAACACTTTTTATGGTGAACCATTTATCTCTGTTCTTGCCTCGTTTATTCCAAATATATTTATCTCGAAATGCATTTTTTCAAGATTTGTCATTTTTAAATTGATGTATCTTAATTTATATGAATTATGAAATTTTGTGCAACTTTTTTAAGTTACGTATTCTTTGTATTATCTTCGGATATTTTTGTGTGAGAGAATTTTTTGAAAATATTTTCGAAAAATATTATTCTCGCCCTGACAAAAAAGGTTTCTTTTCTTTACAAAATTATTAATTAAAATATATATATATTTGTTTTAATTCCGAAAAATTAGTATTTATTCTTTACTGCACTCGGAAATGAAAATAAAGTATGAAAAAAAAATGTTTTAATGTTTTAGATCGTATATTAAATTTTAAACATAACTAAACATTAAAATTATTAATGTATAAAAAATGTAATAATTTTTTTTAAAGAATTTACATTTGAAACAGAACATAAATATGCATTTAAATGAATGAACAAAATAGTAAAATATATTCATAATTAAATGGAAAGGGAATTTTTGTTTCATACCGGACCTTAATGTACACCTAAGATTGTTTTATTATTTTGCATTCACACATACGACTTTTAAATTACCGATTTTCAAAACGTGAAAATTAACAGCAAAGTCTTTTTATCACTTTCCAACAAAGTTGAAAAGTGTTTACTGTTTATGCATTCGTCTTGTCTGTCTGGTCGTCAGTCCGTCTGTCCACGCTCCCGTAAATAGACTTGGATTTTCATGCAATTGATAAAGGTTATTTAGGGTCACCAAAGCATGTTTGGTATTGCATATGCAGTAAGTAGGATTAAGAGTTCATTGACAGGAGCACTCAAAAGTATTCCATTACATTATGGTATAGGGGAAAAATCGTTTGCAGAGTATTTTAATGACATGACGCTATTTCACATGTATTGAAACTGGTATAAATCACTGAATTTCACTACGATCACGTTAGAACAGGGCATTCACAGCATTTTTTATTCATTGACAAGGACGCACAAAGGAAATTGGTTACAGTACTGTCTTTGTATAACAATTGCTAGAGTGTACGGTTTAAAATTCGGTATGTACTTTTAAATTCAATTAATGTTTTGCATGTTACTCGTTATATATAAATTCTATACCTCATATACCTTGCTGCACAAAAGTATTCCCGTACCATTCTCTTTAGTAGAAAAAATGGCTGAAGGGGAATTTTCAAGCGAAGAATATGCATTTTATAAGTGAGCTCAATTTTGGCATGCATGTAGTTAATGGATACAGATCTATATATCCTATACAGGGCTGCTGAAAAAAATTCCGTTTGTAGATGGGAACTTCTGAAATTGGATTTTTCAAAAGTGTTATGTGTTTCTATACGGTTGAATGAGACGAAATATTTTAATTTTTTAAACGGTGCAGTTTTGTTACATTATTCTGAATGTGTTGGAAAGTGTTTCATAATCTATGCTTGACGCATGATTTTTTCTTTCTTGTTATTTATTTATTTATGTATTTATTTTAAACAAATCTCTAAAAAAGAGTTGTGCAGCATTTTGTGACTATTTTGTTTGAAATTTATTTCCATATAATGTATAAAATACTAGCTTAATGTTAATGAAATACGATATATGAGAAAGAGCCAACAATTTCGCACTTTGTTGAGTTTTGTAGTTTATATAATATTTTAGACTCACGGCTGTAAAATACTTTATGTTGTAAGTTGTAATGGATATTGGTATTTTTAGCACAACTAACTATGCACGCAATATAGCTTTATTAATTGAAGTCACACGAACTAAAGCACACACCAAGAAAAAATCTGATGAACCTAAACCCTGAATTAAATATTTTATCATACAATTGCAGTGAATGAGATTACATGAGCCAGTTTGTATTTTTCTTCTATATCAGAGTATCCAAAATTATACTACGCGAACCTCAAGATAGTGGTACGCTAAGGTTATGCATATACGGGGTGTATCTGAAATGCTTCAACAAACTTAGAGGGATGATATACTACTCATGAAGACGAACAAAATATACCATGGAACATGGGGTCGCAAATGACGTTTAAAGGAGGAAAATCGAGAAAATGCGTCTGGAAATGGACAAACTGAGACAAGAAAGAAACACTCCAGAAATTTATTTATTGCATAGAATAGGTACAACACAGCTCGTGATTTCCAGAGAAAACAAATAATATTTTACAACAATTGTTCAAAGTGTCGACCGCGGACATTATTACCCAGAGTACATCTACGGAGGAACGACTGGCGGACACGCTCGAAGACTTCGGGACTCCTGCATACGTGGATTCCTGCTCACTGATTTGTTTGGCTTTCTTACAAGTTTTTGTCATCTCTTTCTGACCGGATATGCGCAAAGTGAAAGGAAAACCAGCTTCGTGCTACTAGCTAGTTCTGCAGAAAAGCAGCATGCGAGATTTCGATATTTTTATTAGTTTTGCGATTTGCACCCTTTAAACGTCATTTGCGACCCCATGTTTCATTGCATTTTTTGTTTGTCTTGATGAGTACTATCATCCTCCTAAGTTTGGTGAAGCATTTCAGATACAATCTGTAAACAATTGCTATACGGCTGTAAACCGCACTAATTTGGATTTGGAGACCAGCTAACCCACCCACCTAACATGTCAGTAATCCAGTATGCCGTTATTTGCGAGTATTACAGAATATAATTTTAAAAAAATCATTTTTAAAAAATAAGCTTAAAATATTTTGTACAACTTTCCCGGTTTCTGTAAAAAAAAAAAAAAAAAAAAAAAAAAAAAAAAAAAAAAAAAAAAAAATTATATGTTCCTCATCATACATTGAACGAATCGTATAATGAAATATAATCATATGATTTTACTTCTTATTTGAATATCAATAAAAGAAGATAACCAGAGTATTAATTTAGTAATTTAATAGTCATTTTAAATGTTAATATTTTTAAAAGTATTTCAACTTATCTAACAATATCTTTTGCTCGAAATTCGATTTCCTCACAGTTTATTTTTTATTTATGTCTCAATTATAAAATCAAAGCATAGGTAAGAGAAAATTGGCTTACCTTGTATTTATGTTTTGTGTCCGAGATTTGGTATCCAACATCATCAGGGTAATACTATCTGCGACTTCTATTCATTTCTCATTTTAATCCATTGGTAAAGGTATGATATTCGGTGTCATTTTAAAGCACGCGTAATTATTTGTGACTTGTAAAAAAAATATCTGGAGCGAACTTTTAAAGAAAGAAAAAAGAATTTAATTCGCACAAAAATCACAACATCTCTCCTTTCGAGAGTCTAGAATACAAGTAAGAGTAGAAGAAAACATATATAATACATTATTGATATGAAAACAGGAAATTAGTGTCATTAATCTTAATGTTACAGTATTTATATTAATATTTATATTTATAGCAATTTAAAACAGTTTATTGAATGTTCAAATGTCTTTAATTCTTGGATAAAGATGAAATGTTTATAAAAAGTGTTTATTTAGAATTGTACACTCACTTCCTTATATCGGATAACAACCTCTTTTCATAATTTTTTTTTATAAATCACGTTGACAGATGAAGAGAGCAATTTACTGAGTTTGATTAATTTAATGCCCTTGATTTGGAGATTACATTTCGTAATAACTGTCAACAAATATTTCCTTTATGAACGGTGGTGCGGCGAAATTATGAATTTCGATTTAGTGGTACGACAGTCTAAAAATTTTGAAAACTCCTGTATACATAAAAAAATGTTTTTATTTTTATTTTCCCGCACGTTTTGGGATGTCCTGAATAGGTTTCGACTATTTTTGGAAGATATTTGTATGCGTGTTATGCATATTTTGAGGCCGCTTTATAGTTAAAAAATGAATGCACGCAATTCCACAAAATTTAATATTTAGGTAGACATCTATACATAAATGGGGTTTTATTACATTTTAGTGCATGCCGCCTCATACGCGAGGCTGCTCTTCTGTGTTTTTCATGATTCCCATTATCTCGGCATCTATGGAATGAAATTCCAGTAGTATGTAAAATACTTATTCTCAGAAACTATGTTAATTCATTTTTGCATTTGAATATCCGCTGAATTCATTTGGGTAAGCTCTGCTGTGCGTTACGCTTTTATTTATTTGATTATTTACTTATTGATCATAGTAACTCCGTATTAAATTCCATAAAAATACTTTACGCCTTATTCCCATTTTTAACACTTTCTAAACAATTGAACAGTGGTTATGATTTCGTCTGCCTTTCTGAGTTCTTAGGGGCTGTGCATATATAAACGTTATCAACTTTTTGGTAATTTTGGACCCCTTCCCCCTTTACGATATCATACGTCATCATCCGTCAACCCCCCCCCCCCCCCCCAAATAATGATATCGTTATCAATGTGTAAAAAGTCTTTAGATTTTTGAATATTTTTTTCTTGGAGTGATATACAAATAGGGTTACATTTATTTTTCGCATACTTTATTGATTCAAATGGAGAGAAGTCAATAAAATATAGCTTTATACATATGAAATAACTTTATATCAAATAACACTTAAAAGAAATAGTTACTATTTAAAAGTATTTAATAATAGCTTTTTGTTACATAATGCATTCAACAGTTTTAATATTATCCTTTTGCACTTGTCCCGCGCGAGGTGGGGCAGACAGAACTTCTTATCAACAACACAGGCGGACAACATTCTTTTTTATATTTACTAGTAAATACAAGTATCATTTCAAGCATACTTCACATATGGTTTGTAGAACAGCGGATTATACATACATAAACGTATGACAGAAGAATAGGAATGCCTAACGTTGGGGTATTCCATATTTTGGAACTAAATAATTCTATAATCATTCAATAATTTCAATAATAACTTTGTATTGGCATAAACATAGATAAAATACTATAAAAAGATAACATACTATTTTGATGTAATGACCAGGTTACAAAAAGTAAATAAATAAATAAATTAATAAATAAAAAATGGTTAGATCAAAAATAATAACGATATCAAAAGATAAACCCCTCCTCCCCCTAGAGATATCTTACGATATCATGTGACAGACCCCCTTCCTCCTAAAATGATAACGTTATATATGCATAGCCCCTTAGTGGCGTAAATATACCCGCATTGCCATGTAATTGCATGTTATTCCGGTTTTACTATGACATGTTCGGTATTGAAAATGAAATGCATTCACAGTTCGCTTACTGAAATACTCAAAAGAATCTCGTTACATTATAGTCGACGGGGGAAAATCTTTATAATGCATTTTGAGGATGTTATACTATTTCGAAATTTATGTTTATATTGAAATTTATACTCATCACTGAGGTGAAATACAAGGTACTTACTATTGAGAAGGATGCGCATAGCATTTATCGTTCATTTACAGGAACTCAAAATTTTTTGCATATATTAATCTCTATGAAAAATAATTGCTACACTCTAAAAAAAAAAAAAAAAAAAAACGGACTAAAAAACGAAAATGTACTGGCAATCCAGACGCCAGTACTATTACCATATTTTAACACGTTAAGTGCCACGTCAGCCACCGGTGGCTGACAGCGAACATTCCGTTTAAAACGCGTCATTCACCGATGGCTGACGTCTAAAATATGATACAAAACAGAAAAAATATACATTGTTTTAAATAATTACTGAACAAATATTTAAAATTTACCTACCTTTTATTTATTACAGGATTATACTTTCTTAAAAATTACTTTAAACATTGTAAATTTTCAGCGCTTCAGTGTCAATCATCGCTGCATTCAACGTGTTAACGCCCATTTTTCTCGATAAATTACAGAAAAATTTCCGTTTTTCTGGAATTTACGGGGGAAAATTTCCATTAAAATACGGAAGTAGTACTGGCGTCTCGATTGCCAGTACTATTTCCGTTTTTTAGTCCGTTTTTCTTTTCTTTTCTTTTTCAGTGTAGAAGTGCGTTTTCAATTGTGGTTACGCGTTTTTAAATTTACATATTTTTTTTGCATATTATACTTGGTGTCTATAAATTCTATAGATCCTATACAAGGCTGACCAAAAGTTCTCAAGTACATTTCCTTTTATTGAAGAAAATTTCTGAAGCGGAATTTTCAACTGTGCTATGCGTTTAACGGAACTAACTTTAGGCATACTATGTAGTATGCTTACAAATGATAGATCATATACAGAGATTCACAAAGAATTTCCCGATTACAAACGGTAATTGCTTAAATTGTGTTTTCAAAATTCCTTTTTTTATATCATTTTTCACGTTCTAAACGGGGAAGTTTTGTTACAGTATTCTGAATAGATTGGAAAGTGTTTCATAATCAATGCTTGAAACATGACTTTTCTTTCTTGTTGAAACATAATTGTGCTCTTTGAATGAATGTACCAGAACAAAAGTAATAGGTGAAAGTTTAGGTGAAAGTTTTGTGATGCCACAACATATTGGTTAAATTTAACTTTAAAATGAATACGTAAAATACGATTAAATACTCGGAAATTTATGCTTTCATTAAATATTGTAATCACAAACTGTTCACTTACGAATTCTAATGATATTGTCTTTTTCTTTATCTAGGTGAGTATCAATTTCTTTTAAGCTTAATATTTCAAGGTCGGTAAGTATTTGATATGATTTTTCTTTTCACTGATTTTTTTAAACTATTCAACCTATTTTTTATCTGCCTGTCTGTCTATTTGTCCGGACTGAGCACAGAAACGGTTGCGTAACGAACACTAAAAGTATAAGGGGCACAAATGTTTCTGGCTACATATAGTTTGTCGCATTTTGATATTAAAATAATTTCAGAAATACTTTCTTCAATTCACGGAAATTTTCCTGGCAGCAGTGGTACCAGGATTTTTCCGTTAATAGAAATAATTAATTTTCAGTGAATATCCGTTTCTTTCTTTCTCCGTTACAGGAGAAGAAAATGGGGATAAAATAAAAGTTGCTGGCCTTGGGATCGAGCCAGCTACCTTAAGGCTACGAGCTCAGTGCTCTAACCACTTGGCTACAGTTGTACAGTAGTAGAACAGTTTGGTGTAAATATGTTTGCCTTAGATGGGTATCGATTGATTAATTTATTTAAAAAGCTTTGAATTTTCGTAACAAATGCCGTATTCGCCCGGAGTCTGCCATCTTGTTTCTTTGTTGGTCATTTATATCCACTTTATGCTCAATTTTTGAAAAGTTAGAGATTAAACATAAACAACAACAACAGCATTTCCAATTAAAGATTAAACATTTTAAAAAACAACAACAAAAATAAATAAATAAACCCAAATAAATAAATTTAAGATCGGCGATGACCAACAAAGAAACAAGATGGCGGGCTCCGGGCGAATACGGCATTTGTTACGAATTTTGGAGTATGAGCATTATATTTTTATGCGATTTTTTAAATATTATTATTATTATTATTATTTTAAGTAAAATAGATTATTTTCCATTTAGTATTTTAGTTAAAATATCTATTTTAAATACGTTCATTTAAAATATATATCAAAATCGAATATTTTTCTATAACTTTAAAAAATAAATTGTAAATACTTTTAAATGAATGTGAAAACTAATTTTTATATATTTTTAAAATCGAAAACGCGTCTTTTTTCTGTTGTTGTTGGTTTAGATTTATTTGTTTATTTATTTTTTAATTAAATTAGAAATATTAATTTATAGAATTTTTCGTTTTTCGTTTTTAAAATGAATTCGGATTTATTATTAATAGATCCAATAGGCATGCCTGCTAGGAATGAACGGAGTGTCTTCCTCTTTTTTAGACATTCGGGAAGAATTCACGAATAAAACATGTTTTCTAGAAGAACGGAAATTATTTATAAAAAAAAATGAGGAATAATTTAGCGGATATAGACGAGTTTTTCTCACCGTATAGTTTTTGAGGAAACAGGGAAAAAGTAAAATCCATCAACTAATCGTTCTATACTTGTATTCAGGAACTGATTATGCAAAAGGCACGAAGCTTCCCTTCTAAAATTTAAGAGGGGCCCCGCAACGGGTCCTCTAATTCCCATTTTCATTTTTTTGCGGTGGATATTAAATTATTTTTGGAACTGAACGTTTACCTAATGCAAGAGAAAATCCACATACTTCAGGTAACTGATTTAACCTGGAAAATTAATCTGATGAGTAGGATGTTAATTATATTGCATCCTGATATGCTGGTTAGAAGCCACGTGGATAATTGAGCAATAACAATTATCTATATATTTAACAGACAAGACTGTTTTTTCAGTCATCTGGTCTGAACTTTCTGCTGAACCGATTTTGTTAATTATTTTTTTTTAAATGAAAGTACTTTATTTGTAGGTATGTCTCGCACTCAGTATTTTTAAAAATAATCCCATTTTTATATTTTAATTTTAATTTAAAATGTCTTTTATGAAATTTCTTCACATTGGTGGCAATCGGGTTACTTCCATCGTTGAAGAGAAAACGAAACGATCGGTATTACCGTATCATTACGGATGCCATTTTCGTATTACAATTAAAAATAATTTTTTTAAAACTTTTGAACAGAAACTGACGTCACGATTTAAAATAACGAATTTTTTACTCAGAAAGCTGTTACATTTCAATATTTTTTTATTCCGCTGATACTGAGATTGAGACGCTCATATCAGAGGACTTCAGTAGGTAAAAATTATGTCATAGCAAAAATGAAGTGAGTATTTTGTTTGATAAACCTAAATACGAATGCGTCTAAAAATAAATTTCTGTATTTCGCCACCACTGAGATTAGAACTTCAAGTATAGAGCGCAAATGTTTACATGTAAAATTGTAACTGGCAAACTTAACATCAAGTATGGAAATATATTTATTAAATATTGATTCATTATTCTAATTATTATTATTATTTTTTTTTTTTACTTTCTTCTATCTTTACAAGAAGAAAGTATTGGATTAATGAAAATTTTCGACTTCCGGTTTTCGACGGATTTACACGTTTTAGAGGTCAGGGATTTCGAAAAACATGTTTTTACAAAATGTCTGTGTGTGAGTCTGTGGTTCTGTGAGTCTGTCTGTATGTGACACAAATTTTGTGGGCGCTCTATCTCAAGAACTAATGCACGGAATTTAATAAAAATTTATATTATAGTAGTCCCTAATATAAATTGGTGTTGATTAGTTTTTGGTGTAAATCGCCCAACAGGAGGCGCTGCTATGCTGCATTTTTCGCGATTTCTGTAACAGCTCTATCTCAAGAACTAATGCACGGAATTTCATCAAACTTCGGATTTAGTTATTCCTTGATATGAATTGGTGCTGGAAACGTTTTGGTGTAAAGCGCCCAACAGATGGCGCTGCTACGCCGCATTTTGCAGGACTTACACGATTTTTGCAATAGCTCTATCTCAAGAAACAATGCACGGATTTTCATCAAACTTCAGATTCAGTTAATCCTTGATATGAATTGACGTTTTGTACATTTTTGTGTAAATTGCTCAACAGGTGGCGCTGCTATGCTGCATTTTTTGTGATTTCCGCAATCTATCTCAAGAACTAATGCTGTAGTTTTCAACAAACTTCAGATTCAGATATACCAGGATATGAATTAGTGCTCTTTATATTTTGGTGCAAATCGCTCAACAGGTAGCGCTGCTATGCTACATTTTTCAGAATTTTCCCTGTAGCTCTATCTCAATAACTAATGCACGAATTTTCATCAAACTTCAAATTCAGATATACTTTGATATGAATTGATGCTAAATTGATGTAATTTCTTGTACTATTTAAATGATTTAATTGACGTGATTTATAGAGAAGAGTGTTTTGTGATGGCCACAACATACTAGTTTTTTTTTTTAATAAATTCAGTCAATCGGTTCTTTTAAATATTTTCATTCGTCGAATTCGACGGGTTTCGACTCGTATGTACTAAAAATATCTGTAATATATACAGGGGACATAAAAAAAACATTTAATGAGAAATATGTGAACTCCGGGAATAATATTAGCAGCACACATGAGTTTTTCATGTGTGTAGAATTTGGAAAACTTTTGCTAAATGAAAGGGGGCTTCAAAATGATGCTGTGCTTCCCCTACATTCAGAGATTAAGCAGGCCCTGCTTATATTAACCCTTTGTGACTCAACAACAAACATAAAAAAATAGTATGTTGTGGCCATCACATAACTTTCTTCTATATAAATCACATCAATTAATTCATTTAAATAATACAAGAAATTACCTCAATTTAGCACCAATTCATATCAAATTATATCTGAATTTGAAGTTTGATGAAAATTCGTGCATTATTTCTTGAGATAGAGCTATAGCGGAAATTTTGAAAAATGTAGCATAGCAGCGCCACCTAGTGAGCGATTTGCACCAAAATATAAACAGCACTAATTGATATCAAGGTATACCTGAATCTGAAGTTTGAGGAAAATTCGTGCATTAGTTCTTGAGATAGAGCTATAGCGGAAATTGTGAAAAATATAGCATAGCAGCGCCGCCTATTCAGCGATTTGCACCAAAACATAAACATCACTAATTGATATCAAGGTATACCTGAATCTGAAGTTTGATGAAAATACGTGCACTAGTTATGGAGATTGAGCAAATGTGGAAATCGTGAAAAATGCTGCATAGCAGTGCCACCTGTAGAGCGATTTACACCAAAACATAAACAGCACTAATTCATATCCAGGTATACCTGAATCTGAAGTTGTTGAAAACAAAAGCATTAATTCTTGAGATAGAGCTATTGCGGAAATCACAAAAACTGCAGCATAGCAGCGCCACTTGTTGAGCGATTTACACCATAAGGTGCAAAACGTCAATTCATCTCAAGGACTAAGTGAATCTGAAGTTTGATGAAAATCCGTGCATTATTTCTTGACATAGAGCTATTACGAAAATCGTGTAAGTGCTGCAAAATGCAGCATAGCAGCGCCATCTGTTGGGCGATTTACACCACAACGTTACCAGCACCAATTCTAATCAAGGAATAACTGCATCTGAAGTTTGATGAAAATCCGTGCATTAGTTCTTGAGATAGAGCGCCCACAAAATTTGTGTCACATACAGACAGACATTTTGTAAAAATATGTTTTTCGGAATCTCTGACCACTAAAACTTGTAAATCCGTCAAAAACCGGCAGTCGAAAATTTTTACGAATCCAGTACTTTCTTTTTGTAAAGATAGAAGAAAGTAAAAAATAAATACTCAGATGTTAGAATACCTCATTTTAAGCATATAAAAAATGATTAAAGAGGATTAAACCATTAAGATAAAAAATTATTGACTTACAGGTACTTTTTTCACATTTGTAATAAGCAGAAAATGACATATTTCTCATAAATAAGTGTCCGTTTTCTGATACAAAATTGTAAAGAATGCGACCTTACCTTTGTAAAAAATCTAATTTTTGATTTCTTCTGCCTTTTTAATTCTGCAAAATCTACGAAGTTCATTTCAGACATCACGGTCCGAAACTGCTCAAATGATCCATAAAACTTTGGCGCGAAATATGTTCTCAGTACCGTCGTCTGCTGAGAAGTCTACGAACAATTTATAATAACTGCTGTACTAGGAGATAGCAGCAATCCACAAAATCGCCTTTTGAAGTCCACTGTATAAGTAACATTGACTTTCGAGTATGTTACAGATGTGCGACGCGGTGAAGCAATGAGTTAAATAAACAACATAAAAATGCGACTTGCAGAGCTAATGTTGTTGGCCTGGATTGATGGCGTGATTTTTATATTTCTGAAAACCATGGTAAACAATACGCGCTTTGTTCACCTGCAGAGAATGAAATCGAAAAAGACAATTGACGTTGTTCGCCTATGAACCACCGCCCCCTGACTGGATCTATGAACTGACACAAAAATGGCGGCTGTCGTAGGCTGATTTTTTTTTCAGCGTTCGTACGGTCCCTTGAATTTGACTATCAATAATTTCTAACAGTTTTCTCCGCCTTATTTTTCTGAAAATAAAGAAGACAAACAGAACTTTTAGAAAATTCTGGTGTCCAAATTTAAGGGACCTTACAAATGCTTAAAAAAGTTCTCCTACGACAGCGGCTACTTTTGTGTCAGAGCATAGGGACCAGTATTCAGGCGGTCGTGGCCTGAATCTGCGGATTGACTTACAGTATAACCTCAAAAATCCGGCATCGTCGGTACCGAGACCAACCCTGATTTTTGAAAATTCTGGATTTCTAAAATAATATATAAAGTAGTTCCGATATTCCTAATGGTGTTTTTAGTCATAATTTAATTCATAACCAAGTGATAATTATGTGACAAAAAGAGAAAAATATTCCTGATGGGGCTTTTAGTCATCATAATTTAATTCATAACCAAGTCATAATTATGTGACAAAAAGAGAAAAATATTCCTGAGGGTGCTTTTAGTCATCATAATTTAATTCATAACCAAGTCGTAATTATGTCACAAAAAGAGAAAAATATTACTGATGGTGCTTTTAGTCATCATAATTTAATTCATAACCAAGTCATAATTATGTGACAAAAAGAGAAAAATATTCCTGATGGTGCTTTTAGTCATCATAATTTAATTCATAACCAAGTGATAATTATGTGACAAAAAGAGAAAAATATTCCTGATGGTGCTTTTAGTCATCACAATTTAATTCATAACCAAGTCATAATTATGTGACAAAAAGAGAAAAATATTCCTGATGGTGCTTTTAGTCATCATAATTTAATTCATAACCAAGTCATAATTATGTGACAAAAAGAGAAAAATATTCCTGATGGTGCTTTTAGTCATCACAATTTAATTCATAACCAAGTCATAATTATGTGACAAAAAGAGAAAAATATTCCTGATGGTGCTTTTACTCATCATAATTTAATTCATAACCAAGTCATAATTATGTGACAAAAAGAGAAAAATATTCCTGATGGTGCTTTTAGTCATCACAATTTAATTCATAACCAAGTCATAATTATGTGACAAAAAAAGAAAGAGATTCCTGATGGTGCTTTTAGTCATCATAATTTAATTCATAACCAAGTGATAATTATGTGACAAAAAGAGAAAGACATTCCTGATGGTGCTTTTAGTCATAATTTAATTCATAACCAAGTGATAATTATGTGACGAAAAGAGAAAAATATTCCTGATGGTGCTTTTAGTCATCATAATTTAATTCATAACCAAGTGATAATTATGTGAGAAAAAGAGAAAGATATTCCTGATGGTGCTTTTAGTCATCATAATTTAATTCATAACCAAGTGATAATTATGTGACAAAAATAGAAGAATATTCCAGATGGTGCTTTTAGTCATAATTTAATTCATAACCAAGTGATAATTATGTGACGAAAAGAGGAAAATATTCCTAATGGTGTTTTTAGTCATAATTTAATTCATAGCCAAGTGATAATTATGTGACAAAAAGAGAAAAAAGAAACTTACTTTAATTGATATTTTGTATGATACAAAAAAAACATAAATAAATAAATAAATAAAATCTAATAAACAGTGAAGTCATTTCTTCTCGTGAAAATTCCAAGAAATCGATGTCAATTTTATTTGCTTCATTTCTTTTGGCAGTTCTTTAATAAGTCTTACTTAAATTTTATACACGTGAAGAATATCTATTTCGGAAATAGAATCTTGTTTCTCTAAAGCAGATATTTAAATCGCTAGTCAAATTTATGCATTGTTCCAGTGACACCTTTTCTTCTGTCGGTTCCTTGTCCTCGTCCTCAGAGCTGCTACGAGCGTTATTGCCTGTTCTATACCTTAGAAAAAAAAACAAAAAAAAAACCTCAAATTGACAGAAAAAAACAGTAAATTTTGGCGACAGTGGAAAGCCGTGCAATTTACAGAAAATATGTGTAATTTTTCCTTAAAACAGTTTTTTCTGTAAAAATAACAAAATCCACATTATTTTTAATGTAAAAAATACAATCTTTTTTCTGTAAAAATGACAGATTTTTTTTTTTTCAGTGTATTGCGGCCATCTATACGCAGCTCCGAGTTTTCTTGGACGTTCTGTTTTTTCAAGGAACTAATCGGGTCTGACATATGAAGAAAACACGCATTCGATCTTAGTCAGTTATTTGTTTTTCGAACTTTTACTTTCGAACTCGAACTTTTTAATTCGTAAACAATTGTTTTTTTTCTCTCTCCTGTAAGTAGGAAGAGGGAAAAAAAAAAAAAAAAGGAGAGAGATTGGAAAAATGGCTTTTATGAGGGGACAAGGAACCTTCAAATTCATTTCTTTATTTTTATAAAATTTAGTCACACTATAGGGTAAAGTGCCCATATTTCGTCCCCCTTAACTTCTCCGCTTCTGCGAATGTGGCGCCACTTATGACGCAAGGCACAGAGGACGGGAAGTAAAAGGGGTTTGTGTTGAAAGTTTCGTTCGCCAAGACGCATACACAAATTAAAGACAGCGAATTTCCTATTTTTAGAAGACCCGAGTTCTTATTACGTCGTTTGTAGAACGTTATTTACAGTACTGTAAGTATTTATTTCTTATTCATTACATGTATTTTACGTTGGTAAGATGCTGACAGTAGCATACAGTGAGTTTTAGGACACTCAGTTGATCTTACGGAACTGAAGCTCCGTCATATTGGGAAGTAGCGTGGTCCCAATTTTGTCCCCCTTGCAATTCTTATTTTCGTTCCGAGGACGAAATTAAGAATGCTTTTTCATGACATTTTTTCACTTTTTTCCTCATGTTTGGATGACTAATGTTTCGTTATGTTATTCTTCCACTGATAATTAGTACATTTCTTTGTGCCTTACTTTAATGTAAATTAAATTACTTACTCATTTAGAAATAAATTTTGATTTAGTTATAAGTTAAGCCTCGGCGTATTGGATTTTTAGGGGAGACGAAATTGGGGGCTTTTTTTTTTTTGCATTTTTTAGATACTTTTGAAAAAACAATTTTTCGCATAGTTAAAATTTTTTTGTACCACATTTGCCTATGTTTCTATGTGCGTGGGTAGTTAGTCTATATCTAAAATCCAAATTTGGTAGATTTTCACTGAAAATTGCAACTTCCAAGAAACTAAAAGCGACTGGGGGACGATGATAGGGTACCTTACCCTGACATATGTTTATCGCACAAATTAAAAAAAAAAATTGCGAAAAATAAAGAATTTTCTTGAATATTTTAAGCTTTATGAAGAACTTTTCAAAATCCCTCATTCGCATTCCATATCAATTAAAATCCCCAATATTTACTATACAAGTTTGTTTTATATATACAAATGAAACTGTTCATCGAATTTTATATATTTGAATATAAAGGTTAAAAAAAAGAAAAAAATGTTCTAAATTTTATGAAATTTTTAGTGCATTTACATCAAATTCCTGCATTTTACTACCTTTAAATTTTCAAATTATAATTAGCTTCAAAAAACTATGCACAGTTTTATTTATATATATTAAACAAACTTGTATAAAAAATACAGTGAAATACGTTTAACACGAAACTGAGGTGATCGGAAATTTATTTCGTGTTTAAAGAATTCCGCGTTAAAAGATTTGTAAAAAAAAAGAACAAAACTCAAATAGTTCCAACGTCATCGAATTTAATTTCGATTTCCTGTTAAGCTACTTAGTAGGCTGCATCCATTAGGGTAAAAAGCAAGTAAAAAATATATTGCTTTTTGGGGAAAAAATCAGATATCTTTTTTTCTCTTTTTCAGCATTCTGAGATCTAGCTTGTTTGAACCAATAAGCAAAGTTGTCTCTAAATCTTCGTGCGTTAATTCCCATACATTTTCTCACTGATTTAAACATACTGCGCTCAAACATTAACGTAATGGGATCCCTGTTTTTTATTATCATTGATAAAGTAGAATTGGCAATGCCAAACTCTTTGCAGATTTCTGTTTTCGTCCTTCTTTTTCATCAACTGCATTAAGCAGCTTCATCTTCATTTCAAGCGAAATAGCAGTCTCTTTTCGCACCGATATCTCAGCCATTCTGCTCATAAAGCATAAGCTAATTTACAAGAAACACAAAATTCACTGATTTTCATCCAAAATTCAGTGGTTTTAACACAAATTCACCAGTTTCAACTCAAACTAACTAGATCAAAAGCGAATTTTTTCATGTTAAAAGATTTTTGTTTTGTGTTAAAAGAAAAAAAAATGTATTAAATTGCATAGTATGCTGTCCAGACCGCTATATCATTTCGTGTTAACCGATTTTTCATGTTAAGCGTTTTCGTGTTAAACGTATTTCACTGTATTGGGGATTTTAATTGATATTGAATAAGCATGGGGCATTTTGAAAAGTTCTTCATAACGCTTGAAATATTCAAGAAAATTCTTTATTTTTCTCTATTTTTTTAGGGTTCCGTACATAAAAAGTAAAAACGGAACCATTATAAGATCACTTCTGTGTCTGTCCGTCTGTCTGTCTGTCACAGCCATTTTACTCGTAAACTATGGAACGTGGAAATTTCAAATTCGGGGAAGTAATAAAGACCATTGACCCACATATTTTCAGATTAATAAACATTCATAAATATATTTAGTAAAAAAGTAGAGGGGCTAATTATGCTACTTGAAAAAAAAAACCTTTTCTCTGTATACCATGTGGGTATCCTGTGAAAGTTTTTGTAACGCTGAACTCAAAAATACATTCCTTTTAATTTTAGGCATTATATTTTCAAAGATATTGTTGAAAAGGTAGCGCAAAAATATGTCCCCCCCCCCCCATCTAATTCCGAATCTACTGAAACTAAAATTATGAAAAAAATAGAGGTAGTAGACGTTAATATAAACCTTGCCGGAAAATTATAGCGATTACCCTAGGTCACATAGTTTTTGAGTAATTAGCATTTTTCTGTTCACAAATTTCGATTTACGGTCATTCAGAAAAATTGTTGAGCATCGCTGAATATACCTATCGTTGCAGAAGAATAAAAACATTGTTGATAATGATTTTCGAATAAAATCATCGGTAATTAGCCGAGACATTAACCTTTAAAGGTACGGTCAGTTTGGACATAAGGACAGAAGTGGCGTACTGTATGCCTAGATAACAAATTTTAATGATATACATGTGTAATGTAATGTCCAGTAACAGTATAAAGGAAATAAACGCCAAATTGTTAAAAACATACTAATTTAAGGGGTCTCGGGACTCTAAAAAGTGGAAAAAATGAAAAAAAGACGATTTTCAACATTTAATGTCTTAAAATGCACATGATTTTAAAACACAATTTTAACTGGGATGAAAGATATAAGTATGTTCTTTCGTTCCATGTATTTAAAAAATTGCAAGATACAGAATTCGTATTTATAGGGGGCTCGAAACTGTTAGACATTTGTCGAACAAAAAATTGGCATAACAGTTTACGCGCATGATTACAAAATAAATATTGCAACTAGAATGAAAATTTTTGTGCTTACTTATACTTCAGATTGTGATAATTTCCTTGAACTTAAATAAATTTGTATTTAAAGCATTTTTATATTTTTAATGCAATGTTGCATTTAGCTAACACAAAATTTTGAAAATTTCAACAGTAAAATCACCTAAAAAATATTTTTTTGAACAATAAAAAGGAAATTTTAGGTTCAGTTTACGCAGACTAACATGAAATATATGTTTTGAAAATTTCATGAAAAAATACTCAGAAGTTTTTGAGGTATCCTGCGCGTTATGCCCAAAAAACGCCATTTGGAAAATAATGACTTTAAAGTTTCGGAAACGCCGCTTCAGCTATTGAGCGGGTATAATTCTAAAAGCCAAAACTTCTGTTCTAATGGGAATTTCAAGGAAACAATTATATCAAAATATTCAGAAAAGGTAGGAGTTTAACATCTAAAAAAATTAAAATTTCTTAAATTTTGAAGCTGTAAGTGTCCTGCGACCACTTAATCCTTTCCGGCACGGAGTAATTCTATTTATAAACTTATGAAATAATGAACTGACACCAGAATTTATAAACGAATTTATTAGAAAGAGCGAACTTGCTTATTTTCATGTACATGATAAAAGGAAAATTTTAATTAAATATTCTTGGTGCGGTTTGTCTGTTTTGGAATTAAAATTAGGTATCCGTTTTTTAAGGGCATCGCCCTCGAAAGATTTAATTAGAATGAATCGCATAAATACTGTGCGATTCGCGATAGCTTGCATTGATGTTATCTCTCAATACGCCTCGAGTGATTTAAAAAGTTAATTAAACACCTATCTGGAAAAAACGCGGCACTGACCAAGGCGGCGTTGCAACTTTGAGACCTCAATTCGAAGCGCGCTTAGCATAATGCCAAATTTAAACTTCGAACAAAGGTTTTGTTTTAGCTACACTGTAGAAATAAAGGTTAATACTATACGCTGAATTTAGTTTCATGAAATTCCAAATGGAGTTTAACTATGCACTGCTTTTATTGTCAGTACCGAATTAAGTTCATCATAAACAGATTAGGATAATATTAAAAAAAGAGTTATACGAATAGCTGTATTTGATATTATTTAGGTTCCATATCTCTTTGAACTTTCATGATATACCCATTTACGCTTTTCTAATATATACAGTTATACCCAACCCTACGTTGTATAGTTTTTTACAAAGTCTCAGTATTCTTTTAGCGAATTTTTTTTTTTAATAATACAATTACAAATTTATATATTTATTCTACGGAACCCTCTGTACGCGAGTAATGCTGGTTTATTTTTTTTTAAATCTCTTCTGTGATAAATACATGCCATAGTGAATATACCGGTTGTCCCAAAAATGACTGATGGATTTTAAAATTCAATAACTTGCAAACGGTGACAGATTTTAAAAAACTTCTTGCAGGAGTGTTTTGTAGGATGTCAGGAGTTTTTTTTTACAGTGATTCTTGATTTTAGTTCGAATTTAAAACAATAGATGGCGCTGAGAGCAATAGGTGCTCAGTCCAGACCCGATTTTTGGTGCTTCGGTATCCATTCAATGTCTGTTAATCTCCTTTTTAGGTGCGTTCGTAATTATATAAATACGTAGCACCTATAGTCGTCGTTCAGTCCGTCCGTCTGTCCGTCCGTCTGTCTGTCCGTCCGTCCGCATATAATAGAGCAAAAATTACCCAACCGAATGGTCTGAAATTTTAAATATATGATTGTTGTAAAATTTTGTCGAGCCATTTCAAATTTTATGAAAATCGGATGTATAGTTAAATTACAGGGACAGTCAAAAGTTTTTCTTTACATTATGGCCAGTGGAAAAAATTATTGCACGTGCATTTTAATGATGTTAAAGCTTTCCGAATGGTCTCAAATTTTAAACATATAATTATTGCGACATTTTGTCGAGCCATTTTAAATTTTATGAAAATTGGATGTATAGTTTAATGACAGGGACAGTCAAAAGTTTTTCTTTACATTAAAGCCAATGGGAAAAATTATTGCAGGTGCATTTTAATGATGTTACAGCTTTCCGAATGGGCTGAAATTTTAAATATATAATTGCTGCAAAATTTTGTCGAGCCATTTCAAATTTCATGAAAATAGGATGTATAGCTTAATTACAGGGACAGTCAAAAGTTTTCCGTTACATTAAGGGGAATGGGAAAAAATATTGCAAGTGCATTTTAATGATGTTACAGACTATGCACTTATGAATTGCAAATAAATACACATTCAGTACAATATGGGGTGCAAAAAATAATTATAAAACTAGTTATAATACGAACGCACCTCATTTGCCACGTTTGACGAGCAATTTCCAACATGGAAGAAGAGCGAGGCCGAAAAATCGAACCTGAATTTAGCGGTTATATTTTGCAGCGCCATCTATCGGTGCTATGTGTAACTAAAACTGAGAATCACAGCATAAAAACTCCTGACATCTTACATAACAGTCCTGCAAGATTTTTTTTTTTATATATATCTGTCACCGTTTGCAAGTTATGGAATTTTAAAATCTATCAGTCATTTTTGGGACACCCGGTATATGTATTTAAGGGATAAAAAGAGTTAGAAAATCCCTTGTCTCCTTAAAGCCGGATTTTTGAAGTCACACTGTATTTAGAAATGTAATCAATATTTATAGTTTTTCTCTAGGTGCGATTTTTTTTTTTCTTTCAAAGAGGATGGTGAAAAAGGTGAAGACAGAAAATAGTATTCTCTGGGGAAGTTCAAGAGATTAAAAAAAAAACGTCTTCATTGGAATGGGACGGGTTTTGAGCCCCATAAGGCCCTCCCTCCCCTTCTCCTCTTTCCTAAACGCCCCTTTTGCTGCGCCATGCCAGCGGGCTTTGTCTTAATGACATTCTAAAAGATATCCTCGATCGTTCACATTTTCGTTATAATTTGCATTCTGTTAAGTAAAGAGGCAGACAGGGTGGGGTTGGAGATCTCATGATCAAAAGAGACGCCAGACGAGAATAATCGTTTTCTCGTTAATCGTTTACCATCCACTTTGTCCTTTGTCTGCGAGAAAAATCTTATTAACCACCCCCTCCCGTTTCCCCCCCTTTTGTATAACAATTAGAGGTCGACTGAAAATTCGGTTTAGTTTTCGTTTTCGGTCCAAAATCTGAATTTCGCCGAAAATTCGGCCAGACCGAAACTTTTTGTATTTCAAAAATCTCATTTCTTCCTTCGGAAATTTTCAACATGACTCATTGATTTGCGCTGTATCGGCTCACGTGAGACAGTCTTGATTGATTGCTATGAACTTCACTGTTTATAATGATCAGTCATGGCTGACTCAAGACGTCAGTGCAAATTATAAAGGAAGCAATGCTTATAGGACTCAACTTTGAAGACGCTTTTCGCGTGCTCATTAATAGTAATAGAACATTTTTAGTTTGAAACCGTAGAAGTGTTTCGAATACCCTTTGAGAAAGTTTTAGTATAATAGAGGATCCTTTACAAAAATCATTACAAAAGATAAATCGAGGTATGTAGACCTAAAACATTTTTTAATGAGATGAAATTCGTATCACTGGAAAACCATTCTGTGTCGTTGATGAATTTATGTGAAAATAAAAAGTTTTGATCAGAGGCACAGAGGGTGCCTTAGCCACAGGTATAATTAATACTTACGTGCAATTAATAATTATGTATATACTGAATAAACATGTATAATTAATTAATAATTATGTTAATTTTTGTATGTATTAATTAATTAAAAAAAATTGGACATTTTTGTTTTCGTTTTCTGCCGAAAATAGGAAGATTTTAGAAATTCGGTTTGGGTTTCGGTCTCAAAAAACCTGTTTCGTTCTGTCCTTAATAACAATCCTTCTATACACTACTAAAAATTGAACGCGAGAGCAGTTCTTTATTAGTGAAAAAGACTTAAGGGGTCTTGTACCTTTAAAACGCGACGCAAATTAACTAAAAATTTCAAAGTTTGAATTAGCCTATCTTCAAAACCTTTTTATGCAAAAACATGAAATTTTGACTATTGATTAAACAGATTATGCTTTGTAATATGCTACCATTAGAAATTTACTAGCCTTTTACAGAATCCGTGTATTGTTGAAATCAAAATAGTTGGCGCGCATCATATCTTGAGAAAGTACGTATGGATTGTCATGAAATTTAGTAAAGATAATACATAAATATGTGTGTTTAAAATGTTCTTCTTTTAGGCCAAAACTATTTCATTAACCATATAAAAAAAATATTTTTGTAAAAAAAAATCAAAATTTTACATTTTTAATAAATAAAAATAGTCATATAACTAAAAATATTACCATTGTAAATATTTAAAAGTAGATCATTTTAAACACACATATTTGTTTAGTATCTTTACCAAATTTCATGACAATCCATACATACTTTATCAAGATATCGTGCGCCCAATAACTTATGGAGTAAAAAAAAGAGCTATTTTGATTTCAACAATACACAAATTCTGTAAAACTGTAATAAATTTCTAATGGTAGCATATTACAAAGCACAATCTGTCTAATTAAAATCCAAAATTTCATGTTTATACATAAAAATGTTTTGAAGATAGACTAATTCGAACTTTGAATTTTTTCATTAATTTTTGACGCGTTTAAAAGGTACAAGACCCCTTAAAACAATTACTCAATATTCCGGCTAACACGCACTTTTGATACCAGAAAAGGAATCGAAAAATGACGTAAAATAAATGAATCAATAAAAGTTAAGAAAAAAAAAACAAGAAAGAAAAATCATGCGTCAAGCATAGATTATGAAACATTTACTAATACATTCAGAATACTGTAACAAAACGTCGCCGTTTAATAAGGTGAATGGTGATGTCTAAGGAAACCATTTCATAAACGCATAACACATCTGAAAACCCAATTTCACTCTCTAATGCTGCACACACCCTTTTCAATAGCGAACATGCCATGGTGAACCTCAATAACATAGATCAATTACGTGGCTATCCGGGTCTATTTACGGGAATTAGAGTACAGACAGACGACAGATAGGCAAACCGAATTCTTAATCACTTTTCAGCTATGTTGAATAGTGGGTTTTTTGTTTTTTTTTAAGAGCATAAGTATTTATCTCCAGACAATATTATGCGATTTCATAATCCGTAACGGAAATTGATTGCAAACGACTCTGGCGATCGATCGTACTCCACCCGATGGTAAATGCAAGGCGCGCGCGTTAGGGCACACACCCGCACAACGCGAGCCACTTCATCTATTTTTTATTAAAAAAAAAAACTTCTTCCAATGATAACAAATAACATGCAAGAAATCTGAGCTAAAATCTTCATTCCTATTTCAGAAAAGATTGCTGAAAAATACGCTTTTTCGGCCTTCTGCAGGCAACCCTTCCCCCCACCCCCTTAAGAAATCAAATTAAGACAAATTCCATCTGGCCACTTTCACATTGTTGCCTGGTATTAAGAAAGTGTTAAGCGAAAAAAACAAGAATATGAAAGTATCATTCTAATTATATTGTTTTCTCATTTCAAATAATAAATAAAGTTAAGTTAAATGTCGGGAAGTATTTTAATTATTATTACTTTCAATTATTAACTGGGTCTATAGATGTGGACCACATTCTATTCAGTTATCTGGGATCAGACCATTTTATTGAAAAAAAGATTGTAGACCATTGCGCTAGAGCGAGCAAGTCAGGGGATACTTATAGAAAAAAGGTTGCAGACCATTGCGTTAGAGCGAGCAAGTCAGGGGACCAAATCTTCCGAATGTTGTTGATTGAAAAGCTATGGATATTTACTGTCAAGTTACAATAATACTTTTCGCTTGAACAAAGGGTACAATAGTTACAAGTACTGTAATTATTACATTAACTTTTAACTAATACAAGTATTTTTATTATTTACAAGTATTGTTACACAAATTACAATAGCCATAATTAGTAAAAATACGTGAATTTTTACAATTACTACAAATACATTCGTTTTTACAATTAGCTCAAATATATGATTTTCTACAATTGCTACAAATACCTGAATTTTTACAATCGCTGCAAATACATATGTTTGACAATTACTACAAATACGTGAATTTTTGTAATTACTACAAATACTTGAGTTTTTACAATAACTACAAACACGTGAGTTTTTACGATTGCCATGAAAACCTAAGTTTTTAAAATTACATGAGGAATTATGAAATACAAGCTACAAAAATGCATGATACAGTCTCTAGAGAAACAAATGTTAATATCCTGCCGCAAGATCAATATTCTCATCCAATCTATATATTAAAAGGCGCAAGCATTTAATATACTGACCCTCATTAATTTTGTCCAACAACTGTTCTCTTGCTACAGTGTGACTTCGCTAGTCTCTTCACTACTGAGTATCAATGTAATATTATTGATCATTACTGAAATATTTCTTCTCAAGTTTGACTTCAGAGCAAGAGTTTGGTTTCGGAGCAAAGTAATTTATTGACATTATTTTGGATCTTGGACATCGAAGCATATCATTCTGAAATCGGAATTGCAATTATGTTAGAGTATCTTTTTCTGAAACGGAAAAGAATTGAAGTCTACATAATGTGAACCTATGCAGTGAAGAAGCTAGAGTTAAATGTAATTAAAGCACATTTTCCTTCACGGTGATGAATTCAGGGGATGCGCCAGGGTGGCGTATTCCCCCCTTACCCCACCTTAGAAAAAAAAATCAAAAAATTCCAAATTTGGTATTTTTAATGGTCTTGAATTGAAAAATTCCCATTCCCTGAATAGAAAGGTATAAAACCAACACTGTGAAAACAAAAGCTATAAGTTGCTATACAACATACGCTTTATTTCGAGATTTTAAACAAAGGTGTAAAAATTAAAATTATAAAAATTAAAATCATACTCGACGTTTCGGTTTATCTTTAAAACCATTCTCGGGAATTAATTTTCTAACATACAAATCGACAAAAAATATTTACATGTTACATAATCGAAGACATATTCAGACAACACTGTTATTTCACTTTTTTGCTATGCTTATTTAATATAGTTTTTAAATCTTTAACGAATTACTTTCCGATACATTCATGATTTTTTTACATTTGCATAGCTGCCACTCTTCTGGATAGCTAAGATTTCGTAAATGCATCAAATTGCCGGGTATTATTAGTTAGGTACAAAGAAATAAAATAGCGTCTTCCATTTTTCTATAAAGATAAATTATCTTACAGAATATGTTTTTAATAAAATGCGTCTTGTTTCTATGTGATATTTATTCAATTTCATTCATCAAGTAAAATTTCTGGTTTCAAATTTGGTTTATTCGATTCGAAAATAAAAGGGAAGAATACCAGCTAAGAATTCGTAAATACATCAAACTGCCGGGTATTATTATGCAGATACAAAGAAATAAAATAGTGTTTTCCATTTTTCCATAAAGATAAATTATCTTTCAGAAAATACAGTCAAAATTGACATTTTGGCCACGAATGCCCAGAAAAGTCGTCATCAGTCAGCTAATCCCTTTAACTCAAAGATCTATGTTATTTACAGGAAAATGAAAAACGCTATTCGATTCTTAATCACTTTAATAATAAATTCCACAAATTTTATACTTTTACGTACAAAAATGAGTTTGTGAATGCACCAGAAAGTTACGTGCTCTTGAGCCAAAAAAGAAAAAAAAAAGTGGACAGCTCTTTAATAAATGATTTCAAGTTCTTCTTATGTAATCCCGATTTTTTGTAGAAAGTGGGTAACTTCCACACGCAGGCACGCGATTGTCTAAAGCGGATGAAATATTTCTTATGCAGTGCAATGTTGTTCCAGAGCACAAACAGGAATTAAAAAATCAAAAACAAAAATTGAGCGGAAGTTTGAGCAGGTTAGTAGAACATTTCTGAAATTTTGACTTTAGTCTCCTAGGCGAAACTTCAAAATGTATAAGAATTACGAGTCAACTGTATTCTTGTCACGTTTGTTAAATGGATATTTTCAAGTTCACCGGAATCTATGTTACATAAACCTTGTCTGGGCTATCTAGAAGGGCACTTTAATATCCACACGCAAATGAAAAGGTTACACGTGAATACTTGAAGCCGATTAAATGAGGACGCGAGTTTCAAAAACCAAAATTAAAAATATCGTGTTTTCTCTATCAATCTATTTTATTGGTAAATCTGCATCGAAGAAATACAAAAATATGGAGAAAAAAAACAAAAAACAGTGGCACTCCGGGAGTGCCAATAGAAGTGAAAACTTCAACAATTACGTGTGTGTTTTTTTAATCGTCAGGAAATGTTTTATTGTGCAGGAAATACTTTTAAATGTAGTGTTTTTTTATTCATTATTATAAACTATTACTACCAAAATTATATTACAATTTTCATAGTAATATAATTTAACTATAAATTACATATAAATAAACATTAATAATTTGTAATATACATTATTATATTAAATTATATTATTAAATTATACATGTACATATAAATAAACAAATATTCGTACAAAAATTCTCGTATTGCATTTAAAGATTTATCCGGTGAAATATAAATGGCAACCATTACAATTCAATACTATCCAAATATTGAAATCCATACTCCAATTAAATACTATCCAAAAGTATTTTTTATTAATGAATACAATACCACAATTATATTACGCTTGGCGCGCTAGTGTCTATGTGCCAAAATGCTAGCATGTCGGTTATGTAACAGTGTCTCCAAATCAGTGGTTTTTCTCCATCTCAAAAAAAAAACTACGCCGGGAGAAAAAGTGAGTTTTAGCTTCGTTCTTCTTTTGCGGATTGAGCTGAAGAGGGAAAAGTTCCTGTCATTCACCGCTTGGCGCGCTAGTGTCTATATGCCGAAATTCTAGCATGTCGGTTACGTAACAGTGTCTCCAAATCAGTGGTTTTTCTCCTACTCAAAAAAAGCTCAACGCGCCTAAAGAAGTTTTCACTTCAAAACTAGTTTTATCCTGTATTTATGGCATTGTATAATCTTGGTTTACAATGAAAAACCATGGACGCAGTTAGAGGTTTTTCACGATTTCCCAAAATTTGATTTTCTGAATAAGGCGAGTTGGAAACTCACGACCTCAAATGGTCTGTGCGGCAGCACAGACCATTACCTCATCGAGTTCACGGCTGAAATTCCAGAATCAGTTAAAACTCGATTTGCATATTAAAACGCAATCGATCTGCCAAGTCCTATCTTGGTGGAAAACGCCTGAAAACTCGACTTTAGCGGTTGACACGTAGGTTTAGCATTGTGTTTTCCTGCTCCCAGTCCTCCCTGTTTTCATACCTTTGGGGGAAGGAAAACACAATGGTAAACCTAGGAGCCAATCGCTAAAGTCGAGTTTTCAGGTGTTTTCCACCAAGATAGGACTCGGCAGACCGGTTGTGTTTTAATATGCGAATCGAGTTTTAACTTATTCTGGAATTTCAGCCGTGAATTCGATGAGGTGGTTGTCTGTGCTTCCGCCTACTGGTCTAGTTTTTATGCCGCTCCAACGTAATTTTGTATGCAAATTAAATAGAATAATGAAAATATAACTATATTCTTATTTTTGTATAGAGTGACATCTGCCAAGAAGGAATCGGAGGTCATCGAAGTCACCATTCCGTTCTAAACAAGTTTTTGTCTCGACATTCTCTTATAATATGTTCTTTTCATAAAAAAAAAGATTAGATTTCCGTTATAGAATTTCCGATTTCACATGTTTTAGTGCATATAAATGTATGTAAAATAAGATGCAGGTGCGGCCACAAGGAGCCGCGGTGCGTTCTATGCTCGTTAGTCCAGGCGCCAAAGGTAGTTGAGTATGCAAAATGTGAGGACCGGCAACTATGCTCAAATTCTTTTACCTGAGATCCTAAATAATAGAAAATCACATGTTGCCGGCAGCTGTACTGGTCCCTTTCCCTTTTCCCCACCCCTCTCTCCGCTCGGCGCGTTGCTGAGTCATGTCCCTTTCCCTTTTCCCCACCCCTCTCTCCGCTCGGCGCGTTGCTGAGTCATAGCACTCGGAAACGTCAGTAAAAGAGAATTCGTAGCCCATAACGGTTTATTTTTACGTATCTAAGTAATATTATTTAAGTTTTTTTGCAGTTGAGTGTCTTATTAGTGTGTTTTATTTAAATAAAAGGGCGGAAAATGTCACTACAAGTGATAAATCTAAATAAGCGAAAAGTAAGTGAATTGTCGTGTTTGTTTTGTGATAAAACGGGTGATTTAGTGAAAAATCCAAAATTACAGACGTTTACTACTATTCAAAGAGCAGCAGATCGCAGAAAAGATGACATTAGTAAGAAATTAGAAAGTGATACAGACTTTATTGCCCACAATTGTTCTTGGCATCGAGCTTGTATTGCAACTTATATTAGTGAAGAGAAAATCAGGCGTCGAGAATTAGCATTACTAAAGCAGGAGAATGCCTCTGTTCCCACTTCCTCTACAGAAGCAAATGTTTCAGGTAGCCAAAGGGTTCGTCGGTCATCAAGAATTGAATTAAAAATTGATACAAGTAATAAATGTTTAATTTGTGGTAAACAATCAAGAAATAAGAACAAAACTCTTCTTTTATGTTCTGAAATTTCAGCAGCGGAACAAATTTTAAATATTGCTCGAAAAAAACAAGATGATGTTTTCACTAAAATTAGCATTTGCGAACATCCAGCTGATTTATTTGCAATGGAAGTGAGGTATCATAAACATTGTTATCGTGATTATCTACGGCAACCAAGAAACTCTGAAAATCCAGCAGGCAGACCTTCAAGTCAAATACCACATGGCATCCTTATGGAGGCATTTGAAAAGCTAATCGATGAAATGAAAGATAAATTAACATCTCACTCTTTTGAAGTGTCATTCTTGGGCAAGCGACTAGCTGAACTCACTGAAATAGAAGATGCAATTGTAGAAAATCGCGTTATGAAATCACTGCTCATTGATAAGTATGGTGAAAATGTTTTATTTTCATATCCGAGCGATAGATCAAAATCATCATTGGTGTTTATGGGCAATATACCACTGGATGAAGTCATTGAACATATTCGTACCGTAAATTCAACAAACTACACTGTTCAAGTAGCTAAACAACTTCGAAAAGAAATACTAAATACCAAAGTAATGCCAGATGGGTATTTATGTGATGAAATTTTAATTGAACAGTTTTTACAAAAAGGTCAATTACCGAATAACTGGCTAATGTTTATGCAAGCATTGTTCAGTTCAAAGAATAACAAATTAAGTGAGAATTATAATCGACGAGCGTTATCAGTGTTTTATGATATGTATTTCACGATTATTGAGAAACACACTCCAAAGCATATAGCTTTAGCTCAATCTATACATCATTTGACTCGATCGAAACAATTAATCGTTATATTGAATAAATGTGGGCATAGCATTAGTTACAAAGCATTAAAAAACCTCGATAATGAAGTAACAACGTCAATTGTGTGTGAAGATATAGACAAGAAATTGCTTATTCCTAAAAATATAGTTCGAGATTCATCGTTATTTCTTCATGGAGCTATAGATAACAATGATTTCAATGAAGAAACATTAAGTGGGAAAGGCTCGACCCATGTTACAGCTATGGTGATATATCAAGAAAAAAAATCCACTGACAATGAAGTTAATCTAATTAAAATGAAACCTACAGTAGAGTTGAACGAATTGGATTTAAAATTTTTAAACTGTCAAGCAATTCTTCATTTTCAAGAAAATATGCAGCCTTCAATACCGGACTATAAGGACAGTAGCTGCTTATTAAATAATAATCAAAACAATTTACAATTTGATAATTTGCTCTGGGTCTTGTGTAGACTGCAATATAGTCTATCAATAAATAATTTCTGCCGATCATCTACAAATTCGGTACCAGGATGGACTCCATTTCAACAAATACTATCGTCTGAAACCGCACCTGTTTCTACTGTTGGATTTAGCCCGGTTATACCTCAGCCACCGACTTCCAAAGACGTTGTGTATACCGCTATGAAAAATTATGTCAACGTAAGTCTTGCACTCGGTAAAAAAATAGCAGTACTCTCGTGTGACATGGCTATATATCTTATCGCTAAAAATATTCAGCTAACAAATAAAGAATTCGACAATTTAATATTGAGAATTGGATCATTTCATTTACAAAAAAATTATTTGCGGTGCTTGGGCCAATATGTAGAAGAGAGTGGACTCGACGGTATTCTTATTGAAGCCGATATTTATGGTGAGAATACTTTGGCATCAATTCTGAAAGG
Source organism: Maratus speciosus (assembly GCA_963932465.1). Lineage (NCBI taxonomy): Eukaryota > Metazoa > Arthropoda > Arachnida > Araneae > Salticidae > Maratus > Maratus speciosus. The sequence continues at coordinate 640,618,004 of OZ010786.1, read as the reverse complement.
TACTCATTATAACAGAGGTATTAGAGCACATAAGCTCTTATACGAAGCCTTAAGAAGCATACAAATTGCCGAATTTATAGAATGCATGAATTATTCTCAAGATTTTTTACAACAGCTAAATATTTGTCTTCAGGAGATAAGAGAAAGTACAGTAGATAAAGATCATTCTGGCGTAATCGAAAAACATGATCAATACAAAAGAATAATTACAGATTTTTTAATGAATTTTTCACATTTTTTGCGCACCATGAGCACTGAAAATCAAGTATTCAAATATTTAAACAACTACTGCGAAATGGTAGAAATTTTGTTAAATTCAGTTATGGCTGATAGAAATAGTAATTATGAATTACATTTGTTAACTACTCGACAAATGTTACCGTTCTTTTTCTCCATGAATCACACGAACTACATTCGTGGAGTCACTCTTTATTTACAAGATATGATAAAACTACCTTTAGAAGTTGAACATGATATGAAGAGAGGAATGGTGTCCGTCAAACGAACGGAAGGTAAATTTAATGCAGTAAGCCCCGACTTAGCATTAGAACAGTCTCAAAACCGATCTTCAGCAGTTACTGGAGGATTGATTGGCATTACTAAAAATGAAGAAGCGATGCAGAGATGGCTGCTCCTTTATCCGTTCAAAAACAGTATTCACGAGGCTTTTTCTTCATATCTCGAAATACAAGCAGACTCTACAAGTGACATTAATTATCATAATGAATGGACACAATCCAGGATCAATAAAGACGAAAAAGATATTCAAAATATAATAAAGTATATTATTGCCTGCAACCCTTATAATGATAACGCGAATTGCGCGCTTCGAAATATTTACACTGGTGAACTTGCTGAAGAATCTTCTGTGCAATGTTTGCTAAATATACAGGAAAATGGAGAGGCTCTGTTAAGAACGTACGAAGATGAGCGATTCGTACTCAAAAGCAAAAAGTTATCTGATCCTATTAAAAAAAATAAATTTAGCAATTTTGTAACTCATTCACAAAAACAAAACAAGAGTACTTCTAATAAAAAGTTACAAGATGCAACAGATGTAAGTCTCATTCAGAAAACATTTTTGTTGGCTAATCAACGTGGATTTGATGCAAAAATTTTAGCATCTTTCGAAATTTTGAATTACTGCAAGTACCTTTTTGACGCTGAAGGGTTTTACAGGAAATCTCCAAAATCACAACTCGCCCTTGAAATTGAAAATAATCATAAGTGTGGTACTAACACGCGGCAGGATATTTTAAATCTACCTTTTTCAAAAATTTACATTGTTGATGGTATGGCACTTGTTCATCGAATCCAATTAAAAAATTTCAGCACATTTGGCGATTTTGCTCAAGCTTTTTTCAATAGAATTCAGAATCTTTTTTCGCAACCAAATGTAAAACGAGTTGATATTGTATTTGACAGATATGATGATATTTCAATAAAATACTTGGAATCAACGTTACGGAGTAAAGGTCAAATGATGAAAAATTTCATAATTTCAAATGAGCACACCAAAATTCCAGCTAATTGTAATAATTTCTTTTCAAGCACTGAAAATAAGTTACAGCTTGTTCGATTTCTATGTACTGCTGCCCCTAGATATGCACAAGTAAATGAAGATTGCGAGTTATATATTTGTGGAGGATTTGAAGATCCAACAAAATGTTTCAAACTGCAAGGTTCTTCATTTTTTGAAGTACCTGACTTGAATTCTAACCATTTAGAAGCGGATTCACGGATGTTTGGTCATATATTTCACGCAGTGAAAATCAAACTTGGCCATATCATAATCATTTGCGCTGATACAGATGTTTTCATTCTCGGAATTTACTTCTGGAACAAGCTTGCACGTCTAGGCTGTTTAGGTCTATGGTTCGACGGTTCCTATAAGAAAAAATTCATTTCAGGATGTCATCTGGCTGCTCAATCCCTTGGAGAAAATATTTGTGGTATTTTGCCAGCATTACACGCTCTGAGTGGTTGCGATTCGACTAGCAGATTCGGCTCGAAAAAAAATGCTTTAAACGCTGCATCGTTGGATTTTGCACAAGAAGCTTTAAAGCATTTGGGAAATCCGTACCTAAGTGTCGAACAGCTAAAAGAATTGGAAAACATTTGCACCTATCTTTTTTCAAAAAAAATTTCAACGGCTGATGAACTTCGGTATAAATTAATTTCCCAAAATATCGGTTTCGGCTTAAATTTATTAAAAGTTATTTGCACATCAGATGCTCTACATTTACATCTATTGAGAGCTTCAGCACAAACATATGTATGGGTGAATGCTGACCAAACTTTACTACAGCCTATTGATTACACCTTCTTAGGCTATGAAAGGAAAGATGATAAATTATACCCACGACAAATGACTAAGCAACCACTGCCGGAATTGTTGATTCAACCCTGTAAATGTACATCCAATTGTAAAACAATGGCTTGCTCTTGTAAAAAATTACAGATTGATTGTATTGCGTTATGCAAATGCATAAATAACGATTGTCAAAATAAAAAAGATTGATGATTATACTTATTTTTATGATATGTTTGAATTTGCTTTTTTGTATTAAATAATTTTTTTTAACAATAATTTTTGTTTTTATTATTAATTTTTCTGTTCTTTTTCCACTTGACTAGCTATAAGTATCTTTAATTATAAAAAAAAAATTGATATTGCCGTTAATACAATTATTTTAATGATACCAAAGCATATGTTCAGTCCATTTACTTGATGTCTAAGGGGGTGGGGTGTAAAAAAAAATTGGACCAATACAACTCCTGGCAACATTCGAAATCATAATTTGCATGCTTTTCTGAGTTCAAAACCATAAACCGAATGCGGTCCTCACATTTTGCATACTCAACTCCATCCAGCGCCCGGTCTACGTGGGTCCCGAACCTATAGCGTCCTCCAGAGATAGAAAAATGCCTTTTTTTCCCCTCTATGACAAAACGTTACAGTATCCGGAAATCTTTGCACTTGGTTCTCAGGCTTATAAGGGTCTCCAATGGCTATAAATTCTTTATTAACCATTGAAAGTAATTTAGGGTCTACAAATTTTTCTTTAATCAGGGACATTTTAATGAATAAAGCCAGCGCTTAATGGAGAAAATTTGAGACTGATAGGTTTTTTTAGAACGTGGTTGTTGTGTTTCTAAATAAATTCATTTATGTTAATTAAACATTAAAAGATATTATTTAGAACGTAGTAGTTGTGTTTCTAAATAAATTCATTTATGTTAATTAAACATTAAAAGATATTATTTATGTACTAAAATTTAAATATATATATGTTTATAGGATATGATCAAGTAGCATGTTTTCCTTTGTTAAATGAAATAACAAATGTAATCATTTATGCAGTTTTAATGAATACGTATTTGGAATTTTATTTAATTTGAATTTACACTATATTAATATATTTTGTTAAAAAAATTCACAGTTTTGGTGAGTTTCTTTCTTAGCATACAGAAAATTGTTCAGTGTTCTACAGAATGTGACGTCAAATGCAATTTTTAACCTCGACATTTACTTATCTTTTTATTTATTTCCGCAGATTATGATTTAGAGTTTAAAACCCCCTCCCAGAGCGTTTAAGCACTGAGGAAATGCATGCAAATTTCTTGTGTTAAACCGAATATATGACATAAAATTATACAGGAGGATTCAAAACTTATCGTTAAAATTTCGTGGGGAGGTAGGGAATATGTCAAGAAACCTATTTCACATAGGATAGTATCGGGTGTCCTAAAAAGGCCTGACTGGTTTTAAAATTCAATAACTTGCAAATGGTGGCAGATATTTTAAAAAAATTTGTAGGAGGGTTATGCATGAGGTCAAAAGTTTTTTTAGAGTGATTTTCGATTTTAGTTCGAATTACAAACAATAGATGGCGCTGTAAGCAATAGACGCTAAATACAGGCTCGATTTTTTGGCCTTTCTCTTCTTCCATGAGGAAAAAGGAGGTTAAAATGTATTGAGTGGGTCCCGAAGTACCAAAACTCGAGCCTAAATTTAGCGTCTATTGATCGCAGCGCTATCTATTGTTTATACTTCGAACTAAAATCGAAAATCCCTGTAAAAATACTTTTGACCTCATGCAAGAATTTTTTAAATATCTGTCACCGTTTGCAAGTTATTGAATTTTAAAATCAGCCAGCCCTTTTTAGGACACCCGGTATGTCCGCAAACGTCATCTACATGAACAAAATGGAAGTGAACGCTAGAAAACAGTATAGTTAAGTGGTAACGAATGTGATTTTATTCCAAGAAGGTGGAGTACAGCTTCACACTAGGTGCTCAAAATTACGACCATTTACACGAACGCAGGACTCAAAAAATATATAAAGGTTAAAAGAACCGGAAAGAACAAAATTAAACGAGGGGTTTCCAGGCGTCAGGTAATGAAGGCGTTGAATAAAGGTCATTAACGAGATTCTTGGAGTTTTTAAAGATGTAAAAGGCTTCGTAGCTGTCCAAATGAGAAGTGGAAATAGGAGAAGAAATAATACTAGCTTTAGGAAAGAGAAAACAATGTTTGGGACGCAATGGAAGTTTTGGGTACACACAGCGCCCTCTACATAAGTATGCGTACATGCTTTCCTATGTAAAATCGGTTTCCTGACGTATTCCTTACCTCCCCATGAAATTTGAACGATAAGTTTTGAATCACCCTGTATATAAGCCATACATACCACGAAACCAACCTCCTCTACTCTTTATGTATTTTTGTAGATAAATACCAAATTTTTTAATTATTTGTATATAAACACCAAATTATTTAAGTTAATCAGTTACATATGACGTGTACAAACCAACATAGCAAACAGAATAAATAGTAAAAAAAAATAGCATATAGTATACAACTGTTTCAATGCATCATTATAGGATCTCCTTAGTACAAAATGAATGAGAGAGTGAAAAACAATAGTAAGAAAATACATGTAATACTGACATTGTTTTTGCTTACTCCCTTTCATTTTTTTTTATTTATTTACTTTATCAATCGAAGGCGTTGCTTTTAAAAAGCCTTGGAAAGCTGAATGTTAAATTTATTTTGGCTACTTGTCTTTTAATTCCGACAGGTTTTACAAGTCTCATTTTTGCAAAAACTAATTTATAAACATGAAAAACAGCAAAATTGTTTATTTTAAGAATAATAAAATGATTCAAAACCCCCTACTAGATGAAGATCAGTGTTGACAGTTAAGCATTTTAAAAAATTGAGATTGTTTGATTGTTGCCACTTAAAATAATAGTAATAATCGCCATTACTTAATGGCATATGACTGTCAGGAAGTACGCTGCGAATGTTCTCTCATTTCAGTAATCAATGACCATTACGTACATCCTTCACTATACACTATACAGGCTGAATCGTCAATCATTTTGTTTCCCTCTTTGCAGGGCCCGACTTATGCAGGGGCATGCGGGGCAGCTGCCCCGGGCCCCCCTTCTCAGGGGGCCCCCATAAGAGCAACCAGGATTTTTCTTAAAAGGTGGCAAATGATTAAAATTAGCCAAAAGTGACCAAAATTCCTATATTTTCAAACATTTCGGAAGAAGTGTTGTCTCCCTTCCCCTCCCTACTTCCAGTACCCCCTGCACCCATGCAAAAAAACTATATGATTAAAAAACTAATGATTAAAATTTTATTATGACAACTTAGTATTCTATTGTTTTCAAAAGAAATTCTTTATTAACGTATTCCTCGCAATGTGTGCAAGTTAAAACCATTCATTATGATCAATTTGGGGCATTTTTTTTTAGACATCTTATAACGTACGTAGATAAGCAAAGTAAAAGTTTGCAAAAAAATACTCGTGTCAACCAATCTATCATTTTTTCCACTATTATCCTACTAGTATTTTTTCTTAAAGTTGTGACAATTATTTTGTGATACCCTGTTTACAGATGGGAGCAAGTACCTGGTACAAAACTTATGCATACATACAATACGTATGAAGTTTAGTACTAACGACTTCCACATTATTTCAAAAGAATTCTGTAGATATATGCAAGGGGCCACCAGAATGATGCTTGCCCCGGGGGCCCCATAGTCGTAGTCGGGCCCTGCCTCTTTGACCAATGAGCGATTGTTGCCCACGCGGCGTGGCCAATCGTTTTCCTCCTACCGGCAATTAAATGGCGGCGTGAGTCAGCCCGTATTATAGGAGCCTTAACTATACAGTGATTGTTGCATATTTGAACCGTATTAGTCTGTGATATGCAACTGATATAACAGGGAACTGGTCGAAGGTGAGTAGTAATGAGCTTGATTCTACCGGTGAAATTACACCTGGCAGTCAAAGGGTAAAGTAAAGCAAAGTTCGAATATGTGGAAGCAATCAAGCATTTTTTCAATGAAAAACTCTCGCCCAAGTGGCAACACTCGTGAGAGTACTGGTTGCGCCACTGATATATTTACTAAGCTAAGATTAGTTAACTAAGATTAGATTAGATTAGATTACTAAGCTATCGAGATAAGATTTTTGTTGTAGGAAATTTATTAGTTCCTTACGAACTACAATTAAATATTTAAGAAAAACCTGGCTTCTCTTTTCTATACAGGGTTCTTGCTGCAGAATAAGACTTCTCTGGCGTCAAAAATGATCACCCAGTTTGACTCGAACTCTTTTCATGCGCATTAAGGGGTCTCAGGACTTTTAATGTATAAAATTTTCGAAATTTTAATGTTTTTAGATGTTAAACTCCTATCTTTTCTGAAATTTTTGATATAATTATTTCCTTGAAATTCCCATTAGAACAGAAGTTATGACTTTTGGAATTACAATCGCTCAACAGCCGAAGCGCCGTTTCCGAAACTTTGAAATCATTTTTTCACCAAATGACGTTTTTGGGCATAACGCCAGGATATATCAAACACCTCTGAATATTTTTTCATGAAGTTTTCAAAACATATGTTTTATGTAAATCTGTATAAACTGAACTTAAAATTTCCTTTTTACTGTTAAAAGAAAAAAAAAAGCAATTTGACAAATTACAACGACCATTTGGAAAATGATTTTTCAAAGACTAAAATTTAAGACATAAAAAATCGCAAGGAGTTGATCCTACATTACGTAACGCCATGAATTAAACATTAAAAGTGTTATTACACGTAAAAATTGCAAGATTTCCTGAAACTTACGTATTATCAACCTGAAACTTATGTATTATCCAAGCATTTCATTGGCTGTTCGGGAAAAGGCTCCATCGTCAGATTTCCAAGAAATCTGACGACTCATTTTAAATCAAATTTCATCCTTAAACTTCTAAACATCCCCACTATTACTTTTTTACACCGTCGCGTCGTACATAGAGAAAAATGTACTTTTAAATGCAATTTGTTTGAAAGCTGTATCTTAATTTGTTTCTGAGTTATTAATTTTTTTTTTTAGTTTTTATTACTTTTTTGTCATAGTGGCAACAGAAGTATCCATCTCTGTTGAAAGTAAAGGGAAATACAGATTACTGTATAGACCCATCAGAAAACGAATAAAATGCGAATTGAACCAATAAAAAGCTTCAGATATGCTTTTGATTTCCTACCCTGACGAGGACAATAACCATTTTTCCAAATGGTTAAAAAAAAAAAAAAAAATGGTGATTATAACAGTTTAAATTTTTAAAATTTTGCATTAGCTAAATACAACGTTGTATTGAAAATATGAAAATGCTTTAAATACAAATTTATTTAGATTCAGGGTAATTATTACAATCTGAAGTGTAATTAGGCACAAAAATTGTCATTCTAATTGCAAAATTTATTGTGTAATCTTGCGCGTAAGCTTTGTAACAATTTTCTGCTCGGCAAATGTCTGACACTTTGGAGCCCCCTGTAAATACTAATTCTGCATCTTGCAGTTTTTTAAATACGTGAAATGAAAGTACATCGCAATAAAAATTGTGTTTTTAAATCATATACATTTTAAGATATTAAATGTTGAAAATGGTCTTTTTTTTGCATTTTTTCCAATTTTAAGAGTCCTGAGACCCCTTAAATAGAAGATTTCATGTTACATAATTCCTATTTTTTGTCTGTACAGAATAACTTCCGCACGCAAAAGGAAAAATAAAGATTAGCACGCGATTAACTGAAGTAGTGAATGAATTATTACTTAAGCCACAATAGCGCAATTTTTCATAAGCGCGAGAAAGTAAGTAAAGGTTAGAAAAAATAAGATCCGGTAAATTTGAGTGCGAGTGGGTTTAAAACATTTTTGAAAGTTTTCGTTTAGTCTGGCATAAAAATCTTCAAAATGTTTTAGTATTAAAAAACTTAATAAAGAGAGATGTTTGTCTGCCTCTTTCATCACAATCTATGCGAATAATCTGTATTTTTAAGCAGTCTTAATAACTAATTGATTGTAGTTTTAACTCATTAGAATTTACACAAAGGAAATGTTTGTGTTACTTTTTCGGAGCCCGAGCCCGAGAAGTTTTGTTCGCCAGAGCCTGATATCGGTACCGAAAATATGTAGTAAAAACTGGTCATTAACATTTTAGAATCGTTTCAAGAATAATTTTCTCATTTAAAAATATCTTCTTACAAAAAAAAAAAAAAAAAAAAAAAAAAAAAAAAATCTATTAATCCCAAATACTGTCTCTTTTACCGTCCCTTCGTCCTACCATTTAATAAGGTGAAATATGATTTTTGAGTAAATCATTTCGAAAAAGCACAACATGTTTGAAAACCCACTTTCAGGAATTACCATCAATAATTGAAAAAATATCCGAACATTTTTGTGAAGCCCTGTATATGACATACAGATTTGTATATATATACTACACAGTTATATACTACATACTAAAAGTAAGTACAGTTAGGAAACTTATAGTACAATTGAAAATGCCTCTTTAGCAATTTCCGTCCATAAAAGGAAATGTACGCGAGATGTTTTGTTCTGCCCTGTATATCATTTATTATAGAATTTACACATACCAAGTAATTCTCATAAAATGAGTTAAATTGTAAAAAGCATAACACAATTGAAAACGCACTTCCAGCAATTATTGTTAACAGGCAGTGTTGTAAAAGAATTGTTTTGTGCATCGTTAAAGATTTTAGAGACAGCTATATAATATCGTTTTCGATAATCCGTTAAATCGATCAAGAAATCGATTTTGTTTTATTATTCACTCATATTAAAAAGTACTTAATTTGTGATATTTTAAACGAAGCTGGATTCAAAATTTTGCGTTAAAACAAAAGTTACGTTAAAAGAACTTCGGTTACACTAAATAAAAATTGCTCATTTTTAACACTTTCCAACAAAGTAGAAAAGTGTTTATTAATTCGGTTTTTAACTCTTTCCAGCAAAGTTTAAAAGTGTTTAAGGATTCGGTTTGTTTGTACGTCTGGCCAAGCTCTAATTCGCATGAATAGACTCAGACGGTTATACAATTGATATACAGTGAAAAACGTTTAACACGAAAAGGCTTAACATGAAAAATCGGTTAACGCGAAATGATATAGCTGTCCGGACAGTATACTATGCAATTTAATGCATTTTTTTTCTTTTAACATGAACAAAAATCGTTTAACACGAAAAAAATTCACTTTCTAGCTGGTTAATTTGAGTTGAAATTGGTGATTTTTGTGATAAAACCTCAGGATTTTGGGTGAAAATCAGTGAATTTGTGCTTTTTATAAATTAGCTTATGTTTTATTAGAACAATGGCTGAGAAATCCATGCGAAAACAAACTGCTATTTCGCTTCAAATGAAGATGAAGCTGCTTAATGCAGTTGATGAAAAAGAAGGACGAAAACAGAAATCTGCAAAGAGTTTGATATTGCCAATTCTACTTTATACACAATAATAAAAAAACAAGGATCCCATTACGTTAAGGTTTGAGTGCAGTATGTTTAAGCCAGAGAGAAAACGTATGAGAATGGCTAAGCAGGAAGATTTAGAGACAGCTTTGCTTATTTGGTTCAAACATGCTAGATCTCAGAATGCTGAAAAAGACACTTAAAAAAAAGATATCTGATTTTTTCCCCAAAAAACAATATTTTTTTACTTGCTTTTTATCCTAATGGATGCAACTTACCAGTAGTTTAACAGGAAATCAAAATAAAATTGGACGACGTCGAAAATATTTGTAAGTTTTGTTCTTTTTTTACGGATCTCTTAACGCAAAATTCTTTTAACACGAAAAAGAATTTCGACCCCTTAGTTTCGTGTTAAACGTATTTCACTGTATGTTAATGATGTTTACTATGGCACGCTTGGTACTGCATAGGAAGTATGTAGCATTCGCAGTTCATTTACAGGGACATTCAAAAGAATTCAGTTACTTGAAAGTCAGTGGGGGGAAATCGTTTTCGGTGTATTTTAATGACATGACGCTATTTCAAATGTATTGAAATGGATATAAATCACTGAATTTCACAACAAGATGATTATTAGGATGAGCGAAGCGTTTCCTCTGTCAGGCTACACAAATTACATTTTGTCGTACACTTTACAAAAATCTATTCAGTATTTTGACTAGGAATTAAACATAAAAATAAATTATGATTTGTAGATTTGCACAATATTATTTTTTTTTACAGAATAACGTTAAAAAATTTATTATTTTAATTAATTTATTTTACATGTTTTTCCTTTACGGACGCATTTTTGCAAATAAAAAATGAAACAAGTCTATTTTCAGAACAAAACAATAAATCATAGAGTTAGTAATTATAGATAGAATCATGATTAATTAAGTAGTTTCACGATTTCTTTTATAAAATTTTAAAAATACTTTTTTTATGAAAATTATAGCCTATTTTCATTGAATTAAAATTTGTGAAAATTCAATTATTTACATTCAATTATAAAAGTATTTTTCAGTGTTAAGAATTCCAATACGCAATTTATTCTTATTATGTGAAATCATTTACGCAGACGATACTTATGCATTTTAAAAGAATTATATTATGATTTTTTTTTTTTGTAAAATGGCAACAAAGGAATTGTAAACAAATAAAATCAATTGTTAAATCCCTTATATCATAAATAAAAAATTCCGAGGAAATTCTTAGTTATTTGGCTGAATTTATATTTTTATAATTAAAATGTGCCAAAACATAAAATAATGTTTTTGCTTAATAAAGATGAATATATATATATATATTGTTACTTTCAAATATTTATCTTATTAAATAATGCTTCGCGAATCCAAACAAAGCATGGCTTTTGCTATTTATAGAATAGGTTGTTCATAGCATTGATTGTTCATTTACAGGGACACACAAAATAGTCTAGTTACAGTCCTGTCTTTGAGTCATCATTGCTGGAAATGAGTTTTCAATTTCACTATGTTCTTTTAAATTGAACTCATTTTTTGCATGTTACTCATTGTATATAAATTCTATACCTTGTATACAGGGCTGCACAAAAGAATTCACGTACCATTCTCCTTATGAGCGGAAAGGGCTGAAGGGGAATTTTCAACTGAGGTATGTATTTATTAACTGAACAAAATTTTTACATGTAAGTAATTTATTGATACAAATCTATATCTCATATACAGGGCTGCTGAAAGAATTCGGATAATTTTCAGACTGTTGATGGAAATTGCTGCATTTGGGTTTTCTAAAGTCTTATGCATTTCCATAGGGTTCCATTACACATCCTATTTCAACTTATTAAACGGCGAATATTTGTTATATTACTTTGAATGTGTTGGAAAATGTTTCATAATCTATGCTTGACGCATGATTTTTCTTTCTTGTTCGAAACTCCAAAAAGATAATTTCTTATATTGCTCGCATGATGTCTCGAAAATGGATAGATAGATTTTCATGACACTGTAATACGTTGTGTAGACTGTAAAACTATCTTTGATTACGGATTTGGACCTATATATACATCCAGTGAGCTATTTTTCATTCTAATCGTACCATTTTTCGAAAAATAATCTCCGCCATACAATTTTACTAAAAATGTTTCAAGAGAAATCTACCAGAAAGAAAAAGATATTGTAAATTGTGATAAGATTGAATATAAAATGAGTCAAAATTTTTATCTTTTAGTTAATCGGCTTATAAAAATGTCTCTTTATCTCTCTAAACGGCTTACGAATTTCAGGATCTATTTATTTTTTTTAGTATTGAAAAAAAAACACAACATTTTTCTTAGCTAAAGTCATTTCAATCAGATGCTAGTTGTCAAAGAAAAAAAAAAAAATTAAACAAAATCCCAAAAAGTAGGGTTGTTTAAATATTAAATAAAATGTTTAAATATTTTTATTACAATGAGTAAATCTATTTTTATGATATAGCTTTAACCCTTTATGACTCAACAATTCCGATGTGAAAAATATTTACTCACAAGGAAGATCTCTTTAAGGCGCATACTCAGAATACGTTGGAAAAAATATTTATGAAACTATTTACGTATGTAATAAAAAATCAGTCAAATTTAGCGGCTGAATTCCAGTAGAAAGTCTGGTAAAAAAATACTTTCGAGTGCTTGGCGTGAAAAGACAAACCCTCACCGCAGTTTGGCGAGCAGTACCTTTCTTCGCCAAATGCAAGCGATTTTAATGCATTTGGAAATTGTTAGTTAAGTGAGTGTTTAAATGCGCAGTACTTCATAAAGTTAAAATCAAACGATGAAACAGTTTATTATTTTTTCTATAAGTTAATACATACAATGAAGTTATTTAATTTTACACGGTTTGACTGGCTGGATAAGTTTTAAGTTTATTTTAAAAACTAACTGCCCGATTAAGAAAGCTCTATTTAGATATTCAATAAGTCGTTGTTTCCATGGCAACAATACTATTCTCTCGTTGTCTACGACACAAACTACATCGAAGTCAAATGAACAGTGGTCAGAATCGGACCTTAATTTTGACTTGGAAGCAATTTTAGTTCATTTAAATTTTGTCCTAAACCGTCGTTAAATTTCATTATAGATACATATAAATGTATATGACAAATCCTTAGTTATAAAAGTGTATTTATTTAAATTAAACTTAAATAAATATCTGACTATATAACTATCATGTGTTACTCGGAAGTGGTTATTGTATACTTTCGTTTATGGTTAGAGGAAGTACGGGTATTATGGAATACCATTTACATATTTATTTGTAAGTTAACATAAAAAAAAAAACTGAGATACATTAAAAGTGAGTAAAGAACAACCTTTGATTATTTCTGAACACATTTTCAATGTGTTTAATGTGGAAGGAAAGAAAAGGTATATCAATATTTAGCTTTTAAAATAAAGTTACACTTTTCGGGTAATGGCAACCAGTCGGGTACTTTGGAATAGGGTTATAAGGAATATTAAAATTGCAAGAAAAACCACGAATTACAAGAATAAAAAAAGATTATTTAATAAGTAAACAATAGTATATTATATATAAAACGTCATATTCTTTGAAAAATTCTTTTAATTTTTAGCCTCTTCTTTTCACACTTGTCTAGCTGATATTCCATACTACACGACACACCATGTTGAGAAACATAACACCTGTCAGGTTCTGAGGAATGTATACTATTAGAACTATGGTTATGTATTATTTTTTTGCTTGTATATTGTCTGTGTAGTGGGAATTTTAAAGTAACACTCTTTTCTTATCTGAAATTTTATCCGAGCTAGTGAGTTATACAGAGTAGGGGAGGGAATGTAGTTTATGAGTAGAGTGGGGTCTCTGCTATTCAAATGCATACCTGAGATAAGGCAGACAGAAGGATTTCACCAGATAACGAAATAACGGACGTCACGGAAAGTGACAGGGGAGGTTCTATGGAAGGAGTTCTATGGATTGGAGGAAGGGAAGGGGACCCTGATGGCAGAAGGAAAACCCCGTTTATGTTTTTGGGAGAGGAGTGATATAGATGAGGGAGATCAGTTAAGGCGTATAGCTGAAAATGTGTGATCACTTTCTCGCAGAGCACAGCAGATGCCTGGAACTCAAGGTGTGAGTTGTTCGAGAGTAGCTCTTGAATAAGGTGTGATTAGGCGGTGAAGCTTTTGGAGTATAGAGCTAATGCGTTGGGAGATTAATGGTGATCCTCGATAAATCTAATTTAACTAGCGTAGGGTGACAGGAATATAAAGTAGTTTAACAGTACACAGCAAGTATTTACTGTATTTAATTTAATGTTGGACCGGATCATATATATGAGGCATTCTCACAATCTTTTGACTTTCATGTCCCTGAATAATAATTTTTATTTTAATGCACTTTTTTGTATTTTTTTTAATTTCATATACCGGGGAACATCCCATTGCATGATTGCACAACAATATTAACGAGATAAATAAGTTTTGGATGATGTTGGGGGTCCAAACACCTGGAAAACACCTCCCGTGTCCCTGAGGCTGATTTTTAAGTTTGGAACTGTCTGGATAAAATTGTTTCAATAAAAATAATTCGATATAATTTTTTCCTGAAACTGGAACTATTATTTTATATAAATATATAACTAAAAATTAACCTGCACACATTTTTAGGGTTATTATTATTTTTTAAACTCTGTCCCTGGGTTTTAGATTCCTTACCATCACTCTTCTAAAGTGATACAGAAAATCATTTCTTCACAGAATTTTTTCCAAGGTTTTTTCTCATGCAGAAGTATGCTAGAGAAATAATGTCTAAAATTCTTTGGCAGAAAATTTACTGTAGAATTTAAATCAGCATTTAAGTATCAATTTCAAGCATCATGGCTTTATGGGTAGTCTCACCGTCCCCAAGGTTTATTCCTGAACTTTTCGAGGTAAATGAAAAAAAATAATAATAGTTTAATCCAATGTTAACAACTGTTTCTAAAAATCAATGAACATTGTGGCTATCACTTAGTCTTAACATGATTTTTCTAAAAATAGGTGATAATTTTCCTTACCGTTCCATCCTTATCGCTCCTTTTCTCCAATACCATCCCCTTTTTTTACCTTACCGTCCCTTCTTTAACACCCCTTTAAGACAATGTTATACAAAAATTCTGTATTAAAAGTACTACATTGTTATTATTTCTTATTTGAATGTCCTGTGGGTACTATGCAAATTCGTTATAAGTAAAAATTTAGAAGAAAATAAAAAGTTATAGGGGTAAAATGGTAAGGAAAAATTAAACTCACAAGTTTAATATAAACGTCAGTTAAATAAAAATTTTTTCGCTGCTGACCCTTTTTTTAGGGTTTCGTTCATCTGACGAAACCCTATTCGTCTCGCTCTTCTGTCTGTCTGTCTGTCTGTCCGTCTGACTGTCCGTCTGTCTGTCCGTCACAGAGCCCGTTCTCAGAAACTATACATGTTGGAGACATGAAATTTTGGGTACTTATAGCTGAGCACCTCACATCATACGACAAATCATAAAATTCTGAAAAAGTTGTACATTTAACCCTTTGGGCTTTCGCATGTGTATTTTAAACAATTCTTTCTAAGTGAACTTCTAATTAGTTTGGAGGCGTGAAATTTTGCATACTTATATCTGAACACCTCACATCCAACGACAAATCATAAAATTTTGAAAAAGTCGTGCATTTAACCCTTTGGGGTCCCACACGTGTATTTTAAACAATTCTTTCTAAGTGAGCCCCTAATTATGTTGGAGTCATGAAATTTTGGTTACTTATAGCTGAAAACCTCACATCATACGACAAAGGATAAAATTTTGGAAAAGTCGTACATTTAACCCTTTGGAGTCGCGCATGTGTATTTTAAACAATTCTTTCTAAGTGAACTCCTAATTAGTTTGGAGGCGTGAAATTTTGCATACTTATATCTGAACACCTCACATCCAACGACAAATCATAAAATTTTGAAAAAGTCGTGCATTTAACCCTTCGGGGTCCCACACGTGTATTTTAAACAATTCTTTCTAAGTGAGCCCCTATTTAGGTTGAAATTTTGCATACTTATAGCTCAACACCTCAGATCTCACGTCAAATAATAAATTTTGAAAAAGTTTTATGTTTAACCATTTCAACTCCAGCTTGTGTATTTTAAGCCATTCTTTCTAACTGACCCCCTAATTAAATTGGAGATTTGAAATTTTGCATACTTATTGCAGAACACCTGAGGTCAGGCGACAAATCATAAAATCTTGAAAAAGTCTTACGTTTAACCCTTTGAGCTACCACATATGTATTTGAAGCAATTCTTTCTAAGAGAGGCCCTAATTAAGTTGGTGACATGAAATTTTGCATACGTATAGCTGAATGCCTCAGACCACACGACAAATCATAAAATTTTCGAAAAGTCTTTTATTATTTACCTCTCTGGGCTCTAACTTGTGTATTTTAAGCAATTTTTCTAACCTGCGCCCTTTTAACCCAGGGAGAAATTTTCCAACTTTTGCCGACACCCCTTTGACCATTCTTTCATATTATGCACCATAACCTTACATATTTTAGTTCCATTTTTTCCCGCCAGGTGCGCCTACTTATCTCGGGTGCTATGGGCCCAATCCCCTCGACTAATATATCTACGGATAGTATGTAAAACGGATTTTCGTTCGGATACAGGTTTGTTTAGAATCAAGTGCGCCCCCTGGTTTTGAAATATGGAACTAACAGATTTTTCAAAAGGATAAAGTGTTTTGAAAGGAATATTAAACGAAACCCTCTGTGCGATCTGTGATCACACTTACCCACTTGTCTTTATTTTGAATCATTAAGGCATTCGTCTATCAGATTAAAATGTTATTTTAGCAAGTTTAATTTTGTCAGATTTTTCCCCCCAAAAGTCAAAATATTGTGAGAATGCCCCACATCCGAGTTCTTAATTGTAAATAGAGTCTTGTTATCTGTAAAATAAATTGTTAGTTCAGTTTAATTAAAAGAGTTGGTTTTGGTTTTCTTTTCAACAATCCTCTCATAGCGTGATCGATATCACGTAATCATATCGGTGGTGGCAGCATAAAAATAGTAAAGGATTTTTTCAAAGTTGAGTGGACTTAGGGGAAACCCGACAACCCCTTCACTCGTTAAGAAGTTAGAATAGAGGAGAACTGACTAACACAGCAATAAATAGAACTATTCAACTTTATACTGAACTTGGTTAACACCAGTGACAATGAGATTTTATAATTAGTACGAATTTGATCAAATCTACCGGGAAAGAAGCTGCAAAAATTGTGAATAAGATTTATTTCACCGCGTCTCTCCAACAAGAGGTATCCAAACAGAACTCAGCACAGTGTCTCATGGGAGTACTAGGAAGTCGTATGGCAGATTTACGCTTGACTACAGCACCGTATGCCCCATATAATGAAGTACTCCTTATTGTCCGACCATTCCATAATACTCGAACTTCCTCTCTCTATATATAATATGCATAAAATAATACAATAAATAATATTATATTGTACTACATTATAATATATAATTTTATATGATAACATATAAATATAACATTAACGACATAAAATATACCATTTGCATTTTTATTTGTAAGTCAGTAGAAAAAAAATTGAGATATATTAAAAGTGAGTAAAGAACAAACTTTGACTATTTCTTAACGCATTTTTAAAACGTTTAAAGTGGAAGAAAAAAAAGGTATATCAAAAGTTTGGTTTAAAAAATAGAGTACACTTTTTGGGTAATGTCAACCAGTCATGTAATATGGAATTGGGGTATAAGGAATATTAAAATTGCAAGCAAAACCACGATTTACAACAATAAACATAATTATTTAATAAGTAAACATTGATACATCATCTATAAATCACTATATTCTTTGAAAAATTGTTTTTAATTTTACAAAAACACAAATGTAGTCTATTGTTTTAGCCCCACCACAGTCCACATGAGCTCACATCAGGCATTATATCCACTCTTCCCCTCTTCCATCCTCTAAATATTTTCCATTGCAGCACAAAATCTTCCTCATCTGGTGTACAGTCGTGGAAAAAAAAAAAAGTAAACACCCCCTACTAACTCCTCAACAAATCATCATAGAAGAAAGTTACTGGTACCGAACGATTGGAAATAAAGTCTACTTTTAAATGATGTATATAAAATTTTCTTACGGGGTCATCTACATATTAAAACGAATCCTAACTTCATTTTTTTCAATGGCAATACCCAATTTTAACGAGATATTTCAAATCTTTGGTTCAAACTATGCCTAGACACTAAATTTCAAGTCATTTGAATGATAAGTTTTTGAATTATAAACATTCAAAATTGAGTGCTTCTAATGTTAAATTATACTTTCATATTTTTATTTATATCTCCCGAAATTATGCTCCTAATGTGCTATTTTTTTTGTGGTAATAATACTAATATACCCAAACATAACTAAGCTGAATTTGTAATTTTTATAATTTTATGATATGAATTATGAATTATGAAATTAATATTCGAAAAAATTATGAATTGCAACCTACAATTTTTTTGATGGATTTAGATTTATTAAGTCCTGCTTTATGGAAATTCAAAAATTTCACATTTTTCTTCAAAGTAGTTTTCAAATTATGCTTAAAAAACGGCAAAATGATGGTTTAAGGGGCCGTCTATGATGGAAGTGAGTAGATACACTATGACGCAAAAGTTTAGACAATGACGTCATTCAGCTTTAAAATGTAGAATTATGACGTCAGAATTACAAAAACCTGTAAATATATTCAAAAACTGATTTAAAATGCTATGTACAAAAGACAGTCGTTTTATTTGCTATAATACTAATTTTTTTCATAAAAATTCAAATGTGCTTGTCGCAAAAGTTTAGACACTATTCTAAATTTCTTTGAATATTCGCTGGCATATGCAAATTTAGAATCGATGATGTCACAAATTTGGAGTACTTAAGTTCTGCAAACGATTGCGCTTCATACTCGACATGCCGAGAGCTAAAGAAATTCAAGTGAATGAGGTTTCAAGGATTTGGCAGTTGAAAGGTGAAGGGAAGAGCGTTTCTGAAATTTCTGCTATTATTAATAAGTCAAAAAAATCTATTTATCGAGTTTTATCGAGTGGTTCCGAATATAAAGCAAAATGTCGGTCTGGGAGGCCACGTGTGACAAATGTACGAGAGGATCGCCTGATACAAAGACTAGCGAGTACTCAACAAATGAGCGTACGTGGAGTTCAAAGCTCATCGGGACTCTCTGTATCAAAGGATACGATTCGTAGACGAATTTTGGAAAAAGGAACAATCGTTTATAGCAAAATGCAGAAGAAACCAGCTCTGAAACCACATCATAAGTTACAAAGACTTATGTGGGCTCGAAAGCATATGTCATATGGAGAGAAATGGCAGTCAGTCATATTTAGCGATGAAAAAAAGTGGAATCTGGATGGTCCAGATGGTTGTTTATCGTATTGGCATGACTTGCGGAAGGAACCTCGACGTTTTTTTAGTCGCAGACAAGGAGGGGGCTCGGTGATGGTTTGGGCAGCCTTTTGCTATAATGGACAAGTATCTCTGACCTTCACCAGTGGTCGTCAAACTTCACAGCATTATACACAGACATTAGAAGAAAACCTACTGCCATTTGCTGAGCTTCTAGGGGGTCCTCAGTGGGAATTTCAGCAAGACAATGCTTCAATTCACACTGCAAAACATTCAAAATCTTGGTTTAATTCCCATAATATAAGAGTTCTCGACTGGCCAGCATGTAGGCCAGATCTTAACCCTATAGAAAACCTTTGGAGCATCATGTGTCGCAAAGTTTATAGCAACGCTAGACAATACTCTTCTGAAAAGGAACTTAAGACATCTATTGAGAATGCATGGTACGATATCGATCCACAAACTATGCAAGATTTAGTTTCTTCCATGCAATCTCGTGTATATGACGTAATACATAAGCATGGATGCGCAACCAGGTTTTAAAAATTGTTTATTTCGATTTTATTTAATTTGTGTCTAAACTTTTGAGACAGCAGTTTATTTTTGTTACCATTTAATTTATTGCAATATGCACAATTCCACTTTTCTTTGTTATAAATATTGTTTATATGTACAGCACATTAATTTCAAGCAGTGATTTGAAAATTGAATAAATATTTTTCAAAGTATGTAAGAATTTCTTCATTGTCTAAACTTTTGCGTCATAGTGTATTTTGAAATTTATTCTGCCGTACTGTAATCTAACACGCTTCATTGGCTCCTTGAGTGGCGCTTAAGGTGCCTTGATCAAGGAAGCGGCTCTCTCGGTTAACAATCCAGTAAGGAACTTCAATTTGGATACAGTCCTTAAAATACGCTCGTTTTAAAATAATTAATTTCTCGGAAACTTATGATACGAATTTCATAAAAATTCGTTTTTAGGCTAATTGAAGGGTGTGGAGTTCATTTATGCTGTCAGAATTGGGTACTGCTATTAAAAAAAGCAAAGTTATGGTTCGTTCATAATATGTAGGTGGCCCCCTAAGCAAATTTTATATACATCAATTAAAAGTAGGCTTTATTTCCAATCGTTCGATACCAGTAACTTTCTTCTACGATAATTTGTTGAGGAGTTAGTAGGGGTTGTTTACTTTTTTTTTTCCACGACTGTATAATCTGGTGAAAAGAGCATCTCAAATGATACGTCGGAGTGGAATGATTGTTTGCCTTCACTATACTCGTCTTGAAACAGCTGTCTAGCTGATATTTCATAATTGAAGAGCTAAGTGGAAGAACATGTTAAGTAACAAAAATTACATTTGAAGAAATTTGAGGTGAAAGTGTTTGCTGTAAATTTTAATGATTTACTTTCTGTTTGATACCATGTGTTTAAAATATTAACAGGTATGGTACTAAACTCTCTCAGAAAAACTTATTCATATTTAATTTTCAAATATTAAAAATTATTAATATTATTGACATTATTAAATATTAAAATATTAAATATTCATGAATAATGTCTTAAATCTTCAAGACTAAATAAAATCTTAGTATTTTAGCTTCACCATGTGACAGGATACCTCATAACGCTTTCATCCAAAAGATAATTTTTTTTTTATAGAAAATGTAGCATAACATTTTCATCCACTCAGCTATTCAATTATCCGTTACACCATCTAGAAAAACACAACCTTTTCACTCGTGAACAAGTTGCATATAGGAAAAACTGGTTAACATAGCAACAAATATAACTGTTCAACTATATACTGAACTTAGTTAACATCACTGACAATGAAATTTTATAATACGAATTTTATAAAGTTTACCTGCAAAAATTGAGAATAAGATTTTATTTCACCGTTTCGCTCAAACAACAGGTATCCAAACAGAACTGATCACAGTACCTCATGGAAGTACTAGGAAGTAGTTTGACAGTTTTACACTTGGCTGCAACACAGTATGTGACATATATTAAAGTACAGTAGAACCTCGATTAACCGAGTTTCGGTTAATCGAGGTTTCTGTTAACCGAGCCGATAACGAAGTGTGATTTTTTGTGTGTGTTTGCATGAGCCTTGAAAAAGACTACACTTTTTAGTTCACTGTCTGTGCTATACAGGCTCTTCTGCTCCCAAAAGCACTCAACTCCCAAGAAACATTGGACCCTGAGAAGTCAACAGCGAACAATGCTTTGTTTCCAGTGGCCGTGTGAACTTTCGTAAATTCTTCAATTCGCTTTTTAAAATTTACTACTAGTAGTTGATTTCCTTTTAAAATTTGTTAAGCTGTGAAACATAACTTTACATATATTTATTTTTATTATTTAAAAAACGTTCTATTGTTTTTATGTTAAGAGATGTTAAATTTGCAAGCATGACGAGTTTTTATACACAGTTTCTATTAACCGAAATTTCCAATATCCGAGGTACTAACGGTCCCAATTAGCTCGGATAATCGAGGTTGCAGTGTATTCCATATTCTCCGACTATTACATAGTACCCGAACTTCCCCTATATTATATTTTCCTAGATTAAAAAACACCAGTCTTTTTTTACAGTGTAGGTATCATTTCATCTGTCATATTGTTTATTCTGCGGTGCTTAATACTGCGTTCAGATTGAGATAGTTGAGTCACTTAACTTGAAGTTTTTTAAAGCGGACGTACTCGGAACCAAGATTTTGACTTCAGCAAATTTCTGGAACTCACTTAACTTTCAATACTCTCTTAACTATGAGTTGAGTGGAACTCTGCCTTTTGAACTCTTTATCTTATTTGAAACTGCTCTTAACTTTCCGGTTGAGTACTATAAATAATTAATCATCTTTTTCGAATGATCCTTTGAATCTTTTATTTATTTAACACGCCGCAAAGAATAAAAACCATAGTAAACTATGTATGGTTAGAAGTTGTAGTTACAAATTTAACATAAGTTAAGTCTCTTGGCAATGTGAACAAGTGAAGCCTAATTCCGGGTATCCCATTTCAAAAAAATTAAGCGAAGTGACTTAACTTTCATAATCTGAAAGTAGGATTACTCTGCAAAATACACAGCATTCATCATTTGTATTTACCAAAATTCAACTTTGAAGTAAGTAATAAATTTGTGACGCATAACTTCATTTAGAATAACACTCTACGTTTTATCTGTCACAGTACATTAATTATTTAGTGCCGCAATATTAACACCTCCATCCAAGTTAAGCATTAAAACGCACCCTTGCTTCGAACGTTTAATATACTGACCATCATTAATTTGGCCTGACAACTGTTTCAATACCTCTGCTGCAACATTTCGGAATCATTGCACTGTGACAAAAATAATGATTCCAGTTGTCATTTGCTTTAGCAGCATTCTTGGTCATTGAAACAGTGGTGCCAGTTTAACGGGTTTTTTTTTCTTTATCTAACAGAATTTTCAAATTGTAAAAATCGCCTTTTTTTTTTTTTTTTTTTGGTAAGTATTTATAGCGTCAGAATTTAATTTCTTAATCTTAGCCTAGAAAATAAATAAAAAGGGTGTATTCAAAGAAGGAAAGAAAAATAATAACGTTGATACATTATAGACATCTTTTTATGCATACATAATTTTTTAAAAGGTCAATTAGGATGTCCATTCAAGGAAGGCAAAAAATTTATACTAATTGGTAATAAAAATAAAGGTTTTTAAGGATTAAAAAAAAAAAAAAAAAAAAAACTAACACAAAGCATAAAAATATACTTTTACAGAAATTAAAATTTGAATTGTAAGACTATTTAATATAGAATAATATAATTAGTTCAGGGGGAACTTACATTTTTCTTCTCAAATGAGTGCTATGTATATATCAGTCTTTAAATGAGTTTTTTTTTTTTTTTAAGACTAAAAATGCGAAACTTTAAATAAATAAATAAATAAAAACCACAAGAGAAATACCAAATGTTACATCGACTTTAACTGTTGGCATAACTTTTCAGTCTTTTACTCAGTTTTGCATAAATGTTATAAAACACCTCAGATGAACTTAAATAATAACAATTTGAAAGTTAATTGAAGAAATTGAAGTAATTTAAAATTTGACCTAAAGCATTTTATGCTGTAGATATCTTGAATATTTTATTAAACTAAAATTGAGTCACAATTCATATTTAAAAAAAATACTTGTAGGCAACTGCTATAATAAGATTTAAAAAATAAATAAAAATTTATTTCAATCAATGGTAAATCAATTTTTAACATTTGTAAATTGTGGTGGATATTTGAATTTTTTTTAAAAATCTGCTAAATTGGTAATGCTGCGTTGAATAGATGGTTTTAGTAATTTTAGATTTCACAAAGTTACACTTAGAAAGCGACTACAATATTATTCTAATCCAGACAAAACTGTGATACTTTTTAAATATTCATAATGTTCATATATTTTTTTAATTAAATATTCATTAAATTAGAATCAACACAAAAGTAAAAACTTAAGCAATAAATAGGTCATAAATTAAAGTGCTAAATATTCAAAAGTTTGCTTTTATTGGATTAATGTACAAAAAAAGGGGGAAGGGGGCGGAGGGAAGGGCAATAATGAGATAAGAAGAAAATTATTAGTAATAATATTAAAGCCATAGAAATACACAAAACAAACTCGATACATTCTTTTGCAAAATACGTAATTTTTATATAATTTCGCTTTTACTAGTTCATTTTTCATATATCATTGCTGTATTTTTTTCATTACTTTATTAAAATATAATTTTTAAATATTCCCCACTTTAATTTATCACCTGACTTAAAAAGATGATTGGTCAAGTTTTAATTTTTGTGTCGATTCCTATTCAATAGATATTTAGCGTAAAACAAGTCGGAAATTGTACGCCAAACGCAGTAAATGAGGTGCGTTCGTACTCTAACTAGTTTCATAAACAATCAGATCTTGGTGCCATAGCAGTTGCACTCTTATACAAAAATGCATGACTACAAAATTGATTACGATTCTATATATATTGAATTCAGTCATACAGAAATAATGGGACTCCCTCTTAAATAAGACATCATCACCATGACAACGTAGAACCATGACCTATCATGGGATATCTTTGAATGAATGACGTAGGATAGGATTGAATAGAATGAAGAAAACTTATTAATATCTTTTTAATTCTTGGATTCGATTTTCATAAAATTTGAAATGACTCGACACAATTCTACAACGATTCTATATTTTAAATTTCAAAGCATTCGGTTGGGTAGATCTATGCGGACAGACGGACGGACCAAACGATGACTCTACGTATTATATACAGGGTGATTCAAAAAAGATGGGAAAATTTTTAAGAGGTGATAGTACACACCCAAACAAACATTTTGTATCAAAGAATGCATGGTCGAAAACTAAACGTAAAAAAGTTAGAGGGCGCCAAAAGTTATGTTCTTATACGAGGCAAAAACACACAATGAACGATTAAGTTAAGTTACGAAAACAAATTTAATGGAATTTGATTACAATAAGTGCTCAAAACATTGACCGGCAGCTGTTATGCACGCAGTAAACGGCGAAGAACAGATTGGCGAATTTTCTGAAACACACCAGGCATATCGCGACCTTCCCCTACAGCAGCCGAAAGCTTGGCGACAAGTTCTTCTGCGGATTCAATGGGAGTCTCATACGCAAGAGCCTTTAGCTGTCCCCACAAAAAAAAAAAAAAAAAAAAATCGAGACATGAAAGATCTGTCGAGCGCGGTGATGCCTGGTGCATCCCCTAATTAAACACAAAAAATTGCATCTTCATATCTGAAAAACTCGCAGGGTTATGGCCGTTTAAATAATTCATCAGGTTTTAAGGGATTAGACACAAATTGAAATGCGTGCAATCTAAGAAACAATGTTACTTTAAGAGTTCTAGGAAACATGTAAAAAATATATTTGTTGAGTTAGAATTTTGATTTTTTTTCTTTTCTTGTGATGTTTAACCATATAATTTGCAAACAGAATCACATCCTAATATTTCTCATAAAGTTTTTAAAAAATTTAAATGATTAGTATTTTTTTAAGCGGATTTAATTTAAAATCTTTATAACTCGAAACATTATTCATCGGATTTCAAATGTTTTTCATTTAATTAAAGAGGAAAGTATAATTTTAGTTTTGTTTCAGGATTTTTTTAAATATTAATTTTAAAAATATTAAAAATATTAATTTAGATAATTATGTAACTTATTTTTTAAAAAAAATCATATTTTCAAAGGCAATTTTTTTTTTTTAATTTGTCGAAACAAAATTAATGTAAAATAATCAAAAAAGGCATGTTTCAAGTTTGCACCTTTTTTATTTACGATTCTTGACTTATAATAATTTAAAGACGGAAAATGGTAAAAAGGAAAAAAAGTCATGCAGAAAAACGCATTTAAAGTTTAAAACATTGATTGGCTCCTAATAAAATGTTTAAATGCTTTTTAAAAAATTGCACGTAAAAAAGTAACTTCTTTCTGTAGCTTAAACTTCCGATTTCGTTTAACTTTTGCCGTTTTCACCTCATTTTTGCACTATTTAAACGTCCAATAAATAAATGTTAAATGTGTAATTTGAAACGATGTTTTTTCTAACATGCCGATTAAGATTTTCTTAACTTTAACCCTCACAAATTCAGCTTTTTTAGTGTACTGGCGAGGCCGTTAAAAAGTCTGTATTCTGGGGCTGGGTCGGACCCGGGATTGGCGACATTTTTCTGAAGATTCGGCCAGGCCGGGCCGCCGGACCTATCGTATTTCTTCATACCGAACTGGATGTTGGTGTGATTTATGGTGCCAATTATCTACACGAGGGATATGGGCCCGAAGGGGTGGAGTTCCTTCCGTGGAGGTCTTTCTAAGGGAACCTAACCCGTATTTACGCAAGGATATCCAAGGTTCGAAGAAAACCATTGAAAACTCCGAACGATTTGGCCAAAGGCGCGATTGGGTTCGAACTCATTACCTCCCGTCTACCAGCTTTGAGAGCAGAACCTCTCGGCTACTGGTTATACCGAACCGTGACTGGCCCCCTTATTCCTAGGTCTCCCCTGGGCGAAATTTTCAGTCCCGGTCTCGAGAAAACCCGTATTAAAATCATTATCTCTGATTGACCTAATCCGTGCAAAAATATGTAGAATTTGGCTCAGCCCAAAAATTTTTACAACAAATGCATATATTTTTAAATGGACATTATTTTACAATAAAACTTTAAAATTCATATTTTTACAGGATAGTAGATTTTAAGGTAAAAAAAAAAAAATAAAATACAGTAAAATTAGTTAAAAAATCTGCCTATGGCGGAATCCTTTCTTAAACGGAAAAATATTTTGATCTATGGAAAATGAATATAATAATACCTCAGAAAAAATAGACTACATTTACAATTCCTAAGAAGTGAACTTGTCTTTAACGCTTTTTTTCTTTCCGATGGCTAATTCCATGAAAATTTGTCATGTCTGTCACTCAGCTGAAAATCGCTATGCTTGTTGGCTACCAGTATTTTAGAACGGAAAAATGTGACTTATTTTACCGGAGGTATCTCATCAATTGAATAACGCGAAGCAAACTTTTCGAAAATAACAGTGGCCAACAATCATAGCGATTTTCAGCATGGATTAACGATATTAAAGGAGAAGTGAATCATTTACACATAAATAGAGATTCATTAATAAAACAAATAATCACAGCTTTTGCCGCTTCTTTAAAAATAATAATTATAAACATGAAAAAAGAAAAGATATAATAAGTATTTTTGGTCAGAACTCCTCCATACGAAATTTTTTTTAACCATATCGATGTAAAAAACTATGTAGAAATTCAGTCAGGCCAGGCCAGGGTTTGATTTGAACTTTTTTCCAGGCAGGGACGAACTTTTTTTCCTATGGGTCGGTTCGGGACCGGATCTAGATCTTTCGACACGAGTAGACCTCTAGTGCAGACCACCAGCATACTTTGAAAACAGGTTTAACGTAAAGTCTATACGCTGCCTATTTTATGTCTAAAGGAGAGGCACTGTCTTATATCGACTTCTAACAATGCACAATTTGTGGATGATCATTATCTTGCATTCAAAATGAGTCAAAAATCGTCGCTCAGAGGCATGGATAAATGGCGTAAGTCATGAATTTTAGATTTTGATATCTCTGCGAATTTTGAAGATATCAAGATGAATTTTTTTGTGTTTAATTCAGGAATGGATAAGGAAAATTCTTCTAATCGGGAATTTTACTCTACGGGGGCCGTATAAAAATTTAATTTTTGTATTTTCTCATATAGACCACCCATGGAGTTGAAACTTATCTCATCAAATTTTGCACCTTTTTCTATAAAACTTTGCAATTGGAAGTATGCGCTTAGGGGTAATATTTAAGGAGATAGCCTATTGTTTCGATATTTATGAATCACCCTGTATATATATATATATACACATAGGTGCCAATCTCATCTTCCAAAATACTTCAGTTAATTTGACCCTGGTTTAATACGTTTCGAACCAGAAATTTTTTAAAGAAATAAAATTAAATATGTTACATGTAGGAACATTGAATTAAATAAATAAAGATTTATGAAATAAATTTTCTGGTTCGAAAGTGGTTAAACCTGGTTTAAATTATTCCAGATATTACGGAAGATTACTGGAAGGTTGGAAGCTATGTATATACAGTGTGTCCACGTATAACCTGACCGACCTTTATTTTCGCAACCGTTGGTCCTAGATGCATACTTCCAATTACAAAAATGGTCAAAATTAGGTCCAGGGTTAAGATTAAAAAAAGTTTGAAGCGAAAAAACAATTTAGTGAAGAATTACAGAATCTAAATTTTTATACGGTCCACCGGTTCTATAAGTTGTATTTAGTAAAATTTCCCTGTTACACTGGCAAGTAAGGCAAAAAAAAAAGTCCCGTTATTCTGCGATTAAAATTGACCGAGTAATAGCTGTTTAAAGTTGGAATATATTTTTTGCTGCATATTAGGGGTCATTCACAAATTTAGTAGAAATATAATTTCGTCAGATATATTAAAGAAATGGTTGAGAGTAAAATTAGCATTGCAATATAAATTTGAAATCTTTAATCATTCTGACATATTGCTGCAAAATGTTCAATTTGCACTGAACATTATAAGAGGATAAAAATAACAGATTTTTTGTTAAATAAAAGGAAGAAAAACCTCAGCCTCAATTCTTTACAAAATGATACATATTTTTAAATGCTGTTAGATTACGCTGTCTTTCAAATTTTGGGTTGTGGCATGTTTTTTAGATTTTGAAAATTGATTCTTATGTATTTTTTCGCACTGAACCCGAAAATGACCTTCATTTTAAACCATCACGTCAGGAATTTTCTCAAATTGCAAATTTCAAAGTTAAAAAGCTAAAAGTTAAAATCGATCCCCCCTACCCTCCCAACCTTATCAGACCCCCGAGCTGTTTAGCTGTAAGAAACCCAGTATAAGCCAAAAAATCTAATAAATTATTGAATTAAATAAAATTAAACTGAATAAAAAGTCTTACATCTTTTTTATAGTATCACATTTTCGCTATTTTTTAACCTTGAAATTTACGATTTGCGAAAAATCCTGACATGATGGTAAAAGTGAAGGTAATTTTTTGATTCAGCGTTAAAAAATACATGAAATGTAATTATAAAAGTTAAAAAACACAACCATCGCAGGTTTATGTTATCTAATCTAAAACTCTTTCTTAAACTTCTTGACGGTAATCTATCCGAATTTTTTTGTGTTATCCTCTAATATAAGTATGTATAAGATGGTAAGAGTCGAAAATAATAATAATATTGCATTGTCATCGGATTTAAGACAGTATGTAAAATTTATCTTCTATCGGACATTTAAAAGTAAGTTAAAGTTGGAGTACAAATTTTAAACTGGAAAGACGATCATTGCAAGTTAAATAAAACCTTATGAAAATAACATAATTTTAGTTAAAAGAAATCATAGCCTCAAATCCTTACAAAATAAAACATATCTTAAAATGCAATTCTTTTAACTAATCTGAAACTTAACTGATAAAAGTTAATCGTAATATTTGTACGATTTCTTTCAAAGCGCAGATACCTTGAAATAAGTTTAACTACTTTATACACGACCCCTGAAAGCATTGTCGAAATCATTTGTTTTGATATGCAAAAAAAGTGGTATAAGTGATGCATTTCAAAGTTTCATAACTATGTCAAATTTAATGTTAGATGAATGGGACTTTTTTTGTCTTACTTGTTAGTGTCACAGTAAATTTTTAGTAAATATCACTTATAGGACCGGGGACCATATAAAAATTTAAATTTCATATTTTTTTAATAAATGTTTTTCTTGACCCAAATCGCTTTAAAAATAATTCTTTACCATATTTAAACTATTTTTGTAATTGGAAGTCAGGGGCGTAAATCCTGGGGGGGTACGGGGGGGGGGTGCAACACCCCCCTACGAAAAAATCAGTCGGAAAATTTCCCGTTCGATCGGAAAAAGTACGTTTAGTCGGAAAAAATGGTATTAACCTATAAAAACTTATGAATTGGAGAAATATTTTTGTAGTTTTTAATTAGTAAATAAGAAAAACAAGTTAGAGCGAAGAAAACCTATAAAATTTTATTCTTAGTCGGACTTTTTCCCCTTGTAGTTTTTAATTAGAAAAAACAATTTAGAACGAAGAAAACCTATATAAATTTATACTTAGTCGGAAATATTACGGATTTTATTTTTGTGATTAAAACTATTCACAAAAACTTTGACTTGTCAAATATTGTGAACTCGAAAACCTAGATATGAAGAAACAAAATATTTATATACATATTCCAGCAATGTTAACATTATTTGTAACCTTGATATTTTGATCGAAAACTTTGATATTCCGAACTTTTTTCTGTTCCCTTTGACTTCGAGATATCGAGATCAAGCTGTATTTATTTATAGTCGGAAAGTTTTTAGTTCAGTTTGGAAATTTTAAGACATACTGATTGAAGTGAAGAAACTTCTATTTTTTTTTTTTTTTTTAATCTAACTTTAAATTTAGTTAGAAACGTGTATCACGGAATTTAAGTGATATCCGATGAAAATTCAAAACTGAATTGCAAATATTTAGTACTTTACCCTATCAAAATCTGGATATTTTCCACTCTACACGAATTTTACCTTTAATCGAAAATAATTATGGTTTTATTTTTTCTACTAATTTTGTGTTTTCTTTTTATTTTATTAAAAAAAGATGTTAATTTTTAACTTTTTTTTACGCAATTTTAGATTGATTTAAAAATGTGTTTCAAGAAATTTATATTATACCGGATGAAATTGAAAACACCCAAATACCAACAAATTTAATTAGGAATTTACCAACAAATTTAATTAGAAATAAGAAAAGGGATATATTTCACTTTCATACTAAATGGAAAATATTTTACTAAACTGCTGGTGCCAATTTGGCGTATGTGAATTAAAATTAAGTGTTTTCATAAACATACCACCACCCCTGAAATGGTTAAAAAAAATCTAATAACTCTATCATTTTGATAAGTAAAATCGGGTAGATTTAACGTTTTTTCAATTTGCCCTTCGTAAATTATAGAAACATTTTCCCTTTCAGGCCATTTAAACTTTTTCCCTTCTACATGACGAGCAAAGCGAACTAACCATCTACCATCGCACTGCTTTTCTATGTAACCTACATAATGTCTATGAATAGTCTCTTTGTTCTTCCTTACCAATTTCAGTAGCTCTTGCTGTAAAACAATAATGAATATTACAGTCCTATATTAGTTTGCAAACTTAAAAAAACTATTAAATTTCAAATATACAAGTGTATCATTTCTCCCCAGTACTAATGTATCATTTCTCCCTATTATGCCTTATTGGATTTTCAATCACTTTGTACAAATGCAGTTGCAAAATGGTAATCTACTTTCTAGTAAATCTAATCCTAACAATGTCCTTTATAAATTAAAAAAATTACAAGATATTATCTTCACAATAAAAAGAGTTATGAAAGAAAATCAGCCAGTGAAAATATTTACATTGACATTCCAAAAACCTTCAAAATTAAAAGAAAAGAAAAGTTGTCAGTTCTTCACTGATTAGCCCAGCTAATGATGGCTTCAGCAAATAAAAGATGTCTTCACATGCGTTAGAATGGCTGTTAATGCCATTTGTTGAGAAAAATTGTCAATGTATCAACCATCCCTATGTATCAAACCTCCCTTACCTCCCCTACTAAGAAATGGATATAAGTTTTGTTCATTCGAAAATTTTCAATCTTTTAAATTTTGACTTTTTTATGTTGTAGACGTACATCGTACGCTGGTAACAGGATTCCTTATGCTTAATTCAGAATTTGAATTTCTATCCGGAGTGGAGTCTATGTGAATAAATATGCCATACACAGAAAAAATAGAATGCATTAAGCCCTTTATTGGTAAAAAAAACGGGCATCGAATCCCCAGCTTTTCAATCATCCAGTTTCATCAAATTTTGTACATTTAGAAACAAGATATATCGCTATCAAACAAAGCAGTTTGGAGTTCCAAACCGCAATTTTCTACACATATTAATCATAGTACTTCACCACTAATTTTTAGAGACATACAATAATAATTCAAAAGGAATCAACATCAGCGCTTTAAAACCTATTTGACTATCTCGATACGCTCAGTCATAATTATCTTGAGACTTTCATCTATCATCTATAAAGTTTAATAATTTCGTAAGATATTTACGATATCCTTTCTTCGTTTTTATCATATATGCTAAACTTTTGAACATGAATGTATATATATATTAATTAGTCGGCATTTTGTTGGGAATAGTACTCGGAAATTTTTCTTCTTGGAGTCGGAAATTTATGAGTCTACACCCCCCTACGCGACCAGGGTGGTTTACGCCCCTGTTGGAAGTATGCATCTTGGACCAACGGTTGCGAAAATAAAGGTCGGTCAGGTTATACGTGGACACACTGTATATGTATGTATATGTAGTTCATCAAATATTTAATTATGTATTTCCTTAGTTTGATTTTGATTTTGATGAATCTGAATTTGACTTTATTTTATTCCACGATTCATTTGAGTTTTCGCCGTCTGTTTCTGTTTTAAAACTTTAATGATAATATTGACACATTGCATGCGGGCAATTTTTCGAAAATGAGCACTAAATTTACGTTCACAAATGCCACTGTAAATTAAAACCTGCTCAGAACCAATAAGAAGCAAGCATGCTTGGTTTACACCTTCTTTTTTCGTCCGTTCAAAATTTCCGGTACCAGTAATAATTTCTGTCCTCAACCCACAAAAACGTATTTTTAGTGTCCCGCGTACAATGTGTTAATATAAAATAAGTCTTTCAAGAATTAAGTCTTGAGAAAATATTATTATCACACTTCTTTTTTTTTTTTATGTCTTATCAGTGTGAAAAATGCGATAATTAGGAGCGTTGCAACCATTGCTACTTCATCCTTTTTAACAGTAATCTTGTCAGGATTGTTCAATCGATGTTTTCAAGTTCACTGTTACGTTACGTCATCTTTGTTTGAGCTGCGACAGAAGAAAAGGAAGAAAATGTTGGCACGCGACAAGCTAAGATGGATGGAACATTTCTTACGCCACTACTGTAAAGCTTTGTTTGAAAGCAAAATAAAGAACAAATAAACAAGAATAAAGAACGGGAGTTTGGGAATGAATGGGTAATTAGAAAAATAAATAAATAAATAAATAAATAAATAAGTATCTGTAGATGGATCTGAGAAATTTTCCAAATTACACTGTATGACCAGGGACGTAGCGGAGGGTATACGGGAGTATACTCTCTGGGTTTTTTAGGAACACCGTATACCCTCTGTTTCTCAAGAAAGCTATAGTACAGGGTGATTATAATTAAAGTTTAAGTTTCAAAACGCTCTAAAAGACGAACCACTGATTAGAATGATGTCAAAATTCAACGGCGTATTATTGAAGAAGGGGGAAAAAGCATGAACCAAAAAATAGTTCAAAAATTTAGCGACAGATGGCGCTGTAAGCGCCAGAATTTCGACTATAAATGTCGTCTGCTTCAATGCTTCCTCTGTCTACAGAATTTTCCACGGCCAACCATTGTCCACTTCCATGCGAGCAAGAAATTCCAAAGCAAAACCCTCTCTTGCTGGCAGGTCAGAAGAAAACAACTCCTGCACATGGCAAATTTTGTACGGATAGCATTGCAGGATGTTTCGTAGAATGTTATGCACGGTGCTCACAGGTCTGTCCAATGTTCGGGCAATTCTCCGTGCACTTCATGATTGCACACCACCGCTCGACTCCTCCTGAACTGCTGTAAAAACTTCTTCAACTACGGCCGAATCACATCTTCCTTCCTCTACCAGACTGCACATCAAACGAACCTGTATTTTCGAATTTTTTCATAATTTTCACCAGACCCATGACAGTCATCGGTCCAACGCCTTTTTTTATATCCTTGAGGGTCCTGAACTTCTGCAGAGCTACTGGTGCAGAATCACCGTTCTTGTAATAATGTTTTACGAGCAGAGCGCGGTCCTTCCTTGAGACACTCATGGCCAACGTCTGAGACGCGAAATGAGGAAACGCCGGCGTTTACCCAACGCTTTTATAACACCTGAAATGGCCGTGCGCATGCCAGGTATTTTAATTTACATCTTCTGACACTTAAAGCGCCATCTGTCACTAAAATTTGAACTTTTTTTTTTTGGTTCATGTTCTTTGCCCCTTCTTCAATAATACGCCGTTGAATTTTGGCGTCATTCTGATCAGTGGCTCGTTTTTTAGAGCGTTTTTAAACTTAAACTTTAATTATAATCACCCTGTATATACACTCTGCCTTGAGCGTATATCCTCTGCTTAGAGCGTATACCCTCTGTTTTTTTTACGACTACACCACTGTGTATGACATGATCTCTGTATCTCATATCGAGGTAAATGAGGTATTTTTTCGATTTTAAGAGACACTGAACAAGAACCATTTTCATCATCCGCAGATTTTGAAAGAAATGAAAATAATAATAATAATAATAATAAATAAACATAAATACATTTTTGCATATAATTTTAAAAACATTTTTGCAGTTCACTTTAAATACATCTTTGTATTGGGCAATATAAATATGAATTTGGTCATTTGAATTTACTAATGAAATAAATGATTTAATGAACATTTAGATTGTTGAAAAGGAAGATTACACTATTAAACCGTTACATTGTTAATTATTTAAAAAAAATAATGCAGATAAATTTTTTAAAAATAATAAAAGAAATTGAGTACGAAAATTCATGCATGGCTTGTAAACAAAATTACTAAAGTAAAATTTGTTTATACTCTCTTATGTTACTCTAATGAGGTAACAAGTTGAAAAACGTGCTGTTGGAATAAACGCAATTAAAATGATAACGTAATGTTACCTTAACTGCCGTGAAAATACCTATAAAGTCCAAAGGTTAAAAATAAAATTCCTTAAAATTGGAGGGCGGTAGGAAATGTTGAACAAAATTTCCTTTTACAACCGCCATTCACCCGCTGCCACTCGCGGAACAAACGGCATGCACTATCAACATCGTCTCGATAGATTATAAGACTCTTCGAGACGGTATTGGCACTATGCTTTTCCTTCCTCTCAACACCAACCAGAACGGAATGACAGTAGACCCGATTCCAGAAGTTCCTACCAGAAAAATTAAGCTAAATTAAACGTGACATTTTCTTCTATATTACCCTAAAATCTATAAGAATCACGCAATGTATATTGAGAAACAGAAATCTGTTAAATACTATTATAAATTACCCCGACTGTACTCCTAGGTTTGGAGCTTTTTTTTTTTTTTTTACCCGACTGCCAAGAAGGGTTATGTGTTTCCTGCGTATCTGGGTATGTGGATTTCGTTATACACTCGAAACATCCCAACGGCTGGATGGATTTTAATGAATGAGGTCTCTATCGATTCAGCTTAACCGTCCGATGGTTATAGGCTAGTTTCTGTTTTTATAAATTCAAAATGGTGGTCGTAAAATACAAAATGGTGCTAGAGACGCAAAAAAAATTTACGGACCCTATTGAGTGGTCTATCATTGGACAGGTCTTTCAAAATGAAGACGATGTTTTATTGACTATTTTACAGTCAGAAGCTCCGTTTAAATATTACGCAGCCTGGAAGTTATGTAGGTAGGATCTCTAGCTTTACTGCAACTTTAACTTTCATAGACATCTATAGGCCTCATCCAAACAGTGTTTATAGATAGGAACTAACAATTAAACACAACTTAAAAGTCATCAATACAAGTAAATAAAAAATAGTTTCACATTGATGAGAAGTAATTACTTAGCTCGCTTTATACGCAGACGGGTTTTTTGATTTTTTAAATTTAATTTAAGCCATGACTCGAGCTATCATATATTTTGTACCGGTTCAGTTAAAATAAAATATTTCTTTTTGGTGACGGTCTTCGTTCCCTTAATGCCTTTTCGATAAACTTCTTGTACACAATTTTTAATCTTTTAGTACCAGTCATTCCAAAGAAAAAAAAAACCCTAGACGGATGTGACAATACCAAAACTTTCTTCTGTCTCATACATGTTAATACTTCCTGAAAAATACAACATAGCAGCGTCACCGGTTTGGTGATTTACACCAAAATCTAATCAGCAACAACTTATGTCAACTTCTAACTGAATCTGAAGTTTCGTGAAAATCCGTGCATTAGTTTTTGAGTAGAGCTATAGCAGAAATCGTAAAAAATTCTGTATAGCAGCCCTACCTGTTGGGCGATATATGCCAAAACCTAATAAGCAACAACTTAAGTCAACTTGGTAACTGAATCTGAAGTTTGATTAAAATCCTTACATTAATTCTTGAGATAAAACTGTTTCGGGAATCTGAAAAAAGGCAGCATAGCAGCGCCACCTGTTGGGCGATTTACACCAAAACGTTGTCAGCTCCAAATCATATCAAAGACTAACTGAATCTGAAGTTTCATAAAAATGCGTGCATTAGTTCTTGGGATACGACCATTGCGGAAATCGTAAAAAATGCAGCCTAGCAGCGCCACCTGTTGAGCGATTTGCACCAAAAACTAATCAACACCCATTTATATCAGGGACTAACTGAATGTAAATTTTTATTAAATTCCGTGCATTAGTTCTTGAGATAGAGCACCCACAAAATTTGTGTTACACACAGACAGACAGACTCACAGACATACATTTTGTAAAAACATGTTTTTCGGGATCTCTGACCCCTAAAACGTGTAAATTGATCGAAAACCGGAATTCGAAAATTTTCATGAATCCAATACTTTCTTCTTGTAAAGATAGAAGAAAGTAAAAAAAAAAATCCAAAGTTCATCGCTGAAACATAACATTTAAATAAGTTATATTTGCAAACGTTGCTAAACAGATTGCAATGCGATTAGTTTTATAAGTATAACAAGAAAGAAAAATCATGCATCAAGAATAGATTTCGAAAGACTTTCCAGCACATTTAGAATAATGTAACAAAACCTCACTGTTTAATAAGTTGAAATAAGATATCTAATAGTTATTTACCATTTGCAAACGCATAACACATCGGAAAACCAAATTTCAGCAAGTCCCATCTGCGGTCAGAAATTTATTCCAATCTTTTGATCAGCCCTTTATGGGATATATAGATTTATATCTATAAACTACATGCACACAAAAATTTAGTTCAGTTAGGAAATAAAATATAACTTCAAAAATCCGGCATCATGGGGATCGAGACTATGCCGGATTTTTGAAAATTCTGGATTTTTGAAGGAATGACAAAAGTAGCAACTAGGAATATCAAAAGTAATACTATGTTCTTAATGGTGGCTTTAGCCTTGATTTATTTCATTATTAAGTGTTTTTATGTAAGAAAAAGAGAAGATTAAATATAAAAATAAACTTACATTAATTGATATTTTCTATGTTACAGAAAAAAATCTAATAAAGAGTGAAATTATTTCTTTTCGTGTAATTTCGGACACATCGATGTCAATTTTGTTTGCTTCATTTTTTTGGACGTTCTTTAACAAGTTTTTCTTGTATTTTACATAAATGAAGAATTTATATTACGGATCTATTTCGGAAATACAGTCTTGTCCTCTAAAGCAGATATTAATTCCCCAGTCAAATTTATGAATTTTTCTAGTGACATCTTTTCTTCTACCTGTTGTTCATCCTCGTCTTTGGAGCTGTTACTAGCGTTATCGGCAGTTCTATTTATCACAGCGTCACAAGAGAGACTCCAAAGAACCTGTTAACTCCTTAATTCTCGCTCCCGTGATATTCACGGGCTGTGTCTTTTATTCAGATTGTTTGATTCACACCAGTTTTATAAAATAGTGTAATCGATTTTATTATGACATCTATCATTAAAAAAAGTGAATATTTCTTTTTCAAAAAAGTGGTGCCAATGAGCAATTTGAATATTTAAACCGTAATTTAATGCGACCGTTAAGGGGTTAATAGTCTCCATGCCGTTGATGAGTAACAGTGCAGCTCCCAGAAAATTTGTTCAGAAAATAATCGCCTATGATAAATGAAAAAAATGTCGTATATTATTTTTGTGCATTTTTACTTTCGATCTTGAAGTTTTTAATTTATAAACAATTGCTATTTTTCTTCTACCATAATTTGAAAGTACAGTAAACTCCCGACTATCCGGCCTAATGTGGCGGAAGGGTAGGCCGGATAACAAAAATACCGGATAGGCCGGAGTCCTATAAATATGTACTCACTTCCTGGTCTCACCCCCCCCCTTCATTGTATTAAACACGCAAAACATTTTAAGATAAACTTTATATATACAGTACATACATTTACAAAATAAGCAAAACTTTAACGTAATAAATGATTGCACAAATATGAAAAGTTATGCATAAAATAAAAGAGTCATAACTTTGTTTTTAGTTAAAAAAAAAAAGGTCCTTGATAGATAACTGCTTCTCCATGTTAACCCTCTTCCGCGAAGCAATGTCCCTCCATTTACGCAAGCAGATAATATCAGCTGACGTCGCTTCCTCCTGCTAACTCGTAGTTTGCCCTCCGTAGTCATTTCAACCTTTTCATTTATCACCCATTTCGTTAATCTTCAATAAATAAAAGCGAAGCACATCAAAAGACTATACGAAAGTAACCAGGATAAGCGGAAAATAACGTCCGCACTTGTTAACATCCGTTTCACAACTGATGAAACAGGTTATCAAGCCTTAACCTCCTCCCTTCCTGTCTGCCTCTGTTACTGCATCCCACGATCCCTTCTTGTTCCTTCCTGTTGTGAGTTAACACTTTACTAAGGACAGGAACCTGCCTGTCTCGGCCACTTGCAACATTCCTCATTTTTTTACTAGGCCGGATAGTACGGAGGGCCGGATAGTTGGAAGTTTACTGTATAAATGAAAAAGGAAGGAAAAAGGATGGCTTTTATGCCGGATTTATGAAGTCACACTATACACACCACAGTTGAAAATTCCTCTTCAGCAATTTCCGCTCAATAGGCAAATGCTGCGTGAATTCTTTTGTGCAGCCCTGTGTACGAGATATCGAATGAATGACATGAGTGACACAACGAGTGACATGAAAAAAATTAATTCAATTTAGAAGTGCATACGGAAATTTAAAACACACTTCCCGCCAGTAGTAACTGTACTGTAACCGATTTCTTTTGTGTGCCCCTGTAAATGAAAGATAAACGCTATGACTGCCCTATTCCATAGGAATCACCTTGTAGTGAAATTCAGTGATTTTTATAAATTTCAATGCATTTGAAATAGCGTGATGTCATTAAAATACGCTGCAAACAATTTTACCCATTGACCGTAATGTAATTGAATTCGTTTGAGTTCTCATGTAAACTTGCTACACTCTGCGTATTCAATACCGAGAATGCCATGGTAAGCATCATTAGCCTATATAAATTGCATAAAGATCCGAGTGTATTTATTCGAGTTAGAGCGTAGACTGACAGACGAACAGGCGGCGAGACGGTCAGACAAATCGAATTCATAAATTCTCCTCAACTTTGTTGGAAAGGGTTAACAAAAACCACACACTCGAATGACCTGTCATTTTAGAATCGCATATTTAAAGCTTCTAGGAATTGATCTCTCCAAAAACAATTTACAATTAGCGATTCATATTTGTTTCGAAAATTAATATGTATCTTCTAAATAAATTTTCGAAAATTTATGAATAGTAATTTATGATTTTTTTAACATAAATTGATTTTTACAAGCTTCAAAGAGACCAATCCACATTTTGCTGTTAAGTTGCTACAAAAAGTATTAGCAACCAAACCAATAGTAGTCTCTGCCGTATTTTTTTTTTTTTTTTTTTTTTTTTTTTTGCTTGCAATGTATTTTTGGCATTTTCAATTAGCCAAAACGTGATAATGACATCTATTTAGTCGTCTTTTTTTTTTCTCTCTTTCAAGCAATTCTTCTATTGTCATTAAAATGTGCACGATTTTCACGAAGTTTTCGTAAATTAAGTTTCCCATTTCTTTTGTGACAACTTTCCTTTAGGCGGTCTTGACGTCACTTGAGAAGTGACAGATGTTTGTCTCAAAACTTGCCAAATTCGTCTCGTAATGTCATTAACGATCGAATAAATAGCACTAGAAAGGAATCATTAATGAAAGATTGCAAACGGAGAATTCGATTTTGTTTCAGGTATGTTGATTTTGTTTCAGGTATTTGTATAAATATATATATATATATATATATATATATATATATATATATATATATATATATATATATATATATATATATATATATATATATCTTCAGTGATTAATGGCTTTTATATGTCCGATAAGTGCTTGATTTTGTTGGAAATTATGTGGTTATTGAACTTGGAGTAGTAGTTGGCGTACTAGTTTTGATATGGTAATATTTTGAAGTTAATAACTTTGTGTACCGTTTGTCTACACAAAACATTTTTTTTGAGTTATGAATTGTAAAACTGGTTATGATTACGATACCGGCAAGATATGGGAATTGAAAAATGACCATAGTGCCCGGTCGGCTTCTGATTACATGGTAGGAAGTGGATCGACAAAAAGTTACCATGGTTCGGATAATAAAGTGGATGAACAGACTGGAGAGAGTAGAGATACTTTCAGATATGAGGGGGAGAGCCGGGATCATGTAATTTATGAAAAAAATAAAAAGTTGAATAAAAATTATAAAATGTATGGAAACTACAGTAAAAAGAGTAATTTTAATTGTTATAAAAATGTTATGGATTCAACAGTGAGTGGTAGTACTAGATATAAAACTAGATATGTTTACAACAGCAAAATTTCAGATATAAAGGAGAAGGTAGAGAAGACCAGTATGGTAGAGAAGAAATATAAAACTAGATATTTTTACAATAAAAGTATGAGAAATGAGAGGGGGAAAAATTATTTAAAATTTAAGAAATGCAAAGATAAAAGATGTAAAGTCTGCATCCATGCTGAAAAGGATAACTGTAATGCCGTGGATGAAAATTGTGTAAACTTTTGTAAGGTATTTAACTGTGTGTATAGATTAAAATGTAAAATTTGTAACATGTCTTACATAGGACAAACGTCTAGTCCTTTTAATATAAGATTTAACAACCACAAAAAAGATATAAGAAAGATAACGAGTGCGAGGGAAGAACAGGAGATGGAAATAGTACATTTTGCAAAACATGGAATTGATAATATTGAAATATCGATTTTGCATATAGTTGCAAACAAGGCTGAAAGACTAATATGTGAAAGGAATATGATGGCTAAATACGGTACAGTGTACTCTTATGGTTTAAATGTTATGTTTGATCAAATTAATGTTTTGAAGAATTTTAGAAATACAATATTGAAAGAGTCAGTCTATAAGAAAATTAATCACGATTTGAGTTGTGAGTGTGAGTTACATAATAAACAGGATGTCAAGGTTAATGATCTAATTTGTAGTAAGGATATTAAAAATGCTATTGTCAATATAAATTCCGGCAATATTGTTAAAACAATAAAATACATAATTTTCAATGTGAAAAAGAAGTTAATTCCCGATTTATTGAGAGAATTATATGAACATAGAGGTAACGGAAATATAGATATAGGGTTTGATCTGTTGAGATTCAGAATAGGTAAGCAGAAACTTAATGGTTACATTGAGTTGAAAAACAACAAAGTTAATATAGAGAATAAGATTTATTGTGTATTGGATTACATGGGGCACCATTTTAGGGGTGCTAATTTTAAGGGAATTTTAAATAAGTATAATGAATACCTGCCGGATAAAAACATACATATTATTAAAGCTTACAAATACGATAAACCATTAGGCAGAGTTATTTTTAACTACAACAGTTACTCTAGGAATTTACAGAGTTGTATTGAGAACAGTATTTGTCATTGTAATAAAGTTGAATATAATAAATACGTTAATTCAAATTACGGACATATTCTTACCGGGGATCTTACTATAGTGGCAGACACAAATCTCAGAAATTACATGAGGTATGGTACAAAATACAGATTGAGGAGAGTTGTGAGTAGAGGGTTAGCTATAAAACGTTTGTCAAATAATATAGATATCTTCATTCAAAAATTAATACATAAATATGGTTTACCAAAAAGCGTTTTTGAGGAATGGAGGCACTATATTTTAAAAGAATTTCAAGGCTTTTACCAAAAAGATTTTGAGGGTGTCACGGGAGAATCTTACAAAGATTTGATTAAATCAGTAAAAAATCTACAGGATGATTTTATCATTACGTATGTGGATAAAGCTAACACCAACTATGCTATAATATGTAAAAAATTATACGGAGATATTCTAAGGGAAACCTACAATAATGAGGGAAATTATCAACTACTAAAAACTACTAAACAAGTTATTGTAAACAGAGTGAAGGCGTTTTATATAAAAAAATAAAATCAAAGCAAAATAGTGTGGAATTTCCTTATCTTGTAATGATTCCAAAATTCCATAAAAACCCAATTACTTTTAGAACTGTAACTTGTGGGTTTGGTTCTTACCTGGAATGTGTAAATAAAAAATTGCTGAATATATTACAAAAGATTTTCGATCAGGTTATAAATGAATATTCTTCGATAGTAATAAAAAAATAGCTATGAACTTATAAAAAGTTTAAAAAAGCTGAAAAAAATTACAGGATTATATACATACGATTTCGAGGATTTGTATAATAGTATAAATTTAGATGATTTGAAGTACAGAGTTATGGATTTTTTCAAGAAATCTAAAGAGAAAGATATCAGTATTGAAATATTCACCGATTTATTTCAATTTGTTGTTTACGAAAATTATCTGTATGAAGGGAAACAAATATATAAACAAGTGAGAGGTATTCCAATGGGGGGGAGTTGTAGCTCCATCCTTGCAGATATTTATCTGTTTACATATGAAGCCGGTTTATTGTTGGAAAAAGACTTAAAGATATACAGATATATAGATGATGTTTTGGTGGTTGAGCTGAATAACAATAAAGAAATTTATCAATTTAAATGTTATCCAGACACTTTGAATTTAAAGAGTGCTTCGGATGATCAGGGCAGTGTCAACTACTTGGACGTTAATTTGGAGATTATAAAAGGAATTTTAGTATATAGTATTTATGATAAAAGAAATTATTTTGATTTTGATACAATAAAAATATTAAACTTTAATAGTAACGTGCATGTTTCAATTTTTACCCGACTACGGCAAAGCCAAAGGAGGGTTATGATTTTGACAGGCTATGTATGTATGTATGTATGTATGTATGTATGTATGTATGTATGTATGTTCATCTGTTCCCTCGTAACTTCTAAACCACTAATCAGAATTCGACAAATGACATATCATTAGAAGCGTCTTAATTGTCCGCTGGTTATAGGCTATATAGATTTTCACCAAATTCAATGTGGCGCCTTCTAGCGGACAAAATATACAGAGTAAAAAAATAAAGTTAAGCTAGATATGCCGTGTTTGGTATCATTTTAAAGCGCTTCACTTGTACATTTCGAATATATATATATTACTAGCATTTGCTTGTGACTTTACTTGCATTTATGGGCTAATTGCATATAATTCACATCTTTTCGTTCTTAATTTCTTTGGTACTTAGTAATCAGAATAAGACCACTGCAGTGCCATTAGAAGGGTCTTGATCTTGATATTCTGTTGGTTGTGAGCTATAAAGTTTGTCACCAAATTTACTATTATGCCCTCTAGCGGACAAAAAGTATAAAATAAAAATATATGTAATGTGTTTGGTATTACTTGAAAGAGCTTCACCAGTATTTATATGCTTATACATAATTACAAGACTGCTTTGAAGATGTTTAAAAAAAATGAGCGATAAGAGTAAAGCGCGGATCACGGGAACTGTAATGTAGAGCAGCGTGAACGTTATTCTATTAACGTTCACGTCAAAAAATAAAGTTAAGATAAATATGCCGTGTTTGGTATCATTCAAAAGCGCTTTACTTGTACATTTTGAATATATCTATATATTACTAGCATTTGCTTGTGACTTTACCTGTATTCATGGGGTACTTTTATACTTTTTCAGCGTAGTTTTTTGTCGTAGTTGGGTTTTAGTTTTTTTACTTTATCTTGTTAGAAATATATATTTAAATGGTTTAAATCGTATTGCAAATTTGTGTTCAAATGTTGATAAATTGGTTGGTGAAATTTATAACCTTTACATAAACGGCAGTAAACAAAATTACCCAATACATTTTCTGAATGATTTAACTTTCAATTTTATCAAGAAAAAAAGCTATCGAAATAAAATATTGGAATTGTTCGATGATGGTGATTTATCGATACGTGATTCCTATCGAAAATAGCTTAGCGGTGAGGATATTCACAGACTTCATTTGACGGCTTTCGGGTTAGTTTGTGGTTTTCATTTCTTTCAATTTCTATTTGTTTGGTCTCGTCAAGTGAGGGGGAATGTTGTGCACGTAAAACATGTTTAACCCCGCAGTACAAGTCATAAGCCTTGACCACTTGTCTTCATGTTTAGTTTTTTCTTAGTTACTCTTGGTTTTGTTAATTATTGTTTTAGTTACAGTTTGTTA
Source organism: Maratus speciosus (assembly GCA_963932465.1). NCBI lineage: Eukaryota > Metazoa > Arthropoda > Arachnida > Araneae > Salticidae > Maratus > Maratus speciosus. Next base: position 640,573,665 of record OZ010786.1, on the reverse strand, counting down.
GATGTTTTTCGTGTAATAAATTATGTGAATTTGGATTTTTCAATATATATATATATGTATATATATACACACACACAGGATGTCTACTCTCAACGGTGTCCAATGGTTAATTCCTAAACTATTAGGCATTGACATATAGTTACAGTAACAAAAATGTTTTAAATGAGGTAAAGAAGTATTTTAAAAATGATTTGGACAATAAAAACATCTTTTTTTAAGTTTACGAAATTAAAATTTTCATACGGGCCCCCGGTCCTATAAGTTATATTTATTATAGTTATTTATGTAACTATAATAAATATGTAACTATAAAAGACCAAAAAAAACCAGACAAAAAAAAATTCATTGACCAGCAACCAACAAAGAATTTTTCATCCACTCACACCCCGATCCGAACCTACGTCATCCCGAACCTGACCTGAACTCGAAATGACTTGAACCGAAATCTGAAAGAAAATTAATCTATATTTTAACTCATTTCTGAAAGCAATCTACAATTAGAACTCTAATATCAATTTTATCTTTCAAATAGAAAATGAACATGTATATCTATCTATCTATCTATCTATATTATATATATAATATATACTTATTAATATTTAAGTATACAAAACCCCTCTGAGTGGCGGACACTTTGGGATAGCGAAATTTGTCCTTATTCAGAGGTAAAAGGAAGCCATACAACTATATAAGTGTTAGGGATTTAAAAGTCTTCGCTAAATAAAGGTCTCCGTTATAGCAGTTTTACTGCATTTAGTTTTTATTAACTGAAAAAATATTTTGGAGTTTTTTTGAAAAAATCAGGTCAACCCAAACCCGACCGACATGGGTTCTACATATATATATGTGTTACAGTATTAGATCTATCTCCGCGATTTCCCTGTACTATTCTAAATTACTACTCTATATTCACTAAATCCTTATTTTTCAATAATCTCTATAATTAATTCTGTAAAATTCCCTTTAATTTAATGTCTCCCTTATCTAATTCACTTAATTATTACGCTTTTAGTATTTCTTAGATTAAATGCTCCATTTCCGATCTTTCGCGTTTTAGAATGTTCTTTGGTAGCCATTTTTTTCTAACCGAGATTTACCTTCCCGCGCTTAATTCCGGGGTTCCTTTTTGCTTTATTATCCCTCCACTTGCTCTGTCAGTACTCTTTCCATGGCTTGATATCTTTACATCTTAATTGGTTTAGAACGCGTACTACGTCAAAATTGTATTCCTACGCTTAGGAAGTAAAAAGCAGACTTGACCGCCAAGTGGCTAATAACTTTATCATATTTAATTTCATTCTTTAATCATTTTTTCATCTTTAATTAGAAATGGTGATCGTATACAAAGATTAAGCTGTTCAATTAAATAGGTGAAGATGTTGATCTAGTTTCACTTACTACATGTTCGTACATCTATGCTCCAACTCCATGCTACATTCATCTTCTTCATCTACATCGCTATTAGATAGACGAATTTGTTTTCCAGTAATCCGATATCTTTACATATATAGGACTATATATATACATATATATATATTTAACTAAGTGCCACATGTGGCTCGAGAGTCGCGTAGATTTTACCACTGCAATAGAACATAATTTATACACCAGTGCTGGGATTTCTTTCCTACTCACAATTCTAGTAGGGATCTAATATTGGTCCATTATTGAATGGAAATATTGCTCCAATATTGGTGTGTTAGCATTTTGCAACATTGGAGGAAATATCCAAGAGGAAATATCCAATTGGCAAGAATACTTAGCCAACTTAAAGCCATTAAAACAATATTAGGGCAATATCGGCGTCATTGAAAATATCTACGACACTCGTTTTACACTTTTAATGGTTGAAACATATCTTGTTAATATTGAATAAATGTCAACACCCCAATAACGGTCAATATTTAATGACAATGGATGCAATATTTGTCCAGTATTTGGTTAAAGTATGTCGTAAAATTTGCTGCTGTGAAATGAATGAACATCTAGGAACATATCTGTTGATAAAAATATCTGAAATGGAACCGTGATAATGCACCTATTGTTAAATGGTTTTTCCGAACAATGAATATCAATAAATGCACCTAATTTGTTTTCCCAAACGAAAAAGTCTGTATTGATATGCGTAAAAATAAGGTTTGAGTTTTGCACTATTCCCCACCTATACAAACAAACATAAGTATCAAGCCAAAAAGAAAATTTCCATTTTTATAAAAATGAAAACGTGAATTCCTATAATTCAGTCGAATGGGTATGCATAGGTTTCGAAGTAATCTGTATTTAACTCATGATTTTGTTGAACAATAAAGTTCGTTTTACTTTCATTTATCCAAAACAGTAGCCTTTCAGATAAATGCGATAAACCCTTATAAACGTTCTTGTTTCGCCAGTCGAATAACAACCCATTCCAGGAAAAATGAAGTAAAGATTTGGAGGTATTTTTATAGGAAGTTTAGATTTACGACAGATGCTATGCTTCGGGGCATTTCCACTGCTTCTTTTCTAGATTCATTACGGTTATATTTCTGAACTACAGTGTATCTCTCTAATGATTATGTTCAGTGAATAAGAAAGAGTATCATTTGTTTCCATGATTCAAGATATATCAAGCATTTATTTTATGACTATGTACCATCGTGGAAAAAAAAGTAAACCCACCCTACTAACTGTGCAACAATTATGGTACAAGAAAGTTACTGGTACCAAATGATTGGAAATAAAGCCTATTTTTAAATGATGTATGCAAAATTTGCTTAGGGTGCCATTTACATATCAAAATAAATCCTTTTTTTTTTCAATAGCGATACCGAAGTTTCACACCATAAATAAATTCTACACCCTTCAATTGGGCTAAATACAAATTTTTACGAAATTCGTACGATTAGTATCAGATAAATTAATTACTTTTAAATGAGCTTATTTTACGTCTGTATCCAAATTGAAGCTCGGTACTCGATTGTTGAAATGCTACAGACTTTTATTAATGTATTATGTATTGCTAATATGAGCATTTCACGTACTTAATGCTTTTCGACTATCGCTAGAACAAATGTTTTAATAAAATGAGTAAAATATATGTACGGGTTGTTTCTAAATGATTATCGGGGTTTTAACGCTCGGTAGTATTTATTACATAAAACTTAAAATTATAATTAATATATAAAATGAAAGATCAACTGAAACAGTTTTACCTACAAGCTTACAAGTGTTCAATGTGATCACCTTTCGTCACACGGCACACACCAAGTCCATAGCTCAGTTCTTCCCTAACGTTGATTAGCATTTGTGGGGTCATTGTTGCAACAGCTGCAATGGTCAGCTGGTAGTAGGGGCACATACACAGGATCCTTTATGAACCCCCACAGGTAGAAATCACATGGCGTCAGATCGGGTGAGCGTCGGAACAGAACTTCTTTGCTAATCAACGTCTGGGAAGAACTGAGCTATCGACTTGATGTGTTCCGTGTGACGAAAGGTGCTCACATCGAATACTTATCAGCTTGTAGGTAAAACTGCTTGAGTTGCTCTTTCATTTTATGTATTAATTATCATTTTAATTTTTATGTAATACATACTACCAAGCGTTAAAACGCCGATGTTCATTTAGAAACACCCCGTATTTCAAATTATGCTTTTCTGCACATCATAGACGGCCCCTTAAACCATCATTTTGTCATTTTTAAAGCATCATTTGAAATCTACTTGGAAGAAAAAATTTTTATTTTGAATTTGCATTAAGCAGAACATAATAAATATAAATCATTGAAAAAGAATGGTAAGTCTCAATTCATATTTTTTTTCGGATATTAATTTCATATTTCGTAATTTTTATTATAATTTTTTTAATTACAAATTCAATGTATTTATATTTGGGGTTTTTGTATCATAACAACATAAAAAATTATCACAGTAGGATTATAATTTCGGGAGGTATTAATAAAAATATAAAAATGTAATTTAGCATTAGAAGGTCTACGTTTTGAATGTTTATAATTCGAAAACTTATCATCCAAATTACTTGAAATTTCGTATTTAGGCATAATTTGAACCGAAGATTAAAAATGTATTATCAAAATTGGTTTTTGCCTTTGAAAAACAAAGTTTTGTCTGGTTTTCAGTTGTAGATGGCCCCCTAAGCAAATTTTATATAAACAAACAGTATTTTTAAAGTAAAATAAAATATTTGCTCATAAAATTAGTTTATGTATGCATTTTATATCTCCTTACTATATGTCCTACTAATAGGACAACTAGTTACTTAAAAAATTAGAAACTTTTTTTCAAAATTTTGCTAGTATCTACTTAATTACACCATATTAATGATATAATCGAAGTTTAAAATTTTTTCAAAAATATTTAATCGGTGTGGTCCAATATGGATTAACGTCTTAAAAATACGAGTAATTTCTGATTACTCATGTTTTTATAATAGACCAGATGAAAGTTTCTGGAATCAAACATTTTTCAGGTAGACCCGATACTATCTTAACCCTCCGCCTATCAGACAGGTCCAATGACCCGACAGGTACATTGAATGATTTTTCTTATGAAAAAAAAAAAGACTTGAAATTCTGTGAATAGGTAACTTTTTCACATATTTACAGAAAAAAGTCGCATATTTACGAAGTTACATATTTACAGAATTTTAAGTCTTTTCTTTCATGAGAAAAATCCTTTTGAATGTACTGTTGGGTCCATTCGACCCGTCTGTTAGGCGGAGGGTTAAATAGTAGTTCTATAATATAACCATATAAGTCAAACAAGTAGCACTGGGTAAGGTACATTAATGTATGTTCATATACAGAACAGAACAAGGGATGAATAACTAATCAACACATTCTGAGAACTTATTACCTCTATAGAAAAAGTAGATCTTTTAAATGGATGTCGTGGAAATATTTATGTTTAAATTTTGTGCTGCTATCTACAGACTTTTAACCTAAACAAAAACACGACAGGCAAAAATGTGTAATTCGAAATTAACTATCATTTATGTTTTTTTCTGAAAGTAGCCCGGAAAAGAGTTTTACAGGCGAATTACAGATTTTTAATAGTATTAGGTTGAGCAAAAAGTTCTGGGAATTTTTTAATCGAATAGTTACCAGAATTTGTATCGTATATGCAAATCCGGAATCTGGCATAACGATAGCAGAAATTCGTGGACTATGATGGTCTCTACTTTGAAGAATAGTCCTTGTTGCTTTTGTTGTTAATTTGCGCATAACAACGCAACTTTCACAAATTTCCCAGAACATTTTGCTCAACCTAGTAATTTCCGTTTTTCGATTTATGTCTCTACGAGAAATTTTGAATCTCTCTATTCTAAAAAAAAGTAACTACCGCTGTCACCGCCGCCGCCGGTTTTGAATTTTTTGTGACCGGAGGTCTTTCTTCGTTAATATTGAGAAAATTAATGCATACAAAAATATGAAAATCAGTGGTTTTATACAGAAATGTTTGATAAACACGCTGGTGCAGACAGTTTTCAAATCGAAGAATTATTTTAAGAGATATTTAATGCTAAAGTTGGACAAAATCATTCCACTAAAAAAGTTTTATAGCAGCAAAAACTATACATGGCAGTGTAATCATTTTTAGATCATTTTATGCGTTAGAATTTGCCGGAGTGCAGATTGCATTAATTTTTTTATTTTGACTCATTTTTTCAGGTTTTATTTCTATTTTAAATTCAAATTTTCAGCATTTCTAGAGATATTTTTTACAGATTTCAGAAAATTGTACTAATTTAAACTGTTGCCAACTGTATAAAAAGCGCAAGCAATAATGTTTGCTTCAAATTAAAAATTTATTTACACGTGACTATTATAAACAGGAAAAAAACTTTCAAATTAGAATTAAATAATTATGTATAAAAAGCAGGAACTTATTAAAAATTACGTCATAAAAAGTATACACGTGAATTTTAAAAGAGAAAGGATATTGTAAAATAATAAAGTCATTAACATGCGTTAGAAATCTTAGGAGAAATTACGTCATATTTACGTCACATTATAGTTATTACATAAAATGAACACAAAATAATATTGCAAAAAAGTTTAAATTTAGAAAATGCGCTAGACATTTATTTAATATTTTGAGAGGATATTTTCAACTATTTTTGTTAGGAAAGCGCAAATAATATTTTATTGCTAACAAAAGTACTTTCACGCGATTATTTAAAAGAGAAAGAATAGCTTGGTAAAAATTACGTCAGATTAAAAACGATTAATTTAAAATGTCTCATTTAAAAGAACTTTCTTTTCGCTTTGTTAAAAAATACCAGGAGACAAAGACTCTGTTTACTTAATTCCTTTTATATTAGCTTATTTTGAAATGTTGTTACACGTGTCTACGTCATCAAGTTATTTTTATTTCGACGTTTTATTTGCATTTTTATTAATGTTGTACGAATTTATTTGTTCTTTCGTTATTTAAAATAAAAATTATGTCAATATGTATAATTTGGCGAGTGGCTTGGCGATTTATATAATTTGGCGAAATGGGTCGACGGGATAATCAAGTAGTACCGCAGCGGATTTGGCGTTAAAATTCCCCAATCAAAGAGAAATGAATAGAAATTCGTTTATAGGGAGATCGCCACTGTTTTTTAAATTATAATTCAATCTTTCGAAATCTTTTTAAAGCCGATGAAATTAGCGTGCATTTAGAGCCTGCGGTGTCTGGACGGGGGTTGGCGAGCGTAGCTCGTAGGGGGCCGAGCCCCCTAGTGTTCTAAATATTTATAGAGATCAACCGAAAATTCAGCTTCGTTTTAGACCAAAATCTGAATTTCGCCAAAAATTCGTTTTCGGCGAAAATGCTGCTGAAAATTCGGCCGGACCGAAACTATCAGTATTCAAAAATCTCGTTTCTTCCTTCGAAAATTTTCAACATGACTCATCGATTTGAGCTTTACCGGCTCAAAGGAGACTATTTATGGCTACGAACTTCGTTGTTTATAATGATCAGTCATGACTGACTCAAGACGTGAGTGCAAATTATAAAACAAGCAATGCATATGTAACTAACCCTTTTCACGTGCTCATTAAAAGCTGCAGACATAACAGTAATAGAAAATTTTCAGTTTGAAACCGCAGAAGTGCTTCGAATACTCTTTTAGAAAGTTCTAGTATAACAGATAATCATTTACAGAAATCATTATAAAAGATAAATCGAGGTGTGTTTACATCAAACTGAAATATTTTTTAATTAAATGAAATTCGTATAATTGTGTCATTGATGAATGAATGACGTTTTATTTGATATGAAAATAAAAAGTTTTGGGTCTAAGGCACAGAGAGCAAATTTGGGCCACACGTATAATTAATTAATAATTATGTATATTTAATAAATACGTATAATTAGTTAATAATTATGTATATTTATGTATGTATTAATTACTTTAATACATACAATTTAAGTACTTTAAAACAAATTTTGGACATTTTCGTTTTCGTTTTCCACCAAAAATAGGAAGATCACCGAAATTCTGTTTCGGTTTCGGTCTTAAAAACATGTTTCGGTCGATCCTTAAATATTTATTTCGGTACAAAAAAAATGTACAAAGTATCTCCCGAATGATTACATTTAGTGAATTTGAAGAAGTATTTCTATAATGATAGGCGTACATAAAACATTTCGAAACCCCAGGCCTTTCGAAAAACTTAGTCATTTATCATCTTCGTTCTTTCGAAAGGCCTAGCGCATTTATATATTTTTTATGGTGGTTTAAGAAGTTCTTTTGGCTCTAACTGTTTCACACCAGTTTTTACTTAGATTTATTTAATAGTAATATGACGGTTTTTCACAGCGATATTTAATTGAAGGATAAATACCAAAGTATATACTATACCCAAAATGAGTACCGTATATACCGGTGTATAAGTCGAAGAATTTTAGACCAAATTTGGGAATTCAAACTGGGGGGTCGACTTATCCTTCTATATATAAAAAAAAGTTTTGATTTGGAAATGGACCAATGAAAATCTGCGTAGATCATCCGGGTATACTCCTACTAGATCAGCATCCATATTTTTTATGACCGGGTATCTTTCTTCGTTAATATTATGAAAACTGTTTCATACAAAAATATGAAAATATGTGGTATTATAGAGACATGTTTGATAAACACGCTGATGCAGACAGTTTTTAAATCGAATAATTATTTTAAGATATATTTAATGTTAAAGATGGTCAAACTCGTTCCATTAAAAAAGTTTCATAGGAGAAAAACTATACATAGGAACTTAAACATTTTTAGATCATTTTATACATTGGAAGTTCTAGATGTGCAGACTGCAATTATCTTTTTAATTTGACTCATTTTTGAGGATTTATTTCCATTTTAAATTAAAATTTTCAGTATTTCGAGATATATTTTTTACACATTTTAGAAAAGGGCAATTATTTTAAACTGTTGCCAATTTTAAAAACAGCGCAAAGAATTATATTTCCTTTAAATAAAAAATTTATTTACACGTGGCTATTATAAACAGAAAAAAACTTTCAAATTAGAATTAAGTGATTGCGTGTTAAAAATCAGGAAAATATTGAAAATTACATCGTAAAAACTACAGTTACACGTGAATTTTAAAAGGGAAAGAAAATTTTTAAATACTAAATTCATTATTGTGCGTTAAAAGTCACAAATGAAGGAAATTACGTCATATTTAAAAAGTCCAAATAAATAAAAGTTGGCAAAACACTTTAAATTAAAAAATATATTTGCACGAGACGTTTATTTTATATTTTGAAATAATCTTTTCAACTATTATCGTTAATTCTAAGACAGCTCAAATAATATTTCCTTTCTAACAACAAAAGAATTTTCATGTGAATATTAAAAAGAGAAAGGAAACTTTGGTTAAATTACGTCAGATTTAAAACGATACATTTAAAAGAACTTTCTCATAGCGGTGTTAAAATTTACCGAGAGACAAAGACTCTGTGTACTTAATTCATTTTACACTAGCTTATTTTCAAATTTTTAACTAATTTTTAACACTTTCCAACAAAGTTGAAAAGTGTTAGTGATTTCGGTTTGTCTGTTCGCGCTCTAACTCTCGTAAATGTACTCGGATCGCACTGAAATTTTTGGTTATTGACGTTTAGCCTAGCACGAACCCTATTTCAAATGAAGTTTGTAGTGTGTTTAGTTCATTTACAAGGACAGTCAAAAGTATTCCGTTACATTACGGCCAATGGGAAAAAATCGTTTCAAATGAATTTTAAAGATGTTACACCCTTTTAAACATAATAAAAAAATATATGCATTTACGAAGTGCACTAAAATTTGCAGAATATTCTGTAGCAGCAGTCCAACGAATAGTTACTATTCATTTACAGGGCTACACAAAAGAATTCCATTACAAATAGGGGGAAATTGTTTGCGGCGTATTTTAATTATACAAATTCATATATAATAAAATTGATATACGTCGGTGAGGCTTACTTAAGTTATTTCATGTATAATACAAAGTGCATAGCATTTACAGGAACATACAAAACATTCCAGACAAATATTTTCTACCCGAAATACTGTATATTAGCGGCGATGGTAGGGAATGCATATTTAATTATGATATGCGCTTTTAAGTTTCACTATATTTATGCATACTATATGGTGTGTGTAAATGTTATAGTTGATATACAGGGCTACGCAAAAGAATTCGTAAAGGTTACTGAGTATGGCCGTAAATTTTTCAAAGGTGGGTTTAAAATGTGTTATGCTGAACTGCATGTAGTTTTCTATGAAATGTTTGTAGAATATAGATAAAATGATGTACAGGGCCACGCAAAGAATTGGATTCATGGCCGCCTATAGACGATAAATTCTGGAAATGCGATTTCAGTAGTTTTAAGAGTGATTTAGTTTGAATTAAAGTTTAGCTAAATAGTGGCGTGTAATAAAGGTACTAGGTAAACAACAGGGCGTTACAAAAGTATTGAAGTATGTTTCTATCTATTAGTCTAAATTGCTCAAAGAGAAATTTCAACGTGTTATGCGCTTTCTTGATAAACTAAATTTTCTATTATATAGTATATATATATCAGCCTACAGATCAAATACACGGCTGTTCGGAAGAATTGGAATAAACATTTGGCTATGGAGGGTAACTGCTGAAATCAGTTTTTAAATGTTTAGTTAGTTATCTTATTTACTTTATTTCCCTAAATAACAAAGTTTTGTTAAAGCTTTCAGGGAGTGTTGGAAAGTGTTTCATAATCTATGCCGTATGCATGATTTTTCTTTTTTGTTTTTAATCAGAGACGAAAACAGCCATTGTATCTCTTAGCAGCGGCTTATTTCGTCTTAAAAATCTCCAATCAAAGGACAATGAATGAAAACCCGTTTACAGGGAGACCGTCACTGTTTTTTTAAATTATAATTCAAACTTTTTAAGGCCGATGAAATTAGCATGCTTTTAGAATCTGGGGTGTCTGAACGGGGGTTGGCAAGCGTAGCCCGTAGGGGGCAGAGCCCCCTAGTACACGAAGTAGTAAAAAATAAATAAAAAATTCGCTGATAATCTGCGAATAGGCAAGTCTTATAAGAAATCACATGCGAGATAAAATCGGACAATGGTCATTTCCCTGTGATTGACAAAAAAAGCTTAACAATAATGTCCCTGAAATTGTTCTCCACACGAATATTCTCTTGTGATAGAATTCCTTTCAATACAGGGCATTCCTTTCACCATTTTAATCCCGTTTTAAAAAGAGGTCAACTCGAGAATGCTTCTAAATATATCTTCTAAAATTCCTTCAATACAAAGAAGTACTATATTTTAGCAGTCTAAGAAGTTGTTTATCCTTGTAAATAAGTCTTGAATAGATTTTTGAAAGAATTTTTTTCTTTTTAAATATCATTAAATTGATGTGAATTTGTTTCACAATAGTTTCAGTTTCTTCGGTTTTACATAATTATACAGCTTTAAAACGTTGAATTTAAAAAAAAGTATGATTAGAAGCGTAAAAATGTTTACTAATTTAATGAAAATTTATAATTTTTTTAATCCTCGATTACAAATCATTTTTCAACATACTACCAGAATTGTGGTCTTATACACGGAAATTCAAATTTTTTCAAAATTTTGCTTAAGAATTCGGGGGTCGACTTATACACGAGTATATACGGTATTTACACTTAAAAATAAACACTCGGGTATTTTACATCACTGCTCATGTGTTAAGCCTATAATCTTAATTGTAATCGACTTACTTCCATTCAATATTAATTTCCATTCCGAAATAAACGAGATGCTTTTTGTTTCTCCAGTCGAATAACAACCGATGCCGAGAAAGGAGTTTTACAGGTGAAGTACAGGCTCGAAAGAGGATTTCTAATAGCAAGTTTGGGTCTACGACAGCTGATATGCTTCGAGGTCATTCTAATGATTTATATGCTTATTTCTAGACTCATTACGACTGTATTATAAGATGATTACATTGTGAGAATTTCTATAAGGATAGGCGTACATCCCGTTGTATGAATATCGGACGCAGCAAAATAATTGCGCATTTGACGAATTTGTAGGAATTATATTTTTAAACACAAACATTACGGATTAAGAAAACTAGGAATGTTACAAAGAGCATTAGTTAATTCCATTGTTCCTTACAATTCACTAAAAATTAATATTTTATCGGAATAATTTTCAGTGTTTTAGAAAAGACGTATTAGTAGCTTTCGATCTTTTTAAAACGGCGAATTTTAGAAAATGTTACCACAGAATGAGTCATTTGATATTTCTTTACATATCTTTAAGAAAAATCCAGTCGAATTATTAATGAAATAGATCGTTTGTAAACTTACATTTAGACTGTAAAAAAGGGCAAATGTTTCTTAAGGGGGGAAATCACCTTAAAACTTTTTAAAATGTCAAAAAACAATTTGTCTATTATTAAAGAATAACATGTTACTAATTTTTTAATGATAAAATATGTGGAGTAACAGGTATCCAAATCAAGGTAAATCTGAACTTTAAAGTCATTTTTTCACATTTTTTTGGACAGACAGACGGATGGATCAGACGACGACTATAGGTGCTACGTATTTATATAATTACAAACGCACCTGCAAAGACTTCCATTTTTATAAAAACAAAAAATGGAATGTCTACAATTCAATGCAACATTTTGAAGATTTATCACAATCTATGCCTATCGCAAGACTTTTATATTCTGCCCGTAAAAGCAACATTCATTTTACTTCCCTCTATCAAAGACAATAGCTTTAGAAATAAATGATAGAAACTCTTATAAAACCTTATTGTTTCTCCGGTCGAATGGCAACCTGTGCTGTTGTACAAGGAATTGTACAGATCTATTAGCGACTCGAAGGATAGCCATTTCGGTTTTATGATAGAAGATGCCTCCAGCTATTTGAATGCTCGAAAAGTTTATTTCTACGCGCATTACGATTACTTGCTGAACTACATCTCCCTAGTGATTACATTCCATGATTAAGAAAGAGTAGACATCGACCAAAAATTCGGTTTCGTTTTCGGTCCAAAATCTGTGTTTCAGCGAAAATGCTGCCAAAAATTCCGCTGGAGCGAAACTCGAACAAAACTATCTGTATTCCAAAAATCTCGTTTCTTCCTTCGGAAATTTTCAACATGACTGATTGATTTGAGCTGTATTGGCTCAAATGAGACACTCTTTATTGATTGATATGAACTTCACTGTTTATAATGATCAGTCATGACTAACTCAACGCGTGGGTGCAAGTTATAAAGCAAAAAATGCCTATAGGACTCAATTTTGAAGGCGCTTTTCACGCGCTCGTTAAAAGCTGCAGAGCAAACCGTAATAGAATATTTTTAGTTTGGAACCGTAGAAGTATTTCGAATTTTCTTTGAGAAAGTTCTAGTACAGCAGAGGATTATTGACAAAAATCCTTATAAAAGATAAATAGAGGTATGTATACCTAAAACATTTTTTAATGAGATGAAATTCGTATGGTTAGATAATCATTTTATGTTGTTGATAAATTAATTACATTTTATTTTATATGAAAATAAAAAACTTTGACTTTTGGTCAGAGGCATAAAGAGCCAACTTCGGCCACACGTATAATTAATTAATAATTATGTAATATTTAATAAACACGTATTATTAATTAAGAATTACGCATATTTATGTGTGTATTAATTATTTTAAAAAACATTTTTGGATATTTTCGTTTTCGGCCGAAAATAGGAAATTTACCGAAATTCGGTTTCGGTGTTTAAAACCTTTTCGGTCGATCCTTATCAAAAACAATAGTTTTAGAAATAAATGAGAGAAACTCGTATAAACCTCCTTGTTTCTCTTGTCGAATTGCAACCCGTGCTATAAAAGGAATTGTACAGATCTATTAGAGATTCGAAGGAGAGTCCTCTAATAGCCTTTTCGGCTTTACGATAGACGATGCCTCCAGACATTTGAATGCTCGAAAAGTTTATTTCTACGCGCATTACGATTGTTCGCTGAATTACATCTCCCTCATTATTACATTCCATGAATAAGAAAGAGTTCATTTTATAAGGAAAGATATACTCCATATCGAGTACATCATCATAATTGCGCATTTTAGATTTCATTGGATTTCTATCGAAAATACTATCCTTACATAAAAAAAAAAAAAAAAAAAAAGGAAATAGGAATGTTTCAAGTGGAAACATTTTATACGAAGGTAGTAGAGTAAGATCTTTTTAGATTGGACCTACATAATCCGGAATATTGGTTCACTCGAATTTAAGTGTAATAACCTTTTCGATATCTCCCTTGAAACAATTGCAGGTTAATAATAATCTTATTCACTATATATTCAAATTAAATATATGTGAATTCAACAGAAAATACTGCCTGTTGTGTAGAACATAGGTGATTTTTTTTTCTTTTTTTTTTTTTTTTTACTGAAAGATCAAAAAGATGTTTTACATTTAATATATATTATTTTATGCTGACCATTAACAACATTAAGGTCGATTTGGAAGGCTTTATACATACCATGTTAAATTAATGTACTTTTCCTCGGGAGATACCAAAGATATTCATTCTAAATTTTTTATATGCATAATATAAATAAATTCTAATAAAGTCAAATTTATAAATAGATATTATTTAGGTATTATTATTTTTTTTAATCTGGAGTAAAAATCAATTTTAAATAACATAAAGCTTGAATTTTTCCAATAAAAATGTTCTATATGTATTAGTAGCAAAAGTTCACTTCAGATAGATCGGCGAAAAATAAAGGATTCAAAATATTAAAAAATCAGAAAAACTTTTTTTTTTCATGAATTTGCCTTTCAACTGGCTTAAAAAGCATTTTTATATGAAAAGCATCAACTGAATATTCAAATAAAGTTTGACATTTATTAAAAGCGATATTTCCGTATGAGCCGTATGCTAAGAGTTAATAGTCGAAGAAATGCCTAAAGATTTTGCTATATAAAGCAGCTTTTTTGTTCTGATTATTTCAGTATTTAAATGCACAATTCAATTATATATCTGTTAAATTTATAACTAAAATAATTATCAATTTACTAAAAAGATGCTTAAAATATATTTCAATAATATATGTTTGGTATCATTTTAAAGCGCTTCACTTGTACATTTCGAATATATATATATTACTAGCATTTGCTTGTGACTTTACTTGCATTTATGGGCTAATTGCATATAATTCACATCTTTTCGTTCTTAATTTCTTTGGTACTTAGTAATCAGAATAAGACCACTGCAGTGCCATTAGAAGGGTCTTGATCTTGATATTCTGTTGGTTGTGAGCTATAAAGTTTGTCACCAAATTTACTATTATGCCCTCTAGCGGACAAAAAGTATAAAATAAAAATATATGTAATGTGTTTGGTATTACTTGAAAGAGCTTCACCAGTATTTATATGCTTATACATAATTACAAGACTGCTTTGAAGATGTTTAAAAAAAATGAGCGATAAGAGTAAAGCGCGGATCACGGGAACTGTAATGTAGAGCAGCGTGAACGTTATTCTATTAACGTTCACGTCAAAAAATAAAGTTAAGATAAATATGCCGTGTTTGGTATCATTCAAAAGCGCTTTACTTGTACATTTTGAATATATCTATATATTACTAGCATTTGCTTGTGACTTTACCTGTATTCATGGGGTACTTTTATACTTTTTCAGCGTAGTTTTTTGTCGTAGTTGGGTTTTAGTTTTTTTACTTTATCTTGAAACTTATCATATTAAGAACGGCAAAGCCAAAGGAGGGTTATGATTTTGACAGGCTATGTATGTATGTATGTATGTATGTATGTATGTATGTATGTATGTATGTTCATCTGTTCCCTCGTAACTTCTAAACCACTAATCAGAATTCGACAAATGACATATCATTAGAAGCGTCTTAATTGTCCGCTGGTTATAGGCTATATAGATTTTCACCAAATTCAATGTGGCGCCTTCTAGCGGACAAAATATACAGAGTAAAAAAATAAAGTTAAGCTAGATATGCCGTGTTTGGTATCATTTTAAAGCGCTTCACTTGTACATTTCGAATATATATATATTACTAGCATTTGCTTGTGACTTTACTTGCATTTATGGGCTAATTGCATATAATTCACATCTTTTCGTTCTTAATTTCTTTGGTACTTAGTAATCAGAATAAGACCACTGCAGTGCCATTAGAAGGGTCTTGATCTTGATATTCTGTTGGTTGTGAGCTATAAAGTTTGTCACCAAATTTACTATTATGCCCTCTAGCGGACAAAAAGTATAAAATAAAAATATATGTAATGTGTTTGGTATTACTTGAAAGAGCTTCACCAGTATTTATATGCTTATACATAATTACAAGACTGCTTTGAAGATGTTTAAAAAAAATGAGCGATAAGAGTAAAGCGCGGATCACGGGAACTGTAATGTAGAGCAGCGTGAACGTTATTCTATTAACGTTCACGTCAAAAAATAAAGTTAAGATAAATATGCCGTGTTTGGTATCATTCAAAAGCGCTTTACTTGTACATTTTGAATATATCTATATATTACTAGCATTTGCTTGTGACTTTACCTGTATTCATGGGGTACTTTTATACTTTTTCAGCGTAGTTTTTTGTCGTAGTTGGGTTTTAGTTTTTTTACTTTATCTTGTTAGAAATATATATTTAAATGGTTTAAATCGTATTGCAAATTTGTGTTCAAATGTTGATAAATTGGTTGGTGAAATTTATAACCTTTACATAAACGGCAGTAAACAAAATTACCCAATACATTTTCTGAATGATTTAACTTTCAATTTTATCAAGAAAAAAAGCTATCGAAATAAAATATTGGAATTGTTCGATGATGGTGATTTATCGATACGTGATTCCTATCGAAAATAGCTTACGGCAAAGCCAAAGGAGGGTTATGATTTTGACAGGCTATGTATGTATGTATGTATGTATGTATGTATGTATGTATGTATGTATGTTCATCTGTTCCCTCGTAACTTCTAAACCACTAATCAGAATTCGACAAATGACATATCATTAGAAGCGTCTTAATTGTCCGCTGGTTATAGGCTATATAGATTTTCACCAAATTCAATGTGGCGCCTTCTAGCGGACAAAATATACAGAGTAAAAAAATAAAGTTAAGCTAGATATGCCGTGTTTGGTATCATTTTAAAGCGCTTCACTTGTACATTTCGAATATATATATATTACTAGCATTTGCTTGTGACTTTACTTGCATTTATGGGCTAATTGCATATAATTCACATCTTTTCGTTCTTAATTTCTTTGGTACTTAGTAATCAGAATAAGACCACTGCAGTGCCATTAGAAGGGTCTTGATCTTGATATTCTGTTGGTTGTGAGCTATAAAGTTTGTCACCAAATTTACTATTATGCCCTCTAGCGGACAAAAAGTATAAAATAAAAATATATGTAATGTGTTTGGTATTACTTGAAAGAGCTTCACCAGTATTTATATGCTTATACATAATTACAAGACTGCTTTGAAGATGTTTAAAAAAAATGAGCGATAAGAGTAAAGCGCGGATCACGGGAACTGTAATGTAGAGCAGCGTGAACGTTATTCTATTAACGTTCACGTCAAAAAATAAAGTTAAGATAAATATGCCGTGTTTGGTATCATTCAAAAGCGCTTTACTTGTACATTTTGAATATATCTATATATTACTAGCATTTGCTTGTGACTTTACCTGTATTCATGGGGTACTTTTATACTTTTTCAGCGTAGTTTTTTGTCGTAGTTGGGTTTTAGTTTTTTTACTTTATCTTGAAACTTATCATATTAAGAACGGCAAAGCCAAAGGAGGGTTATGATTTTGACAGGCTATGTATGTATGTATGTATGTATGTATGTATGTATGTATGTATGTATGTTCATCTGTTCCCTCGTAACTTCTAAACCACTAATCAGAATTCGACAAATGACATATCATTAGAAGCGTCTTAATTGTCCGCTGGTTATAGGCTATATAGATTTTCACCAAATTCAATGTGGCGCCTTCTAGCGGACAAAATATACAGAGTAAAAAAATAAAGTTAAGCTAGATATGCCGTGTTTGGTATCATTTTAAAGCGCTTCACTTGTACATTTCGAATATATATATATTACTAGCATTTGCTTGTGACTTTACTTGCATTTATGGGCTAATTGCATATAATTCACATCTTTTCGTTCTTAATTTCTTTGGTACTTAGTAATCAGAATAAGACCACTGCAGTGCCATTAGAAGGGTCTTGATCTTGATATTCTGTTGGTTGTGAGCTATAAAGTTTGTCACCAAATTTACTATTATGCCCTCTAGCGGACAAAAAGTATAAAATAAAAATATATGTAATGTGTTTGGTATTACTTGAAAGAGCTTCACCAGTATTTATATGCTTATACATAATTACAAGACTGCTTTGAAGATGTTTAAAAAAAATGAGCGATAAGAGTAAAGCGCGGATCACGGGAACTGTAATGTAGAGCAGCGTGAACGTTATTCTATTAACGTTCACGTCAAAAAATAAAGTTAAGATAAATATGCCGTGTTTGGTATCATTCAAAAGCGCTTTACTTGTACATTTTGAATATATCTATATATTACTAGCATTTGCTTGTGACTTTACCTGTATTCATGGGGTACTTTTATACTTTTTCAGCGTAGTTTTTTGTCGTAGTTGGGTTTTAGTTTTTTTACTTTATCTTGTTAGAAATATATATTTAAATGGTTTAAATCGTATTGCAAATTTGTGTTCAAATGTTGATAAATTGGTTGGTGAAATTTATAACCTTTACATAAACGGCAGTAAACAAAATTACCCAATACATTTTCTGAATGATTTAACTTTCAATTTTATCAAGAAAAAAAGCTATCGAAATAAAATATTGGAATTGTTCGATGATGGTGATTTATCGATACGTGATTCCTATCGAAAATAGCTTAGCGGTGAGGATATTCACAGACTTCATTTGACGGCTTTCGGGTTAGTTTGTGGTTTTCATTTCTTTCAATTTCTATTTGTTTGGTCTCGTCAAGTGAGGGGGAATGTTGTGCACGTAAAACATGTTTAACCCCGCAGTACAAGTCATAAGCCTTGACCACTTGTCTTCATGTTTAGTTTTTTCTTAGTTACTCTTGGTTTTGTTAATTATTGTTTTAGTTACAGTTTGTTAGATGTTTTTCGTGTAATAAATTATGTGAATTTGGATTTTTCAATATATATATATATGTATATATATACACACACACAGGATGTCTACTCTCAACGGTGTCCAATGGTTAATTCCTAAACTATTAGGCATTGACATATAGTTACAGTAACAAAAATGTTTTAAATGAGGTAAAGAAGTATTTTAAAAATGATTTGGACAATAAAAACATCTTTTTTTAAGTTTACGAAATTAAAATTTTCATACGGGCCCCCGGTCCTATAAGTTATATTTATTATAGTTATTTATGTAACTATAATAAATATGTAACTATAAAAGACCAAAAAAAACCAGACAAAAAAAAATTCATTGACCAGCAACCAACAAAGAATTTTTCATCCACTCACACCCCGATCCGAACCTACGTCATCCCGAACCTGACCTGAACTCGAAATGACTTGAACCGAAATCTGAAAGAAAATTAATCTATATTTTAACTCATTTCTGAAAGCAATCTACAATTAGAACTCTAATATCAATTTTATCTTTCAAATAGAAAATGAACATGTATATCTATCTATCTATCTATCTATATTATATATATAATATATACTTATTAATATTTAAGTATACAAAACCCCTCTGAGTGGCGGACACTTTGGGATAGCGAAATTTGTCCTTATTCAGAGGTAAAAGGAAGCCATACAACTATATAAGTGTTAGGGATTTAAAAGTCTTCGCTAAATAAAGGTCTCCGTTATAGCAGTTTTACTGCATTTAGTTTTTATTAACTGAAAAAATATTTTGGAGTTTTTTTGAAAAAATCAGGTCAACCCAAACCCGACCGACATGGGTTCTACATATATATATGTGTTACAGTATTAGATCTATCTCCGCGATTTCCCTGTACTATTCTAAATTACTACTCTATATTCACTAAATCCTTATTTTTCAATAATCTCTATAATTAATTCTGTAAAATTCCCTTTAATTTAATGTCTCCCTTATCTAATTCACTTAATTATTACGCTTTTAGTATTTCTTAGATTAAATGCTCCATTTCCGATCTTTCGCGTTTTAGAATGTTCTTTGGTAGCCATTTTTTTCTAACCGAGATTTACCTTCCCGCGCTTAATTCCGGGGTTCCTTTTTGCTTTATTATCCCTCCACTTGCTCTGTCAGTACTCTTTCCATGGCTTGATATCTTTACATCTTAATTGGTTTAGAACGCGTACTACGTCAAAATTGTATTCCTACGCTTAGGAAGTAAAAAGCAGACTTGACCGCCAAGTGGCTAATAACTTTATCATATTTAATTTCATTCTTTAATCATTTTTTCATCTTTAATTAGAAATGGTGATCGTATACAAAGATTAAGCTGTTCAATTAAATAGGTGAAGATGTTGATCTAGTTTCACTTACTACATGTTCGTACATCTATGCTCCAACTCCATGCTACATTCATCTTCTTCATCTACATCGCTATTAGATAGACGAATTTGTTTTCCAGTAATCCGATATCTTTACATATATAGGACTATATATATACATATATATATATTTAACTAAGTGCCACATGTGGCTCGAGAGTCGCGTAGATTTTACCACTGCAATAGAACATAATTTATACACCAGTGCTGGGATTTCTTTCCTACTCACAATTCTAGTAGGGATCTAATATTGGTCCATTATTGAAGGGAAATATTGCTCCAATATTGGTGTGTTAGCATTTTGCAACATTGGAGGAAATATCCAAGAGGAAATATCCAATTGGCAAGAATACTTAGCCAACTTAAAGCCATTAAAACAATATTAGGGCAATATCGGCGTCATTGAAAATATCTACGACACTCGTTTTACACTTTTAATGGTTGAAACATATCTTGTTAATATTGAATAAATGTCAACACCCCAATAACGGTCAATATTTAATGACAATGGATGCAATATTTGTCCAGTATTTGGTTAAAGTATGTCGTAAAATTTGCTGCTGTGAAATGAATGAACATCTAGGAACATATCTGTTGATAAAAATATCTGAAATGGAACCGTGATAATGCACCTATTGTTAAATGGTTTTTCCGAACAATGAATATCAATAAATGCACCTAATTTGTTTTCCCAAACGAAAAAGTCTGTATTGATATGCGTAAAAATAAGGTTTGAGTTTTGCACTATT
The DNA here is from genome assembly GCA_963932465.1 of Maratus speciosus. NCBI lineage: Eukaryota > Metazoa > Arthropoda > Arachnida > Araneae > Salticidae > Maratus > Maratus speciosus. The sequence goes on along the minus strand of OZ010786.1, from coordinate 640,552,863 downwards.
CCCCACCTATACAAACAAACATAAGTATCAAGCCAAAAAGAAAATTTCCATTTTTATAAAAATGAAAACGTGAATTCCTATAATTCAGTCGAATGGGTATGCATAGGTTTCGAAGTAATCTGTATTTAACTCATGATTTTGTTGAACAATAAAGTTCGTTTTACTTTCATTTATCCAAAACAGTAGCCTTTCAGATAAATGCGATAAACCCTTATAAACGTTCTTGTTTCGCCAGTCGAATAACAACCCATTCCAGGAAAAATGAAGTAAAGATTTGGAGGTATTTTTATAGGAAGTTTAGATTTACGACAGATGCTATGCTTCGGGGCATTTCCACTGCTTCTTTTCTAGATTCATTACGGTTATATTTCTGAACTACAGTGTATCTCTCTAATGATTATGTTCAGTGAATAAGAAAGAGTATCATTTGTTTCCATGATTCAAGATATATCAAGCATTTATTTTATGACTATGTACCATCGTGGAAAAAAAAGTAAACCCACCCTACTAACTGTGCAACAATTATGGTACAAGAAAGTTACTGGTACCAAATGATTGGAAATAAAGCCTATTTTTAAATGATGTATGCAAAATTTGCTTAGGGTGCCATTTACATATCAAAATAAATCCTTTTTTTTTTCAATAGCGATACCGAAGTTTCACACCATAAATAAATTCTACACCCTTCAATTGGGCTAAATACAAATTTTTACGAAATTCGTACGATTAGTATCAGATAAATTAATTACTTTTAAATGAGCTTATTTTACGTCTGTATCCAAATTGAAGCTCGGTACTCGATTGTTGAAATGCTACAGACTTTTATTAATGTATTATGTATTGCTAATATGAGCATTTCACGTACTTAATGCTTTTCGACTATCGCTAGAACAAATGTTTTAATAAAATGAGTAAAATATATGTACGGGTTGTTTCTAAATGATTATCGGGGTTTTAACGCTCGGTAGTATTTATTACATAAAACTTAAAATTATAATTAATATATAAAATGAAAGATCAACTGAAACAGTTTTACCTACAAGCTTACAAGTGTTCAATGTGATCACCTTTCGTCACACGGCACACACCAAGTCCATAGCTCAGTTCTTCCCTAACGTTGATTAGCATTTGTGGGGTCATTGTTGCAACAGCTGCAATGGTCAGCTGGTAGTAGGGGCACATACACAGGATCCTTTATGAACCCCCACAGGTAGAAATCACATGGCGTCAGATCGGGTGAGCGTCGGAACAGAACTTCTTTGCTAATCAACGTCTGGGAAGAACTGAGCTATCGACTTGATGTGTTCCGTGTGACGAAAGGTGCTCACATCGAATACTTATCAGCTTGTAGGTAAAACTGCTTGAGTTGCTCTTTCATTTTATGTATTAATTATCATTTTAATTTTTATGTAATACATACTACCAAGCGTTAAAACGCCGATGTTCATTTAGAAACACCCCGTATTTCAAATTATGCTTTTCTGCACATCATAGACGGCCCCTTAAACCATCATTTTGTCATTTTTAAAGCATCATTTGAAATCTACTTGGAAGAAAAAATTTTTATTTTGAATTTGCATTAAGCAGAACATAATAAATATAAATCATTGAAAAAGAATGGTAAGTCTCAATTCATATTTTTTTTCGGATATTAATTTCATATTTCGTAATTTTTATTATAATTTTTTTAATTACAAATTCAATGTATTTATATTTGGGGTTTTTGTATCATAACAACATAAAAAATTATCACAGTAGGATTATAATTTCGGGAGGTATTAATAAAAATATAAAAATGTAATTTAGCATTAGAAGGTCTACGTTTTGAATGTTTATAATTCGAAAACTTATCATCCAAATTACTTGAAATTTCGTATTTAGGCATAATTTGAACCGAAGATTAAAAATGTATTATCAAAATTGGTTTTTGCCTTTGAAAAACAAAGTTTTGTCTGGTTTTCAGTTGTAGATGGCCCCCTAAGCAAATTTTATATAAACAAACAGTATTTTTAAAGTAAAATAAAATATTTGCTCATAAAATTAGTTTATGTATGCATTTTATATCTCCTTACTATATGTCCTACTAATAGGACAACTAGTTACTTAAAAAATTAGAAACTTTTTTTCAAAATTTTGCTAGTATCTACTTAATTACACCATATTAATGATATAATCGAAGTTTAAAATTTTTTCAAAAATATTTAATCGGTGTGGTCCAATATGGATTAACGTCTTAAAAATACGAGTAATTTCTGATTACTCATGTTTTTATAATAGACCAGATGAAAGTTTCTGGAATCAAACATTTTTCAGGTAGACCCGATACTATCTTAACCCTCCGCCTATCAGACAGGTCCAATGACCCGACAGGTACATTGAATGATTTTTCTTATGAAAAAAAAAAAGACTTGAAATTCTGTGAATAGGTAACTTTTTCACATATTTACAGAAAAAAGTCGCATATTTACGAAGTTACATATTTACAGAATTTTAAGTCTTTTCTTTCATGAGAAAAATCCTTTTGAATGTACTGTTGGGTCCATTCGACCCGTCTGTTAGGCGGAGGGTTAAATAGTAGTTCTATAATATAACCATATAAGTCAAACAAGTAGCACTGGGTAAGGTACATTAATGTATGTTCATATACAGAACAGAACAAGGGATGAATAACTAATCAACACATTCTGAGAACTTATTACCTCTATAGAAAAAGTAGATCTTTTAAATGGATGTCGTGGAAATATTTATGTTTAAATTTTGTGCTGCTATCTACAGACTTTTAACCTAAACAAAAACACGACAGGCAAAAATGTGTAATTCGAAATTAACTATCATTTATGTTTTTTTCTGAAAGTAGCCCGGAAAAGAGTTTTACAGGCGAATTACAGATTTTTAATAGTATTAGGTTGAGCAAAAAGTTCTGGGAATTTTTTAATCGAATAGTTACCAGAATTTGTATCGTATATGCAAATCCGGAATCTGGCATAACGATAGCAGAAATTCGTGGACTATGATGGTCTCTACTTTGAAGAATAGTCCTTGTTGCTTTTGTTGTTAATTTGCGCATAACAACGCAACTTTCACAAATTTCCCAGAACATTTTGCTCAACCTAGTAATTTCCGTTTTTCGATTTATGTCTCTACGAGAAATTTTGAATCTCTCTATTCTAAAAAAAAGTAACTACCGCTGTCACCGCCGCCGCCGGTTTTGAATTTTTTGTGACCGGAGGTCTTTCTTCGTTAATATTGAGAAAATTAATGCATACAAAAATATGAAAATCAGTGGTTTTATACAGAAATGTTTGATAAACACGCTGGTGCAGACAGTTTTCAAATCGAAGAATTATTTTAAGAGATATTTAATGCTAAAGTTGGACAAAATCATTCCACTAAAAAAGTTTTATAGCAGCAAAAACTATACATGGCAGTGTAATCATTTTTAGATCATTTTATGCGTTAGAATTTGCCGGAGTGCAGATTGCATTAATTTTTTTATTTTGACTCATTTTTTCAGGTTTTATTTCTATTTTAAATTCAAATTTTCAGCATTTCTAGAGATATTTTTTACAGATTTCAGAAAATTGTACTAATTTAAACTGTTGCCAACTGTATAAAAAGCGCAAGCAATAATGTTTGCTTCAAATTAAAAATTTATTTACACGTGACTATTATAAACAGGAAAAAAACTTTCAAATTAGAATTAAATAATTATGTATAAAAAGCAGGAACTTATTAAAAATTACGTCATAAAAAGTATACACGTGAATTTTAAAAGAGAAAGGATATTGTAAAATAATAAAGTCATTAACATGCGTTAGAAATCTTAGGAGAAATTACGTCATATTTACGTCACATTATAGTTATTACATAAAATGAACACAAAATAATATTGCAAAAAAGTTTAAATTTAGAAAATGCGCTAGACATTTATTTAATATTTTGAGAGGATATTTTCAACTATTTTTGTTAGGAAAGCGCAAATAATATTTTATTGCTAACAAAAGTACTTTCACGCGATTATTTAAAAGAGAAAGAATAGCTTGGTAAAAATTACGTCAGATTAAAAACGATTAATTTAAAATGTCTCATTTAAAAGAACTTTCTTTTCGCTTTGTTAAAAAATACCAGGAGACAAAGACTCTGTTTACTTAATTCCTTTTATATTAGCTTATTTTGAAATGTTGTTACACGTGTCTACGTCATCAAGTTATTTTTATTTCGACGTTTTATTTGCATTTTTATTAATGTTGTACGAATTTATTTGTTCTTTCGTTATTTAAAATAAAAATTATGTCAATATGTATAATTTGGCGAGTGGCTTGGCGATTTATATAATTTGGCGAAATGGGTCGACGGGATAATCAAGTAGTACCGCAGCGGATTTGGCGTTAAAATTCCCCAATCAAAGAGAAATGAATAGAAATTCGTTTATAGGGAGATCGCCACTGTTTTTTAAATTATAATTCAATCTTTCGAAATCTTTTTAAAGCCGATGAAATTAGCGTGCATTTAGAGCCTGCGGTGTCTGGACGGGGGTTGGCGAGCGTAGCTCGTAGGGGGCCGAGCCCCCTAGTGTTCTAAATATTTATAGAGATCAACCGAAAATTCAGCTTCGTTTTAGACCAAAATCTGAATTTCGCCAAAAATTCGTTTTCGGCGAAAATGCTGCTGAAAATTCGGCCGGACCGAAACTATCAGTATTCAAAAATCTCGTTTCTTCCTTCGAAAATTTTCAACATGACTCATCGATTTGAGCTTTACCGGCTCAAAGGAGACTATTTATGGCTACGAACTTCGTTGTTTATAATGATCAGTCATGACTGACTCAAGACGTGAGTGCAAATTATAAAACAAGCAATGCATATGTAACTAACCCTTTTCACGTGCTCATTAAAAGCTGCAGACATAACAGTAATAGAAAATTTTCAGTTTGAAACCGCAGAAGTGCTTCGAATACTCTTTTAGAAAGTTCTAGTATAACAGATAATCATTTACAGAAATCATTATAAAAGATAAATCGAGGTGTGTTTACATCAAACTGAAATATTTTTTAATTAAATGAAATTCGTATAATTGTGTCATTGATGAATGAATGACGTTTTATTTGATATGAAAATAAAAAGTTTTGGGTCTAAGGCACAGAGAGCAAATTTGGGCCACACGTATAATTAATTAATAATTATGTATATTTAATAAATACGTATAATTAGTTAATAATTATGTATATTTATGTATGTATTAATTACTTTAATACATACAATTTAAGTACTTTAAAACAAATTTTGGACATTTTCGTTTTCGTTTTCCACCAAAAATAGGAAGATCACCGAAATTCTGTTTCGGTTTCGGTCTTAAAAACATGTTTCGGTCGATCCTTAAATATTTATTTCGGTACAAAAAAAATGTACAAAGTATCTCCCGAATGATTACATTTAGTGAATTTGAAGAAGTATTTCTATAATGATAGGCGTACATAAAACATTTCGAAACCCCAGGCCTTTCGAAAAACTTAGTCATTTATCATCTTCGTTCTTTCGAAAGGCCTAGCGCATTTATATATTTTTTATGGTGGTTTAAGAAGTTCTTTTGGCTCTAACTGTTTCACACCAGTTTTTACTTAGATTTATTTAATAGTAATATGACGGTTTTTCACAGCGATATTTAATTGAAGGATAAATACCAAAGTATATACTATACCCAAAATGAGTACCGTATATACCGGTGTATAAGTCGAAGAATTTTAGACCAAATTTGGGAATTCAAACTGGGGGGTCGACTTATCCTTCTATATATAAAAAAAAGTTTTGATTTGGAAATGGACCAATGAAAATCTGCGTAGATCATCCGGGTATACTCCTACTAGATCAGCATCCATATTTTTTATGACCGGGTATCTTTCTTCGTTAATATTATGAAAACTGTTTCATACAAAAATATGAAAATATGTGGTATTATAGAGACATGTTTGATAAACACGCTGATGCAGACAGTTTTTAAATCGAATAATTATTTTAAGATATATTTAATGTTAAAGATGGTCAAACTCGTTCCATTAAAAAAGTTTCATAGGAGAAAAACTATACATAGGAACTTAAACATTTTTAGATCATTTTATACATTGGAAGTTCTAGATGTGCAGACTGCAATTATCTTTTTAATTTGACTCATTTTTGAGGATTTATTTCCATTTTAAATTAAAATTTTCAGTATTTCGAGATATATTTTTTACACATTTTAGAAAAGGGCAATTATTTTAAACTGTTGCCAATTTTAAAAACAGCGCAAAGAATTATATTTCCTTTAAATAAAAAATTTATTTACACGTGGCTATTATAAACAGAAAAAAACTTTCAAATTAGAATTAAGTGATTGCGTGTTAAAAATCAGGAAAATATTGAAAATTACATCGTAAAAACTACAGTTACACGTGAATTTTAAAAGGGAAAGAAAATTTTTAAATACTAAATTCATTATTGTGCGTTAAAAGTCACAAATGAAGGAAATTACGTCATATTTAAAAAGTCCAAATAAATAAAAGTTGGCAAAACACTTTAAATTAAAAAATATATTTGCACGAGACGTTTATTTTATATTTTGAAATAATCTTTTCAACTATTATCGTTAATTCTAAGACAGCTCAAATAATATTTCCTTTCTAACAACAAAAGAATTTTCATGTGAATATTAAAAAGAGAAAGGAAACTTTGGTTAAATTACGTCAGATTTAAAACGATACATTTAAAAGAACTTTCTCATAGCGGTGTTAAAATTTACCGAGAGACAAAGACTCTGTGTACTTAATTCATTTTACACTAGCTTATTTTCAAATTTTTAACTAATTTTTAACACTTTCCAACAAAGTTGAAAAGTGTTAGTGATTTCGGTTTGTCTGTTCGCGCTCTAACTCTCGTAAATGTACTCGGATCGCACTGAAATTTTTGGTTATTGACGTTTAGCCTAGCACGAACCCTATTTCAAATGAAGTTTGTAGTGTGTTTAGTTCATTTACAAGGACAGTCAAAAGTATTCCGTTACATTACGGCCAATGGGAAAAAATCGTTTCAAATGAATTTTAAAGATGTTACACCCTTTTAAACATAATAAAAAAATATATGCATTTACGAAGTGCACTAAAATTTGCAGAATATTCTGTAGCAGCAGTCCAACGAATAGTTACTATTCATTTACAGGGCTACACAAAAGAATTCCATTACAAATAGGGGGAAATTGTTTGCGGCGTATTTTAATTATACAAATTCATATATAATAAAATTGATATACGTCGGTGAGGCTTACTTAAGTTATTTCATGTATAATACAAAGTGCATAGCATTTACAGGAACATACAAAACATTCCAGACAAATATTTTCTACCCGAAATACTGTATATTAGCGGCGATGGTAGGGAATGCATATTTAATTATGATATGCGCTTTTAAGTTTCACTATATTTATGCATACTATATGGTGTGTGTAAATGTTATAGTTGATATACAGGGCTACGCAAAAGAATTCGTAAAGGTTACTGAGTATGGCCGTAAATTTTTCAAAGGTGGGTTTAAAATGTGTTATGCTGAACTGCATGTAGTTTTCTATGAAATGTTTGTAGAATATAGATAAAATGATGTACAGGGCCACGCAAAGAATTGGATTCATGGCCGCCTATAGACGATAAATTCTGGAAATGCGATTTCAGTAGTTTTAAGAGTGATTTAGTTTGAATTAAAGTTTAGCTAAATAGTGGCGTGTAATAAAGGTACTAGGTAAACAACAGGGCGTTACAAAAGTATTGAAGTATGTTTCTATCTATTAGTCTAAATTGCTCAAAGAGAAATTTCAACGTGTTATGCGCTTTCTTGATAAACTAAATTTTCTATTATATAGTATATATATATCAGCCTACAGATCAAATACACGGCTGTTCGGAAGAATTGGAATAAACATTTGGCTATGGAGGGTAACTGCTGAAATCAGTTTTTAAATGTTTAGTTAGTTATCTTATTTACTTTATTTCCCTAAATAACAAAGTTTTGTTAAAGCTTTCAGGGAGTGTTGGAAAGTGTTTCATAATCTATGCCGTATGCATGATTTTTCTTTTTTGTTTTTAATCAGAGACGAAAACAGCCATTGTATCTCTTAGCAGCGGCTTATTTCGTCTTAAAAATCTCCAATCAAAGGACAATGAATGAAAACCCGTTTACAGGGAGACCGTCACTGTTTTTTTAAATTATAATTCAAACTTTTTAAGGCCGATGAAATTAGCATGCTTTTAGAATCTGGGGTGTCTGAACGGGGGTTGGCAAGCGTAGCCCGTAGGGGGCAGAGCCCCCTAGTACACGAAGTAGTAAAAAATAAATAAAAAATTCGCTGATAATCTGCGAATAGGCAAGTCTTATAAGAAATCACATGCGAGATAAAATCGGACAATGGTCATTTCCCTGTGATTGACAAAAAAAGCTTAACAATAATGTCCCTGAAATTGTTCTCCACACGAATATTCTCTTGTGATAGAATTCCTTTCAATACAGGGCATTCCTTTCACCATTTTAATCCCGTTTTAAAAAGAGGTCAACTCGAGAATGCTTCTAAATATATCTTCTAAAATTCCTTCAATACAAAGAAGTACTATATTTTAGCAGTCTAAGAAGTTGTTTATCCTTGTAAATAAGTCTTGAATAGATTTTTGAAAGAATTTTTTTCTTTTTAAATATCATTAAATTGATGTGAATTTGTTTCACAATAGTTTCAGTTTCTTCGGTTTTACATAATTATACAGCTTTAAAACGTTGAATTTAAAAAAAAGTATGATTAGAAGCGTAAAAATGTTTACTAATTTAATGAAAATTTATAATTTTTTTAATCCTCGATTACAAATCATTTTTCAACATACTACCAGAATTGTGGTCTTATACACGGAAATTCAAATTTTTTCAAAATTTTGCTTAAGAATTCGGGGGTCGACTTATACACGAGTATATACGGTATTTACACTTAAAAATAAACACTCGGGTATTTTACATCACTGCTCATGTGTTAAGCCTATAATCTTAATTGTAATCGACTTACTTCCATTCAATATTAATTTCCATTCCGAAATAAACGAGATGCTTTTTGTTTCTCCAGTCGAATAACAACCGATGCCGAGAAAGGAGTTTTACAGGTGAAGTACAGGCTCGAAAGAGGATTTCTAATAGCAAGTTTGGGTCTACGACAGCTGATATGCTTCGAGGTCATTCTAATGATTTATATGCTTATTTCTAGACTCATTACGACTGTATTATAAGATGATTACATTGTGAGAATTTCTATAAGGATAGGCGTACATCCCGTTGTATGAATATCGGACGCAGCAAAATAATTGCGCATTTGACGAATTTGTAGGAATTATATTTTTAAACACAAACATTACGGATTAAGAAAACTAGGAATGTTACAAAGAGCATTAGTTAATTCCATTGTTCCTTACAATTCACTAAAAATTAATATTTTATCGGAATAATTTTCAGTGTTTTAGAAAAGACGTATTAGTAGCTTTCGATCTTTTTAAAACGGCGAATTTTAGAAAATGTTACCACAGAATGAGTCATTTGATATTTCTTTACATATCTTTAAGAAAAATCCAGTCGAATTATTAATGAAATAGATCGTTTGTAAACTTACATTTAGACTGTAAAAAAGGGCAAATGTTTCTTAAGGGGGGAAATCACCTTAAAACTTTTTAAAATGTCAAAAAACAATTTGTCTATTATTAAAGAATAACATGTTACTAATTTTTTAATGATAAAATATGTGGAGTAACAGGTATCCAAATCAAGGTAAATCTGAACTTTAAAGTCATTTTTTCACATTTTTTTGGACAGACAGACGGATGGATCAGACGACGACTATAGGTGCTACGTATTTATATAATTACAAACGCACCTGCAAAGACTTCCATTTTTATAAAAACAAAAAATGGAATGTCTACAATTCAATGCAACATTTTGAAGATTTATCACAATCTATGCCTATCGCAAGACTTTTATATTCTGCCCGTAAAAGCAACATTCATTTTACTTCCCTCTATCAAAGACAATAGCTTTAGAAATAAATGATAGAAACTCTTATAAAACCTTATTGTTTCTCCGGTCGAATGGCAACCTGTGCTGTTGTACAAGGAATTGTACAGATCTATTAGCGACTCGAAGGATAGCCATTTCGGTTTTATGATAGAAGATGCCTCCAGCTATTTGAATGCTCGAAAAGTTTATTTCTACGCGCATTACGATTACTTGCTGAACTACATCTCCCTAGTGATTACATTCCATGATTAAGAAAGAGTAGACATCGACCAAAAATTCGGTTTCGTTTTCGGTCCAAAATCTGTGTTTCAGCGAAAATGCTGCCAAAAATTCCGCTGGAGCGAAACTCGAACAAAACTATCTGTATTCCAAAAATCTCGTTTCTTCCTTCGGAAATTTTCAACATGACTGATTGATTTGAGCTGTATTGGCTCAAATGAGACACTCTTTATTGATTGATATGAACTTCACTGTTTATAATGATCAGTCATGACTAACTCAACGCGTGGGTGCAAGTTATAAAGCAAAAAATGCCTATAGGACTCAATTTTGAAGGCGCTTTTCACGCGCTCGTTAAAAGCTGCAGAGCAAACCGTAATAGAATATTTTTAGTTTGGAACCGTAGAAGTATTTCGAATTTTCTTTGAGAAAGTTCTAGTACAGCAGAGGATTATTGACAAAAATCCTTATAAAAGATAAATAGAGGTATGTATACCTAAAACATTTTTTAATGAGATGAAATTCGTATGGTTAGATAATCATTTTATGTTGTTGATAAATTAATTACATTTTATTTTATATGAAAATAAAAAACTTAGACTTTTGGTCAGAGGCATAAAGAGCCAACTTCGGCCACACGTATAATTAATTAATAATTATGTAATATTTAATAAACACGTATTATTAATTAAGAATTACGCATATTTATGTGTGTATTAATTATTTTAAAAAACATTTTTGGATATTTTCGTTTTCGGCCGAAAATAGGAAATTTACCGAAATTCGGTTTCGGTGTTTAAAACCTTTTCGGTCGATCCTTATCAAAAACAATAGTTTTAGAAATAAATGAGAGAAACTCGTATAAACCTCCTTGTTTCTCTTGTCGAATTGCAACCCGTGCTATAAAAGGAATTGTACAGATCTATTAGAGATTCGAAGGAGAGTCCTCTAATAGCCTTTTCGGCTTTACGATAGACGATGCCTCCAGACATTTGAATGCTCGAAAAGTTTATTTCTACGCGCATTACGATTGTTCGCTGAATTACATCTCCCTCATTATTACATTCCATGAATAAGAAAGAGTTCATTTTATAAGGAAAGATATACTCCATATCGAGTACATCATCATAATTGCGCATTTTAGATTTCATTGGATTTCTATCGAAAATACTATCCTTACATAAAAAAAAAAAAAAAAAAAAAAGGAAATAGGAATGTTTCAAGTGGAAACATTTTATACGAAGGTAGTAGAGTAAGATCTTTTTAGATTGGACCTACATAATCCGGAATATTGGTTCACTCGAATTTAAGTGTAATAACCTTTTCGATATCTCCCTTGAAACAATTGCAGGTTAATAATAATCTTATTCACTATATATTCAAATTAAATATATGTGAATTCAACAGAAAATACTGCCTGTTGTGTAGAACATAGGTGATTTTTTTTTTCTTTTTTTTTTTTTTTTTACTGAAAGATCAAAAAGATGTTTTACATTTAATATATATTATTTTATGCTGACCATTAACAACATTAAGGTCGATTTGGAAGGCTTTATACATACCATGTTAAATTAATGTACTTTTCCTCGGGAGATACCAAAGATATTCATTCTAAATTTTTTATATGCATAATATAAATAAATTCTAATAAAGTCAAATTTATAAATAGATATTATTTAGGTATTATTATTTTTTTTAATCTGGAGTAAAAATCAATTTTAAATAACATAAAGCTTGAATTTTTCCAATAAAAATGTTCTATATGTATTAGTAGCAAAAGTTCACTTCAGATAGATCGGCGAAAAATAAAGGATTCAAAATATTAAAAAATCAGAAAAACTTTTTTTTTTCATGAATTTGCCTTTCAACTGGCTTAAAAAGCATTTTTATATGAAAAGCATCAACTGAATATTCAAATAAAGTTTGACATTTATTAAAAGCGATATTTCCGTATGAGCCGTATGCTAAGAGTTAATAGTCGAAGAAATGCCTAAAGATTTTGCTATATAAAGCAGCTTTTTTGTTCTGATTATTTCAGTATTTAAATGCACAATTCAATTATATATCTGTTAAATTTATAACTAAAATAATTATCAATTTACTAAAAAGATGCTTAAAATATATTTACTATTCCATTGCAAATAGACTGGTTTTAAAAACTTAAAGCCATTAATATTAAAAACATCTAAAGAAAGATGTTACATTAACTCCGAGATCTTTCGATCACAAACATGATCATTTTCAAAGGGGATAGTTTTACTAGAAAATCGCTTTCACTGTGTGTTTATATACCACTTTCGAAAAAAGGGGGTCAATCTATTAATCGTTGGGGGTATATATGAAATCCGATGCTGAAGTGTTTGAAATTTTCAAAATATTGAACCAAATCTCAGGTATGTCATAAGATAAGACATCATTACATACACTGTTTCCTTGACTCAAATCTCCTAGTGATTGTTTTGCAATCTCCAACCAATGGTGTTTTCAAGAGTAGTTCATTTGTAATGGAATAGTAAATAAATTTTAAGCGCCTTTTTTAGTGAATTGATAATTATTTTTGTTATATTAACGCAAGGTTAATGTGACATTCCGCTTTAAAATCTTTTTAAGTTTTGCTATTAAATTTATACTTTACATTTATTTAATGGTGGGGCATTAATTTCGTTAAGGAATAGTAGCCAAAAAAAAAAAAAATTACTGAGCTATCTATATTATAATGGACAAATGTCTTCTTCCGTAACGGTTACGTTGTTTTGAGGTTGACAATATCGCACGATTAAATTTCGGTTTTTCAAGTTTCGTTACTGCATTTTTTTAACTTTATTAACAAATTTAACTTTTAACTTTCAACTTTAGCTTTTAATTTAACTAACTATTTAAGTTTTTTTAACATCACGCATTTTCAATTTTTACACCTTCGTATAATAAAAAAATGTACAGTAATCAATCAACATTCGCGAGTTTTGATTATTTGCGAAATAAAAAATGAAGACCATTTCAACATTCGCGAATTCTTAACTTGGTTATTCGCGAATTTTGTTTCGTAAAGAATATTTTTTTATAAAGTAAACTCGCTTTGTTTTATCAATTCCATAAGCTATTTGACACTAGGCAGATGCATTGTACTGTATATTGCCTAAGTTTCGAGAATTTCATCCCTTATATTGAGACAAAATATAGATCAGTAATTCCGAAACATGACTTAATGCTAAAAATACAAATTCCTAAATTTTCTAAAATTCAAAATTTTTATTGCATGGCAAGTGAACATTTTTTCTGCAAAAATTGTATTGGAAATTTTAAAGAACAACTACTTGTTGTATTCAACAACTACTTGTTGAGAAAGCAATAGAATGCGATCCTTCATCTGGGAGGAGTCTTAAATTTAAAAGAGAAATCGAGACCACAACTTTTTTTTTAGATGGAATTTCATAAACAAAAGATCTGTTCATCCAAAAAACTGTAAAATCAATAATTTTTCTCAGCCATTACTAGCAATTAACCTTTGAAAAATATATTTATAATTATTCAAATTTATTTTCAGCATGTGCTTTTTAATGTTTAATAAATATATTTTTACGTTTCAATTTCTTTTTCACCACAAAAGAAAAATCATAAAGCCTAACCCCTTTTATGCACGGGAAGATAGTCTCAACATTCGCGGAAGCTTCCGCGAACTTAACTCTCGCGAATGTGAAGGGATTACTGTACTTTCAAATGCAATTTGTTTGAAAACTGTATCGTAATTTACTCATTTACTACAAATGAACTATTAGTGCTTACAGACTTCCTATTCAATACCGAACATGCCATCGTAAACTCTATTAACATATATTAATTGCATGAAAATCGGAGTTTATTTACGTGAGTTAGAACGTGGATGGACAGACAGACAGACGGACCGACAGAACAAATTTATAATGAAAGAAAATGCTAAAAAATAGTTTTCACCTATGTTTTGTAACTCGAGAAGCCCGGATTGAATAAAGGAGTCTGCTAGTATTGGCAAGAATTTCATAATCTGTGCTTAACGCATCACTTTTCTTCCTTTTTTAAAGATTCTTGCAATGGCAATAGAAAAATTGATGAAAGCATTTTGAAAGTTATGAGCGAATTTTTTTCCTTCTATCATCCAGCAGCATTCAATACATGTAGCCTAATAATCAGGGGCACCATTTGAGGGGGGCTGGGGGGGGGCAATGCCCCCCCCCCAAGGAATTTGATATTTCAGAAAATTTATCAACCGTCAAATGCAGGGATGCACCGAATAGTGATTTTGGCTGAATACCGAATGCCGAATACTTGGCCTGCAGGTAAACCGAATGCCGAATATTCGGCCAGCCGAATTGTAACTGTTAGGCTGAATACCGAATATTAGGCCAGCCGAATAGTATCTATTTGGCCGAATACCGAATATTCGGCTGGCCAAATTCTTTTATATCTCAGGTTTAACGTTAAAAAGTTAAATTTTAAACAATTTTTTATAATATTTAGCACAGATACTTCCAGTTGGACAAACAAGACTATTTTTATAAGTAAATTTTGTGCAAAAAAAAAAGTATGTTTTGAGTTATTATTTAAGAAGAGGTTGGTTTAAAAAATTTTTAAATAACAAAATTTAAATTCCATGACTTCAATTAATTCAAACAAATGAAAAGAATTTTCTTAAATTGAACAAGAAGCAACATATCATTCACTTCTTTCATCAAAAATGAAAGGTGTACGTAGCAGTATTTTCGTTTATAACTGTATAAAAATGAAGATATTTTAGCGAAATTTGCATCACATTAATTTGCTTGTATAGAATGAGATGACATCCTTGGAAGAGACTGGATTTTGGCCAGTGGTACAGTATAAGTATTGTTAACTGCATTCTTAATAAAATAATGTCTAGCTCAGTTCTGTTTAGATATGAATGGTTGCTATTTCCAGCACTTCTCGTCATGTTATCATATTTCACAGAACTGGACAAAAAATTGCCTGTTTTGATGCTTATTATTACCCCTGAAATTTTCTTCCATTTTGTTTAGAAACACCCTGATTGCGAAAAAGCAAGAAACGGATTATTTACCAGACAATGCTCAGTAACTTGCATTTCCACATTTATTAATTCCCATGAACAAATGACATGCCGTTAGTGGTTAATTTTTTTAAGTGACATTTTTAAAACAACAAATAAATAATATAAAATCATTCTCTTTTATTTAAAGATTCTAATTATTCTGAATATCTTTATTAATTGACAGTTAAAAGTAAAAGTTGTGTAACGTTTTAAAAAATATTTTTAAGACGTTTTTTAAGTATTCGGAAAACCGAATAGTTTATATTCGGCCTAAACGAATATTCGGTAGTATGGCTGAATAGGCCGAATACCGAATAGATACCGAATATTCGGTGCATCCCTAATCAAATGTTCGGTATCATTTCGGTATCAAATAAAAATATACATACTTTATACATAAGGATACAAAAGGATTCTCATATGTTTTCCTTTAACACACAAATTTGATGGGCACGTTAAAAAATGTGTTTAGAAAGGCATGAAGCTTGCAGAAATTACTATATGCATGCTGAAGAATCGAACAACGTTTTTCAATTTCCTATAAAAGATATACATCTTTAACTATAATTCATTCCTTTCTCATAACAGTCTTCTGTGATTGACGTGAACCGGAAAATAAACGTAAATTACAAAATTGACACCGTTATCTTAAAGCTCTGATGCTTTTATATTAAAAGAGGAAACACTGACTGATTGTTTTCTATCGGAATAACAGGGCAATAATACTTACTTAAGAAGGAAAGTAACCAACCTCGTAAATCTACTACAGAGTGAGCAAAATTCATGACAAATAAATATAATAATCGGCAAAGTTATTTTCATAGGAAGAACGATTATGACACGTGCACGATATAAGATTAAATAATTTGCAAACCTCAAGTTAATTCTGGTCTACTAAAAATCGCAGAAAATATTCTCTTCGCGTTAGATAACTAAATAAAAAATAAATAAACGATCGGATTAAAAAATATCCTCTGTCACAAACGAAAATCTTACTAAAAACAAATTCATTGTTTGTGCTTGTTTTGATTGGTGCCATGTTAATTGATCGTCGGCGGAAATGCCGTAGACATAAATCTGAAAACATCACAAATTTTCTTTTGAAACAGCAATCAAATACTAAAATAAATAAACACGATTTTTGTTCCCTTTTCACTTTGATCAAAATAACATTGAAAAGACTTGAATTGTAATTTTAAGCGGGGGAAAAAGTTCTTTCAATCTTTTCTGTAAGTAAATAAATAAAGTTTTCCGGTTTCAGAAAGAGCGAGCCCGCCCGAGCCCGAAGACTAGAATCAAAATATAGCCCGAGCCCGTGTCGGACCGGGCTCAAGCTCGGGCTTTCGGGCTCGTGCTGTGCCCGTTTCATCTCCAGTTTCTATCTGAGTTAGAACAAAAAATATTAATTTTTTCGTTTTGGTTTGTTTTTAAAATCTAGCTTTCAAACTGTCATGAAAACGACTTCTTGTAAAAATGCGTTTTTCTTTAAGATTGGTTTTTTCACCATTTCTCGTATTTAAATTCTTATAACTCGAGAACCGTTGAAGATATAGGGCTCAAACTTGGAACATGTCTTTTTCAATTGTTTTACTTTAATTTTGATTTAGCATATTTGAAAAAAATATTTACTTTGAAAATATGATTTTTTTTTTAAAGTTGCACCACTTTTTTTTTTCGTTAAATAGTTTTAATTTTTTTTATAAATTAATATTTTTAAAAATGCTGAATCAAAATTAAAACATATATATTTCTGTTTAGTTAAGTGAAAAAAAATTGAAATTCTGTAAATAATATTTCGAGTTATAACGATTTTAAATTACCCCACTTTTTTAATAAATTTTAAATTTTTAAAAAATATATATTATGAGAAGTTTTATTATGTGATTTTGTTTACAAATGATAAGGTCCCATCACAAAAAAATTCATAATTTTAACTCAATAAATAAAAATTATTTTAAAATGTGTCTCGGACCCCTTAAAATAAATTGCATCTGAAGAAGATGTTATTTTATATTATTTAATGTTCATATTTATGTGAACTTGCATAATTTGGAATTTATATCAAAATCTGTCTTAAACCCATGAATTTTCTCGCCTGCTATATAATTATAATTCGTTCGTTCTATTCATCCCTATTCAATAGCTTTCAAAATAAATGTGGAATTCTTATAAATTATCGTTGTTTTCCTAGTCGAATAAAGATCAATGCCGTAAAAGAAGTTTTACAGGTGAATTACAGAATTAAATAGGGATTGCTAGTACCCAGTTTGGTTTTACGATAGATAATTCCTCGAAGGATTTGAATGCTTCGACTGTTTTGCTTCAAGACGTATTATGGCTGCTTGTTGAACTGTAATGCGTCACTCTAATGATTACAATGGAACCTTGATTATCCGTGGATCGATTATCGTGGTATTCGATTTTTCGGGGAAGCTATCTATGTGAAATTCTTTCTCTCTCTCTTTTTGCGTTTAAAATACAGGGTTATTCTAAATGATGGACCCATTTTCAAAAAATTGTATTTATAGCAGTATTGTAATTAAGCAAGTTACACGTGTTTAAAGCCATCAACTATATTTTTATTTCGACGTTTTATTTATATTTTTATTAATGTTATACGAATTTATTTGTTCTTTCGTTATTTAAAATAAAAATTATGTCAATTTGTATAATTTGGCAATTTATATAATTTGGCGAAATTAGTCGACGGGATAACTAAGTAGTACCTGTTTTTTTTTATTTTTTTTTATACATTATAAATGTTCAATGTGTGCTGCACGGCAAACATCTATGCGATAGCCAAACTTGTCCCACACACGAGAAAACGTATCTGCTGTTACTGAGTGCACGGCTTTCAAAGCGGTGATGGTTCAAAAGAGGCCGGTAGTGGTCGCGTGGCAATAGCCCGTGATTTCGTTTAACTGTCAGTTGTGAGTGAGATGGCTACTGTGGAGCACAAGGTTTTCTGCGTTCTTGAGTTCGCAAGAAGTGAGTCGCAAATTGCAGCGCAGCGGTCATTTCGTACAAAATTCGGTATGACGGTGGACACATTGCACATTTATAATGTCTTAAAAAAAAACTTTGAAACTTGCTCTTTTCATTGGTATAAAGATTGTTCATTTTGGATTTGTACTTTAATAAATACAATTGTTTGAAAATGGGTGCATCATTTAAAATAACCCTGTAGTATTGTTTTTAGAAATGCGTATTTTAAAATAATGAAAAAAAAAACCCTCGGATTACGGGAACGTTTATTCGTGCATACGGATTATTTGCATTGACAGCAACAGATTTTCTTGGTATTTTATGATAGAACTAGTTGGATGTGCCAATCCCAAAACTTTCTTCTACCTTATACATAGTATTTCAAAAACTAGTTACACATGTTAATACTTCAATATTTTTAGTTCAATACTATACCAACTTTGATTTTCATCTTGAATTTCTACTTCAGTCAATTAAACGGACTAAAACGAGTTAATCAATATCATGATATTTGTTAAAATTACTAGTTTTTCCTTATTCTGTTGTTATCAGATGTTTGCGAATAGCCGGCTTAGCAAAAAGCGAGGTTCCGCCTCTGTACGAGCCGCCGATGGACAACAGAACTACAAAAAATCAAGAAAAGTATACAAAATTCGCTATAAAAAGCATACAAAAAGCCCCTTCACCGCGCAATATTTCCAAATTCAAGGAGGACCTGTTGGCCAAAGCCAAAAACATGCACGAAAAAAATTGGTTCAAATGTATGCATAATTTTATACACTTTTCGATGGTACAATAAAGAAAATGGCACAAACATCGCAATTACAACGTCCCCCATTCCCTTCCGGCAGATTTGAATCAAATTCAGTGAGGACTTGTTTGCCATAGCCAGAAACGTACACAAAAAATTTGATTTAATTCTATGCATAACTTCATACAATTTTCGACGGTACAATAATGAAAATGGTACAGACATCGCAATTATAGTGCCCCCTTCCGGCGGAATTTTTCCAAATTCAGGGAGGGCCTTCGTACCATGACCAAAAACAAATATAAAATATTTGGCTCAATTCTATGTGTAACTTCATACACTTTTCGATGGTATAATATTCAAAATCGCACAAAAATCGCTATAACAGCACCCCCTACCGGCGATTTTTTCCAAATTCAGGGAGGATCTGCTTGCTATAGCAAAAAACTTAAAATAAAAATTTGCTTCAATTCTATGCATAACTTCATACACTTTTTGATGGTACAATGGCGACAGACAGACGGACACACGGACAAACAGACATTTTCTATAAACATGTTTTTGAGATCTCTGACCCCTAAAACGTGTAAATCCGTCGAAAAATGGAAGTCGAAAAAAATTTCGATTACAATACTTTCTTCAAATTCTTAAAATTAAATAAATTACATGTAAATTACTGATTTCTTTACTATAAAAAGGAAAATTTTGAATGATAAAAGTTTCGTGACAGTTTTTTTTTCTTTTTTCTTTTTCTTCTTCGTCCTTTTTTTTTTTACTAACCCTCAGCCGGATTACAAAAATGCATGCACCATTTCTTTTAATATGGTATTTTTACTTTCTTCTATCTTCAATAGAAGAAAGTATTGTAACGAAATTTTTTTTCGACTTCTGGTTTACGACGGATTTACACGTTTTAGGGGTCAGACCTCCCAAAAAACATGTTTATAGAAAATGTCTGTCTGTCCGTGTATACGTCGCCATTGTACCGTCAAAAAGTCTATGAAGTTATGCATAGAATTAAACCAAATTTTTCTTTTAAGTTTTTAGATATAGCAAGCAGATCCTCCCTGAATTTGGAAAAATTTCGCCTGTAGGGTGTGCTGTAATAGCGATTTTTGTGCGATTTTGAATATTGTACCATCCAAAAGTGTATGAAGTTATACATAGATTTGAACCAAATTTTTATTTTAAGTTTTTAGATATGGCAAGTAGGTCCTCCCTGAATTTGGAAAAAATTCGCCGGTAGTGGGCACTGTAACAGCGATTTTTGTGCGCTTTTGAATATTGTACAATCCAAAAGTGTATGAAGTTATCATAGAATTGATCCAAATTTTTATTTTAAGTTTTTGGCTATGCAAGCAGGTCCTCCCAGAATTTGAAAAAAATTCGCCGGTAGGGGGCGCTGTAACAGCGATTTTTGTGCGATATTGTACCATCCAAAAGTGTATGAAATTAATACATACAATTGAACCAAATTTTTTCGTGCATGTTTTGGCTTTGGCCAACAGGTCCTCCTTGAATTTGGAAATATTGCGCGGCAAAGGGGCTCTGCGCTAGCGATTTTTGTATGCTTTTCTGGATTTTTCGTAGTTCTGTTGTCCATTGGCGTCGCGTGCAGAGGCGGAAATTCGCTTTTTGCTAAGCCGGCTATCCGCAAACATCTGATAAGAACAGAATAAGCAAAAACTATTAATTTTAACAAACATCATGATATTGATTAACTCGTTTTTAGACCGTTTAATTGAGTGAAGCAGAAATTTAAGATGAAAATCAAAGTTGGGATAGTATTGAACTAATAATATTGAAGTATTAACATGTGTATCTAATTTTTGAATTATTATGTATAAGATAGAAGAAAGTTTTGGGATTGGCACATCCAACTAGTTAAGTAATAAAATGAGAAAATTTAGAAAATGTTTCTAAAATTTGAAAATATAGAGTAATAAATTTGATTTAAACAAGTAGTTAACAGCTTAAAAAAATTACATTTTAATTAACTTGATTTTATTTTAAGTATTTATTGAATTAAGGGTATAGAATATTTCTTTGAATAATTTACTATCCAAAAACGTAAATAAAAACATTAAAGCACAGATAACGTCACGACTTTCAAAAAAAGGTGGCCAATGTTCGAATCCAGTGTTTTTACTTTTCGGGCACGTTTCGAAAGTTGAGTATAGAACTAATTATTAAATTTCAAAATCGTCGTAATGCAATTTTAATCGTGTTAAAATAAATTGCGCCTGGAGAAAAACTGTATTTGATGCTATTTAAGTTTGTTCTCAAATTCAAAGAGGCTACTTTCTGACACATTTTTTAATTCGTTTATGTTCAGAAACGCATGAAATTGTGCAGATATTGTTATTCAGAAAGCATGTAGTAATCGAAAGACGTTTTCCATTTTTTGGTAAACGCAAAAGATCTTTCAGAAAATACTGTCAAAGTGGGCGTTTTGAACTGAATCTCCACACGCGACACCGCTAGACAGCAGAAAAAACGATTGTCATTTGACCACAACCGTTTATAACTCGATAAGCATTTTTTTTAATGAAACAAGTTGGAAATTGCACGTCAAACACGGAAAATGAGGTGCGTTCGTACTATAACGAGTTTTATAAATATTTTTTGCATAGTGTACTGAATGTATATTATAGTGCACTGCATAAGTGCCTATTCATTTCATTCCGTTCGAAAGGCTGTAACATCAGTAAAATTGCTTGAAATACTTTTTTTCACTATGGCTTTCCTGTAACGGAAAACTTTTGACTGTCCCTGCCATTAAACTATGCATCTGATTTTCATAAAATTTGAAATGACTCGATAAAATTTCGCAACAATTATATATTTAAAATTTCAGACCATTCGGTTGGATAGTTTTTGCACTGTTATATGCGAACGGACGGATGGACCGAACGGCGACTATGGGTGCTACGTATTTATATAATTACGAGCGCACCTAAAAATGGAAAGCGCATTTCGATTCCAAATCACTTCGAAGTCAGGCCTGACTATTTGATTCTTTACGTTTAAAAATGAGTCTGAAAATGTATCAGAAAGTCTCAGGTTGTTGAGCAGGGAACGTGAGAACTACCTTAACCCATTTATGCCTGATTTTTTGTTTTCTCAAATTTTTTGGTAAAATCACTTTAAGATTTTACAAAAGGAACTAGAAAAATACTAAAAAAAATTACGCTAAAACATTTTTGTATTTATTTGATAAAACGTAAACATTCTAAAAATGGGAATATGCCTAATATTTATAATAGTATAATATGCATAATTATATGATTTGTTAAAATATATTTAAAATAAGCTTTTAAATTTTATATTATATACAATAAAAGTTTTCCGTTACATTAAGGCCAATGGGGAAAAAAGTACATCAAATGCATTTTAATGATGTTACAGACTTTCGAACAGAATGAAATTGAAATGCACTTAAGAAGTGCACTAAAATATACATTCAGTACACAATGCGGTGCAAAAAATATTTATAAAACTAGTTATAGTACTAACGCACCTCATTTTCCACGTTTGACAAGCAATTTCCAACTTGTTTTACCATGTTAATATTATTTTTCCAGGAAACTATTTATGCTGTTGCTTAGAGGGATTAATGTGGTAAATAAAAGAAAAGACTATATATTTGTAATTTTACTATTAAAAATTATATAAGCTGAAATGTAAAAAGTGTCATATGGGCCATATTGAGAACACCCCGTTCTCAATATGGCCCACTTTGTAAATTTTTAGAAAATTGCAAAATAAAATTAGAAAATTACAAAAATTTGCAAATTATTATATGTTATATAATATATATATATATATAATAATTGCAATTTTTGAAAGCCAGGTAAATCACAAAAAAAAATCACACAAAAAATTAAAATTAAAACAAAAAATATTTAAAAAATATATTTTTTTTACTAAGAAATATATTAATTGAAGAACAGAAGTGAAACAAAATTATGTTCGTAAAAAAACGCTTGAAGTCACTACAAACATATCGCCCACCCTGGTCATAATGGAAACCTCCGCCATTTTTTTTTTTTTTTGCCACCCCCCCCCCCCCCCACACACACAGAAACGGATATACTAATAAATAATGATAAAACTATTTATAGTATCTTAAAGTAGATTAACGGTGTTATTATATTCATTTGTACTATGTATTAAATGCTAAACAACATTAATAATACGAAATATTCCTTACCTTTAAGAAATAATAGCACGATTTTTTTTTTTTTTTTTTTTTTTTTGACCGAAAGTTTCACTTCCTCTGCCACCCACGTGATACGACATCGCTTTTTTTGTTTTTTCCGAAGGTCTAACGTATACTGTCATCTATTGAATTAAAAATAAAGTAAATGAAACATACGAGTGGGCCATATTGGGATTTGTGATTAAAAGGATGATTTATTTTTTTTTTCTGCCTTTGCATCTTTTCAGCTTTCTTGGCGTTAAGGGGTTGGGGGGGGGGGGTATTTTTCAATTCGGAAATACTATTTCTATATTTCTATTGTAAGAACATTCTATTCGTACATTTTCTAATTCTACAAGATACTAAGAAAAATATTTAAAATAAAAGATTTGAGTGAGGTTATAAATAGTGCACCAAATCCCTATAAAAATCAAATTTAATGAATCCTTCTAAATTCTGCAATCCGTCTGAAATTTATTAAATGATTATGTAAATCTTCTAATGCAGTTTAAAAAATTCATGAAAAATGATTTTGAAAATAATTTTTTTATGAATTCATAATTCAGTACATAAAGTGTTAAAGTAACTTTGTAATTTATAATATACGTCTATGATCAATATTTAAAGAATGAAAAACGAGGTCATTGTTTTGCTATACCCTGTATAGATACAATATGAAATAAACAGTCAAGTACGAGTACTACTCGCGCTCAGAGAGTTCCGTTCATTAAATATTAAACTTATTAACTGTATTATTAAAAAAATCGTTACAAAAAGAAAAATAAGACTTTGTAAAAAACTATAAAATTTAGGGTTTGGTATAGTTATATATATACTAGAAAAGTATGAATGGGTATACCGTAAAAGTTCAAAGAGATTTGAAGCCTAAATAATATCAAATATTTCTATTCTGTGTAACTCTTATTTAAATCTTACTCTAATCTGTTTATGATGAACTTAATTCGGCACTGACAATAAAAGTAGTGCATATTGAAACTTCATTTGACATTTCATAAAACTAAATTTAGCGTCGTAATAATATTTTCTTTTTGTAGTGTATCTAAAACAAAACCCTTGTTCAAAGTTTAAACTTGGCATTTTTCTAAGCGCGCTTCGAAAGGAGGTTGCAAAGTAGCAACGCCGCCTTGGTCCGTGCCGCATTTTTCCAAATAGGTTTCTAATTAACTTTTAAAGACACGAGGGGCGTATTGAGAGATCTGCTCAATGCAAACTAGTCGTGAATCCCGTAGTATTTATGTGATTAATTCTAATTAAATTAGTCTATTTTTAACAATTGGGCGTTTATTGCTTTTATACTGCTACTGGTAATTGTATTACACAAATGTATCATTAAAAGTAGTTATCTAGACTTTAAAAGCAGGTGGTACATAGAGTACGCCGCCCCTGCCATTATATATGTTTAAACCGTCCGTGTCTTTAAGGGTCAATATATCGGCTAATGACCGACGATTTTTTTCAAAAATCATTATCAACAATGCTTTGATATTTCTGCTACGATAGGTACTTCCAGCACTCCTCAATACCTTTGCTGAATGACCGCAAATCGAAATTTGTGTGCAACGGAAAAATGCGCTTTTCTCAAAAACTATGTGACCTAGGGTAATCGCTATAATTTTCCTGCAAGGTTTAAATTAACGTCTACTTCCTCAATTTTTTTCAGAATTTTAGTTTCAGTAGATTCGGAAATAGATTGGGGGGGGGGGGGGGGTTGAGAACATATTTTAGCGCTACATTTTCGGCAATATCACTGAAAATATAATACCTAAAATTAAAGAAAATGTATTTTTGAGTTCAGCGTTACGAAAGCTTTCAGACGATACCCCATGCGATATACAAAGAAAACATTTCTTTTTTTTCAAGTAACTTAATTAACTCCCCTACATTTTTCCTAAAAAATATTTGTAAATGGTTAATAATCTGTAAATATGTGGGTCCATAGTCTTTATTACTTCCCCCGATTTGAACTTTCAACGTTCGATAGTTTACTAGTAAAATGGTTATGACCGACAGACAGACAGACACAAGAATGATCTTATAATGGTTCCGTTTTTACTTTTTAATTACGGAACCCTTAAAAGTTGTAAATTCTAACTTCTGTTCTGTTGTAAAAGTTGCAGTTGTCTTTGCACAAAAATTTGATATAATGATTCCTGAAAACCATAGTTGTAACAAATTTTGCCCAAATAATGCAGTACAATCAAACTATTTTATACCACAAAACTAGTTGCATCGTTGTCAAACATAATAGAAAATAATTAATCTATTTAAAGATACCTAAGAGTGTACTAGATGTTTTGTGGATTCTGTGTTTTAAAAATATATATGTTAAACACATTCTTAAAATCTCTCCATTTTAATAAAATTCGCTCTATAGCATTCGTTCCTAATGATATTCGTTTGATATATGGGGCATTCTCACAATCTTTTGACTTTCATGTTCCTGAATAATAATTTTTATTTTAATACACTTTTTTGAGTTTTTTTTTTTATTCCATATACTGGGGAACATCAAACTGCATGACTGCAAAACAATATTAACGAGATAAATAAGTTTTGGACGATGTTGGGGGCCCAAACACATGGAAAACTCATCTACCGTCCCGTGTCCCTGATGCTGATTTTTAAGTGTGGATCTGTCTGGATAAAATTGTTCCAATAAAAATAATTCGATGCAATTTTTCTCTGAAACTGGAACTATTGTTTTATATAAATATGTAGCTAAAAATGAACCTGCACCCATTTTTAGGGTTGTTATTATTTTTTAAACACTGTCCCTGGGTTTTAGATTCCTTACCATCCCTCTTCTAAAATTATACAGAAAATCATTTCAGATGCAGCCACAGAATTTTTTTCAGGTTTTTTTCTCATGCAGATGTATGCTAGAAAAATAATGTCTAAATTTTTTTGGCAGGAAATTTACTGTAGATTTTAAATCAGCATTTAAATATCAATTTCAAGCATCGTGGCTTTATGGGTAGTCTCACCGTCCCCAAGGTTTATTCCTGCCCTTTTCGAGGTAAATTTAAAAAAAACTAGTACGTTGTGGCCATCACAAAACTTTCTTCTATATAAATCACACCAATTAAATCATTTAAATAGTACAAGAAATAACAACGATTTAGCACCAATTCATATCAAAGTATATGTGAATTTGAAGTTGGATGAAAATTCGTGCATTAGTTCTTGAGATAGAGGTATAGCGGAAATTCTGAAAAATGTAGCATAACAGCGCCACCTATTGAGCGATTTACACCAAAAATAAGCAGCACTAAATGATATCAAGGTATACCTGAATCTGAAGTTTGTTGCAAATCCCAGCATTAGTTCTTGAGATAAAGCTATTGCGGAAATCGCAAAAAATACAGCAGAGCAGCGCCACCTGTTGAGCGATTTACACCAAAAATTAAACAGCACTAATTTATACGTCAATTCATGTCAAGGACTAACTAAATGTGAAGTTTGATGAAAATCCATGCAATAGTTCTTGAGATACAGCTCTTGCGGGAATCGTGAAAATGCAGCACAGCAGCTCCACCTGTTGGGCGATTTACACCAAAAATTAAACAGCTCTAATTTATATCAGGGACTAACTGAATCTGACGTTTGATGAAAATTCGTGCATTTTTTCTTGAGTTAGAGCTCTTGCGACAATCATGAATAATGCAGCATAGCAGCGCCACCTGTTGGGCGATTTTCACAAAAAAGTAATCAGCACCAAGCTATGTCCTGGACTAACTAAATCTGAAGTTTTATGAAAATCCGTGAAGTAGTTCTTGAGATATAGCTATTGCAGAAATCGTGACAAATGCTGCATAGCAGCGCCACCTGTTAGGCGATTTTCACAAAAAAGTAATCAGCACCAAACTATGTCCTGGACTAATTAAATCTGAAGTTTTAGGAAAATCCGTGAAGTAGTTATTGAGATATAGCTATTGCAGAAATCGTGAAAAATGCCGCATAGCAGCGCCACCTGTTGGGCGATCTTCACCAAAAACTAATCAGGTCCAGTTTATATCAAGGTCTAACTAAATATGAAGTTTTGTGAAATTCCGTGCATTAGTTCTTGAGATAGAGCGCCCACAATTTTTTTGTCACATACAGACTCACAGACAGAGTGACAGGGTGACAGAGTGACAGAGTGACAGAGTGACAGACAGACTCACAGACAGACATTTTCTAAAAACCATCAAATCGTGTTCTGGGCATTCTAAAACGTATAAATCCGTCGAAAACCGGAAGTCGAAATTTTTCACGAATCCAATACTTTCTTCTTTGTAAAGATAGAAGAAAGTAAAAATTAATTTAATCCAATGTTAAGAACTGTATCTAAAAATCAGTGAACATTGTGGCTATCACTTAGTCTTAACATGATTTTCCTAAAAATAGGTGGTAATTTTCCTTACCGTTCCTTTTTTTTACCATTTCGTCCCTTTTTCCCAATACCATCCCCTTTTTAGGTGCGTTCGTAATTATATAAATACGTAGCACCTATAGTCGTCGTTCAGTCCGTCCGTCTGTCCGTCCGTCTGTCCGTCTGTCCGTCCGTCTGTCCGTCTGTCCGTCCGTCTGTCCGCATGTAACAGAGCAAAAACTACCCAACCGAATGGTCTGAAATTTCAAATATATGATTGTTGCAAAATTTTGTCGAGCCATTTCAAATTTTATGAAAATCGGATGTATAGTTTAATTACAGGGACAGTCAAAAGTTTTTCTTTACATTACGGCCAATGGGAAAAATTATTGCAAGTGCATTTTAATGATATTACAGCCTTCCGAATGATCTGAAATTTTAAAGATATAACTGTTGCAAAATTTTGTCGAGCCCTTTCAAATTTTAGGAAAATCGGATGTATAGTTTAATTACAGGGACAGTCAAAAGTTTTTCCTTACATTACGGCCAATGGGAAAAATTATTGCAAGTGGATTTTAATGATATGAGAGCCTTCCGAATGATCTGAAATTTTAAAGATATAACTGTTGCAAAATTTTGTCGAGCTCTTTCAAATTTTAGGAAAATCGGATGCATAGTTTAATTACAGGGACAGTCAAAAGTTTTTCTTTACATTACGGGCAATGGGAAAAATTATTGCAAGTGCATTTTAATGATATTACAGCCTTCCGAATGGTCTGAAATTTTAAAGATATAATTGTTGCAAAATTTTGTTGAGCTATTTCAAATTTTAGGAAAATCGGATGTATAGTTTAATTACAGGAACAGTCAAAAGTGTTCCGTTACATTACGGGGAATGGGAAAAAATATTGGAAGTGCATTTTAATGATGTATCAGACTATGCGCTTTATGAAGTGCAAAAAATTATACATTCAGTACTATGTGGGGTGCAAAAAATAATTATAAAACTAGTTATAGTACGAACGCACCTCATTTGCCACGTTTGACGAGCAATTTCCAACTTGTTTACTTTCTTCTATCTTTACAAGAAGAAAGTATTGGATTCATGAAAATTTTCGAATTCCGGTTTTCGACGGATTTACACGTTTTAAGGGTCAGAGATTCCAAAAAACATGTTTTTACAAAATGTCTGTCTGTGACTCTGTGAGTCTGTCTGTCTGTCTGTCTGTCTGTCTGTGTGTATGTGACACAAATTTTGTGGGCGCTCTATCTCAAGAACTAATGCACGGAATTTAATAAAAATTGATATTCAGTTAGTGCCTAATACAAATTGATGCTGATTAGTTTTTGGTATAAATCGCTCAACAGGTGGCGCTGCAATGCTGCATTTTTCACGATTTTTGCAATAGCTCTATCTCAAGAACTAATGCACGGATTTTGATCAAACTTCAGATTTAGTTAGTCCTTGATATGAATTGATGATGATTATGTTTTGGTGTAAATCGCCCAACAGGTGGCGCTGTTATGATGAATTTTGAAGGATTTACACGATTTCCCCAATAGCTCTATCTTAAGAACTAACGCACGGATTTTCATCAAACTTCAGATTAAGTTAGTCCTTGATATTACTTGCTACCGATTAGGTGTTGGTGTAAATCGCCCAACAGGTGGCGCTTCTCTGCTGCCTTTTCCACGATTGCCTCAATAGCTCTATCAATAGAACTAATGGACCAATTTTCATCTAACTTCAGATTTAGTTGTATGTTGACACAAGTTGTTGTTAATTAGGTTTTGGTGTTAATCACGCAATAGGTGGCGCTGCTATGCAGAAATTTTCACGATTTTCGCTATTGCTCTATCTCAAAAACTAATGTACGGATTTTCTCCAAACTTCAGATTCAGTCAGACATTGACATAAATTGTTGCTAATTAGGATTTGGTATAAATCACCCAATAGGTGGCGCTGATAGGAAGCATTTTGCTGAATTTAGACGATTTCAGCGATAGTCATATCTCAAGAACTAATGCACGGAATTTCATATCGTTAGAATCCTCATGAGATGCATAGATTGCCATTTAATTTTGGCAGTGTGATAGCGAATTTTGAAGTATTAACATGTATGAGATAGAAGAAAGTTTTGGGATTGGTACATCCGACTAGTTTACCTTGCCGTCCCTTCTTTAACACCCCTTTAAGACAATGCTATACTGTATTAAATGCTATGCTATTCTGTATTAAAAGTACTACATTGTTATTATTTCCTCTTTGAATGTCCTGTGGGTACTATGCAAATGCATTCTAAGTCAAAATTTAGAAGAAAATAGAAAGTTATAGTGGTAAAATGGTAAGGAAAATTAAACTCGCAAGTTTAACTTAAACCTCAGTTGAATAAAAAAAAAATTTCGCTGCTGACCATTTTTTCTTTGTTTTGAATCATTAAGGCATTCGTCTATCAGATTAAAATGTTATTTTAGCAAGTTTAATTTTGTCAGATATTTTTTCCCTAAAGTCAAAAGACTGTGAGAATGCCCCATATCTTCATTCAAAACAATAACTTTAGAATAAACGGGATTTTTTTTACAAATCATCGTTGTTTTCCAAGTCGAATAAAGTTCAATGTCGTGAAAGGAATTTTGCATGGGAATAAGGGAATCGAAAGGCTTTTTCTTTGAATAGCCATTTTGTTTTTACGATGTATGATTCTTCGAAACATTTGAATACTTGAATTGCTTTGAATTGAGACACGTTATAGTTGTTTTTCGATTGCACTACATCACT
The DNA here is from genome assembly GCA_963932465.1 of Maratus speciosus. Classification (NCBI taxonomy): domain Eukaryota; kingdom Metazoa; phylum Arthropoda; class Arachnida; order Araneae; family Salticidae; genus Maratus; species Maratus speciosus. Next base: position 640,522,433 of record OZ010786.1, on the reverse strand, counting down.
CTAATGATTACATTCAGTGAGTTTAGGATATTTCTTAAAGGATTAACGTGCATTGAATGGGTCTATAATAAATGCATTGTAATATTAAATGTAATAAAAAATTGTATAGGTTACTATTCATAATTCTTTTGAATATGAATTTCATAACTCATAACGCATTTCTTGGTTGTTGGGATACAATTTGAAATTTACGTCGTGTTTCTAGAATGTTCGTAAAATGAAGTGATCTTAATAGAACCTGCCTCTTAAGAGCCAACACTAGTCACGGGTTGGGTTGATTTTTGACGGCCGGTTATCTACTCGAGAGATATGGACCCTAGGGGCAATGCCCTCCTTGGGGGACTTTCTAAGGGAACCTAACCCGTATTTACGCAAGGTTTCCCAAGGTTCGAAGAAAACCACGAAAACTCCGAACGGTTAGGCCGACAGGAGGGATTAAGTTCGAACCCAGCATCTCCCGTCTACCAGCTTCGAGAGCAGAAGCTCTCAGCCACTGATGGGGCCACTAGTCACGGGAAAAAACGAAAACGCTAAGTCTACGGGAGCGTTATTTTCAAATATCTCGCCTGAATTTTAATATTTTAAATGATTTTTTTGCGTAGGATACCTGAGGACGATCTACAACCGGGCAAGTTTTTACTTTTTCGATATTGGTTTCAGATTTTTATAAAATAACTTCCACTTTCAGAACCAGTTGGAAGCGGTTCTGAAATTGGAACTACCCTAATATAAAAAAAAGCTATAGCAAAAATTAAAAAAAGTAAAAACTAACCCTGTTGCAGATCGATCTCCTATGGGAAAAAAATCGCTCAAAAATATTAAAAGCAAAGCGAGAAATTTGAAAATAACTTCGCCATAGACTTAACATTAGCTTCCGAATCTTTTCGCGTGAATTGTGTAAGACTTTCAATACAAATCTACTTTGAATCACACAGAAAGTCAAAGATTACGTAAATATTTTCCCATAATTTGCGGTCTATGTCAAAATGAGTTCTGAAATCGGATTTTTTCTATCCTGATTCATAATTATGTTAACTTTAGAATCCTTTTCGAGATATCTTCAGAAATAATTGTAAAACTATTAGAAATCTGTTTTGGTGGTCGCGTAAAGTTCTTCACCACCAAAGTAATTTTACAGATGAATAAGAGAATCGAAGACAGATATTTAATGATCAATTTGATTTCGCGATAGATGATTCTTTGAAAAATTAGAACTGCTTAAACCGATATTCTTGATTTTTGGGATACAATTTGAAATCTACTTCATGTTTCTAGAATATTCGTGAAATAAAGTCATCGAAATAGGACTTTCCCATTGATTACAAATCTATTTTGAATCACACAAAAAGTCAAAGATTATGTAAATATTTTCACATAATTTGGAACCTATGTCAAAATGTATTCTGAAATCAGATATTTTTTCTATCCTGCTTCATAATTATGTTAGTTTTAGAATTTTTTTCGAGATATATTCAGATTAAATGTGAAATTCTTAGAAAGCTGGTTGCTTTAGTGGTCGCGTAAAGTTCCACACCGCCAACGAAATTTTATAGATGAACTAATTTAATGTGCCAATCCCAAAACTGTCTTTTATCTTATACATCTTAATACTTCAAAAAGTATTTACAAATGTTAACACTTCAGTCTGATTAGTTCAATACTATACCAGCTTTGGCTTTCATCTTAAATTTCTGTTTCCGCCAATAAATCGGAGTAAAAACGAGTTAATCTCGATCATGATATTTAATAATATCAATATTTTTCGTTATTCTGTTGTACGTCACCTGTTTGTGAATAGCCGGCTCAGCAGGATGCAAAATTCCCCTCACTGCACAAGCAGCCGATGTATGACAAAACCAAAGAAAATCGAGAAATGTTCGGAAAAATTGCTATTACAGCGCCCCTTCTATCGGAATGCTTCCAGATTCAAGGAGGATATGCTTGCCGTAACCAAAAACATAATATTAAATTTGATTAAATTTTATGCATAATTTCATACAGTGTTCGATGGTACAAGAATAAAAATGGCTCAAAAATCGCTATTACAGCTCCTCCTTCCGGCGGAAAATTTCCAAATTCAAAGAGGACCTGCCTGCCACAGACAAAAACATAAACAAGAAATTTGGTTCAATTCTATGCATAACTTCCTACATTTTTCGATAGTACAATGGCGACACACGGACAGACAGACATTTTGTATAATCATGTTTTTCGGGATCTCTGACACCTAAAAACCGGAAGTTGAATTTCGATTACAATGCTTTCTTCTATCATAGATAGAAGAAAGTAGTAAAAGAATCGAAGGCAGATATTTAATGGTCAATTTGGTTTCACGGTAGTTGATATGCTTCGGAAAATTTGAAGATTTGAACTGGCTAAACCGAGGCCACAGCCCTCTGAATACTAGGCCTATGTGCTAACACTAAAAACGGCGGCTGTCGTAGGCGTATTTTTTTTCAGCGTGTGTATAGTTTCTTATACAGTGTAACCTCTGAATAACGATTACCAGGTGGGACTAGTGAAAAGTGACCGCTCTTCAGATGTGGGTATTTTTCAGAGGTTTCATTTTTTTAAAATCATAATTACATAAATTTAAATAGAAATACACAGTCATTTCATTTTAAATAATCCTCATTGTTTTAATACATTAAAAATCAATGATTTGCAGTTGCTTTTTTTTTTCTTTGCTGCAACTATCTTTCTCCAAAGAAATAATAGTATAAGTTGTTTTGCTGTTCTACTTACTCATCATCATTATGATTTAATGCGAAATTTTGGATTTCACGAAGGTTCGTCAAAAATTTGGTATACGTATTAATACTCGAAACTTTGGTTGATTCTATAATATTTTCCATTTCCCCTTCCGCATCACTTTTCTCTTCCTCTCTCCTATCTTCCACCATTTGCTATATGTATCAAATGTGGCAATAAATGCCAAATCTTTGTCTAGATATGCAAACTTATCGACCTTCGTGTTAGTAATACCTGCCGTTCTAAGAATATTATCTAAATTTCCCCCATCATTATTAATGTCTTCCTTTTCTATGTCTAGTTTTGTGAAAAGGATTGAGTGTTTAAGAGATAAAGTGACATTTTGTTGGCCTGTTAAGTAAAATTTGTTTGACCTGCTTCAGATTTCAGTTTGCAAATAAATATTAAATTGTTCCAGGAGCTGTTAATTTTTTTCCTCATGACTTTTGAGCGGCCGTTGTTCAGAAATCCTTATTTAGAGGTTCGTACTAATGTTAATGCTATGGAATGTGTTTGGTTCCATCAGTATGGGGAGGTTGTCGTTGTTTAGAGGTGATCTTTCAAAGAGGTTTCACTGTATATGAAAGTCAATATTTTATTACCGTATTATTGGCCTTTATTAAATCACAATACAATAAAGCGAAGAAAACTTTTAGAAATTACTGATATTAACCCTCATTGTCACTGCCGGGTGAAATGGCTTTGAAAGGACCTCTAGTACTGCGGCGCCTTTATTGGGATCTAGAGAAGTTTACCTAATCACAGAGTAAAGTCCAATATCTCTCGGATTTTCTGATAGGATACTATAAACTTCCAAAGTTTTGTACCTCCTTCAAACAAGCAAGGGCTTGAGTGGGTCATCTTTTTGGGGAGAAAAATGGCAAAAAAATAGTAAGTGTCTCTCTTTTTTTTCAGCCTGAATGTTAAGGTTAACTAAATGTTTAATTGATATTTGTTGGATTTTGAATGTCTGATTCATTTTTGTTGCTGTGATGTGATCTTGAACTTGCGTGTCACTGACATGATAACATGTAGGGGAAGGAAGGATAAAGTAGCCACGCTAAGGTTGGATGAATTTATGTGATACCTTTTTATTCAATAAAGTTCTAGAAACCAGTAGTAACTATAATAACTTTAGTTTCAATTGCTATTCTACTTTTTTTTATTCATTTTGAGATGTAAACTTTAAAAGAAAAATTACAAAATGGCCAGTATAGGTAAATGAACAAATCACATTGATTCAGGATGTATATTTAATCAGCACAAGCTTAAGTTAACACAAATTAAGAATAAGTATTATGTTTTGTAATATTTTAATTATTAAATCGTTATAAAATAAAGTAAACAGTAACGACTAATGAGTATTAATATGATTAATGGGGGAATACAAGTTCTCCCAGCAGACATGCAGACTGCAAATATCGAGAGTAAGACTTTCTCTGAAGAAGTTATTGCCCCGACCTGTCTTCTTTGTTTCAAAGAAAATATACTTTTGAGTAGTATTTTGTTACGAACAATGAATAGAAATTTGTTTCCAGGCAGAGTAGCCATCGCAGGGTCTGATTAACCTCTAAAGCTATGGGAAGCACAATGTCATTTCGGCCGCCCCTTTCTTTCGAAAAGAGTTTTCTAAATTCGACACACCCGGAAACTCACCAATGCTACAAATATTATTCCAAACAGTGGCTCAATTGAGTTCACATATATTTCATTAAACAACTTTTTGATGTTCCCTTATATATATATATATATATATACATACATAAAAATATGACACAAACAAGAAAAATATGTAAAAAGAATTTTGTATAGTTGTTCCGTTCCGGAAGTAGAACGAGCTCCCCCTAGCGAGCAGTCTGTAAAAAAGTTAGTTAAGCTGTTGATCGTCATAGCATCAACACGTCTGTAAAAACACTCCATCCAAACTACGCGATATTAATTATGATTTGCAATTTATTCAAATTTGTGAAATTTATGTTGTGTAAGTGTCTTGTGCAGTTTTAAGTGTGAATAAAATCAAGTAAAAAGAAAATTAAACGCCTACAGTCCACCATATCGACCATTTTGGTCCGAGAGAGCCTGAGAGCTACTATGGATAAGCTTAATCGATTAAAAGGCACCGTAAAGGCTGCTATCACAAGATTAGAGCAGTTTTTAACCGACACTACTGATGTAAAAACAACGAACGTGAGTACGTTAGAGGTTAAATTAAAGAAGACAGAAGCTCTTCAAAATAAATTAGAGGAAATAAGAGAACAATATTTTGACATCCAAGAATTATCTGCGCAACAAGTGCAAGATATAGAGGAGGATATTGACACTGCTAATGAAAGGCTTGAACAAGTTGAGGTAAGCTTAAAAGTTTTATTAGCATCTTTTGAAAATAAATGTAATATTATAAGTATTGATGATCATTCCAATGAAAACAAAACAAAGGTACGCCTACCTGAAATTCCATTGCCTTCATTCGGAGGTGATTACTGTGATTTTGTTAATTTTAAAACGCAGTTTACTAACTTGATTGTTAACAATCCTCAATTAGATAATAATCAGAAGCTATTTTATTTAAAAGCTTCTTTAAAAAACGAAGCTAAACATTTAGAATCACCTGATGATGATTTCAATTCATTGTTTCAAGCTCTGATACACAGATACGAAAATAAAAGATTGTTAATCGACTCACATATTTCTGCAATTTTAAATTATGAAAAAATGCAATATGAATCCCCTAAAGAATTGCGTAATTTTATTGATCGTATTAACAAAAACATTCGCGCACTCAAAATCATGGAATATACACAAAATAATTTATCAGAAAGTGTGTTCATAAATATAATTCTGAAAAAAATTGCATATCGAAACTCAAAAGCAGTTTGAATTATCCCTTCAAAACTCAGATGTTCCGACGTTTGATCATTTAATTGCTTTTTTGGAAAAAAGATGCTTAGTTTTAGAAGCGATAAAACTTTCGAATGACGCCAACATGTCTCAAACGAAGCCCTCGAAATCTAAGAACAATTACGCAGTAAATAAATCCAGATCATTTTTTATCAACGATAATAAAAATAATGTAAAGCCATGCGTGTTATGCAATTCGCCTCACCCCCTTTTCAAATGTTCTGCTTTTTTAAACATGAATATTCGAGAAAGGAAAATGATTGTAAATAAGAATAAATTATGTTCAAATTGTTTACGATTACATCAAGGTCAATGCAATTCTAAATTTACTTGCAGAACATGCAAATTGTCACATAATAGTTTACTACATGAAGTAAATGATATGTCAGAAACGGCAATAATAAATAAAAATAACGATAGTTTGTTAAAAACAAACAAATAAGCAATTCTGAATCTGGGAATAAAGAAACGCCATTAATTGGTTCCAATTTGTTACTAGAAGATAAAGGAAATTGCGCAATATTAAACACAGCTATAATTCTAGTAACAGATGTGTATGGAAATAAAATTAGATTAAGAACAATCCTAGATAATGGGTCTTCGATCAACGCTTTAAGTAAGAGCGCATGCAAGAAATTAAATCTAAAACCAAAACCATTCAAGGGTGTTATTTCCGGTATAAACGAGTCATCACAGGAAATAAAGCAAATTATCAATGCAAAAATATCAAATGAAAAAGGAACATTTTCTAAAACATTAGAGTTTGCAGTTCTACCAAAAATAACAAACAATATTCCTGTTGAAAGATTAGACATTTCAAACTTATGCATCCCTAACTACATAGAATTAGCGGACAATAATTTTCATATACCTGGTGAGGTTGATGCATTGATTGGTAGCGAGGTATTTTTTGACATTTTAAAGAGTGAGCAAATTCGTTTAGCAAATGCTAATTGTATGTTACAGAATACAGTATTTGGGTATATAATCGCAGGTTCACTTCCACAAGTTGAAAATAAGTCATATTGTTGCCTCTTAACTGAAAATAGCTTAGACAATACTTTACAGAAATTTTTTGAAATAGGATCTTTACCTGGGGATAATAAAGAAACTGCCAAAGGGGAAGAAGAAATATTTTGTGAGGAACATTTTAGAAGAACCTATAAACGCGATCACACCGGTAGATTTACAGTACAGCTACCATTGAAAGAAAATGCAGAATCAGTGTTAGGAAGTTCTAGAGAAATTGCAGCTAGGCGATTAAATAGTTTATGGGCTAAATTAGATAAAAATAAAACAATGGCTAACTTATATACAGCTTTTATGAAAGAATACGAAACATTGGGACATATGACAAAAATTAAAAGTGAAAACGAAAATAAGCTATCTTATTACATTCCACATCATGCTGTGTATAAACCGGAGAAAATATCCACTACCCTGAGAGTTGTCTTCAACGCAAGTTCAAATACATCTAGTGGTTATTCACTTAATTCTATTTTATTAAATGGGGGAACGGTACAGCAAGATTTATTTTCGATTATAACTAGATTCCGTACCCACAAATATGCATTCTGCGCAGACATTAAGAAAATGTACAGGCAAATACTGACTGACCCACAACACAGAAATTTGCAAAAAATTCTTTGGAAGTCCAGTACGGACTCCCCGATAAAAATATATGAACTCAACACGGTTACATATGGCACTGTTAGTGCTCCCTTTCTTGCCACGCGAACGTTGAAAGCTCTTACTGATGAAGAAAGAAAAGATTTTCCAAAAGCTGCAGAAGTGATTCATAGCGACATGTATGTAGATGATTGTTTATCTGGTGCAGGTTCCTTACAAGACGCACAGGACTTGCAATCTCAACTAATTCTGATCTTAAAAAGGGGTGGGATGGAGCTACACAAGTGGGTCTCTAATCATCCTGAATTATTACAAGACGCAGCCATATCAGAATATGCATTTGACGAACACTCGCAGCAAATTTCTGTAAAAAGCTTTGGAAACCTGAATCAGATCATTTTACTTTTAAAATTAGTATCGAACCCAAAGATGTTTATACTAAGAGAGAAGTTTTGGCACAAATTGCTAAAATTTACGATCCCTTAAGCCTAATTGGCCCTATTCTAACCAAAGCAAAAATTTTCATGCAACATTTATGGGAATTAAAGATAAATTGGAATCAACATCTGCCTGCCAGTTCTCTTCGGGAATGGCAAGGTTTTCTGATTAAATTGACAGAAATAAATCATCTTACAATTCCGCGATATGTTTTGTCTGACAACATTGCAGGTCTAGATTTACACGGATTTTCAGACGCTTCTGGAAAGGTCTATGGAGCAGCCATCTACATCAGATCTCTCTCCACAACTGAACAGTTCAAGTCTAATCTTCTGTGCAGCAAATCCCGTGCGGCCCTCCTAAAGCCAATGACCATCCCGCGACTAGAGTTGTGTACAGCTCTACTGTTGACAAAACTGGTTCAAAAAATAATTCCCATCCTACAGCTATGCTTTGAAAAGGTGTGGCTATGGACAGATTCATCGATTGTTCTATTTTGGCTTAACACACCACCTCACAAACTTAAAACTTTCGTTGCCAATAGAGTCACCACGATCCAGTCTATTTCTGAGAATCATCATTGGAATCATGTATCCTCAAAATCCAATCCAGCAGATATCATCTCCAGAGGTGCAACAGCCAAGGATCTGATCAATAATGATTTGTGGTGGTTTGGACCGGAATTTCTTCAAAGGGAAATTATAGTTCCCAAACAATTTCCTACTCTCAGAGGCACTGACTGTGATCATGAACTAAAAACTGATTTTAATTTATTGACTTTTCATAAAGACTCTAACGACTTTTTTAATGCATTATATAACTCTTCTAATAATTTTCTCAAATTAATTAGAATATGCAGTTTTATTTTTAGGTTCGTCAACAATTGCAGACGCAGAACCATATACAAGAATCAACTTAAGGGCATCGAATTAAATTATAGCACCCATTTTTTAGTAAAAAGGGCGCAGGAAGGTACGTTTGCTCCTGAATTAGCAGCACTCAGAAAGGGACAAATAGTTCCTTGCTCCAGTAAGTTAAAGGGATTAGATCACTTCATTGACAAATGTGGATTACTACGTGTAGGGGGCAGATTAATAAATTCTGACTTACCTTTTGATGCTAAGCACCAATTAATTCTGCCCAGTGATCATAAGCTCACTAAATTAATTTTTGAGTACTTTCATTAAAAGTACTTTCACATAGGGGCTCAGGGATTAGTTCATCAAGTAAGGATGAAATATTGGCCTATAAAGGCCAAAAGCATTGCCCGAAAAACAGTGCACACTTGTGTCATATGTTTCAGGCATAACCCCAAAACACTAGATCAGTTAATAGGAGACCTCCCGTCGCAACGCATAACACCTAACCACACGTTTCTCAATTCAGGTGTCGATTTTTGTGGCCCCTTCCACATTAAGCACAAAAATCAGAGAAAGGGCACTTATTCCAAAAGTTATGTGGCCATATTTATATGCATGGCTACCAAGGCTATTCATTTAGAGATAGTAAGCGAGTTATCCGCTGCTGCATTCATCGCTGCGCTTAAAAGATTTTGTGCCAGGAGAGGCAAAGTAAATACGCTAACTTCTGACGACAATGCCACTAATTTTAAAGGTGCGTCAACAGAATTAAATAACTTTAAGAAATTATTGGCCACTCCCAACGAGGAATTATCAAATTTCTTTGCCGAAGAATTCATAACTTGGAAATTTATCCCTCCGCGATCTCCTAATTTTGGCGGTCTATGGGAAGCTGGCGTTAAGTCCTTCAAACATCATTTGCTTAGGGCCGTAGGTAATAATAAAATTACTCTAGAGGACTTTGAAGACCTTTATTTCCGCTTTCTGATGACATAAATGAGTTTGAAGTGTTTACGCCAGGGCATTTTTTAATTGGCAGACCCATTAATAGTATTCCAGAGCCTAATGTTATAAATATTTCTGAAAATAGATTAATCCATTGGCAATTAATTACCAAATATGTTCAATGCATTTGAAAACGTTGGTCTATTGACTACTTAAATCACTTGCAGCAGCGCGGTAAGTGGCAATTTACAAAAGAAAACATAAAGTTAGGATCTGTAGTGTTATTAAAAGAAGAAAATCTCCCACCATGTAAGTGGGCTCTTGCCCGAATTCTGGAAATAATTCCAGGCAGGGACAATAGCGTTCGTGCAGTCAAAGTCAAAACTGCATGTGGTATATTTTTAAGAGGCATCTCAAAAGTGTGCCTGTTACCCATTCAGGACTCTTAAATAATGTTTATGCATCATTGTATTTCTTATATATATTATTTTTAAGTAATTTTCCAGATTGTTTTGTATATTAAGTATTTTGTATTTTAGTATCATTTGTAGTGTTAATTAGTTATCTATTGTATTATGTTTATATTAATTGCTGAAATATGTCCTATTTCATCCCCGGGCGGCATGTTCCGTTCCGGAAGTAGAACGAGCTCCCCCTAGCGAGCAGTCTGTAAAAAAGTTAGTTAAGCTGTTGATCGTCAAAGCATCAACACGTCTGTAAAAACACTCCATCCAAACTACGCGATGGATATTAATTATGATTTGCGATTTATTCAAATTTGTGAAATTTATGTTGTGTAAGTGTCTTGTGCAGTTTTAAGTGTGAATAAAATCAAGTAAAAAGAAAATTAAACGTCTACAGTCCACCATATCGACCAATAGTATTAGCATAAAAATTTAAGTTGTATAAAAAGGTTGAATTCAGCATGGATGCACAGCATAAAATACCAATATTTTGAAATGCTTCTTTCAATTTCAATAATATTCAAATTCTATATGTAATATGTAATATAAACATATATCTAAAATAATGGACAACCTGAAAAATTGTAATCATATGTTTGAAAGTAACATGTAAAATTAATTTTTTATGAAAGGTATTTTTACAAAACACTTCAACATATATGGGGCATTCTCACAATCTTTTAATTTTCATGTCCCTGAATAATAATTTTTTATTTAATACACTTTTTCTTTTTTTTTTATTTCATATACTTGGGAACATCCCATTGCATGATTGCACAACAATATTAACGAGATAAATAAGTTTTGGACGATGTTGGGGGTCCAAACACATGGAAAACTCATCTACCGTCCCATGTCCCTGATGCTGATTTTGAAGTTTGGAGCTGTCTGGATAAAATTGTTTCAATAAAAATAATTCGATGTAATTTTTTTTTCTGAAACTGGAACTATTGTTTTGTATAAATATGTAGCTAAAAATGAACCTGCACACATTTTTAGGGTTGACATTATTTTTTGAACTCTGTCCCTGTGTTTTAGATTTTTTACCATCCCTCTTCTAAAATTATACAGACAATCACTTCAGATGCAGCGACAGAATGTTTTTCAAGTTTTTGCTCATGTAGAACTATGCTAGAGAAAGAATATCTAAAATTCTTTGACAGAAAATTTATTGCAGAATATAAATCAGCATTTAAATATTAATTTCAAGCACCGTGGCTTTATGGGTAGTCTTACCGTCCCCAAGGTTTATTCCTGCACTTTTCGAGGTAAATAATAATAAAAAAATTTAATTTAATCCAATGTTAACAACTGTTTCGAAAAATCAATGAACATTGTGGCTATCACTTAGTCTTAACATGATTTTCCTAAAAATAGGTGGTAATTTTCGTTACCGTTCCATCCTTACCGTCTCTTTTTTTACCATTTCGTCCCTTTTTTTACCGTACCGTCCCTTCTTTAACACCCCTTAAAGACAATGTTATACAAAAATTCTGTATTAAAAGTACTACATTTGTATTATTTCTTATTTGAATGTCCTGTGGGTACTATGCAAATTTATTCTAAGTAAAAATTTAGAAGAAAATAAAAAGTTATAGGGGTAAAATGGTAAGGAAAATTAAACTCGCAAGTTTAACCTAAACCTCAGTTAAATAAAATTTTTTTCGCTACTGACCATTTTTTCTTTATTTTGAATCATTAAGTCATTCGTCTATCAGATTAAAATGTTATTTTAGCAAGTTTAATTTCGCCAGATTTTTTCCCCCAAAAGTCAAAAGATTGTGAGAATGCCCCATATATGTACATATGATTAACTAATTTGAAAAGAAATTAGAATTTTGAAATGGAATTAATTCAATATAAAATTGGGGGCCCCTTGTTTTTTCAATTTCTGGGCCTCTTCAAAATTTTCTAAGGGAAGCACGTGCTTCTCCTGCCTATTCGGTAATCAGGGCATGGCCATCTGGACATTTTGCCCGATCTCTTAAATCTCGAATCTCAGAAGGACGCCAGTACAAAAACTGTGGCCTAACATATAATCTGCATGACTTAGCGCTTTCAAACACTCATCATTTAAAGGTCAACCAGTATAATAGAAAATAATTAGAACACTATGTATTATTTAGCTATAATCAATAAATTGTACAACTTGCCTAAAATCAAAAATGCGTAAAAACAATAAAATGATTTAAAAACTAGAAAAGTGTAGCCTTCCTCTTCAAATCGCAGACACTATTACCAGCATACTATGTAGTATACTTTTTAGGATACTATGTACTATACATGTAAATCTATACATCATATACAGGGCTACGCAAAAAAAGAAATCGGATTCTCAAATGCGTTATACGTTTTACAACGTTTTTATTTAAACATGATCTTTCACCTTAATAAACTATGAAGTTTTATTACAGCGTTCTAATGTGTTGGAAAGTGTTTCATAGTCTATGCTGGACGCATGATTTTTCGTTCTTGTTTTTTTACTTTCTCATAATCATAATCCTATTCGTTTTAGATGCATTCCTTTACGGCAATTGCTTTAGAAATAACTGCGAAATGACTAGAAATACCGTTGCTTTCTACTCGAATAAAGATCAATGCCGTTAAAGGTGTTTTATAGATGAATTAAAGGACCGATGGTGGGATTTCTAATGGTGAATTTCGTTTTACGATAGATGATTTCTCTTAGCTTTCCCATATGCTTCAACTGGTTTATGTGGAGACGTGTTGTGGTGTTTCAGAACTATTCATAAGACATCATTCGGATGATTACACTTGGTGAAACGGGAATGAGGTATTTCTAACAGGATATGGGGCACTCTCACAAAATTTTAACTTTCAGGAATAAAAATCTGGTGAAATTAAACTTAATAAAATAGCATTTTAAACTTATAGACGAATGACTTAACGACTCAAAATAAAGAAACAATAGTCAGGAGAGAAGATTTTTTATTTAACTGAAGTTTAAATTAAACTTGTTAGTTTAATTTTCCTTACCGTCTCCTTGATATTTTACCTCTCTAACTTTTTATATTCTTCTAAATTTTTACTTATAAGGAATTTACATAGTAGGGGAGAGGGGGTACCTTTGAACTGGGGGCACCTTTGAACACTGTAAATATTTTCCTTTAAATAAATTATATTTTTTTAATATACTAGGGGGCTCGGCCCCCTACGAGCTACGCTCGCCAACCCCCGTCCAGACACCGTAGACTCTAAATGCACGCTAATTTGATCGGCTTTAAAAAGATTTCGAAAGATTGAATTATAATTTAAAAAACAGTGGCGATCTCTCTATAAACGGATTTCTATTCATTTCTCTTTGATTGGGGAATTTTAACACCAAATCCGTTGCGATACTACTTGATTATCCCGTCGACCAATTTCGCCAAATTATATAAATCGCCAAACCACTCGCCAAATTATACAAATTGTTATAATTTTTATTTTAAATAACGAAAGAACAAATAAATTCGTACAACATTAATAAAAACACAAATAAAACGTCGAAATAAAAATAACTTGATGACGTATACACGTGTAACAACATTTCAAAATAAGCTAATATAAAAGGAATTAAGTAAAGAGAGTCTTTGTCTCCTGGTATTTTTTAACAAAGCGAAAAGAAAGTTCTTTTAAATGAAACATTTTAAATTAATTCTCAAAATATCAAATAAATGTCTAGCTCAATTTCTAAATTTAAACTTTTTTGCAATATTATTTTGTGTTCATTTTATGTAATAACTATAATGTGACGTAAATATGACGTAACTTCTCCTAAGACTTCTAACGCATGTTAATATTTATTATTTTACAATATCCTTTCTCTTTTAAAATTCACGTGTATACTTTTTATGACGTAATTTTTAATAAGTTCCTGCTTTTTATACGTAATTATTTAATTCTAATTTGAAAGTTTTTTTCCTGTTTATAATAGTCACGTGTAAATAAATTTTTTATTTGAAGCAAACATTATTGCTTGCGCTTTTTATACAGTTGGCAACAGTTTAAATTAGTACAATTTTCTGAAATCTGTAAAAAATATCTCTAGAAATGCTGAAAATTTGAATTTAAAATAGAAATAAAACCTGAAAAAATGAGTCAAAATAAAAAAATTAATGCAATCTGCACTCCGGCAAATTCTAACGCATAAAATGATCTAAAAATGATTACACTGTCATGTATAGTTTTTGCTGCTATAAAACTTTTTTAGTGGAACGATTTTGTCCAACTTTAGCATTAAATAACTCTTAAAATAATTTTTCGATTTGAAAACTGTCTGCATCAGCGTGTTTATCAAACATTTCTGTATAAAACTACCGATTTTCATATTTTTGTATGCATTATTTTTGTTAATATTAACGAAGAAAGGCCTCCGGTCACAAAAAAATCAAAACCGGCGGCGGCGGCGGCGGCGGTGACAGCGGTAGTTACTTTTTTTTAGAATAGAGAGATACGGCAGCACAGTACTACTGCTTCAATGTAACAAGAATACAAAGCTTTACTATTTTGCATGCACACTACTGTCTAAGCAAGATATGTATATTTTGCTTTCTTGAATCTAAACTTAAGAAAATAAAGTTGTAAGCTTCTTGTTGATGATCTTGTATCCCTAAAATTATAATTTACTATTTAATACCTAAATAAAGATGTTAGCTTTAACTTATATGGTTTGTTTTATTTGAATTCTCAAACCTAATTGAGTAAATAGTTGTAATGCTAAACTCCATGTGATGGGGCACCATTGAACAATTAAAACTATGAAGTAAAGAGTTATAGATGTATCTAAATATTATTACTGTTGAATTTTTTTAAAAATATGAATTTATTGTTAGATTAATTGTTTTTATACTTAATATGAAAGTTGTACTGATGCAGGGCTTCAACTACAGGCAAATTCAGGACACACAACTATAATTCATGATTTAGCAGATTTGTCTAACAAACCCTATACTATTTCATTTACAATGGTAAACATTATTTCTAGATATCATAAAACAGTGTTTTATCCTTTTTCTATAACAATTTGAATGAAAATGATTTCCTTTTAGTTCAATTTCATGCAAAAAGAACTCTTCATTACATTGGCCAGATTAAATTGCTTAATGTCAGGTTTCTTCGTAAAAAAGAACATACGATATATTTTTCAGAGGCATAAGATATCAATTTGGTGGATTTTAAGGATATTATATTAAAAAAAATGTCACAATTAACATAATTGGAGGGATCCTCCATTGTGTCTCAACAATGTGCTTTGATGGATACAAATTTAGTTAAATAATAAAAAATTAGTAATTTCAGTTAAATGTAATTATGTAATTTTATTCTTATTATTTTATGTTTTGGAAAGATATGCAGTTTTTAATAAAAACTGTCAATATTTTCATATTTTGTTTATTTGTTCAAAGGTACCCCTAGCTTGTTCAAAGGTACCTCTACATAGGGCAGGTTTGAACAGAAAACTTTCAGCTTTTTAAAGCCTCACAGCATATTTAATTTATATTAAAAACTGTAATTTTTTATTTCATATGATGCAGAATTACATTCTTTCTCTCACGAAATATTTAAAATTCAATAAATATAATTCAAGTAAGAAATATGTGCATTTTTAAAAAAATTGTTCAAAGGTGCCCCCCTCTCCCCTACCCACAGAACATTCAAATAAGAAATAATAACAATGTGGTATTTTTAGTACAAAATTTTGGCATAACATTGTCTTAAAGGGATGTTAAGAAAGGGACGATAAGGAAAAAAGGGACGGTAAGGGAAAAAAAGGACGGTAAGGAAAATTACCACCTATTTTTAGGCAAATCATGTTAAGATTAAGTGATAGCTACAATGTTCATTGATTTTTAGCAACAGTTCTTTACATTGGGTTAAATTAAATAAAAATTAATTTACATCAAAAAGTGCCGGAATAAACCTTGGGAACGGTAAGACTACCCATAAAGCCACGATGCTTGAAATTAATATTTAAATGCTGATTTACATTCTATAGAAAATTTCCTGTCAAGTAATTTTAACCATTCTTGCTCTAGCATACTTCTGCATGAGAAAAAAAGTTGAAAAAAATTCTGTGGTTGCATCTGAAGTGATTTTTTGTATAACTAGGGGGCTGTGCCCCCTACGAGCTACGCTCGCCAACCCCCGTCCAGACACCGCAGACTCTAAATGCACGCTAATTAGATCGGCTTTAAAAATATTTCGAAATATTATAATTTTTAAAAAAGTGGCGATCTCCCTATAAACGAATTTTTATTCATTTCTCTTTGATTGGGGGAATTTTAACGCCAAATCCGTTGCGGTGCTACTTGATTATCCCGTCGACCCATTTCGCCAAATTATATAAATCGCCAAACCACTCGCCAAATTATACAAATTGACATAATTTTTATTTTAAATAATGAAAGAACAAATAAATTAGTACAACATTAATAAAAATACAAATAAAACGTCGAAATAAAAGTAACTTGATGACAACATTTCAAAATAAGCTAATATAAAAGGAATTAAGTAAACAGAGTCTTTATCTCCTGGTATTTTTTAACAAAGCGAAAAGAAAGTTCTTTTAAATGAGACATTTTAAATTAATCGTTTTTAATCTGACGAAATTTTGACCAAGCTATTCTTTCTCTTTTAAATATTCACGTGAAAATACTTTTGTTAGAAATGAAATATTATTTGCGCTTTCCTAACAAAAATAGTTGAAAAGATCCTCTCAAAATATCAAAGAAATGTCTAGCGCAATTTATAAATTTAAACTGTTTTGCAATATTATTTTATGTTCATTTTATGTAATAACTGTAATGCGACGTAAATATGACGTAAATATGACGTATTTTCTCCTATTTAAGACTTCTAACGCATGTTAATGAATTTATTATGTTACAATATCCTTTCTCTTTTAAAATTCACGTGTATAATTCTTATGACGTAATTTTTAATAAGTTCCTGCTTTTTGTACATAATTATTTAATTCTAATTCCAAATGATTTTTTCTGTTTATAATAGTCACGTGTAAATAAATTTTTAATTTCAAGCAAACATTATTGTTTGCGCTGTTTATACATTTGGCAACAGTATAAATTAATATCATTTTCTAGAATAATGTAAAAAATATCTCTCGAAATGCTGAAAATTTGAATTTAAAACAGAAATAAAACCTCAAAAAATGAGTCAAATTAAAAAAAGAAATACAATCTACACACCGGGAGCTTCAAACGTATAAAATGATCTAAAAATGATTAAATTCCCATGCACAGTTTTTGCTCCTATAAAACTTTTTTAATGGAACGATTTTGTCCAACTTTAGCATTAAATATCTCTTAAAATAATTCTTCGATTTGAAAACTGTCTGCATCAGCGTTTTTATCAAACATTTCTGTATAATACCACCGATTTTCATATTTTTGTATGCATTATTTTTCTTAATATTAACGAAGAAAGACCTCCGGTCACAAAAAATTCATACCGGCTGCGGCGGCGGTGACAGCGGTAGTTACTTTTTTTAGAATAGAGAGATTTTAGCGAGAGGGACGGTAAGGAATCTAAAATCTAAGGGACAGAGTTAAAAAAATAATAACAACCGTAAAAATGTGTGCAGGTTAATTTTTTGCTACCTATTTGTGTAAAACAATAGTCCCATTTTCGGAAAAAAATGACATCAGATTACTCTTATTGAAACAATTTTATACAGAAAGCTCCAAACTTAAAAATCAGCATCAGGGACGCGGGCCGGTAAGAAATTTCGTGGTATATTTGGACCCCCAACATCGTCCAAAATTTATTTATCTTGTTAATATTATTCCACAGACATGCAATGGAATATTTTACAAAACAAGAAATTAAAAAAAAACCCCAAGAATATGTACTAAAATAAAAATTATTTTAGACAAGTAATTTTTACATGACTTACTTTAGACAAGTTATTTATACAAGTTTAAAAATATACATTTTATTTAAATTTTCGAGTACTTTCAGCCTGCAAACCCGCATCCATCGTCAGGGAGTAATTCAGGAACCTAAAAGTCGAAATTATGTGAGAATGCCTCATAAACGCGCATTCAATACGTGGGTAATGCATCGCATTCGCGTATTTCAGGATATCATCGAAGTATGTTTTTATATGCAATCCTTACTTAATCTGAAATGTTCAATATTTCTTTTGTAAATTGGTACAGGAGTAAGTTAATAAATGAAAAAAAAATAGTGAAACGCAACGTATTTATATGGAAGAGGAAGAGGTCAGTGTAACATCCATTAAATTAGGAGATAGCATAAAATAGGAGATAGCTCCAATCAAAAACTACATAATATGAACTCTAAAAAGTTCACCGTTTACGTAAAAAGGGACAAATAATAATAATACAGTTGTTACAAGTTTAAAAATATACATTTTATTTAAATTTTCGAGTACTTTCAGCCTGCAAACCCGCAGCCATCGTCAGGGAGTAATATCATTAATTGCTGTTCCATTCTTTAAAAGACGTCACTTCTTTTAA
This sequence comes from Maratus speciosus, assembly GCA_963932465.1. NCBI lineage: Eukaryota > Metazoa > Arthropoda > Arachnida > Araneae > Salticidae > Maratus > Maratus speciosus. The sequence goes on along the minus strand of OZ010786.1, from coordinate 640,503,947 downwards.
AATGGAAGAACCTATAATTCTTAAGGTAACTGAAAGTAGAAGTAGTAGTGCTTCGGATTAAACTTGTGTAGAGGAAATTATTTAATTGCCTTTCCATTCATTTTTAATACGTCACTTTGTTTTAAATGCGGAGTTGGAAAATAGTAGAGGTAATCGAGGTCCATCGGATTAAACTTGTGTAGAGGAAAATATTTAACTGCCGTTCCATTCATTTTAATCACTCTGTTCACATACGTCATTTCGTTTTAAATGGATAACTGGAAAGTAGTAGAAGCTTCAGATTAAATCTATGTAGAGGAAAATTACTGGGTATTTAAGTTTTCAGGATATTTAACCATATATTGGGGATATTGTATATCCCCAATCATATTTCAGCTCGTTCAAAGTATTTTAAAGAATGTGTCAATTGGCGCCGATAGGATACGAACCAGGGATCTCATGATCATGAGGCGAGAACGTTAGCATCGAGCAAAAGGCCAAACCAGTTACTCTAAACTAGTAACTCGCTTTATACTGTTCATGTGAGGTGAGATCGCTACATACTCCATCCCTAGTGAGAAAGACGTATTGCTGACGTCTGACGAGCGATATGCACTCGTGAGTGATGCTGTCGTACGCATGTGTGATGCGCAGTATGACAGGCTTTGTGCTGTGAGCTTTTCACAGGCTTTGCATGATGGAGATGATTTATTTGGTGCTGCCATCTGTTGGTTATCAAAAGAGATGACTGTTGTCTGCGTGTTTGTCCGGGTCACCACTTTAGAGCATGCGATGGATTGGCACCGCTGTATACGAACCAGGGATCTCATGATCAGGAGGAGAGAGCGTTAGCGTCGAGCAAAAGGCCAAGCCAGTTACTTTAACCTAGTAACTCGCTTCATACTGATCATGTGAAATGAGATCGCTACAGTATCATATAAGACAAAAAATAATTTAATAATCTGATAAGCAACTTTTCGCTTTAATACTGCAGATTCTTTTTTCAGTAATTTTATGGCTCACTAAGTGATCATTTGCAATTTAGCAAAACTAGCATTTTCCCTTTTTTTGGCTTTTAAGTATGTCATAAAATTTGAGATTTTGGTATTGGACTTTTAGAAGTTGCGTTCAATTTCAATACATAGAAAATGTTGAAGTGTTCGTTTTTTTTTTTTTTTTTTTTTTTTTTTTTCATCTACATTAATTTAATTTTCTTTTTAATTTGCATAAAACGCTTAAATTTTGTAGTTGTTGTAATATAAATATTGTTCTGATAAATTTAAAATTTAATCAGTTACAGTCGACTTTTATTATTATTATTTATAAGTGATTTTAAACTATTTTACTGTAAAAAGAAATGCGGAACAATAATAAGGTAGGTAATTAAAAAGATATTAGCTGTTTTACTCAATATAATTTTCTCACAACGAAGAAATACGAAAATTCCATGAGTGTTGGATATTTTTCTTCATTGAGTTTAACTTAAACTTTTTATTGTGAGAATTAATGATCCTTTCAAAAAACTAATATAAAATAGATTTCGAAACACAAAAAATGGATTACATCGGATTTGTATAAATATTAGATCTTTAACAGTCGATTTAAATGGAAATTGCTTTTATTTTGTTTTTAAGATATGTGATTTAGAAATAAACTGAAAAACTTATTACTGAAGATAATGCACGCTTTTCAAAACAATTTTTCAGATATATATGTTTTTTATTGCTATTATATGAGGTGTTCTTATATCTGAATTGCGTGACGATGCGTTTCAGTTTATAAATGATTAAACGTTGTGGTGTCTTTGGTGAACGTGGAAGGAAATTTATTATGCATGCAATATTTTTTATAAGACGCGAAAAAATATTTCACAATCGTAGTGGTGCTTTTTCCTTTTTCTTGTTGCTATTTCCAAAAACCCGATAAACCACTAAACCGATAAAAAGACAAAATATTGTAATTTAGTGGGAATTTCATATCGGGCCAAGTGCAGTGGCACAGCTTTTAAGAAAGCTTTTTCATTTACCGACACGACACCAACAAATCATACACGATTGTCGTTACCTGACATCAGTGCGCAAAAATGCAGTCATATATACTTCGCACTTTTCCACCTACAGATTCGATGACATTTTTGTCATCATATTGAACAGCCGTGGAAAAAAAAAAAAAAGTAAGCACCCCCATTAACTCTGCAAGAAATTATAGTAGAAGAAAGTGACTGGTACCAAACGACTGGAAATAAAGTCTACTTTTAAATGGTGTATATAAAATTTGCTTAGGGGACCATCTACATATCAAAACGAACCCAAAATTCATTTGTTTTCAATAGCTATACCCAAGTTTGACACCCTAAATAAATTCTATGTCCTTCAATTAGCCTAAAAACAAATTCTCACGAAATTCGTACAATTCGTTTCTGAGAAATTAATTATTTTAAAATGCCCATATTTTAGGGGCTGCATCCAAATTGAAGTTCAGTACTCCATTGCTGAAATGCGACAGAATGACTAAGTCACTTCTATTAATGTATTATTTCTTGCCTATATTACAATTTCACCCACTTAATATGTTTTGACTATTTCCATCTCAAAAGTTTCAATAAAATGAGTAAAACATATTTTTTACAAATTATGCTTTTCTGCGCATCATAGAAACCATCATTTTGTCATTTTTTAACCCTTTATCTACTGCATTATGATCTACTGCAATTTTTTTCATGTAATATTTTTTTCCAGTTACTACAATGAAAATTAAAGGATAAACATAAAAAAATACTCACCCGTGAGAAATTTAATTATTTAGAGGTAATTAATTAAAGTGGTACTTTAAAGTACCGTAAGTACACTATGACTAAAATATCGTAACAGAAAACCCAGAAGGTATTTCAAATGGTACCAGAAAATATTTTTTATTTAATAAGTATGTAAAATATAGTCTTTTTCTTATTTACAAATAAATCATTTGGCAAATTCCGGTGCCAATCATTTATTTCAACACTTTAGAATTGAAAATACTTTGCCCCTGAAAGGGTTAAAAAACTTTTTAGGTTTCTATCTTGTTAGCAGTCGTTTAGTTATGCGACGTCTAAATTCCAGGGAGAACATGTCTCTCGCATCTCCACATATGCAATATATGGATTTACATATGCCATTTCTAGCATAGCAAAAAACGAGCCTGTGCCAAAACTTTTTCGATTTCCTATAAAAAGTAACAATGAAACAGAAAAGAAATACCAGGGAAATCATTACTATACTACATTTTAGTAATTGCATTTTAAAGCAGATGAAAACGATGGATAACTACACAGACGGAAAAGTAAACAAGAATTTTTTTCTCCAACGTTTAGAGTACTGACGGTACTTATAAGTACCACCGAGTCATTGAACTGTTAAACGAAATACATACAACTTTCACATAAAATAGCTAGTCAAACTGTATACTAAGATCATAATGAACCCATAAAAAAATCCAACACTTATCTTATATCCTTTACTGTGTTTGCAGCAATAAAAAGACGAGGCGTGACAATCTGAACAAAATGTCGGCCCAAAACACATCGACTACTTCAAAGATAGCCTCCTTCCTCGCTAAAACAACACACCTAGAACTACTGCTGCTACGTATCCGGATAAAGTGGGGTTAAAAGTGTGTTTTTGCAACGTACCATTAGAATATTTGTAATATTCACTACGGGATGAAAGTTTAAAGTGAGTGGTACTTGTATAAGTACCGTCAGTATATAAAGGGTTAATCATAATTCGAAAACTACTTCGAAGAAAAATTTAAATTGAGAATTCTCATCAAGCAAGACACAATTAATAAAAATCTATCAAAAAATTGTAGGTTTCAATTCATATTTTTTTCGAATATTAATTTCATAACTCATAATTCATATTATAAATTTTTTTAAATTACAAATTTAATGTATTTATATTTGGGTTTTTAGTATTATAATCACACATAAAAATTATCACATTAGGATAATAATTTCATGAGATATTCATAAAAATATGAAAATGTAATTTAACATTAGAAGATTTAAATTTTGAATCCTTATAATTCAAACACTTATCATCCAAATAACTTGAAATTTTGTTTTTATAGGCATTGTTTGAACCGAAGATTTAAAATATAGTGTCAAAATTGGGTGTTGCCATTAAAAAAAATAAAGTTCTGTCTAGTTTTTATTTGTAGATGTCTCTCTAAGCAAATTTTTTATACATCATTTAAAAGTAGGCTTCATTTCAAATTGTTTGGTACTAGTAACTTTCTTCTATTATAATTAGTTGCAGAGTTAGTAAGGGATGTTTACTTTTTTTCCCTCGACTCTGCATGAATGCATTTTGTATGCAATCGATGTCGGATAACGACAGTCGTGTACGATTTATCGGTGTCGAATCCGACAAATCGAAAAGCGATCTAAGGCTGCGTTTAAAGGCGTATTTTGCCACCCTTCAACACTTTTCCAATTAACTTATTCTTCTCCAGAAGTCTGTGGTTTATACACAAAAGGAGGGGAGATTCAACAATGCAAAAAAGATAAGAAGATTATGCTATGTTCGCACTGAGATAGTTGAGTCACTTAACTTTTAGTCACTTAATATTTTTAATATGGGAAACCCGGAATTAGGCTTCATCTGTTCACATTGCAAAAAGTTTTAAGAGACATAATTTATGTTAAATTTGTAACGACAACTTCTAACGATACATAATTTATTATTTTTTTTTATTCTTTGGGGCGTGTTAATTAAATAAACAATTCAAAAGATCATGCGGAAAAGCTAATTAATTATTTGTTGACCTCAACTCTAATTTTAATAACAGTTTCAAAAGCAGTTTCATTCTAAAGCTATTAAAGGTGAAAAACACCACGTGACCACAAAAAAACATGCTGATATCGAAAATAGTTGAATAATAAGTCTATTCCGATCTTAAGGCTTGTTATCAGTTAGACCACAAATCCCCCTCTCTAACGTTAAACCTGTAGATTTGGAATGCATCATTTTTTTTCCACCTAGGAAAATTAATATTTTCACCTTCTTTTATCTGTATGCTCTTATTGAAAGATGTTTCGTTCATTTTTTATCTGACAAAATGTTTCTGAAATACATGTTTAATTTTATATTTTAAGCGTTAAAATCTAAGTGAAGCATACGAATTGTCAAACAGATTTTAATACTTGAAATAAAACTATTTTAGAAACATTTTGAGAAATAAACAAGAACGAAAAATCATTCGTCCAGCATAGATTATGTAACACTTTCCAACACATTCAAAATACTGTGGTAAAATTTTACAGTTGATTAAGGTAAAAGATGTCTAAATAAACAATTTGAAAAACGCATAACGCATTTGAAAACCAAATTTCTGCTATTAATATCAATAGTCCAAAAAATATTTAATTTTTTTTTTTTTTACATTATAGATCCATAGATCAATTTTTTCTGTAGCCAAATTCTTTGTGTGCCCCTGTAAATGAATGATAAATTATATGCACACCGCATTCTACAGAAAGCGCCGTGTAGTACACTTCAGTGATACATATAAATTTCAGTATTTTTAAAATAGTGCAATATCATTAACCCTTAAATGCGGGATTTTTTATACACAGGAAAAATAATGAAAAAAATCAGAGATACGTTTTTCCTACAATACGTCAATCTTTTCTTCTGTTGCACATCTAACAATACAAGTAAAAACTACTGTCGTGTGGCTGTTTTACGCTAAAATAGTACAAATTAGTAAATATTTTAATAAGTAGGTCTCTAAATACCTTATTTTATACAATTATTTATTTTATAAAACTTAACCTATAACCCTTTAATTCCCATGATAGAATACTTTCTAGAACAGTTCAGATAATCTGACTTTACACCAAAAAGTTTCAATGGTTAATTTCGCTTTATTGAAATACGGAATGTCTGTTATTAATTTAAGCAAATATTGCTATTTTAATTTTCTGGTGTGAATTAGGTACATACGAATAAAAAAAATCTATTAAATTCAAAACACTGTTGTTTGCAGATATGCAAAGCTGCGCACTAAAGGGTTAAAATACACCGCAAACAATTTTTCCCTGTCACGTGAACAGTTTGTATGTTACTACTTTCACGTAACAGTTTATGCACTTCTACTTTAACTTGTGTGTTCCAATAAATTAATGGTTTCGTTATGGTCAGTTTGGTATTTTGTAACTATCTTATTATTTATAACACCTGAGTTAACAGGATGTTACATGGTGTCAGAAGTGTAGGAATTAAGTTAAATTAAATTTTGCTGTTACTGATATTTATTAAAATGCAGAGAGAAGCTACAAACGCTCGCCTTCCGGCAGAATTGGAAGCTACTGAAGATAATATGGCCATTAAATGGAAGGTATGGAAACAGGGATTTGAATTTTATTCCATTGATACGCAGTTAAATACTAAACCAGCTGAAGTTCAGGCTGCTACTTTTATGTCAGCTATAGGATCTGCTGCAATAGTTATATTTAATACATTTAATTTGACGGATCAAGAGCAGCAGAATGTGGATGTAATCAAGCAGAAAGACGAGAAACATCAAGAGGGTCAAGTGATGTACTATTATCATTCTACGATCGAACAAAACCTGAAGGGTTAACAGCAACCTGGCGGTCTGGTACAATCACAGCGTTTGTTGGTCTTTGTCGTTTGTTTAGATCCAACTGATATTAATAAAGTTATAAAACGACGTCATTTTCTTCTCAAAACAGTTGAAGAGATAGCAGCTCGCATTGGTTCAGCAAAGTATTTTACTATATTAGATGCTAAAAAGGGATTTTGGCAGCTTCCTGTGTCTCAACGAACATCAGATTATTTAACAGTTAATACACCTTGGAGAAGGTATTCGTTCCTAAGAATACCATTTGGGCTTGCATCAGCCCCAGAAATATTTCAGCAAGTAATGCATTCGCTCATAAGTGAATTTGAAAATACTGAATTTTCTATGGATGACATATTATTATGGGCAAACACAAAGCAATAACTACGAAAATTAACGGTGAAAGTAATTAAACGTCTTTTTGATGCCGGAATTCGTCTAAATAAAGAAAAGTGTGAATTTGAGAAAACAAAAATCAAATTCTTGGGTCACCTGTTTATATCAAATGGAATCGAGATTGATCCTACAAAAGTGAAAGCTATTGAACAACTGAAAACACCAACTAGTTTAGCTGAATTGCAAAGATTTCTTGGAATGGTGAACTATGTGTCGAAATTTATACATAATTTCTCTGAAATTACAGAGCCTATATGTAGACTATTGCACAAAAATGTATTGTGGGAATAGTCCGAAGATCAAGAAAATTCTTTCTTTAAATTGAAAGAGGCTCTTAAAAATACGCCAAAGTTGGCCTACTTTGATGTTTATAAACCTATGATAGTTTCAGTTGATGCCAGCTCACACGCTGTTGGTGCAGTGCTTCTTCAAAATGGTAGACCAATTGCGTATGCGACTAAAGCATTATCAGATTCACAACGAAGATATCCTCAAATCGAAAAGGAATGCTTTGCTATTCATTTTGGATGTAAAAAGTTCCACGATTATATTTATGGAAAACCAGTTACAATTGAAACTGATCATAAACCTTTAGAGACTATTGCAAAGAAATCCTTACAGGCAGCTCCTGCACGTCTTCAAAGAATACTTTTTGGCGTTCTTCAATACTCGCCCAAGATATTATACAAATAAGGTAAAGATATACCTATTCCAGATGCATTAAGTCGTGATTGCTTCATTGATCTTGTAGAAGATGAAGAGATAGAAACTTTTGAAGTTTTATGCGATGTTCCTCTTCCATTATTGACTTTTTCAGAACTGTTAATTGCGGTTAATGAAGATTCTGAATTGCAAGAGTTAAAACTTTTAATTCTTGATGGTTGGCCACCGAGTAATACTGGAACTTTAGAGAAGAATTGGCAGTTTATGAGAATTTGTTATTCAAATCAGAACGTTTAATAGTTCCATCTGCATTAAAGTCAAAGTATTTGAATTTAATTCACCAAGGACACTTAGGAATTAATTTGTCTTTATATCGTGCTCGAGAAATTATATTTTGGTATGGAATGACCCATGATATTGAGCTCTTTATACAAAAATGTCCTGTTTGTCAACAGACATCTCATTCACCGAATACAGAACCATTGCAAATGAAACCTGTTCCTCAATTCCCGTGGCAACGAGTGGCTACTCATATGTTTGAATTTTCTGGAAATCAATACTGCCTTATTGTTAACAGTTACTCGGGATATTTCGATTTTAAAAAACTAGTGCATCCTTCATCACATTCGGTAATAGAATATTTGAAAGATTCGTTCGCAACTCATGGAATACCAGACATTTTGGAATCTGATAACGGTCTACAATACTCATCAGATGCATTTCACAAATTTACTAAAAATTGGAAAATACAACATATTCCGTCTAGCCCGCGTTATCCTAAATCTAATGACCTAGCAGAACGCTATGTTCAAATAGCAAAATTGATTTTAAGAAGATGCTCTATAGATCATACAGATGTCAGATTGGCACTTCTAAATTGGAGAAATACACCTCGTGAAAATTTGCCTTCTCCAGCTCAACGTCTCTTTGGAAGACCTACTCGAAGTTTAATACCTATACATCCCTCTTTACGTTTGCCTCGAATGTCATCTACTGTTCCTCTTCAATTAAGTAGAGAAAAGCAACGTGTAGCTTCGACCACTGACTCAAGAAATGAATCATCGTACTTGGATTTCTGCTACTGTGTCAGATGTTGCTAATACTCCCCGTTCTTACTTTGTTACCACTCCTACAGGCAAGATTCTCCGTCGAAGCAGCACATATCTACGTCCAACAAGCGCTTGATTGTACCAGACCGCCAGGTTGCTGTTAACCCTTCAGGTTTTGTTCGATCGGAGAATGATAATAGTACATCACTTGACCCTCTTGATGTTTCTCGTCTTTCTGCTCCAACTTTTACTCCGCCCAAATCTAAAACAGTCGTTACGCGTTCCGGAAGAGTTATACGCCCTCCAGAACGTTTGAACTTATAAAAGAACTCTTATTCTTATTTTTTTATTGTAAGGGAAGATGTCACGTGAACAGTTTGTATATTACTACTTTCACGTAACAGTTTATGCACTTCTACTTTAACTTGTGTGTTCCAATAAATTAATGGTTTCGTTATTGTCAGTTTGGTATTTTGTAACAATCTTATTATTTATAACACCTGAGTTAACAGGATGTTACATTCCCCATAGACCATAAAGTAACAAAATTCTTTTGAGTACGCCTGTAAATGAACCGTAAATGATGTACACTTCATTTTCAATACCGAACATGCCATAGTGATACACAATAACATCTACGAATTTCATGGCTATCGGATTATATTTACGCGAGTTAGAGCGCGAGCGACAGACTGACAAACCGAAAGAAAGAAACCATCCTTCAAGAAAAACATATAGAAAAAAGTAGGTAAATATTTTAATAGTCGGAGGAGAAATTTGAAATAACCTATGAAGAAGCGTTTTTCAAGAAAGAGATTTCACAAAAATTACACATGCTGAATTTTCGATTTTATTTGAACGTGCCACTGCTTCCAACATTAAAAAACCTATAGCCTCAGTCATAGTCAGCGTTTCTTCTTGGACTAAAGGAGAAAACGTGGCTGATACATAAAATATAAGAGACATTTGAATAAATGTCTAGGGTATCATTTAGCCGAACGGTAAACATGGTTCATGTTAAAAATCATTTCGCTGCAGTTTTGTTTGGAACCGACGAAAACATTTCTTTATGATTTCAATGTAAAGAGATTCGAACACTTTGAAAAAGAAATCTGCTTTCTGCGTATCTGCTCTCTAAATGTTCCATCACGTAGACCTTTTTTCTTTGAAATCAAAGCTCTTTATTTTCATCTTTTTTGGGGCCGTTTCGTCATATATTTTCGTGGATCAATGTTTTCTTTAACAATTTCAGGTTTTTACTTGAATTGAATTTTAGCTGAATAGGTGGTGTCTATAAAAATCTGTAGATTACATCATCATCAACCGTTTTCTATCCACCGCTGGATGTAGATCTCCCCCAGATTTTTCCATTGTTTCCTGTGTAATGCTTTAGTCATGCAATTAACACCGGCCACTTTTCAGATTTCGTCACTCCATCTTACTTGAGCTCTTCTTGGTCGTTTTACATCTCTGGGTCTACCACTCTAGGGCGTTTTAACTCCATGTATTGTCTTGTCTTCTTGCAACGTGCCCTTACCATTTCCATTTTAGCCATTTAATTCTCTCGATGATGTCAAAAACTTTCGTCTGACTTCTTATCCAGGTTATTCTCTTTCTGTCTCTTCTAGTTGTGCCTAGCATACAACTTTAAATACTTGGCTGTGTAGTTGGTAATCTTTGTACCATCCGTTTTGTCAACGTCCATGTTTCCGCTCCATAATTTAGTGCAGGCAAAACACATTGGTTAAACACCTTTCCTTTCAAACAAAGCTGCATGTTACTCTTCAGAATAATGTTGTTCTTCTCAAAAGCACGCCATTCATACCTTATACTTCTATTGATTTCATTCATGATACTGTTGTCCGAAGATATTTCCTGTCCAAAGTATACATAGCCGTGCACTTTCTTAACCTCAGTGTTGTTGTAGACAATATTCTTTTTTTGCTGCAAATGAATTGAACATCACCTTAGTCTTTTCTAAATTTATTTTTAATCCCACGTTAATGCTAGATTCTGTTAAATCTTTTAACCTATTTATTCAGCACTAATACTTAAAATTAAAATGTTGCCAGCAAACCGGAGATGACTTAAATGTTCCCCATTTATTCTAATCCCTTTGTTTTCCCAATTCATACAGGTTTGAAAATTCGAATACATTTCCAGATGTTGGCAGAAATTTCTGAAGGAGTGTTGTTAACAATGTTTCTAATTGAACTAAATTTCTGCATACTATGTTGTATAGATGCAAATCTACAGATCATATACAGGCCTTCACAAAAAAATTCGAGTACCTTCCTGACGCACGGTAATTGCATAAATTGGGTTTTAAATGTATTCTGCGTTTTCTAATTTGTTTATTTAAGCTATATTTTTTTCATCTTATTAAACGGTAAGGTTTCGATACAATATTATGGAAGTGTTCGAAAGTATTTCATAATCCATACTTCACGCATGATTTTTCTTTCTTGTTTATTACACGTAATGAATTATCATAAAAGACCGGCAGGCTACTGCACAGACCATTACCACATCGAGATGACGGCTGAAATTCTAAGATTATACAAAACTCGATTAGCCTATTAAAATGCAATTGGTCTGTCAAGTCATATTTTGGTGGAAACCATCTGCAGACCCGATTTTAGTGGTGGATCGGTAGGTTTATCATTGTATTTTCCTGCACCCAAAGGTATGAAAACATGGAGGACAGGGAACAGGAAAACACAATGGTAGACCAACAATTCAATCACTAAAATCGGATCTACACGTGGATTTCACCAAGATAGGACTTGGCAGACCAATTGCATTTTAGTATGCTAATCGAGTTTTAACTAATCTTGGACTTTCAGCCGTCAACTCGATGAGGTGATGGTTTATGTAGCCGCGTCCCGGTCTATAAGCTTTGAATTTAATTCTGTTTGTCATAGCGCTAGCTTGTGTAACTTTTTAAATAGGAAGGTAAAAGTAAAGAAAGTGCTCCATTCCCTGAGAGAAGTTTCGGCTAATATAAAAAATTTAAACCATCAAAAATGTATCGATTTTCATTTATTTTGATATTTTACGTAAGTGCAGTTTTATAACTATTTTTATGAATAGTTTGAGTACAAAAATCATATTAATAAAGATATTTATAAAGTTTTCAATAAAAAATACAAAGTTAAAGTTTAAAGTTTTCATTAATATTTTGATATTTTACGTAAGTGAAATTTTATCACTAATTTTATGAATAGTTTGAGTACAAAAATCAAGTTAATAAAGTTATTTATAAAGTTTTCAATAAAAAATATAATAAAAAAACCTAAAGTTTAAATTTTTCATTAATATTTTGATATCTTACGTAAGTACAATTTTATCGCTAATTTTATGAATAATTTCAGTACAAAAATCAAGTAAATAAAGTTATTTATAAAGTTTTCAATAAAAAATATAAAGTTTAAATTTTTCATTAATATTTTGATGTATTACGTGAGTGCGATTTTATGGCTAATTTTATGAATGAGAACAAAAATCAAGGAATTTAAAAACATAAAACTAATACGTTGTACAATGTATTCAGCTTGCTTTAGTTTATAAATAGCTTGCTTTATAGTAAAGCTTTGACTCGCAGCTCCGCTCACGTAGACTGTAAGTTCTCAAGTTCAGAATCCAAATTTTACATATAATCATTACATTTTATTTTTGAATAATTTATCTAACTAATCGCGCAACTCCCATCAAAATATGTTCTGTTTTACTTTTCAAAGAAGCTAATGTCTGGTAATCGTGTTCACATAATTACAGAACTTTTTCCCATAGTTCTACACCTAAGCAAAGTAGGCAATGTGTTATACACTATAACCTTCCTCCAAAAATTACCTAACTGACAATGTAAGTCCCAAAAAAAATCCGTTAAGCAGAACGTGAGAAATCTCCATTAATAATCGGGTTGGCCCAAATTATATAACTTTATCCCCATAGCTCTGTAACTATTAAAAGTATAGAACAGTGTGTTCCATATTAAAACTATCCCTAAAAATTATCTACCTAACAGTGTAAGTCCCGTTAAAATCCATTCAGCTGCTTTTTTAAAAACTAGTGTTTCATAATCCGGTTCATCGCAGAACTTTCCCCCATAATTCTATAACTATGCAACGCAGAACGATAGGCTATGTACTAACACCCTCCCTGGTACATTATCTAACTAGAGTGCAATTTCCACCGAAATCCATTCAGCAGAATCTTTAAAAAAGGCTGATCTTTCATAATCGGGTTCATCTAATTATAGATCTTTCTTCCATAATTCTATAACTAAACAACGTAGAACGATATGTCATATACTAAAACATTTCCTGAAAAATTATCTAACTAATAGTACAAGTCTTATCCAATTCCATTCAGTAGAACTGTCTTATAAGCAGCCGGAACAAAATAGACATTTGCATTATACATATATATAGTAGATAATACACGTTAGAAGTCAATTTTTTAAGTTTTTTTTTTCTAGTCACCTTTGAAAATCGGAAGATATCTTAAACAAAATTATTTCTTCTACGAAATTCTGTCTACATTGACTTTATGAGCAGTAATAATATCGGAACTGTAATGTTGCCAAATTACAAAAGAAAACTAATCAAACTTAGAAGAAACATTTATTTCCTTTTTCTCAGAATATTTTCAAAGCAGGGATTTATCGTTTATAGCTTTGCGTGAGTGACGTCATAACCACAAGTCACTCCAAGTCAAACAGGAAGAAATATAATGACAATCGAATTTTATTTCTCTTTTTAACTATAACCTAAACCTAGTTACAAAATGACTCAAGTGGTGGCATTAGGTCACTAGATCTTTTTCTCCGCCTTCGTTCAAGTACGTGATATCCGCTCAGGAATTTGAAAAAGAAAATTATTATACATGTATGCGCCATACGTCTGACTAACCATAAATTAGAATTTAATATCTTATGAGAAGAAGTCGTGGATTAAGTTGCAACGAAGCTTTTTTTTTTTTTTTATTCAGCACAAAAAAAAAGATAAAAAAAATTTCTAGGATACGCTATTAAATAAATGTCCTTTTTCCATATTCTTTGTTATTTTTTATTTTTGTTTAAAATTTTTCTGATCTATATCGTGAGGAAAATGTAGCTTACTTGTGGATTAGTTTGAAGAATTCAGCTAATTTTACTCGAAAAACCGAAAATACGTGGAACCCGATTATGGAATATTCCCAGATTCGCCAATACTCAATCTCAATGGAAATTACGCCAAACTAGTCAGCTATCGACAAATTGGCTTAATTTATGACAACCCATTTTTGTTCCCGAATTTAGCGACATTTCGTCAAGTGTCGCCAAGCTTGGCAAGAATTGAAAGAACACCACTACGCATGCATTTGTGGGAGCACGCGTGTGTGTGTGCTTACCACAGACCTGCCAACTGCTACGAAAAAATCGTAGTTGCTACGATTTGGACCTATAAACTACGATGCTACGAAAATTGGTTTCAAACTACGTTTTTTTCATCGAAAGTGAGGATCGTGGAAAGAAAACACGAATCTCGCCAAAGGACCGTGTAAAAATCGTCAAAGGATCGTGGTAAAAAATGCGAATTTCGTCAAAAGTTTGAGGTAAAAATTCATTCATTCGAGGATTTCAACCAAGAATCGTAATAAAAAAAAAGTGAATTATGATTGTGGTAAAATATTGTGAATATCGTGAAATTATCGCAGAAAAAAATTTGCAGATTTCGTCAAAATTTACTGCACTGGGCTAAAAAATCGGAACTGGGCTCCTTTTACAAATGTAAAAAGCCGCAAAACGAGAAGAAGCTGTGCAAATCATATAAAAATTTATGGAGGAAAAAATTTACTATATTGAGTTGAAAGTCTGAAACCTTATTCCTTTTACGAATCTAAAAAAAAAAAAAAAAACCGCGAAACACGAAAATTAACCAACCAACATCCAGATTAATTTGAATTTTGTGTGCTACGATTTCTCATTTTCAAAGGCTGGCAGGTCTGTTATCATGAAAATCATTTATTATCATTAAAATAAGACGTACAGTCGGGGAAAAAAAAGTAAACACCCCCTGCTAACTCCTCAACAAATTATCGCAGAAGAAAGTTGCTGGTACCGAACGATTGGAAATAAAGTCTACTTTTAAATAATGTATATAAAATTTGCTTAGGGGGCCATCTACATATTAAAACGAACCATAACTTTATTTTTTTCAATAGCAGTATAAAATTCTGACAGCATAAATGAACTCTACACCCTTCAATTAGCCTAAAAACAAATTTTTATGCAATTTGTACGATAAGTTTCCGAGAAATTAATTATTTTAAAACGAGCGTATTTTAAGGGCTGTATGCAAATTGAAGTTCAGTACTCGACTGTTAACCGAGAGAGCTCTCTTCTTGATCAAGGCCCCTTCAGCACCACTCACGTAGTCAATGAAGCCTGCTAGATTACAGGATAGCATAAGAAATTTCAAAATATCTAGTCACTTCTATCATAGACGGCCCCTTAAACCATCATTTTGCCGTTTTTTATGCATAATTTGAAAACTACTTGGAAGAAAAATGTGAAATTTTAGATTTCCATAAAGCAGGACTTAATAAATCTAAATCCATCAAAAAAATTGTAGGTTGCAATTCATAATTTTTTCGAATATTAATTTCATAATTCATAATTTATATCATAAAATTATAAAAATTGCAAAATCAGCGTATTTATGTTTGGATATATTAGTATTATTGCTGCACAAAAAATTAGCACATTTAGGAGCATAATTTCGGGAGATATAAGTAAAAATATGAAAATGTAATTTAACATTAGAAGCACTAAATTTTGAATTTTTATAATTCAAAAACTTGTCATTGAATTGACTTAAAATTTGGTGTCTAGGCATAGTTTGAACCAAAGATTTGAAATATCTAGTTAGAATTGGGTATTGCCATTGAAAAAAATGAAGTTTAGATTCGTTTTAATATGTAGATGGCCCCCTAAGCAAATCTTATATACATCATTTAAAAGTAGACTTTATTTCCAATCGTTCGGTACCAATAACTTTCGTCTATGATAATTTGTTGAGGAGTTAGTAGGGGGTGTTTACTTTTTTTTTTCCCCCACGACTGTACATGCTAAAAGCAATTACGGTACGTATAAAAATCTGCAAAGTTTTTTAATAACAAACCGACTAGTTTTGTCGTACACTTTCAAACGGTGATATTCTCAAGCTCTGCAAATTATAAATAAATAAACTAGTTTCGAATAAAATTAAACTCTAAAAATGCTAAATATGTATCACGAGTTATTATTGGTCGGTCACCATTTACTGTCAATGTGCTTTAACAACAATAATCTTCTATAAACGTGTTTTTTTTTTCTTTTTCATTTTTTTGAGCTGATACAGCATTTTACGCCAAATAGCATGTAATATGATTGGAAAAGTTTTATTCTCATGTAACAAAACAATAGCACACCGATTTTTTCCTTCCACCAGTAAAGAGTCCGCACGACTCACGCCTTCTGATGGGTTTGAAATCTAGGCGCAATGCGCTTTTCTTGTAATAATTTACCTTTAAAACATTATACCAATAAAAGTGCTTGAGCTAGTTCATAGCTCTTTTTTTTTTTTTTTTTTTTCAAATCTCTGTCTCAGAACTTGCGCGGCATCAGTGTGAATTTGTTAATGCTTATTTAAAGAATCTTGTCTTGCTTGGTGATGATCTTACTCGCTTAATAGTTTTATGTTAACACATAAAGATGTTATTTTTAGTTCATATAAAATTAATAATGAGTAGTGATGATTGTCCTATCCGATGTTGGACTTGTTTCGTTTTATAATGATGTGATGATGACATTTTTTCATATTATGTACCATAGCCTTACATATTTTAGTTCCACTTTTACCGTCAGGGGGCGCCTACCTAACTCGTGTGCTATGGGCCCGATCCTCTCGACTAATATATCTACGGATAGGTTGTAAAAAGGAGTTCGGATAGAGGTTTGTTTAGAATAGAGTGCACCCCTGGTTACGAAATGTGGAACTAATAGTTTTCGCAAAAGGATAAAGTGTTTTGAAAGGAATATTAAACGAAACCCTCTGTGCAATCTGTGATCACAATTACCCACTTGTTTACATTATTCCCAGCAGAGGACACAGCTGTTAAAAAAAGAAACTTTAATGTTATTGGTTATTTAGCTATTGATTGGTGGTTTGGACCCCATGATGAAATCAGGGTTTGGCCGGAGCCCGGGAATATTAACCACAAATGCCTGCAGAAATTAAAAGCTCTGCTGAGTTAATCTTAAATATCGTTCAGTTTCAAAGTCGGAAAGTAATAAATGTTTGGCTGGAAAAGAACATTATCAGGGGCAAAATAGTTTTAAGCTTTAGAATTGAAGTTAAGAAACAATAGCTGGGAATTTTCCATTTTTAAATTTTGAACTTTACTTTAAATTTTAAGTTTAAAAAGGGGTTTTTATCTTTATATTGTATATAGATAGAATATATAATTAAAATTAAATCACACGTGTAAAAACGAAAAGAAAAGACAATACAAAAATTAAAATGTAAATATGAGAAGCAATGAATACCTTATGGATTCTACAGAGAAGCTTCATAAGAATAATTTATAGTAAATACATAGTACTTCGTCAAATATTGCGAGCATTAGGCCTAAAAATGGCAGTATTAAGCTCCTTATGACATATTGAAAAAGGAAACGATGAAAGGAAACGAAACTTGAAAAGGAAAAAAAATTACGAAAACCAAGTAATAAAGGAAAATTCAACAAAAGGAGATTATGTATGTAGGAAATATTAGTCGTTACTTTCATAGTATTCATTTCTTTCTGTCCAGTATTGCTCGTCTATGACTGTAACCGCATTCTTATTGTTTCATTTTCATGCTTACTTTGTATTCTTTGGCAACGGAGAAAGAGAGAAAACGTCATGTGACGTAACAGTTGTGGAGTAGGAGTGGAGTTTGTTCTAGGCAGCGGGAAGCTGCGAGTGTTATAATGAGATCTTGGTTGTATTTTAATTGTGTTTTATGTGTAATTAAATGTTGTGTTCGTCATTTAAAATGACTGAGAATTTATTCAACCCCTAGACATCCCGACCCACAGAAAATTGGGGTCTCGGCGCGGAATTAATAATGAAACTTGTGCCAACGGAATAATTTTCCCGCCCAACCGTTATTGTGAACCATCCGAGTTCTAAAGAATTTTGGAGTCGCCCTGACTCTGTGAAAGAAAAAAGTGAAAACCTCATGGTTTTATGTCGAGAAAGAATCAACCTGATTCTCTATTTCGGATCATCCTGTATCCGTTTGTGAAATAATAAAATAAGAAAAGCCATCTGGCTTTCTCCACAAGTCACATTGTGAAAGAATCTGTGAATAATAAAAAAAAGAAACACACTAGTTTCTTTTGTGAGCTAAATGTTGTGAAAGTGAAAGAATCAAGATCCCGATTCAAGTGTTCGACGCAATTGTCAGTTATAAATTTTGTGAAACAACCATCCCGGTATATTTAAATTTGTGAAATATTTAGTGCGATCGTTAAATTTGTGAAATATTTAGCTCGGCAACAAGCCGTGTGTTTTTCGCTTCATTTAAAAGCTTTGTGAGTCGATTCCATTAGTGCGACACAAGAAAGTAAGTGTTTTTCATCAGAAAAAAAAAAGAAGAGACCAAGTGATATTTTTTTTTTTTGTCGGTCTCAGATTCTACTTTTTAATAGATAACAGATAAACAATGTGGATCCTTTTTTTAAAATTTGTATAAGTGATTTATTTACTGTGGTTAAAAGGAAAAGACTTTGTTTATGAAATATAAATTTTATTTGATTGAGTATTTGAAATACAAGTATATTTTTATTTATTTTTGCTTTCTTATACAAATATGTGATATCAAAGAGATAAATGTTTATTAGTTTCATTTTTGCTAATGTATTTATGTTTCAGCAACGATTTGAGTTCGGTAAGTTCTGTTCTTTTTCGCTGATTTAAGAACTGAAATGCATGCAGTGTAAGTTTCTGCTTTTTATCATTTGTTTATTTCTCATTTAACTGTTGAATCAGGGTTGAGGGAGAATTAAAAGGGTTATTTTAATTCTGATTTTTATCATGGTATTTGATTATTTGTGATTTTATTTTGATTATGCAATTTAACTTTTATTTTGATTATGTTTATATGATATAGCCTGCTCATTTTGATTTATTTACCTAATTTAATCTCAGAATTTATTTGTTTTATTTCGCTTCTGGTATTTAACTGACGATACTTATATTTATTTATTTTTATTTGCATTTTTTTTTGTAATTTGAAGTAAGATTTAAGATATGATCGTTCACGTATGTGTTTTAAATCCCGAATCATGTTCCTTAATTCTAATTTGTAATTTTATAAGAACTAAATTTTTTAGTGGTGATAATTTTATAAAAACTAAATTTTGGTTTCTTAATAAGCAAATTTTAATTTTTGGGGCCTGAAGGTTAGTTAACATAAAACTGTGTTTGAGAAAATGGCCTTCCTCAGCAAAGGTATTAAACAAGATTTGCAGCACGTCGCGATGGAATTGGGAGTTCCAGACGCAGAAAATTTAAAGGTTCCTGAATTAAAAGATGCTATTATAGCAGCTGCTACGTATGAGGAGGAATTTGTAAAGGGCTATTTAGATACTGTTATAGAGGAAAGGAAAAGGAATAAAGAAGATGAATTGCGAAAACAACAAATGGAGTTTGAATTAGAAAATATACGCCTCGAAAATGAAAGAATCGTCGGAACCAGTAACCAAAACGGGAGTCAACCCGAAAGTAATGGAAAACCTCGTATAAAACTGCATGATATTATTCAAAAGTTCAATCCCCAAACATGCGATATAAGTCTTTATTTAATTCTTTTTGAACGCCAGGCGAAAAGGGCGGAAATTAAAAAGAAATTTTGGGTTACACACCTCATTGGACTTTTGCCCCAAGAAATTACGGAGATAATCGCTAGGGAGAGCGAAGAAGTAACCGATGATTACGAAAAGGTTAAAGAAGTATTACTAAGGAGATATAAATTTACGCCTGAAAAATTTCGACAATTGTTTGTCAAGCATGTTAAAAGAGCAGACACAACGTGGCGAGATTTCGCGTACGAATTGAAGAACTATTTTAGCGAATGGGTTCGAGGTTTAGAGGTTACAACCTTTGATGAGTTGTGCGATTTAATGATTACTGATCAGATAAAACGAAAAGTGCCTCCTGAGGTAAAAGAACACTTCTTCGACGAATGGTCGACGTTTAAATTATCAGATGTTATTTCAGAAAAACTAGATGATTATGAAAACATTAAAATGACGTTTAATAGAAAACCGAAAGAATCTCAGTACAAAGAAAACAGAAATATTCCTTTTGGGAGGCCACATTTTGGCAATAACGGCAGAGAAGATAGAACGTTTGCGAGATCTTACCCAGAGCAGAGGAATTTTGACCGGGGAATAACTATAAATCCACAAACTGAAAAGTCTGAAAGACAAAAATCATTCAAATGTTATGAATGTGGAGAAACCGGCCACGCCAAATCGTATTGTCCCAAACTCTTAAGAAAAAACGGAAGTAAAATCAATGAAGAGAAGGTTTCTGATGCACATGTAGCAAGAAACTGTAACGTCATCGCATTTAAAAAAGTTAAAACAAAAGAAGTTACCATTAACAATCAAACTATTCCTGTACTCATCGACACAGGCTGTTCAGTGTGCCTTCTACGCGAAGACTTATACCGACAAATTTCTGATCGTCCAAAGCTGTCCAACAACTCTTTAGTATTATCGGGAATAGGGTCATCTAAAGTTCATACAAAGGGATCGATTGAGCAAGAAATAGAATTAGATGGAAGTAAATACTCCCTAACATGGCATATAGTGCCAACATCACAGATGGATTGCCAAGCAGTTATTGGTATGGACATTTTAGATCAAGCAAGATTAAATTTTGACAAAAATGGCGTCGAATTTTGTAAGTACGAGACGACAAATGCATTATTCATGCAGGCATCCCAGTTAAGCAATAAAGATGAAGTTGAGCTGAAACACGTTCATGATACGCAAATAAGGGCAGAGCTAAAGGAAGTTACTTTTGCATGTAAATCGGAGAAGAACGAATCGGTTGATGTCCCTATGAAAGTCGTGTTGACAGACGACACTCCAATAGAATCTGAAAAATCTTATTTAAGCCGATATTTACGAAACAGAAAGCTAGATGTAAAGGATGAAAAATCAGCTACAAAGCAAAATGTTTTGCGAAAGTTAATATTTAGAAGAAATAGAAATGCTCCAGATATACCGGATTTAAAGTCTAATGTGTTTTGGTGGAGCGGTGTTGGAAAGGAGCAAGGTTGTAAACTTGGAGACATACCAGAAATAAGAGAACGAATTCAAAATGCAAAAGATATCCGGCCTTTGTATAGAGTTCTATTTTTCCAACGGCCCACTAATAGTCGAGATATAGTTGGAGACATTCTTAAGTTTAATGGTTTCCAATTTGATAAATCTTCTTATCAATATAGTAAACGTCAGAGCTTTATGAAAATCATGCTTGATAAAACCATGTACCACATATGTGAACTCCTGGATATTGGAAAAGACGATAAACTGTCATGTATCAAGAATATTCTTGACTTTTTATTGAACCCATCTGCAAAAATTGACCCATCTACAGATCCTAGGTGGCAGTCAGCTGTTCCTCTGGAGAGAATAAAAATTGATGATGCATCTTTTCGTCAGTCATCAAGTAATGTTCAACTAAGAAAAGGTAAATGTTTTAGTATCTCCAAAAATCCAAAGGAGAAGGATGTTAAAAGCAATTTGGTTACCCCTACAAGATCAACACTGAGTTCTGGTTCTGTCAACCATTATATTTTTAATGCAGCTTCACACTATGATAGAAATGATCATGTAATGCGTTTGAATAACCATGAAATGAATTTAAGAAACAAAGATTGCGATGTATTTAGGTCACATTATTTCGGTCAAATTCAAGCTGAAAATAAAAGGACTTATGACAGAAAAAGAAAAAGAAAGTCTACATACAAAATTGGTGATCTGGTGGCCATTCAACGAACTCAGTTTAGCACAGGGTTAAAATTAAGACTTAATTTTTTTGGCCCGTATAAAATAACTAAAGTCAATCCCAGAGATAGATATGAAGTGGAAAAAGCTGGTGACCATCCAGGCCCCAATAAAACTACTACATCTGCTGATATGATGAAGTATTTCTCAAATATGTAATAAACTTGTATAGCATTATTGTAATTTCATGTTTAAATTTTTCGTTGATGCATCAACTGTACAGTATTATTATTTTTAGAAATTTGTATTGAAGTATTTAATCATTTTATTCATATTCGGTAGTATTCACATTTTGTGTATTGTGTCTTATATATATTGTAAAGTTTTGTATTGTAAAACGTCCCTGAGGCCAGTGACTCGCATGATGGCCGATCTCTGTAGGAAATATTAGTCGTTACTTTCATAGTATTCATTTCTTTCTGTCCAGTATTGCTCGTCTATGACTGTAACCGCATTCTTATTGTTTCATTTTCATGCTTACTTTATATTCTTTGGCAACGGAGAAAGAGAGAAAACGTCATGTGACGTAACAGTTGTGGAGTAGGAGTGGAGTTTGTTCTAGGCAGCGGGAAGCTGCGAGTGTTATAATGAGATCTTGGTTGTATTTTAATTGTGTTTTATGTGTAATTAAATGTTGTGTTCGTCATTTAAAATGACTGAGAATTTATTCAACCCCTAGACATCCCGACCCACATGTATATACATATATAGCATAAGTTTTCAGGTCAATAACATTCAGCATCTGGTAACAGTATTATTAACTAACCGTAAGCATCGCTGAAACGATCTTGCACGAGTTTGATCTCTGTAAATGAACAGTTTCGGTGGCTAAAAATAAAACAATCCATAATTTCTCGAAACAAAAGGTTTTCTCTTTCATTATTTTTAATTAAACATCGGCCTTGATCAGCCTAATCTGATTAGCATCGTTACTAAAATACAATAAATGCAATTCCTTTTCGTTTTCATTCGATTTATTTTATGTTTGCCCCTTCATGCCGTTTTTTTTATCCCTAAAGCATCAGCATAAAGGGAAAAATGGCAGAAACGTGTTTCTTTAGTTTCGCTTCATTTCGATATGTATTTGAATTTCATTTCTAAGAATTGGAATGGAGTCTTTTTAGCAAGTATATATATATTTTTTGTACATTTGTATCATTTCATTTGTACTGTTTCAGCTTTATTGAGTTTTAAAGGCTGTCAAAAGCGTTTATAATATCCTCGTAGTTTTTCCATCTATTAATATGTGAAAGATTAAGGAAAACATATAATAGACCTGGAGACGGCTAAACAGACCATCACCCCATCGAGTTGACGACTGAAATGCCAGGATTAGTTTGAATTCGATTAGCATACTGAAATGCATCTGGTCTGCCAAGTCCTATCTTGGTAGAAAACACCTGCCGACCCGATTTTAATGGTGGATCGGTAGATTTATCATTATGTTTTCCTGCACCCAAAGGTATAAAAACATGGAGAACGGAGAGCAGGAAAGCACAATGGTAAACTTACCAGTCAACCACTAAAATAGGGTTTGCAGGTTTTTTTTTTTTTTTTTTTTTTTACCAAGATATGACTTGACAGACCAGTTGCATTTTATTATGCTAATGGAGTTCTGTCTAATCCTAGAATTTCAGCCTTCAACTCGATGAGGTGATGGTCTGTTTAGCCGTTTTCCGGTCTATAAGGCACTTATAAAGAATCAGTTTTATCAATTTTAAATAATCAAAAATAAAGAAAATTTAGTGCACTCATGAAAGCATTGTTACTAAAAAGTATAGTCCACTTCCGAAACTTACAAAAAGTGCACTTTCCGTGACGCAGATGCTAGAAAAACACGAATGCAGGATTAATAAATACTTTTATTTCATATTGTATATTCCGTAATCTAACACATCACATCAGTATATTCTGTAGACTTGATAGATTTTTAATGTTTTTCATTGACGAAAACATTCCGGCATTGGTTGGTTGGCTGGTTGTACTTATGTCGGCCAATTATCAACACGAGGGATATAGGTCCTAACATTCAGGCATTGGAGAATTAAAGTGATGATGTAACATTAAAGTTGACGAAAAATACAGGTTCCCGCGCTGCATTTTGCATTCGTCTCCTTTCGGATCGCTAGAAGTTACTTGATGCTCTTTCGGACACTTGCATTCGTTCTTTTCCTGCTCCGGCGTCACGAAAAGAGAATCACGTGTCTCAAGCGGTCCGAATGAAGACGAATGTGAAACGTAGTGCAAATCTACCATGTCTACAGAATTTACCGAGGCATTAGACAGATTGCGAAATATGCGATTTGAAATAAAAGAATTTGTTAAACGTAGCTTCTTAAATTCTTTATATAAGGGAGTTCCTTCTCCATTCTTTAGTAATTTAATATTCAAGATAAAAAATATCTAAAGAGGAAAAATTCACGAATAATTCATAGATTATGTATTAGATTAGCTTTTTTTTCTGAAAAACCATCGTAATTTTGAAACAATTTCACTGAAATAACTCTTAAGAAAAAAATTGCAGTTACTTGCCACGTAATCTAATCTTAATTATATTCAATTAAACACGAGCCTTTGTCACTCTAATTCGATTAAGATGGTTGCTGAAATGAGAAAATGCAATTATGTTCGTTTTCATTCGATCTTTTTTACACTCTTTTATTTAAATCTATTTGATTTTTATATGAAAGATGAAATGTTCTAATCGTGAGGATTGGATTTTGTTTTTAGGAGAAGCCGTGTTGGTATAAAATTTGTGCTTACTTCAAAATGCACATTTTTGAGGTTCACGACAAGATGTCTTTCGTGTCTTCGTTTTTTTCAATGATGGGCCGCTGCGGCGAGCGGCCCATCTTCGTCCGCAGCCCTTTATTCTTCTACTCTAGTTCGACTCTTTTGCGGAAGCAAGATTCGTAGGTCCTCAGCCACGTCCCGAGTGAAAGACTCTCTAGCGAAAGCAAAGTTAAAAAAAAAATCAAAAATTGAAACCGGACCAATTTAAAAGGGAAATTACTCAAATTAAAGACAACGAAAAAATGGAAGGGGGGGCTCGGGGCGATGAAGCTACCGAACGACTCCTAGCTACTTCGAGCCCATTATTAGATCGCCATTGAATGTACTATTTTAACATACATGACAACCTTCAAGATAATTCTCTTCGCATTTCTTTGATATATCTCTGATGAAAGTATTCATAAAAAAATTAGAAAAGGTACAGAAAATTTAATATCAGCAATATTTATTTTACAGATAGTTAGTTCATCAGTATTTCGTACTCACTACACTGAAATATCGACTAAAAGACTATACTGTAAAAAAGACAGTGTTATTTAATCTAGGAAAATACATAACGACGAACGAAAATATATCGCTATTTCTTCCGAATAACCCTGGATACCGAAAAACGTTCTTTATCTGCAGGAACCCCAGAAACCAATATATTTCAGAGCTTTAAGGAAGCATTTATAAAAAGAAAGTTTCTTTTGCTGCCACTGATTTTCGGCAACGTATCCGAATAGTTTTTATAGCGTATTAATCAATTTTTCAAGCCGGAAAATAGTTTTTATTTTTAATACTATCCATTCTCAAGTAAGCATTTTTATACTGAATAAACATGTTTTACAGACAAACATAATAAATTATCAGCATTGACATTAACATTAAAAAAATTATATATACTTAGCATATATAATTATATACTCTTAAGAAAAAAATTCAGTTACTTGCCACGTAATCTAATCTTAATTATATTTAATTAAACACGAGCCTTTGTCACTCTAATTCGAATAAGATGGTTGCTGAAATGCGAAAATGCAATTATGTTCGTTTTCATTCGATCTTTTTTACACTCTTTTATTTAAATCTATTTGATTTTTATATGAAAGGTGAAATTTTCTAATCGATTTTCCATTAACTCCTTGATAGACTAGAAATACAAGTAGACTCTCGTTAATGCGTCTCCGCTTAAGACGGTAATACGTACTGCTCATCGGATAATGCGAACACTATTTTAAAACAATGACCTGCCACTGAATTGAAAGCAAGTGGTTTTATGCATAAGTAAATCTTCATTATGCATATGTAAGCATAACAAATAACTATGGCGGCATATTTTTTTTTTTTTTTTTTTTTCAATGCATGTGGTTTGGATATGAAACGGGAGGGTAGAAAGTTAATAACTCTCAGATAGCGCTAACAGATTTGAATAAAAGGGAGACGAAAATTATGAGCGATAGCTTTTTACTGTTGTTTTTTAACCAAGTGATTGGTAAAGAAAGATCGTCTGACGAAAACAATCATTAGGAGGGAGACAAAAATTATGAAAGATATCTTTTTGCTGTTCTTTTTTAATCACGAAAGATTGTCTGACGAAGACAGTCATTTAGGAGGTACACGAAAATTAAGAATGATAGCTTTTTGCTGTTGTTTTTTAATCACGTGATTGGTAAAAAAAGTTCGTCTGACGAAGACAATCATTAGGAGAGAGACGAAAATTATGAGAGATAGCTCTTTGCTGTAGTTTTATATTCACGTGATTGGTAAAGAAAGATCTCGTCTGACGAAGACAATCATTTTTTCACCGAGTAAGCTTTATTTACTATATTTTAAAAGCTAGTATATTTTGTAAGCCTTATTCATAAGCTAATGCATTTTTCTAGTCATGTCTCTTTCAAAAAAATGTTCTGCCGTTAAACAATAAAATCAAAATTATCAGATCAATTATAGCGGGGAGGGGGAGGGGAGGTAAAAAAAAAATTGATGCTTGCAAAGAATTCAGACTTCCATCCTTAGCAACTGATGTTATGAAAAAATAAATTGTTCATTTATTTCAAAGAAAAAGGACATATTATTTAAATAAAGTTAAATTATGTAAGTACAGTAATTTATTTTCATATTTTGTTTGTTCTGAGTCATTCATTATTTCATATTTACACTATTTTCATAAATTTGCGTTTTTACTGATTACTAAACTTAAAAGAAAAAATGTGTTTGTATTCGTATAAAAATGTATATCTTTCAAAAATTGAATTCAATTAATTCAAAGCAAGAAATATTTTTACCCATTTTATTGCGGACAAAAACCAATCTTCTTTGAAAGTTCGCACTAACGGAAGTTGACTGTATCCAAATTATGTTCGCAGGTGTGCTTCCGATGAAAGAACAATATTTTACTATTTCTAGAATTCAATAACAAGTGAACAAGTTAATTCATATTTACGTTAGCTGGGCGCGGTTTATTCTCCGGCCAATGTTTTTTGGGTTACAAATGTATACGAGATAAGCAAAAATGATTTAAGGATACGCTTAATCACGCTCGCCCCAAAAGCCACACTGACTGTGAAACTGCAATAACGAATTATTTTAAACTCTAAAATGTGGAAAATAAAAATAAAAAATAAAGAGAGTAATATAATTTTTATAAAGATGTGATTTAATCCATTAATAGTTTCATATTAATTAAATTATGATCACATTCACAGATCAATTTAGAAATTCTAGATAGATAGTTTAAATAACGTTTCATTTTTTTTCTTTCCTGTTGCCATATCTAAAAAAAGTAGCAGAGCAAAAATTATCTGTATATTTTTTTACAAATTCACTAGCGCGTGCATTCTATCAAGTTAAAAAAAATCCCTGCCGGCTCGGGCCTACAGGCGGAGGTCGATTTCGAAGTTATGTACTAATTTCACCAACAACACCTAAATCAAGATTAGCGATAAACCCAGTTTCTTCACTAAAAATGCGTTCTAGGGACCTAAACTTTTTGTGAAAATTGTAATATATAGGAATACACACTCGCATATATATGGAATAGGTTTAAAAATGGCGAAAGCAATTTCAAAGAAACTCAAAATATTAATTAAAATATATTAATATTTCCATAGTCGGGTTTTTGTCATGTTTTAATACGTTTTTTCAAACTCACATGACGTTACATATTCACCCGCTGACGTCCATTATATTTCCAATATTGGCGTAATATATATATTTAATTAGGTCAAACTATTTATTTCATTTTCAGTTTTCACGTAGAAATCTTGCTCTAGAAAACTTTATGATGTAATATTCATTTTTTTTTAGGTAGATTTCGTAAGAAATACTACCTATTGCAGTCGTTACCATGGTGCGACTTTTGAAAAATTCCTTCATAACTTTTCATTATAGGACCCCAGGAACCCAAAACCACCCCCACCTAAAAAGTTTATATATATATATATATATATATATATATATATATATATGTATGTATGTATGTACTAAATTTTGTCCGCACGATAAAAGTCGCAATTATGCACGAATCATCTTCAAACTCGCCAACAACTTTGAGATGGTTAATATCTCGGCGGGGATTGAAAATGGGCGAAATCGGCCCAAGAGGGTGGAAATGGGCAGGGTTCAAAATTTTGAATACTGTCTTAACATGATTCTCATAAAACCAGCTCTTACACAACAATGGCAGGAAAAAAATAAAAGTTTTTCGTTATAGCAGTTGCCAACAATTAAAAAAAAAAAAACATAATAAAATTCTCACCACAACAATTACTTTTCTTTTGCAAAATTTTCACGTGTAAAATTAAATAGTTTGACAAATTGAAAACAAATTGAATATTACGTCATAAGTTTCCTAGAGCAAGATTTCAGCATGAAAACTCAAAATAAATAGTTTGACGAATTAAAAAAATATGTATATTGCGTCATATTGGAAATATAATGGACCTCAGCAGGTGAATATGTAACGCCATGTAAGTTTGAAGAAACGTATTAAAACATGATAAAAACCCGACTGGAAATATTAACATATTTTAACACTTTAAGGTTCTCTGAATTTTTTGTAGCCATTTTTTAAACCTATCCCATATATATGTGTGTGTGTATTCGTGTATATTACAATTTTCACAAAAAGTTTAGCTCCCTACAGCTCGCTCTTTGTGAAGAAACTGGGTTTTATCTCTAATCTTGATTTAAGTTTTGTTGGAGAATTTAGTACTTAACATCGAAATCTACCTCCGCCTGTAGGCCCGAGCCGGCAGGGATTTTTTTTTTTTTTTTTTTTTTTTTTTTTTTTTTGTCATTTCGTCAAACTATTTATTTCATTTTTCACGTGGAAATCTTGCAATAGAAAAGTAATTGTTGTGATGAGAACTTTATTGTTTTTTTTCAATTGTTCGCAACTGCTATAACGAAAAATGTTTATTTTTTTCTATGACTTTTCTGTAAAAGATGATTTTATCAGAATCATGTGAAGGCGGTAATCAAAATTTTGAACCCTCCCCATTTCCATCCCCTTGAGCCGATTTCGCTCATTTGCAATCCCTGCCGAGATATCAGCCATCTCAAAGTCTTTGGCGAGTTTGAAGACGATCCGTGCATCATTGCGACTTTTATCATGCGGACAAAATTTAGTATATATATACAGTGTGTCCACGTATAACCTGACCG
Organism: Maratus speciosus; assembly: GCA_963932465.1. Lineage (NCBI taxonomy): Eukaryota > Metazoa > Arthropoda > Arachnida > Araneae > Salticidae > Maratus > Maratus speciosus. The sequence goes on along the minus strand of OZ010786.1, from coordinate 640,474,704 downwards.
ACCTTTATTTTCGAAACCGTTGGTCCTAGATGCATACTTCCAATTACAAAAATAGTTTAAATATGGTAAAGAATTATTTTTAAAGCGATTTGGGTCAAGAAAAACATTTATTAAAAAAATATGAAATTTAAATTTTTATACGGTCCCCCGGTCCTATAAGTGATATTTACTAAAAATTTACTGTGGCACTAACAAGTAAGACAAAAAAAGCCCCATTCATCTAACATTAAAATTGACCGAGTTATGAAACTTTGAAATGCATGACTTATACCACTTTTTTGCATATCAAAACAAATGGTTTTGACAATGCTTTCAGGGGTCGTGTATAAAGTAGTTAAACTTATTTCAAGGTATCTGCGCTTTGAAAGAAATCGTACAAATATTACGATTAACTTTTATGAGTTAAGTTTCAGATTAGTTAAAATAATTGCATTTTAAGATATGTTTTATTTTGTAAGGATTTGAGGCTATGATTTCTTTTGACTAAAATTATATTATTTTCATAAGGTTTTATTTAACTTGCAATGATCGTCTTTCCAGTTTAAAATTTGTACTCCAACTTTAACTTACTTTCAAATGTCCGATAGAAGATAAATTTTACATACTGTCTTAAATCCGATGACAATGCAATATTATTGTTATTTTCGACTCTTACCATCTTATACATTAGAGGATAACACAAAAAAATTCGGATAGATTACCATCAAGAAGTTTAAGAAAGAGTTTTAGATTAGATAACATAAACCTGCGATGGTTGTGTTTTTTAACTTTTATAATTACATTTCATGTATTTTTTAACGCTGAATCAAAAAATTACCTTCATTTTTACCATCATGTCAAGATTTTTTGCAAATCGTAAATTTCAAGGATAAAAAATATCGAAAATGTGATACTATAAAAAAGATGTGAGACCTTTTTATTCAGTTTAATTTTATTTATTTCAATAATTTATTAGATTTTTTGGCTTATACTGGGTTTCTTACAGCTAAACAGCTCGGGGGTCCGATAAGGTTGGGAGGGTAGGAGGGATCAATTTTAACTTTTAGCTTTTTAACTTTGAAATTTGCGATTTGAGAAAATTCCTGACGTGATGGTTTAAAATGAAGGTCATTTTCGGATTCAGTGCTAAAAAATACATAAGAATCAATTTTCAAAATCTAAAAAACATGCCACAACCCAAAATTTGAAAGACAGCGTAATCTAACAGCATTTAAAAATATGTATCATTTTGTAAAGAATTGAGGCTGAGGTTTTTCTTCCTTTTATTTAACAAAAAATCTGTTATTTTTATGCTCTTATAATGTTCAGTGCAAATTGAACATTTTGCAGTAATATGTCAGAATGATTAAAGATTTCAAATTTATATTGCAATGCTAATTTTACTCTCAACCATTTCTTTAATATATGTGACGAAATTATATTTCTACTAAATTTGTGAATGACTCCTAATCTGCAGCAAAAAATATGCTCCAACTTTCAACAGCTATTACTCGGTCAATTTTAATCGCAGAATAACGGGACTTTTTTTGCCTTACTTGCCAGTGTAACAGGGAAATTTACTAAATATAACTTATAGAACCGGGGGACCGTATAAAAATTTAGATTCTGTAATTCTTCACTAAATTGTTTTTTCGCTTCAAACTTTTTTTTATCTTAACCCTGCACCTAATTTTGACCATTTTTGTAATTGGAAGTATGCATCTAGGACCAACGGTTGCGAAAATAAAGGTCGGTCAGGTTATACGTCGACACACTGTATATATATATATATATATATATATATATATATATATATATATAAACTTTTTAGTAGGGAGTGGTTTTGGGTTCCTGGTGTCATGTAATGGAAAGTTATGAAGGAATTTTTCAAAAGTCGCATCATGATAACGACTGCAATAGGTAGTATCCCTTACGAAATCTACCTAAAAAGGCAGTGAATTTTCCATAATTGGGTTCTGTGCCCACGCCAAATGAATGTATTGTAACGGAATTTTTTGAAAAAAAATCGTTGAATTGCAATCAGGAAATGAGGCGTAATTTCCGAGATAAACATTGAAAACTTAATTAAGAAAGTTTTTTTTTAATTATTCGTAGCTTTATTCTTATTCTTTGTTTTTCCGAGTGAAAATCTTTTAAACTTTAGATGATAAACTGTTTCACTAACTTATATTTGAAATTTGACGACAGTTAGCATTTAACTGCTTTTTATTCTGCTTTAAAATTCTCTTCGTTATGGGGCGCAACTCAAAACCGACACTGGCAACAGTTCAAACAACGCCCTACTGATCCTCCATTCGTGCCCCGGGAATCTGACTGCATATACTTTTAAAATATTTTCATTATCTCTTCATGAGGATGCCTTTCCGCTTCCAAGACGAGATAATTGGAGAAAACAACAATCAGGACTGCGACCGTTATGACGTTTCATCATGCGTCAAGCATAGTTTGTGAAACATCTTCCAACACATTCAGAATACTCTAATAAAACTTCACCGTTTTATAACGTGGAACATTAGAAAATACGTAACACATTTGAAAACCTAATTTCAGCAAGAACCATCCTTGGTCGGAAAAATAGCCGAATTCTTTTGTGCAGACCTGTATATATGACCAATAGCTATGTATATATACTACGTAGTATGCTAAAATTTAGTTAGGAAACGCATAACACAATTGAAAATTCCCCTTCAGCAATTTCCACCAATAAAAGAAAATATATTCGAAATCTGTTGTACAGCCCTGTAAAGGATCTATAGACGGTCTGCATTGACGTCACGTTGCTATTAGCAACGACTGATGCTCTAATCTGGTATTGCATCTGGAGCCAGGGGCGTAGCTACAAATATTTTTTGAGGTGGGGGGGGGGGGGGGGGAATTCAAAAATTTCCCAACTTGAAACAAATTGCTTTATTTTCCAACTGAAATGATATGGCCAATGCGTGTTTATGATAATGATACTTATACGTAAAAAATCCTTTCCAAATAAAAATACTGAAACTAAAAACATAAAAATTATAATTATTGGTTTGTTTAATGAAAGTTTAAGTACACAGCTTTCATTTAAATAATTAAAATCAAAACTAGATTAATTTCTATTTTCCTATCTTCGAATCATTGAACATGAAAAAAATAAGATACCCAATTGCTAAATGAGTAGTTCAGGAAGCAATTTCAAACAATACAGTAAATGTAAGATTTAAACCTAAAAAAATTGCATACATTTAGAGAAAACCAGCATTAGTTTAAGGTTTGCAAATTTTTTGTCTTCTATGACGTATGAGTCATAATCGCACTTCATATCAAAATACCGTCATGTTATTTTGAAAAAGGAACAAAGATTTAGTAGAAATAAAAGGAATAGATTAGAGACACTGTTGATGGGCAACAGTAGGGAAATTCAGGTCTGGATAGGATGATATTTTCGTAGCACAGAAAAACGCAACGACAAACTGAGTCTGGCTGCTTTTTGTACTTCTTTTGATAATTTAACTTATTTACTATTACAGAACTCAGAAAGGCAGTTAGAAAAACGATAAAAAATTCATATTTTTTTACTATTATTAAAAAAATAGAAAGAATGTTTCAAAAATCTATAATTTCCCAAGTTTACACATATTGGAGGGAGAGCGCCCCCCCCCCCCCATAACGCCCCATCGCGACGCCTCTGTCTAGAGCCCACACGAAAAGTCAAAACTCCCCGTTTGCCGCTAAAAGCCCGTGTTGTCTTTCTGTTTAATTTAGATTTTTATTATTTTTATTATTATAGTGCTAATAAGCCTAATAAGTCAAATGGAGAGCACCACATTCGCCTTATATTTGTGCGCCATATGAAGCAATGTCAGATTCTTCTGAGCATGTGACGTCATGTGCAAGCCATCTATATAATTTATACACATTGCGTAATCTGCAAAAATTAGTTATATTTAAAAATTACAACTGAAAACAGCACTATCTCTATAACACGTCAATTGGCATGCAATATTTATTATTCCTTTAGGAATATCCACGTGTTTTGAAGTCAGTTTTATGTTTTTTTAATTACTTGTTTTGAAATACGTATGAACTTTCCTTATTTAGTTAAATTATTCAAGTCACCCAATGGATCCGTTCTTTGAATACCGACATTTTCTAAGAATAATATTCTTGTTAATTTTCTCGATCAAGTTTTATAGAAATCAATCTAAATTTTATTTATATTGCAAACGTTGACTAAACGTACTGTATGAAGGTATTTCTTCGGAAATACCGGTCCTCAAAAACGGACCAGTGTGAGCCTTGAATCTGTCTCTTTTTACATTAATCATATTCAGAAACGAAATAGGATGACGTATCAGAAATTTAAACTACAGGCATCCCCCGGCATACGTAAGTAACGCGTTCTGCAAACTTTTACGTAATTTGAATTTTACGTAAGTCGAATTTCTAAATTGATTAGACAAAATTTCGTAAGAAACTGCAATATTTAATATATATAAAGGTTAACGGTAATTTTTAACGACTTAGAATTTAGTACAGTATCTTATTTATGAATATATATAAATTTTGACGATAATTTTTAACGACTTAGAATTTAGTACAGTATCTTATTTATGAATATATATAAATGTTAACGATAATTTTTAACGACTTAGAATTTAGTACAGTATCTTATTTATGAATATATATAATATATATATATATATATATATTATTTACACAGTAATATTTTATGAATAAAGCATCATGCAGCAGTATTTACTCGGATATAAACTATAAAAATATGAAAAAATATATAAACAAACTGAAAGACACTTTTCAATTAAAAAGCCTCTTATAGAATGCGAGATTTATAAATTTAGCATTGATGAATAGACTTAAACAGTTTTCAATCTACATTAAACGAAGATGTGAAGCTAGAAGAAAAAAGAAACACTCGTTCCTTTTCATCGAAATTTTAAAAGTAGCTTTCGTTCTGGTTTGAATTCAGCTAAGATAATTTAAGAGCTAAGTGGAAGACCATGTTAAGTAACAAAAATTACATTTGAAGAAATTTGGTGTGAAAGATTTTGTTCTCCATCTTAATGATTTATTTTCTGTTTGATACCATGTGTTTAAAATATTAAGAGGTGTGGTACTAAATTCTATCAAAAAAACTTATTCATATTTAATTTTTAAATATTAAAAAACATTTATATTATTTGCATTATTAAATATTAAAATATTGAATATTAATGAATAATGTCTTAAATCTTCAAGGCTAAATAGAACTCTGGTTTTTTAGCTTTACCATGTGATAGAATACCTGTTAACACCTTCGTCCAAAAGATAAAATATTTTTTAAGAAAATGTGGCATAACATGTTCTTCCACTCAGCTCTTCAATTATTACCGTTGAACCCCCAGATTTTTCGTCTCATTTTAATTAGATTTGAGTTTGTTTTGTGAAAGATTTGATTGTATATCCCAATAAAAATATGACTCTCATTAATATATAAAACTATATTCTGGTTGTGATTTTTATCTGCATATTTCATTTACAAAATAAGTATCAAAAGTATGCAAATTCATATCAAACGCGCTAGTGTGTTCATACATGTAATTTTCGAGATTCGTTACGTAATTGATAATTTACGTAAGTCGCATAATACGTAAGTCGAGGAATGTATGTACTCCATTTTCCTGTTCGTGCAAAACTGTAAACAAATGATTTTCGGTTGATGAAGTTGTTCGGGGCGCCGCCATTCAGAACCGCGGCGACTGGCAACGATGCAAACAACGCAACGCCGCCCCGATGAATCTGCATATGTGCATTTGAGATCTTTTCAATTCACTTTTCATAAACACTCTTTTCCGCTGGCTCAAACGAGATAATTTGAGAAAACAATAATCAGGACTGCGACCGACCTCTTTCAAAAATGACTGAATGCTTTTGCGTGTCTGATATCAAGAGGCGAGCGAGGAATACATAGTTTTGCGTGTCTTCCGTTTTAAAGCTTAACTTTGTTTACCAAGTTCTGTTATATGAAAAGAGGAGAATAACACAGGGTGATTATCTGCAGTGCGATGCCGTGCGTTAAGGGTGTTCTCAAATCCAAAAGGGCAACTTTCTGACATAAGTTTTAATTTATTTTTGTTAGGAAATGCATGAAACTAGCAGGGGTTGTTGTTCAGAAACTATGTAATCAAGCTATTTTTTCCGTTATTTTGCTAACGCAATAGCTTTTTAAGAAAATAGTATCAAAGTTGACGTTTTGAACCGAAGCTCCCGAAGTAAGCAGAAAAACCAGTCCATGGAGGGTTAAAATCGTATTTGTCACGTGATCAAAAACGCTTATAACTCAATAGGTAATTTATGGATTAAAAAATGAAAAAAAAACAGTTCAATTCCAAAACGCTTCCAGGGCCAGGCTTTCCAATTTTATATCTTTCCGCTAAAAAATGAATTTGTAAATGTGTCGAAACGATTTGCGCTTGTTGAGCAGAGCAAAGAACAGAGTTAAGAACAGCCTTAAATAATAATCCGGTAAGACAATTTATTTCGAGGGGTGGAGGTGCCGGCAGGGCCCGACATAGATTATCTAGGGGCCCCGGACATGCATCGTTCTGGGGACTCCTTGTACATATTCACAGAAATCGTTCGTGAATTATCTTTAAGTGACTAGTAATAAATTTCATATAGGGTGACCGAGCCAGTAGTTGTTCCAATAAGGTCGGTGCTACGGGGTTTTTATTCTATTTCCTTCTTTTTAAGTTTTAGAAATAAACTAACATAATTGCTACAACCCTTAATGAATGTCCTATAATGGGCAAATATGATATATCTGCTGAAATTAAATAGCAACAAAATTATAAGTAAATAGTTTCTTTAACTGCCATTTTCCAAGTAGTTGATCCATCGAAGAAATCAGTCAAAAATTCAAAAATGAATCTTTAAAATATCATGCTTAAGCTGTGATTAACAGTAATTCATATAAAACTATTATTTGAAAGAAGCAAGATGGATTATTTTAACTTACCGTAATGGTCTCCAACTCATCAGAAACTAAATGTTTACATTTTCTAATTTAAAAAAAAATTCATAAAATGGCTTCTCTTAGAGCAGACAGCTGACAACTATGTGGCAACAGGTGCTCCAACACATTCGAACAAAAATATTATGTCTAGAGTCACGTGTAAAACTCATTTCCGCCTGAAATAGCGCAATATTTCAAAAATTTGATCAACTACTGGAGGGGTATCCAATAAAATTACTGGCGAGGTCACCCTATATTGTACATATACAAATATTTTGTACCAGGTGCTATTCACATCTACATACAGGGTATCACAAAAAGATAGTAACAACTTTAATAAAAATATAATAATAGGAAAACTACTCGGAAACTAGTATAAACAAGTTGGAAATTGCACGTCAAATGTGGCAAATGAGGTGCGTTCGTACTATAACTAGTTTTATAAATATTTTTTGCACCGCATACTGTACTGAATGTATATTTTAATGCACTTCATAAGTGCTTATCCATTTCATTCTGTTCGAAAGGCTGTAACATCATTAAAATGCACTTGAAATATTTTTTTTCCCATTGGCCATCATGGAACGGAAAATTTTTGACTGTCCCTGTGTCATTAAACTATACATCCGATTTTCATAAAATTTGAAATGACTCGACAAAATTTTGCAACAATTATATATTTAAAATTTCAGACCATTCGGTTGGGTAGTTTTCGCTCTGTTATATGCGAACAGACGGACAGACAGACAGACGTTCCGAACGACCACTATAGGTGCTACGTATTTATATAATTACGAACGCACCTAAAAATGATGTTTTGTGTGACGGGAATATGTTTGCAAACTTTCCCTCTATTTATTATCTACGTAATTTAAATCTACATATACCATAAGATTTCTAAAAAAATGTCCCAAATTGGTCTTATCATTTAACTCCCTTATTAAGAAGAAAATGTCAATAATGAATCTCTCAAGAAAACAATGGACTGCTAAGATGTTATAATAAAATTTTTGTCATTAGTTTTTTCATGAGGCACCGTTCGCACTGGATATTTAAGGTATCTTAGACCGCCATTTTTGATGTAGTTGCCTCCCGGAATTGAATATCAATACCTGTTCACTTGTCAAAACTCATTTAAAATAACTCAATGAACGTCACTGTCTGAGATCTGGACAAATGTAAAGTGTGCGCATGCGCGTAAAATAAAACTTCCCGCAACAGCCAATCAGTTAAGGCGGAGTTTATAACCAATCAGAGTGAGGGGTAGTGGCTGTATCTAGCCAAAGAAAACTAAAACTCAATGACAGAGTTTCTGGAACTCTCTTAGTGATTTCGGCGATCTGAGATATCTTAAATATCCGGTGCGAACGGGGTATTTGGTAATCGAGAAAGTTAAGAGAGAGAGAGTTTAATATATATATACAAGGTGCCCACAAAGTCTCTTTACAAGTTCCTGCTTTTATTACAAACACATATATGGAATGCTGTATAACATAAGGAGTATAATGAGGCATTCTCACAAAATTTTCACTTTCAGGAATAAAAATCTGGTGAAATTAAACTAATAAAATAATATTTGAAACTTATAGACGAATGCTTAACGATTCAAAATAAGGAAAAAATGGTCAGCAGAGAAGATTTTTTTAAATTAACTGAGGTTTAGGTTAAACTTGCGAGTTTAACTTTTCTTACCGTTTTACCTCTCTAACTTTTTATTTTCTTCAAAAATTTTTACTTATAATGAATTTGCATAGTACCCACAGGACATTCAAATAAGAAATAATAACAATGTAGTATTTTTAGTACAAAATTTTGGTATAACATTGTCTTAAAGAGGTGTTAAAAAAGGGACGGTAAGGAGAAAAATGGGCATGGTAAGGGAAAAAAGGGATAGTAAGGGGAAAAAAGGGGATGGTAAGGATGGGACGGTAAGGGAAAAAAAGGATAGTAAGGGAAAAAAAGGGGGATGGTAAGGGAAATTACCACCTATTTTTAGACAAATCATGTTAAGACTAAATGATAGCCATAAAGTTCATTGATTTTTAGAAACAGTTATTTACATTGGATTAAATAATAATAAAAAAAAAATTAATTTATCTAGAAAAGTGCAGGAATAAACCTTGGGGACGTTAAGACTACCCATAAAGCCACGATGCTTGAAATTGATATTTAAATGCTGATTTAAATTCTGCGGTCAATTTCCTGTCAAAGAGTTTTAGACATTCTTTCTCTAGCATACTTCTGCATCAGAAAAAAGTTGAAAAAAAAATTCTGTGGCTGCCTCTGAAGTAGTTTTCTGTATAATTTTAGCAAGAGGTACGGTAAGGAATCTAAAATCCAGAGACAGAGTTAAAAAAATAACAACCGTAAAAATGTGTACAGGTTAATTTTTTGCTACCTATTTACATGAAACAATAGTCCCATTTTCGGAAAAAAATGACATCGAATTACTTTTGTTGAAACAATTTTATACAGACAGCTCCAAACTTAAAAATCAGCATCAGGGACACGGGACGGTATAGGAATTTCGTGGTATACTTGGACACCCAACATCGTCCAAAACTTATTTATCTTGTTAATATTGTTATAGAGTCATGCAATGGGATGTTTTCCAATATAAGAAAAAAAAAAGTATATGTACTAAAATAAAAATTATTATTCAGGGACTTAAAAGTCAAAATTGTGTGAGAATGCCTCATATATAAGTTTTTTTAATCAATTAATAAACCTCTATATGTGCGCCATTGGATGTACGAAACACATCAAGGCCATAATTGTCGACATTTTCCACTGATACTCTTTTTCGTCCACTTCTTGCTTTATCACAGATCTCCAAGATTTTCCTGTGACTATTCACGAATGGACGTGGACACAAGAAATTCATAGAGACCTGTATTTAACTGGACCCAGTACTGCATAAAACAGGGAGTGGACAAAAAGGAGTATCAGTGGAAAATGTTCATGATTATGGCCTTGACTTGCTTCGTGCAGGCAATGGCGGGCATATAGAGGTTTATTACTTTATACAAAAAAAAAAAAAAAAAAAGAACTTTTATATATACTCCTTAAACTTGAAATTGTAAAGAGGACTTTGTGGACGACATGTATATTAAATACCGAAAATATGAATGAGTGCATAACGATCTTAATAGCATAATCAGTTATTGTCACCGATATCCATGGCAATAAAGTTCTAATTTCTATACGAGCTGCAAATATGTAATTTATTGTTTTGATACAAATACTTTGATATTTAATTTCTTACTATCTTTTTTTTTCTTCTTAAATTCAAACTATTATTATTACTATTATTTTACAAAGAATGACCAAGACTATTTCTTAGAAACTTCTAACCACCCCCACCCCCAAACTACTTCGTGCGTGAAACACTAAAGGCAAACATATTCGGTACGGGGCGCAATCCAGAGCCGGGGCGACTGGCAACGATTCAAACAACGCCCCGATAAATCTGCATTCGTCGTGCCCCTGGAGTCTGTCTGCATTTGCATTTAAGATCTCTCCATTATCTTTTCATAAACACACTCCTTTATTCCTTTCCGCAGCCAAAACGGGATAATTGGACGGGGGGGTAGGGGCGGCAAGGGTAATCACGGCGCGGCATTTCAAAAATGACTAAACACTTGCGTGTGGTGTTATATCAAGAAGGGAGCGAGGAAGGCACCGTTTTGCGTGTCTTCCGTTGCAAAGTGTAGTTTGTTGGCCAAGTTTTGTTATGTCAAAGGGGAATGGGAAATAAAACGGTTTTCTGCAGTGCGATGTTGTGTATCACATGCATTATTTTTAATTAAATACATATAGAAAATTCTATATCATTATTAAGATACACGTACATTTTAACGTCTGAATTAAATTGTTATTTAAACTAATTATGAAACATTAGACAGACTTGAATACATTTAAAAAGCAATTAAATTAAAAATACAGGGTGTGTCACTACCAGACCGACAAACTTGCAGGAAATGCAGGGGGCACAGAGACGAATCGGAATCAGATAGTAATGCAGGGTAGAAAATGCAATCCTGACAAGATGGTTGTTAGGGGCTAAATCATCGTGATAGCAAATGGACATTTTAAGACCATAAGCTTAAAATAAGTCATGATTTTCTTCATCATGAAGTTCTGCGAAGTTCATCGAAGGCTTTTCATTCCTGTATCTTTGTTTATCCTCCTGCTTATCAGAAGAAGTAAGGGCGTTTTGAAATGACTTATCTTCGTTGCTATCGCAAAGTTCGACGGATGCACGGCGTATTTTAAAACTATAAAAAGTTTTAAGGGGAAACCGTGAGTATTGAATTGCCATTCGCCAAATAACCCAGATTATAATTCAATTTGATATATTACACATGAATTATATTCCTACCTGTGATTTCTGTAGGAGCAGCAGGCACTTTCTTTATACCTGAAAAATATCTTATTAGGTCAGTTGCGATGAGTAGTGAAGTAACTTCTACATTCGTAAATGATTTTGCGCTGAGACTGAATCTTCAGTTTGAGAATCTGTTTATTATATCTTGAATAACTAATATGAAAAAGAAGAGATAAGAATGTGTGATTAATAAAAAATTAATTAGAGCAGCATAGTTGTGACAGGTTTAAGCTGCTTTTGCAGCATAGATTTAGATTGTTCCATATTGCGGAGAATTGTCTTCCGTATAAAACAATGGAAGCATAATAGATCAGACAACACGTCTGATATGCATGAACGTTCAACAGTGAGTGACGGCCTTGGGGCAGCAAGAGTAAAATCAGGATACTTTATTCTGTAAAACAAAACTTTTTGATGAGATCAGCGTTTCTCTATTATATGAAATAAAGTTTTAGAAATGAATGTCCAAAGGACCCCAGTCAGTGCCGTCACCTGTTATCAGTTATTTGAACGATTGGAGAATGATACAGTCTTTGGTGCTGCCCTCTAACGCAGCAAAGAAGAACTTTTCTGATACACTGTGGATAATCATAATTGGAAACACATTTAATTGTTCACGTACAAAAGAGTATATTGTCCCTTAAATTCACAAACACATATTGTAGCACGATTTCACAAACATTGTACGTTGTAATGTAATTCATAAACATTGTTTCGCGAGTAAAAAAAATATTTATCCTTAATTCGCTCACAAAACAAACTGTAGGTGCGATGATTGCCAATAAAAACGTCCGAGATTCGATGCGGTGCCCACGTTGCGAAACCTCGGGCAACTCAATTATAGGAAAGTCATGACTTATTTTAAGTTCATGGTCATTAAATACCAAGTTTCGATCACGATGATTCAGCCCCTATCAACCCCTCTGTCTCGTTAGGATTACATTTCCGACCTTGCATTGCTCTGTGATTCCAAGTCGTCTCTGTGTCCCCTACACCTCCTGCAAGTTCGTCGGTCTGGTAGTGAAACACCCTCTATATACATAAAAGAATTTAATTAAAATCGGAAACATACAAAGTAAACGTTTAACTTTAATTTTGGTTGAGTCCAGAGCGTGTTCGATGTCTTGATGTGTTGTTGTTGTGGTTTTTGTGAGTACTGATGAGGCTATGCGATGGCATAGCGTCGCCTTGATAAATCAAAATAAACAACGTAAATACATTGATTCACAATTCGTTTATTACTACAATAGCTGAAAATATAATATAAAAGTTGATTAAATTCAATTCATTACATGTAAATACACATTAATGATCTATTCCTTTTAAATCAAGATACAGATATTGATATCTTATTCAATGAAGCTATAAAATCATTGCACATGTATCACATTATAACATTATTTGCATAATCAGAGTTATTAACAAGATGCAAAATTAAAAAAAAAAAAAATTAATTATCCTATTATATATCCTAACATCATAGCTCTCAAGTGTCCCCACGTGATTAGCATATAGTCTGACCATTTGAAGGACGATAGTATATCATTTATACCGCTTAATTTTTATCCCAACAGCCAAATAGCATCCAGAATTCTTTTTTATAAAATTTTGCCTTTATAAAATGCACGAGGAAAAGAATTTATTAATTTTCAAAACAATTTGATCGTACATTCTGGGGACAATCAACCCATTCCACATTTTAGCAACAGACTTACTTTGCCCCTGTAGGGGTTAACACTTTGACCTCCACAGATTCCGACAAAATGGCTTTTTTGTCCGACATTGACAAACAGGTTTCAGCGTTTATCCAGTGAGCTTGCAATTCCCAATCGCGGCAATATTTGTTCATTTTATGTATTTTGTATTCCAAAATACCCAATTTTAGTTATTTTTACACGTTGAATGCCAAACTGAAATCACTTAGCATATTTGAAAGGGGGGTGAAAAACAAGGTTTTCTTCTAAATACTCGGTAATAAATTACAATAGTTTGGTTATAAATTGTCTTCATTGAAAATATTGATGGCGCACATCCGTGAGATATGGCGCCCGGGAAATATTGCCGACACACATATCTGTGTTCCATTGCAGCAGGGCCAGCGCAAGCATCGGACAAACGGGGCGAGTGCCTAGAGCCAGTTGGAGTCTTTTTAGGAACCCCGAGTCTCTCGATACAATTCGATATAACATTACCCTGTGTAAAATACAATGATATTATAGCTCTATCTCGACTGGCAATTTGTCTTTAAACATTTTTTCGCGGAAAAAGCTAATATTAACTTTATTTCTTACAGCCAAAGTTGATGTAATGTTCTGGGAATATATAGATGTGATGTTCTTTAAAGTAACCGTAAACGCAAAAATTATTTAAAATATTGTAAAGGATAGAAGATTTTTTGAAATTAAAAATAATTATACATATTTACACATGAAAGAATTTGCATGTTATTTTCCATACATTTTATTCTCTATATTATAAATCACTAGGGGCCTCAGCCTCCTGATCGCTGACGCTCACCAATCCCCGGAAATTGCAACGCAATTCACATCGGGACAACTACGCGATCTCAACTCGCTTCGCTCACTCGCCAATATTTACATCAACTCTAGCCAGAACGAATATTACCATAAATCATTTTAACATATGAACTTTACAAATACTTTTAATGTATAAAAAAGTAATTGAAAACTTCGTTGCAAATACAAATAAAAATGCATTTTTTCGCCTATACTAATGTGTAGCACGGCTTAAATTCATTTAAAGCTCTTTGAAAAACACTACGGAGACGCTAACGAAATGTAAACAAAACTTTTCCTGATGTGTCTAAAATACAATCTTGATCAGAAAGCTGATTCGCTGATAACACACGTCATCCTAAAACGAACCAATAGCATTACTATTCATGCACCGATTAAACGATCTGTCTTTAAAAAGATATTCTCTCTGAATTTTGATTTGCTGAATGGGTCTGGTCATGTGACCATAAATTAACCACTGAGAATCGTCGCTGTGGTTGCTGCCAAATAGCAAGATATAAATTCAGCCTGATTGTCGCACGTAAGAGAAATATATAGAGCATAGCTGCCAACCTTTACGCTTTTTTCCGACCATTAAAATTTAGACAAGATTTTCGCCTTGTTTAATCATGAGATTTCGACCATTAAATAAGCCACTTTTTACAAGAAAATTTTAGTGGTAGGAAGAAAGCGTAAAGGTTGGCAGCTATGATAGAGAGATTAGACAACATATACAATTTTTAAACACGATTTTTATTAGTCGAATAGTGCAGTCAGAGACGTTGAGCCCCACTAAGTAATTTGCCAGGGCTTCGCACGACATTACGCCGGCCCTGCATTGCAGTTAATGTCTTAAGGGTGCTGGTCACTCAGCTTCCGATTTCCCCTCACTAATGTAAAGTCTATGGGCATTGGATGCATTCGTCTATTTAAAGTATCTCCCCGAGAAATTAATATTTTTAAGTTCTATATATATATATATATATACAGTAGCGCTCAAAAGTATTTTGACAACCTTATATTCTCTCTTATTTTATTTAATATAAAAATGTAAAAGAAAATATAGTCCCTATAATAAAGAACACCATGGCTGCAGTTATTCAAATGTATCAAGTTTCAAGTTGTTGGTTTACATTCGGCGCCACCGAAGTAATATGACTCCCCCTTAGCTCAAAAGTATTTTGACAATTAGTTTGCATTTAATTGTTGAAGGTATCAGTGGCGCTATAGCTTCGATTAGTGTTTATATTGACTTATTGTGATTAATTTTAAGGATCAGGAATACCGAAATGTAAAAAAATATTGAAGTGATTCTAGAAAAGCCGCTGTAAATGCACTTAAGAAAGGTAGACTGCAAGCAGACTTTTAACGTCTATCGGCAACTTGTTATTACATGGAATAAAGTTTTTAATAAACAGAAATACATCGAAAATAAGCCCCAAAGTGGCCATCCGAAAAAAAAAAAAAACTTGCAATTTTGACTGTATTACAAAAATGATATCTACAAGTGATTGTCGTAAGTCCGCTATAATAAAAAATGAATTGAAAGAAAATTACGGCATAGACATACACGTTTCATCAGTCAAACGACGCCTAAACCTCTATGGTTTACATGGCAGAAGTTCAGCAAAAACACGTATCTAATTTAATAAGAATAAGAAGGTAGAGTTGCATTTGTAAAACGGCATAACCCTTACAGGGGCAAAGCAACTCCATTGCTGAAGTGTTGAAAATAATGATTGATACCAGAATTTTGGCTAAAAAAAACTCGGTTTATTATGTGTGAGAAATATAGCTTTTTCTTATTTACAAATAAATTTGTTTTCAAATTCCGGTGTCAATCATTAATTTCCTCACTTTAGCAATGGAATTGTTTTGCCCCTGAAAGAGTTATGCCGTTTTACAAATGCAACTCTAGCCTTCCTATTCTTAGTAGATAACAAACGTGTTTTTGCTGGTCTTCTGCCATGTAAACCATAGAGGTTTAGGCGTCGTTTGACTGATGAAACGCGTATGTCTATGCTGTAATTTTTCATTCGGTTCATTTTTTATTATTACAGTGGACTTACGACAATTACTTTTAGATATCATTTTTATAATGCAGTCAACATTGCAAGTTGTTTTTTTCGGATAGCCACTTTAAGGCTTATTTTCGATGTATTTCTGTTTATTAAAAACTTTATTCTATGTAATAGAAAATGCCGAGACACGTTAAAAGAACGAGCTAGTTCTGCTTGCAGTCTACCTTTCTTAAGTGCATTTACAGCTGCTTTTCTAGAATCCCTTCAATATTTTTTTACAATTCGGCATTCCTGATCCTAAAAAATAATCAGAATAAGTCAATATTAACACTAATCAAAGCTATAGCGCCACTGACACCTTCAACAATTAAATGCAAACTAATTGTCAAAATACTTTTGAGCTAAGGGGGAGTCATATTTCTTCGGTGGCACCGAATGTAAACAAACAAGTTGAAAGTTGTTACATTTGAATAACTACAGTCGTAGTGTTCTCAATTATGGGGAATATATTTTCTTTTACATTTTTATATTAAATAAATTAAGAGAGAATATAAGGTTGTCAAAATACTTTTGAGCGCTACTGTATATATATTTTGTACACTTTTTGAAAGAGGTCTGTTTTTTTCTTAGTTCTCAAAATATTTCTAAAGTATAGACTTAATGTTATAGGAAGTGTTAAAATCTGACTCCCAGTTTGCCCGCTTTTATCACATAAAATATTAAATTCAGCATAGATTTTAGAAATATTTTGAGGACTAAGAAAAAAAAGAGACATCCTTTAAGAAGAGTACACAGAAAAAAGATGTTAAAAATGTGAATTTCCCGAGGAGATATTTTAAATATACAAATTCATCAAAAGTCCGTAGACTTGACATTACGGAGGAGAATTCCGAAGCTGAGTGACCAGCCCCCTTAAAGTGATTTCTTGATGATGGTAAGATCAGAAAATAGGTGCTTTCATTAAGTGTTGTAAACATAATTGTACTCTGTTCTATTTCGAATTCTAATGTGGTTTTCTTTTTCTTTATCTAGGTGAGTGTCCATTTCTTTTATGCTTGACAATTGACGACTGGTAAGTGATTTATTAGATTTATTCCTCAGTGATTTCTCAAAAGTTTTCAACCCAACAAAGAAACTTAAAAAAAAAAAAAAAACCTATAGTGTCACAAAACATTTATAAATATTTTAGTGAATCTACAGACAGTATAAAACATCTAGACTATTCATAAAACTAGATGGTACCCGTCAAGATTTGACGGTAAATAACTTGAATGTTTCATTAGAAAAATTCTTGTATTTTTAATGATTTGCTTTTAAATTAATTATTGAAATTGTGACAAATTTCTATATTGCATAAGCATTTTCAAGGTAATTCTATTCCTTTAAAGCGATAGAGGGTACAGTCAGCCAAACTAATTCAATGAAGTCACAGAATTTTAACTTTATAAGTTACAACCAATTATGCTTCTTTTTACCAGAAATTTAACTAAAAATAGTGGGTAGAGAATTTATTTTTATTTACTATGGTCTCATTTTTTCGAAAAGGTAACAGTATTTATTTTTATTTATTTATTATGACTTTTTAACTACATGACCATTAAATCTGCCATGAATTTTATTTTTATCTGTCTCATTCTCTAAAAGTCCAAATTTGAAACTTGGTGCAGCATATAATTTTTATTACTTGAATTTTATTATACATTTTTATACATTTTTTAAATATTAAACAATGGATATCAAGGTAATTTTATTAATAGTTCTTATATGAATATCTTTTTCTTTCCGTTTTCTTTTTTAAAGGAAAAGAAAAGCAAACTTTTTTTCTGACACACTCACACACATACAATTCTTGATAATGATCAGAAGATATAACAAAAATTGTAGATCAGCTCAATTCATTTAATTGATAATTACATTAAAAGTATTTTAGCTTAAATATCTACCCTATATATATAAAATCCTAATGAAACGGATATTATGAAACGAATTTATGCAACGATTCTATGAAACGACTGATTAAACAACTGATTATGTTTCACGGCGATTTCTCCTAAAATACGGAATACTTTGCGATGAAATTAACACCAAAAATCCGTATTGATCTGCAGATCTCAAAACTGGTATTAGAATTTTTAAATTAGTGTTTGGGGCGTAATATTCCGTTCACTAAGCTCCAGGTTTCACAGCAATAGAAGCAATATTTATGATAATATAATTCTATAGATTTAATGAATTTTAAATACATTGAAGAATGATTAATACTCTCAAGGATTACATTCATATTTGTAATTGAGTTTTTTTTTTTTTTTTTTTTTTTTTTTTTTTTTTTTTTTATAATGTTGAAAGAATTCATATTTTTTCAGCATTTTAAACAAAATGCAAAGAAAACAACATTACAATTTTACCCTTTTGCAAAATGCTCGGAGGGTTAACACTAAAAATCCGTATTGGTCTGCAGATCTCAAAACTGGTATTAGAATTTTTAAATTCGAATTAGTTTTCGAAATATTATTATTTTTTTAATTTTATATACTTTTCTTTAATGATGGCAACTCAAATTTTAATCATAACAGATATATTTTTTTTTTAGATTTTAGAAAAGGTTACTATTTTAAACTAATTTGGCGAGAAGTTTGGCCTCCCTTAAATGTATGCTAAGAAATGTATCATGTTACTTATTTCATAATTCAATTTGTATTTCATTATCATTTTATTTAATACAAACTGAAACATTTAAAATAAATGGCTTCCACTTCTTTATTTTTTTTAAACGAAATGAAAAGAAAAATATTAGGCACAGATGTCATATACGAAACGGAAACCTACTTGGCGCCAAAATGGCATTATTTTGGTTGACATGGTAACCCGGCTATTGTTGTTTATTTAATAATAAATGTTTATTTACTTTCTTTTCTTTTTTTAAATTACATAAATTGTTTTGTTCTATAATTAATTATTTTTTTGGTTATTTTCCTTTAAAAATAAAAATTAATAGAAAATAATTAAAAAATACGGTACTATTTAGCTATTCCATCGACCCATTTCGCCAAATTATATAAATCGCCAAATTATACAAATTGACATAATTTTTATTTTAAATAACGAAAGAACAAATAAAATAGTATAACATTAATAAATGTAAAAATAAAACGTCGAAATAAAAATCACTTGATGACGTAAAGACGTGTAACTTGCTTAAAGTCAAGTGAATGTGACATTTACGATCAACCATTATTGGCATTTAATCTTATAGTTTGGTGATAGATTTTCGATCGACGGGATAACTAAGTAGTACCAAAAATAGATATGTAACTGATATTCGAAAACAAGGTTTTCGCCAAATTTTCGTAAAAAAAAAAAAAAATCACGCCAAAACCGGTACGTATATGGCATCTGGCCAAATATTAAATGATGTAACAAACGATGACATTTAATTTGAACTTCAAAGCAATGTTTTAATTTACCACTCGAAAAAAAAAATGCTAACTGGCGAGTTGAAAAATAGCTATTGGCGAGATTTGCACCCGGCTAGCGTAACAGTACCAAGAATTCTTTGCGATCATGGAAACTTTTATGTAGTTTTATTCGAAGAAGAAATTTGATTTTTTAATCAAAAGGGAAAACTTTCGGTACAGATGTCATATACGGACCCATATTGGCGCGATTTTTTTTTTCTGACGCCAATGTCATATACGCAACGGGTACTTAACTGGCGCCATAGTATCGTTATTTTGCTAGATTTGATAAGCCGGATGTTGTTGTTTATGCTTTTGATGTTTTCCCCAAATTAGTGTCGGAAAAAAATCGCGCCCCAATATGGGGCCGTATATGATGTCTGAGCCAAACTTTCATATGAAAAGCGAAGGGATCAGAGCGTATTTATTTATGGCAGTCACATGACTTGGACTATTATAATATAGATGAAATGATGGCGATAGAATAATATTTGGCGACTTATCACCTGTACCTGGCTAACATTAAAGTACCAAAATGGCACCAGGAATATAAAAAGCGAAGTGGTTCGCCCGGAACTCTTGATGATAGTCACATGACTTAGGCTATTGTTATAGAAATTGTTTTAAAATACCGGGAGACAAAGACTCTCTACACTTAATTCATTTTATTTTAGCTTATTTTCAAACGTTTAACTGATCCTCTTTAATCAAACACGAAAACAACCATTGGATGTCTTAACAGCAACTGATTCGGCCTTAAATTTTTGAAATCAAAGGAAATTGAATGGAAACCCGTTTACAGGGAGATCTGCACAGCTTTTTTCAGTATAATTCAATCGTCTATAATATTTTTAAAACCGATCAGATTAGCGTGTTTTTAGATTCTGCGGTGTCTGAACGAGGGTTGGCGAGCGTAGCTTGCAGGGGGCAGAGCCCCTAGTTTTAAATATAAAATTATTATTATTTTAAATATTATTCAGCGTTAAATTTTATTTAATTATAAAGCATTCAAATAATAATAATAATAAAATAAAAATCATATAACTTCTCCTCCAAAAAAAAAAAAAAAAAAAAAAAAAAAAAAAAAATGTCATTATTGAAATAACTTATCGCGAAAAATATTACAGAAATCATTTTGCCGGGCGTTGGGTTCGAACCTGCTACTAGAGGTCTGCACGGTACGGAATTTCCAGGCCCGGGCCCGGCCCGTTTGCATTTTTACAGTTCTCGGCCCGACCCGACAGAATATCTACCAAAAAAAAATATCCGTTTTTTCTCAACATACAATTACGATTCTTTTAATGAATATTACATACATATTTATGGGAACATTTTGCAGTAAATTTTACATTACTATGATGTTCGCAAAACAGAAAACACACAATAGTAAATATTAACGATTACTTACAGTGTTTTAGTCATCGTGTCTACGGGCATTTCAAAATGGAAATAAGGATTCATTAAAAGATTAATGTAGTTCATCAGAATAAAGGATTAAAAACATGATAACTTTTGAAACTGTATAATAAAAAGTAGATTTGTGAAAATATTTCTCTCATTTTTAAGGCTTTTCTCAAATCCAAAGGAGCTACATTTCGACACATTTATGAATTCTTTTATTTCCGGAAATGCGTAAGATTGGCAGGTATTCTTATTCAGAAGCTATGTAAATGTCGTTTTTTTTTCATAGATAAAAGCAATATATCTTTCCGAAACTGTCAAAGTTAGCGTTTTGAATCGAATTTCCGGAAGCGATGGCCCAGGAAAGGAGAAAAACGTACAGTCACGTGACAGGAATCTCTGTTATCTCTGTAAGTAATTTATCAAATATGGAAAAAGGTATACGTTTCCAAATGCCTTCAATAGGCAGGCCTGTCAATTTTATGCCTTTATAGTTAAAAATTTTGTCAGAAAATGTGTCTGAAAGCTTCGCATTGTTGAGCAGTGAATATGAGAGCCAGCTTAAGGTATATTTCCAAAGATACTGTTAAGAGAAGTTCATTATCCCTATTAATACTACAAAACACAATGACTGTTCTACACATCCTGAGATCGATTAAGACCAGTTCCGTCCCGGCACGAGTCTGCTGAAAAAAAATTAAACTCGGAATTAGACATCTTGCAACTGTACGATGCCGATCTCTACGATGGACATGTTACATTTCTGTATTGATGTTGCTCTGTATTGATGAACTCGCATCGGCTCGTGACGCACATTTATACTTCTCGAGAAAATCATATTCATAGAAAATGGCTCATATTTTATCTGCTTCTCTTAAATTCTTATATCGGGCCGATAGGCCCGATTAATTTTTTTGCCGGCCCGGCCCGTTTATTTTGTCTGTCGGACCGGCCCGGCCCGTTTGAAAATTCGCCTTCATTCCGCCGGGCCGGGTACGGGCCTCGGGCCAAGCCCGGACCCGTGCGGACCTCTACCTGCTACCCACTACAAAATATCGGCGCTTTAAACTACTGCTTTAAACCGCTCAGCCACCGAGAACTCGATCTCAATCCCTCTAAATTGAACAGGGTTGATGCGTGTGCAGGTGTTTTTAAAGGTTTTTAAAAACTGAAGAAGGACAAATATGTTATACAACGTAGATTAAATAAGGCCGTTGTTCGACTTATAATACGGCATCGGAATGCTTAAGCCTAACATGACCGAAATAAAATGGCTGATTTTAACGAAAGATTATCAAGATCCGGATGAGTTCACTCCGGAAGCGTTATACATTTTGCACCATTATATATATAATTTACAAATACGAATTTCATTCATCCGATAATCGATATTTTTTAAAAGAGGGCAAAAATAAACTATTTTTAGGGAAAAAATTAAAGACACCGTTTCGTCAATCACGCCTGTTATTTCACTACACTGCAAATCTTTTTACACTTTTCAGGACATTTCTTAGAACACTTATTTTGTCACCTTTTTTAGAACACTTTGAAGCGACCTTTTGGAACAGTTTTTAGAATACTTCTGAGAACATTCATTTTTTCAGCACACTGTCTAGAGCTCTTTTTGAACACTTTTGAGAACGCGTAATTTCACAAGTGAGCTCTCAGTCTGTTCTCAAATATGTTCAATAGTTTAGATTTAACAAATATCCTGAGCAGAACACTTTCGGTACCGTCGGTACACTTTCAATACACTTTCTTTATGGCGGAGCATATTCGGAACACAATTCAGTGCACATTAAGTTTAACTGGAACACTTTTTTTTAAATCAAGTGTGTTCTCAATGTGTGCTGAGAATTTGCAGTGTAGTGATGATGTAAGCTGCATAACCATTAGAATACAAAAGGACGCTTTCTGATTGAGGAAAAAAGAAATTGTTTTACAGATTTTCGAATAGTAATTTACAGACAAACTATTTTGTTTTGACAATTTATTTTTTTTATATTACTAGAGGTCTCTGAAACACGCTAATTTGATAGGCTTTAAAAAAATTACAGAAGATTAAATTATAATTTAATAACCAGTGTTCATCTCCCTGTAAACGGGTTTCCGTTCATTTCCCTTTTACTGAGAATTTTAAGGTCAAATCAGCTGCTGTTAATAGCTGTTTTCGTCGTTGATTAAATAAGATTAGTTAAACATTGGAAATCAGCTAATATAAAAGGAACTAAGTCAACAGAATCTTTGCCTCCAAGTATTTTTAAACAATGCTATAAGAAAATTGTTTCAAATAAGACATTTTAAATAATTCGTTTTAAATCTGAAGTAAGCTTCATCGGTGTCTTCTTTCTCTTTTTAATATTCACGTGAAAATATTTATATTGTTAGAAAGGAAATACTATTATTTGCGCTGTCTTAGAACTGACAACAATAGTTAAAAAGATCATCTCAAAATATGAAAAGAATGTCTCGTGTAAATGTATTTTTAAATTTAAACTGTTTGGCAATGTTATTATTTGGCCATTTTAAAAAGGACGTAATTTCCGCCATTGACTGGCTTTTAACACATATTAATGGATTCATTATTTTTAAGTTTTCTTTCTTTTTTAATATTCACGCGTAAATACAATTTTTATGACGTCATTTTCCATTATTTTCCTGCTTTTAACACGTAATGATTTAAATCTAATTTGATTTTTTGCTGTTTGATTTTTTGCCGTTTATAATAGTCTCGGGTAAATAAATTTTTAATTTAAAGGAAATATTATTATTTTTGCTGTTTTTGCAACTGACAACAATTTAAAATAATAACCTTTTCTAAAATATGTAAAACAATGTCTCTCGAAATGCTCAAAATTTGAATTTAAATTTGAAAAATACCCTCAAAAAATAAGTCCAATTAAAACAATAAACGCAGTCTGCGCACCACGATCTTCTAATGTTCATCCTTAGAAGAAAAAAAATTTAAATTCCTATGTATAGTTTTTGCTCCTATAAAGCTTTTTTAATGGAACGATTTTGACCAACTTTAACCTTAAAATTTAAAAAATCAAAAAACCCGACTGCGTAAAAAGCGAACTAATTAATTATTTCTCATCAATGTGAAACTATTTCTTATATTACTTACCTGATTTTTTTTTATTTACTTGTATTGATGACTTTTAAGTTGTGTTTAATTGTAAGTTCCTATCTATAAACTCTGTTTTGATGAGGGTTATAGATGTCTATGAAGGTTAAAGTTACAGTAAAGCTAGAGATCCTACCTACACAACTTCCAGGTTGTGTTCAATTTAAACGGATCTTCTGACTGTAAAATAGTCAATGAAACATCGGCTTCATTTTGAAAGACCTATCAAATGATAGGCCATTCAATAGGGTGGGTAAAAGAAAATTTCGTCTCTACCGCCATTTTGAATTTGTAAAAACAAAACGAGCCTATAACCATCGGACGGTTAAGACGAATCGATAGAAACCTCATTCATTAAAATCCATCCAGGCGTTGGGATGTTTCGAGGGTATAAAGAAATCCACATACCCAGATACGCGTGAAACACATAACCCTTTTTGGCAGCCGGGTGAAAACTGTCTGTTTCAGCGTGTTTATCAAACATTTCTCTATAATACTACCAATTTACATATTTTTGAATGTAGAAGTTTTCCTAATATTAGCGAGGAAACGCATCCGGTCACAAAAAATTATTTACGGCGAATGCGGTGACAGCGTTAGTTACTTCTTTTTTTAGAATAGAGAGATTTTTTTTCATTTATTTTTTTCCTTTTATTTTTCTTTCTTGGAAAATACCAAATGCTAGTAAAATTTCCACTCTTATAATACACAAAATTATTTTGTCATACCCAGAAATATTAAGAAAAATATCTAAATAAAAACTTTAAAGCATTTATTTATTTATTTATTTATTTTTATTATTGAACTGCAAAAAAAATGGTAACTGTTTCTCAGAAAAGCCGATGAAAATTCCAGCGAACAAATTCGCCCTAAACGACCACTTAACCTTTCTACGATTCAGATTTTCATCGGCAGCTATTTATAATTTATAGCTGTACAAAAAAGAAGAGATAAAATTCAGCTAAAAGTTTTCTTGGAAAAAATTTAAAAATATCTAATTTTCTTCATCGTGTTTTATAAATAGTAACGAATGGAGGTGTATAAATGGATACATAAATGGATAATTTTTTTTTTTCAATTTCAGTTATACAAGACATCTATAGATAAGTACGTATTTTTTTTTTTCCTTATACATTTATTTTTCCTAATTAAATTATTTGGAAGGGGGAAAAAATGTAAATATAGGATAAAATTTTAAATTAAAAAAAATCATATAGTGACCACACATTCCACACAAAATGAGCAAAAATTTAAAAAAAGTCGTAGCTGCATAGTAACCGATTTCAATAAAATTTGATACACAGATTCAATTCATATTCAAATAGATCATTGCGAAATATTTCGACAAAAAAATTAAAAAAACTTGGAAGTTCTGAACATTTAAAAAACTTGCGACATAGAATGGCATGTGTACAATCGTTCAAAGTTGCAAGTTTGAAGCTCCGTATCTTGAAAACTATTTAACATAAATTAAATATTTTTATAATATTGTAATCTCTGGAAAATTATCTTCATATTCATTTAGTAATAATAATTTGGTAACGTCATGATTAATCTTAAATTTGTTGTAAAAATTGAAAATTTGTCAATTTTGAGAAAATTAAAAACGTTATAAAAATTAAAGTAATTCAAAAACATCTGTGAAATTGATGCCTGATGTAGTGTTACATATGAAGATCGAATTGCTAAAGTTTTTAAGTTGACATGTATTTCCTTCACCTTTAAAACCCCTCACTGTCAAGCCCGTGTTAATACGTTCACTAAGCTCCAGGTTTCACTGCAATACAAGCAATATTTAAAGTAATATTATTCTATTGATTTAATGTATTTTTAATACATTGAATAATGATTAATACTTCCAAGCATTGCATTCATATTCGTTATTAAGTTTTTTTTATAAAATGTTCAAAGAATAATTTTTTTTAGCATTTAAAACAAAATTTAGAGAAAACAACATTACAATTTTGCCCTTTTCCAAGACAGCCGGAGGGTTAAAAAAATTTAGAAACTTTAAAAAAAAATGACAAAATCGTAATTTTTCTTCTTATTAATAGGCAAAAAAAAAATAATGAAGGAAATGTCAGACATTACAGTTATTGCACAGACATAAAGA
Organism: Maratus speciosus; assembly: GCA_963932465.1. Classification (NCBI taxonomy): domain Eukaryota; kingdom Metazoa; phylum Arthropoda; class Arachnida; order Araneae; family Salticidae; genus Maratus; species Maratus speciosus. The sequence goes on along the minus strand of OZ010786.1, from coordinate 640,448,693 downwards.
TCATGATATGCTAAAAAAAAAATTCAAAATTGCCTTTTGATTCCTAACGTCACAAAATTGGGTTAAAAAAGCAATATTTGTTGCATTCCAAGAGCTTTACTCTTTGAACCCGCGCTTTTTTTTTTTTTTTTTTTTTTTTTTACAATATTGCACGATTTTGAAGGAAAAAATGTAGTGCTGCCATCTATGGATTTAGAGGATAAATATATAATTTTTTGTTCAACGTAATATAAATATATATATATATATATATATATATATATATATATATATATATATTTATTTACTGTAGTTTAAAATAAATATATTAATAGCCAAAAATAAACTGAAAGCAAGAATAAAAGTTTCTGTATTTAAAATATACACTTTTATCTATAATATTAAATAATTTAAAAGTTTAATAAAGCTTTCCTTCACTTAAAAAGAAGTGATTGAAATATTGCATTTTACCCCCAACATTTTTCACTATTTATTTTTTTTTCTCATTAAGGAATAAAAAGGCAAGAATGAAAGTTTCGATATTTAAAATATATAGTTTTAGCTATAAGGTCAAGCAATTATAAAGTTGTCAGTGCAGTTCTTCATGTGAAAAAGGAGCAATAGAAATATTGCATTTTTCCCTCAAAAATTTTCAAAAATAATTTTTTTTCTCATTACGGAATAAAAATAAAATTACTAACTTACGCCAATCTGTTAATTATTATTCATTCCTAATTATAAATAACTTTTATTAATATAGTCTTTCCATCCCTAAGGCTACTAATCAGAATTGAAGTTTTAAGCATGTAGACAATATCTCGACTTTGCATTCACTTTTAATGTATATTTTAATACTTAAATAAACAACCCTGAAATCTATTATTTTACATTTACTCATAAATAGATATAATCTACTTATATGATGATTTTCATTAAAATCTGTGACATGTCTGCCACAATTGATTTGCTCATTTTGTATGGAATGACCCATAAGGAACAGTTTGCAATCAACTAATTTGCATAAAAGTTTTAGGAACTTTTTTTTATCGTTTTACTTAATTAACCATTGCTTGAGTGGTAATGCCCGACATAGTAGGTTAATGCCGCTCAAAATTTGAATACAACATTTAAGTACGAGAAAAGTCACATATGTAGTTGTGTAGGCTATTCACACCACAACAGACTTTATGCGACCACTTTCCACATATTGTGCAGCGAAACCACGACCCACCATGCCGGAAAGAGTTAAAGAGCTAAGCATTTGTTCGTGGTTTTCATCCTGTAGCACTTCTAGGCAGTGTTGCCAGTGGGCTACTTTTTTTTAAATTAAGGTTTTTTTTTCATTGTCACCACTTTTTTGAAATCGTCAAATTCGCCTTGTTTAATGACATATTAATTAAGGCGAAAACAAGGGGAATTTTGCCATTTCTGAAAAGTAGTGTCAATGTCAATCAAGAAATTTGAATTTACAAAAAGTAGCACACTGGAAAAACTGCTCTGGAATTCCACGCGAGCGCCATTACCCTTCATAGCCATGTTGTATTTTAATGCATTATATTTGGCATAGCAACGCACTACAAAAATAAATAAAAGCATGAACGTACAGCTAAATGTATATATTTTGTAGACATAATGAGTGAATTAACATTTGAAAATAAGAATGTACACTAACCTTCGAGTTAGATGTTCTAGAATTTTATAAACAAACAACTGCAAACTAATAACGTGAGAACACGAAAATACTTTCCTTTCGACGTTTACTATAGCCTTACTGGGAACTTACGATAAAGTTAGCTAGGTATCGGTACCGATCGCACGTTTTCTATTCTATTCTATTTAGATAATTTGAGTGAGCGGGATTACCCGCTAAGTGGTATTACCCTACTTTCCCCTAAATAACGCTGCTATGCTGGTATTTTCCGATTTGCATTATAGCTATTTTTATAGAACGAAATTAACACGTAAAATCTACTGTGTAAAATGCTTATAAAAAAAACTATCAAATTTGCCATTGATAATTTAACAGACATATTAAAATTTAATTAAATATGTTTTAAATTTATTTACTGTGTAGAAACCCTGCTCTACAGCCATAAATAGTTAGACATTTGCTTTTATAATGCTATTTAAGATTTATACATTTTATGACGTTGTTCGTACCACATTTAGATATTCCCAATATTTTTTAGGTTAAATATGTTCAAGACAGTAAAATTTAGATATGCCCTTAAGTAGTTGCACGTACAAAAGTTTCTTTATTTTACATATAGCAGAGCTAAGAGAAATAACTCATTTAATAAATAATCGAAAAAGTTGAGAAAAATTGTAAAATAGATATTCATCAGAAAAATTGTAAATATTTTTAAATATATAGGTCATTCCATACAAAATGAGCAAATCAGCTGTGGCAGACGTGTCACAGATTTTAATGAAAATCAGCATATAAGTAGATCATATCTATTTATGAGTAAATGTAAAACAATAGATTTCAGGGTTGTTTATTTAAGTATTAAAATTTACATTAAAAGTGAATGCAAAATCAAGGTTTTGCCTACATGCTTAAAATTTCAATTTTGATTATTAGTCTTAGGAATGGAAAGACTATATTAAAAATTATTTATAAGTAGGAATGGATAATAAATAACAGATTGGCGAAAGTTAGTAATTGTATTTTCATTCCGTAATGAGAAAAATTTATTTTTGAAAAATTTTGGGGGGAAAATACAATATATCGATTGCTCCTTTACACATGAAGGACAGATCTGACAAGTTTGAAATTACTTGACCTTATAGCTAAAAGTATATATTTTAAATATCTAAACTTTCATTCTTTCCTTTTTATTCCTTAATGGAAAAAAATAAATAGTAAAAAATGTTGATATTAAAATTCAATATTTCTATCACTTCTTTGAAAGTGAAGGGAAGCTTTTTAAATCTTTTAAATTATTTGATATTATAGATGAAAGTATATATTTTAAATATAGAAACTTTTATTCTTGCTTTCAGTTTATTTTTATCTCAAAAATATATTTAATTAAAGTAGAAAAAATGATTCAGTTAGGACAAAAATAATTACATATTAATCCTAAATCCAGATACAAAAAATAGATGGCAGCACTTGTTTTGTTTCACCTTGAAATCGTGAAATATTTTAAGAAACGAACTCGAACTGAAAGTGGGAAAGCTCATGGAATGTAACAGATATTACCTTTTTGAACTCATTTTTGCTATGTTAGGAATCAAAAGGCAATCTTGATTTTTTTTAGCATATCATGGACTTATTGATCTTTATGTCTGTGCAATATTGTTAATGTCGGACCATTCCTTTATTTATATTTTTGCTCATACATAAGAGGGAAAGTTATGACTTGTATTATGTTTGTCGTATGACTTGTCGTATATGACTTGTCGTATGTTTGTAATTTTTTTTAGAGTTTCTAAGGTTTTTTTTTTTTTTTTTTTTTTTTGAAGAGGAAGGAAATAAATGGCAACTTTCAAATTTGGGGAATTGGATCTTCATATGTAATACTACTTCAGGCATCAATTTCACAGATGTTTTTGAATTTCTTTGATTTTTATAACGTTTCTAATTTTCTCAAAATTCTCACTTTTACAACCAATTAAAGATTAATCATGTGTTACCAGATTATTATTACTCAATAAATAGGAAGATAATTTTTCAGAGGTAACAATATTATAAAAAAAAATTCATTTCTGTTAAATAGTTTTCAAGATACAGAACTTCAAACTTGCAACTTTGGACGATTGCACACATGCCACTCTTTATCACAAGTTTTTTAAACGTCCAAAACTGCTAAAGTAATTTATTTTTTGTGAAGATATTTTGCAGAACTCTATTTTAATATGAATCGAACCTGTGTATCAAATTTTATTAAAATTGGTTACTATGTGGCCACGATTTTTTTTTAAATTTTTGCTCATTTTACGTGGAATGACCCATATATATATGGGATGTTGAAATACTTTTAAAGGTGGCTCATATAATTATTCTGGTGTTGATCTTATTTTAAGGTTCTGATTCGGAATTTTTATTTATTTTTTTAATGCTATTATTTTTTTATTTTGCATGTATTACATTTATTTTAAGTCTAAAAGATTACATTTCTAAAAAACCTAACAGCATATGGGTGAGTTCAGTACTGTAGTTGGGTGGAAACGCGTGGGATCGCCGTTTCCAGAAATATTTAGTTTGTTACTGTTTAAGGGGTCTCAGGACTCTTAAAGCTTTAAAATTTTCGAAATTTTATTTTTTTTAGATATTAAACTACTATCTTTTCTGAACATTTTGGTATAAATGTTTCCTTGAAATTCCTATTAGAACAGAAGTTATGGCTTTTAGAATTGTACACGCTCCATAGCTGAAGCGGCGTTTCAGAAACTTTGAAGTCAATTTTCTCCAAATGACGTTTTTGGGCATAACGCGTACGATATCTCAAAAACTACTGATTTTTTTTCATGAAAATTTCAAAACATATGTTTCATGTTAGTCTGTATAAACGGAACCTAAAATTTCCTTCTTAGTGTTCAGAAATATATTCTTTATAGGTGATTATACTGTTGAAAATTTCTAAATTTTGCATTAACTAAATACATCTTTGTATTAAAAATAGAAAAATGCTTTAAAAACAATTTTATTTAGGTTCAGAGTAATTATTACAATGTGAAGCATAAGTAGGACCCAAAATTTTCCTTCTACTTGCAAAATTTATTTTGTAATCGTGCGCATAATCTGTTATGCCGATTTTCCGCTCGTCAAATGTCTGACGTTTTGGAGCCCACTGTAAATTCTAATTCTGCATCTTGTAATTTTTCAAATACATGAAATGAAAGAACATACTTATATCTTTCACCCCAATATAAAATTTTGTCTTAAAATCAATTACATTTTAAGATATTATATGTTGAAAATTTTTTTTTATTATTATTTTTTCAATTTTAAGAGTCCTGAGACCCCTTTAAAAAATATCGCGTATGAGCACAATATTTTTTATTTTCAAGAGAAACGATAATTTATGCTAGTTTAAAGAAGATCCGTTTCATTAAGTCGTGTAGGACCTCAGGACCTCCCTTAATTTTTTTTTTTTTTTTTTTTTTTTTTGTCCTGAACCATATGTGAAATCTTGGTAGTGATCAGAAAGGAAATTAGCAGACGAAATAGCTTGTCGTAAATCAAAGAGCACAGAAAATACCTTTCATCATCGTTCTTTTGGGAACTTCTAGGATAGTAACCTCTAGGACTTCTAATCAGTAAGTAATAAATGGATTTATTTTTCTTATTTCGATTTATTTTTATTCATAATGGAAAATGTTACTATGAGATTGATTAAATATTACTTTTAAATGGATGCTATACTAACACAATACTGTAAAAATTTCAATTTTAAGAGTCCTGAGACCCCTTTAAAAAATATCGCGTATGAGCACAATATTTTTTATTTTCAAGAGAAACGATAATTTATGCTAGTTTAAAGAAGATCCGTTTCATTAAGTCGTGTAGGACCTCAGGACCTCCCTTAATTTTTTTTTTTTTTTTTTGTCCTGAACCATATGTGAAATCTTGGTAGTGATCAGAAAGGAAATTAGCAGACGAAATAGCTTGTCGTAAATCAAAGAGCACAGAAAATACCTTTCATCATCGTTCTTTTGGGAACTTCTAGGATAGTAACCTCTAGGACTTCTAACAGTAAGTAATAAATGGATTTATTTTTCTTATTTCGATTTATTTTTATTCATAATGGAAAATGTTACTATGAGATTGATTAAATATTACTTTTAAATGGATGCTATACTAACACAATACTGTAAAAATTTCAATTTTAAGAGTCCTGAGACCCCTTTAAAAAATATCGCGTATGAGCACAATATTTTTTATTTTCAAGAGAAACGATAATTTATGCTAGTTTAAAGAAGATCCGTTTCATTAAGTCGTGTAGGACCTCAGGACCTCCCTTAATTTTTTTTTTTTTTTTTTTGTCCTGAACCATATGTGAAATCTTGGTAGTGATCAGAAAGGAAATTAGCAGACGAAATAGCTTGTCGTAAATCAAAGAGCACAGAAAATACCTTTCATCATCGTTCTTTTGGGAACTTCTAGGATAGTAACCTCTAGGACTTCTAACCAGTAAGTAATAAATGGATTTATTTTTCTTATTTCGATTTATTTTTATTCATAATGGAAAATGTTACTATGAGATTGATTAAATATTACTTTTAAATGGATGCTATACTAACACAATACTGTAAAAATTTCAATTTTAAGAGTCCTGAGACCCCTTTAAAAAATATCGCGTATGAGCACAATATTTTTTATTTTCAAGAGAAACGATAATTTATGCTAGTTTAAAGAAGATCCGTTTCATTAAGTCGTGTAGGACCTCAGGACCTCCCTTAATTTTTTTTTTTTTTTTTTTGTCCTGAACCATATGTGAAATCTTGGTAGTTATCAGAAAGGAAATTAGCAGACGAAATAGCTTGTCGTAAATCAAAGAGCACAGAAAATACCTTTCATCATCGTTCTTTTGGGAACTTCTAGGATAGTAACCTCTAGGACTTCTAACCAGTAAGTAATAAATGGATTTATTTTTCTTATTTCGATTTATTTTTATTCATAATGGAAAATGTTACTATGAGATTGATTAAATATTACTTTTAAATGGATGCTATACTAACACAATACTGTAAAAATTTCAATTTTAAGAGTCCTGAGACCCCTTTAAAAAATATCGCGTATGAGCACAATATTTTTTATTTTCAAGAGAAACGATAATTTATGCTAGTTTAAAGAAGATCCGTTTCATTAAGTCGTGTAGGACCTCAGGACCTCCCTTAATTTTTTTTTTTTTTTTTTTTTTTTTTTTTTGTCCTGAACCATATGTGAAATCTTGGTAGTGATCAGAAAGGAAATTAGCAGACGAAATAGCTTGTCGTAAATCAAAGAGCACAGAAAATACCTTTCATCATCGTTCTTTTGGGAACTTCTAGGATAGTAACCTCTAGGACTTCTAACCAGTAAGTAATAAATGGATTTATTTTTCTTATTTCGATTTATTTTTATTCATAATGGAAAATGTTACTATGAGATTGATTAAATATTACTTTTAAATGGATGCTATACTAACACAATACTGTAAAAATTTCAATTTTAAGAGTCCTGAGACCCCTTTAAAAAATATCGCGTATGAGCACAGTATTTTTTATTTTCAAGAGAAACGATAATTTATGCTAGTTTAAAGAAGATCCGTTTCATTAAGTCGTGTAGGACCTCAGGACCTCCCTTAATTTTTTTTTTTTTTTTTTTTTTTTTTTTTTGTCCTGAACCATATGTGAAATCTTGGTAGTGATCAGAAAGGAAATTAGCAGACGAAATAGCTTGTCGTAAATCAAAGAGCACAGAAAATACCTTTCATCATCGTTCTTTTGGGAACTTCTAGGATAGTAACCTCTAGGACTTCTAACCAGTAAGTAATAAATGGATTTATTTTTCTTATTTCGATTTATTTTTATTCATAATGGAAAATGTTACTATGAGATTGATTAAATATTAATTTTAAATGGATGCTATACTAACACAATACTGTAAAAATTTCAATTTTAAGAGTCCTGAGACCCCTTTAAAAAATATCGCGTATGAGCACAATATTTTTTATTTTCAAGAGAAACGATAATTTATGCTAGTTTAAAGAAGATCCGTTTCATTAAGTCGTGTAGGACCTCAGGACCTACCTTAATTTTTTTTTTTTTTTTTTTTTTTTTTTTTTTTGTCCTGAACCATATGTGAAATCTTGGTAGTGATCAGAAAGGAAATTAGCAGACGAAATAGCTTGTCGTAAATCAAAGAGCACAGAAAATACCTTTCATCATCGTTCTTTTGGGAACTTCTAGGATAGTAACCTCTAGGACTTCTAACCAGTAAGTAATAAATGGATTTATTTTTCTTATTTCGATTTATTTTTATTCATAATGGAAAATGTTACTATGAGATTGATTAAATATTACTTTTAAATGGATGCTATACTAACACAATACTGTAAAAATTTCAATTTTAAGAGTCCTGAGACCCCTTTAAAAAATATCGCGTATGAGCACAATATTTTTTATTTTCAAGAGAAACGATAATTTATGCTAGTTTAAAGAAGATCCGTTTCATTAAGTCGTGTAGGACCTCAGGACCTCCCTTAATTTTTTTTTTTTTTTTTTTTTTTTTTTTTTGTCCTGAACCATATGTGAAATCTTGGTAGTGATCAGAAAGGAAATTAGCAGACGAAATAGCTTGTCGTAAATCAAAGAGCACAGAAAATACCTTTCATCATCGTTCTTTTGGGAACTTCTAGGATAGTAACCTCTAGGACTTCTAGCCAGTAAGTAATAAATGGATTTATTTTTCTTATTTCGATTTATTTTTATTCATAATGGAAAATGTTACTATGAGATTGATTAAATATTACTTTTAAATGGATGCTATACTAACACAATACTGTAAAAATTTCAATTTTAAGAGTCCTGAGACCCCTTTAAAAAATATCGCGTATGAGCACAATATTTTTTATTTTCAAGAGAAACGATAATTTATGCTAGTTTAAAGAAGATCCGTTTCATTAAGTCGTGTAGGACCTCAGGACCTCCCTTAATTTTTTTTTTTTTTTTTTGTCCTGAACCATATGTGAAATCTTGGTAGTGATCAGAAAGGAAATTAGCAGACGAAATAGCTTGTCGTAAATCAAAGAGCACAGAAAATACCTTTCATCATCGTTCTTTTGGGAACTTCTAGGATAGTAACCTCTAGGACTTCTAACCAGTAAGTAATAAATGGATTTATTTTTCTTATTTCGATTTATTTTTATTCATAATGGAAAATGTTACTATGAGATTGATTAAATATTACTTTTAAATGGATGCTATACTAACACAATACTGTAAAAATTTCAATTTTAAGAGTCCTGAGACCCCTTTAAAAAATATCGCGTATGAGCACAATATTTTTTATTTTCAAGAGAAACGATAATTTATGCTAGTTTAAAGAAGATCCGTTTCATTAAGTCGTGTAGGACCTCAGGACCTCCCTTAATTTTTTTTTTTTTTTTTTTTTTTTTTTTTTTTTTGTCCTGAACCATATGTGAAATCTTGGTAGTGATCAGAAAGGAAATTAGCAGACGAAATAGCTTGTCGTAAATCAAAGAGCACAGAAAATACCTTTCATCATCGTTCTTTTGGGAACTTCTAGGATAGTAACCTCTAGGACTTCTAACCAGTAAGTAATAAATGGATTTATTTTTCTTATTACGATTTATTTTTATTCATAATGGAAAATGTTACTATGAGATTGATTAAATATTACTTTTAAATGGATGCTATACTAACACAATACTGTAAAAATTTCAATTTTAAGAGTCCTGAGACCCCTTTAAAAAATATCGCGTATGAGCACAATATTTTTTATTTTCAAGAGAAACGATAATTTATGCTAGTTTAAAGAAGATCCGTTTCATTAAGTCGTGTAGGACCTCAGGACCTCCCTTAATTTTTTTTTTTTTTTTTTTTTTTTTTTTTTTTGTCCTGAACCATATGTGAAATCTTGGTAGTGATCAGAAAGGAAATTAGCAGACGAAATAGCTTGTCGTAAATCAAAGAGCACAGAAAATACCTTTCATCATCGTTCTTTTGGGAACTTCTAGGATAGTAACCTCTAGGACTTCTAACCAGTAAGTAATAAATGGATTTATTTTTCTTATTTCGATTTATTTTTATTCATAATGGAAAATGTTACTATGAGATTGATTAAATATTACTTTTAAATGGATGCTATACTAACACAATACTGTAAAAATTTCAATTTTAAGAGTCCTGAGACCCCTTTAAAAAATATCGCGTATGAGCACAATATTTTTTATTTTCAAGAGAAACGATAATTTATGCTAGTTTAAAGAAGATCCGTTTCATTAAGTCGTGTAGGACCTCAGGACCTCCCTTAGTTTTTTTTTTTTTTTTTTTTGTCCTGAACCATATGTGAAATCTTGGTAGTGATCAGAAAGGAAATTAGCAGACGAAATAGCTTGTCGTAAATCAAAGAGCACAGAAAATACCTTTCATCATCGTTCTTTTGGGAACTTCTAGGATAGTAACTTCTAGGACTTCTAGCCAGTAAGTAATAAATGGATTTATTTTTCTTATTTCGATTTATTTTTATTCATAATGGAAAATGTTACTATGAGATTGATTAAATATTACTTTTAAATGGATGCTATACTAACACAATACTGTAAAAATTTCAATTTTAAGAGTCCTGAGACCCCTTTAAAAAATATCGCGTATGAGCACAATATTTTTTATTTTCAAGAGAAACGATAATTTATGCTAGTTTAAAGAAGATCCGTTTCATTAAGTCGTGTAGGACCTCAGGACCTCCCTTAATTTTTTTTTTTTTTTTTTTTTTTGTCCTGAACCATATGTGAAATCTTGGTAGCGATCAGAAAGGAAATTAGCAGACGAAATAGCTTGTCGTAAATCAAAGAGCACAGAAAATACCTTTCATCATCGTTCTTTTGGGAACTTCTAGGATAGTAACCTCTAGGACTTCTAACCAGTAAGTAATAAATGGATTTATTTTGCTTATTTCGATTTATTTTTATTCATAATGGAAAATGTTACTATGAGATTGATTAAATATTACTTTTAAATGGATGCTATACTAACACAATACTGTAAAAATTTCAATTTTAAGAGTCCTGAGACCCCTTTAAAAAATATCGCGTATGAGCACAATATTTTTTATTTTCAAGAGAAACGATAATTTATGCTAGTTTAAAGAAGATCCGTTTCATTAAGTCGTGTAGGACCTCAGGACCTCCCTTAATTTTTTTTTTTTTTTTTTTTTTTTTGTCCTGAACCATATGTGAAATCTTGGTAGTGATCAGAAAGGAAATTAGCAGACGAAATAGCTTGTCGTAAATCAAAGAGCACAGAAAATACCTTTCATCATCGTTCTTTTGGGAAATTCTAGGATAGTAACCTCTAGGACTTCTAACCAGTAAGTAATAAATGGATTTATTTTTCTTATTTCGATTTATTTTTATTCATAATGGAAAATGTTACTATGAGATTGATTAAATATTACTTTTAAATGGATGCTATACTAACACAATACTGTAAAAATTTCAATTTTAAGAGTCCTGAGACCCCTTTAAAAAATATCGCGTATGAGCACAATATTTTTTATTTTCAAGAGAAACGATAATTTATGCTAGTTTAAAGAAGATCCGTTTCATTAAGTCGTGTAGGACCTCAGGACCTCCCTTAATTTTTTTTTTTTTTTTTTTGTCCTGAACCATATGTGAAATCTTGGTAGTGATCAGAAAGGAAATTAGCAGACGAAATAGCTTGTCGTAAATCAAAGAGCACAGAAAATACCTTTCATCATCGTTCTTTTGGGAACTTCTAGGATAGTAACCTCTAGGACTTCTAGCCAGTAAGTAATAAATGGATTTATTTTTCTTATTTCGATTTATTTTTATTCATAATGGAAAATGTTACTATGAGATTGATTAAATATTACTTTTAAATGGATGCTATACTAACACAATACTGTAAAAATTTCAATTTTAAGAGTCCTGAGACCCCTTTAAAAAATATCGCGTATGAGCACAATATTTTTTATTTTCAAGAGAAACGATAATTTATGCTAGTTTAAAGAAGATCCGTTTCATTAAGTCGTGTAGGACCTCAGGACCTCCCTTAATTTTTTTTTTTTTTTTTTTTTTGTCCTGAACCATATGTGAAATCTTGGTAGTGATCAGAAAGGAAATTAGCAGACGAAATAGCTTGTCGTAAATCAAAGAGCACAGAAAATACCTTTCATCATCGTTCTTTTGGGAACTTCTAGGATAGTAACCTCTAGGACTTCTAACCAGTAAGTAATAAATGGATTTATTTTTCTTATTTCGATTTATTTTTATTCATAATGGAAAATGTTACTATGAGATTGATTAAATATTACTTTTAAATGGATGCTATACTAACACAATACTGTAAAAATTTCAATTTTAAGAGTCCTGAGACCCCTTTAAAAAATATCGCGTATGAGCACAATATTTTTTATTTTCAAGAGAAACGATAATTTATGCTAGTTTAAAGAAGATCCGTTTCATTAAGTCGTGTAGGACCTCAGGACCTCCCTTAATTTTTTTTTTTTTTTGTCCTGAACCGTATGTGAAATCTTGGTAGTGATCAGAAAGGAAATTAGCAGACGAAATAGCTTGTCGTAAATCAAAGAGCACAGAAAATACCTTTCATCATCGTTCTTTTGGGAACTTCTAGGATAGTAACCTCTAGGACTTCTAACCAGTAAGTAATAAATGGATTTATTTTTCTTATTTCGATTTATTTTTATTCATAATGGAAAATGTTACTATGAGATTGATTAAATATTACTTTTAAATGGATGCTATACTAACACAATACTGTAAAAATTTCAATTTTAAGAGTCCTGAGACCCCTTTAAAAAATATCGCGTATGAGCACAATATTTTTTATTTTCAAGAGAAACGATAATTTATGCTAGTTTAAAGAAGATCCGTTTCATTAAGTCGTGTAGGACCTCAGGACCTCCCTTAATTTTTTTTTTTTTTTTTTTTTTTTTTTTTTTTGTCCTGAACCATATGTGAAATCTTGGTAGTGATCAGAAAGGAAATTAGCAGACGAAATAGCTTGTCGTAAATCAAAGAGCACAGAAAATACCTTTCATCATCGTTCTTTTGGGAACTTCTAGGATAGTAACCTCTAGGACTTCTAACCAGTAAGTAATAAATGGATTTATTTTTCTTATTTCGATTTATTTTTATTCATAATGGAAAATGTTACTATGAGATTGATTAAATATTACTTTTAAATGGATGCTATACTAACACAATACTGTAAAAATTTCAATTTTAAGAGTCCTGAGACCCCTTTAAAAAATATCGCGTATGAGCACAATATTTTTTATTTTCAAGAGAAACGATAATTTATGCTAGTTTAAAGAAGATCCGTTTCATTAAGTCGTGTAGGACCTCAGGACCTCCCTTAATTTTTTTTTTTTTTTTTTGTCCTGAACCATATGTGAAATCTTGGTAGTGATCAGAAAGGAAATTAGCAGACGAAATAGCTTGTCGTAAATCAAAGAGCACAGAAAATACCTTTCATCATCGTTCTTTTGGGAACTTCTAGGATAGTAACCTCTAGGACTTCTAACCAGTAAGTAATAAATGGATTTATTTTTCTTATTTCGATTTATTTTTATTCATAATGGAAAATGTTACTATGAGATTGATTAAATATTACTTTTAAATGGATGCTATACTAACACAATACTGTAAAAATTTCAATTTTAAGAGTCCTGAGACCCCTTTAAAAAATATCGCGTATGAGCACAATATTTTTTATTTTCAAGAGAAACGATAATTTATGCTAGTTTAAAGAAGATCCGTTTCGTTAAGTCGTGTAGGACCTCAGGACCTCCCTTAATTTTTTTTTTTTTTTTTGTCCTGAACCATATGTGAAATCTTGGTAGTGATCAGAAAGGAAATTAGCAGACGAAATAGCTTGTCGTAAATCAAAGAGCACAGAAAATACCTTTCATCATCGTTCTTTTGGGAACTTCTAGGATAGTAACCTCTAGGACTTCTAGCCAGTAAGTAATAAATGGATTTATTTTTCTTATTTCGATTTATTTTTATTCATAATGGAAAATGTTACTATGAGATTGATTAAATATTACTTTTAAATGGATGCTATACTAACACAATACTGTAAAAATTTCAATTTTTAAGAGTCCTGAGACCCCTTTAAAAACTATCGCGTATGAGCACAATATTTTTTATTTTCAAGAGAAACGATAATTTATGCTAGTTTAAAGAAGATCCGTTTCATTAAGTCGTGTAGGACCTCAGGACCTCCCTTAATTTTTTTTTTTTTTTTTTTTTTTTTTTTTTTTTGTACTGAACCATATGTGAAATCTTGGTAGTGATCAGAAAGGAAATTAGCAGACGAAATAGCTTGTCGTAAATCAAAGAGCACAGAAAATACCTTTCATCATCGTTCTTTTGGGAACTTCTAGGATAGTAACCTCTAGGACTTCTAACCAGTAAGTAATAAATGGATTTATTTTGCTTATTTCGATTTATTTTTATTCATAATGGAAAATGTTACTATGAGATTGATTAAATATTACTTTTAAATGGATGCTATACTAACACAATACTGTAAAAATTTCAATTTTAAGAGTCCTGAGACCCCTTTAAAAAATATCGCGTATGAGCACAATATTTTTTATTTTCAAGAGAAACGATAATTTATGCTAGTTTAAAGAAGATCCGTTTCATTAAGTCGTGTAGGACCTCAGGACCTCCCTTAATTTTTTTTTTTTTTTTTTTTTTTTTTTTTTTTTTTTTTGTCCTGAACCATATGTGAAATCTTGGTAGTGATCAGAAAGGAAATTAGCAGACGAAATAGCTTGTCGTAAATCAAAGAGCACAGAAAATACCTTTCATCATCGTTCTTTTGGGAACTTCTAGGATAGTAACCTCTAGGACTTCTAACCAGTAAGTAATAAATGGATTTATTTTTCTTATTTCGATTTATTTTTATTCATAATGGAAAATGTTACTATGAGATTGATTAAATATTACTTTTAAATGGATGCTATACTAACACAATACTGTAAAAATTTCAATTTTAAGAGTCCTGAGACCCCTTTAAAAAATATCGCGTATGAGCACAATATTTTTTATTTTCAAGAGAAACGATAATTTATGCTAGTTTAAAGAAGATCCGTTTCATTAAGTCGTGTAGGACCTCAGGACCTCCCTTAATTTTTTTTTTTTTTTTTTTTTGTCCTGAACCATATGTGAAATCTTGGTAGTGATCAGAAAGGAAATTAGCAGACGAAATAGCTTGTCGTAAATCAAAGAGCACAGAAAATACCTTTCATCATCGTTCTTTTGGGAACTTCTAGGATAGTAACCTCTAGGACTTCTAGCCAGTAAGTAATAAATGGATTTATTTTTCTTATTTCGATTTATTTTTATTCATAATGGAAAATGTTACTATGAGATTGATTAAATATTACTTTTAAATGGATGCTATACTAACACAATACTGTAAAAATTTCAATTTTAAGAGTCCTGAGACCCCTTTAAAAAATATCGCGTATGAGCACAATATTTTTTATTTTCAAGAGAAACGATAATTTATGCTAGTTTAAAGAAGATCCGTTTCATTAAGTCGTGTAGGACCTCAGGACCTCCCTTAATTTTTTTTTTTTTTTTTTTTTTTTTTTTTTTTGTCCTGAACCATATGTGAAATCTTGGTAGTGATCAGAAAGGAAATTAGCAGACGAAATAGCTTGTCGTAAATCAAAGAGCACAGAAAATACCTTTCATCATCGTTCTTTTGGGAACTTCTAGGATAGTAACCTCTAGGACTTCTAACCAGTAAGTAATAAATGGATTTATTTTGCTTATTTCGATTTATTTTTATTCATAATGGAAAATGTTACTATGAGATTGATTAAATATTACTTTTAAATGGATGCTATACTAACACAATACTGTAAAAATTTCAATTTTAAGAGTCCTGAGACAACCTTTAAAAAATATCGCGTATGAGCACAATATTTTTTATTTTCAAGAGAAACGATAATTTATGCTAGTTTAAAGAAGATCCGTTTCATTAAGTCGTGTAGGACCTCAGGACCTCCCTTAATTTTTTTTTTTTTTTTTTTTTTTTTTTTTTTTTTTTTGTCCTGAACCATATGTGAAATCTTGGTAGTGATCAGAAAGGAAATTAGCAGACGAAATAGCTTGTCGTAAATCAAAGAGCACAGAAAATACCTTTCATCATCGTTCTTTTGGGAACTTCTAGGATAGTAACCTCTAGGACTTCTAGCCAGTAAGTAATAAATGGATTTATTTTTCTTATTTCGATTTATTTTTATTCATAATGGAAAATGTTACTATGAGATTGATTAAATATTACTTTTAAATGGATGCTATACTAACACAATACTGTAAAAATTTCAATTTTAAGAGTCCTGAGACCCCTTTAAAAAATATCGCGTATGAGCACAATATTTTTTATTTTCAAGAGAAACGATAATTTATGCTAGTTTAAAGAAGATCCGTTTCATTAAGTCGTGTAAGACCTCAGGACCTCCCTTAATTTTTTTTTTTTTTTTTTTTTTTTTTTTTTGTCCTGAACCATATGTGAAATCTTGGTAGTGATCAGAAAGGAAATTAGCAGACGAAATAGCTTGTCGTAAATCAAAGAGCACAGAAAATACCTTTCATCATCGTTCTTTTGGGAACTTCTAGGATAGTAACCTCTAGGACTTCTAGCCAGTAAGTAATAAATGGATTTATTTTTCTTATTTCGATTTATTTTTATTCATAATGGAAAATGTTACTATGAGATTGATTAAATATTACTTTTAAATGGATGCTATACTAACACAATACTGTAAAAACTAGACTATAATAATTATAACCGTTAATTGAAAAGTCGGCTATTGGCTAAATGTTTTACATTGGAATTTGACTTAACAAAAATCCTATATCATCAACATCTACTCTATGAAAAGGTGAGTTCCCACTAGGGATGCACCGAATAATGATTTTGGCCGAATACCGAATATTCGGTCTACAGGCGAACCGAATACCGAATATTCGATTAGCCGAATAGTAACTGCTAGGCCGAATACTAATATTCGGCCAGCCAAATAGTAACTATTCGACCGAATACCGAACATTCGGCTTGTCGAATAATTTTATATTTCAAAGTTTAAAGGCATTAAAATGTTAAATTTTAAATCAGTTTTACATAATATTTAAAACAGAAACTTTCATTTTGATAATCAAGAGCATTTTTCAAGTAAACTTTATACTGAAAAAAAATCTGCTTTGAGTTATTGAAGAAGAGGATAGTTATAAAATTTTTTAATTAATAAAATTTTAAATTTCATGACTTCTGAGAATTAAAACAAATAAATAAAATTTTCTTAAATTCTAAAACAAACATTTTAAAATCAAAGAGAAATTGTGAAAAAATTGGAAAAAAATTCTACAGGACCCTATATTATTTGTTAGTCAGGAAGAGACTAAAGTAAAAGTAAATAAATAATACAATCTATTCAAATGTTATATGGTGGCAACTCAGCAAGAATAACTGTTCTACTCCCTTTGATTAAGCAAGGAAATTTTTAAATGCATCCTAGATCGTTGTCTGGAGTGAACAATCGTTTTCAGAGATTGTAAACGTTGTTCTTAAAATCTTAGCAAGAAACAGATTATTTACTGGACACTGTTCAGGAATTTGCATTTGTACATAATTAGTTCCTATGAAAATCCTCGTGATTGGTTAATTTTCTTAAATAATACTTAACAAACAGCAAATAAATAATGTAAAAACATTCTCTTTTATTTAAATACTAGAACGATAGCGCGTCATAAATGACGGAATATGAGATATAAAGATATATACAACACATGTGCAAGAATATGAGTTTTTCTTGCTTGTTCCGCAGTGATAGATGAAAATAACAGATTTTTAAAACGAAGCTCATTTAGGAAAAACTGTAATAGAGTAGAAGACTACTAATCCGCACAGCTTGGTTCCAAGTGTTGTGCAGATTTGAGGCTTTTTGCGAATTACAGGTCATGTCAATATTATAAAATTAGATATATGACTTCTTTATGCTGAATAACTTGTATAAATATTGAAAAAAAATGCCTGTATATGAAACAGCGCAAGCGCATAGGTTGCCAGAAAATATCTTGTCAATTTTCCTTCTTCGCCAAGGTCCCTAAAGTGAAAAAGTATCGAGAATTTAACTTTTTTATCCGACTATATAAAGCACGATACTTTTCCAGTATTGGAGCCTTCGCGTACTTTTTAAAAGTTTGTCATAATTTGGGCTTCAGAAGTGAGATTTTTTGCCGAAGGATATAAACAGCTATGAAAGCAAAATTAATGAATTTTTAACTTTATTATATAATCTGTACACATTTTATTTATATCTATATGATTGTGCTTTTTTAATATACAATTTACTTCAGTTTGTATACAAAAATAGTTAAATGGCTTCTATATATTAAATAAATTGTATAAAAATTGAAAAATTACTTGCGTATATGAAACAGTGAATACGTTGATAGGAAATATGTTGCCAAATTTCATTTTCTCTATCTCGCCATGGCCCCTATATTGGAAACGTACCTAAAGCACATTAAAACTGGGCATTTAGGAGCTCAGACAGTACAGCGCCGTCTATTGGCTGTTATGTTATTAGTAGCATCGGGATGAAGAAGTAAAGATGAACATTTTCGTATATTATACTTTAAATTCTCACCCATAAGTTTTGAAAAAATAAACCCTTAAAAGCGCGGAGTTTAAATTAAATTACGGTGACCTCGATTATGAAATATAGCAAAATTCGCGGCTCTGCTCGCGTAGTAGTTGAAATATTCCAAGTGATGTATGCATGTCTAATTCTTATTAAAAGAAATTATACTTTTAGAAATAATTAAAAAATTATTAATTAATCCACAATTTCACTAAACTTCATTATTACACTGCATTAGGCAGAAATGAGACTTAAATTAATAAGAACTAAAACTAATTCTAAAAAAATGATATTTTAGAAAGTTTTTTGAAGCTTTTTTGCTCATTTCATACGGTCATTTTAGTATTCATTGGAAGTTTTAAATTTTTTAGATGCCGTTCTTAGCACGCATTTACATCTTAAAATTAACCATCATGTCAAATTCCAAGCTATTTGTCTAACGGTCTACCACTACTCTGGTGTTAGTGGCACTAACATAAAATGCCTATATTGAAACACAGACTATCACCATTAATTTTGAAATTGGTTTGGTATTTCCTAATATTACATCGAAAATGTAATTTAGAAAGTTTTTAAAAACTTTATTAGAACTTTTTTGTTCCTGCCAACCCCAAGTGGTAGTGGCACCGGCATAAAATATAGCCTGTGTAGGATCAGAGACTGTCACCATTGATTCGCAGTCATTACTTTTGAAATCGGTTTAATATTTCCTGAGATTGCGTAGAAATCGTAATTTAGAACGTTTATAGAACGCTTTTCGTGCATTTTCACCCCTTTTAAATTTCGAATTTTTATAAACTGTTTTACAGCATTTACACCTTAGAAGTAATTACCAAGCCGAAGTTGAATTTGCTAGCCCTTGCAGAATCACAAAAATCACAAATTAGAAAGTTTTTTGCTCCTGCAGGTAGTGACAGCGACATGAAATAGAGTCTATATTGGAGAAATGGTTTTTTCAACCATTTCAACCATATGAAATTTTCAACCATTACTTTTGAAATTCGTTTAGTACTTCCTGAGATTGTGTAGAAATAGCAATTTAGAACGTTTTTAGAAAACTTTTCGCCCATTTTAACCCATTTTAAATTATGATTTCTTTTACGAAATATTTTTAGAGATCATTTATATCAAATGAGTAACAACCATGCCAAATTTTAGGTATCCAGGCCCTTCAGTAACATAAAAATCGCATTTTTAGAGCGTTTTTTGCTTCTGTAACCCCTTTGTGGTAGTGGCACCGACATAAAATAGAGCCTATCTTAGAGGAAAGGCTGTCACCCTCATTCTCAGACTATTATTTTTGAAATAGGTTCAGTACTTCCCGAGATTGCGCAGAAATCGCGATTAAGAGCGTTTTTTAAATCGCTTTTCGCGCATTTTTCACCCCTTTGAAATTTCGAATTTTTTAGGAAATGTTCTTAGATATAATTTATATCTTATAAGTAACTACCATGCCAAAGTTAATATTTCAAGGTCCTTCAGTAACACAAAAATCGAATATTTAGAACGTTTTTTGCTCCTGCACCCCGTTTGCTTTAGTGGCACCGACATAAAATCGAGCCTATGTTAAAGAGCAAGGGTTGTCACTTTCATTTTCAGACCATTATTTTAAAAATCGGTTTGATACTTTCTGAGATTGCGTAGAAATCGCCATTTATTTAGAACGTTTTTCAGAACGATTTTCGCGTATTATCACACTTTTAAATTTCGAATTTTTTAAGAAATGTTCGTAGAGGTAATTTATCTAATAAATAACTACCATGAAAATTTCATGTTTCTAGGCCTTTCAGTAACACAAAAATCGAATTTTTAGAACATTTTTTGTTCCTGCACCCCCTTTGCAGTAGTGGCACCGACAGGAAATCGAGCCTATGCTAAAGCAAGGGTTGTCACTTTCATTTTCAGACCATTATTTTAAAAATCGGTTTGATACTTTCTGAGATAGCGTAGAAATCGCCATTTATTTAGAACGTTTTTCAGAACGATTTTCGCGCATTATCATCCTTTTAAATTTCGAATTTTTTAAGAAATGTTCATAGAGGTAATTTATCTAATAAATAACTACCATGAAAATTTCATGTTTCTAGGCCTTTCAGTAACACAAAAATCGAATTTTTAGAACATTTTTTGCTCCTGCACCCCATTTGCGGTAGTGGCACCGACATAAAATAGCCTATCTTGGAGCAAGGGCTATCACCATCAATTTGACACCATTTTTTAAAAATCGGTAACTTTTTTCGTTCATTTTCACACCTTTTAAATTTCGAATTTTTTAAGAAATGTTCTTAGAGATCATTTATATATAATAAGTGACTACCATGAGAAATTGTGTTTCTAGGCCTTTGAGTAACACAAAAATCGCATTTTTAGAACGTTTTTTACTTTTGCACCCGCTTTGGGTCGTGGCACCGACATAAAATATAGCGCCTATCTTGGAGCAAAAGCTGTCACCCTCATTTTCAGACCATTAATTTTAAAATCGGTTCGGTACTTCCTGAGATTGCGTAGAAATCGCCATTTAGAACGTTTGTTAGAACCCCTTTCGTGCATTTTCACCCCTTTTAAATTTCGAAATTTTTAAGAAATGTTCTTAGAGATCATTTATATCTAATAAGTAACTACAATGCCAAATATTATGTTTCTAGGTCCTTTAATAACACAAAAATCGCATGTTTAGAACGTTTTTTGCTCCTGCACCCCCTTTGGGTGAGTGGCATCGACATAAGATATAGCCTATATTGGAACAGGGACTAACACCATCATTTTGTTAATATTACCTTTGAAGTCGGTTCGGTATTTCCAGAGATTACCTCCTACAAACAAACAAACGTTACTTCTTTATAATATTAGTATAGATTTATGGTTTTAAATGGGAATTTCGCCAAATTAGCTAGCTATCGCCAAGTTGGCTTCATATATGGCAACTTATTTTTGTCGCCAAATTTGGCGATATTTCATGAAATCTCGCGATATTTTGCCAAGTTGGTCAACATTTGGCACTACTGTGGTAACCCTGTATTAGTAATTTTCAACAATTTCTTATTAAAATGAGGCGGTCCTACCGGAATTGTGAGGGACACACAGAGACTTGGATTTTATATAAATAGATATGATTCTGTTTCTAATTATTCTGAATATCTTTATAAGTTGACTGTCAAACGTAGAAATGATATAAGGATTTTAAAAATATGTTTTAAAAGTTTTTTTTTAATTTTCGGTTGGGCCGAATATTTCGATATTCGGCCAAACCGAATATTCGGCAGACCAAATAGTTTGCTATTCGGCCAAGTCGAATATTCGGTATACAGAATAGTTTGATATTCGGCCAAACCGAATATTCGGTAACATGGCCGAATGCCGAATATTCGGTGCATCCCTAGTTCCCACAAATATTTTTTTTCCAACTACAACACTGGGTGAGTTACAAATCTGTAATTGCCCCCCGTTGGGAACCAGTGTAAGCGAAACTACAGGCTTCAAACATTCAAAAATCAATAGGGAAATATCTGTCTTTGTGTTTTATATTTCGGCCAGTAGATCCGCTAAACTCTCGTCGAATTATGTATACAAAGGAATTTTGTCTGCCTCCTTGCATGCATTTTGCATTACTTATTCATGTCAGATGTTTCCTATTTGCGTGTATTATGTTTACATAAAAGATTTTGTTAAGCGCTACTGCTCCAGATCACGTCCAGATATGCAAAAAGATTCATCATTAATAATAAATGAAATGCTGAAAAAAGGCGAAGTTGATGTCTAGCGCATTTTGAGCACGACAACATATATATATTTAGTATTAAAAGCAGAAGCATCATAGAGTAAAGCAGTTCCCTTACTCCTTCTCCTTCTGCGTTTCAGACTTTTTTATCATTACTGTTTCTTTAATACCTTTGCCGTTATGTGGACGTTTTAATTTTTTTAACTATATATTTATAACTGTATATAAATAAATTATAACAATAACAATCCCCCCCCCTTTGACAAGCTATATTATAAAGCAAAAAATATATCGTGAGTAATGCTGTCGTCATGGTTACGATGGTAATCAAGCGGCTTGCGCAAAAGCATCGCTGCCAGCTTGTGTTTTTTTTTACTTAATTACAACCAGAACTTTTGTAAAAATAAAAGAAAAATAATAATTATTATTATTATATTATAAATAATTACGCAGTAAATGTAACTCTGGACACAATAAAAGATATAGCACAAATATAAAAAACATATTGCCATTTATTTTATAACACTTCACATTACGAGCACAATTTACACTTAGCAGATTTTTGCTGCTGTTGTAGGCCAGCTAATGCTACCTTTATCAATGTTTTTTCTATTTGTGTGTCCTACAGCTTTTATCATTGTTCTCCGGTAAAAGTCACGTGATAAAAACTGCTCTATTTACATACGTAAATCATTTTCATGAATTCGGGAGAATAGTGTGCAGTGCTGCCATCTATACATTTTAAATGGAAACACGAACATAACAATAATAATAATAATTAAGAGCCACATCAAACTTTTAATTTAATTCTCTTTTAGAAAATTTCTGTTTGTAATTGAATAATAAGAACAAAACACCATTCGTCAATCATAGATTATGAAACATTTCCAGCACTTCCAGAATATTTTAACAAAACCTCACCGTTTAATAATGCCCGAGATGATGTCTGAGTAAACCGTATGGAAAACGCATAACACTTTTTAAAACTAAATTTCAGAAATTCCTATTAATTGTCGAAAAAATATCCGAATTCTTTTGTGAAGCCCTGTATAGATCTATAGATTTGTATATACAGGGTGTTTCATAAAAGATGGGCAAAACTTTAAGAGGTGATAGTACACATCCAAACAAACAACTTTCATCAAAGAATGCATGGTCGGAATTAAAACGCAAAGGTGCTAGATGGCGCCGAAGGTGGTGTTGTTATACGAGGCAAAAACACACAAATAACGATTAAGTGACAAAAGCAATGTGGGAAACCGCTCTCCATACAATCGTTGAGCCTCTGAGCCATTTACAGTTCCGTAGATAAAATGCAGATCAGCTTTTTCCCTAATAGTGAAAGGCACCATCTTCCGATACGCTCCTGCCGCGATTGACAGTTGCACACTCCGATCAGCGGCTTTTATGTATTAATCGAGGCGAAATTTTGCATACGTGTTCTTCTTCTTCCCCATACTACATTTGCATACTATGAGTGTCGTTCTTCCCCCGATAACTCGCAACAGGAATAGAGCTTTAACGTTTTCATGGACCAAGTTTCCAAAGGGGCCAGATCCTTTGCGTTTTATTTCCGACCCTGCATTCTTTGATGAAAGTTGTTTGTTTGAATATGTACTATTACCTCTTAATGTTTTGCCCATCTTTTATGAAACACTCTGTATACAACATATGTATGCTAAAATTTAGCTCAATTAAGGAACGCATCGCATTTGAAAATTCCTCTACAACAATTTTCGTCCATGAGCGGTCTTCTGTTCTGCCCTGTGTATCATCAATTATGGGATTATGCATAACAAGTAATAGGCCAAAAAATAGTTAAATTTTAAAAAGCGTACCACAACTGAAAACGAATTTCTAGCAATTGTTGTTAATAGACAATACTATAACTGAATTATTTCTGTGAATCTAGAAAGGAGCGATAAATGGTGTGCACCCCCTATCCTATAGTAAGTCTCTTGTAGTGCACCTCAGTGACTCATACCAATTTCGACATGTTTGAAATAGTGTAACATCCTTAAAGTACAGCGCAAACGATTTCTCGGCATAGACGGTGATGTAACAAAATTCTTTTGAGTGTCTCTGTAAATATGACACGCTTCATTTTCCAAAACCGAACGTGACATCGCAAATCTCAATAGAATATATCAATCGCCCGTCAATCCGACTATATTTAAGCGATTTACAGCACGGACATAGATACATACAGACTGACATACGGCAGACAGATAGATAGATTGCAGATAGACACGCAAACCGAATTCATAAACACTTTTCAACTATGTTAGAAAGTGTTAAAACAATACGAAATTTGGCACTTATGCTTTTTAGGATTCCCGGAATGATTCATTCGAATATCAAAATAACTCATTATGCTCATCCGTAGATAACATTTGAACGCTCCACCGAGGTTTTCATGTTTAACTGGCGGTTGAGGTTGGAGGTGAATACGAGAGCCAACTTGGGCCACATGTGTCATTAACTAATAACTCTGTATATTTATATATGTTTTAATTAATTTTAAAAATGTGAACATTTTCGTTTACGTTTTCGACCAAAAATAGGAAGATTACCGAAATCCGGTTTCAGATTCGGTTTCGGTTTTAAGAACCTGTTTCGGTCGATCCTTACTGCTTAATGTCATCGCTGTCGAAAAATTTCTGACTTCATAATTTCAGTAACGCTCACTTAGCCGCTATGATCACTTACTGATTCGGCTCACGCGTGTGTTTCTGCACGGTAAAATTCTAAGGTGACCAGATTCTAAATCTAAAAGAAAAATAAAATGAATAAATAAACCAAAATCTCTTAAAATTGCCTAACAAACATTTGGGCCACCCACCCTGTATTATGTAAGCAAACAAAAATTTAGATGTCGGGATCTTTATTTTGCTTGCCCCCGTCTCCCCTCTCCAACCTTTCTAAAATTCCGGAAAGAGCTTCCACCGCAGAAGTCATAAATATGTATGAGACACTGAGCCCTTTTCTTGGCCAAAATTTCGCTTTTGAAAGGATGCCATCGTTGAAACAAAAATAAATCTAATTAAGCCATAACGACATTCACGTCACGGTTACCGTTTCAAGGAGACCCCTGCGTCTTTTTTCTTTCTTTCTTTCTTTTTTTTTTTTTTTTTTTTTTTTTGTAAACAGCCGCTTTCTTCTTCACTGCTTGCAATAAACATAAGCGGTTATTTTTTTTTATTTTAAGAGATTAAAAAAAAATATTTTTTATGCGTCATAAATTTCCAATTTTAAGAATTGAGTTTTTCCTTTTTTTTTTTTTTTTTTTTTGAAATTGGAAAATTATGAATGAGAATCCTAATTCTAAGAAATACAATCTAACAAATTTTCGTAGAAATTTCTTATGTCGTGTACATATATACATTGAGAGGCATCAATCGCTTTCGAATCATTTGATATCTGAAATGTGCTATGAAGAAGATGGCAAGAACCAACGTATTTACTATCGAAGAACAAGGTAAATGTCGAAGTATCTTTTTTGGTAATAATTACAGTTAGTTTTTTAGTTGCTATTAAGTATTTTAACTCTACTTAGTGATTCCATAATACATATGAAAAAAATTCGTCTTAGAACATTCACTTATTTAACAATAAATAATTTTTAACAAAAAAAAAAAAAAAAAAAAAAAAAAAAGAAACCGACTCCAAGGGATTATACGCTATCCTGCAAAATTTAGGTTATGTCATGTGTTTTAACTTTTGACAATTGATTCTTATGTATTTTGTATTGCTGAATCCGAAAATGACGTTCATTTTTAACCACCACGTCCGGATTTTTTCAAATCGTAAATTTTAAAGTTAAAAAGTCAAAAAATAGCGGAAATCTGATACTATAAAATAAATGTGATGGTTTTGTTTTTTAGCTTTTGACAATTGATTCATATATGTATTTTGTAGCACTGTATACGAAAATGACCTTCATTCTTTACCATCACGTCCAAATTGTTTGGAAATCGCAAGTTTTTAAAAAGTCGAAATATTGCGAAAATCTGATTTCTATAAAATAGACGTAAAACGTATTTTTTCTCATAATAATTTATTTATTTTTTGGCTTATACTGCGCATTGTTGCAGCTAAACATGTAAAATACCAAAGGTATAGATAAATATTATACAGACATACATACAATAAATACAATAAACTCAACTGGAGCGAAAAATTAGCCAGAGCCAGGAATTGAACCTGGGACTACAGCGTACTAAGCTGTTGCTCTAATCACTGAACCACTCCGGCCGATACAAGGGTCTGCAATTTTTCACTAATAAACCATGTTGGAGAAAGTCACCAGCCATCTAAACGACAGCCTTGGATGACCGGACAACGATGAATAGATTTTACTATTAAATCGATCTGCAATATTTAATAAAACATACATACTACAATATATTAAAACACACATACACACATAATTAACGCCTGCATTCGACTGTTAAAGGTATATATAAATATTATACAGACATAGTTACAGCCTAGTACGCAGTGGGGCTCGATTTCGGCTCAAGATAATTTTTCACTCCAGTTGGGTTTATTGTATGTATGTCTGTATAAAATTTGTATAATTTACATAACTTTTTATTGCTTTCAGTTAGAAGCTCGAAATTTTTACACAACAATGTGGTTACAGACCTTATTATTTCGAATTAATTTGATATCCTCAGTCGTTCCTGAAAAAAACGGTCTGGACATACAGAAGGACAACAAAGCCTGAATAGAAAGGTTCCTGTTTTTCCTATTGGGATTTTACATATATAACGTCATCAATGTGTTAGGAATCTTGAACCATCTCCCTTCCCCCCTTTACGATATCATACGTTATCATTCCTCGAATCCCCCCTCTCCCTAATGATATCGTTATTAGTGTTTAAGAATTATTTTCTTTTTTACAGTTTTTTTTTTTTTTTTAAATCTCGTTTTATCTTCGTACGTTTGCAATGCAAAAACAAATAGGGCTATACATTTATTATTCACGTACTTCATTAATTTAAAGGAAGAGAAAAAGTTAATAAAATATAAGAGGCATTCTCACAATCTTTTGACTTTTATGTCTCTGAATAATAATTTTTATTTTAATACATGTTCTTGCGTGTTTTTTATTTCATATACTGGGGAACATATATGGCATAACAATATTAACGAGATAAATAAGTTTTGGACGATGTTGGGGGTCCAAATACCAGGAAAACGCCTATACCGTCCTGTGCCCCTGATGCTGATTTTTAAGTTTGGAGCTGTCTGTATAAAATTGTTTCAATAAAAATAATTCGATGTCATTTTTTTCCGAAACTGGAACTATTGTTTTATATAAATAGGTAGCAAAAAATTAACCTGCACACATTTTTAGGGTTGTTATTATTTTTTAAACTATGTCCCTGGGTTTTAGATTCCTTACCGTCCCTCTTCTAAAAATTATACAAAAAATCACTTCAGATGCAGCCGCAGAATTTTTTTCAAGTTTTTTCTCATGCAGAATTATGTTAGAGAAAAAATGTCTAAAATTCTTTGACGGGAAATTTACTGCAGAAATTAAATCAGAATTTAAATATCAATTTCAAGCATCGTGGCTTTATGGGTCGTCTTACCGTTCCCAAAGTTTATTCCTGCACTTTTCGAGGTAATTTTTTTTTTTAATTTAATCCAATGTAAATAACTGTTTCTAAAAATCAATGAACATTGTGGCTACCACTTAGTCTTAACAAGATTCGCCTAAAATAGGTGGTAATTTTTCTTACCGTTCCATCCTGACCGTCCCTTTTTTTCCCGTTTCGTCCCTTTTTTCCTATACCGTCCCTTCTTTAACACCCCTTTAAGACAATTTTATACCAAAATTTTGTACTAAAAATACTATGTTGTTATTATTTCTTATTTGAATGTCCTGTGGGTACTATGCAAATTCATTATAAGTAAAAATTTAGAAGAAAGTACAAAGTTATAGTGGTAAAATGGCAAAGAAAATTAAACTCGCAAGTTTAACTTAAACCTCAGTCAAATAAAAAAATTTTCGCTGCTGACCCTTTTTTATTTATTTTCAATCATTAAGGCATTCGTCTACCATATTAAAATGTTATTTTAGCAAGTTTAAATTTTACCAGATTTTTATTCCCGAAAGTCAAAAGATTGTGAGAATGCCCCATAACTATAATATATGAAATAACTTTACATCAAATAACACTTTCAAGAAATATGTAATATTTAAAAGTATTTTTTAAAAGCTTTATGTTATATAACGCTTTCAGCAGTAACATTGTATTCTTGCATTTGCTACCTGCACAAAGAAAAGTAAAACTTCTTATAAATGAAGAACATTCTTCCCCCCCCCCCTTTTTTTTTCAGCAAATATCACAAATATTATTTCAAACCTAGTTTCTCTTTAACAACTAATTACATGCGCATATGACAGAAGAATAGGAATGGCGAACGTTGAGCCATTCCATATTTTGGAGTGAAATGATTTTACAATCATTTAATGGTTTTGGTATTTTCTGAAAGATCTTTTACGTTTGCCAAAAAGTGGAAAACGTCTTTCGATTACATAGTTTCTGAATAACAACACTTGTCTATTTCGCGCATTTCAGAACAAAAATGAATTAAAACTTGTGTCATAAATTTGCCCCTTTGGATTTGAGAACAGCCTTATTCTCGCAAAAGTCGCATTCCTTGAAAATGGTTCATACGTTACCGGCTTCGTTTAAATTTTTATATAGAGGCGGTTGTTTACCCTTCCTTAAATCACACGCTGATGAATTTTCCTAGACCCACAATCACCGCTCGCACTGACTTCGAATTTTTTTTTTTTTTTTTTTTTTTTTTTTTTTTTTTTATATGCTGCCCTTACCGATGTATATACGTGATATCGAGCACGTTGTGAGAAGGATTATCAAAAAGAATGTTAAACTTATTCAATTAAAATTAACGAACAATTTATTTACAAATTATTTACATATAAATAAAACATTGCTTACATTTAAGAGCTCGGATATAGACGATCCGTCTGATATTAAGCTATACATATAGTAAGTACAGTCGTGGGAAAAAAAATCCGTCTGATATTAAGCTACATTTAGTAAGTACAGTCGTGGAAAAAAAAAATCCGTCTGATATTAAGCTACATATAGTAAGTACAGTCGTGGAAAAAAAATCCGTCTGATATTTAGCTACATATAGTAAGTACAGTCGTGGAAAAAAAATCCGTCTGATATTAAGCTACATATGGTAAAGTACAGTCGTGGAAAAAAAAATCCGTCTGATATTAAGCTACATATAGTAAGTGCAGTCGTGGAAAAAAAAAATCCGTCTGATATTAAGCTACATATAATAAGTACAGTCGTGGAAAAAAAAAAAAAAAAAAAGTAAACACCCCCTACTAACTCCTCAACAAATTATCGTAGAAAAAAGTTAGTTGTACCAAACGATTGGAAATAAAGTCTTCTTTTAAATGATGTATATAAAATTTTCGTAGGGGGGCATCTACATATTAAAACGAACCCAAACTTCATTTTTTTTTTCAATAGCAATACCCAATTCTAACAAGATATTTCAAATCTTCGGTTCAAACTATCCCTAGACACCAAATTTCAAGTCATTTCAATGCTAAGTTTTTGAATTATAAAAATTCAAAATTTAGTGCTTCTAATGTTAAATTACATTTTCATATTTTTATTAATATCTCCTGAAATTAATCTCCTAAAGTGCTTATATTTTTGTAACCCAAACATAAATACGTTGAATTTGCAATTTTTATAATTTTATGATATGAATTATGAATTATGAAATTATTATTAAAAAAATTATGAATTGCAACCTACAATTCTTTTGAAGGATTTAGATTTATTAAGTCCTGCTTTATGGAAATCAAATTTTCCCATTTTTCTTCCAAGTAGTTTTCAAATTATGCTTAAAAAACGGCAAAATGATGGTTTAAGGAGCCGTCTATGATAGAAGTGACCTAGTGTTTTGAAATTTCTTATGCTATACTATAATCTAATAGTCTTCAATACCTGCTTGAGATGCGCTTAATATGCCTTGATCAAGAAGGGAGCTCTCTCGGTCAACAATCGAGTACCGAACTTTAATTTGGATACAGCCCCTAAAATACGCTCGTTTTAAAATAATTAATTTCTCGGAAACTTATCGTACAAATTGCATAAAAAATTGTTTTTAGGCTAATTGAAGGGCGTAGATTTCATTTATGCTGTCAGAATTGAGTACTGACATTGAAAAAAATGAAGTTTGGGTTCGTTTTAATATGTAGATGGCCCCCTAAACAAATTCTATATACATAATTTAAAAGTAGACTTTATTTCCAATCGTTTGGTACCAGTAACTTTCTTCTACGATAATTTGTTGAGGAGTTATTAGGGGGTGTTTACTTTTTTTTTCTACGACTGTACTTTCTGCGCACTGGGTTAGCTTATTAAAATACTCTATTTCCCACTCACACTATGGTATCTCATGAATTTCTATCGGAGGATCACCCTTGACCTCCCCGTATCGCCGGCTATCTCAGCAAGAGACTCAAACATTTTTCCCGAAAACTCCACTCGGCAAACACCAACCTTGAGGTCTACGCCAGAACTACTTTTTCTCTCTCTCAGCGATGCCTTCTAAACCCAGCTTACGGGAATCTTCTTCAGTGAGCAGGGGCCCCTTCTCTTATCTAAAAACTTCTCCCTCAGATGGCCTTCCTTACTTACGAGATGGGGAATTTCTTTGTTTGCCTTATCTGTGGTATGCTTTCTTGAGTAGCAAGAGAAGCTGGAATGCATTGATGCAGAGAACTTGTTCATACAATCCTATCTAACTAAAAACTCGCTCGGATCAACTTCGAGATAAGGAAAAACATTACTTTAAAACCTGTACGCAGAAAGTGATACATATGAAATACTATAAACAAGTAAAAAGATAATAAGATAATAGCAATCTTAATCCCTTATCTGCTCGTTAGGGTAAGAAACCTGACACCGGTGTTTAAAAAACCGTCCTAATTCTTCGCTTCAGCGCTTGGCGAAAATTTTCCTCTCACCGCCAAGAATTAAAGTTGCGAATGTCCTGTCAACTGTCCTTTCCGGTATCCCCCCCCCCTCCCTCTTGACCTTTGGGAGGAAAAAGCAATTATACCGAGCCCGATAAACATAAGGTAAATGCACCTATAGTGGTCCACGTACCAGTAGAGGGCCACTCATTTTTAAAGTTTAAAAACAAGCCCAAAATGCATTTCTGAAAAAAGACTGGAAGAAATCTGATTGACTAACATCCTTAAATGTTAACTTTCTATAAACTGTTTGGAATCATTGTTTTTTTTTTTTGCTGGTACATTTGTTTATTTTCTAGAGTGTCTTCAAAAACAGATTCTTTGGCAAATTCTTAGATATTTTATTAAGAGATAAGTTTTTATCTAAAATATTGTTTCTATAATATACAGTGTAACCTCCGAATTACGATTACCCGTGGGACCAGTGAAAAGTGACCGTTCTTCAGAGGTGATTGTTATTCAGAGGTTTCATTAAAAAAAAATACATATATATATATAAATTTAAATAGAAATACACACACTCATTTTAATTAATCCTCATTGTTTTAATATAATAAGAAAATCAGTGATTTACAGTTCCTTTTTTTTTTTTTATGCAAATGTTTTTCTCTAAAGAAAAAAAAATATGATTTGATTTGCTATACAACTCACCATCATTATGATTTAATGAGAAATTTTGGATTTCACGAAGGTTCATCAAATCTTCGGTATGTGTGTTAATACTGGAAATTTTGGGTGATTCTATAATGTATTTCCTCTTCCTCTCTCCTATCTTCCACCATTTGCTGTATGGAATCAAATGTGGCAATAACTGCCAAATTTTTGACCAGACATAAAAACAAGCTGGTCTTTATGTTAGTTATGCCTGCCGTTCTAAGAATATTATAGAACATTATTCCATTATTATTAATGCCTTCATTTTCTGTTTATTGACATATCAAGTAAATTTTGTTTGATCTGCTTCACATTTCGGTTTGCAAAAAAAATCTGAAGTTTGTTCCAGGAGCTGTAAAAAATTTTTCTCGTGACTTTTGAGTGGTCGTTGTTCAGAATTCCTTATTTAGAGGTTCGTACTAAGGTTAATGCTATGGAACGTGTTTGATTCCATCAACATGTGGCCGGTATTCGGAGGTTTACGTTGTTTAGAGGTGGCCTTCAAGGAGGTTTCACTGTATTATTTTTTATTTTGAATTAAACACTCTTTTGATATATACTCTATTTCATAGAAAATAATTTGTTGGATATGCCGAAAACTTAAAAGATTCATACATCATAAATGGACTAGGCCCACTACTGGAGCCTAGATGAAGGTAACATTTTTTATTTTTCATTTTTTCCGAAGACTATATTTTGAAACTTTGAATGTTTATTCTGATACATGAAGGTTAGGAAAGGACTAGGCTAAAAAAGATATATTTTTGGGAATTCATTAACACTTTAATAATAATTATACAGTAAAACCTCCCTAAAGCGACCAAGTTCCGTTCCAATAAAAATGGGTCGCTCCGAGAAGTGGTCTCTTATGGAGGTCATGTTTAAATCTAGATTTTAATTGTTGAAAAAAAAGTAACAATTAATGTTACTAAAATTTGTTTTTCACGTTAAAAAAAATATATAAAAATTTAAGTATTAAAACAAAAGTTAATTACATAAGTTAATGGCTGCAGAGTTTAAAAAATGAATACATTGACGTTTGCTTTGATTTTACGGTTTTTCTTTTATAACTTTTATTTCCAAGTCCTTTCGAAGTTCAGTAAATACATGCAATTTTTTTTTGACGGAAACAAATAATGACGATTATTTGCATTTATCTATTTCTTTGAGAGTTTCCTGACAGAATAGGGCAGGGGAGTTTATTGACTGTCATTCTTAATTGGTCGTCAGAATTAAATTCATTGCCTAAAAGGGCACAAAGGGGTTTAAACACTTAAAAGTTACCGGAATAAAAAAAAAAAATCTAAACTTAGTTAAGAAGTTTGCTGAATAATGCGCTCTCCGGAATTATTTTTCTAATAAAACATTCTTCAAGCGATCAGGAAAAAACGGATTTTGTTTCATTTTCTTCAAAGAAATGGGTCGCTCATGGAGGGAGTTCAACTGAGATGGTCTCTGAATGGAGGTAAATTAGTATTGAGCCTGTAGGAATAAATTTCGTTCCATGAAAAAATGGTCGTTCAGGGAGGTGGTCGCTTAATAGAGGTGGTCGCACAGGGAAGTTTCTTTGTACTTGTTTAGTGGAGAAAAATTCGAATTCGTTTTATTAATTCTTCATTGATAATTTTTTTAGTGCCTAATTTTCGGCCTTACAAAGCAGAATCTCCTTTATAAGATGTATTTGTACAACAGTTCAATTTCAGAACATCCCCTCTGTTTCATTTCGTTCAAAAAATAAAAGCACAACACCCTATAAAATAACAATGTTTATGAATATTTTATGAAAATACTTCGCTTGTTTTCCCTTAGCCAAACCGATCCGTTGACGTCATAGCAGTTTTTCTTTTTCTTCTGTTTTCTATTTGTATCTACATAACACATTGAATCTACAATACGCGTTACTTTCGAATGGGGGCTACTCTGTCCAGCCAATTCCCAGAGGGGTCATTACGGGAGCATCGTGGTCAAGCGTAAACGGAGAAAGAAAAGGTAAAAAATCGCGGAGGTATCTTTTTATGCCGCCCGCCTCATTTGTGTAAATCGACCAACAATAACTACCGTTATTCCAGGCTCGAATATTATGCAACTGAGTAAAAAACGTCCCAAAATAGAAGTGAGAATATACAGATAAATAAGAGAAGATATATTTTTAAAGCGATAATTAATTATGCTCTAAATGTTATTACATTTTACGTGTCAGGCATAAAAAAGGCTTCTCGGTGTTGAAGAAAGTTAAATAAAGGAATTATGTTATCTTCTGCAGTAAAATTGAATACAGTGTAAAAATGGTAATATTGTAAAGTGTTCTCTCGAGTATTTGGACTTGAAATGTGAACTAATCAGTGTTTATAGCCTGTATTTTAACAAACAGTTTCCATATGATAATAGGTTGCCTCTGGTTCTGTTATTTTCAAAAAATATATGTAAGAAGAATAATCATTTATCGCCGCTTGTCTGATATTGTAACTTAAATAAATCATTATGATGTTTCTAGACTGTGTAAAAAAAGTAGAAGGACACTCGATTTTTTAAATTTATTTAATTGTGATTTACATTTACGGTCTGATTTTTTAAGAGTATCATTTTGTACACATCTTTTTGTTACGAAATAAAAAATAAATTGCTCCGCAATTAATTTACAGAAAAATGAACTTAGCTAACTATCACACTGTAAAAAAGTAGAAGAACAGCTGCGGAAAATTTAATTTATTGGACCTTTCTACTATAGATAAGGACATTTGCCCTATACTTGTTTAGGGGAGAAAAATTCAAATTCGTTTTATTTTTGGGATATTCTGGCGTTTTATTTAAAAGGATTTTTTATCAAAATCCTTTATTGATAAAAAAAAATTCTTAAAAAGTGCCTACTTTTCGACATTACAAAGTAGAATCTCCTCCATAAGATGAATTTGTACAACAGTTCAATTTCAGAACATCCCCCCTGTTTCATTTCGTTCAAAAAATAAAAGCACAACACCCTATAAAATTACAATGTTTATGAATATTTTATGAAAATACTTCGCTTGTTTTCCCTTAGCCAAACCGATCCCGTTGACGTCATAGCAGTTTTTCTTTTTCTTCTGTTTTCTATTTGTATCTACATAACACATTGAATCTACAACACACGTTATTTTCGAATGGAGGCTACTCTGTCCAGCCAATTCCCAGAGGGGTCATTACGGGAGCAACGTGGTCAAGCGTAAACGGAGAAAGAAAAGGTAAAAAATCGCGCAGGTATCTGTCTATGCCGTCTCATTTGTGTAAATCACCCAACAATAGCTACCGTTATTCCAGGCTCGATTATTATGCAACTGA
The DNA here is from genome assembly GCA_963932465.1 of Maratus speciosus. Classification (NCBI taxonomy): domain Eukaryota; kingdom Metazoa; phylum Arthropoda; class Arachnida; order Araneae; family Salticidae; genus Maratus; species Maratus speciosus. Next base: position 640,413,590 of record OZ010786.1, on the reverse strand, counting down.
GTTGAAAACTTCCTAAAATAGAAGTGAGAATATACGAATAAATAACAGAAGATATATTTTTAAAGCGATAATTAATTATGTTCTAAATGTTATTACATTTTACGTGTCAGGCATAAAAAAGGCTTCTCGGTGTTGAAGGAAGATAAATAAAGGAATTATGTTATCTTCTGCAGTAAAACTGAATACACAGTGTAAAAATGGTAATAGTGTAAAGTGTTCTCTCGAGTATTTTGACTTGAAATGTGAACTAATTAGTGTTTATAGCCTGTGTTTTAACAAATAATTTCTATATGATAATATGGAAATTTCTCATGTTTTATTATTTTCAAATATATATATATATATCATAAAACCTCGCTAAAGCGACCACGTTCCGTTCTCGGTCACTCCGAGAGGTGGTCTCTTAATGGAGGTCATGTTTAAATCTAGGTTTTAATTGTTGAAAAAAGGTAACAATTAATTTTACTAAAATTTATTTTTTACATTAGGGAAAAATATGAAAATTTAAGTATGAAAACAAAATTTAATTACTGCAGTGTTTAAAAAAGAATACATTGACGTTTGCTGTGATTTTACGATTTCATCTTCAATAACTTTTATTTCCAAGTCTTTTCGAACTTCAGTAAATAAATGAAACTTTTTTTGGACAGGAACAAATTATGACGATTTCATTACTTTATCTATTTCTTTGAGAGTTTCCTGACAGAATAGGGCAGGGGAGTTTATTGACCGTCATCCTTAATTTGCCATTAGGGTTCAATTCATTGCCCAAAAAGACACAAAGGTGTTTAAACACTTAAAAGTTACCGGAATATATAAAAATTAAACTTAGTTTAGAAATTCTATTAATAATGCGCTCTCCGAAATTATTATTCTAATAAAGCCTTCTTCAAGCGACCAGAAATAAACGGAATTTGTTTCATTTTCTTCAAAGAAATGGGTCGCTTATGGAGGGAGTTCAACTCGTGTGGTCTCTGTATAGAGGTAAAATTAGTATTGAGCCTATGGAATTAAATTTCGTTCCATGAAAAGATGGTCGTTCAGGGAGGTGATCGCACAGGGAGATTTCACTGTATATATAAGAAGAAGAATCATTTATTGCCGTTTGTTTGGCATTCTACACTTAAATAAATAGTTATGATGTTTATATATATTTATGTATGAAACTTTGTTGAAATTTATCATTGAAATACGTGAAGGAGATGTTAATATCTAAAAGATTTTTTAGAAGCAACCATATGTTGTGGCTCTGAAAACAATCTCGCCCTGTGACCTGTGGTGCCATACACTGTAAAACAAGACAAACGTTCCTTAAATTACAAAAATATAATATAGACACAAACGAAAATGTTCAATTACTTCTTTTGAGTTATCCACGATTTCGAAAAGCGTTTTTTTATCATTAGATATGTCAGAAACGAAACTATTTTCGAGATTTAAAGAAGCATTTATAAAATCAAAATTTCTTTTGCTGCCACTGAGTTTATGAAAAGCTTCCGAGTCGATTTTAGTGCGCATTCATCCATTTTCTCAAAACTGAATGCATCGATTTTTAGGTTGGCATCCATATTCACGATTAAACATTTTCAGCTGCATAACTGAATACCTGCAACCGTAACACAATAATATCAGTGTTGATGCTGCTGATTGATTTATCATATTTGTCTCTAAAACATGTTTGTTGAACGCGAAAATGTTTGAATGAGAGCGAAGAGCATACGAATAACATGTATTCCTGTTTCAGAAAACACACTAAAAACGACTCGGAAACGTTTCCGAGCATTAGATGGCAACAAAATAAATTTTCCTTTTATAAATTCTTCTTCAAACCTTGTAAATAGATTAGTTTTTGAGATTTCTAACGATAAAAGAAAGCTTTTCGGAACCATGGATAAATCGGAAGAGGTTATTGTACACTTTCGTTCGTGGTTATATTATGTCTTCCTAGATCAAGAAACATTTCTCTCTTTTTTTTTTTTTTTTTTTTTTTTTACAGTGCAGAATAAATATATCAAATGAAGAGGTTTTTTTTGCACTTAAAATAAAAGTTTTTCGAACTTTTGAAGCCTACTTTTTAGGTGCGTTCGTAAGTATATAAATAAGTAGCACCAATAGTCGTCGTTCGGTCCGTCTGTCTGTCCGTCCGCCTATTACAGAGCGAAAACTACCCAACCGAATGGTCTGAAATTTTAACTATATAATGGTTGCAAAATTGTGTCGAATCATTTCAAATTTTATGAAAATCGGATGTATAGTTTAATGACAGGGACAGTCAAAAGTATTCCGCTACAGGACGGCCAATGGGAAAAAAATGATTTCAAGTGCATTTTAATGATGTTACAGCCTTTCGAACAGAAGGAAATAGATAGGCACTTATAAAGTGCACTAAAATATATATTCAGTATACTATGCGATGCAAAAAATATTGATAAAACTAGTTATAGTACGAACGCACATCATTTGCCACGTTTGGCGTGCAATTTCCAACTTGTTTAAATTCATGGAGTAGACAAGCTCCATGAATTTTTACTTTCTTCTATCTTGACAAGAAGAAAGTATTGGTTTCATGAAAATTTTCGAATTCCAGTTTTCGACGGATTTATACGTTTTAGGGGTCAGAGATTCCAAAAAACATGTTTTTACAAAATGTCTGCCTGTGAGTCTGTCTGTCTGTCTGTCTGTGTGTCTGTCCGTCTGTCCGCCCGCCTGTCTGTCTGTATGTGACACAAATTTTGTGGGCGCTCTATCTCAAGAACTAATGCACGGAATTTAATAAAAAATTATATTCAGGTAGTCCCTGATATAGATTGATGCTGATTAGTTTTTGGTGTAAATCGCCCTGCAGGTGGCGCTGCTATGTAGCATTTTTTAGGGTTTCCGCAAAAGATCTATCTCAAGAACTAATGCACGGATTTTTATAAAACTTCAGATTCCGTTAATCCTTGATATGAATTGGTGCTGGTAACGTTTTGGTGCAAATCGCCCAACAGATGGCGCTGCTATGCTGCATTTTGAAGCATTTACACGATTTTCGTAATAGCTCAATCTCAAGAAATAATGCACGGATTTTCATCAAACTTCAAATTCAGTTAGTGCTTGACATGAATTGACGTTTTGCCTCTTGTGGTGTAAATCGCTCAACAGATGGCGCTGCTATGCTGCATTTTTTGAGATTTCCGCAATAGCTCTATCTCAAGAACTAATACTTGGGTTTTCAACAAACTTCAGATTCAGGTATACTTGGATATGAATTAGTGCTGTTTATGTTTTGGTGTAAATCGCTCAACAGGTGGCGCTGCTATGCAGCATTTTTCACGATTTCCACAATAGCTCAATGTCCAGAACTAATGCACGGATTTTCATCAAACTTTAGATTCAGTTAGTCCTTGACATGAAATGATGTTTTGTACCTTTTCGTTTAAATCGCTCAACAGATGGCGCTGCTGTGCTGCATTTTTTGTGATTTCCACAATAGCTCTAGCTCCAGAATTAATGCACCGATTTTCATCAAACTTCAGATTCCGGTATACCTTAATATGAATTAGTGCTGTTTGTGTTTTGGTGCAAATCGCCCAACAGGTGGCGCTGCTATGCTGAATTTTTCAGAATTTCCCCTACAGCTCTATCTCAATAACTAATGCACGAATTTTCATCAAACTTCGAATTCAGGTATACTTTGATACGAATTGGTTCTAAATTGATGTAATTTCTTATACTATTTAAATGATTTAATTGACGTGATTTATAAAGAAGAAAGTTTTGTGATGGCCACAACATACTAGCTTCAATTGGAGATATTTAAAACGGGGACGCAGTGCAGCATGTCCAAATGTTTTCGAACTATGTTTATGCTGTTTGTGTTTTGGTGCAAATCGCCCAACAGGTGGCGCTGCTATGCTGAATTTTTCAGAATTTCCCCTACAGCTCTATCTCAATAACTAATGCACGAATTTTCATCAAACTTCGAATTCAGGTATACTTTGATACGAATTGGTTCTAAATTGATGTAATTTCTTATACTATTTAAATGATTTAATTGACGTGATTTATATAGAAGAAAGTTTTGTGATGGCCACAACATACTAGCTTCAATTGGAGATATTTAAAACGGGGACGCAGTGCAGCATGTCCAAATGTTTTCGAACTATGTTTATGCTGTTTGTGTTTTGGTGCAAATCGCCCAACAGGTGGCGCTGCTATGCTGAATTTTTCAGAATTTCCCCTACAGCTCTATCTCAATAACTAATGCACGAATTTTCATCAAACTTCGAATTCAGGTATACTTTGATACGAATTGGTTCTAAATTGATGTAATTTCTTATACTATTTAAATGATTTAATTGACGTGATTTATATAGAAGAAAGTTTTGTGATGGCCACAACATACTAGCTTCAATTGGAGATATTTAAAACGGGGACGCAGTGCAGCATGTCCAAATGTTTTCGAACTATGTTTATGCTTTTACGGAAATCCTCGCTTTTGTTTAATTTTTTAAATTGCTCGTTTTCCTAAAATGTTTAATTAGGTATGTTCTTTATCTTATTAAACAGCGATGTTTTGTTAACGTATTCTGGAAATGTTGGAAAGTGTTTCATAATAGATGCTTAACGCATGATTTTTCTTTCTTATTTTTAACTGTCGGAGTACTTCTAAAAGATAGGCTTAATTTTCCGTGAAGTGTTAAAATCTTACCCAATCTAAGTATCAATCTCTTACAAATCTAAGCTTTTAACACGTAAAATTATAAATCAACTACATATTTTAGAAATATTTTGATACCTAACGAAAAAGGGGGCGAACTTTAACCCTTTATGTACTGAATTATGAATTCATGAAAATTTTATCTTCTACAGCATTTTTCGTGAATTGCTTAAACTGCACTAGAAGATTTACATAATCATTTAATAAATTTTAGAAGGATTTTAGAAGGATTGAAGGATTTAGAAGGATTCATTAAATTTGAATTTTGGGAATTTGTGGAAATAGGGATTCTGTGCTATATTTATGACCCCTCTCAAATCTTTTATTTTAAATATTTTTCTTATTATTTTGTAGAATTAGGAAATGTACAAATAGAATGTTCTTACAGTAGAAATATAGATGTATTTCCGAATTGAAAAATCCCCCCCCTCCCCTCCAAAGCCGCTAAGAAAGTTGAAAAGATGCAAAGGCAAAAGAAATAAACATAATTAAATTTAAAAAATCAAAAAAAAACCGACTGCGTAAAAAGCGAACTAATTATTTCTCATCAATGTGAAACTATTTTTTATATTACTTACCTAATTTTTTTTTATTTACTTGTATTGATGACTTTTAAGAAGTGTTTAATTGTTAGTTCCTATCTATAAACACTGTTTTGATGATGCCTATAGATGTCTATGAAGGTTAGAGTTGCAGTCAAGCTAGAGATCCTACCTACACAATTTCCAGGTTGTGTCCTATTTAAACGGAGCTTCTGACTGTAAAATAGTCAATGAAACATCGTCTTCATTTTGAAAGACCTATCCAATGATATGCCACTCAATAGGGTGCGTAAAAAAATTTTTCGTCTCTACCACCATTTTGTATTTTACGGCCGCCATTTTGAATTTATAAAAACAAAACCTAGCCTATAACCATCGGACGGTTAAGAAGAATGGATAGAGACATCATTCATTAAAATCCATCTAGCGGTTGGAATGTTTCGAGGGTATAAAAAATCCACATACCTAGATACGCGTGAAACACATAATCCTTCTTGGCAGCCGGGTAAAAAATATTTTTGTTTTGTGTAACCCATAATGCTTTTGGAACAAGATAAAGTAATGTATCTATTACTCATTCTAAACTGTATTAAAACTAATCGATGCATTAAATGAATTTTATAACAAGTTATTTTAAAGGTACTTATAAGTACCGTCAGTAGATAAAGGGTTAATAACAGTATTTCCCTGATTGGTTAGAAGGATAAAAATTACGTCCACAGATGTGTTTCCGATAACAATATACAACATTTTAATAGTTTTATAACTTAATTATAAATGAATACATTCATTTTTTATTAGTCCGCTGTTGAATCCCTCCATATTCTTTAGGGTTACAATTGCACGCGAGCGACAACAAGAATGGACTGAATGGTGCGCCAAACCACGCTCGCCCAATAAGACCCACTGGCTGTGAAACGGCAACAAAGAAACAGTTTAAACATTAACCAGTTGGAAATTGCTCGTCAAGCGTTGCAAATGAGGTGCGTTCGTACTATAACTAGTTTTATATCGATATTTTGCACCGCATAGTGTACTGAATGTATATTTTAGTGCACTTCATTTTGAATCAATTTCATATGCATATCAACTTCATTCTGCTCGAAAGGCTGTCACATCATTAAAATGCACTTGAAATCAATTTTTCCCATAGGCCTTAATGTAACGGAAAACTTTCGACTGCCCCTGTCATTAAACTATGCATCCGATTTTCATGAAATTTGAAATGACTCGACAAAATTTTGCAACCATTATATATTTACAATTTCAGACCATTCGGTTGGGTAGTTTTTGCTCTGTTATATGCGGACGGACAGACAGACGGACTGAACGACGACTATAGGGGCTACGTATTTATATAATTACGAACTCACCTAAAAAGTAGAAAATATAAATAAAAAATAAAAAGCGTATATTTTTAGACTGCCGCTTAAATCCGTTGTATAATTTCAAGTTCATTAAATTATTATTATACTTTGAGAACTTAGGATTAATTAAAAGGTCATTTAAATAATGTTTAAATTTTTTGGCTGTTACCCTAGCTTAAAAAAACCAAAAAAAAAAAAAAAAAACCAAGTGGGTAAGTGTGATCACAGATAGCACAGAGGGTTTCGTTTAATAGTCCTTTCAAAACATTTTATACTTTTGCAAAGTCTGTTAGTTCCACATTTCGCAACCAGGGCGCGCACTCTATTCTAAACAAACTTCTATCCGAACGAAACTGCGTTTTACAACCTATCCGTAGATATATTAGTCGAGGGTATCGGGGCCATAGCACCCGAGATAGGTAAGCACCTCTGGTGGAAAAAAGTGGAACTAAAAGGCTATGGTGCATAATATGAAAGAGTGGTCAAAGGACTGTGTAATGATATATCATTTTAGGAGTGTCGGCAAAAGTTAGAAAAATGTCCCCCGGGTGAAAAGGGGGAGGTTAGAAAAATTGCTTAAAATACACTAGTTAGAACCCGGAGCGGTAAATAATATAAGAATTTTTGAAATTTTTAGGATTTTTCGTGTGATCGCAAGTTTTCAGCTATAAGTATGCAAAATTTCAAGTCTCCAACTTAATTAGGGGCTTAGTTAAAAAGAAAAGCTTAAAATACACAGGTTAGAGACCAGAGGGGTCAATAAAGACTTTTTCAAAATTTTATGATTTGTAGTTTGATGCGAGGTGTTAAGCTATAAGTATGGAAAATTTCAAGTCTCCAACATATATAGTTTCTGAGAACGGGCTCTGTAACAGACAGACAGAGAGAGGAGTGAGACGAATAGGGTTTCGTCAGATGAACGAAACCCTTTAAAAGAAACAGAGCAAACAATATGCATTTTTAAATAAATTCGCTTGCTAGCACTTTCTACCAAACTTAGCAATTTAACACATTACAACGACCATTTGGAAAATGATTTTTTCAAAGACTAAAATGTAAGACATAAAACATCGCACGGAGTTTATCATACATTACGTACGCCAGTGTTATTACATGTAAAAATTGCAAGCGACAAAAGTCGCCTGCGACTCGTCAGATTTCCTGAAATTTACGTATTATCCACCTGAAACTTACCTATTATCCAAGCATTTCATTGGCTGTTCGGGAAAAGGCTTTTCCATCGTCAGATTTCTTGGAAATCTGACGACCCATTTTAAATGAAATTTCCTTCTTAAGCTTCTAAACATCCCACAATATTACTTTTTACACCGTCGTATAGAGAAAAAAATGTACTTTTAAATGCAATTTGTTTGAAATCTGTGTCTCAATTTGTTTCTGAGTTATTCATTTTTTTTTTTTTTTTTGTAGTTTTTATTACTTTTTTGTCATAGTGGCAACAGAAATATCCACCTCTGTTGAAAGTAAAGGGGAAATACAGATTACTGTATAAACCCATCAGAAAACGAATAAAATGCGGATTAAATCAATAAAAATCTTCAGATATGCTTTTGATTTCCTATCCTGACGAGGACAATAACCATTTTTCCAAATGGTTAAAAAAAAAAAAAAAACGAAAAAAAAAAAAACCAGTGAATTTCAGTGATGGAAATTGGGCATGAATTTCAAGATAAAGAATGAATGTTTATAAAAGAGAGTTATTTAAATAAAAAAAAACTGTTGTTAGTTTTCTACTTATTTTTTCTTTCTTCTTCGCCAGATGTACATACATATAGAAATTAATTTATGTCTTTGCTCACCAAACATTTCGTGAAAAAGGAGAGAATGGATCACACGTAAGTGGGGTTCCGTGCAGGAGCAGTTCACTGAAAGAGAAACTGGTTTTACATGCAAAGGAGCCCTTTCACACGGGAAGGAGAAAATTCTGACACGCTTTTGGAGAGAGAAGGTACTCACTTACCGTTAGTTCGCGAATATTCAGAAAGGTGTGGGCTGGTGCTTTATTCTTTATAAACCGTTTCTAGCAAGCCATTTTTAAAATTTTTAATTAATGGTCACTCTTCCTTCTCTCGATTCAAGGCTATAGAAAGACAGCTGTTTGGGAAAACATTGGAAAAACGCTCTATTTGAAAGCATTACGTTCTTCAAGAATTCACTTATTTTTTATTCCGCTACTGAAAGGATGGAAATGTATGTAAGAGATCTGAATAACATAAGGAATAGTCATTTAATTTGAGCTTCATTTTGTGTAAATTATCGAATTTATTAGAAATATAACGTTAAAATAAATTAGGTTATAATCAATGTCTATAAAAAGAAGTGCAAATTCAAGTGTTTAAATTGAGGTTCGTTTAGAAATTATGTAAATGAAACTTATTTTACTTAAATATGCTTTTAATTCACGATTTCAATCTTAATTTTTAGTATTTAGAAATTTGTTTTCATTTAAATTGCGTAAATCATGCTTTTATCTAATTTTTCATTGTTTAAAAATTAACTAACGGAAAAATATGCTTTTGTTTTCTTAGCTCCTAAGTTTGACAATAAAATAACGTTGCAAAGATATATATCTATATATATATATATATATATATATATATATAAACCCTTCGTGAATGCAAAGCGTAAACAAATGATCACGCTGCCATTTTACCTACTATGACGTCACCAGAATACTGCCCATTAATTTATTTATTTTGCAAAAGTAATAGTGCTGTACATTTTTTTAAAGGAATCGTTAGATATTTATGTAAGTTTTACAAATTGCCGAGAAATAGTTCTAAAACTCTACTTTTTAACACTTTCTAACATGCTTGAAAAGTTCTTATGAATTGCGGTTTTCTGACCGCCTGGCCGGGCTCTAACACACGTGGATATAGCCGGGTGGCCTTGTAGTTTATGTGTTATTGAGGTCTACCATGGCATGTTAGGTGCAGAAAATGACGGTTGTAGCATTTATCGTTCGTTTACAGGGACACTCAAAAGAATGCCGTTACATCATTGTGAATGGGGAAAAATGGTTTGAATTCATTTTAATGATGTTACACTAATTATCAACGTCAAATGAAGGTCATTGTGGTATGTATTTTTTAATGTAACTAATTTTTTCTATATTACTTGGTGCGTATAAGTTCGATAGCTTATATACAGGACTACACAAAAGCATTCGAATATTTTTTCTTTTATTGAGTGAAATTGCCGAAGGTGAATTTTCATCTGTTAAGCGTATTCTAACTGAACTAAATTTTTGCATACTATATAGTATTAAATAAATATATAGCTCAGTATATAGTTCAACATAAAATTCTGATATATTTCCAACTGCAGATAGTAATTGCACTGTTCTTCATGTCTTCCAAAGCGTTTCATAATCTATATTTGATGCATGATTTCTTTTCCCTTTTCTTTCTTTCTTTCTTTTTTTCTGGTTACATCAGGAAATATGGAAAAGAATGTACTTTCGAATGACATTTTCTTGCAGATATTCATTTTGCGCTGAATATGAAATGAATATTAATTTATGTTAAATTTATTAAATTGTATGTTGCTTGGAATGCTTGGAATTGTATGGTTTATATTTATATATATAATAAGTGGCGAGGACTGAACTAGATCGTGCGTATTCAAGGCTATAAGAATTGAGCAATTGATTTTTTTTTTATTTTATCGGCAACAGTGCATTTAAATATTACTATTATTATTATGAAGATAAAGTATTTATTGTGGATTTACGATTTAAAATTTTTATGCCTTTTTTTAAAAAACATAAGCAGATGCATGCTGAAAAATAAGCAAAGTTTAGTCTTACTATTTAAGTTTAGTTTATTTTTAGACTGAGTTCTACTCTACTAATAAATTAATTTTAAAAATTTGCTTAGAATTTCATATTTTTGGCCAAAAACATTATAATCAGCCAATTTATTTGACTGTTATTTCTAGAATAGAATAGCATTTTTTTTTTTTTTAATATCCAAGAAATATTATAGCTTATTTTTTAAAACTAACGAATAATTTCTCTTTGTTATAGTTCTTTTCATTCATTGAAGCTGAACTATTAATATTTACGGCTGTTATTATTATAGAGGTGGCTAGTGGCTTTTTAGTGCGTTTTATCTTTTACACTGTTTTGTTACCACTTTATTTTAATAGAAATCTTCGCATTATTCAGATAAAACGAAGATTTCTGTTTAAAAAAGGTAATAACAAAAGTGATTAAAAGCAAGAACCATGCAGGTGTAGCCCGAAAAAACCACTCACGAGCCGCACCTGTTTATATGAGCTGAACTAAAATAAAATTTTCTTTGAAATTTTCCATTAAATCGATTTCCATTAGAAATTTTGCATTAGCAACCAAACGGATAGTAAATTTTATTCGAAAGCTAAGTATCTTTTCCCAAATAATAAACATACTTAATGTGAACAAACTATTAAAAAAGTTAAAAGAAAGAAAATATTATTTAACTTGAATGCTGTGGGGAAAATAATATTATAAGCATAACTTTTTTGAGATATATTTATTCCGTTAAACAATAGATGGCAGCACTACATAATAAATTAAAGTCGCAAATCTTAAGATGAGTTTCAAAAAAATTTTTTTTTCCTCTCGTTGTCCCTCTTTTAAAACGAAGTTGTAACTCAGAGTGATTTTATTTTAATTTTTACATTTTAAGTCCCCGAGTAATTTACGTAACGGTAGTAATACCGTGTTTACCCACGTAATCCCAGCAATTTACGTTTACGTGCTCCGTACTTTTGAAAAAAAAAAAAAAAAAAAATGGCCAAAGAAAATTAACCCTTTGCACTCCGTTGTCGCCGCTGCGGCGATATCCCTTTTCTTTGCAAAATTTATTTTTGGCAGCGGTAATAAAGGAAAATAAAATTTGCCTTATTTAATCAGAGCATTTTTGAAATTGTGAACTTGAAGGAAACTTTTTTTTTTTTTTGAGAAAGTGGTGCCGACCGAATAAAATTTGTGTAAGAGACGTCGGAGTCCAAAAAGTCTTTTTTAAAAATCGCATAATTTTCGCACTGCCTGCTTTTGAAAGAAAATTTAGGTAAAAGAAAAAAAAAGGGGGGGGGGCGGTGTAATTTTCATATGAAGTAATAAGATGGTCTCGTAGGCGTAGAGTTGGGCTCATTGAGTTCGAACCCCATCAATAATTTCTAAAATAGACTCTTTTATATACCTTCTAAAAAATCATTTTTTTGACTTTCTAATATTTTATTAAATTTTTTATGTGCTATTTTTGGCAGACATTTTTTTCCCTTGAAGGATTTTTTTTTTTTTTGTTAAAAGCATACATGACATTAGGAAAATGAAAATCATTGTTTCAGCGTGGCCTGGTCCATTCAAAGGTCAGTAAAATTAGGCCTGACCCAACAGTTTTTGCAAAAAATGCATACATTTTTAAATCGTCATTATTCTACATTAAAATTTATTCTTTTTAAAGAATAGGAGATTTCTATGCTTATTAAATTATAGCTAAATCAAAATATAGTAAAACTTGGGAAAAAGAACCTGCCTATGACAGAACCCTGTTTTAAACTGACAAACGTGTTGAACCATGCAAAATTAATATACTAATACGTAAGAAAAGAATGTATAATACATTTACACTTGCTAAGAAGGGAACTTGTCTATAACGCATTTTTTTTCTTTTCTTTGCATTTCCGTCTCAGAAGATTTTACTGTATAGCATTTTTCAGATTTTCAACTCTTCAATACATGCAATATAAGTTAACAATATTCATAACTGAAACATTTGCATACAAGAAATAGCGATTCATTAAAAAAATAAATATCGCAGCCTGCGGCACTTCTATAAAAATGAAAATTATAAACAAAGTTAAGATAAATATTTTTTGGCCAGAACTCCTGGTGCGAGATAAATTTTTAACCAAATCGACGTAAAAATGAGTGTTTTGTAGAAATTCACTCGAGCCGGGTCGGGATCGGGCCGTGCCGCACCAATATTTTTTCTTCTACGGTCCGGAAATTTCGGGCCGTGCAGATAGCTAGTTTTATAAGCATTTTTTGCAATGCATAGTGTACTGAATGTATATTTTAGTGCACTTCATAAGTACCTATCCATTTCATTATGTTCGAAAGCCTGTCACATCATTAAAATGCACTTGAAATATTTTTTTTCCATCAGCCGTCATGGAACGGAAAGCTTTTGACTGTCCCTGCCGGACGGACGAACTGAACGACGACTATAGGTACTAGGTACTACGCATTTTTATAATTACGAACGCACCTAAAAACGAGCAAAATACGATAATATATATTTATATCTATATTATAAAAGACAAACGTGTATGTGCGTAACGCTGACGTCATTTTGACGGTGGCGAGAGCAGACGATTTAATTTAACTATTAACGTTTATTTAAATTTTTAAATACCGCACATTTTCAATTTTTACACCGTCGAATAGGGAATAAAATGTACTTTCAAAGGCAATATGTTTGAAAACTGTACCGGAATTTGTTTGAAAACTGTATCGCCATTTACTCGTTTTTATTGTTTTTAAAATAACTTTTAAGCATGATTTTTTTTTTCCAAATCTATCTCTATCGCGTGTAGGCGATTACGAAAGAAAAAATCAATTTGCACCTAAATGAATATAAATAACTCATCATTTATTTCCAGCTTATAATTCCATAACGAAATAAAACAGCCAGCCATCAATCAATAAAGCAATAAAATATAAATAAAGCACCCATTTAAGACATATCATCGAATTTAGAGTTTAAATCACTGAAATGAACAGAATCGAAAAGGCTGATTGTAAATAGCGATTCTTTCGACTGATAATATCCTGATGCTCGACCAATATAAAAAATATTGCTTTTAATACATTTTGAAACTTCATTTGAATATCTTATTGCCGTTTTTCATATCAATGTGATTTTTAGTATTGTTAGTGGGCTTTTTAAAAAATAGATATTAAATGTAAAAAATCGATTAGAATTATCAATTGAAAAAAAAAAAAAAAAAAAAAAAACAGTAGACCCATGCGAAACTTTCTCGCCACAATCTTGCGCATTATTTCCTGATGCGTGTTTTCATTAATTTAAGCCATTAACTCCCGAAATTATTTTCTTCCTTAAAATTTAAATTTTGTATTTCCACCACTTTTAAAAGAAGAGTAATTTTTACCTTATTTTATCAAGGATATTGTCTCGTGAAAGAAAGTGTATATTTATCTTCATGTTTACTGGTGTGAAAAGTGCTTCCTTTCCACTAACTCTAGCGATCTAAAAATATGCACTGGGCGCTAATGCGTTAACTGCAATTTTAGGTAGATTTCGTATGAAATACTACCTATTGCAATCTCCCCTATGTTAGAATTTCTGAAATTTTTTTGCAGATCTACACCGATCATGAACCCTAGAACACAAAACCACCCTCGGTAAAAAACTGTACTCATCTATCTATCTATTTATCTATCTATCTATATCACTTTTTTTGTGGACACGATAACTTCCATAATTCTGCACAAATCTCTTCCAAACTGATACATAGAATAAGGGGCATTAAACCTCGGTCATAAAACCTTAAAACATAAAATTAAGCATAAAACCTTCGTATATTTAAAATATCTTCTCGGGAAATTCATATTTTTAACACCTTTTTTCTGCGTTCTCTTCTTAAAGAATGTCTCTTTTTTTCTTAGTTTCTAAAATATTTCTAAAATCTATGCTGAATTTAATATTTTATGTGTTGAAAGCGGACGAACTATGAGTAAGATTTGAACACTTCCTATAACATTAAGTCCAGACTTTAGAAATGTTTTGAGAACTAAGAAAAAAAAGCGACATCTTTCAGGAAATGTACACGAAAAATAGAAGTTAAAAATATTAATTTCCCGGGGAGATATTTTAAATAGACGAATGCATCCAATGCCCATAGATTTTACATGAGTGAGGGACAATCAGAAGCTGAGTGAGCAGCCCCCCTTGGGGCAAAATTGGACCAAGGGGGTGGAAATGGAGAGGGCAGTTTTCTCGCTGGCTTTTGACCAACATTAGCGATTTGGGGAATAAGAAATAAAAAACATTAGTTAAATGAACAGAAATGTTAGCAAAATAGATTCGGTTTAAAACACTGAAAACCTATCCTTAACCCTTTATTGTATCCCTTTTTTTCAATATGATTTAAAATAACCTAATTTTTTGCAATTGCTTATACAATAGAAATTCGACTATCTGCTACAGAAACTACTAAAAATAAGTCCATTCTAAATGTCTCCTAAATGTGTAAATGTTTCAGATATTCTTTTAGCTGTCTAAATAAAAATTAAAAACAGCAATCTTTTATTTACCGTTGTAAAAATATACACTACAAATTTCTATGAGATTTCGACTCTTAACCGATTGAAAAAAAAAATGACCTGTCGATGATGCTGTGCATACATTTAATAAATAGTATGATAAATGGCTAATTTCAACACCGCATTCCAGCAAAAGTTTTCTCTATTTGTCGTTTTATGCGAGTAATTTTGTTCGCGTTTTTACTGCCGCGACGCAGGCGCGTAGGTTGTGAGTAACTGACATTAAAGAAATACCTATGGCATAATCCTTTCTGTGTCTTTGGCTGTTGTTAAACTCAATTGGTGTTGGATCAGTATCTTTATAAACAAATCTATGTAAATGGCGCGGTGCGATTAAACATGTTAAAGCAACATCAATCGTTCAGTAACGCGACTAAGAATCTCGACTGTATTTTGGCACACCACACACTGTGAGATGAAATCTCACAGTGTTTAAATCATGTTACTCTTTTTATTTCTTTTGGCCTTATACATCGATGTTCTTTAAACTTAAATCCATATTTATTTTTGCGCGGGCGATTCGTTTCGATCGCACATCGGCAAGTTCGCTGACGTTCGGCTGCCCCTGGTATGGGATGCTTCTCCTTTGAACTTTGTACGATTGTGATGACGCCATCGGAGCAAGCCTCTCATGACATATGCATTGAATGGATGTTGATCTTTCGGAGGTGTGTCTATTCACCGTGCGAGGAGCAAATTAAAATAAGCTTTTTAAATGTTTTCTTTCGGATTTGTTTATTAAGACATTACCTAATATTTTAAATTCTCTAATAGATTTAAATCTTTTCTTTCAGTAACTTTTGAAGTCCCCGTATTCTTACTATAAATTAAAAATTCCGTTAATTTTAAATCAGAATCTGTTTTGTTGCTGTTCTGTCATGACTTAGTTCTTGTTTTAAAAAGATCGCGGGCTCCGGCTCCGGTCTGTGTCTGCCGACGCCGATGGATGTGGAATCCGATAAAAAGTTTTTCGAATCTACGATTTTAACAACTCCGGTTAAATTATTTCTTGATAATTTCTTTATTTATGCTGCACTTTAATTTTTAAAAGAAATAGCTATCTTCAAGTGGAGTAGATGCTTTTATTGGCAATAATTAATTTATGAGCGGTGACCAACGGGAAGCCTTATCTTCTCTTCTCAAGATGAAAATAAAAGATTGATGTATGCTTAAAGGTCTCCTCTTCATTTATTTTACAGACGACACGATCCAAGTAAGAAGTTTCATTTACTTCTATTTTTTTACAATTGCTGACCTCAAAGAACGGAGGGTTTATTGCAATATTACACAACGCATTGTAACTAAAAAGAATTTCAAATTAATTATACCTTTCATATCACGGCACATTATCAGTAATACCACATTTTGGTGCCTCAAAAACAGTGGTTCTGAAGTAAAATTTAAATTGCTTTAAAGAAAATCGTAATATTTTAGAACTTTTGTTCTCAGAATAACTTTTGAAAATTTCTTGATGTGTTCAATAGAATTCAAGATTTATTCTTTTAGTGAATTTTAAGAAATATGGAATATTTTATGCAAGAATTTTTGCATAACTACATATGACAATATTTTTTTAGTATTGGAAGTTTCTGTTCTCAAAAAATGTCTTGCATAGATTTTTGCTATTTTGAAGAATTAAATTTTATAATTCTAGAATGAATATTGTTCTGCTCCATCTTGAAGAATATAATATATTTTACTAAGTTTCCCATATTTTTTTAAAACAATTATTTAAATTAAGATCAATTTCCTATTGAAGAATAGTCATATTTTTGTTGATGCATAATTATTATTCTATTTAAATAGTTTTATTTGAAATAATTTCATCTGCATATTCTTTTATTTGTAATGAATTATTAGAGAACATATTTTTTTTTTTAAAGAATGATTATTTGGTATATATTTTTTTGAAATGAATTATATATTGTTCTTAGAAAAATTCTAATGAATTTTAAATAATAAAATTGTTCTCAAGAACATATTTCATATTTTAAGAGGCTATGACTTTGGGTTTTTAAATTAAATTTTATGGCACTATTAATTTGCAAATTATATATATATTTATAAGAAGCATTATTTTTGAAATTGTGATTACTGGTGCTGAGAAATTTTATTCTAATGTCATACTTATTATTCTGAAGCAGGAATTCTTCACAGAAGTTAGTAGTTGCAAATATCCTATATAACATTCTTAGAGATTTCTATGCTTCTGTTCTACAAATTTCAAATCAAGATATTTTGTTTAACAATAATTTGAATACAAGAGTTTGTTCATAGATTTATTCTTATGCCATCTGGACTGTGATGTTCCATTATAATCATACAGTTTGGCTTAGTGCAAAGATAATCTGCAATTTACAAATTAAGAATGTATGCATTTAAGAATATTTTCACATTTATTATACAACTGTTCTCATGTTGTTTCTAAAAGCACTCTCAGCTGACAAAGTTTTACATTTGAAAAATTCTTGTTGCTTCATTTTTTTTTAAATATATTCTTATGGCAAGTTGTAATTTTGACATCAAGACCTTTCCACTTCATCGTATGTGCAGACTATAACGGTTTTCAACAGACAAGATTCTCATGTTGCTCTCAGAAAAAGAATGAAAGCAGCATTATTTTTTTTTTACTCTTGAGAAGAAGTAGGCATGGGGCTACTTCATTCCTGTTACAGTTCTATTCTTGAAATTATTTTACATCATCTATTTTAAAAAATCTTATGTTTTTATACAGCTTTTAAAATAAGTTCTCATATTGTCAGTATTTTCTGCAATAATTTTAACTGTGTGTCACTGCTGTTTCCCATATTTAAAGACTGTCTCTCTACATATGCTGCTCTAAGAGTTTCTATTCCAACCTGTTAAAAAATATATATATATACTCACCTGCAAAAAACTTTGCTTCATTTTCAAGTTTCTTACCTGATAAAGTTGGCTATTCACTGATGAGTTGTATCCATTTGTGTTGACCTCTTCTCTAGTATTTTCCTTGTTTAATGATAGAAGATAAATGTATTAATACTTACCTGCTCAACTCATTGTTTTATAACAATAACTTTTAAATTTATGCTTCATTTTCAACGCTGAAGTGATTATTGAAAGGGGTCATGTCATGTTTGAGTCATTTTATCCTTACAATGTCTGATTCAATTCAATATCTTCGATGTTTGTCTTTAAAGCTAAGTAAGATTTACGAGTAATCTCAGATGTTTTCTCAAGTAACAGCTGTCACAAGACCTGATTATGGAAGTGTTGTTGGTTTGCCTTTTCTCTTGTGAGATGTAATTTATCCTTACTAAGTGGATTGGTTGACTTGTCTGCTCCTATAAGTCAGTGTTGCTATTTTTTTTTTTGCTAAATCAAGAAGATTTATGAAATATTATAAAATTAGTTACTTTCAATATTGATGCTTACATATACAAGAGTTGTATTTTGATTCAGGAATTCTCAAGATCAATTTATTTTCTGTCTAAATTCCCCATATTTCAAAAATTTTATTGTACCTTTGTTTTCATTTGTGAATATACCCAAAGTCTCTAAATTTTTACGTTGTCATATGCCTCATATTTTTACACAATTAATTGAATGAATTCTGAAGATTTATTATTAATGAAGAAATTAAAAATTTTTTAAGCATCAAATCAATTTCTAAACAAGATTACACAAAACGAAAAGAAAAGCACAGTTCTTAGTAACTATTTAACAGCGCCTTTTGATATAGAAGTGTTCCTTAGTGAATCTTCAAAATTACTAAGAAGTTTAAAGAAAAAGTGCTTATTGATATCATCACCTACCTACTTATGTCTTTTTTCCCAAGTTGTGTGTGTGAATCTTCATTACATTATCGATTTTTCACCAAATACAATATCATTTTGTCTACTTCAGTGCTCTATAATTCATCCTTTTAGTGTGTTCGAAAATAGTGATTACTGAAAGTTAATGATTAGCTTCAAAAGAAATGAAGCACACAGATGTTGTGTTGTCGCCAAAAAAAAAGTTCTCGTCCAGTGTTCCTGTATAATGTCTATTCAACTGTTAAGTTGATGTTGCCTTTTTGTGTATGTCATCTAGAGATATTCACCTGTTTCTACATGGTAAACACAATGTTTACACCTTTGCAACAATACACATAACTGATGTCTTTTTGTGTACCAAAACTTTCAGCGTTTTTTTTTAACCTTCTGATAACATTTATTTTATTTTTCATGCAAACTTTAAATTGTGTTTATAACGCTAAGGAATCAAGGATCTGTAAAGAGGGACATTGCTGTTGTTTTTGCAGTTATGGGATGGTATATTGTGCTATTTAGTGTATATAGTTATTTTTTTATTTTTGCACAAGGTGTCAGGAGCCTTGTTTATGGAGATCCAAGCCACCTGAAACCTTGAGTAAGATGAGTAGTCACAGTGTATATTGTTCTGTGATTGTGGATAATAGTATATTTTTTACATATTTCTCTTGATTTTTCTGCATGAAATATTTTATGGAAATGATTTATAATATTTATATTATGGTGCACTTAAAAATTTAAATTTCCCATGATAGTGTCAATTTTCTTTCATTGTATATGAAAGCCTTTTTTTTTTCTGGGGATCCCCACCCACTCAACCAAATACTTATTCTTAAAACCATGGTTTCTCGGTTTATCTGTTTGTCTATAAATTTATGAGTTTATCTTTATGCATATTTAAAATTGTATTAAGTGATGTCTCATATTTTAAAGAATAGTATATACTTTGAAAATTTTTGATGAGTAAATAATACAAAAAGTATTGGTGTTTGTTGATATGTTGCTTTTATAATCTAATGAAAAGTAGTAAGAGTATATGTTTCAGCAATATAACACTTAATTCCTTTTAGACATGTCTCTCTCATATATATATATTGTTGCAACTACTTTAACTATCTGTGTTTTACATGTGAGTGGTCATTTAGTGC
The DNA here is from genome assembly GCA_963932465.1 of Maratus speciosus. Taxonomy (NCBI): domain Eukaryota; kingdom Metazoa; phylum Arthropoda; class Arachnida; order Araneae; family Salticidae; genus Maratus; species Maratus speciosus. The sequence continues at coordinate 640,393,687 of OZ010786.1, read as the reverse complement.
ACGATTTGGCTACTTGTTCATGTGGAATACAGCTGCTTGTTTGAAGTCAAAATATTTAGTACTAAATTGAATTGAATTTTTAAAAAAATGATGAATATCATATTGTGAAAATGTTACTAAAGATATTTTTTATGTATGGCCAGTTTGGAGTAATTAAAATAAATGCTCTATTTTATAAATTATAAGTCCTAGGCGATGATCAAATACTAAAGTTATTTTGATCTTTGTTGCTTATAAAGTGCAACTTTTCTTACATGGTATACCAACTTAATGAAATGTTTGATATTGAGCTCATTTTATATATGCCAATTCTCATTTTATATATGCTAATACTCACTTTATATATGCTAATTCTGATTTTATTTAGCATTTTTACTTAAGTAATACATAAGATTTTATATATGCTAATTCATTTTCTTTAGCATTTGTACTTAAGTATTATTTTTGAAGATAAGTTTATGACGTCATCTGCAATTGCCATAAATGGAAAGATTTGGCATTTTTTATGTATACTATTTGAATATACTATGTATACTTTTGATGTACTTTCTTTTTCTTCTCACTTCCCTTTTGGTCACCACTAATTTTATTTGCAGCAGTTTAACTTTTGGCTTTACTTTAACATTTTATCGTTTTTCTGTGTCTTTGGCATCTAAAATTTTGTCATCCCGTTTCTGTAAAAGGTTTTTTATTTCATTTTACCTTTTACATCACTTGCTCTGCCCAAATTTTGCTCGGTAAATGGGGGTATTGTGAGATGAAATCTCACAGTGTTTAAATCAAGTTACTTTTTTTATTTCTTTTGGCCTTATACATCGATGTTCTTTAAACTTAAATCCATATTTATTTTTGCGCGGGCGATTCGTTTCGATCGCACATCGGCAAGTTCGCTGACGTTCGGCTGCCCCTAGTATGGGATGCTTCTCCTTTGAACTTTGTACGATTGTGATGACGTCATCGGAGCAAGCCTCTCATGACATATGCATTGAATGGATGTTGATCTTTCGGAGGTGTGTCTATTCACCGTGCGAGGAGCAAATTAAAATAAGCTTTTTAAATGTTTTCTTTCGGATTTGTTTATTAAGACATTACCTAATATTTTAAATTCTCTAATAGATTTAAATCTTTTCTTTCAGTAACTTTTGAAGTCCCCGTATTCTTACTATAAATTAAAAATTCCGTTAATTTTAAATCAGAATCTGTTTTGTTGCTGTTCTGTCATGACTTAGTTCTTGTTTTAAAAAGATCGCGGGCTCCGGCTCCGGTCTGTGTCTGCCGACGCCGATGGATGTGGAATCCGATAAAAAGTTTTTCGAATCTACGATTTTAACAACTCCGGTTAAATTATTTCTTGATAATTTCTTTATTTATGCTGCACTTTAATTTTTAAAAGAAATAGCTATCTTCAAGTGGAGTAGATGCTTTTATTGGCAATAATTAATTTATGAGCGGTGACCAACGGGAAGCCTTATCTTCTCTTCTCAAGATGAAAATAAAAGATTGATGTATGCTTAAAGGTCTCCTCTTCATTTATTTTACAGACGACACGATCCAAGTAAGAAGTTTCATTTACTTCTATTTTTTTACAATTGCTGACCTCAAAGAACGGAGGGTTTATTGCAATATTACACAACGCATGTTACTAAAAAGAACTCCAAATAAAATTATACCTTTCATATTACGGCCCATATTATGGATTATAATATATTACAAAATATTCCCATCACACACACACAAACTGAGCACTTGCAATTTTGGCTAATTTGACTGTTGATTTACTCTCCAAATGAAGAATTTTGTCGCGATTTGGCGCAATGGCGAGCGGCAGCGAGAACCCTGAGAGAGGGGTTTGTGAAAATCGAAAAAAAAAAAACCCATAACTTCTTAATTATAATACATATCAAATCAGTTTAAAGTTATTATTACTTCTATAAAAAGGGCCAAAAATTTATGCATGACAGATTTTTGATAAAAAAAATAATGGGTCCAAGGGGCGAAAAAAATAATGTTTTGGGGAGAAAAAATTCATAACTCCGTCAATATATCAAATCCAATTAAATTTATTATAAATCTCCTTAATAGTACCTACAACTTTTATATTGGCAAGTTTTTGATAGGACCCATTTGTACCGCAAACAAAATTAAAATCATAACAAAAAAAAGGGGGGGGGGGGTTGAGGAAAAAAAATCATATATAAAATCCGCATGAATTTATTATATATCTTCTTAATATTATCTACAACTTTTATATTGACAAGTTTTTGATGGGACCCATTCTCACAACAAAAACAAATTAAAAATACATAGCGGTTGAAGAAAAAATCACCGTATTAAGGGTGTACTCAAATCCAAACGGCTTATTTTCTGACTCATTTTTAAATTCCTTTTTGCTCTCAAATGCATCCAATTGGTAGGTTTTCTTATTCAGAAACTGTATAATGTACCGTAAGGGTCGATTTTTTGATAGAGGCAGAATATATTTCAAAAAACGTCAAAGTAGGCCTTTTGAACCAAATTTCCCGAAGCGATTGTGTTGGAAACTAAAAATATTGTCCTACTGAGAAAATAATTGCTTATAAATCAAGTTCTAATTAATTGAACGAAAAATAAATCAAGTTGGAAATTGCTCGTCAAACGTGGCAAATGAGGTGCGTTCGTAGTATAACTATTTTTATAAATATTTTTTGCACCGCATAGTGTAGTGAATATCTATTTTAGGGCACTTCATAAGTGCCTATCCATTTCATTCTGTTCGAAAACCTGTCATTAAAATGTGCGTGAAATAACTTTCTCCCATTGGCCGTCAGGTAAAGGAAAACTTTTGACCGTCCCTGTCGTTAAACCATGCATCCGATTTTCATAAAATTTTAAATGACTCGACAAAATTTTGCAACAATTATATAATTTAAAATTTCAGACCATTCGGTCGGGTAGTTTTTGCTCTGTTATATGCGGACGGACGGACAGACAGAGAGACGAACCGAACGATGACTATAGGTAACTACGTATTTATATAATCACGAGCGCACCTAAAAAGGTGGAGGGGATTGACTTACTCATTCAAATTCAAAATTTACAAAACGAATCCGCTCCATTCGAAAGTATCTTATAGTACCCCTCGGTGATGTATATTAATTGCAATATTTTCAAATAGTGTAAGATCATTAAAATTTATGGGAAACGATTTTTCTCCATAAACCATCATGTAACGGAGTTCTTTTGAGTGCTCCTGTACACGAACTATAAACGCTACACAATTTATTTTCAATTCCGAGTGTATCATGGTAAACCTCAATAACATATATCATTTACATGGGAATCCGGGTATATTTACGTGAGTTAGAGCGCGGACAAATGGATAGACGGGCAGACAGACACACCGAATTTATAAACACTTTTCAACTACGTTGGACAGAGTTAAAAATAATATTTCAAAGAAATAATTTGGGTAAAGTTGTAAATATTCATCAAAACTCTATAAATACGATATACAGTATTAATTTGAATAAACAAAATCCTTCAAAAACTTATTTAATGGTTGTGCATATATTTTCACATATTTTCAGGAAAAAGGCTTTAGAAAATGAAATTTTAATTAGTTCGTAATTTTTGACACTTGCTAATGTTGTTATTAATACAAAATTGTTCGAGTTTAATAATCCGACCAACATAATACAGTTATTTATTTTCACAAAAACTTTAAAGCTCTTTCTTTTCTCTTCAAAAACAACAAACGGAAATTTTAAAGTTAGTATTCCGCGTCTTACATTTGCTGTATGGTGCAATTACATTTTCTGTTATTGGATTATTATCCTACTTTTTCTTGATATCCGATGGCAACATTTCTACACATCTGAATGAACGTAATCTTTTAAAGCATCTGAATTCCTTTTCAGATAGAAAGTAAAATCTAAAAGTCATCTCTAATGTCCGCTCTTAGTTTTTATGTTGTAAAGTTTACGTTCCATACTAACCATTAAGCGCTTGCAGTGCGCCGTTGTGCTGAATTTCAGAATGGCATTTTTTTTTATTTACTGTATTTGAACACACTTGTAAATGGAACAAACTTTTTGTAAAAAAGCTTATAGCGATCCTTAAGTTCTAAACTTTTGTTTTCGAACATTTTCTATTTTAGTGTAATGTTGTTTTAAATAATTAGTTTTCCGAGATAAAAGGATCAATTAAAATATTAAATTATCAATTAATGTAATTAATCAATGGATTGATTACCAAATTGACACTCCGGTACTGTACTGTTTCAGTTTGTTTGTTTAATTAAAGCAAAATGTATAGAAATACCTTCAATCGTTTTATGAGATTTTTAAAGAAAATGGAATAGAAGCATAATTTTTTTATGAAAATGTCAAGAATTGAAATTGCTTTCACTTAAATTAAAAGATTACAAATTAAAAAGAAAAATTAAAAAATTAAAAATTTGAAACTGCTTAAAAAATTTGCAAAAAGTTATTTAAAAAATTTTTCCTTTAAAAGGTTTGTTTAAAAAATTTCTTTAAAAGCCTTCTTTAAAAAATTGGTTTAAATAATTTGCAATAAAAAATTGTTTTAACAATTTGCTTTAAAAAGCAAATGTAAAATTTGCAACATTTGCTTAATTTTCTTAGTATGTTTAATTTAACATTTGCTGAACAACAAACGTAAAATTTGCTTAATTTAACACTTAAATTTTTTTAGAGAATTTTCTTTTTAGCGAATTTTTGTTACTAACATATGTACAAAATTTTTATTAAAAAATTTTTCTTTGGAAAAATGCAAGTTTTACGTTATTTAAAAATAGTTTTTATTCCAGATTTTTTATAACATTAACTAAAGGATATCTGTTTATAAATTTAACTTTACATTATTATGATTTATTTGTATTATGTATATAAAAAATTTCAAATGAATATCTTCTATTCTGAGGAAAAGGTACATTAATTTAACATGGTTAGGTACAGGGTTTTCCCACACCCCTTAAAAATATCGAAATGAAAACGAGAAATTTGCAAAGAATGCACCCTTTAATTTGATATTCGCATTAATTTAACATTCGTTTGCGAATGTCGAAGCGTGTGACTAATATATACTCTTAATTGTCCTTAACAGTAAATGTAAAGTTTTCGCGAAAACTTTAAAACTTCATTTTTTCTTCAAAAACAATAATAAAACAAAACAGCCCTTTAAAGTTACATTTAGAATTCCAAGAATGGCATACATTGCTACTTAAAACAGTTACAGAAAAGGGAGCTGCTGCATTTGCTGTAATTGGATTATTATCTTGTTTTTTTTCTTGCTATCCGATGGCAACGTTTCTACACATTTGAACGCAATCTTATAAAGTATCTGCATTCCTTTGAGATTTGAAAGTACAATCTAAGTTGCTTCTAATGTCCGCTCGTAGTTTTTATGGCGCTAAAGTTTACGTTCCAAACAAAGTATTTAAGTTCCTGCAGTGTCCCGTAGATCTGAAATTTAGAATGGCATTGTTTTTATCTATTTTGTTGGAAGCTCGCTTCAAACTAGTAAAAAGTAAATTACTTTTATAGTCTTCATTCTTGTTTTAAAGTTTGTTTCCGAACGCTTTGTACTTTAGTATAGTTTAACATTGTTGCAAGAAATGAAAGTTGATTCCTTATGATGAAAGTATGAGAGAATGAAATTTGCCGTCTGCTAAAATATGCAATTGGAAAAACAATTAAAAACATACTGAACGTCAAAGCTAAACGACTAAAGATTCACTTAACTTCGGTTTATGAACTGCAGGTGAACTCTTATAGGAGGCATTCTCCCATAATTTTGACTTTTAAGTCCCTGAATAATAATTTTTATTTTATTACATATTCTTTGCGGGTTTTTTTCTTATACTAGAAAAAAACCCATTGCAGGACTGTATAACAACTAACAATATTAACGAGATAAATAAGTTTTGGACGATACTGGAGGTCCAAATACACCACGAAATTCCTTACCGTCCTGTTTTCCTGATGCTGATTTTTAAGTTTGTAGCTGTCTGTATAAAATTGTTTCAATAAAAGTAATTCGATGCAATTTTTTTTCTGAAACTACGGGACTATTGTTTTATATAAATATGTAGCGAAAAATTAACCTGCACAAATTTGTTACGGTTGTAATGATTTTTTTAACTCTGTCCCTTAGATTTTAGTTTCCTTACCGTTTCTCTTGCTAAAATTATACAGAAAATCACTTCAAATGCAGCCACAGAATTTTTTCAACTTTTTTCTCTAGAGAATAGAATGACTAAAATTCTTTGACAGGAAATTTACTGCAGAATTTAAATCAGCAGTTCAATATTAATTTCAAGCATCGTGACTATAAAGTCACGATAGTCGTACCGTCCCCAAGGTTTATTCCTGCACTATTCGAGGTAAATTATTATTATTATTATTTTTAATCCAATGTAAATAACTGTTGCTAAAAATCAATGAACATTGTGGCTATCATTTAGTCTTAACATGATTTGACTAAAAATAGGTGGTAATTTTCCTTATCGTCCCTTTTTAGGTAGATTTCGTATGAAATACTACCTATTGGGGTCGTTCCTATGTTGGAATTTCTGAAAAAGTTTTGCAGATATACACCGATCATGACCCCTAGAACCCAAAACCACCCTCAGTAAAAAACTTTATCTATCTATCTATCTATCTATCTATCTATCTATCTATCTATCTATATATATATATATATATATATATCACTTTCTTCTGGACACGATAACTTCCACAATTCTTGTGTTAGAAAAGAAAAATATTGCCCTACTGAGAAAATAATTGTTTATTAATCAAGTTTCAATTAATTGAAAGAAAAATAAAAACACAGGTCGCTTATAAATCTTTTCGAAAATCACGTCAGCAAGTTTCGTATTTTTTCTATTAAAAATCAATCTGAAAATGTGGCAGAAAATTTCGAGTTGTTCAGCATGGAAAAGTATTTTTTTTTAATACCGCCTTAACATGATTCTGATAAGACCAGCTATTATATAAAAATGAAATAAAAACTCGTCAAAAGCGGTCAGATAAAACTGTTAAAGTGGATTTATCATGATTTAGTTTTTGTTGGTGCAATTAATATACTTAACTTTGAAATCTACCTCCGCCTGTAGGCCGAGCAGGCAGGGATTTTTTTCCCCTTACCGTCCCTTTTTTTTCCCCTACCGTCCCTTTTTTTCCTTACCGTCGCTTTTTTTCTTTACCGTTCCCTTTTTTTTCCCTTACCGTCCCTTTTTTAATACCCCTTTAAGACAATGTTATACCAAAATTTTGTGCTAAAAATACTACATTGTTATTATTTCTTATTTGAATGCCCTGTGGGTACTATACAAATTCATTCTAAGTAAAAATTTACAAGAAAATAAAAAGTTAAAGAGGTAAAACGGTAAAGAAAATTAAACTCGGAAGTTTAACCTAAACCTCAGTTAAATAAAAAATTGTCGCTGCTGACCATTTTTTCTATATTTTGAATCATTAAGGCATTCGTCTATAAGTTTAAAATGTTATTTTATTAAGTTTAATTTCATCAGATTTTTATTCCTGAAAGCTAAAATTTTGTGAGCATGCCTCATATACACTGTAAAAATAAGACTGTAATAAGTAAAATTAATCTAAGAAAATACAGGCTTAGCATAAATGAATGACCGGATTTTAAAAATTTATATTTTCAAAACTATTACACATATTATGATAAAGTGATGTATGAAAACAAGTAAAAATTAAATTTAAAAAAATCAAAAAAACCCGACTGCGTGAAAAGTGAACTAATTAATTATTTCTCATCAATGTGAAACTATTTTTTATATTACTTACCCATTTTTTTGTTAACTTGTATTGGTGAATTTTAAGTTGTGTTTAATGGTTAGTTCCTATCTATAAACACTGTTTTGATGAGGCCTGTCGATGTCTATGAAGGTTAGAGTTGCAGTAAAGCTAGAGATCCTACCAACACAACTTCCAGGTTGTGTCATATTTAAACGGAGCTTCTGACTGTAAAACAGTCAATGAAACATCGTCTTCATTTTGAAAGACCTATCCAATGATATGCCACTCAATAGGGTGCGAAAAAATTTTTTTTGGTCTCTACTGCCCTTTTGTATTTTACGGCCGCCATTTTGAATTTATAAAAACAAAACCTAGCCCATAACCATCGGACGTTTAAGACGAATCGATAGAGACCTCATTTATTAAAATCCATCCAGCCGTTGGGATGTTTCGAGGGTATAAAGAAATCCCCATACCCAGATACGCGTGAAACACATAACCCTTCTTGGCAGACGGGTAATAAACAAGAGCATTCCAAGTTTTTTCTCCATTCAAAATATTCGATGTGCGAACCTTTCGTCACTCGACATACACCTAATCAGTAATCAAGTTTGTTCCACTCGTTTGGCAGTTTTGCACTGATGCATTATTTAGTGTTTTAATGCATTCGTGCTGCATTAAGACACGTTGACTGTGCAAAACTTCCAAATGTGTGGAATGAATTTGATTAGAGGTTAGGTGTTTCTCGTGTTACGAAAGATTCGCACCTGGAACATTTGTAACTGAAAAAAAAACTTGGAACGTTCTTTTTTATTTTCATGTATAATACAGCCGTTAACAAAAATATGCAATAGTCTCTTTTAAGTTAACCTCGATTTCTAAAAACGTTCTTTATCTTTACAAACCCCAGAAACCAATATATATTTTTTTAATTTAACCCTTTCAGGGGCAAAGTACTTGTATTCGTAAAATGTTGAAATAATTGAATGACACCGGTATTTACAAGAAAATACATTTGTAAAGAAGTAAAAGTAGATTTTAGCATAATTAATAAAAGTGAAATTTTCATTAAAAAAAATTCGGGTGCCAATTTGGCAATTAGGGATTAAGATTAGGGATGCCATAGCGGCATCACCGCCCTTCAAGGGGTTAAAGAAGCATTTATATGTTATATGAATGTGATATATATGAACAATGTTTCTTTTGCTGCCACTGATATTTGGAAATGTTTGTGAGTCGTTTTTATAGCATATTAAACATTTTTCTCAACTTATTTTTTTTATTAGGTTTTCGTATGCTATCTTTTCTCAAGTAAAGATTTTCATGTTCAAGAAATAAGTTTTACAGACAAGCATGTTAATAACTTCATTTAATTCAAATTAACCCATTTTAGGCCAAGCATGGAAATTTTATAAAATGTGGTACAGTACAAAGCCTAAAGTCCGGAATCCTCGGGACTTTGCCAAGTCCGAACTTCGGATTTTTCCGAACTTTGTGTCATCAAAAATATTACTTTTCGAATAAAAAGTAAAATAAATGTCACTATTTAAAAATGCAAAATATGATGTTCATATATTTAAAATTGCATATAAAAACTATTAATACTAAATGAAACAGCCATTTTCATTAAATAAATCATAACGAAATAAAAAATAAAACAAAAAGATTTATTTATGGGAACACACAAGTTAAGAACAAATTGTAACTTACTTATCTATTCAACATTTCAGTTAATGTGCGCTGCTTTTAATAATTTAAGATTCTCATTAAGAAGTTATTTTAATTCTGTGCATAGACATGAGTTCTGATTCAGTAATAAAGCTTTTTGTCTGCTCCTTTTTTTGTTTGTTTCAACAATTTTGTTTTTCCCTATTTTCTGGAGTATTGCCGCTGCAAAGTCCAGACTTTAGACAATTCCGAACTTTGGGTGTCCGAACTTTAAACTTTGTGCTGTGTTATTTTCATTGAAATATGCTTAAATTACATTCACTAAGATAAAAAAAAAAGTTTCGTGCATGAAAAATAATATATTATTTGAAAAATAAAATGCATTCGGCATTTTCATGCATTCGGTCAATAGTGCGCTAACGCACCATTAATTTTAAAATTCATAATTTTCCTTTTTTTATGATATTTGTTTTATTATTATTTTATTTACAGAACTTGCAACTTTAATCCATTATAAAAACATATGATTAATATACAGTGGAATAATGCATTTTCAAAAAGTCGAATTTGTCTATAACCGTTTCAATTTTAAAAGACTAGCGTGTTTTGAAAATTTCTGAACAGAAAATGCTTACTCCAATTGAATTACTGATATTTTATAGATGTCTCCAGAACCCTTAAAAATAGCAGAAAAATAAAATTAGTGAAAAGTGTTCGTCACAGTGTTAATACAAAAATATTTATTGAACTGGTGCGTTTACGCACCTTTGGCCGAAAATGGGTTAATATTTTATCTTTCACTTTTGCATGTATGAATTCCACGGCGCAGCGGAAAATGTTTATTTCAGAATGGGTAGCATCAGAAAAACCCAATATTCAGGATTGAGAAAAACGAATGAAAGCTACTCGGACAAGTTTCCGAAAGTCAGTGTCAGCAAAGTAAACTTTATTTTTTATAAATATTCCTTTAAATATCAAAAATAATGTATGACCTCGAAAATCTGGCATCGGCGGTACCGAGTCTCAGACGGATTTTAAAAAATTCCGGATTTCTGCAAGGATATGAAAAGTACTTCCGATACTCTTAACCCTTTCGAGATAGCATCCCTTACACAAATTTTATATTTGGTTGGCACCGCTTTTTTTAACAGTTACCTTTACTGGTGCAATACCAAAAAATGCTCTGATTTAAAGAAGTTGGAAATTGCACGTCAAACGTCGTTAGAACTATAACTAGTTTTATAAATATTTTTTGCACCGCATAGTGTACTGAATGTAGTATATTTTAATACACTTCATAAGTGCATATCCATTTCAATCTGTTCGAAAGGCTGTCACATCATTAAAATGCACTTGAAATAATTTTTTCCCATTGGTCGTCATATAACGGAAACTTTTGACTGTCCCTGTCATTAAACTACAAATCCGATTTTCATAAAATTTTAAATGTTTCAACAAAATTTTACAACAATTATATATTTAAAATTTCAGACCATTCGGTTGGGTAGTTTTTGCTCTGTTATATGCGGACGGACAGACAGACAGACGGACCGAACGACGACTATAGGAGCTACGTATTTTTATAATTGCGAAAGCACCTAAAAAGACAAATATTACATTTATTTATTAATGGTGCCAAAACCAAATTCCGCATGCACCTTTTGACGATGCATATATGCATCACCCGCCCCAAAAGGGGTGATGGTCTCTTTATTTGTAACTGAATTCATAGCCAAGTGATATTTATGTGTGAAAAAGAGAAAGTTAAATACTAAAAAAACTTACTTTAATTAATATTTTCTAGGTTACAAAAAAAAAAAAAAAATCTAATAAACAGTGAAGTTATTTCTCGTAATATAATTTCCGAAACATCGACGTCAAATTTATTAGCCCTCTGTTATGTTATTTCTTTCTCCCACCTATTAATGTGTCGTCTCAAAAAAATAACGTTACGTTGTATAAACCAGCTGTAAAACAAAGCAGATGTATCACTGTACAGAATAATCTCTACTGCAATTTTTTTAACTTCTAAGCATCGCACATTTTCAATTTTTATACCGTCGTATTGGGAAAAACAAAAACTACTTTTAAATGAAATTTATTTGAAAACTGCATCTCCATTTATTTTTGAGATAATTGATATTAATTTTTTTTTTTTGTAGTTTTTAGTTCCATTTGTTTAATTTTGGCAACTCAAGTACTCCATTTCTGTAGAAAGTAAAGGAAAAATAGTTGAAAAATAGCAATTATATCTTTTAGTTGACATTTTCTCATAAAAACCTTTAAAAAAAATGTAATTAAAATACGTGCTATTTTGAAAAATAGAAATGAATGATTTCTGATAAAACAAGGAGCTATTATAAACTAAATTTAATTTTAAGCATCTATATTAATATTACATACAAATGAAAGCATATGAATCATGAGATAGCCGGGTTTTTTTGTCCAGTTTCTTGAATGACGAAATCTCTTTTTTTGGATTTGTGTAGTATTCAGCAATAGTCACGTCCTATGAATACTTTAGTGTAGATGTTGTTTAAGACTGGATCGTAAATGAGGAATGCTTTAGCGGATGCGGATGACGTCATTTTGTATAAAATAAAAGCGCGTGTTTGGTGTCTTAAAAATGACCTATCTATATTTATATACATACATATTTTTTTTCATCGGGGGTGGCACTAAATTCTGAAAAAGCAGAATTCCTGTTTTCTTAAATTTTTTTGGCCGTCCTTTAACAAGTTTTTCTTGGATTTTATACTATTCGATCTTATTGCTTTCGATCTCAGAGTTTTCAATCGGTAAACAATTGATATTTTTCTTTCCCCCGCAAGTTGAAAGTATAAACAAGAAAGAAAAAAATCATGCGTCAAGCGTAGATGATGAAACACTTTCCAACATATTCAGAATAATGTAACAAAACTGCCCCGTTTAAAAAATTAAAATATTACCACTGCCGCATAACACATTTCAAAACCCAATTTCAGCTGTCCCCATCTAAATTCAGAAAACTATCCGATTTCTTTGAGAAGTCCTGTATAGGATATATAGATTTGTATCTATTAACTGCATGCATGCCAAAATTGAGTTCAGTTAAAAAAAAACAAAAAAAAAAACATATGCCTCAGTTGAAAATTCCCCTTCAGCAATTTCCGCTCATAAGCAGACTAATACGCGAATTCTTTTGTGCAGCCTTGTATATCAGGCATAGAATTTATATACAAACGAGTAACATACAAAAAATTATTTAAATTTTAAACCGCACTTCCAGCCATTATTACTCAAACACAGTACGGTAACCGATTTCTTTTGTGTGCCCCTGTCAAGGAACTATAAATGCCATGAATGCCCTATTCTATCGTCATCACCTTGTAGTGAAATTCAGTGATTTATATCAGTTTCAATACATTTGAAATAGCGTAACCTCATTAAAATGCTCTGTAAACAGTTTTTCCCTCTGTACCGTAATGTAATGGAATTCTTTTGAGTATCCCTGTAAATAAACTATTAATCTCACACACTTCATATACAATACCAAACATTCTTTTGGTAACCTTAAATAACCTTTATCAATTGCATGAAAATCCGAGTCTATTTACGGGAGTTAGAGCGTGGACAAACGGACAGACAAACCGAATGCATAAACACTTTTCAACTGTGTTGGAAAGTGTTAAAAAAGGGTAGGAGGAGATGACTTTGGTGCCGGATTTCCGAATGCTGGATATTTTGGTCACAATTTATATTGGTTTCAGAGGTTTCTAAAGATAAAGAACCGTTTTCGAAAATGTGGGGTAACTCAGAAAAGGTTACTATATATTTTCATTAGTAGTTGTAATATATTTTTGTAGATTCAGAAACATTTGCCTTTTTTTTTTTAACAGCGTAAAACAGCAAACATAATTCCATATACACTACATTGGATAACTTGAAACTGTAAAACTTGACTCTATTCTTTTTTTTTTCTTTTTTTAATATGCATATATAATTTAGATTTTCACCTAAAGGTACATAAATGAGTGGAGAGTGGGACACTTTGGAACTTGGGACACCTTTTTATTTCAAAACTTATGTACAAAATAATCTCTATTACTCATAGATAGCTATAGATGAAACGCAATCTACTCCTAAATAAATTTTTTAAATTAATGCTGTTTACAGATTAAAATTTACATCACGTTCTTTGTTCTCACAACATTGCAGTAACGTGACTCGATTGATTTATAAATATTTTTTAGTATAAAAAGTAAAAATTTGCAAAAGGAAATATGAAATGTTTTAAAATACACGCACTTATCATGCTTGTAAGTATTTAAGATATTAGTGTAATTTTAACCCTTTGTTGCATAAGTCAAAACTAGCAAATACCCAACGTTAAACTTGCTATTTCCTATTTGCTAAGTTACCCGACTTGTATTGCTATCTCAATTTTTCTACTGAAAGCATAGATGTCATAGAGTAGCATAAATTTTGAATAGGAACTGTAAATGAAATGGTTTAGATAAGAGAAAGAATAGCATTTTTGTCCACTGTAGTGGACGGTATGCAACAAAAGGTTAAGCCTACTAAGCTGAAAATGTAAAAACAGAAGACAAGCAAATGCGGCAGGTTGAAACAGATAGTAATAGGACAAGTTTGAAACACGGTCTAAGGCCAAGATAAAACAAAAGAATTTCTTTTCTTAGTTCTTAAAAAGTTATAAATAAATAATAATACAAATGGCAAGAAATAAAAAAGTAAAAATAGCTCTATTGCAATAATTATCAATGTCTTGATAAATAATTTAAATAAATAATTTCTTCTTTAATTATTTTAATTTAAGAATGACGGGTTAGTTTCATTATCATATATCATTAGATTTTCCTTCTTTACTCATTAATGTACAGTCGTGGAAAAAAAAAAGTAAACACCCCCTACTAACTCTTCAACAAATTATCGTAGACGAAAGTTACTAGTACCGGACGATTGGAAATAAAGTCTACTTTTAAATGGTGTGTATAAAATTTGATTAGGGAGCCATATACATATTAAAACGAATTCAAACTTCATTTTTTTCAATGGCAGTACCCAAATTTAACGAGATATTTCAAATCTTCGGTTCAAAATATGCCTAGAAACCAAATTTCAAGCCATTCGAATGATAAGTTTTTGAATTATAGGCATTCAAAATTTAGTACTTCTAATGTTAAATTACATTTTCATATTTTTATTTATATCTCCTGAAATGATGCTCCTAATGAGCTAATTTTTTGTGTAGCAATAATATTAATATACCCAAACGTAAATACATAATATTATTATATGAATTATGAATTATGAAATTAATATTCGAAAAAATTATGAATTGCAACATACAATTTTTTTGATGGATTTAGATTTATTAAGTGCTGCTTTATGGAAATCCCAAATTTCACATTTTTCTTCCAAATAGTTTTCAAATTATGCTTAAAAAACGGCAAAATGATGGTTTAAGGGGCCATCTATGATAGAAGTAAGTAAATTTTTGAAATTTATTCTGCTATCCTGTAATCAAACAGGTTTCATTGACGCTTAAACGTGCCTTGATCAAGAAGGCGGCTCTCTCGGTTAACAATCGAGTTCAGAACTTCAATTTGGATACAGCCCTTAAAATACGCTTGTTTTAAAATAATTAATTTCTCGAAAACTGATGGCACGAATTGCATAAAAATTTGTTTACAGGCTAATTGGAAGGTGTAGCGTTCATTTATGCTGTCAGAATTGTGTACTGCTATTAAAAAAAAACGAAGTTATGGTTCATTTTAATATGTAGATGGCCCCTTAAACAAATTTTATATACATCAATTAAAAGTAGACTTTATTTCCAATCGTTCGGTACCAGTAACTTTCTTCTACGATAATTTGTTGAGGAGTTAGTAGGGGGTGTTTACTTTTTTTTTTTTTCCACGACTGTCCCTCGACTATGTATATATGTATCAGCATTTCTATCCATATGGAAACAGTGCAGTCACCAATATCTTCAGAAAAAATTCCTTTTCCTTTGTGGACCCTATATAACACAGTCTCTCCAAGTCAGTATTATAAATTTTTTATTAATAAAATGTTTTAATAATATTTGAACTCGATTTCAGTGGTTCGATTTCTTAATGAATTAAGTTTATGTAACTAATTATTCGATTTATTTCATTTATCAATATATCAGATTATTGAATAACTTTTTAATTTATTACATTAATTAAATTTGAATTTAAATAATTCAATTAATTTAACTAATTAATTAATTAATTTTTTAAAATTAATCTTTGAATATAAATTTTATTTTATTTTTATTTTCTGACTGCCAAATATATTTATCCTTTTTTTTATCATTCTATATTTTTATTGATTAATGAATTGATGTAATTTATTTAAATTAATTAAAGAATTATTTTTTAAATTAAAACCTTATTTTTAAATTTATATTTAAATACAAGTTTGATTTATCAATCAATTAAGTTTATGTTACTAATTATTCGAATTAATTTATTTATACATACATCAGATATTATTGAATAACTTTTTAATTTATTAAATTAAATTTAATTTGAATTTAAATAATGTATTTAATTAACTAATTAATTAACCTGTAACAGATGTGACTAAAATTTGTCACACAACTGATGTGATTCGGTCTCTCAGACCCCTCGAATAAAATGAATAAAAAAATAACTCAAATGGTTGAATTTACTTAAATTTTGTCCTAACAATATCGTTATACTTCTCTTAAGAGCATGTGAATAAAATTGCATGAAAAAAGTATTTTATTCATATTATTTAACTTCAGTACAGAAAAGTAAAAAGCTGCAAAAGTGTTTACAGCTGGGAGTCGCGGGGTCTGGGAGACCGCGTGACATCAGTTAAAGGTTAATTAATTTTTTTTAATTAATCTTTGATTATAAATATTATCTATTCGTTTATTTTCTGATTGTCAAATATATTTACCCATTTTTTTTATTATTATCTATTTTTATTGATTAATGAATTGACGTAATTTATTTAAATTAATTAAAAAATTGATTTTTAAATTAAAACCTTATTTTTATTTAAATACAAGTGTGACCTATCAATCAATTAAGTTTATATTACTAATTATTCTGTTTAATTTATTTATCAATACATCAGATTATTGAATAACTTTTTGATTTATTAAATTTAATGAAATTTGAATTTAAATAATATATTTAATTAATTTTAACTAACCAATTAATTAATTATTTTAATTAATCTTTGAATATAATTTTTTTATTTTTATATTTTCTGATTATCAAATATATTTATTCTTTTTTATCATTACCTTTTTTTATTAGTTAATAAATTCATATAATTTATTTAAATTAATTAAAGAATTAATTTTTAAATTAAAACTTTATTTTTTTAATTTACATTTAAACACAAGTATTACTTATCTGTCGATTACTTTTATCTGACCTTTAAAAAAATTCCATACATATTTTCATTTTATTATTACTAACGAATTATTTATTTTAATTTAGTTAATTAAATCATATATTTTAATTAGTTTTATTTATTTGTTTCAAAGACAAATTTTATTAACAGTCTACTTTTTACCCGGCTGAAAAGAAGGGTTATGTGTTTTACGCGTATCTGTGTATGTGGATATCTTTATACCATCGAACATCCCAACGGCTGGATGGATTTTAATGAATGAGGTCTCTATCGATTCGTCTTAACGGTCCGATGGTTATAGGCTAGGTTTTGTTTTTATAAATTCAAAACAGCGGTAGAGACAAAAAAAAATTACGCACACTATTGAGTGGAATATCATTGGATAGATCTTTCAAAATGAAGACGATGTTTCATTGACTATTTTACAGTCAGAAGCTCCGTTAAAATATTATACAACCTGGAAGTTGTGTATGTATTGTGGATCTCTAGCTTTACTGCAACTCTAATCATCATAGACATCTATAGACCTCATCAAAACCGTGTTTATACGTAGGAACTAATAGTTAAATACAACTTAAAAGTCATCAATACAAGTTAATAAAAAAAATAGCTAAGTAATATAAACAAGTAATATAAAAAAATATATTTTAAGTCAATTCCTACTTAGGTCAATAAGAGAATTTTTTTTTCCTCCCATTCTTCTTTCCTTTTGAGTGGCGCTTAAAATGCCTTGATCATGATGAGGGCTCTCTCGGTCTTAAAATACTTTGATCAAGAAGGGGGCCCTCTCGATTATTGAAAATTAATTAATTTAATTTAATTAATGAATTAATATTTGAAACAAAATATGTATTAATATCAAGTATCATCCACTACAAATTTAAAAAAATTTATTTGATCTTGATTGGATGAATAATAAGTATTTTATTAACGATTGAAAATTTGAACAAGATATATATATATAGCGAGAGTGTGAGCTAATAGTAGGAATTGAAAAAAAAATTGTTTTACATTGATGAGAAATAATTAATTAGTTCCCTTTTTACGCAGTCGGGTTTTTTTTATTTTTTAAATTTAATTGTTTATTTTAATGTATTTTACTAGATGAAGGATGCAGAATAGAAATATTAATATTTTTTTAATATTAAAAAATAAAAATATACATGTATTATTGTAATTTTAAGCAGTATGCATTCGCATATGATTTCAAAAAAATTACAGAACTCCTACTAAAATCGGACAATCAATAAGCGTGTTTTTAATTCTTAAAAAATATGGCGCGTTAATATTCAGATAATTGATTTTAATGTTCTAAAATTCCTCAATGAGGATCTTAAATGACTCTCAATAGTTTGAAATTTTTTCAACACATATGTCACACATTCTAAATGAGCTATGTATTTTTCCATGGAATTTTATGCATCTGTTCGAAAAATGGAAAACAGTTTAACTTTTTAATTTTATATTTTTGTTACCATTACTAATAATTTTTCTCTTTTAGGGCAATTCCACGGTAAATCATCATTTGAGGGGAAGGGGGGGAATCAAATTTATAATATGTTTAATTTAAGGGTATGATTGGGAAACTTGATATTTTTATATTCTATAGAAAAATCCTAATAAAAAGGCATTGTAAATTACTGTTTACAAACTAAGTTGAATACCATTATTGTCTTTGTAAAGTCATAATGTTACGTCAGTTACACAATGAAAGTTATGTCAGTTACACGTGTAAATGCCATATTCTTCTTTTTTATTATTCAGAAATTAATGAAACAAGTTACTGTTATAATGTGGCATTACTTAGTGTTGAGGAGAAGATAAAATCACTTTTTTTTAAATGGATTGTTTTGATAAATTTTACACTTCAATGAAGGCAGAAAAAATGTTTCTATATTTTATGTTACGTCAGTTACAGAATTTTGAATTGCAATTTTTGGGACTCAAATGGAGATTGAAATAATCTGCAGGTATTTGGGTATTATGACCTTATTAAGAAATATTTTAAATTGTAAAAATTTGTTCTAGCTTTATTAGTAAACTTTCTGCATAGACTTGAAAACAAAATTCGTTGATAAAATGTTACGTCAGTTACGATGGAATTGCCCTTTACTTTATCAATTGCCCAGCAACACTATTTCATAACGTGTCAGAAAAATAAAATTTATTAAAGCAATTAGTTTATTGTGATCTTCCTAATTACGAAAGATTTAGAAAAAAAAAATGTTTAAACAAAATATAAAATAGATACCCCTGAAGATTTCGACATTTTTATTCTAAATAATTCGAATAATATATAGTTGAAGAGTATAAGTTCTTAAAAGTTGGATTTTCTGAATCTTTAAGAAGTCTTATATGCTTAAAAATACAGAGTTAGCATAAATGATTCATCGGGTTTCGAAAAACTGTGTATTGAGAGGTATACGACCTACAAAGATAGGTGATACATGACAAGATATATAGACTCACCAAGTTTAAAAGCCCGCCTCGTGGCTCGCGTGCAGGAATGCATCACTGCTGCTGTGGTGTAACACACTGAAAGAAACATACGGTTGAACGTATGGATGGAACCGATTTACCATTAGGTTGTGTGCCGGTTGACTAAAGGCGTACCCATTGAACATTTGTAATAAGTACCAGTTTATTGTTTCTTTTCATGTACCATCCGCCTCTGTAAGTCGTATGATTGTAAATAAATAGTCTTTTGAAACCCGATGAATCATTTACCCTAACCCTGCATTCTATAATAATAAAGAAAGAAATTTGTGTGTGAGTGAGTGAGTGTGTCGACGGTGTTCTGAAAAGACCACTGCACGTAGAGCTACAAAATTCAGGGAAAAGGTACGTCTATATATGAAGTTTTGCACCTCGAAGCCCGATTTTCGATTTTTTGATTAGATTTTTTTTAATTTAATTTTTTATGCGATTTTTAGCGCTTTTTTATGTTTCGAGGCGATTTTTCCATATAAGTGAGAAGAATATAGTTTCTTTCTTTTAACCCAATATAGTAAATTTTGTTCTCTTTTCAGAAAAGTTTATTCGGAATTCGTGCAGCGATTTTTGAATTTTTAGCGAATTTTTTATGCAATTATTGAACAGCATTTAATGCATTTCCAAACCTATAAGGAGGTTGCCGTAGAGGGACATAGTTCTGTCGCCAAATGCAGCTAAGTTTTTCGCCCACTTGGCGGTATATCGCCAAATTTGGCGACCAAAATGAGTTGCCAAAAGTAACGCCAACTTGGCGATACCTCTAATATTTCGCCAAATTTCCATAGACTTCCACTGTAAAACAATAGGGTTTACTTGCTTACAGAAAATCAAAAAATTGAAATATTTTAATGCAACAAAAACTAATATTAACTTAAGGAATTATGTTAATTATATTTAAGGGAGTCCAAGTAAATTAATTACGAATAAAAGTAACATGATCTAATGCTTAGCATGATTTCCAAAACATAAATTTTAAGAGAGCCCACAGGTCAAAGGAATTAGATTTGAAACTTTTATCCAATTATAGTAAATTTTGACTTTCATGATTTTTGAACTTTTTGTGATTTTTAATGCGCTTTTTACGTTTCTTCGCGATCTGCTGCAATTTTTTGACATTCCATTTTTGACCTAAAGTACATTCTGCCCTCATTTCCATAAAGTTTATTCGGATTTCGTATAGCAGTTTTCGAATTTTTCGGGAATTTTGTATGTGATTTTTAGTGTATTTTAGCGATTTGCTACTATTTTTCCACATTAGTGAAAGGAATCAACTTGCAACTTCGAACATAATATTACTTCGAACATTAATCTTCGAACACATATTTTTTCTCATTTCAGAATTTGAGAAGCGATTTAAAAATGTTTCGCGATATCTTATTGTGATTTTCAGAGCTTTTTCGTAATTCCTGCTGTTTTTTGACGTACCCGGGCAACGCCGGGCAAGTTCGCTAGTAATCTAATATTATTAAATTTCGGATTTCGATGTATTAGATATTGCGTGAAGTTAGATGAAATGTAATATTAATCTCGAGGCACCTGATTTGAGGATTTACTAGCTGAAAGGTTCCCTACAAGCCCTGCGAACTCCTTCGACTTTCCCCCTTCCCTTCTTAGCAAGTCTGTAAGGGCCTTACTTACCATCGTAAGAGATATTTAAACATTCAACACAAAAATATTAATGCAATCTATCTATATTATAAAGGACAGACGTGTCCATGCATAACGCTAACGTAATTTTGACGGTGGCAACAGCAGACGATTAAATTGAACTTTTTTACAACTTTTATTGCAATTTTTTAAACTTCTAAATATCGCACATTTTCAATCTTTACACAGCCGAATGGAGGAAAAAATGTATTTTCAAATGCAATTTGTTTTAATTTGTTTGATAACTCTATCACAATTTTTGTAATTTTTATTGTTTTTAAAATAATTTTCAATCATTATTTTTTTTTTCAAATCTATCTTTATCACGTGTAGACGATTACGAAAAATAAATCCGTTTGCTCTTAAATTAATATAAATAGCTCATCATTTGTTTCCAACTTATATTCCATAACGAAATTAAAACATTCATGAACCAATAAATTAAACAATAAAAAAAGAAAAAAGAAAAAAAAAACATACAAATGTAAGACATGAAATCGAATTTCGCGCTTAAACTACTGAAAGGAACAAGATGAAAAAGGCTGATGTTAAATAGTGATCTTCGGCTATTTGGTCGACTGTTAACTCTTGTCAGGAGGCCAATACGAAAGAATAGCTTTTAATAAATTTCAAAATTGTATTTGAACGGATAATTTCTCTTTTTCATATAAATATGATTTTTGGTATAGTTAGTTGCCGTTCTAAAAAAAATATATTAAGTGTAAAAAATCGATTAGAGTTATTAGTTTAAAAAAAAATGTTTTTCACCTACATTGTGTAACCCGGGAAGCACGAGTTCACACCCTTTGTCATAAAAAAAACTCAACATACAGCAAAAAAATTTTTATGGGTAATGAAACTCCAAAGTACTGCATCAGCCAAAGATAAAGAAAACACAAAAAATATATATATATATATATCGATAATTTCGGCCGTTTTCGTCCAATCAAAAGGTGATAAAAACCCTCACCACCCCAACCAGTACCACAGAAATAAAGTCCTGTTCAACACCGTTCATAAATCGTCGTAATTTAAGAAAATAGAAAGTTTCTGACTTTTTGATTAAAGAGAACATTCCACGAACAACGTATCTTCTTTGCATTAAAGGAACTTTATTAGTTTGGATATCGATTATTAAGGCAAGCGAAGGAAATTCTGATAAGATTTTTTTTTTTTTTTTTTTTGCCGATAATTATTCTTTTTCCCTTGCCGGACAAAAACGAGTCACGTGAGTCTATTTCCAATCAATGGAACGCAAGGATAGACAGACACCTGTGACCACAAATCGCATGTGTCGAACTTGTAGATTCGTCCATTATGTTTCTGCTCTTCCATTTTTCTACCAGATATTATAGTGAAACCTGAAAGAAGCTATAACAATAATCGAGCTTCGAACCGAATTATGGTCTTTCATCGGGTTCCATAACCGGATTCCGACCGAACACGACCCGAACTGCAGATAGGATCGGAACGCATTGGCTTTAGTTTTTTTTTTTTTTTTTTTTTTTTTTTTTTTTTTTTTTTCGTTAAGGATCAGATTTGGGTGATGTTGACTGTAAAGATTCCAAATTCGAATCGGCTTCGTTTTTTTTTTTTTTTTTCACTTTCGGATCGGGTTCGGATTTGTATTAACCCAATCGTTCATTGCAAATCCCACAGTGCTATTTCACATGAAAAGGTATCATATATTTAAACATAAATAAATACATATAAACTTATTTTTCAGTATAAAAGGTAAAGATGGTATTGGAGGCATAATTGTAGGCTAGTGTTTCTATAATTCCATTAAAATATGGATTAATTCTCTTTTCTTTCGGGTTTCGGGTGTTAAATGTGTCGGCTCCAAGTCGTTTTTCGGACCGCCTCTCAAGCTAATAGATGGTACTGCCACCTTAAATGTGACAAAATTGGACTATCGTCGTTTTTTTTTTTTTTATCCTGGGTCTACGGTAGTCGCAAGCTAATGTTCAATCTTTGGGAGCGTTGGTTTCAAATTTCTCACTTGCATTTCAATGTTTTATTTTATGTTTGCGTCCTCGGTTGAACATCGATCACAGACATCCTGTGAAAGAAAATAAATTAACAAATAAATAAAGTAAGTAATAAAATAAATAAACCTAAACAAACAAAAATACTTAAATGCAAACGAGAAATTTGAAAAGAACGTTTCCATAGGATTAACATTAGCTTGCGAGGTTTGTCGAGTGACTAGCGTAGGCTCTTAATTAGCATAGTTAGCCCTTTATGCACCTACGGTATTTTGAGACCATTAAAATAACTTGTTATAAAATTCATTTAATACATCGGTTAGTAGTAATACAGTTTAGAATGAGTTATGTTATAGACGCATTATTTTATCTTGTTCCAAAAGCATTATTAATTGCGCAAAACAAAAATATATTTAAAAGGATGATTTCTTTTTCATTTGCATCTTTTCAACTTTCTTGACGTTGAAGGGTTGGGGATGGGGGTGGGGGGTTCAGTTCGGAAATATTTCTATATTTCTATTGTAAGAATATTATATTTGTACATTTCCTAATTCTACAAAATACTGAAAAAATATTTTAAGTAAAAGACTTAAGTGGAGTTATAAATATTGCACAAAATCCGTATCAATTCAAACGTAATTAATTAATTTTAACTGTCAAAATCTTTCTAAAATTAATTAAATGACTATGTAAATCTTCCAATGGAGTTTCAAAAATTCAAGAAAAATGCTTTAGAAGAGGAAATTTTAATGAATTTATAATTTGGGATATAAAGGCTTAAAATACCAATAAGACAGATTCCTCCCCTCCTCCATTTTATAAATTAACCCTTTATGTACTAAATTATGAATTCATAAAAATTTTATCTTCTAAAGCATTTTTCGTGAATTTTGAAATTATTTTAGAAGATTTACATAAACATTTACTAAATTTTAGAAAGATTGGAGGATTTAGAAGGATTAATTAAATTTGAATTGATAGGTATTTTGTGCACTATTTATAACACCACTCAATTTTTTTATTTTGAATATTTTTCTTTGTATTTTGTAGAATTAGGAAATGTACAAATATAATGTTCTTACAATTGAAATATAGAAATATTTCCGAATTAAAAATCCCCCCCCCCCACCCCCGCCTGCCCAACCCCAAGAAAGCTGAAAAGATGCAAAGGCAAAAGAAATCATCCTTTTAAAAATATTTTTATTTTGTGTAACCCATAATGCTGTTGTAACAAGATAAAGTAATGTATCTATAAGTCATTCTAAACTGTATTACAACTAATCGATGTATTAAATGAATTTTATAACAAGTTATTTTAATGGTACTTATAAGTACCGTAAGTAGATAAAGGGTTAACTGGATTTATCTTATACTTTGTGCCATACGGATAAACTACGAAACATGATTAACAGATAAATGAATATCCCTCTTATTATCATACACCCCTGTTCAGTCATAGTATCTATAGCAAAGCATAAATCAGAAACGAAATGGCGACTACACATCATCTATAAACTGTCAGTACTAATGACAGATTTTGATATTGAACGTACAGCTACCTGAACGAATTTCATAGTGCATTATGGTTTGTCGCTTACACGAACTCATTTCATTTCAGATTGTGAAATAGCGTAGAACATCTTTTGTCATATAGTCGCTTTTCTCTCTATGGAGGATGAAAAATTATTTCATTTCATTACTGTAATAAACAGTGTTCCGTTACGATCTGTAATCGGCATGAAATAGGGAAGTTCAAATAATTTTTAATTATTTCATTTCGCTTCTTTAAAAGAGTTGTAAAAATTTAGAATTCTATTTGGATTCGGTATGAAATGGTGATATTTATCTACAGATGAATTCTATTTATTGTTCGATTCCAGACTAAATATATTTCTGTTGCTAAGTGAAATAAAATTAAGATGCTATATCGGCATGAAATGGTGATATTTTTATTTAGAAACAAAGTTTAAATAAGATCGAATGTATTTCATATCTTAAATGAAATGAAATTAATATTTTCAGTTGTACAGTGGTTTATTCCCTGTAAAAGAGAAAAATAATTTTCGAGTCAATTCAGTTTACTTGCTTAATAAAAGGTGATAATTTAAGTTTCAGTTTGAAATCGGTATGAAATGATGATATCTATCTACAATTGAAGTCTATTTGAAATGGAAAATACTTCAGGATTTAACTGAAATAAAGTAAGATGAAATATTCAAGATCTAGTTTTTTTATTTTTATGGCACAAACTAAAGTTTCAGTTTACTAATTAATATAGAGCATCTTTAATTACATGGCTCCAAAGAAGGTGAAAAGATATTTCGGGTCTTTTTATTTCACTTTTATAACAAACTATGGTACGTTATAATTCGATTGGTAATAGTGAAGATTAAACACTTTTAAATAGCATAGTTTACTTCCTTAAATAAAGTGCTAAATTACATATTCCTTTTGGAATAGGCATGAAATGTTGATATTTTATGTGCAAATGAAGTTTAACTCACATCAGATACATTTCATGACTAAACGAAGTAAAGTTACATAGATATTTTTTCCTAGCAACGTGAAAAAATAATTTCAAATCACTTCATTTCACTTCCTTAATAAAGAGTGATGATTTTAAATCTGCCTGAGATGATAGTGATGTATATCTTCAAATGAAAAGTAATTCCATTGGAATATATATTTCAAGAATTAGGTGTGATATATGATGCTATATTGAAATCTGAGGCCACTTTAAAAAAAATAAAGATACTTAATCATTGCATAACATTTTAGTTTAATAATATTTTGAGATTTAAAAATTACTTTTACATCATTTCATTTCACTTCCTTAAAAAACAATGATAATTTACGACTTGGTGTGAAATGGCGATATTTATTTCGAATTCAAACCTATCCCATATGTAATATTTTTCAAGACTAAAGTGAGAAAAAAATTATGATTCTGGTTTGAACTTTTGATATTTCTATATTCATATTATAAACTGGAATTTGAGATCACGCATTTACGTAGAATATCTTTTACTTCACAAACAATTTTTCAACTGAGATTGAAAAGTCGTTTTTGAATCATTTCATTTCACTTCCTTCAAAAGCAGTGATAATTTAATACCCAGTTTTGAATCCGAATAACATTCATGAAATTTAAATTCAAATGAATATTAACTCAAATATTTCAGGTTTTATGCGAGATAAAATCACGATACAGTTTTGATCTTTAGATATTTTATTTTGATGTCTTAAACTAGAAAATAATTCTGTTCTTGACAATATAGAAAATTAGAATGATTTAATTTTTACAGAATGTATTTATATGTTAAACTTTAACTATTTTCTGTAACGATCCCAAAACTTATAATTCTTAAAATCTAGACATAGTAAATCAAAAATATAATCTTTGTCTGATGTAGTATGATGTATTCTTGATTAATGCAAATGATTACTTATTTCAAAGGATTCGTTATTTTATTTCAAAAACTAGAAAGTTTAAAAATGTCTGACTTTCAGATTTATGAATTTAGGGTATTATGAAATTAAAAAACAATAAGTATGATTGCTTAATAAATATAGAGAATAATTACTGTAGCTGCTTTTTTCTATACAAATAATAGAAAGAAAGTATAATACATTAAATAAAAAAATCTAAGAAACTTAAAATTAAACTTCATAAAGGTTTATTTTTTAGCTTTTATAAACCATATAAAACAAACTGTTTTCAGATCTTGAAAAAATAAAACTCTTTTTTTATGTGTTTGTGTAAAACTTAAATAGAAATATATCGGAAAAATTATAGCTGAACTTGCTCACTATTTACCTTTAAATTTTCTAAACTTATTTTACCAGCTGCTTTATATATGTTACAGTTGTAAAAAGTATTGCCCGTATAAAGATAATACAGCAAAATACAGGCTTTACAAAATAAACTTATATTGTGTATTTTATCGCTGGTGATATAGAAAAATACTGACTATAGAAAATTATAGACATTTAAAAATGCCTGATATTGTATGTTTTATCATCTTTTCATGAGAAGTAAAATGTTCGTTTTGATACGTATAGTGTATCTATTGCTCCGTTTCTAAGATGTGTGACTTTTCATGTGTTTTAATTTTTTAGAGTGAAGTTTTTTCACCAATTGTTACAACTTTCAAAAATTATGTCGCAAAAACAAATTGTCTTTTTGTTTAAAACTTAAAGGATTTTTCATTTCACTTCACTCAGACATCTTTAATGAATTTAATGACTAAATTTATTATAACGAAATGTGCAAAGTTCAATGCAGATGTCCACATAAAGCAACAATCTGAAAATGTCGCTGTGTTTTACATCCTGGACTAAACGAAATTTACGTGATTGAGAATTTTTGACACCGACAAATATCTACTTATTTCGTCAATATTTATCCATTTATTTTGAATTACAATTTCAGAAGTTATGTCTAGACAAGAATAACGAATATATGTAATGTTTGGAGATAGGCAAATTAAAATAAGTATACCGCATTTGAATCGTATGGATATATTTTTAGCGTCTTTAACATGATAGTTAAGACAGAAGAAACAAAGGATTAACGGATGTTTTGAATTAACGACGTTTTCAGTATATGAAGTAACTAAGTGAAAATATATTTAGCGTCTTTAACATGATAGTTGACAGGAGAGACAAAGAATTAGCAGATGTTTTGAATTCACGTTTTAAGTATATGAAGTTACTAAGTGAAAGTATATTTAGCATCTTTAACATGATAGTTGACAGGAGAGACAAAGAATTAGCAGATGTTTTAAATTAAACACGTTTTAAGTATATGAAGTAACTAAGTGAAAATATATTTAGCGTATTTAACATGATAGTTAAGACAGGAGAGGCAAAGAATTAGTAGATGTTTTGAATTAACGATGGTTTAAGTACATGAAGTAATTAAGTGGAAATATATTTAGCTTCTTTAACATGATAATTAAGACAGAAGAAACAAAGAATTAGCGGATGTTTTGATTAACAACGTTTTAAGTATATGAGTGAAAAGATATTTAGTGACTTTAACATGATAGTTAAGACAAAAGAGACAAAGAATTAGCAAATGTTTTGAATTAAACAAGTTTTAAGTATATGAAGTAACTAAGTGAAAATATATTTAGCGTCTTTTACACGATAGTTAAGACAGGAGAGGCAAAGAATTAGCAGATGTTTTGAATTAACGACGCTTTAAGTACATGAAGTAACTAAGTGGAAATATATTTAGCTTCTTTAACATGATAATTAATATAGAAGAAACAAAGAATTAGCAGATGTTTTGATACGTTTTAAGTATATGAGTGAAAATATGTTTAGTGACTTTAACATGATAGTTAAGACAGAAGAGACAAAGAATTGGCAAATGTTTTGAATTAAATGCGTTTTAAGTATATGAAGTAACTAAGTAATAATATATTTAGCGTCTTTAAGATGATAGTTAAGACAGGAGAGAGAGAAAGAATTAGCAGATGTTTTGAATTAACGACGTTTTAAGTAACATGAAGTAGCAAAGTGAAAATATAAATAGCGTCTTTAACATGATAGTTAAGACAAGAGAGACAGACAATTAGCAGATGTTTTGAATTAATGACGTCTTAAATATATGAAGTAACTAAGCGAAAATATATTTAGAGTCTTTAACATGATAATTAAGACAGAAGAGATAAAGATTAGTAGAATTTTCGAATTAACGAAAATTTAAGTAAATGAAGTACCTAAGGGAAAATATTTTTAGTGTCTTTAGTATCATAAGTTAAGACAGAAGAACAGAGATATTGTAGATTTTTTGGATTAATGACATTTAAAGTAAGTGAAATAACAGTGTAAAAATATATTTAGCGTATAGCATGATAGTCGAGAAATTTAAAATATCGAATTAACATCATTTTAAATTTGCAAGCCAAGTTTGGTATAGTTTTTTTTTTATATAAATGCAAGCAGTAAAGTAAGTTTATTAAATAATAATAATAAATATATTTTAATCTAATGGAGCTGCAAACAATAAAACAAGCACCAATTTCAATTTAATCAAAATGATTATAAACATTTTGTCTTAAAAATAATACATTGCGCATGATCAAGTACATCGATATTTTTTGTAGTTGCAAATTTGATATTTCACTTACTTTAGAAAAATGCGAAACGAGACAGTTATTTACATGTCTCTGCATGACTCTTTAATTAAAATGTACATTAATGAACTGAGTCAACAAATGCGAACGAATTAATTATTGATTTAGATTCTAAAATAGAATCATCTGAGTTATAAAAAAGTACCTCGTAAAGAACTGCTTAAACAAAGTTAATGCGTAAATGTAATTACCATTAACTCTACTTTCAAATAACAGAAAGTAATACAATCATGAGCTAATTATAAATGCTATTTATAAATATAATTTTGCTGCTGCTAAACATTTGGCTAAAACATATAAAAATATGCATTTATTTAATAAAAAATAAATATTTCTATTTGAGGAGGTGTAAGCTTTAAAAAATTTAAATCAAATAATTTAATTTAAACTATGTGGAGCGTCAAAAATTCTGTGCTGTTATTTACTTTGTTTTAAAAATAGTAAAAAAAACTGTATAAATTATTTACTTTATTAGTTTTCAGAACATGTATTGCATAAAAAGATATTTGTAATACAAAGGTTAATTTGCTTTTAAGAAAAAAAGTGCAGTTTTCCCACCTACACATTAAACAATTCTATAACCTATCATTTGACTTTGGAAGTGAAAGATTATTTGCACTAGTATTTCGATCGCCATGTTAATTTTAGTACAGCAAATAGTAAGGTAAAGTTAAACATTTTGTTGCCAAAAAAAAGTTGTTATATTAAATTTTGAATTAATCTATTCGTGTGAAATATACTAGATTCTGCTATTATTACTGATATGTAGAAATGTAAAAATATCTGTTACAAGAATTTTACCGAAGCAAGAAAGTTTTATACTTCGAAAGTTATAAATAATTTTGTTTCCAAAAGAGAAAAAAAAACTTTATATTCAAAATTGTGCGAACTCATTTAAGTGCAGATGATTTTCTTGTAAATTACATATATTTATTGGTTACATCTTTGAAAAGAATGAAGTAACAGCAATTCAAAAATCAGTTTATTGAATTTTTGAATAAGGGTAAAGATTTCATCACTGATGTTCTTATTGTAAATCCTTATTGTGTGAATATCCTCCTTTCATAATCATCGTTCGTTTCAACGGTATTTGATTGGAACAAGTTCTAAAAACGAAAGTATATCTCGAATCTGTAATGAATGCAATTTTCCCCAGGAATTTAGCATTAGTATTATTGTGTTTTATGAGAATAGGTTTAAAAAATGAACTATTCGAGTTACAATAGAAGGAAAAAAAGGAATTGCATCAGGATAATAATGGTATTTTCTAAGTAAACTTATTCATGAATACATCTATAGATAAAATGATCTTTTTTTCTTAAGAATAAAATATTCCTGTCACATTTTTAATGGAAAAAGCAAGAATATTTTGATTTGATGGTTAGCATTTCATTCTGATGAATTGCAATTTTCCAAGTTCTTAGAATTTTTGTCAGCTAATATTACAAAATTACACTTGACGGATTCATTTCTACTAAAAGAATGTTAAATGTATTTTATACATGAAATTTACATAATCCCAAATTAGAGCGGTATTAAATAAATTTTTTCTGAAAAACTGTGTCAATTTCTTTATATCTATTGGATAACAAAAACTGTAGTTTAAAAAGTAAATATAAGAAAAATTACTGAAATATTTCTACAGAAAATAAAAATAAAATAAATGGTGAATTAAAAAATATATATGTATTTGAATTGATTTGATATTTAAGTTATGGGGCTGTTATTTTGATTTATAGTTTTTATAAAATATATACTTACCAAAGGTTTATAAAAAGTTAAGTATTAATTATATATAGAAGAAATTTGTTAAAACTTGTTAAAACTTATGAATTAATTATATATTTATTAAGAATCCAAACATTTGTCTTTTTAAATTTAAAAAAAATGTATATTATTTATTAGAAATACTGCGAGAGAAGCTATCTAAACAAAATATAGTACAGAAACTTTGAAGAAATCCTTCACTTGAAAATAGTATGCTCGATACTATAGAAAATGTTTGAAAATTATTAATATTGAAACTTTTTTATATGAAAACAATGAGAGAAATTATGCATCAAAAATAATAAATTACTTTTCGTCAAAAACCGGTTAAAAGACGCTACCTTTTTGAAAAGAAAATAATACACTTTTATGTATAAAAACTGTAGGAAAATACGTTACTTGCTTCACACAAAAAAAATAAAATCGAAAGAAATTGCTTTTTGCTAGAAAAGCTGAGAGAGAATTTGTTTTGCAATAGAAAATACTTTCTCGGAATTTTTTTCATTTGGAAGACAAAGATAAAATTGTGTATTTATATTTAAAAAAAAAACTGTAAGGAAATGATGTAACAAAAAAAAAAGTGATTTAAAAGAACTAAGTATGTTTAATGAGTATAACTATGTGGTCACATAAACTTACCACTGAAATAAGTCAGCTTTTAATTAAACATAAAAATACACGCTACAATTAATTTGGTGATATAAACAGAGCTGAACTATCAGTTATTAAGAAAAAATGAATGTCTTCAAGTTGAACCTCGAAAAGTCCGAATCACTGGAGTCGCTGGATCTGAAATTCATCACTTCAGCGGGTCGCATGACCCAGCTTAGGAAGCATTGCTGCTCCAAATTCCGAACATCGATACGAGGTTTCAATGATATCGATAGTGAACCAGAATCAGGTAAGTTTTATGATATGTGCATTTTAGAGTTCTATTTTTATGCTTATAGTAAAGTACAATTTGAAATTTTCTTTCTAACTGCATAGATCGGGAGACGGCTGCACTGACCATCACCTCATCGAGTTGACGGCTGAAATTCCAGGATTAGAAAGAACTCGATTAGTGCATTAAAATGCAACGGGTCTGCCAAGTCCTATCTTGGTGGAAAACACCAGCAGGCCCGATTTTAATGGTTGATTGGTAGGTTTATCACTGTGTTTTCTTGCATCCAAAGGAATGAAAACATGGAGGACTGGGAGCAGGAAAACACAATGGTAAACCTACCAGTCAACCACTAAAATCGGGTTTGAATGTGTTTTTCACCACAATAGGACTTGGCAAACCCGCTGCATTTTAATATGCGAATCGAATTTTAACTAATCCTGGAATTTCAGCCGTGAACTCGATGAGGGATGGTTTCTGCAGCCGCTTCTCGGTCTAACGTTGTTCCATTTATTTGTGCTCTAAAAAAAACAAAAAAAAAACAAGAACGAAAAATCAGGCATAGATTATGATACCTTTTCCAACACTGGAAGAATATTATTATTTCATTCTGCCATATAATGATATGAGATATTTAAATACGCAATTAAAAGAAAAAAAAATCTGTAAATATCCATTTTCATCAATTGCAGTCCATATTCAATAATGTGAACGAGTTCTTTCATCCAGCCCTGTAGGGGAGGTAGGGGATGAAAGGAACATTTTTACAAAAATGTTTATTTTTAATACTTATTTAAAGTTATTATCAATATTATATATCACATTTCATACATTATGTATTTGACTACATCTATACACCATATTTAGTCTAGATTATTGTTATACAGTAAAATATTATAAAATTTGAAAAACGTTACTCTCTGTCCCAATCATCCCTATAGCAGGGATGAATGGGACACTAATACGGATGGATGGGACACCAATATTTTTCTCCCTGTATTCAATATTACCTAGTTAAAATTTATAATTATAAACATATATGTACTTATATTTGTAATATATGATCTTATAATATGGCTATTATATCTCAGCGTTGCTAATCACTTCTACTGCAGTTTTAACTTGTAATGCAAACTTCGACTGCCTGTCCGTTCCCCTTTCCCACTTACGAGACATTTTAGATATGAAATTAAAATGAAAAATGTCTTTTTAAATGCGGCATAGCCAATATTTTTCATTCACAACTTATTAATAAATATTAATTCAATGTATCTTAGATATCATGCACAAATGAAATTATGTTAGGGGAGGTGCGAGTGGGGAATTTATTTAAGCACAAGTTTCAAACTCAATATAATTTACCCTATCTGATCAATAAATATATACTACTTTTAACAATTTTATATATTTTGATAATGTTTCAACAACAATTTTTTGATAAACTATTTAACCTTTATTACAATACAATAATTAAGATTCAATATATAATTTTTACTAATAAACAACCTATATAATACGAGTACAGTTTAATACTAATAATTAACATAAATCATTAATTTATAAACCTATATAATATTGTTTAGTTAATGAATAAATGTTTTAACATCTCTAGGGATGAAAAAACTATCCCATTCATCCCCATTTAAATTGTCCCAATCATCCCTATGATACATAGATTCAGTTTTTTTTCTATTTTGCCTCAGAAATTATTTTGTCACATTGGTTAATATGCACTCATTTCAACTACCAATATTGAACCTTCAAATAAATAAATACAACATATCTTATTTGTTTATATTGTATAAAATATTTGACAACTTCAAATTAAAAAAAAAAGTTACTTTTAAGCAGCGTGTCAAAAAATGCAACTTTGCAAAAAAATGAAAAGAGCCATGTGGTTTTGCTTTTGGATCTAAAGCCCACTACGTTAGACCATATATGAGAATAGAAATCAACTAAAAAAAAACATTCATTGCATGAAATATTTAGAATTTCCCATCCATCCCTTGTCCCATTCATCGTCTAGCTCCCCTATATTATGAATAGAATTTATATATACCATGTAATAAAATAAAACATTAAATAAGTTTGTAAAAACATGCTACAGCAGAAAATCCACTTCCAGCAATAATCAATCACACTTAGTCTTATAACCGGGCAGTTTTGTGCTTCACTGTACATGAATGATAAATGCTACGCACTCCATAATCTATAGAAAACATGTTATAGTGCAACTTATTGGTCCTTTTTTAATTTTATTTTGTTTGAAGTATCATAACGTCATTAAAATGCACCGCAAAAATTTTTTTCACACATTATCATAATGTAATGGAATTATTTTGTGTGTCCCTATAAACGAACTATAAATACTACTTATTCCATACACATGAGAAAGCATGTTGTAGTTTACCTAAATGGTTCACATCTGATTATATTTTCAATATCATAACATCAATAACAAGTTGGAAAATGCACGTCGAACGTGGCAAGTGAGGTGCCTCCGTACTGCAACTTGTTTTATAAATATTTTTTGTACCGCATATCGTACTGAATGTATATTTTAGTACACTTCATAATGGCATATCCATTTCATTCTTTTCGAAAGGCATTAAAATGCACTTGGAATCATTTTTTCTCATTGTCCGTAATGTAACGGAAAACTTTTTACTGTCCCTGTCATTAAACTATACATGGGTCAATATCTGAAAACTGGACAATTTCACTCCAGAATTTGTATTTTTTTGAATTAAAGTACCAACTTCAAAATACAATTACATTCTATGATACATGTTTTGACATTTGAATGCTGTAGTCTTTTGAGATCAAGGATGTATATTTTATGCGTAGGATAAACTTTTATGGAAGAAAGTGTCTGTTGACACTATAATCAGTGTCTAATATTTGGGGCTGAGAGGATGGGGACTGGGGTGATGTTTTTGTCTTAAAAGTTGCTCAGCCATTTTGTTGAATCGTTTTGTCCACATGTAAATTATTAAATATGCCATGTGACATTTGTGTGTTACGTAAATAAAGTTGCAATAAACTTTTTGTTTATAAATAAAAAGTTAAATAGGGGGACATGAATGATGCTATAAAAAAATAGTCATCCCTATTCAGAACAAAAACTAAATATTTCTAAATATGAAGCAAACAGAAAAACAACTTACCTTCATCCATGGTGGCTAGTTGAAGTTTAGTTGCTGTTGCAATGGAAATGATTCTGCCAGCGCCACCTACCCGTAAGGCATGGTGACGTCACGGCGACGTCGTTGTGAAGTCACACTGTGATTTTGTGACCGTCGATGTGACGTCACGTGACGTGGATGTGACGTCACAGTGACTAGAATGTGAGGTCGTTATGGCCGTTTTAGAGGTCGTTTGTGACGTCACATTGTGACCACTCTGTGAAGTCACGGTGTGACTAATTTGTGAAAAGTGTGTCATTTGTGACTATTTTGGCATTAACTTTGTGACGAACCTGTGACGAAAGTGACAATGTTTTGAAGTCACACTGTGACCAATTTGTGAAATATGTGTCATTTGTGACGAACTTGTCATAAACTCTGTGATGATTTCAAATGAAAATCAAATTTCAAATTAATTGCTTAAAAGGCGCAAAGGCGAACTAGTGAAAAAGATTCCATGCTGGAACTCGAACCCGGGCCATCAGTATAGCGCACTTACGTTCTACCGACTAAACCACATGGAACGATACCCAGCCTGGAAAATTTCTCACTATTACATGTTGGCAAGGCACAAGATGCAATATTTATCGTCAGCCACCGACATGGCGCAAGCACGAAACTTAATTAAATCCAGCATCGATTGAAACTATATTAATACTTGGAAATTTTTTCAGAGAGAACCATTCGCCTTGCATACAATATTTCAAATGAAAATCAAATTTCAAATTAATAGCTTAAAAGGCAATTTTAATTTGAAATTTGATTTTCATTTGAAATACTGTATGCAAGGCGAATGTTTCTCTCTGGAAAAATTTCCAAGTATTAATATAGATTTAATCGATGCTGGTTTAATTAAGTTTCGTGTTTGCCCCATGACGGTGGCTCACGATAAATATTCCATCTTGTGCGGCGTTTGTAGCCTTGCCAACATGTAATAAGGAGAAAATTTCCAGGCTGGGTATCGTTCCATGTGGTTTAGTCGGTAGAATGTCAGTGCGCTATACTGATGACCCGGGATCGAGACCCGGCGTGGATATTTTTCACTATGTTGGCCTTTGCGCCTTTTAAGCAATTTATTTGAAATTTGATTTTCATTTGAAATATTGTATGCAAGGCGAATGTTTCTCTCTGGAAAAATGTCCAAGTATTAATACTGTGATGATTCTTGTCATAAAAACTACGATAATTTTAAAGTAAAGTTTTGTTTGAAATATAAAATTTTATCTTTTTACCGTACTTTTTAGCAAGATATCGCTATTTTGGAGTCCTATTCTTCTAAAATATTTTTAATTTTCCATTTAAAAAACAATGCTTATTAACTGACATCTTTTTTTATTAAGTTAGCTTGATCTTGAATTCAAGCTGAATATTAAGAATGTGTAAGCTTTTTAATGTGTTATGATTTGTCATTGCTTTTTTAAATACGAACATGGAGTCTAACGGACATTAATACAACTGTTACTTATAGAACTACATGATAAGCCCTATTTATTTAAATTTTTTATTCCCGTATATATTGTATTTTGTGAATATGAGCTAATTAGGTTTGGTATGTTTTATATGAAAAGACTGATCTGGGAAATAGAAACAACAAGTAAGATATATCATGCGTTAGGCATAGATTATAAAACACTTTCCAACTCTTCCTAAATGTTTTATCAAGACATCGGGGGAAATAACGTAAATAAGATAACTAAGTAAACATGAAAACGCGCAAAACATTTAAAAACTGATTTACGCAGTTACCATCCACTAAGGTGTAAAAAAATCATAATTAAAAAAAAAAAAAATCAAAAAAATCGGGTTTTTTTATTTAAATCAGATTTTTTTTATTTAAATCAGATTTGTATGATTTTTTCCCAGCGTTCAAATACTAAATAGCTATCATGAGTTTTAGGTTTCCAAAGCAATTACACCACTAATTGCTAACATAATCTATGTTTTTACACTTTAATTAATAAAATTATAATTGTTAGTTTGTAATTACAGAAATAAAAACTGCAAATTAGTAGTTTCATTAGGTAGTATTATACAATAATGTTATATACATTAATATTGTAATAATTATGTAAAACTTTATAAATACTAGAGATACTTAACATTTATGAAAATTATTAACTGCATTTTATATTAAATAGTAAATATAATAATAATAACACATTACTTCAAATTAATTATTAAACAATCAACTCCCTAATTAGGAACATATTATACATTTTTAAGCCTTAATTATTAAAATGATAATAATTCATTTTAGAAAGAAAAAGGGACAGGATGCTAGTTCAAAAAACGGGCACTATTTCATGAGGAAATATATTAGTAATGTGTTTAGTAATGATGTAAGAAAAAAAAAAAGAATATTTTTTAGCATTATAAGTAAAGTGTCTTTAATTTTTAATAATTTTATGAATAACAAATTGAAAAATACAATTAAATAACATATTTTAATAATATCCTGTTTTTTCTAAAGAAATAAAGTTCTATATTTTTGCAACATTTTTTCCACATGAATTTAGAATACTGTTGAATGGGGAAGCTTTTTACAAGAAATCTCTGGCTACAACTACAGGTAAATTTCAACTTTTTTTTTTCTTTTTTTAAGGCAGGGTGCATTTTGCCAATTTCAAAAGGGGCATGGTGTGGCACCATTAAACAAAATGGCCTAGAAGAAGCAGTATAAGTAATTACAGAATTAATAAAAACTGCAAATAAATAAAATTCATTAGTTAGTAGCACAAATAACAAAACTAACAAATATTATTTGCAGCTCATTTTGCATTTGTATTTAGGAAAATTTCTGTAAACCACCAAAATCTATACTTACACACATGTACGTGTATGCTAACCAAAAAAAAAAAAAAAAAAAAAAAAAAATGAAAATGAGTTTAACCCATTCATATAGAATAAATATAAGTTAGCCACTAATATCTGAAATCCTCAAAATATTTAAGTAACAGCATTATTACCTCTATTAGCTTTCAATGGTTCAATTTTTTAATATATATGAGTTACAAAAAAAAAAAAAAAAATAATAATAATAATAATAATAATAAACATTTATTCAACCTATACCAAAGAAGCTCTTGCTGTGCTTAGCATTTTTATACCAATTATTTCTTTTTCTCTTATGCATTCATTTACAATTTAGCTGCTGAGCAGATGTCATTCTTTCATTCTTCTTTAACTTGAGATTGCTATTAATTACTATTTATTCTTTTACTTGTAGAAATGTAATTATACTTGATATGTGTATTTTATATAAAATAATGCATAAATTGATTACCTAAAGGAAATTATGACATTGCAAATTTTGTTAGATTTAAATATCATTTTTAAATGAAACTGTTTTAATTTGGATAAAAACTTAAAAACAATGCTTTTTACAAACTCAACTGTTTTTAATTTTTTTACAATACTAATGAATTAAGCTTAGAAACAATTATTTAAAGCTCTTTTTTTGTTTATTAATAAGTCAAAATACCTGTAGAAACATTCAAATTATGTTCCTGTTAGATTTTAATACTTTTTTTTGACATTTTAAACATTTAGAAAATTTTTGATTTTAATCAATGATTTTTTTTAAAAAATCGGTTGATTAAAATCATGATTTAATCGCTGATTTAAATCAACCGATTAAAATCGTTGACACCCTACCATCCACAGCCAAATATGTTTTCTAATTCCTTTAAACAGTCCTGTATTTGATCTGTAGATTGATATATATATACTATATAATGGAAAAATTTAGTTTATCAAGGAAACGCATAACAGGTTGAAATTCTCTTTCAGCAATTTATACTAATATATGGAAACATACTTAAATAATTTTGTACAACCTTGTAGTTTACCTAGAACCTTTATTACACGCCACTATTTAATTAAAATTTTATTCAAGCTAAAACACTCTTGAAACTGCTGAAATTACATTTCCAGAAATTATAATTCATAGATGGCAACGTATCCAATTCTTTGCGTGACCCTGTATATCATTTTATCTATATACTACAAACATTTCTTAGTAAATTAAATACAGTGCAGCGTTAAAATGCATAACTTATTTAAAAACCTCCTTTAAGCAATACCCAGTAACCCTTTCGAATACTTTTGTATATTCCTGTATATGAATTATAGCATATATATATACACCATATACTATGCATAAATGTAGTGAATCATAAAAGTGTATATCATAATTAAAAATGTATTTCCAGCAATCATCGCTAATGAACAGTACTTCGGATACAATATAGTATCTGAAATATTTTGTGTGTCCCTGTAAATGCTATATACACTTCGTATTATACATGAAATAATTCATAGTATGTAAACCTCAACGACGTATATCAATTTCAATACATATCATATAGATTAACATAAATAAAGTACGCCGCAAACAATTCCCTCCACCCCTATATCATTATGTATTGGAATTCCTTTTTTAGCCCTGTAAATGAACAATAACTATTCTTTGCATCGCATATTCTATGGAATGCACATTTTAGTGCGCTTCATAAATGCATATCAATTTTATTCTGTTTGAAAGCGTGTAAAATCATTAAAAATCATTTGAAACGATTTTTTTCCCACAAGCCGTAATGTAATGGAATACAATTGACTGTCCCTGTAAATGAAATAACATGCTACAAACTTCATTACAAATAGGGGTCTTGCTATGGTAAACGTTAATAACATCCAAAAATTTTAAATAATTTAATTATCTTTAAATGTCTATTAATTATGTTAATGATTGATGATAATACTTGTCCATATACTTTTATATTTATGCCACCATGTGGTTTTAACCCAATATTTAAATAAGAAAATAAACCAGATTAAAATGCAATTTAAATCACTAATTTTAATAATCTGATCAAAGCTGTTGAAAAGGAAGTTAGATATTTTAACAAAATAAAAAATAAATGTAATGAAATATTTGTGTTCTATAACATGTTTATTAGAAGATAACTGAAATCATTGTAATAAAAAAAAAAAAAAAAAGCAAACAAGGAAAATAATATTTTAGATATTTCAGCAAAATAAAAAATAAATGTAATGAAATATTTATGTTCTACAGCATGTTAATGAGAAACTAACTAAAATTGTTGTAATAAAAAAAAAAAAAAAAAGCAAACAGGGAAAATAATATTTTTACATACCTAATTTCATTGACGTTGTACGTGATACTTTGATTTTGGGGAACCAATTAAATCCGATTATAAGTACGATAGCAATGACTTGAATCATCTTCAACAAGTCAAAGCTACCGTAATTTTCTCGGGTTTATATTTTGTTAGCTGAACTAACTTGGATCCTGAGAACGTTCTTGTTTCAGTTTTTAAATCCGTGTCAACACATCTATGCTGTCCAGTGTCCACAGAACTTCAGTGTCCACAGTGTCCACAGAACTGTCCAGTGTCCCGCGTTTATTCTAAAAAGTTTCACTGTTACTTTTATCCGTTATTCTGCGGTCGAGTGGTAACAACTGAAATAGTGCGGATGCAGACGATTTTTAAGTTTCGAAGTTCGAAGCAGATGTTTTTTGGTTTTATTTGTTTTTCTATACCACAGTTTCGGAAGGAAATTAAATGCGTAATAATTTTGTCAAATTGTCTCTAATTCAATTTCCTGTTTGAAAATGTTTTATTGTATTTCATCTTTTATTTTTATCAGTTTTATTGAATTGTAAAGTTTCATTTACGTAAATTATAATAATAATATTATCCATAATTAGAGTTTACTAGATAAAACATCGCTTAAATTTTCAAAATGTATACAAATTAATTTAATGGTAATAATGATGACTCCCTCCTTTTTTAAAAAAGTAAAATTTGTATCACAGGTAATATATACAAAATATCTTCTTAAAAAATACAACAAGATTATCGAGAAGAGATGAGTTTTTCTTTGTCAATCTGTCATTCTCTTAATATTAATTTTCTGTAGAATAAAACTTGTAAAATAATTTTTAAAGATATATTTTGAAAACAAAAAATAAAACATGAATAATTAATTATGTCGTGGGCTTTGCCTAAATTTTGTACATTAATTTTATATTCGGAAAATGTCAATTCTATTTTAAACGTTTGAAAGAAGTAGAATTAAAAAAAAAAATACTTAAAATAGTGAAACACTAAGAGGAAAAAAAATGACTTGAATGCAAATTATAAAGCAAGAAATGCATATATGACTGAACTTTGAAGACGCTTTCTGCGTGCTCATTAAAAGCTGCAGCCTTAACTGTAATAGAAAGTTTTTAGTTTGAAACGACAGAAATGTTTCGACTACTCTTTGAGAAACTTCTAGTATAACAGATGATCATTTACAAAAATCTTTATAAAAGATAAGTCGGGGGTCTGCTTACCTAAAACATTTTTTTAATAATATGAAATTCTCATAATTAGGAAA
This sequence comes from Maratus speciosus, assembly GCA_963932465.1. Taxonomy (NCBI): domain Eukaryota; kingdom Metazoa; phylum Arthropoda; class Arachnida; order Araneae; family Salticidae; genus Maratus; species Maratus speciosus. Next base: position 640,352,317 of record OZ010786.1, on the reverse strand, counting down.
TCGTTTTGTGTTGCTGATGAATTAATTACATTTTATGTTATATGAAAATAAAAAGTTTTTGTTAGAGGCACAGATGCAAATTGGACCACGGTTTAAAAAAATTTTTAATCCGGCAGAAAAATATATTTTACAGTAAATAACATGTTTTTAATAATTTTTGTAATTTTTTAAAGTTTTCTAAGAAGTTCACATCTCAGTCACAATGTGACATCACTGAGTGGTGGCATTTTGGTCACAGATGTGACGTGACCACAGTGACTTACAGTGACGTCACAATGACGTCACTGTGACCATGCATGCTATGAGGGTAGTGTCTGTTAACCTAAATGTGTGTTTAGAGGGACTGGGATGATGGTCAATCTCAGGGACAAATATATTTACTATAATATTTTACTATGCAATCTATACTAAGAAAAAATAATTATATTTTCCCATACTTTATATATATAGTTATAAGTATCTAAAAGCAAAAGTTAATAATATTTATAGAAATGTTTACAGCATACATTTAATACTGGATATTTGTACCTGGGGACAGGAACTGAAATTATGATTTCGCTTGTTTAAAGCTTAAAACTAATTATTTATACATCATTATATGTCCATTTATAACAAATATATGTATAACAAATGTTACAATATATTACGTTTTTCAGTTTTTGGTTTTAGTATAATTAATGAAATATTATTGGCAGTGGACGCAAATTATCCAATTTTCAGATACTGACCCACATACGATTTTCATAAAATTTGAAATGACTCGACAGAGTTTTGCAACAATTATATAATTTCAAACCTTTCGGTTGTGTAGTTTTTGCTCTGTTATATGCGGACGGAAAGACGGACTGAACGACGACTATAGGTGCAATGTATTTATATAATTACGACGCACCTAAAAAGCGCCGCAAATGACCTTTTCTCCCTAGACCTTAATGTAGTGGAAATTTTTGGTTTCCCTGTAAACAAAATATAAATGCTATACTTAAACTTACACTATTTGCAAAAACTACTTAAAATATGAGACAATATTCAAAAAGATGTTAAATTATTTTAATACCTTAGTACTTTCAACCATAAAAACACCGTCTTCGTCAGAGAAATATAAGAAATGCAATTGTTATTAACGTCTAATTTTCAAAACACGTAGACACTTTTCACTCCTTTTGTCACCATCTACATGTTTTGAAAATTAGACGTTAATAAATGTTGTATTTTTTATATTTCTCTGACGAAGACTATCTTTTTTATAGTTGAAAGTAATAAGGTATTAAAATAATTTAACATCTTTTTGAATATTGTCTCATCTTTTAAATAGCTTTTGCACATAGTGTAAGTTTAAGTTTAGCTTTTTAAAGATGAATTAAGCATTTCTATTTATTTATTTACTGATATAAATGCTATATTCTTCATTTTCGATACCGAACATTCTGTAGTAAACCTTAATAACATATAAAAATTACATGGCAATCCGAGTATATTTACGCGAGTTACCGCACAACCCTCACTGTTAAAAATTTGCAGCATTCTGGCAGGTCATTTGACCGTTTTTTCCGAAAACGGTTACACAACCGTGAATTTAACACTATTCTGACCATATTATTGGCCATTTATGGTCAGAATATAGTTAAATTATGGTTATGAAACCGTTTTTTCAAAAAACGGTCGAATGACCTGCCAGAATGCTGCAAAATGTTTAACAGTGTACGATCAGGCAGGCAAACCGAATTTATAAACCCTTTTCAGTTTACGTAATTGTTTATTATTTGAATTTAACTATCTAGAATGAACTATTTAAATTGTTTTGCATCGCGATAATTTATATAAAAAAAATTGGTATATCAGTTAATGTAAACATTTTATATTTTTCAAAAATTCTGTACACAAGCAAAAAAAATCTATAGGTTCAAAGTATTTCTTTATGCTTCTAAAATCAGAGAAGAAAAACATGTTGAATTAAATAAATAAAAATTCCTTCAAAAATTAATAAATAAAAAAGAATGTTAACAGTCGTTTTATGAATAATAAATGTTATATTGATTATCAGTTATGATGTATCATTATTGTGCTAATATCTCTTATTATCGCCTTTTCACTTCTTAAAAAATGTTTCTAAAAATGCAAATAGTTTTTAAAAAAGGAAGAAAGAAAGAAAAGAATAAGAATGAAAAGAGAAAAAAAAATGTTGATTCATTTTACAGTAAAAACAGTGACAGAATCTGTCTTAAAAAATCATTTACTTTAAAAAAGTAAAGAGAAAAGAAAAAGGCGGTAAATGAAATATGGAATAACTTCCTTTTTTTTTAATTCTTTCAAATGTACTTGAAAGTAAAGATCGACCGAAACAGGTTTTTAAGACCGAAACGGGGACAGAAACAGGATTTTGGTAATCTTCCTATTTCCGACCGAAAACGAAAATTTCCAAAACTTTTTTTAAGTAATTAACCCCTTAATTCTCGCACCCGTCAATATCACGGCCTGAGGTTGTCGTTCGTTATTTCTGGTGACCGTCCTATTTCCGGGCTGGAGAATTAATTGCTGGAAAAACTTCTGAAACCAGAAAAAATTTAACTGACATTACCGTGTGAAGTCTTTCACTATTGCAGCTGGGTTTGGTTTTTGGTGCTGATTGTGATGTTGTACTTTGTATTGCATGTTTCGAAATATATCACACTCAAAAAAATTATTAATAATCAAAATTTAATGTATATTATATTATTTCAAATATTATTTGTAAAAATTTGTGTGATGATGATAAATAAAGATCTAAGATGTGAAAAAGAAAAGTCTTATTCGCATTAATTTTATGGTGCAACAAACATTAAGACACAGAATTCTCGCATGATGGCATTTCCATAAACGTGAATTTGTTCTATAACATCTTTTTTTTTTTTTTTTTTTTTTTCTCCTTAAAAAAAACTAATTGCATATTTTATTTAGAAACCTTATAAGTATTCAGTTTCTGTAATAAAAAATAGGTACTCTTTTGATGTTTTTTCCAAATATTAAGCGATCATTAAGGAGTTAATATATAAATAAACATACAAAACTATTAGTTATACGTGTAATTATACATGTGGCCCAAGTTAGCTCTCTATGCCTCTGACCAAAACTTTTTATTTTTCATGTAAAATAAAATGAAATTAATTCATCTATTTTTTCTACTTATACAAATTTCTTCGAGTTAAACAATGTTTTAGGTATACATACCTCGATTTACCTGTTTTAATGATTTTTGTAAATGAACATCTGTTATAGTAGAACTTTCTCAAAGAGTATTCGGTACAATTCTGCGATTTCAAACTAAAAACGTTCTATTACTGTTAAATCTGCAGCTTTTAATGAGTACGTGAAAAGCGTCTTAAAAGTTTAGTCGTACATGAATTGTTTACTTTATAAAATGGATTTGCGTTTAGAGTCAGTCATGATTGATAATTATAAACAGTGAAGTTCATAGTCTATACTAATATTATAACGAAGTAAAGTTTGGTTGTTTGTTTTTATTTGTAGGAGGTAATCTCTGGAACTACTGAACCGATTTCAAAAGTAATGGTAATCAGAATGATGGTATTAGTCCATGTTCAAGCATAGGCTATATCTTATGACCATGCCACTACCCCAAAGGGGGTGCAGGAGCAAAAAGCGTTCTAAAAATGCGAGTTTTGGGTTACTAAAGGGCCTAGAAGCATGAAATTTGGAATGGTAGTTACTTATAAGATATAAAAGATCTCTAAGAACACTTCATGAAAAAATCGAAATTTAAAAGGGGTGAAAATGCGCAAAAGCTTTCTAAAAACATTCCAAAATGCGATTTCTACGCAATCTCACAAAGTACCAAACCGATTTCAAAAATAATGGTGTCAAAATGATGGTGACAGCCCTTGCTCCAACACAGGCATATTTTATGTCTATGCTACTACCTCAAAAGGGGTGCAGGAGCAAAAAACGTTCTAAAAATGCGATGTTTGTGTTACTAAAGGACCTAGAAACATGAAAATTCACATGGTAGTTACTTAATAGGTATAAATGATCTCTAAGAACATTTATTTAAAAAAATCGAAATTTATAAGGGATGATAATGCGCAAAAAGCGTTCTAAAAACGTTTTAAATGGAAATTTCTACGCAATCTCAGGAAGTATCAAACCTATTTCAAAAGTAATGATATCAAAATGATGGTATTAGTCTCTGTTCCAACATAGGCTATATCTTATGTCCATGCCACTACGCCAAAGGGGTGCAGGGGAAAAAGGTTCTAAAAATGCGATTTTTGTGTTAGTGAAGGGCCTAGTAACATGAAATTTGGCATGGTAATTACTTATAAGATATAAATGATCTTTAAGAACATTTCCTAAAAAAAGAAATTTAAAAAGGGTGAAAATGCACGAAAAGCGTTCTAAAAAACGTCTTAAATGGCGATTTCTACGTAATCTTAGGAAGTATCAAACCAATTTCAAAAGTAATGATTGGAAAATGGTGGTGACAGTGACATAACATAGGCTCTATTTCATGTTGGTGTCACTACCAGCTGGGGCTTGCAGGAGCAAAAAACGTTCTAAATTCCGATTTTTGTGATACTGTAGCGGCTAGCAACTTGAAATTAGATATGGTAGTTATAAGATATAAATTATCGCTAAGAACATTTCCTAACGAATTCGAAATTTAAGAAGGGTGAAAATGGGCAAAAAGCGTTCTAAAAACTTCTAAATTGCTATTTCTAAGCAATCCCATGAATTACCAAACCAATTTAAAAAGTAATGGTTGCAAATTGATGGTGACAGTCCTTGCTCCAACATAGGCTAAATTTTATGTTGTTGTCACTAACACCTGATGTTCTAAATCGCATTTTTTTTGTAATACTAAGAGGTCTAAGATTTTGAAATTTGGCGTGGTAATTACTTAAAAGATGCAAAAGCTTTCTGAGAACCATCGAATGAAAATTTGAAATTTAAAAGGATGAAGTGAACTGAAAGCGTTCTAAAAACGTTGAAAATTACCATTTTTATGCAGTCTTGTGAAATACCAAACCGATTCCTAAAATAATGGTTGAAAATTGATGACGATAGAATCTGCTCAAACGTAAGCTATATTTTATGTCGGTGCCACTACCACCAGAGGGTTGCAAGAGCAAAAAATGTTCTAAATTGCGATTTCTGGGACACTGACAAGGCTAAAATCTTTAAATATGGCATGTTAGTTACTTATAAAAATTCAAATACTTTTAAGAACTGTTGAAATTAAATTCGAAATTTAAAAGGGGTGAAGCGAAAAGCATTCTATAAAAGTCCTAACTTACGATTTGTATGCAATCTCAGGAAATAATAAATCTATTAGAAAAGTAATGGTTGCGAATCAATGGTGACAATCTGTGATATTACATTGGCTAATATTTTATGCGGGTGACACATTAGGAATCGCACACATTGGTGACACATCCATTTAATCGAATTGGATATCTTATGAATTGACGAAGTTATGAAATTTTTTCTCCCCCCCCCCCCCCATTTTTTTTCGTTTTTAAATTTTTTTTGCAGTAAGAGTTGCATCTATCAAAAAATTTTCAATATAAAAGTTGTAGGTAATATTAAGAAGATTTATAGAAGTTTAAGTAGATTTGATATCTTGACAATTGACAAACTTATGAATTTTTTTCTGCATAAAACTCTTATTTTTTTTCTCTCCTTGATCCCCTTTTTAATGTTATCAAACAACTGTAATACATAAATTTTTGGCCCTTTTCCTATTAGTAATAATAACTGTTTGATATGTATTACAATTAAGAAGTTATGGGGTTTTTTTCGGTTTTCACAAAACCCCACCCTGTTTCCACCCCCTTGGTCCGATTTTGCCCATTAACGAACTTGACCGAGATTTTCTACCCCTTGATTTTATGTATAAGTTTGGAAGAGATTTGTGCAGAATTATGGATATTATCGTGTCCACAAAAAGTGATATATATAGATAGATTGATATAAAGTTTTGAACTGGGGGTGGTTTTGGTTTCTAGGGGCCATGTCCGGAGTAGATCTGCAAAATTTTCCCAGAAATTCCAACAGGGGGGGAAATATAATAGGTAGTATTTACCTAAAAACAGTGTGCTATTTTTAGAAAGAAATTATTGGACCTTTTTTTATGTAAATAGATTTCGAAAGCAGAGAACGAAAAAAAAAATGTACTTTTATCACTAAAATTTTAAGATGTATTTTTTTGGAAAAAGGAGATTGTGTGTTTTTTATTGTAAAAAACCTAGAAAAATTATTAATATATTCTATAGTTATATCGATAAAATGCAGAAAAAAATACTGTAATTAAAGCGTTATGCAATGACCTTTCTTTTATAACCGTACCAGCTGGCGTAGCAACCAGCTATGTTACATTTAAATTGTATGAGATCGTAATCTAATTTTAATGTATATTTAGAAAAACAAATAAACAAATATAATATCGATTTAATTAAATACTAAATTTCTAGTAATAAATCATAATTATAATGTAGGTTAAAATTTTTCTCAATATAAAAGCATATTGTCAATGCTTTATTTGTCAAAAGAATTTCATTTTTTTTCAAATTTGACTTCTGATTTCAGAACAGGTGAAATGAATAACTAACGTCATTTGACGAACTTATTCAAAAATGACATCATTTGAAAGAACTTATTCAAAAGATATTTTAAGTTTATGAATTATAATATATGTTTACAAATTTTTTTTTTCTTTCTAAACCATACCGCGCCTCAACAACCTCTCAGCCTCCTCCTCAAAACAGCAGCCTCCTCAAAAGTTTTGATTGCTCTTCTTTAAGAAATAATTAGTTGAGAATCTGCGTTTCTTTTTTTAATTTATTTCTGATAAATAAGGAGCAATAATTCTCTAATTAAATGCAAGGACCTTAAATTTATGTTTTTTAACCTCCTTGGTCGAATGAAAAAATAAAAAAAAGCTACGATTTAATTATTTCAATGTCAGACGATTTTTTTCTATTAAAAAAAATGATGCATGAAGAGTGAATATGTGAAGTTGTGTTTTTTAACTAAGAATTTCTTTGAAAAAATGTAAATTAATACAGTTATTTTCTTTTCACTACCTATTTAAATTGAAACAAAGAAAAAACTTTTCAATTTTAATGAAAAAATGACGTGTATAACAATTTAACAATCTCTATCATTTTACTTTCTCTTCTGTTTGTACTTAAAAATAGAGTAATTTACTTGCCATCATTACATAATTGCATTAAAAACTTATTAAAAAAAACTTAATATCTCGAAAACTAATTCATATTTTAAAATTCAAGGAGTTTATGTGGCATCCTCGGTTCAAAGCGAATAACTGGTATTCATTTCATCAACCAACGCTCCATATTTTAAGATGAGTGGTTGTGAAATAGAAACAGACAATCAGAATTTAATACAGGGTGTTTCTAAATGAATATCGGGGTTTTAACGCTTCGTAGTTTCTATTATACAAAACTTAAACTTATACTTAATACATAAAACGAAAGAGCAACTCAAACAGTTTGTTGGTACTATGCAGGTGCATGCACAGGCAATGTTTCCTCCGCCGTCCGTTAGAAAGCGCTAGTAGCAAAAATGGCGACTAGTGAACAGAAAGCATTTTGTGTTCTGCAGTTTGCAAAGACAGAATCTGTAGTTACTGTGCAACGTGCGTTCCGAATTCAGTTCAGATGTGATCCCCCCCAAGTGATAATAACATCCGTAGATGGTGTCATCAGTTTGAAAATATGGGCTGCCTTTGCAATAATTATCCCACAAACACTAATCAACTATTGGGAAGAACTGAGCTATCGACTTGATGTGTGCCGTGTGACGACAAGTGCTCGCATTGAAAACTTGTAAGCATGTAGGTAAAACTGTTTGAGTTTCTCTTTAATTTTATGCATTAATTATAATTTTAAGTTTTATGTAATAAATACTACCAAGCGTTAAAACCCCGATATTCATTTAGAAACACCCTGTATAATAGACGAGTTGCCTGTCAACTCTATGTGTTGCCTTTAAACTGCCAGCATTGTTTTGTTTGTTTCGAGGGAAAAGTAATCTAGTTTTAACCCATTAAGGACTGAATTATTTTATCTCTTTAAAAATTGCAATTCATACTAAAATATGTTCATTTATGTTACTAGAGCGGGAATAAACTGTTTTTTTATATATCAGATTTAGGAATTGTGGCATGTGACCATATGGTTACGCTAATACTTTATATGATCAAAATAAGCTAAAGGATATTATTTTACTTACTTTGATTTATTTTACTTACAGCTTACAACTAATTAAAAACATGACAACATAACATAAATAAAATACAAATTTCAACCTCCATGGACATATTAAAAAACTATTGAGTATGATATTTAACAAAACATCCCACACCACACTTTTTACATTGTGTACGTCCCACAGATTTACAGAATTGGCCATCACATCTTCTTCTCTTGTTTTCTAGTATATTTTCAACAAAATGATCCATTCGATCATATCTAACATCAGCTATCACACGACCACTAGTTTTGGAAGTTGATGGGCGACCTCCTCCTTTCGGAGTATTCTGATAACGAGTAAGGTACGTCTGTACGATTTCCCGCCTAAAATCAAGCTGCGATATGTCAGATCCTGTTTCCCTCTTTATTATCCATGAATTGTTGATACATACATCAAGCAATCAGGTAAATATGCACCACCACCATTTTTTACCTCGGATGCCAATTCTGTATGCGCCAATATTGGCATCCATTTGATCTGTTCCACCCATATATTTATTGTATTGGGTTATGGCATTTGGTCTAGGAATTTTTACTCTCTTCTTGGCAGCTTGTGAATAGCGATCAGCTGTGGTGACAGGATATAAACCATGAGCATTCGAAGCAACTGTTACGACTGAGTTGTCCTTCCATCTAGTAATAATGATGTTTTCATCCCGGCTATAAGCAGATTCATATGAACCTCTTTCTTTCTTTTTCATGGTCTCGGGTTTACTCAGAGGACAGCACTTTGGCCCTTTATTCTTACCTATGGTTCCAGTTCCTGTATAGCCACGTTCCTCGAGATGTATCAGGAGATCCATACCAGTGAATAAATTACCGAAGTAAAATCTATATGGAAGTTGTCTCTTATTATCTGGCAAATCATCAATCATTTGCAACATTGGAGCAACTGCTTTACCATACTTTTCCTGATAGTCAAGTTTGGCATTAGGAATAGAACCTTGATAAACCTCAAAGTTTATTAGATATCCGTTCTTTTTATTCAAGCTCCAGACTTTGTATCCAAAACGTATTGGCTTACCTCTTATAAACTGTTTGCATCCGTGTCGCCCATAATATTCAATCATGCTTTCATCATAGTTAATTTCACACTGTGGTTTAAAATTATGCACCATGCGAGATTTTATCTTGTTCATGAGAGGTCTAAGTTTACACATTTTGTCTGTCTCATCTAGTTTGCTATTATCAGCACAATGCAGAAATCGTATGATTTGTATAAAACGATCTCTTCTCATTGCATTATAAACTATATTATTTCTCATGTCATCACATGAATCCCAGTAACACTTCTTACCTGGTAATTTATCGTAACCAGAGAGAATTAGTATCCCCAAGAAGCACTTCATTTCTTCTGCTGTTATGTTTGGACATGGATAGTTTCTCCAGGTAGCATATTTATTCGATTCAGTTACTAAAAAAGCAATAATATCATCATCTATAAACATTTCAAATAACTCGGTACATGTTTTATTTCTATAGACAGAGAAATCAGGTATTGGAAACACTGGATCCTTTTGCAGTAGGTCATCTTGAGACCAACTACGCACTTTAATTTTCTTTCGGCTGTTTGTAGATGGCATAGATTCATTTTTAGTTTCACTGCTATTCTGGTCTTCATCTTCATTATCTTCATTGTCTATATCCTGATTTCCAATTCGACGACCACCTGCTAGAACTGCTTCTGCTGGTGCTCACAACTGTCTCCCAGTTAGGTTTTCAATGAGACCTCCTTCATTTTCATCAGCTGAATCTTCATCAGACACATCATTTACTTCTGGTGGTTCTAGATATACGTCACTGAGGTCCAGATCATCATCTTCAAGAAGATCTGTTATTTCTCGCATAGATAAACTGAAAAAGAATCGAAATTTGACATAAATAATTCATAGGTAACACGAAATTATGAAACAAAATATTGAAATGACTTCATTTACCCCCCCCCCCCCCATTCTTTTTTTTTTTAACTTGCCGTGTATATCAAAAAAAGTCACACGTTAACATATCAGGTGAATTCGGAGATTCTAGAGCCGTATTTGTTGAATGTGAAGTTAAAAACGCACTAATAGATTCTTATCTCTCAAAACTCTCACAAATTTATTTCGAAACGATAAAATAAAAGGTAACAACAAATCTATAACAAAAGGGTAATAAAGAAGGTATAACAAAAAGGTAATAATAAGGTATAACAAAATGTATATAACTTCAAAAGTATAATAAAAAGGTAATAACAAAGTAAAAGGTAATATTATTAAAATAAAAGTAATAATAATAATAATAAAAGTAATAATAATAATAAAAGAAATAATAATAATAAAAGTATAATAATAATAATAAAAGTATAATAATAATAATAAAAGTATAATAATAATAATAATAAAATAATAATAATAATAATAAAGTAATAATAATAATAAAGTATTAATAACAATAATAAAAAGTAATAATAATAATAATATAAGGTAATACCAAACTAATAACAAAGTTTGTATAACTTCAAAGGTATAGCAATAAGGTAATAACAAAGTACAAAGGTACTTAAAAATACATATAATAAAAAAGATAACTATTTCAAAACAAAACCTAATACTCTGTGGATTAATAACACATCCGAATTTTATGGCAATTTCGGTCTATTTTTAGGGGGTAAATTATACAAAAAAATCAAAAAAAAAAAAGATGAACGCTTAAAATCGACTATGTAGAAGACTAGTGTAACCAAATGGTAACGCAATGTTATAACCAATTTTTAACATATAATTATTAAATATAAATTTTGAATAGCAATATATTACTGTTAATTGATGCTTTAATGGTATGAATATGCTATATAGATTTATTTCAAATCAAATTATGAAGCAAAAAGCTTGACTTACCTTTTCTTTTTCGCCATTTTAGAAGCACAGATTCACAGTGTTGTTTGTTTTCTCTATTCTACCACACAACTGCATAAAACGCTGGACTACTAATGCCATCTAGTGTTGATCAATTGAACTATTACTATGCTTAAAACGATAAAACATTTATTGATTTTAGATTATTTAGGTACAGAGAAATATAAATGTAAATCATAATTTACTGTGACCATTTGGTAACGCTAGTCCTTAATGGGTTAATGTACATTTATGAAAAAGAATTATAATATTAATTTTATTAAACGCTAAATTTAATATAAGAAATCATATTTCATTGTAATAAAAGCTTTTACCACAAAAATACGTGTTTTTAGTGATTTCTTTGCCAAAAGCATTTTGTATTATCAAGATCTGACTTTTAATTTCAGATCTGGCGGAATGAAAATGGCGCCGTTTACAAAACTGTGTAAAATAGTTTTCAGGTTTACGAATGAAAATAAATGCTTAAATAATGTCATTATTACGCGATAAAGCAGTCCACGTTTATCGTGCCTGTGAAAAGTTTCAACAGCCATCTTTTAGAAATAATTGCTTGGAAATCTGTTTTTTTTTTTCTTCAAAATCAACTCTTGTTAAAGTGAGCAAAATTATCCCAGTTAAATGTAAGAAACCTAGTCCAATTTTAAATCCCTAGTTAAATATGAAACTAAAAGAAAGTTAAAATAAAATGCGTTTTATATTTATTAGCAGACAATTTTTTGTTCTCCGGAATAAACAGATTCTTGAAGGTTGAAGCTTGAATATTTGAAATATATTTTTACCCGACTGAAAAGAAGGGTTATGTGTTTCACGCGTATCTGTGTATGTGGATTTCTTTGTACCGTCGAAACATCCCAAAGGCTGGATGGATTTTAATGAATGAGGTCTCTATCGATTCGTCTTAACGACCCGATGGTTATAGGCTAGGTTTTGTTTTTATAAATTCAAAATGGCGGTAGAAACGAAAAAAAAATTTACGCACCCTATTGAGTGTCATATTATTGGATAGGTCTTTCAAAATGAAGACGATGTTTCACTGACTGTTTTACAGTCAGAAGCTCCATTAAAATATTATGCAACCTGGAAGTTGTGTAGGTAGGATCTCTAGCTTTACTGCAACTATAACCATCATAGACATCTATAGACCTCATCAAAACAGTGTTTATAGATAGGAACTAACAATTAAACACAACATAAAAGTCATTAATACAAGTAAATAAAAAAAAATAGGTAAGTAATATAAACAAGTAATATAAAAAAAAATATTTTAAGTTAATTCCTACTTAGGTCAATAAGAGAATTATTTTTTCTCCCATTCTTGAGTGGCGCTTAAAATGCCTTGATCAAGAAGAGGACTCTCTCGGTCTTAAAATACCTTGATCAAGAAGGGGGCTCTCTCGATTATTGAAAATTAATTAATTTAATTTAATTAATGAATTAATATTTGAAAAAAACTGGATTAACATCAAGTGTCATCCACTACAAGTTTAAAAATTTTTATTTGAGCTTAATTGGATGAATAATAAGTATTTTATTAACGATTGAAAATTTGAACAAGATATTTACACCGAGAGTGTGAGCTAATAGTAGGAATTGAAAAAAAAAATAGTTTCACATTGATGAGAAATAGTTAATTAGTTCGCTTTTTACGCAGTCGGGTTTTTTGATTTTTTAAATTTAATTGTTTTATTGTCATTAGCATTTTCTTGAAAAATATAATTAGATCAAGATTTTTTTTTCATCATCTATATAAATTGAAAAAATATACATATTTTTTTATTATTTTAATGAGGAAATGAAGTGGATAAGAATATAATGTCCACATTATATCCTTTTTTCTTCATCACTGAATAATAGAACAAAATATTAATTTCGAATGCAGACGCGTTTTGTTACAGTTATCAGTAACTTAACTTCGGTCTAAACATTTAAAATATATATACGTATATGAAAATTTGGAAAATAGAGCAATGATTTAACTTACAGTACTGATTAATTTTTTCCCTTAATTCAGTCGTTTAAAAAGTTTTATTAATAAAATCTTCTGATTAAGGAGGATTCCATATCTTGTTCTAGAACGTTGTTCATCCTGGTAAGCAAAATCTGTGCTACTGTCTGTATTTATGTGTATTCCCACATGTTTATATTATAAATATCAAAATAATTATGGACTTTGAAAGTGAATATTCTGAAAGCATTATATGCTGTTTTATTTTATGTTATTTTATTTTATTTAAGATTGGAGTAATTTAATTGCCATCTTTAGACAAACTTCGTTAAACGTTACTTAAAAATAATTTCAAATATTAAGATTCTGAGAATTTATATAACATCCTCGAATCCACGCGGAAAACTGACGTTCATTTCATTTCTCAATATGTTATATTCTCGGAGGAGCAGCTGTGAAATACAAAAGCGATAATCTACAGATTTAAAAGACCAGGCTGATTTTTTAGTCATCAGCCCTGAGCTTTCTACTGAACCAATTTTGATAATTATTTTTCAATTCCTACTATTAGTTCACACTCTCCCTATATTTATATATCTTGTTCAAATTTTCAATCATTAATAAAATACTTATTATTCATCCTATCAAGTTGAAATACATTTTTTAAACTTGTACTGGATGACAATTGATGTTAATACAGATTTTTCAAATATTAATTCATTAATTAGATTTTAATTAATTAATTTTAGTTTTATATGGGAGACAAAATAGCGGCCATTGGTTATTGAACAGCATTTAATGGATCTTCATATCTATACGGGGGAACCCTGTTCTATCGACGAATACCGCCAAGTTTATCGCCAACTTGGTGATATATCACCAAATTTGGCGACCAAAATGCGTCACCCAAAGTGACGCCAACTTGGCGATATCTCTAATATTTCGCCAAATTCCCATAGACCTCCATTGTAAATCTACTTGCTTATAGAAAATGAACGAACTGAGATATTTTAATGCAACAAAAACTAATATTAGCTGAAGGGATTATATTAAATTTTTCTTCGATGACTTAAGTAGGAATCGACTTTAAAAACAAAATTTTTATATTACTTGTTTTAAATGAAAGTCGTTCATTTGTAGATATGCCCGTTCTAGCTATTAAAATTCAAATAAAATATAAAAATGGAAATAAATATTATTTCCATTTTTATATTTTATTTGAATTTTAAAAGCTCTTTGTGATATTTCTTCAAAATGGTGGCAATTGGATTACTTCCATTGATGCAGAGAAATGAGAAATAATAAGATTTATTTAATTTTATTGTTTATATCCTTATTGTTGCCATTTTCTCATTACAAATAAAAGTAACTTTTTAAAAATTTTCTTTGATAAAACTAAATATTTGACCACAAATGCGTCTAAAAGACAAATTTCTGATTTATTTTTTTTCTTTCGCGGGTACTGAGATTAGAACCTAATGTCAAGAGTGCGAATGTTCACATGAAAAGTTGTATCGGACAAACGTGACTTTAAGTTTGGAAATACTATATTCATTAATAATATATTGCGCGTTAAACTACGTACTTTTAAATTGTGAATACAGATTTCAGTGATACGTATGTAAATTTTGAGAATGTGAAAATGACGTAAGACTTAGGTATTATACGGAAAAAATTCTATGATGTGACAAAGCGAAATTCTTTTTGCCGATTTTTCATGCCGTAATGTCAAATATAAGAGCCTCAATCGATAACTTCATTCTATTTACACATCTTGATTACGTATTCTAATACACTTTAATATTTCAATAATTTAAACAGTTGAAGTTTGTGGAAATATTATTTTGGTAACTCCAGGTTAAAAATATTATTAGTTTTAAGAGTTAGACATTCAACGTAAGATGATTCTTTTAGCCCCCGGTATGGTATGCTATTTATTTCTCCCAGCTTAATTTGTGTCTCCCAAAAATAACGTTACCTTACAGAAGCCTGATGTAAACAAATCAGATGTTTCGTTGTACGATTAAATGTTCTATAGCAATTTTTTAAATTTTTAAGCATCGCACATTTTTAATTTTTATACCGTCGTATTGGGAAAAAAAAGTACTTTTAAATGCAATTTGTTTGAAAACTTTATCTCCATTTATTTTTGAAATATTAATTTTTTTGTAGTTTTTAACACCATTTGTTTAATTTTGGAAACTCAAGTAGTCCACTTCTGTAGAAAGTAAAGGAAAAATAGTTGAAAAACACGAAAAATAGCAATTATATGTTTTTGTTGCCATTTTCTCATTACAACCGAAAGAAAATGTAATTAAAATACGTGTTATTTTGAAAAAATATAAACAAATAATTTCTGTTAAAACATGGAGCTGTTATAAACTATATTTACAAACAAATGAAGGCCTGTGAATCATTAGATAGCCGTTTTTTTGTCGAGTTGCTTTAATGACGGCATCTTTTTGCTGCATTTGGGTATTATTTTGCGATAGTAACATCCCATGCATGCTTTACTGTAGATGTTTAAGAGTGGATCCTCAATGTGGAATTCTTAAGCGGATGCGAATGACGTCATTTTATATAAAATAAAAGTGTGTGCTTTAAGTATTAAAATTGAAATATGTTTTGTACTATTTATATATACATATATTTTTTTTCATCGGGAGCAACACTAAATTCTGAAAAAGCAGAATTCCTGTTTTCTAGTTATTTTTATTATTGTAATTACTTTTGTAAGTTTATTATAAATTCGATCTAATAATTCTTTTCTAAACATTTTAGTTCGTCGAATTTTGACGGGTTCCAACTTGTTTAGTATAATAAATCTACGTCTCATTTAATATTCTCAGGAATATATCAACGAATCCGCTGTCCATGCGTCACCACTATCCCTGTAAAACAAGTCTTACCACTACAGTAATAGCAACGTCGGAAAGCACCAGCATCTAGTAAGGATCGACCGAAACCAAACCAAATTTCGGTCTTCTTCCTATTTTCGGCCGTAAATGAAAACGAAAACGAAAATGTCAAAAAATTTAATTTATTAATACATACATAAATATACATAATTATTAATTACTTATACGTGTATAGAAACACATTTCTAACAAACAACATACATACACACACACGCATATATATATATATATATATATGTGTGTGTGTATAAGTTAAAAAAAACATAAATAATTATACAACTTTTATGTTTTTACTAGCCGCCCTTGGTGACCAGTTTGGTCTCCCTTAAATATATGCTAAGCATTGTACTTTACTTTTATTCATAATTTAATTTACTTGCTCAATCCCTCGCCAAATCGGAAGAATCTGATACAGAAATCATGAACTAGGTATTTTTATGTTAGCCGGGTACAGGTGATAAATCGCCAAACGTTGTTCCCGTCGTATTTTATCGTATTTCATTAATTTCATTTAAAATATTATACTTTCATTCATTTAATTTAAAATACATAACTTTCATTTAAAACTGAAATATTTAAAATGTATTACTCTCGATTATTTCTTTAAAAAAAAGAAAAGAAAAGAAAAATAATAAATAATACCATAAAACATAGCATTTAATTTCAACATCAAAGCTTTGTTTTAATTTACCACGTGAAAAATTGTTTATTACAACCGGATGAAGTGGACTATTATAATACTGATGACATGATGGCGATGGAACAATATTTGGCAATTTATCATCTGCGCCCGGGTAATACTATTAAATTACCAAATTGGCCGCCTGGCATCTAAAAAGCGAAGCGGTCAGCCCGGAACTGTTGATGACAGTCACATGACTTAGGTTATTATTATAGAGATTACTTTATGACAACCAATAATCATAGGCATTTATCAATAGTTAATTAAAAATGTAAAAAATAAAAATAAATAAATAATAGAGAAAATAATAATTCATGAAAAAATTCATGAAGAATAATTATTAACGGGGAAAAAATATCAATAATGAATATTTAATTTTTAAATATACACATCTTTTTAGTTATTTAATGTTTTGCATTTAAATTAATTGAAATAAACTACTAAACTTAAAAGTTTGTTTTTAGGAAATTAACATTGAATATATTTTAATTAAAAAAATAACCATTTTATAATTTATTATTATCATTAGTTTAGTAGAGATTTAAATATAGATAAGATATAAACTTAAATAAATATTTGCTTACTCCCTCACAAAAAAATTCCCCATCCCCGCCTCCCTAAGAAAGTTTTGAAGTAGCGCCCTTGTTTGAAAATTTTATCTCTGGGCCCCAATTTGGCTTTCTGTGCCTCTGACCAAAAGATTTTATTTTTATCTTATACTAATAAAATGACAAATCGCTCTGTGTGTGTGTGTGTCTGTCGACGATGGCTAGCGGAATCTACGGCTCCGTTAATTTGCAATAAATTTCATACAGCATGAATTTAACTTGCACGGCAAGTTAGCTGCAAGTTCAAAGTGTGGTGACTTCGACTTTTGCGTTATCTTGCTGCAGTCTTGTTATGAACTTTCAGTCTTGTCATGCTGAGCTTGCTGCAACTTTGGATGTTTTCAAAGCAAGACTGCTGCTAATTTTCTGCAAATTAAAAATGCTATCTGGGAAAACGTTTTCTCTTTGCGTCACCGTTTTTGTCTGCTGAAATCTAGCCATCTGATAATCCATGGGTATTATTAGAAAAAAATGCACGCTAGTTAAATTATCAAGCATAATTTTACGTTCTCATACAAATTTTCTTATGCAATATTGGAATTGTTTGTATTTTTCAGTTTAAATGAAAATTCTAAATAAAAGACACTCTGTTAATAGGACATTAAGCGATTTTTGTTCTTCTTTTTTCTTTTTGAATTACAGTAAAACAATTCCAAAGACAACAGCGCAACGGAGACAAACAGAGACGTTCGGAGTCTATTAAGAAGAACATCTGCCGAGAATGTTTGTCTTTTTTTGTCCCGTTCAAATGTTTGTTTTGCTGACTCCTTCCCTTGACGCCGTAATCGACTCTTCTTGCTCAATGCGAGATTGTTATTTAAACTCCGCCCGTCAACCTTTTGATTGTAGCCAACACCGTCTCCCAGGTAACCGATGGGTGGGGGAGTTACCGGTTGCCAGGGGCAACGCGCTTGAGAGAGCTTCTTTGCGAGGAGGCGAAGCATCCGGCATCTTGTTGCTTCTGACACACTGTTGCTCTTTTCTGACGGGAAAGAGAAAAAAATATTTGTTTTTATGTTAGAATCTCTTTAAAGCTCTCCATCACTCAGCTATCAAATTTCCCTCTTCATAAAATTTATGACATTGCAATGCATTTGTATTTTGAAAAATTTTTACCTCAAAACTTCTTTTTTATGGTTATTTTTCTGAAAGTGATGTTCTCCCGTAAAAAATTTTTATTGTATTTTTACAGCCTTTTATTTAATTAAAATTGTTTTTGTTTTTTCTGCATATAAAGATGGAATTTTGAATACGATTTTTGGTTCTTGATATGCAAAAATAAAAATAAAATAAAATAAAATAAAATAAAATAAAATAAATAATAAATAAATAAATAAGTTCACAAGCATGTCGCCGTTGACAATACAATATTTTAATATGTTTAGAACTTAATTATAAGTTAATAAATTAATTTTAACCGCTTCCCTTACCAATTTTTTTAACTGCAAAAAATCATAATTTTTTTTGCAATTACACCATTGCACCTCATATCACAAAACTTGGTAAACTGCCAATCAATTATTATATATAATTTTGTCATATATAATTTATTATATTATATAAGACTATTTTCTTTCTTTTTAAGTTTCAGGCTGAGTAAAAATGTAATAAAACAAATTGTAGTGACAAATTAAGCCACGCCCGCTTTTTATCGGGATAATAATTAATTGTGACAAATACAAACATGAGATAACGCGGGATAATCAGGGAAGCGGTTAAGACAGTTTTCCGTTTCCCTGCCTCAGATCCACTCTCGCCAAAAAAGGCCAACTGACAGTAAAAGTGCAACAAAGTAATATTTTAAACACTAAAAAATAGAAAATATATATAAAGAGCCTAATATATTCTTTTAAATATGATTTAATCAGTTAATAGTTTTATATTAATTAAATTATGGTTATACGTTAAGAAAGCAATTTAGAAATCCTAAAAAGATATTTTAAATAATGTTTCATCTTTTATTTCCTGATGGACCGGTGTCACGGCTGACAAAAGGCAGATCAAAAGCTTCAAAAACGTTTTCCTTAAAACAAACTTTTTTTAATCGATTCATATTCTCACACGTAAACCTTTTAAGCTTAAATTTAAAAAAATCATAATATTCTCCCTTGATTCAATCACAAACTACAGAATGTGAGCTTTAAAAGATTCTCTGGTTACTTAAATGTGACAGATAATAGTACTACAAATGTTACAAGTTTAAAATATGCATTTTATTTAAATTTCCTAGTACTTTAGGCCTGCAATCCCGCAGCCATCGTTAGGGAATATTTTTATTAATTAAGCCATTTCAAACGAAGTGTAGTATTTGAAATGAATAGAACAGCAATTAATGAAAGTATTCCCTGGCGATGCCTGCGGAATTGCAAACTGAAAGTACTAGGAAATTTAAATGAAATGTAACTTTTAACATATCTATTATTATTATCTGCCACCTTTCAAGTAAGCAGAAAACGTTTTAAAGTTCAAAATTTGTAGTTTATCTTTTAAGCTTCCTTTTGATAAAGTTTTTTTGCATATTAAACTATATTTTTTTAATTACAGGACAAACCTTTAAAAAAATTAATTTTTTAATAAATTAATAACAGTTTTTAAAAGATTTTTAAAACAGTTTCGAAAATGAAAAACGAGTGCCAAAATTGTATCTGAAACTTCGAACAACCGCTCATTTTGTGAAATTTTGATTTATTTTAGTAATTTGAGATTCGGCATCCAACTAGGTTAATATATTTTAAGATTCTATGTAAATATTTTGTCTTAGATGATTATTAAGAGTGCAATCACATACATAGTTTATTGTGCACGCCGCGTAACTTTGGAAGAGCTTTGATTCATTAAAACATCAACATTAATATATGAATACATGCCATTTTTGACATTTTGATACTTATAAAATGCTTAAATTTCAAGAGAACTCAATAGCGTTAGGGATGAATTTTGCATCGAAAGAATACATTTTTTATTTATTATTACTGTTTTTATGTATACAAATAAATTCACGCTTTTGACTCAATTTTAGCTTAGAAAAAAAGTTTTTTTCTTTCTTTTTCTTTCTTTCCTTTTTTTTTTTTTTTTTTTTTTTTTTTTTTTTTTTTTTGTCATAAACTACTGGGTTTACAGAAAAAATCACCCCTAAAGTTACGAAAAATATTCTTAATATATACATACAAAAATTTTGTGTAAAAACATTAAAAATTTCTAATTTTCCTGTATTTTATAAAAAAAAAAACCTAGTCATGCTATTATATATATATAATAGATGATGATTTGTAATATTCTATAATGGTTCTATATATATATATATATATATATGTATATATATATGTTACATTGTTTGATCTAATTCCGCGATTTCCTTATCTTATTCTAAATTACTACTTTATATTCACTAAATCCTTATTCTTAAATAATCTCTGTCGTTCCCTTTAATTTAATGCCTCACTTATCTAAATTGCTTAAATATTACGCTTTTAGTATTCTTAAATTAAATGTTCCATTTCCGCGCTTTTTTCTTTCTAGAATGTTCTTTTAACAACCATTTTATTTTCTCTTCCGAATTTTACTTTCCCGCGCATTCCGAGGTTATCCTTTTTCCCTTCAAATTCATCCGCTTGCTCTGTCCGCATTCTTTCCATGGCGTGATTTTCTTAATTATTCATTGGTTAAGAGCGCGATCTACGTCATATTTGTATTCCTACACTTGACGAACAAAAAGCCGATACTCGCTGCGTTTCAGCCGATTTGAGTCGTATTTACATTTTTCATATCACCTCCTGATCACCGTCCATTTATTCGATTATCTATAACTTTGTTTAGCCCTAATTACTACTATGGCGTGATGGCTAATATTCTTGGTGGAAACTGCGTCGCCGAAAGATGTTTTAATAAATTGCTGAGCTGATATTATGTTTTGTCTCAATTATTTCTGTGGAAACTTTCACGGAAAAATGTAATCCATGGCCTTCACTCGTCGACTGCTACAGCTTCCAATCATCATCCAATCTTCGTTATACTAATACAACAGGATCGAATTACCTGTTCTGACAACTTATATTACGCTATTACTGTTGGATGTGATCCACTACTGCTATCGAGACAGCCAGTAACTGCATTTTCAGCTATAGAAATAATCCAATGTTGCTATAATGCAACATATATACAGTGTATCCACGTATAACCTGACCGACCTTTATTTTCGCAACCGTTGGTCCTAGATGCATACTTCCAATTACAAAATTGGTCAAAATTGGGTTCAGAGTTAAGATTAAAAAAGTTTGAAGCGAAAAAACAATTTAACGAAGAATTACAGAATCTAAATTTTTATATGGTCCCCCGGTCCTATAACTTATATTTAGTAAAATTTAACGGCAAAAAAAGTCCCGTTATTCTACGATTAAATTTGACCGAGTAATAGCTGTTTAAAGTTGGGGCATATTTTTTGCTGAAATTTAGGGGTCATTCACAAATTTGGTAGAAATATAATTTCGTCAGATATATTAAAGAAATGGTTGGGAGTAAAATTATCATTGCAATATAAATTTGAAATCTTTAATCATTGTGATATATTACTGCAAGGTACTGAACATATAAGAGGATAAAAATAACAGAATTTTTGTTAAATAAAAGTATGAAAAAAAAACAGCCTCAATTCTTTACAAAAATGATACATATTTTTAAATGCTGTTAGATTACACCGTCTTTCAAATTTTGGGTTGTGCCATGTTTTTTAGCTTTTGAAAATTGATTCACGTGTATCTTTTAGCTCTGAATCCGAAAATGACATTCACTTTAAACCATCACGTCAGGATTTTTCTCAAATCGCAAATTTCAAAATTAAAAAGCTCAAAGTTAAAATTGATCCCCCTTCCCCTCCCAATCGCATCGGACCCCTGAGCTGTTTAGCTGTAAGAAACTCACTATAAGCCACAAAATTGAATAAATTATTGAATTAAATAAAATTAAACTGAATAAAAAAGTCTTACATCTATTTTATAGTATCATATTTTTCGCTATTTTTTACCCTTGAAACTTACGATTTGCGAAAAACCCTGACATGATAGTTAAAAGTGAAGGTAATTTTTTTATTTAGCGTTAAAAAAAAAACATAAAACTTAATTATAAAAGTTAAAAAACACAACCATCGCAGGTTTATGTTATCTAATCTAAAACAATTTCTTAAACTTGTTGACGGTAATCTATCCGAATTTTTTTGCCTTATCCTCGAATATAAGTATTTATATGATGCTAAGCATAAAAAATCATAATAATATTACATTGTAATCGGATTTAAGTCAGTATGTGAAATTTTAACTTCGATCGGACATTTGAAAGTCAGTTTAAGTACGAGTACAAATTTTAAACTGGAAAGAAGATCGTTGCAAGTTAAATAAAGTCTTATGAAAATAACATAATTTTTGTTAAAAGAAAGCATAGCCTCAAATCCTTACAAAATACAACATATGTTAAAATACAATTATTTTAACTAATCTGAAACTTAACTAATAAAGTTAACTCAATCGTAATAGTGGTACGATTTCTTTCAAACCTCAGATACCTTGAAATAATTTTAAGTACTTTATATACGACCCCTGAAAGCACGGTCGAAATCATCTGTTTTGATATGCAAAAAAGTGGTATAAGTCATGCATTTCAAAGTTTTATAACTCGGTCAATTTTAATGTTAGATGAATGGGACTTTTTCTGTCTTACTTGTCAGTGTCACAGTAAATTTTTACTAAATATCACTTATAGGATCGGGGGACCGTATAAAAATTTCGTAATTTTCGTAATTTTTTAATAAATGTGTTTCTTGATCCAAATCGCTTTAAAAATAATTCTTTAAATTATTTAAACCATTTTTGTAACTGGAAGTATGCATTTAGGACCAACGGTTGCGAAAATAAAGGTCGCTCAGGTTATACGTGGACACACTGTATATATATATATATATATGTGTGTGTGTGTGTGTGTGTATATATATTCGTGGAAATCATTTTGTTTAACAGTTTCATTTTATTTTATATGAATAAAATAAAATAAAACAAGCTTGAAAATTATTTTAAAAACCGCAATAAACGAGTAAAAGTTATCGGAAAAATTGTACTTGAAAATGCATTTTTCCCCCTACATAAATTTGAATAAAATTTTTAAATGTGCGATGCTTAAAAGTTTTTTAAAAAATGCAGTAAATGCGAAAATTAATTTCTGGTATTGCTAGCGTCAAAATGACGTCAACTTTACTCACGGTACGCTTCTCTTTTGTAATATAGATAGCAGACATACTTTTTTAAAAAAAATTATTTATTCATTGAACGTCAACAAACCGCTAGAGTGGGAGAAAAAGTGATGCACTCTGTTATTTGGCTTCGTTGCAGCAAACTATTTTCACTAACGGAGAAGTAGGCGGCGAGAACTTTTGTCGAGTGGACGGGATTTTTTATTCAGAAATCTCCCGCTATTTCTGAATAGTATTATTTGCTTTATTTAATAATATAATAAAAAAGTCGAAAATTACTATTCGGAAGAAGCTGAAGATATTTGAATATGAAACAATAGCTCAACTGGGAGGAAAATTAATAATTATCATACATAATAACTTAATTTTTTGTTGATTTTGAATTTAGAAGGATGGTCTTCTTAAATACTCTCAAAGTTTAAAAAAAAAAAAAATACTGAAGACTGAACGTATAAGATAAGTCAGTTCGACTTCCTTTTAAAATATTTTATTACACACACATCATCATCATCATCATCCGTTTTCAATCCACTGCTGAATGCAGATCTCCCCCAGATTTTCCAATTGCTTCCTGTCTAGTGCTTTAGTCATCCAATTAACACAGGCTACTTTCTTGATCTTGTGGCTCCATCTTACTTGAGGTCGTCTTCTTCGTAGTTTTATATCTCTGGGATACCACTGCAGAGTGTTTGTATTCCATGTCGTGTCTTCTTGCAATGTACCCAGAGCATTTCATTTTAAACATTTAATTCTTTGGATGATGTCAAAAATTTTCGTCTGACTTCTTATCCAGGTTATTCGCTTCCTGTCTCTTCTTGTTATGCCTAGCATGTATCTTTCCATACTTCGTTGTGTTGTTTGTAATCTTTGTACCATCCGTTTTGTTAGCGTCCATGTTTCTGCCCCATAAGTCAGTGCAGGCAAAACACATTACTTAAACACGTTTTTTTTTTTTTTTTTTTTTTCTTTCTTTCTTTCTTTCTTTCTTTCTCAAAAAATAGGCATGTTACTCTTCAGAATAATTCTGGTCTTCCCAAAAGCACTCCAACCACACCTTATTCTTCTATTGATTTCATTTGTGATACTGTTGTCCGATGACATTTCCTGTCCAAGGTACATATAACTGTGTACCTCCCTAATCTCAGTGTTCTTTTACACTGTTAAAAATTTTGCAGCATTCTGGCAGGTCATTCGACCATTTTTTGAAAAAACGGTTTCATAACCATAATTTAACTATATTCTGACCATAAAATGGCCAATAATATGGTCAGAATAGTGTTAAAATTACGGTTGTGTAACCGTTTTTGGAAAAAACGGTCAAATGACCTGCCAGAATGCTGTAAATTTTTAACAGCGTAGACAATTTTCTTTTTTGGTGCAAATGAATTACACATCACCTTAGTCTTTTCCAAATCAATTTTTAATCCCACATTAATACTACAGGGTGGCTACTAAATACTGTAACACTCCAAAAAATACGAATTAACTTTAATCGTTTGGTAAAACAATTTCTCTATTTTAATGTTTGGCAATCTTCTATTAGTGCAGATGAATTTTGTTATAAAGCAAATATTTAAAATTATTTTAAAGAGGGAAGCCAAACGAATGATGATTAAACAGCTCTTTGATCGCAGATTTCCGCAGGTAAAATCTTTAAGCAATTAAAATGCCTTGATTTTAATGGAACATTTATATATAGAACTACAAATCGATTATTGGATACTAATAGCTATGTAAAGATCGATCTAGGTCTGGACGTCCAAGCTCAGTTCGCAAAATAGAGCGCATCAAAAGAATTCGAGAATTGGTGTAAAAAAATCCACAACGTTCTGCAAATAAAATGCCTGCAGAAGAGAACGTGAGTCGCAGAAATATGCAAGTTATTATAAATGAAGATCTGTGTTATTGCCCTTATCTCAAAAGAAAAATTCAAGGTTTGACTGCTACACAAAGAATAAAAAGATTACAAAAACGGAAGAAATTGATGCAGCGGCATGGTAGGAAAAGTGTTGACAGAATAATATTTTCTGATGGGAAGCTATTTTGCACTGAACAGTGTTATAACGCTAAAAATAATGTCGTATATTCAGTAACGCTCGAGGATATACCTGAAACCTTTCGAAATGTTAAACGTTATCAGAACAAGAATTCCGTTATGGTTTGGACTGCAGTGTCAAACAGTGGAAAATTGCCTTTGAAGTTCATCGGTAAAGAGATAAAAATCAATGCGAATATTACAAAAAGGACATATTGGCTACACATTTATTGCCACATGCTGACTGGCTGTATCCCAAAAAGAATTTGATATTTCAGCAAGATTCTGCACCTTCGCACCGAGCTAAATCAACACAGGCTTGGCTCCCTGTCAATTCTCCGAACTTTATCATACAAGAAGATTGGCCAACTTCTTCACCAGATCTAAATCATTTAGATTATTGCGTATGGGGTATTTTAGAGGCTAAAGTAAATAGCAACAAACACAGAAGTTTGGACTCTCTCAAAGCTTCCATATTGTGTAAATGGTACCGATTACCTCTTAAAATGATTCGTGCCGCAGTCGGACAATGGCATAAGAGATTATCCTTGGTAATTGATAAAGATGGCGGTCAATTCGAGTAAAATTATTTCCCGGTAAACTTTCATCTCTGTTATTCATCATAATAGTGTAGTTATCATTTTCTATTTTATATTTGTAAAATAAAATGACTGAATATTTGTAACAGTATTTAGTATCCACCCTGTAGTTTATGTTGAATCTCTTAGAATATTTTCCAACTCTTCAGGGCTATTACTGAAAATTAAAATGTCGTCAGCAAACCGGAGTGGATTTAAATGTTCCTTATTTATTCTAATCCCTTTGTATTCCCAATCCAGCTTCTTGAAAACATTTTCTAAGACAGCAGTAAAAAACTTAGGCGAAATGGTGTCGCCTTGTCTTACGTCTTACCCCTCTTCCAAGCTTGATCTTCGCTTTTCCTTTGTCCAAACCGATGGTTGCTGTTGCTTTCTTGCAAATATTCCTTATGATATTGATGTCAGGTTTGTCTAAACCCATGTTCTCCAGAGATTTGACTACTGCTGATGTGTAAACCGAATCAAATGCTTTTCCATAATCAATAAATACAAGGCAGAGAGGTAAATTATGTTCCTTAAGTTTTCTATGAGTCCCGCTACTGTTTGAATATCATCCATTGTGCTAAATCCACTTCAATCTGCTTCTTCTCTGGATTGAGCTGAGTCTACAGCTGATTCAAGTCTTGTCGTTAAAACTTCGGTGATCACTGAAAGTAAGCTAGTACTGTTACTAGCTAGACAGTACTGTTTAATGTTTTCTTTCTCCCGTTTCTTGTAAAGTATAGCACATCACGGTATTATTGCAGTCTTCTGGTACATCTGACTTCTCTAGACATTTGGAAGCAATAAGGCTAGCATATTTGCAAATTCTTCTCATGCTTCTTTGATAAGGTCAATTTTAATTCCATTTCGCCAGGGCATTTACCTTTTTTCATACATCTAATGGCTTGTAAAACTTCATCACTGGGATTATCTGTTCAGTTTTTGTTATGTTCTATCTTGGATCATGTTGGTTGGTTTTCTTTTGATCTTCACATTTATATAGATCGTTATAGAATTTTTCTACAATATGTACTATTACATTATTGATTTTGGTGATTATTCCATCTACCCTCTTCAGTGCAAAAGTACCTTTTCTTCCAACACACAGTTTATGCTTAGCTAATTTTAAACTTTTGTTATTTTCTAGAACTTTCTGGACAAGATTACAGTTAAATTTTCTGATATCTTCTGTAACACATTTTCTTACTGTTTTACATAATTTAGCAAATTCAACTCTTGAATTAGGATCATTTTTCTTCCAACACACAGTTTACGCTCAGCTAATTTTAAACTTTTGTTATTTTTTAGAATTTTCTGGACAAAATTAGAGTTAAATTTTCTGATATTTTTTGTAACACATTTTCTTACTGTTTTACACAATTCGACAAATTCAATTCTTGATTTAGGATCTTTTTTCTTCCTTTTAAATTCTCTGCGTTTCTTCATTTATTGTTTTGTTTCTTTTGTTATTTTCTTTGTGTGCTTTACTTGTGCTTCACCAGCTATCTTCCTTGTATTTTCTTGTAAAGTATTAGTTAGTTTCTTGTTCACTATTGTAACATCTTGCTCTTCTTCTAAAATTGAGTGAAGTACGTACTTGGAAACGGTTTTTAAGTTCCAAATGAAATTTTCCTTTATGTTTCTGGAGATTTATGACACCGATTGATTTCTTTGAGTGTTGCAAAAGCTGCATTCTTTCCATTTTAGTATTTAACAGCAGTTTGTATCGCACCAACATGTGATCGTTTCCTGTATTGTAGTTATTCAGAACGCTGCAATCCTGAATAAGATGCTTTTGTTTGTCAAGATGTAGTCGATTTCAATTGTTGAGTCATCTGCACAACGCCATGTCCATTTTCTTTGTGGCTTTGAATTCATGATATACATCTTTTCGCATTCTGCAAACTCAATCAATCTGTTCCCTCTTTTTCTTTACGCATCCCATATCCATGATGTCCTATCGAGAACTCACCTTCCTTTTTTCTCCAATTCTAGCATTGCAGTCTCCCATTCCCATTAGTAATTTTATGTAGCATTTTTCCCTTTTGATGCACTGAAGCTACTTCTTCATAGAAATCCTCAATTTCTTTATCACTATAGCTTATTGTTGGTGCATTAATTTGGGTGATTTGCAGCTTATATCTTCTCGACACTTGTATAACTAACCTCACAACTCTATCTGATTCACTATCATATTCTACGATGTGATTCTTCCACCTTTTATGAATCATAAAACCTACGCCACTTGTTTTTCCGTCTTCTGTGACTCTGTAGCAAAATACATGTCCGCTGGCAAGATAAGTCTTCTTTTAACCTTTTCTTCTTACTTCGCATAATCGTAGGATGTTCCAGTTGATTCTTTCTAATTCTTCTTCAAGTTCCTGTGAACGATTTTCCGAAGATAGGGATAGTCCATTATACGTAGCCATGGTCATCAACTTATGGCAGCCAAGCCGATCCCGGTGACTCTTAGCACCCTCTGTCTTCATGTCTTCGGATCGCCGCCATAACCAGGGACATACAGACTGCCGGGAATTGAGGACCGTGATTTGTTTTGTGAATTCATGGTAAAATAAGGGAGGAGGTGGCCAAATTCCTCCACGCTGGTCAAGCGGGTTAGAGGAAGCCTATCCGCGTTCGTTTCCCATTCACTAGGCATAGGCAAGGGTACTAACAAGCTGTACCGACGGAAGGAGCAGATTGAACATCTTCCCCCAAGCTCTGCTCCCAGTCGATTCCTTTAAGTCCTCCTCGAAGGCATTTAAATGACTTTCTCCTAGTTAACGAACAGAGGCTATTAAACAGCCCATATATATGCGCATATATGATGCATATATAACGTTAGAAATGACCTTGGCGAAATCGTAACTGCAACTTTGGCATATAATCGTAATTGTGAGGTTCGCTATAACAAGGATTCTCCTTTTTTCTTTCCCACTGAGCATATTAAAAAGAAATTGAGCAAAAATTATTTTTTTTATAGTGATCCGTCAATATTAAACCTTTAATGTATTTGTTTCTGCGTGGGAGAGCAATATGCAATAAAAAATGTGTCATTTATAAAACTAATTTTTAATTCGGCGTATTTTTTATTTTTACACACTCACTGTTAAAAATCTGTAGCTTTTGCTGCACAGTCACTCCACCGCTTTTATAGAAAACGATTACTTGACTATAATATGGAGCATTTCATTGGTTAGAATAGAAATATTCTATAAAAGCGGTGGAGTGACTATGAAGCAAAAGCTTCAGATTTTTAACAGTGCTCTAATAAAAGCGTGTTTTTAAAAATTATATGTTCTTACTTTCAACAATTATATCACTTAAGGGATCAAATAAAGGAAAAAAATAAAGGAGTCCAATCTCAAGTTGCCCGCGCTGATGTTTAGGAATACATTTTTATTTTTTAAATGTCTCTCAGGAAACTAATATTTTGTTCTTTTTACTTTTTTTAAAGGAGTTTTCTTTTGTACACTCTTTTATTTAACTCAACCTGTTTTTTACAAGCAAAGGTGTAATTTTGCAATCAATTTTTAACTCACTTCCTATACGATACACTGCAAATAGAGGCGTCTTAAATTCAAACACATATGTGAGTGAAAAAGAAAT
The DNA here is from genome assembly GCA_963932465.1 of Maratus speciosus. NCBI lineage: Eukaryota > Metazoa > Arthropoda > Arachnida > Araneae > Salticidae > Maratus > Maratus speciosus. The sequence continues at coordinate 640,322,537 of OZ010786.1, read as the reverse complement.
TCAGACACTTAAGTGTCTGAAATGACTGTAATTAAGTAAATAAATGTAATACTTACCCATCATGGATATGCTTAACATAAAATATAAAAATAAAACGTGTGTAAACTATTTATAAAATGCCTTGCAATTTCAAAGTGCAATTTAAACGTATATTTAAATATTTTTAATACATAGTAATACTTAATTACTGAATTGAGGTTACTGCTTGATTATCCCGTCGACCCATTTCGAGAAATTATATAAATCGCCAAACTACTCACAAAATTTTACAAACTAGCCGCCCTCGGCAACCAGTTTGGTCTCCCTTAAAATTTATGTTTGGGAAAGCATGCTAAGCATTGTATCATGTTACTTTTATTCATAATTTAATTTACTTGGACTCCCTTAAATATAATTAATATAATCCCTTAAACTAATATTAGTTTTTGTTGCATTAAAGCATCTCAATTTGTTGATTTTCTGTAAGCAAGTAAACCCTATTGGTTTACAATGGAAGTCTGTGGGAATTTGGCAAAATATTAAAGATATCGCCAAGCTGACGTTTCTTTTGGCGACTCATTTTGGTCGCCAAATTCGGCGATATATTGCCATGATGGCGCCAAACTTGGCGCCATTTGGCGACGGAACAGATATATAGATTGGCATAATTCTTATTTTAAATAACGAAAGAACAAATAAATTAGTAAAAGATTAATAAAAATACAAATAAAACGTCGAATTAAAAAGCACTTCATGACGCAACAAACACGTGTAGCGTGTTTAATGTCGAGTGAATGTGACATTTATGATAGACCATTATTGGCATTTAATCCTATAGTTTGGCGATAGTTTTTGGGTCGACGGGATAATCGAGTAGTACCGAATTGCGTAAAAGAAACATCCTTATAACTCGAAAAATCAGAATCATATTAATTAACAGTTTACTGCGTCGGATGAAGCGTCCCATTTCCAATTAAAATACAGTAAAACCTCCCTAAAGCGACCACGTTCCGTTCCAATAAAAATGGGTCGCTGCGAGAGGTGGTCTCTTAATGGAGGTCATGTTTAAATCTAGATTTTAATTGTTGAAAAAAGGTAACAATTAATGTTACTAAAATTTATTTTACATATTATTAAAAATATAAAAATGTAAGTATCAAAACAAAAGCTAATTAGATAAGTTAATTATTTCAGAGTTTAAAAAATGACTACATTGACGTTTGCTTTGATTTTACGGTTTTATCTTTTATAACTTTTATTTCCAACTCTTTTCGTTCAGTAAATAAATGCATTTTTTTTTTTTTTTTTTTGGACGGGAACAAATAATGACGATTTCATTAATTTATCTATTTCTTTTGATAATATCCTGACAGATTAGGGCAGGGAAGGTTATCGACCGTCATTCTTAATTTGTCATCAGAATTAAATTCATTGCTTAAAAGGGCACAAAGGTTTTTAAACACTTAAAATTTACCGGTATAAAAAAAAATTCTAAACTTAGTTTAGAAGTTTGATGAATAATGCGCTCTCCGGAATTATTTTTCTGATAAAATCTTCTTCAAGCGACCAGGAAAAAACGGAATTTGTTTCATTTTCTTCAAAGAAATGGGTCGCTCATGGAGGGAGTTCAACTGGGATGGTCTCTGAATGGAGGTAAAATTAGTATTGAGACAATGGGAGTAAATTTCGTTCCATGAAAAAAAATGGTCGTTCAGGGAGGTTGTCGCTTAATGGAGGTGGTTGCACAGGGAGGTTTCACTGTATATCTTTGAATTGAAATTTGAATGAAATACAGGGTCATGCAAAATCGAAGAGCGTGAAAAATAGGATTACAAATATCTCGGCAACTCATTATCCGATCGACTTCATTCTTTATTCAAAATTTATGTTTTTTTATTGTCTTTTATATCCACTCCTTCAAATAAACAACTTCGAAAATTTTTGTATACCTTTCATCAAAACGAATATTTCGAGAGTCCGAAAAAAATAGTTCCGCATAATCGAGGTTATTGATATTCAATAGTTTTCTTTCTATTATTATATACTAAGTACACACCCAATTTCAAGTTTCTATCTCAATTTGTTCGGGAGCGTTTACAGATACAGTTACACACACACACAGAGACGGACGGCAAAATTTTTATTCTAAAAATATGTTTTTCGGAATCTCTAGTGTCTGAAACATGTAAATCCGCCAAAAGAAATTTTTCGATTTTTAAAACGATTACAAGATTACCCTATACTATACTTTATCCGTAGTGTAGGTGATATCCTATACTACGTATGATGGGTAAATAATAATGGAATCAAATATCAAATTGCCCACGCTGATGTTTAGGAATACATTTTTAGGTGCGTTCGTAATTACATAAATACGTAGCACCTATAGTCGTCGTTCAATCCCTCCGTCTGTCTGTCTGTTCCGCATATAACACAGCAAAAACTACCCAACCGAATGGTCTGAAATTTTAAATATATAATTGTTGCAAAATTGTGTCGAGTCATTTCAAATTTTATGAAAATCGGATGTATAGTTTAATGACAGGGACAGTCAAAAATTTCCCGTTACATTACGGCGAATGGGAAAAAATTTTGCAAGTGCATTTTAAGGATGTGACAGCCTTTCGAACAGAATGAAATAGATAGGCACTTATGAAGTGCATTAAAATATACATTCCGTACACTATGCGGTGCAAAAAATATTTATAAAATTAGTTATAGTACGAACGCACCTCATTTGCCAAGTTTTATGAGCAATTTCCAACCTGTTATTTTTTAAATGTCTCTCAGGAAACTAATATCATTGTCTTTTTTTTTTTTTTTTTTGTTACTTTTTTTAAAGGAGCTTTCTTTTGTACACTCTTTTATTTAAATCAACCTGTTTTTTAAACGTAAAGGTGTAATTTTGCAATCAATTTTTACCTCACTTCCTATATGCTACACTGCAAATAGAGGCGTCTTAAATTCAAACACATATGTTACTGAAAAAGAAATTCAGACACTTAAGTGTCTGAAATGACTGTAATTAAGTAAATAAATGTAATTGTTGAATTAAATAAATAAATTCTGTCCTGTGGTAGTGGTGATTGAAATATGCAAGTTTGTCCTGGAAAAATTATAATTTGTCTTTTAAATGGAAATTTTTAAATACGGAAATATGCAAAAAAATGGAAATGTTCCTGAAATTTACAGAAAAAAATTCCGTTAAAATCGCAAATAGTACCGGCGAGGTGTATCGATTCGCAGTACAATTTCTATATTTTAACGGAAATATTTAAATACGGCAATATGCAAAAAAAAATGGAAATGTTCCTGCAATTTACGGGGAAAAATTCCGTTAAAATCGCAAATAGTACCGGTGTGGTGTATCGATTCCCAGTACAATTTCCATATTTTAACGGAAATTTTTAAATACGGAAATATGCAAAAAAATGAAATGTTCCTGCAATTTACGTGAAAAAATTCCGTGAAAATCGCAAATAGTACCGGCGAGGTGTATCGATTCGCAGTACAATTTCTATATTTTAACGGAAATATTTAAATACGGAAATATGCAAAAAAAAATGGAAATGTTCCTGAAATTTACGGGAAAAAAATCCGTTAAAATCGCAAATAGTACCGGCGCGGTGTATCGATTCGCAGTACAACTTCCATATTTTAACGGAAATTTTTAAATACGGAAATATGCAAAAAAATGAATGTTCCTGCAATTTACGTGAAAAAATTCCGTGAAAATCGCAAATAGTACGGGCGCGGTGTATGGATTCCCAGTACAATTTCCATATTTTAACGGATATTATTTTTACAAAGTATAATGCTTACAAAAAAAAAATGTTAGAAAATGGCTGCCTGTTGCCAACAAATAAGAGGTGGATAAACATGGATACGATTCAGACATTTGAAATGTCTTAAACTCAGACGCATACAAGTGTGTTAAAGATTAAGACAAGTGTCTCCTTTCTGAAGCGTCCATTTTAGACACTTATGTGTCTGAAGTTTAGACATTTCAGTTTACAGTGCACATATGTTACAGTGTGTTTATACAAATGATGTACAAAGGTGTGTTTTCAAGGACAATACAACATTTTAACATTTTTAAAACTCAATTATAAATTAATACATTAATTTTAAGGCATTTTTCAATTTGCCCATTAGAGGCTCAGTCGCCCAGTATTCTGTTTGACACTTCCAAGTGTATGGAAGTTGGAACAACAATTTATTTAATGAAGCTCACGTAAATACTCGCCAAAATAGGCCAAATCATTGTGAAACTGCAACAATGAAACGCTTTAAAGACTAAAATCGTAGAAAATAAATCATAAATAAAAAATGAAGAATGTATTTTTTTTTAAAATACGCTTTTATGAGTTAATAGTTTAATATTAATTAATTTACGATTGTATGAGACATCAATAAAGAAATCCTAAAGAGATAGTTTAAATAATATTTCTTTTATTTTTCTTGTTGCCTCTTCTTTATAAAGAAACAGAGCTTGAATCACTTGCTAGCGCTTTCTACCACGCGTTTAAAAAAAATCAGTACGTTTTTCATAATGGAATTCGGTGTTCAACGCCAAATGAATGTAACGGACATTTTGGTGCAAAAACATGAATTGAAATTATGAAATCAGGAGTTATTTTTAATATTTAAAACAGTGTTTGTTTTTTAACATTTCCCAACAACGTTGAAAAGTGTTTATGCATTCGGTTTGTCTGTTCGTCTGGACACGCTCTAACTCCCGTAAATAGATTCGGATTTTCATGAAATTGATAAAGGTTATTGAGGGTCACCAAGGCCTGTTTGGTATTGTATATGAAGTATGTAGGATTAATCGTTCATTTACAGGGGTACTCAAAAGTATTCCTTTACATTATGGTATAGGGCAGGGATGGCGAACCTTTTTGGGTATGCGTGCCAAAAATTTCTAAATTATTGCGTACCAACATTCTAACGTGCCAAAAACATTTTAACTTAGATAAAATCTAATAATTGTTTTTATAGAATTTTTACTCAAATATTTTTACACTTACACTAAATTCTATTCCTAGTTATTTATTATCCTGTATCTATACACAATAATGTAACCATATCGCATAGAATTCCGTGTTAATAATCCATGAGTTTTTCTTTTATTGTATGCTGCCGAATCTGATCATTTTAGTTGTAGAAACTGGTTCAATAGACACATATTATTTACAGTGACAGTTAAAATTCAATTTTCAAAATTATAACCTAAATATAATAAAACCTAAAATGACTTAAAACCCTAAACCTAAATAAATCAAAACCTAATCTGAAGTAAAAGTTTGTCAATTAGGTATATTACTATGCAAACTATCTATGTATATCTAAAAATTCAATTTTCAAAAACCTTTGAAATTCCATAAAGAAGCAAAAATTTTTAAAAACACTACATGCTGAATGGTTTGGCGAGAAAATAACGCTACAAGGCGCTTTCATTAAAATTTATAATACCTTAATTCATTCAAAATTTACGGATTTTTTTAAAGTAAATTATATACTAAATTAAATTATAACTAAAGTAAATTATATACACAAACTATACTTTTTGTTAAAAAACATAAAATGGATTGTTTTCCCTAAACTGAATATAATCTATAATTTTTTTTCGCTTGCCAGAGTAGTTTATCTACGTGCCAAGTTCGGCACGCGTACCATAGGTTCGCCGTACCTGGTATAGGGGAAAAAATCGTTTGCAGAGTATTTTAATGACATTATGTTATTTCAAATGCAGTGAAACTGATATAAATCACTGAATTTCACTATGATCACGTTAGCACAGGGCTTTCATAGCATTTTTTATTCATTTACAGGGACACACAAAAGAGATCGATTACAGTACAGTACTGAGTAATAATTGCTGGAGTGTAGGGTTTAAAATTAGGTATGCGCTTTTAAATTTAATTAATTTTTTGCATCTTACTCGTTATATATAAATTCTATACCTCAAATACAGGGCTGCACAAAAGTATTCAAGTACCGTTCTCCTTATTAGAGGAAATGGCTGAATTTTCAACTGAAGTATATATATCTCTTAAGCGAACTAAATTTTGGCATGCATGTAGTTAATAGATTCAAATCTATATATCCTATACAGGGCAGCTGAAAAAATTCGCATAATTTTCCGATTGTGGATGGGAACAACTGAAACTGGGTTTTGAAATGTAGTATGCGTTTCCATAGGGTTGAATTAGACGTAATATTTTAATTTTTTAAACGGTGCACTTTTATTACATTATTCTGAATGTGTTGGAAAGTGTTTCATGATCTATGCTTGACGCATGATTCTTTTCTTTCTTGTTTTACACTATTTTTACTTTTATATTTTTTACTTTCTTCTATCTTTACAAGAAGAAAGTATTGAATTCGTGAAAACTTTCGACTTTCGATGCATTTACACGTTTTAGGTGTCAGAGATCCCAAAAGACATTTTTTTACAAAATGTCTGTCTGTGAGTCTGTCTGTCTGTTTGTGACACAAATTTTGTGGTCGCTCTATAGGGAGAACTAATGCACGGAATTTAATAAAAATTTATATTCAGATATTCCCTGATATAAATGGGTGCTGATTAGTTTTTGATGTAAATCGCCCAACAAATGGTGCTTCTAGGCTACATTTTTTACGATTTCCGCAATAGCTCTACCTCAAGAACTAACGCACGGATTTTCATCAAACTTCAGATTCAGTTAGTCCTTGATATGGATTGGTGCTGATTACGTTTTGGTATAAATTGCCCAACAGTTGGCGCTGCTATACGATCTCCGCATACGCTGATCTCCGAAGATACGCTGTATTCTTCACGATCTCCGCAAAACTCAAGAACTAATGCACGGATTTACATCAAACTTCAGATTCGGTTAGATGTTGGTATAAGTTGTTGCTGATTAGGTTTTAATGTAAATCATACAACAGGTGCGCTGCTATGCTGATTTTGCAAGATTTGAACGATTTTAGCGATAGTCCAATCTCTAAATCTAATTCATGGAGTTTCATATCTTTAGAATCCTCATGATGGACATAGATTTCCATTTAATTTTGGCACTTTGATAGCGAATTTTGTATTAACATGTATGAGATAGAAGAAAGTTTTGCAATTGGCACATCCGACTTGTTTTTCTTAGTTGTCAAACTAATTCTAAAATACAGTCGAACTCGGTTAAGAAGCTCACGGTTAATAAGCGATCCCGCTTAATACGCGGGTTTTTTCGGTTCCTTGAACATTCCCCATAAGGCTAACGCAAAAATGTCACGTTTAATAAGCGAACGGTTATTACGCCATCCCGGTTAATACGCGATAAATTTTCGGTCCTTTAAAAAAAAAAAAAAAACACTTTTAAGACGCGAATTACTTAATATGCGAATTCCTTCTCTATTCTAGAGTGTTGCTAATTTAGTGGATTTTTTTTTTATTCAGATAAAAAACACTGCTTCCGAATAGTATTATTTATTTTATTTAATAACAGATTAATTAAGGCAAAAAATTACTAGGAAATAATGGTATAGATATTGGAATAAAGCAAAATCCCGCTAAATTACCAACACTGCAATTCTTCTTTGATCCAGCTTCCTAACGTTCTCTGTCTCTTGATTCGTGTATTCTCACAATCTTTTGACTTTCGGGAATAAAAATCTGGTGAAATTAAACTTGCTAAAATAACATTTTATTCCGATAGACAAATGCCTTAATGATTCAAAATAAAGAAAATAGGGTCAGCAGCGAAATTTTTTTTTATTTAACTGAGGTTTAAGTTAAACTTGCGAGTTTAATTTTACTTACCATTTTACCACTATAACTTTCTATTTTCTTCTAAATTTTTACCTATAATGAATTTGCATAGTACCCACAGGACATTTAAATAAGAAATAATCGCAATGTAGTATTTTTAGTACAAAATTTCGATATAACATTGTCTTAAAGGGGTGTTAAAGAAGGGACGGAAGGAAAAATAAGGTGATGGTATAGGAAAAAAGGGACGGTAATGGAAAAAAAAAAGGATGGTAAGGATAGGACGGTAAGGAAAATTATCACTATTTTTAGGCAAATCATGTTAAAACTAAGTGATAGTTACAATGTTCATTGATTTTTAGAAACAGTTATTTATATTGGATTAAATTGAAAACAAAAATTAATTTACCTCGAAAAGTGCAGGAATAAACCTTGACGGTAAGACTACCCATAAAGCCACCATGCTTGAAATTGATATTTAAATGCTGATTTAAATTCTGCAGTCAATTTCCTGTCAAAGAATTTTAGACATTCTTTCTCTAGCATACTTCTACATGAGAAAAAATTTGAAAAAAATTATGTGGCTACATCTGAAGTTATTTTCTGTAAAAGTTTAGCAAGAGGGACAGTAAGGCATCTAAAACCCAGGGACAGAGTTAAAAAAATAATATCAACCGCAAAAATGTGTGCAGGTTAATTTTTTACTACCTATTTATATAAAACAATTGTCCCAATTTCGGAAAAAAATTACATCAAATTACTTTTATTGAAACAGATTTATATATACATAGCTCCAAACTTAAACATCAGCATCAAGGACACGGGACGATATAGGAGTTTTCCTGGTATTTGGACCCCCAACATCGTCCAAAACGTATTTATCTCGTTAATATTGTTGTGCAATCATGCAATGGGATGTTCCCCAGTATATGAAATAAAAAAAATACAAGAATACGTACTAAAATAAAAATTATTATTCAGGGACGTAAAAGTGAAAAGATTGTGAGAATGCCCCGTATATTTTTACTGTATAGAGAGATATAGACGGATGCAGATAACTCAGTTACGTCTTAAAAATTATTATGATTAGAGATGATTAAGATCATACCTTTTATTGAGGTTTTAAATGTACGTTATATCACTACTATGTTTTATAATTCATATTATAGGCAACAAAAAATGAAACTCGTAAAGACGAATACGGTAGGATAATTCTTTTATGTTTTCTTTACTTTCTGCTATGCTAACAATGTAACAATATTTTTTACACAAAGATTAATAAGGATAGTTTTTTCTTACATTAAAAAGAAGGACAGATTATAATTGTACTCATTATTACAAGCTAAATATGACTTTAAAAACAGGGTTGTGCATCAAAGATTTATTTATTAACCATTTGGAAAAATGGTTATTGTCTTCGGTCAGGGTAGGAAATCAAAAACATATCTGAAGCGTTTTATTAGTTGAATCCCTCATTTTATTCGTTTTCTGTTGGTCTATACAGTAATCTGTATTTTCCCTTTACTTTCAACAGAGATGGATACTTCTGTTGCCACTATGATAAAAAAGTAATAAAAACTACAAAAAAAATTAATAACTCAGAAACAAATTGGGATACAGCTTTCAAACAAATTGCATTTAAAAGTACATTTTTTCTCTATACGACGGTGTAAAAAGTAAAATTGTGGGATGTTTAGAAGCTTAAAAATGAAATTTCATTTAAAATTGGTCCAGGAATATTAATGTTTAATCCATGGCGTACGTAATGTATGACCAGCTCCGTAGAAGTTTAAAAATTTACAGTACCGAAAATTGTAAAACTGAAATTTCTTTTAAAATTTGTTCGTGATGGGTCCAGGAATGTTAATGTTTAATCCATGGCGTACGTAATGTATGATCAACTCCGTGCGATTTTTCATGTCTTAAATTTTAGTCTTTGAAAAAATCCTTTTCCAAATGGTCGTTGTAATGTGTTAAATTGCTTTTTTTTTCTTTTGTCAAGTCAAAAAAATATTTTTGTTACTTTATTTCTGGTTGAAAAGTATTAATCGACAATGAAGTCACGTTTGAATACAAGCTTATTTTCCGTTATTATTCCTATCGGTCCTATAAAAAGAAACAATGAGCTAAAATCAAATACAATTAAATTTCAATATAAATATACGTAAAAGGCACAATTTTTGACCGTAAACATATAAAGAAAAGCTTCATTTATATGATTAAATGTATAATATATATCCAGTTTCTGCCACGTTACACAAATCAAAATCACATTTGATACGCGATCCCGCTTAATACGCGACTTTTCTCCATTCCCTTGAAACGCGTCTTAACCGGGTTCTTGTTATATACTTAATTTAATAGTTTATGTTTTAATATCACGAGCTGTAAGTAAGATTTCAAAAAATACAGTAGAACCCCTTTTATCCGAAACTCTTGGTTAACCGAAATCCATTTTTAAAGCTTATATATATATACTATAACATTCCTTGTGTGCAAAATCCATTTTAAAAGCTTTTTTTTCTTTCTTTTTGTTTTTAAACTATCATATTCCTTGTGTGCAAGCGGTCATTCCCGAACTACGAGTGCATATAAATATTTTCGATCCCCTTTCTTAGAGTTCCTTTGCATTTAACTTTAACTCCCGTAGGCTGCGGAGTGAAACAAAGAACACGAACAAATTACCAATTCTGAAGCTTTTGAATGTTTTGAAAAAGGTTTGGCATGGCTGGAGCAGCAGAAACACTGTGATACTGGTGAACTAATAATATTAAAAAACTCCGTGATAGAGCTTCAAAGCAAAGACAATCGAAACTGTGACAGACAAAACATTTTTTCAAACCCCTATTGATATATGTAAGAGGTACTTATTTTCAAAATTAAAATTCAGGTAGTTTATTCTTGTTTCTAATTTGCTGTTACTTTATTTTTATTAAGCACTTGTTGTCATAATAAGAAATATTGCATATATTTCTCCTTAATCTTAAAATGGAAGCATTCTCGATTATCTGAAAATTTCGATTTTCCGAAAGAGGGTCGGTCCCAATTACTTCGGATAATTGAGGTTCTACTGTAATATTAATCACTTTACATTGTAGTATATATATTTTAGAAATATTTTCATAACTAATAAAAGAGAGACATCATTTAAGAAGAATTCACAGAAAAAAACCCAAGTCAAAAGTGCTAGTTTCCTGATGAGATAGTTAAAAATAAAAATGCAATCCACCCCCATAAGTTTAACATTAGCGAGAAGAATCTGAAACCTCACTGACCAACTCCCTTAAGGCATAACTAGCTAATCCTAATTAAATTACTGGATACTTATGATTAAATTATATAATAAATGAAAGTTAAGTAGAATACATTAATTATTTTATCGTTGAATTGTTTTATTATTTTGCAGTCTGCGAACATTATTGATTTTAACTTTCAGTGAAACTGGCTTTGAAACGCTTCCTATTATATCTGATAAATTACGATATTAGTACCTATGAAACAATTACTTTTTTCGAATTACAATACAAATTGTAATTATGTTATATTTTTAATTAAAGTATTCCCAGTTAGAGAAAGGAAACCCAATATGTTTTATTGAATCGCAGTCTATTAACTGATAACATATAATCATTCTATGTGTTTGTCGCAAGATTTGCTCCTGTTCATAAGTTTAAAATTGTGTAGGTAAGTGAAGAGTTTTCGTTTTACTTCTTAAATTGGATTTATTATTGTGCTTTTAGGTGCGTTTGTAATTATATGAATAACGTAGCATCTAAAGTCGTCGTCTGATCCGTCCGTCTGTCTGTCCGTCTGTATGCATAGAACAGCGCCAAAACTACTCAAAACTAATTGAGATTGAATATATAGAACCATTGTAGGATTTTGCCGAGTCCTTTCAAATTTTATGAAAATCGAATCAAAACTTAAAAAGGTATTAATAAAAGTTTTCTTCATTCTATTAAATCCTATCCTACGTCACGAATTCAATGATATCCCATGACAGGTAATGATTCTAGGTTGCCATGCTGATGACGTCAATATTTAAGATAGAGTCCGTATGATTGAATTTAGTACAGGGTCATCGAAAAATAATGCCTAGATTTAATAAAATCATAACATCGAAACCTTTTATGTTAAATGAGTAATTCTTTCACTACACGAAAACTGATGAACGCAAGTTTGGTTTTAGTTCACCAGAATTTGTTTGCGTGTCTGTGTTATGCGCGAATTAGTTGCGCAGTCAAGGTCAGCCTACGCGCCAGACTGCAGCAGCTCAGTACGATGAAAAATCTTCGAAAATGTCGCTGTACACTGACTAATGACTTTGACTCCACATACCAAATCACGTACTGTGCTTTTTGTTGCACGGTCAACATCGTACTGAGCAGCTGCAGTCTGGCGTGTCGGCTGACCTTGACGACTGCGCAACTAATCCGCGCATAACACACACTTAAACGAATTCTGTTGAACTAAAACCAAACTTGCGTTCACCAGTTAGCGTGTAGTGAAAGAATTACTCATTTAACATAAAAGGTTTCGATGTTATGATATTTTTTAATCTAAGCATTATTTTTCGAAGACCCTATATATCTAATGGTAATAAATTTAGCATTCATGCATTTTTGTATAAGAATGCAACAACTATTGCACGAAGATCTGACTATTTATAAAACTAGTTATTATACGATCGCACCTCATTTGCCACGTTTTACTTACATTTTCCAACTTATTTCATATCCGATGTCACAGTTGATCGGGCACTTTGGACATACATTAATTCCGTCTGATCGCTTTGCCATGTTCAAGTAAAAATCAATTGCGGCTTACTTATATAGTGGAATATTACGTTTAATAAAGTGCTTCACAATATAAGTTTCCATGCAACGTTTTGTAATGTTATTCCCTTTTGTATGTTTTTCTACTCGCTTTCAGTTTCTAATCAGTAACTCATTTATTAAGTTTTAGTTGCAGGTAGACTGCACGACAACAGACAATTTTTATATTAGAAACCAGAGTCGCAATCTATCTATTCTGTGAAATTACTCTGTAAAAAATACGATATTTCGTCCCTGTCCCAAAACTGATTTTTGCTTATAATTTTAAAAATGATTTGTTAGAGAAATTTTAGCTAAAGTTCCACGATTGAGTATGTCGCCAAGCTAAGACAAACAAAAAAAACAACAAAAAAAAAAAAAAAAAAAAAAAAAAAAAACTGAAACAAACAAACAAGAAACGACGTTTATCTAATCAATAAATATTATTGGTAAAATTAATATTATAACTTTTTATCTGAATATAAAATTAAATTAGATTTCCTTTTCCCCTCGAATGATCTCACGCAGAGGAAATGCAACCCGTCGGGTTGCTACGCCAGCTAATATATAATAAAATCTAATAAATGAACAGAAAACAATAGCATTTATAATGGAAGTCCTACTTGCGATGCATTTTTTGTTATGAAACAGTAGACAACATATACATCGATGTTTCTGTGGCCTTCGGTGCATACTATTTATAAACTCTTGGTGGGTTCTGGCTAGTATCTAAATATTCACTAAAAATAACGAAATCCTCCAGTAAAACATAAGCATGCTTATGTTTAACTGGAGGATTTCGTTATTTTCGGGTGCACTTGATATTCCGAGAACTGGTGGAAGGCCCATCATTGCATCCAGACGTAAATGCTTCATATTAATAAAAATTTGAATTGAGATTAAGGCTAATGTCAGACGGACGTCTTTTTGCACACTTTTTTCCCTTACGTATTATCCCCACACAATTCTAGCGGCATTGTGTAGGGATAATACGTAAGTAAAAAAGCCTGCAAAAAGACGTCCGTCGGACATTAGCCTAAAAAGTGGCATCTTCTGTGACTGAATAAGCGGATGGCGATAGATTTTAGTGTTAATTTTTGTTTTCTATACAAAAATTGCTTCTTGTAGTGCGCTCTACCAATTCTTAAAGTTTGCCCAATCTTTTTTAATCTCCAAAGCAACATTTTAATATATTTTAAAACTTGATTATGTAATAATAAAATGAATTTAAGGCATTTTTCTGTTAGTTGGGCACATGTGATTCATCGCCCAATATTTTAGGTGGATTTCGTAAGAAACACTATTACATTCTCCCCTATCTTGGAATTTCAGAAAAGGTTTTGCAGATCTACGCCGATCATGACCCCTAGAGCCCAAAACCACCCCTCCCTATATCTATATATCGATATATATAGTTGGCGTTATTGCAAAATAATAGTTTTGGTTTTTTTTTTTTTTTTTTTTACTTTAGTTAAGAAATTTAAAAATTTAAAAGTGTTAATAGATATTTTAAATACTAATAATGTGATTATTTTCTATTTATGTTATATTAATTGCATTTATAACGGCATTTCAAACTGAATTGACTGTTTTAATATCTGTATTAACTTAACTGTAAAAATAACCTTAAACTTATCGTGCTTTTGGATACCATGTGCAGGAGTATATTTGGATAAATAAAAACTGGGATTTTATACGGTATGTTGTGTAATATTAATATTTTTCCTTGCTATAAATTAAATATTTAAAAGGTTGTATTGCTTTTTCCATTTCATTTCATTAAATATTATTCTGTTTTCGTCTTGAAACTATTCTCTTGGTCATTTTAGTCGTTCCAGTACAGGAGAAAAAAATTCAGCTTTTAGCTTTTTTTCTTACAGAAAACGACTATTTTGCTTATATAATTGAATTCTGTACTCTTGATAACGTAATTCAATGTATAAGCTTTTCAATTATTTTTATTGGTATACATATTTTTATTTTTTTCTTCCATATTTATTCTCGTAATATAGTACAAGGGACTTTATTATAGCAGCTTGTATATTATATGTTTTTGGTATCCATATTAAGTGTGTTGGGAAAACTATATTATTGTCATTTCATTCATATTATCACAATTTTTGATGGTGGTATGTAATGTTTAATTAATGGTTATACACACACACACACACACACACATATATATATATATATATATATATATATATATATATATGTATGTATGTATGTATGTATCACTTTTTTATGGACACGATAACTTCCTTAATTCTGCACAAATCTCGGTCAAGCTCGTTAATGAGCGAAACCGGACCAAGGGGGTGGAAATAGGGGGGTGGGGTTGTGAAAGCAGAAAAAAACCCTTAACTTCTTAATTATAATACATATCAAATCAGTTTAAAGAAGATTAAAAAATTTATGTATAACAGATTTTTGATATCATTTAAAGTAGGTTCAAGGGCCGAAAAAAAATAGGGTTGAAGAAAAAATTATCGTATTAACATGATTTTGATAAAACCAGCTCTTACAGAACAAGTTGAAAATTGTGCGTCAAACGAGGCAAATGAGGTGCGTTCGTAGTATAACTAGTTTTACAAATATTTTTTGCACTGCATAGTGTACTGAATGTATATTTTAGTGCACTTCATAAGTGCATTATCCATTTAATTCCGTTCGAAATGCTGTAACATCATTAAAATGCGCTTGAAACATTTTTTTTCCCCATTGGCCGTCACGGAACGGAAAACTTTTGATTGTCCCTGTCATTAAACTATACATCCGATTTTCATAAAATTTGAAATGACTCGACAAGATTTTGCAACAATTATATATTTAAAATTTCAGATAATCCGGTTGGGTAGTTTTGGCTCTGTTATATGCAGGCGGACAGACAGACAGACGGACCGAACTCCGACTATAGGTGCTACGTACTTACATAATTACGAACGCACCTAAAAACTCGTCAAATGCGATCATACATTACGTACGCCATGAATTACATTTTTCGGTACAGTAAATTTTTAAACTTCTACGGAGCTGGTCATACATTACGTACGCCATGGATTAAACATTAATATTCCTGGGCCAATTTTAAATGAAATTTCATTCTTAAACTTCTAAACATCCCACACTATTACTTTTTACATTGTCGTATAGAGAAAAAAATGCACTTTTAATTGCAATTTGCTTGAAAGCTGTATCTCAATTTGTTTCTGAGTTATTAATTTGTTTTTGTAGTTTTTATTACTTTTTTATCATAGTGGCAACAGAAGTATCCATCTCTGTTGAAAGTAAAGGGAAAATACAGATTACTGTATAGACCCATCAGAAAACGAATAAAATGCGGATTCAACTAATAAAAAGCTTCAGATATGTTTTTGATTTCCTACCGAGGACAATAACCATTTTTCCAAATGGTTAATAAAGAGTCTAATTTAAAAAGAAAACGCTTTTATTAAAAATTTTAAGAACAGATAAGCTGTAATGATGCCTCGAAAATACATCAATCAACAGGCTTAAAGGTGGAATAAAATCTGGATTCAATAAGTTAAGACTGTTGTCAAATCCAAAGGAGCTACTATCTGACACATTTCTGATTTCATTTTAGTTCGGAAACGCATGAAATTGGCAAGTGTTCTTAGTCAGAAACTATGTAATCGAATAGCGTTTTCCATTTTATGATAAAGGCAAAAGACCTTTCAGAAAATACAATCAAAGTAGGGGTTAGAACCGGATTCCCGGACACGACAGCTCGGGAAAGTAGGAAACCCGTTGTCACGTGTCAAAAATCCTTTATAACTTGATAAGTAATTGATTTATTATAGACGGATGCGCCAATCCCAAAACTTTCTTCTTTCTCATACATATTAATCCTCAGTGTTATTACTTCAATGCTAAACCAACTTTGATTTTCTTCAAAAGTTGGTGCTTTATTTTACTAATCGGAGTAAAAAGGAGTTCATCTCAATCATAATATTTAATCATATCAATATTTTTCGTTATTCTGTTGTCCATCAGCTGCATCAAAATCGACGGATTCGCTGGATGAGAATTGCCGTCGCTGCACGAGCCGCCGATGTATAACAAAACTATGAAAAATCAATAAAAATCGCTATTACAACGCTCCCTTCCAACGAATTGTTCCCAAATTCTCGTGGGACCTGCTGGCTATAGCCAAAACCATACGCATGAACATTCGCTCAATTTTATGCATAACTTCATACACTTTTCAATTGTACAATAATGAAAATAGAAGAAAAATCGCTATTATAGCGCCCCTTCCGGCAGAAAATTTCCAAATTCAAGGAGGACCTGCTGGGCATAGCCAAAAACATACACAACAAATTTTGTTCAATTCTATGCATAACTTCATACACTTTTCGATGATACAATGCGGACATACGGACGGACAGACAGACCATTTTGTTTAAACATGTTTTTCTGGATATCTGCATCCTAAAATATGTAAATCCGTTGAAAACCTCAAGTCGAAAAAAATCTCGATTAGAACACGTTCTTCTTTTTAAAAAAAGAAAGTAAAAAATTGAAAACGCCTTTCGATTTCAAATCACTTGCATAGTCAGGCCTTTCAATTTTATGTCCTTACGTTTAAATATGACTCAGAAAATATACAAGAAATTTTCTCGTTTGTTAAGGAGGAAATTTGAGAACCGCCTTAAAGAACAAATTTTCATTGTAGCATGAAAAGTGTCCACTTGAGCAGTATATAAGCGCATTGGAATGTATTGTAATGCAATAAAATGTTATTTCAAAGTGCCTGCTGGCCATAATAGGCACAAAATAGAAGATGCAGACTCATATGGGAAATTTTTAAATTGCTTTTAACGAATGAACGATTCCGGAATGAGTCTCATCATGCCTTCGGCATTTTCTACATTTAGCTAACGACCCCCTAAAGCAAAGGGAAATTTCGCTGCTTATTTCAGCATTTACTTAGATCGCATTCTGGTGTTTTATATCCATCTTCAGTTTTCTATGTGTTTCTTTTTTTTCTGTTTGCTGAATCAATAGAGAGATCGCCTTATCTTTCGGACAAAATTAAAATCGTTGTTAACAATAAAAGAGTATAAAATTATGTATGAAAATCACTTAAGAGGCCACACTAGTCACTTCTAAAAGACCCGGATGATAATGTTAATCCTATGGAGGCGTTATTTCCTAATTTCTCGCTTTGATGTTAATATTTTTGAATGATTTTTTTTTGCATAGGATAGCTGAGGGCGATCTACACCCGGGCTAGTTTTTACTTTTTTGATTTTGGTTTCACATTTTTTTTTAAATTACTTTTACTTTCGGAACCGGTTCTGAAAGTGAAACTACCCTAATATTAAAAAAAACTATAGCCAAAATCGAAAAAACAAAAACTAGACCGGTGTAGATCATCCTCAGCTATCCTATGCAAAAAAAATCATTCAAAAATATTAACATCAAAGCGAGAAATTAGGAAATAACACCCCCATAGACTTTAAATTAGCGCTTTCTTTTTTTGCGTGACTGAAGTGAGATCTTAAGGCTGTTTTCAAATCCAGAGAAGTAACTTTCTGACATAAGTTTTAATTCATTTTTGTTTGGAAACGCATGAAATCGGCAGGAGTTGTTACTCAGAAACCATATGTAATCGAAATACGTTTTTCATTTTTTGGTGAACGTAAAAGATCTTTCAGGAAATACCGTCAAAATGGGGCGTTCTGAACCGAATTTCTATAAGAAAAAAGAAAAAGTAGCCAGGAAGCGGAGAAAAGCGGGTTGCCACGTGACTCAAAATCACTTATAACTCAATAAATAATTTATTTATTAAAAAAAATCATTTTGATTCCAAATCGCTTCAATAGCCCTGCCAATTTTGTACTTTTACGTTTAAAAATGAGTTAGTAAATGTGTCAGAAAGTTTCGGGCTTGTTGAGCAGTGCACTTGAGAACCGCCTTAAAATAATCCAAACTAGGCCAATAATTACTAAAATGGATTTAAAAAAAAAACACTTAAAAGGCATATACCTTTATTCAGATCAACCTATGTTTCATCGTTCAAACGGTGACATTCTCAAGATCTTTGTTGATACAAATATTATCGCAAAAATTTTTAAATACAAGAAATTGATAAGTAAAATGACGAGACCCACATGTATAATGAATAAACGGTCAAGTGCGAGTATTACTCGCGCACAGAGGGTTCCGTACAATAAATATATGAATTAGTAATTGTATTATTAAAAAAAACCGTTGCTAAAAGAATACTAACACTTTGTAAAAAATTATGAAAAGTAGGGTTGGGTATAACAGTATATACTAGAAAAATGTAAATGGATATACCATGAAAGTTCAAAGAGATATGGAACCTAAAAAATATCAAATACAGCCATTCTGTATAACTCATTTTTACTTTCTTCTATCTTTACAAGAAGAAAGTATTGGATTCGTGAAAATTTTCTAATTTCGGTTTTCGACGGATTTATACGTTTTAGGGTACAGAAGTAATGAAAAACTTGTTTTTACAAAATGTCTGTCTGTGAGTCTGTCTATCTGTGTGTGACACAAATTTTGTGGGCGCTTTATCTTAAGAACTATTGAACGGAATTTAATAAAACTTTAGATTCAGTTAGTCCCTGATATAGATTGGTGCTCATTACTTTTTGGTGTAAATCGTCCAACAGGTAGCGCTACTATGCTGCAATTTTCCCGATTTCCGCAATAGCTGTATCTCAAGCACTATTGCATAAATTTTCATCAAACTTTAGATTCAGTTAGTCCCTGATATAAACTGATCCTGATAAGTTTTTGGTGTAAATTGCCCAAGAGGTTCCACTGCAACTCAGAACTTTTCACGATTTCCGTAATAGCTCTATCTCAAAAACTAATGCACGAATTTTCACCTAACTTCAAATTCAATTAGAAGTTCACGAAAAATTTCCCTGATTAGATTTTGGTATAAATCGCCTATTAGGTGGTGCTGCTGTGCTGCATTTATCAGGAAGTATTGACATGTATGAGATTGTAACATGTGCATATATTGGGATTGACACATTCGACTAGTTAAATCTTAATCTCTTTATAATGATCTTAATTCGGTACTGACAATAAAAGAAATGCATATTTCAACTTCATTTGGAATTACATAAAACTAAATTCAGCATAGTAATAACCTTTCTTTCTACAGTGCAGCTAAAACAAAACATTCGTTCAAAGTTTACATTTGGCATTGAGCTAAGCGCGCTTCGAAAGGGGGTCACAAATTTGCAACGCCGCGTTTTCCAGATAGGTTTTTAATTAACTTTTAAACCACTCGAGGCGTATTGAAAGAGCCATTCAATGCAAATTGTCGCGAATCCCATAGTATTTATGTAATTCACTCTAGTTAAGGGGTCTCAGGGATCTCAAAAATGAAAAAAAAGAGACCATTTTCAACATTTAATATCTTAAAATGTATATGATTTTAAAACAAAATTTTGGTCGAGATTAAAGATATAAATATGTTCTTTCATTTTATGTATTTAAAAAATTGCAAGATGAAGAATTAGCATTTACAGGGTGCTTCAAATAGTCAGACATTTGACAAGCAGAATATTGGTATAACAACTTACGCGCACGATTAGAAAATAAATATTGTAACTAGAATAAAAAATTTGGTGCCTACTTATACTTCAGATAATAATAATTACCCTGAACCTAAATAAATTTGTATTTAAAACATTTTTATATTTCTAATACTAAGATTTAGCTAATGTATTTAGCTAATAGAAAATTTTGAAAATTTCAACAACATAATCACTTAAAAAATCTTTTTTTGAACAATAAAAAGTAAATTTTAGGTTCAGTTTATACAGATTAACATAAAACGTATGTTTTGAAAGTTTCATGAAAAAATATTCAAATGTTTTTGACATATCGTCCGCGTTATGCCCAAAAAAGTCAATTGGAGAAAAATGATTTAAAACTTTCGAAAATGCCGCTTAAGCTACTGAGCCAGTATAATTCTAAAAGCCATAACTTCTGTTCTAATGAGAATTTGAAGGAAACAATTATATTAAAATGTTCAGAAAAAAAGGAAGATTAACATCTAAAAAAATTAAAATAAAATTTTTTTTGAAGCTTTAAGAGTCCTGAGACCCCCTTGAATTAGTCTGTTTATAACAATTTGACGTTTATTGCTTTTATACTGTTACCGGCCATTTCATTACACTCATATATCATTAAAAGTTGTAATTAAAAGTTGTAATCATTTTTTTCGCGATTCACCGGTGTAAAATTTGAAAATACATGTGCGATGTTTATAAGTTTTAAAAAAATTCAGTAAAAGTTAAATTGAACCGTTTAGTGTTGCCACCGTCAAAATTATGTCAGCGTTACGCACAGACACGTATGTCCTATGTCTTTTATAATATTGTACAGATACTTGTGCTAAATATTCCCAAGCATTCTCTGCTGAAATGCCTGGTAAACAGCGGAAACTTTTGTTGCCCGCGCATCAAAATGGATTCCCAGACGCCTCTCGTTATCGGCTGTCTTGAAAGAGGGAGCAGCAGGCCACTTTTCGGGAAGATGGAAAACGACCACCTTTTGACGTCATCCAGTCTTGTTTGGGCTGCGGGATGCGATGGCCCGCTCGCCGCCCTGACATCCCGCCGATGTGCGGGATTTACACATCCCTATCCGAACACATGGCTGTCACATGATTGTGTCTAAGGTACTGTTTTTTTTCGCCGAGATGCTGCCCATGGGCTTGGCATGCCCGAACTGGGAGCTACCAGGTAAGGGCGCCATTCTTTTACGTTTTCGGGTGACCGTCGACACAGTCGTAGGTCATTCGGCGGTGCTGGAGAGAGCCTCTTTCTGTTGTAGAAGGGTCCTACTAGTCCATTTTTTGAATACCATTATTTAAGAACAATAATACTCATGGTATATTGCTATTGGACATTGTACAACATTTGAAATAGAAATCTTCCATAAAGATTTCCGCTTGGAAATGCGGCATTTAAAAGCGAAAATAGTAGGACCTGTGTTAGTAGCGAACCATAGGCATCGAGAAAGAAAGGGGGGGGGGGGGGACTTCGATAGATTTTGGAAATTCAATTAATTACATTTTCTTTATATCGGATGATTTTCAGAAAAAATAGCAAAATTTATTTTTCAGAAGTAGCTTGAAATAATTAACCCTTTCTGGAGCAAAGCAATTTCATGACTAAAATGTTGAAATAAATGAATGGCACCGGAATTTACGAACAAATTTATTTGTAAATAAGAAAAAGGCTATATTTCACATACATATTAAACGGAAAATATTTTACCAAAATTCTGGTGCCATTGTGCCGTTTGGGAATTAAAATTAAGTGGTTTCATAAACGTTCCACTGCCCTTGAAAGGGTTAACTATTAAGAGAAAGAGAACCAAAAACCGCTCCTCCCCCCATAGAAGTCATTCTTTAGATCTGTTTTTATTTTTACATTCATACGTTTTAACTTTATTTGAAACGGGCTGTTCCGGGGGGAGGTAGAATCCTCCAGACGAAGTAAGGAGGTCCCCTGGAAGTAAGGGAAGAGGGCATAAATTACGAGGGGGCGCAAAATACGGGATTAAATAGGTTAATAAATTTTGGAATATACTTTTGTCTTTTTAATATTGAGCAGTTTTACTATACTGAGAAACAGTGCTGTCGAAAAAGTATAGAACTTTACTTCCAAAATCAAAGCTAAATAATTATGTTTTAAATTCCATATTGCGTACATTTTAATCTGGGATATCCTCCCACAGAGATGACGAGGCGCAATTTAACTGTTCATTTTGTAAAAGATTTTTTTTTTTTTTTTTGAAGCATTTATTGATGCCATACAGTATATGGGAACGTCCACTATTACTCTTGGACCATTCGAGCAAATTTTCATAAATACTCCCAGTTATTTTATTACAAAATGTAAGTAAGATAAAAATTGATATAGCCAGTTAAATACCATTGTGCTTCATTCACATAAAATATAACTAATTTGTAACAAAAAGTATTTCGCTTGTCAATATATTAAATCAAAATTTTGTTACTCTTGTGACGTGTCACAAGAGAAACAAAATTTTGATTTAATATATTGACAAGTAGAATACTTTTTGTTACAAATTAGATATATGTTACGCGATTGGAACACAATGGTATTTAACTGGTTACATCAATTTTTATCTTAATTACATTTAGTAATTAAATAATTGGAATTATTTATGAAAAATTGCACTAATTGTCACAAGAGTAACGAAAGGACGTTTCCATATAGCGAGCGGGAGAGACAGAAGATAAAAGTGGGACGACAACTACTTCTAAATCGGGACACTAAAACTAAGTTTATCATCTTATAAAATTTACAAGTATTGAAAGTTCTTAACAAACACAGTGTGAAGTTAAGAGCACAAAATATATAAAGTGCTTTAAACTTTCAATTTTGTACTTAAAATTCGAAAAGTTATGTACCGCGATAATTCCAAAACTATATAACTTATATTAGTTTCAAACAATTATATAAACTCCTAAAACAAAGGCTTTAAATTCGCAAACAAACAATGCCACCCATATGTAGGTAAAACTCTCAATTTTTCTTGGACTGTGTTTTTTGCATATTTAGGTACACTTTTTATAAAATTTATTAAAGTTAAAAAGTTTACTTTTTAATAACTAATTTATTTCTCTAAAACAATCTAAAATTCTGATGAAGGTTTTAATAAATAATTTTTAAACTCACTTCGTTTTCAGAGAGTGAAATTTTTATTATTATTATTATTAAATGCTAAATTTTTCACCACCATGCAATATGTGAAGAAGTTATTTTTTTTGAGAAAAGTATACCTATTATTGTCAACATTTGGATAGAGGTTAGCAGAAATTAAATGTTCACATAAAACAAAATAGTGGCAAATTCTTTTTATGTTATTATATAAAATAAAATAAAATAAAATAAAATAAAATAAAATAAAATAAACGCACCAGTTGTGGGCCACTTAAGGATATTTATCTGATAATTATTTAAGTCAGTGAATTTCAAAAGATATATATAGCCTAGTGTCCTAACCTTCCTGTATCAGAATAAACATTCAAAGTTTCAAAATATAGTCTTCGGAAAAAATGAAAAATAGAAAATGTTACATTCCTCTAGGCTCCAGTATTGGGCCTAGTCCATTTATGATGTATGAATCTTTTAAGTTTTCGCCATATCCAACAAATTATTTTCAATGTAATAGAGTATATATCAACCGCAGTTTAATTCAAAATAAAACGTAATATATTATAGAAACAATATTTTAAATAAAAACTTATCTCTTAAGGGCAGTTGGAAGATCAAAACCTAAAATACCGTCAACAACCGTACTTTGATCTTGCGGGGTTACTTTGGTCCATCCCATGAAAAAAGGTTTTATTCTTTGTATTGAACAAACAATACAAGATAATTCTGAGTTTTTGCCCTTGAAAAATATTTTAGACCCTACTATAGGGTATTTAAATAGTTTGGGGGTAATTAAAAAAATTTTAGAGACAACACTGGATGTGTTTGTTAACAACTGTTTTCGTGTGTAGATTTTAACTTCCCAAACTTTCTATACAGTGAGACAATCTGGATAAGAGATACAAATAAAGTAAATTTCAAAATATTACCTTTAGTAATCTGTAACCCATGGAAGATCATAGTTTTTCCTTTAACTTTTTATTTTGACTGAAAAAGTTTACGTTTTCATAAAGCTAACATGAAAACTAGTTTTTAGGGGCTACTTTATACCAGGACTTTTTTGGTCCGGAAGTAGGCCCAGTTACTCAGATATGCCTTTTATACAGTAAATCTCTTTAAAAATGTATTAAGTAACATTTTTTTCAAATATTACTTTAGTAAAATGTTACAGTAATTATTTTTGTTCCAGTTCCTGAGGCTAACATGATGAAAACTGTTTCTCGTGTCCTTAATATTAACATTTGGCTTATTGTGTTTAAATGTTAAAAAAAAAAAAAAACATTTGTTTATCAAATTTGCAGTGTTAATTCATTAGCAGATCCTATTGCAATCAATTGCTAATTGGCTTCAATATTCTAACATATGAATTGTATTCATTTTATATGAAAATAAGTGAATGGACCAAAGAAGCCCCCAGCAGGGGCATCATCCTGCATTCCAAAACTTTGGAAATAGTTAAAAAATAAAAAAAAATAAAAATTGCCTCTTTAAAACCATACAGTTTGCTTCGTTGTTTCTGTTAATTGTTGACAATTGCATTTCAACGTTGAAAAATCATATATAATATTTTTTAATAATGGAAATGTGAGTGAAACCAGGAAAAAGTGGCCCAAAGTCGCCCGGTTGACGGTATATCGAATTTTCATTTTTTTTAATATTTTGATTCTACCATTTCTCCTCTTTCTATTGATATATTACTTCTGTTTCTACGGCAACCAGAAGTTGGAAAATGTTTAGTAATTCTGTTTGTTTATCTACTTTACTACTAGTGTGAATAACTTTGAAACGAAAAATGTTCGTACTTTCACTGAGAAAAAAAATTACCTGTAAGTATACTTTTTTTTTTTTTTACAAAAAAGAAGAAAAAGACGAGGTTTGTAGTATAAATTTGGCGCCCCCTCAAGTTCCGCACCCGGGGCGACTGCCCCCTTCGCCCCCATGCTTCGCACGGCCCTAGACACACAAGGATCACACTCATCTAGAATTTGAAACAATTAGTTAACTCGATCCGCAACAAAAATAAAATTAGCGTCAACCCGGCATAATTCCAACCAACGGAATCCTTCTTTTTAAAGAAATTGTTCGTGGTTCTAATGAAAGAAATATTCTAAAATTGCGTAAAAAAACAGACATATATTTATTAATATAGAAAATTATTGTATAGCCGCAAACAAAATTATACAGTACCTCTTCCGGGTTATCCACGATTCCTAAAAGTTTTGTTTACCTTTAGAAACCACAGAATGTAATACATTTTTGAGATTTAAAGAAGGGTTTATAAAAACGAAGCTTGTGCTGCCACTGATTTTCATAAACATTTCCGAGTAGATTTTGTTTTACAGATAAACATGAGAAATTAACAGCAATAACCCGTTCAGGATCCTTGGGTGCATATATGAACCTTTAAAAAGTACATCCAGAATTTATTTCTGGCACCAGTAATAAAGAAAAGTAATATTCGCTGCATTTAATTCGAGCATTTTTATGATGTTCTAAGTAAAAGTAACTTTCAAAAATTAATGGTGTCAAACGAATAAAATTTGTGTAAGAGAGGCCGGTCCTGAAAGGGTTAATATTAACCTTAAAGTAAATATTATTTTGTACTCGTATAAATTCAATTAGCGGCTGAAAATGTTTAGTTAAAACTGCGATTTCTGTAACACTTTTAAGGACTAAAAACTTAAAATTTCTCCTGGTAGTTACAGTGAAACCTCTCTGTGCAACCATCTCCATTAAGCGACCACCTCCTTGAACAACCATTTTTTCATGGAGCGAAATTTATTCCCATAGGCTCAATACTCATTTTACCTCCATTCAGAGAGCATCCCAGTTGAACTTCCCCCAACCCATTTCTTTGAAGAAAATGGAACAAATTCCTTTTTTTCCTGGTCACTTGAAGAAGGTTTTATTAGAAAAATAATTCCAGAGAGCGTATTATTCATCAAACTTTTAAACTAAGTTTAGATTTTATTATTATTATTATTCCGATAACTTTTAAGTGTTTAAACCCCTTTGTGCTTTTTTGGGCAATGAATTTAACTCTAATGACAAATTAAGAATGACAGCCGATAAATTTCCCTGCCCTATTCTGTCAGAAAACTCTCAAAGAAATAGATAAATTAATGAAATCGTCATTATTTATTTCCATCCAAAAAAGTTTGCATTTATTTACTGAACTTCGAAAGGACTTGGAAATAAAAGATAAAACAATCAAAGCAAAAAATCAAAGCAATCGTCAATGTATTCATTTTTTAAACTCTGCAGTCATTAACTTATGTAATTAACTTTAGTTTTGATATTTAAATTTTTATATTTTTTCCTTATGTGAAAAATAAATTTTAGTAACGTTAATTGTTACCTTTTTTCAACAATTAAAATCTAGATTTAAACATGACCTTCATTAAGAGACGACCTCTCGGAGCGACCATTTTTATTGGAACGGAACGTGGTCACTTTAGGGAGGTTTTACTGTAGTTTTAAGAATGTCCCCGTGTTTCTAAAAAATTCGTAATTTTAAAAAGTGAAATGTGAGGAAAACGCTCAAAAAATGTTTTATATTATACGATTAATTTGGAACTGTTAATACTAGAAATTTGAAAATATTATTGTTACTTTTAAGATGTAAATACCTGCAACAGAGCAATATCTGTGATACTGTTTGTCCAATAAATTTGAATTTGTGCACGGTGGTTACTTTTAAGATGTAAGGGCTCTCTAAGAAAAGTTTCTAGAAAAACGAAATTTAAAAAGGTGAAATGAGCTAAAAACGTTCCAAATTACGATTTATTTGGAATTGTTAGAGCTAGAAACTTGAAATGTATTAATAAACTAGATTTCTTTTCCCCAAAACAATTGAAAGACCTCATGCAATTTAAATGCTACAGAGCAGGTTGCTAGAACTAGTATTAGATAAATTTCTTTTTTAACATTTTTTTAACTCTCCACTGTTTATAGCGGAAAAAAATAATCATCAATTAACTATTAATTTAATTAGTAAAGTCCTTAATTAGGAAAGGAAACGTTCCTTGATTGAAGTATCTCTCTCTTACGCTGCTCTTTCATTACCGATAGAACAACTACTATGAAAATATAAAATCCCCATGTATCTGATAAAACTGAAAACTCTCCCTAATTAATTAATCATTAGTAACCTTGGAAACAAACAAACAAACAAACAAACAAACAAAAAAAAAAAAAAAAAAAAAAAAAAAAAAAAAAAAAAAAAAAGATTTTTCAGGACACGGAGCAAAAATTCAAAAGAGAAATAACTTTGGCACAGAACAGTTTCTAAAAAGTTCGAAATTTAAAAGGGTGAAATGGTTGGAAAACATTCTAAAAAGGTTCTAAATTACGATTTATTTAGAACTGTTAGGGCTAGAAATTAGAAATTTGAAATGCCTGTTTCCATTAAAACGTACTTGCACAGAACAGTTTCTAAAAGAATTCGAAATGTAAAAGGCTGCACGAACAGAAAAATTATAATATTGCGATTTCAATCACACTGTTGGGCTATTAACTTAAAATTTGGCGTGGTAGTAACTTTTAAGATTTATATGTTCTGAAAAAAAGGATAAAAAAAAAAATTTAAGTAAAATGATCTGAAAACGTTTTAAAAGCGTTCTAATTTACGAATTTTTGGAACTGTTAATAGCAACTTTAAGCTTAACATGGCTGTTAGATTTAAGACGTAAATACTCGAAACAGAACAATGTCAAAAATATTCGAAATGTAAAAGAGTGCACGAACAACAAACATTTTAAAATTGCGATTTCTTGGACACTATTGGGACTAAAAACTTGAAATTTGGTATGATAGCCACTTTTAAGATGTAAATGTTTCGAAACGGTTTTAAGAAATTAAAAATTTAAAAGGGGGAAATGAGCGAAAAACAGTCTAAAAAGGTTCAAAATTATGATTTATTTAGAACTGTTAGGGCTAGAAACTAGATATTTGAAATGGCTGTTTCTTTTAAAACGTGCTTGCACAAAACAGTTTCTAAAGGAATTCGAAATGTATGAGGCTGCACAAACAAAAAACTTTCTAAAATTGCTAATTTCTGTGACACTGTTGGGGCTAAGAACTTGAAATTTGGCGTAGTAGTTACTTTTAAGATATAAATGTTCCGAAAGAATGGATAAAAGAATAATTCAAAATTTTAAAAGGTAAAACGAGCGGGAAATGCACTAGAAACTTTCTATATTACGATTAATTTGGAACTGTTAAGACTTTGCACGACTGTTATTTTTAACATGTAAATATCAGCAACAGAACAAGACCTAAAAAATTCAAAATCATAAACTGTGTAGAAACAAAAAAACTGTCTAAAAATACGATTTCTGTGACATTATTAAAGCTAAAAGCCTTAAATTTAGCATGGTAATAGCTCTTAAGATGTAAATGTTCCCAAAATTGTAATATCGAAAAAATTATAAATTTAAAATAGTGAAATGAGCGGAAAACGTTCTAAAAACATCGCAAATCACGATCTTTTTTTAATTGTTAGGGCTAGAAACTTGAAATATGCAGAGTGGAGATAAATGAATAACCTACCTTTACAGGGTTATTATAAGAGAGCCAAAAAAAATGTACAACCTTATTGTTCATTGGTAATTAAAAATAACAGTTGAAAGTTTAAATTCAACATAGTTATAAGTGTTCAATTTGAATTCCTCCAGAAACACGAACGATATCGAGGTGGTATGATATCCATCCCACACTTTTTTCAGCATATCCGGTGTGACTCTTTGAATGGCTGCAGATATGCGTGTCCTAAGTTTGACAACGTCGGTTTGTAGCGGTAGAACAAACACCTAATCTATGATGAGGCCCCACAAAATTATTCACATGGAATTATGTCAGGGCTGCGAGAAGGCCATTGATGAAGAACAGGGTTCTTAGGAAGTGTTGCTAGATTGGGGACTTTTTTAATTCAGATTATTTGACTGTCACCCCCTTTTTTAAAATAGTATAATTCAGATTATTTTTCAGAATTTTTTGATCTATTTTTAAATAGGTCTAATATTTCTATTTCGAAAAAGCGGTGACAATGAACAATCTGGGGACAAAAAGTCCTTAATCTGGCAACACTGGTCCTGGGGTGCTCAGCGACCAATCCACCGGTGCGTAATTTGTCATTTAAAAACCCACGTACAGGTTATACGACAAAATTGTACTTTTTAGCTCACAGGCTATCAAAGCCTGAGAGCTAATGTGCCCGCAGGTTCTTTATGTATGTACGTATGTATGAACATACCGGATTAACTTCTGATAGGAATATCCGATTTGCTTCAAATTCTTTTTCTAGGTTCATTCTGATAAGGCGCTTCCCTGATTAGTTTTAGGAGTTCTTGGTTAAGTATAAAGAAACAACGGGAGCTAATACCCCCTTAATTTAGATAATGGGTTTTTCTATCCGATTTGCTTCAAATTTGGTCTACCAATTTATTCTGATAAGGTGCATCCCTGATTAAATTTGGAGGTTCATTGTTTAAATATAAAAAGGGGGGCGGAGGGCTAATACCCCC
This sequence comes from Maratus speciosus, assembly GCA_963932465.1. Taxonomy (NCBI): domain Eukaryota; kingdom Metazoa; phylum Arthropoda; class Arachnida; order Araneae; family Salticidae; genus Maratus; species Maratus speciosus. The sequence continues at coordinate 640,292,764 of OZ010786.1, read as the reverse complement.
TTAATTTAGATAATGGGTTTTTCTATTGATTTTGCTTCAAATTTAGTATACCAATTTATTCTGATAAGGCGCTTCCCTGATTAGATTTGGAAGTTCATTACTTAAGTATAAAAGAGAGGACTGGGTGCTAATACCCCTTAATTTAGATAAATGGGGTTTTTCTATCCGATTTGGTTCAAATTTGATATACCGGTTTATTCTGATAACGCGCATCCCTGATGAGATTTGGAGGCTCATTGGTTAAGTATAATGATGGGAAAAGGGAGGAGCTAATCCCCCCTTTAATTTAATTTTCGAGGGGCATTATTCTTTGAAATAAGAGTATAATATACAATTAGTGTGAATAGCCTGTGAGCCCCATGCCTTCAGTTTAACTGGGCATTTTCCTTTTTATTTTGTTTTCTTTTAATATGCCCTGTAAAGTTGGGATGTGCATTTATATACACCCTTTATAATAAAAATACATTTCTCCCCCACCCCCAAACAATCTAAAGACGGCATGCAATTTAAAAGCTACCCAACAGGTTATCGCGCAACTAGTAAAAGATAAAGCTCTTTGTGAACTTTTGTATAGCTCACCAATGTTTATATCGAAAAAATAACTTTAAAATAATCATCGAATTAACTATAAATTTAATTAATAGAGTCTTTAATTAGCAAAGGAAACACTCCTTGAATTGAAACATCTCTCTTCATTACCGATGGAACAACTCCAGCGAAAATATAAAATCCTCCTGTATCTCATAAACTTGATAAGTCTCCTTAATTAGTCATCAGGTAACCTTGGAAACAAACAAAAAAGATTTTTCAAGACATGGAGCAAAAATTTGAAAGTGAAATAACCTTGGAGCGACGAAATTCAAAATGTCACGTTTTCGATAGTGTCAATTCGAACGAATATATTAGTTATATATTTTTAAACATATGGAAAACTGATTTGAAGATAAATCGGGAAACGCATTGAATAATGCTAAATAGGTATGAGGGTACTCGAGAAAAAAACTGTAAGCATCCGATGACGGCAATGACAGTTGTTGGGGGGGGGGGGGGAATTAAATATACGCAGTGGTGCGAGATAACTCATGCAGGTTGTGTGTACGAATGATAGCTTCGAAAATAGTGTAGTTCAGTAGTTATATCAGTGCAAGTAGCGGATTCGATAGATGCGATTGGAAGCATAAATTCTGTTTTCTTCTCTATCAGTTCTCTATTGAATATATATAATATATATTATATAAACGATTTCGGATTTTATAACTTGTTTCGTGCAATGGATTGTTTTAAAATCTTCTGAAATAGTGTGTCCGTAAGATGTCAAATTTTGTAAGGTTGGATGAAGCTGGTAAGTTTTTACCAAAATTTATCTGCTATTACTTTTTATCTGAATATACTATACTTTGTATCCTGAACTTTTTTCGGTACATTCGTAATTATATAAATACGTAGCACCTATAGTCGTCGTTCAGTCCATCTGTCTGCCTATAACAGCGCAAAAAGTACCCAACCGAATCGTTTGAAATTTTAAATATATAATTGTTGCATAATTTTGTCGAGTCATTTCAAATTTTATGAAAATCGGACGTATAGTTTAATGACAGGGACAGTCAAAAGTTTTCCGCTACAGGACGGCCCATGGGAAAAAATGATTTAAAGTGCATTTTAAGGATGTTACAGCCTTTCGAACAGAATAAAATGGATATTCACTTATGAAGTGCACTAAAATATACATCCAGTACACTATGCGGTGCAAAATAATATTTATAAAACTAGTTATAGTACGAACGCACCTCATTTACCACGTTTGACGTGCAATTTCCCACTTGTTTTATTTTCTTGTGAAATATAAAAATGCAACGTCAGACCCAAGCACCGATTTAGAAAAAATTTCCTATATTTACATATAGGTTATATTTTTCAAATATTTACATATTTGTCATATTTACAGACTCATTTTTAAATGTAAAAGGTAAAAGTATGATGCTTTCAGGAATGACTACCGAAGTGGTTTGGAATCGAACGGCTTTCTTTCTTTTCCGATAAATTAATTACATCTTGAATGAATTATATGCAATTGTTTTCTTATAAAGATCTTTAACAGGCTACAACGGCGCAGGGGCGTAGCTACCGTGGAGCAGTTGGAGCAAACTGCTCCAGGCGCATGAATTGTAAGGGCGCAAAACTAGAAAGAGCGAGATAAAGATTTGTTAAAAATATTTGGATATTTTTTTCACTATAAATCAAATAATAGATTAATCTTGCTACAATCAGCATAATCCTATGATATTTTACCTTGTCTTTAACCTCAACTATTTCGATTTTAAACATGTTTTTGTGCAGAGTTAAAAAAAAATTATTTTTACTCCTGAAGTTTTATTTTAATTCATACCATATTGCAGCCTCAAGTAAGTTTTCTAACACCGTTTCAGCATGCCGGACATTTTCCTGTAACTTTTCCGTAGAAGACAGTTGAAGAGTTTCAAATCTTAAAGTAATCAAAACTTATTTACATCGCTCACTTTATTGGCTATCACTATTTCCGAACAATAATCTTCCTGATACATTTCCATTGAAAATGTGTTAGAAATTTATCCTGATGATTAGTACCGTACGGAAATTATGGTAGCCAAAGAAGTCACCGCTGAAAAACCTATAGTTACGATGTAACAGCAATGCCTTTGCTATTTAGTTATTTTACGATTAAAAAAAAAAAAAAAAAAAAAAAAAAACCAGTTTAACAAGAAGAAAACTGTTGACCATTTTACAAACGAAAAACCAAGAAAACGAAAATTTTGAATTTCCTTGTTGCTGTTTAGTAGAGTTGGGTTGATTTTTGACGGCCAATTATCTACACTAGGGATATAAGTCCGTGGGGGGGGGGGGGGGGGAAGAATTCTTTCTAAGGAAACCTAATCCGTATTTACGGATGAAAAATCCACGGCTCGAAGAAAACCCCAAAAACGATTATGCCGGCGGGCGCGATTGGGATCGAACCCAGCAGCTCCCGTCTACCAGCTGCGAGAGCAGAACCTCTCGGCCACTGGCGCTGTTTAGTAGAAATCAAACATGCATCAATGCAGATTACAAAACAATATCAAGGAGCCGGATTTTGACCTGTCCACAGCGACTAAATTTAGGGGGGGGGGGCAGATAAGGGGGAAGCGGCGCATGAAATTTTGTGAGTATTTTTTTGAGATTTTGAAAATATGGCAGATCTCAAATGCAGAATTAATAAGACTTTTCCTTGAAAAAGAAAGAAAAAATTAAGTATGAAATTCAGTGTTCCTTAGGACCTGATAGTCGCATAATGCAAATTTACACCACTTTTTTGGAAAAGTATTTTTCTTAATTAAACCTTATTTAATCGTAGAATTTTACGATTAAATAAGACAAAACATATTTTTCGAATTAATGTGAGTTTGCTTAGGCAGTAATCAGGCTCTGCTCCCCTTCCTTCACACACCACCACCATCTGATCCGTAGTCAAAGAATTTTCGAATTGTAAAATGAAAAAAAAAAAAATATCGAGTTACTTCACTCAACTTTCCGAACAAATTACAATAAATAAATAAATACTGTGTGTTCAAAACAATTATTTTTGTAAACAATGAATAAAAATGTAATTCCTAATTTTATACAAAGTTGAAATATTTCTTCTGGTGATAAATATACCTCGTGTTTCAAAGAAAATGTGTACTTTCATTCATAAAGCTTAAACATTTTCGAATAATTTTCAATGAATTTTCATTTCGCCTGTGCTGAAACAAGGCGTATAAAAAAAATAGAAAAAAAAAATAGAATTTTACTAAATTAAATCCCATTCTAGCAGACTCAGACTGAACCGCAAGGCAACCGACCTGCGAGTCGGTGCTTTCTAAACCAGGTAAAGCTGTGCCCTCTCTTAGGCGCATCCCACACTGAGATGACAAGCGACATGAAGCCGAAACATGTAGCGCAAAAACCGGTCGAAACAAAGAACGAAGTTGTTTCAAACCTGTTTTAAACCAGTTTTTACAGCGAATTCAAGCGACATGTCTTATGTGTCGCCTTAGTGCGGGATGTGCCTTAAGTGAAGCTAATAGTTATAAAATTTGCTATAAGCATTAGATTTGAACAATCTTAAATTATATAACAACTTTAAAAAAAATTCAATTTTTTGAAGCATTTTTTTTCTTTTTGCAAATCAGAAGAACTGATTTTTTTTTTCCCTAGAAAGTTTCTTTGTTTCAGAGGACCATTTAAGACTTTCAAAACCAAATGTATATTCTATAATTCTGTCTGTTACCAATGGCGGCATGATCTGCCCCAAGAATTTTCAGCCTCTCTGTCACCAAAGAGCGTCGCCAATATTTCTTTTTAGTTTGTTGTAAAAACATTTATTTAGAATATTTGTCTGAAATGTGTACGCTCCGTGTATTCGTATATGAATTCAAATGCCTGTGATTGTAATTTCACCAATTCAAGGCTGACACAGGTATTCTACCTCATACCACTTTCTCAAAACAAAAAGTGTTGACATACTGGTTCGAGAATATTTGCAAGAGAAATATACTACACAATCTGTTATTTTTTTTATTTATTTTTTTTTTTTTTTTAAGTAGTGGTGCGATTAGAATAGACAAATAGTCGCCTGTGGCAGCCGTGCCAATATAGATGCCTATTATATAGATTTTAGCGCTTGATGAACGAAAATATTTATAAAGAATATTTTCGACAAAGAAGGGGTGAATCAACAATTCTTACTTGTTAAAACTTACATTTTAATATGAAGCGTGATTTTTTTCAATATTGTTTATAAATGTGATAATCATAACGGCAGTCAGTCATTTTTTATAGACATTTGAACAGAATTGTTCTATACGGCGCGTGACCTTTAGAGGTTCTTTTTGCGCCCCTTCGGTTATGATGTTTTTTTTTTTTTTTTTTAATACAGTACATTCTGCCTAAGGCGTACTGTGCATTAGAGGGAAATCTGCCTTACGCAAATTTGTAGACATAGTTTATTGTATAAAAATATATTTTAAAGATGTTTTGTTTCAAAATCAAATTAATAATATTTACACGTTTCTTAATGCTAGTACTGGCTGCATTAGGATATTTTTTTATCCTCCCGCTGCAAAAAGAGTTTAAAATAGGTTTCATTAATCAAAACATTATTATTTTGTACTAAAATTATGTATACTTAGAAATACTACACTAGTCACTCGCAAGCTAATATTAAACCAATGCGTTCTTTACAAATTTCTCATTAACATTTCAACATTTTAAAATGACTTGTTGCATAAAATATATGAATTGGATGTCTAAATGGTTATCTTTATACTGTTTCGACTTTTTTTAAAGGATACTTTCAATTTCAGTTCCAGTTCCAACATTGAAAGTAGCCCCCCAGAGAGAAAAACTGGAATGGTAATATATATATTACTAGTTTCTACTAGCAAGGTGGTAAAATAAAGATTTTCTAAAATGTTGCGCCCTCCAAAAACCCAAGATCTGCATATTTGACAGTGACCGAGTCAGACCCTGCGTTCAGTAGCGGCTATTCAGGGGTTCACAATCACTTTTCTACTAGAATATTGGTTTATAAAATTTTCTACGATCAAACAAGCATAATTATTTTTTTTATGAAATTACTGGTAGTAAAGGGATTATGAACTCTTTGTTGAACCGCCACTGTCTGCGTGTTGTATAGATATAAGATGAACGTGAACAATAAAATTAATTTAATTGAGATATAAGAGAGAATGTTTGTCAGTTATTGTCACGAAATGGTTGAGAAATAGTTTAGATATCAAACCCGTCGCGTCTGTGCCGATTTCTTCGAAATTTAATTCAATTCTAGCGACAGATTTATAACATATCTGCGACAACATAAAAAATACACAAAATTGTGGTCTGAGAATCTGAAAACGCGAGGAGATTCTAGTACGTACACACATACATATTGATTCATTGTAAAAATTGTAAGAACGGATTCAGAGTATTTGAAAATTGAAAAATATTCTATTATATTCATTTATTTTTATTGGGATTACAAGGATTTCTTATTTCCTTCTTTACACTGTATGTGTATGGAAAGTAAAATTTGAAATCTCGAGTAATGTATAAGGGTTTCAATAAGGGCTCCCTGCCCCGATCGTCACGTAAAAATTGTGAGAACGGATTTAGAGTATTTGAAAATATAAAAATATTCCATTAAGTGTGTTCGATACCAAAATGTTTTATTTGGCGAGAAAACTAAAAATTGAAAACACGAACGTACAAGAGATGTTTTTATTTTTTTCGTTTGGCGACACTCTCAATGATGTACGATGAAACCTTTTCTATATCTCATTATTTGTGTTTTGATAATCTTTGTATTTCATCACGAATCTATTACTGCCATTACTTGAATCTGGCTAGTTTTTCTTTAGCCATTAGCGAAATTGCTCAGGTTAGTCAAAAGCCAATGAGAACACTGGTGTCAACTTTTATCGTAAATTGGCTATTTTTCTAAACCATTAGCTGTAGATTCCAAAAGTAAAAAAGTTTGAAAATTGTTCTTCATCCTCTAAAAAGTAATTATGTGAAAATACTTTTTAAAAGTTACGAGGTTTGCATTTTTATTCGGTCCCTGGATTCTATAAGTTATATTTAGAAAAATGTTCCCTGTGCTTTAACAGATAAAATAATAAAAATTTCCTTTTTGTACGACCGAAACTTACCGAGTTAATACTTTGAATATTATGTAATTATAGTATTTTTTGCACTAAAAACAGAAAAATGTGTTTCATCCATATGCGAAAAGTAAAAAAAAGTAAAACAATCTTCACAATGGTGTGTTTTTTATTAGAATTCTTCAGTGCTTCAAAACACTTTAAAAGAAAAACAGATATTAAGGGAGGCAGATTGTACTGACCCACCGGTGCATTTAAAACAAAAATCTTGCCCAATTCGCAGAAAATATTGGTATAGGACTGAAAGAACTGTAATTCATTTCATTATTTAGTTTTTATTATTTGTATTTAACACGTTGTTAAAATACTTTGACTTTCAACATTTTAAATCAAATTAACAATATTATATAAATTTTAAACTTCAAAACAAAATTGCACAGAACTTTTCCAAGTGACAAGATGGCGCCCAAACTTTACTTGCTCCAGGGCGCTGAAAATGTAGCTACGCCACTGCAACGGCGTCTGGAAATTCGGTTTCAAAAGTCAAATTTGACAGCATTTTCTGAGGGATCTCCCAGCTTTAGTGAAAACAAAAACTAATCGACAGCATTGTTTCTGAATAATAGACTGGGAGGTGGCTGAACAAAACATGACCTCATCGAGTTCACGGCTAAAATTCCAGGATTGGTTAAAACTCGATTCGCATATTAAAACGCAATCGGACTGCAAAGTCCTATCTTTGTGCAAATCCAATTTTAGTCGTTAATCCTTATAGCCCGGGAAAAGGCAGCACAGACAATCCCCTCATTGAGTTCACGGCTGAAATTCCAGATGGAGTTAAAACTCGAATCGCATATTAAAACACAATCGCTCTGCCAAGTTATACCTTGGTGGAAGACACCTGAAAACCCGATTTTAGCGGTTGATTCGTAGGTTTACCATTGTGTTTTCCTGCACCCAAAGGTATGAAAACATGGAGAACTGGGAGCAGGAAAACACAATCGTAAAACTACGAATCAACAACTAAAATCGGGTTTTCAGGTGTCTTCCACCAAGACAGGACTTGGCAGAGCGATTGTGTTTTAATATGCGATTCGAGTTTTAACTCCATCTGGAATTTCAGCCGTCAACTCGATGAGGTGATGGTCTGTGCACCCACCTCCTGTCGCTAAAATACTCTGCAAACGGTTTTTCCCCATATACCATAATGTAATGGAATACTTTTGAGTGCCCTGTAAATGAACTATTAATCCTACATAATTCCTATACAATACCAAACATGCTTTGGTGACCCTAAATAATATTTATCAGTTTCATGAAAATACGAGTCTATTTACTGGAAATAGAGAGTGAACACACGGACAGACAAACCGAATGCATAAACACTTTTCAACTTTGTTGGAAAGTGTTAAAAAGCGGTAAAAAATAATGCGCTGGGACTAATGTCCTAACCCGTTGTCAAATAGTTAATATTAATGTGTATTTCCATTCCAGGCGAAAAAATGTACTATTTTGTGGAAATTTTATTCTTTCACGAGGAATGCAAGTGACCCTCTCCTTTTATCTGCCTTTGAGAATGTTCGAGAAACATGACCAAACACTCACTGATACTGATCATCACTCATAGACAAATATACTGATACTGTTGAGTCTTCTAAATTTGAAATTGTATTACTCGAATTATAGATCCATTTAAACTTTTATTTGTGCGAGATAATAAGTCTGCACATTATCTTAAAATTACAGCAGCAGCATAATTTTATTATATTTTTAAGTACAGTATGTCAAGCAACGTAGAAATAAAAAATTTTTGCCAATTTTGAATGATTAATGAGTGAGATAATGAAAAATGAAGAAATCAATGTTAATAAGTTAAAATTAAATTTAAAAAATCAAAAAACCCGACTGTGTAAAAAAGCGAACTAATTAATTATTTCGCATCAATGTCAAACTATTTTTTATTTTACTTACCTATTTTTTTTATTTACTTGTATGGATGACTTTTAGATTGTGTTTAATGGTTAGTTCCTATATGTAAACACTGTTGTGATTAAGCCTATAGATGTTTATAAAGGTTAGAGTTGCAGTAAAGCTAGAGATCCTACCTACACAACTTTCAGGTTGTGTCCTATTTAAACGGAGCTTCTGACTGTAAAATAGTCAAAGAAACATCGTCTTCATTTTGAAAGACCTATCCAATGATAGGCTACTCAATAAGGTGCATAAAAAAAATTTCATGTCTACCGTCATTTTGTATTTTACGGCCGCCATTTTAAATTTATAAAAACAACATCTAGCTTATAACCATCAACGGTTCAGACGAATCGATAGAGACCTCATTCATTAAAATCTATGCAGTTGTTGGGATGTTTCGAGGGTATAAAGAAATCCACATACCCAGATACGCGTGAAACACATAACCCTTCTTGGCAGTCCGGTAAAAAAGAAATGGCGTAAGTTGAACACTAATTTATAAGTCACATTACGTTTTAACAATTTGCAACATAGTTGAAAAGTGTTTATGATTCCTGTATGTCTGTCCATCTGTGCTCTAACACCCTTAAATAATTATTATTGATATTTACCATGGCATGTTCGGTGTTCTGTTTTGAAATTGAGGTGGGTAGCATTTATAGTTCGCGTATAGGAACACTCAAAAGAATTCCGTTACATTGCGGTCTATGGGAAATTTTGTTTGCCGTCTATTTTAATGATGTTACACTTGAAATTGACATAAATCACTGAATTTCAACCTACTAGAAACTAGACAAATGTGCCAATCTCAAAACTTTCGTCTCATATATGTTAATGCTTCAAAATTCGCAGTTTCAAATGACATAGAGCCAAAATTAACTGGCAATCTCTGCCCATCATGAGAATTCTGAAGATATGAAATTCCTTGCATTAGTTCTTGAGATATGACTATTGCTAAAATCGTGTAAATCCTGAAAAATACAGAATAGCAGTGCCACCTGTTGAGTGATTTACACAAAAACACATTTAGCAACAACTTACGTCAACGTCTAACCGAATCTGAAGTTTGAGGAAAATTCGTGCATTAGTTTTTGAAATAAAAATATTGCGAAAATCGTGAGCAATCCAGCATAGAGGCGCCCCCTATTGGGAGAATAACACCAATACCTAATCAGTAACAATTTATGTTAAGGTATATCTGCATCTCAAATTTTATTAAATTGCGTCTATTAGTTCTTGAGATAGAGTACCCACAAAATTTGTGTCACAGACAAACAAACTCATAGACAGACATTAAAAAGTCCTTCCGGCCAGTGCCGGGAGGAAGAGGTAGCTTTCATAATCTTTATTTAAAAAAAGCCAAATTATATCATTCAAACACACGAAGCTCAATTTAATGGAAACCGAATATAGGAGATTCAATACTAATTTTTATCAATATAATGAATGAGAATTTCGCGAAATTAGTCAGCTTTATCCAAGCTGCTTTTCTTTAAAGTAACATATATTTGGCTGCCAAATTCGGCAATTTATTAAAGTGCCTGTCATTTTAAGACAACATGGTGGATGAGGCTAAGCAGTGAACTTGGTCGAGACCATAGTAATTGCTATGCACATGCTCACTCACATCGGAATCGGTTAATATATAGGAGTGCTGTCGCATGCAAAAAATCAGATTTTTCAAAATGTCACCCACAATAGAAATTGAAACTGCTATATCTGAGCCATTTTTTAAGGTAAAGACAAACAAAAAATGCTCCTGAATCCTTATATCAAGGTCAAATACTTAAGAAAGAAACCTTTTTCAAATTCTAATTTTTTTGCACCTCACTTTAAATATATATATTTTTTTTTAATTTAATGGTCACCATTTTGAAACAAGATGGCTGATGAATCTGGCCAGCGAACTTGGTCGAGGTGTTGATATATACTATCCACATGCCTTCTTACATCGAAATAGGCGAATACGTGTGTTATCGCGTGACAAATACAAGATCGTTTCAAAATGTTAGCCATGCTAGACATTCAAAGTGCTATAAATCAACCATTTTTTAAGATATAAACAAAAGAACAAATTTTCAGAAACAAAAACTGCTCCGGAATCTTTGTATTAAGGCCAAATACATAAAAAAATCTTTTTCATTTTCCAATTGTTTAATACCTCATTTTGAATTTTAAATTTAATTTTTTTTAATGGCAACCCTTTTGAAACAAGATGGCGAATGAAGCTGGCCATCGAACTCGGTCGAGACATTGGTATGTACTATGTACAGACCAAGTTACATCCAAATAGGTTCATAATTACGCCTGTTATCGCGTGACAAAAATCAGGTCGTTTTAAAATGTCAGCCACAAGAGAAATTCAAAATGCTATTACTCAGCCATTTTTTTTAGATATAGACGAAAGAAAAACTGTTCCGGAATCTTTGTATTAAGGTCAAACACATACAAAAAAAATCTTTTTCACTTTCCAATTTTTTGGTATCTCATTTAAATTTTTTTATTTTTTAATTTTTTTTAAATGGCCGCCATTTTGAAACAAGATGGCGGATGAAGCCGGCCAACGAACTCGGTCGAGATATTTGTATGTACTATGTACACCAAGGTACATCGAAGTCGGTTCATAAATACGCCTGTTATTACGTTAGAAACATCAGGACTTTTCAAAATGTCAGCCACTCTAGAAATTCAAAATGCTATAACTCAGCCATTTTTTAAGATATAGACGAAACAAAAACTGCTCCGAAATCTTTGTATAAAGGTCAAATACATAAGAAAAAATATTTTTATATTTTCAATTTTTTGGTACCACACTTCAAATTTTAAATTTTTAAAAAAATTTTAAATGGCCGCCATTTTGAAACAAAATGGCGGATGAAGCTGGCCAACGAACTCGTTCGAGAGATTGGTATGTACTATGCACACACTGAATTACATCCTAATCGGTTCATAAATACGCCTTTTATCGCGTGACAAAATTAAGGACGTTTCAAAATGTCAGCCACGCTAGAAATTCACAATGCTATAACTCAGCCATTTTTTAAGATATAGACGAAACAAAAACTGCTCCGAAATCTTTGTATAAAGGTCAAATACATAAGAAAAAATATTTTTCCATTTTCAATTTTTTGGTACCACATTTCAAATTTTAAATTTTAAAAAAAAATTTAAATGGTCGCCATTTTGAAACAAAATGGCAGATGAAGCTGGCCAACGAACTCGGTCGAGAGATTGGTATGTACTATGTACACACTGAATTACATCGAAATCGGTTCATAAATACGCCTTTTATCGCGTGACAAAATTCAGGACGTTTCAAAATGTCAGCCACGCTAGAAATTCAAAATGCTATAACTCAGCCATTTTTTAAGATATAGACGAAACAAAAACTGCTCCGGAATCTTTGTATAAAGGTCAAATACATAAGAAAAAAATATTTTTCCATTTTTAATTTTTTGGTACCACATTTCAAGTTTTAAAAATTTTTAAACATTTTTAATGGCCGCCATTTTGAAACAAAACGGCGGATGAAGCTGGCCAACGAACTCGGTCGAGAGATTGGTATGTACTATATACACACTGAATTACATCCAAATCGGTTCATAAATACGCCTTTTATCGCGTGACAAAATTCAGGACGTTTCAAAATGTCAGCCAAGCTAGAAATTCAAAATGCTATAACTCAGCCATTTTTGTAAGATATAGACGAAACAAAAACTGCTCCGGAATCTTTGTATAAAGGTAAAATACATAAGAAAAAAATATTTTTCCATTTTTAATTTTTTGGTACCAAATTTCAAGTTTTAAAATTTTTTAAAAATTTTAAATGGCCGCCATTTTGAAACAAAACGGCGGATGAAGCTGGCCAACGAACTCGGTCGAGACATTGGTATGTACTATGTACACACCGAATTTCATCGAAATCGGTTCATAATTACGGGAGTTACAGTGTGACATAGGTCAGATATATATATATATATATATATATATATATATATATATATCAATTTTGAACGGAGGGTGGTTTCGGGGTCTGGGGGTCATGATCGATGAAAATATACCAAAATTTTTTGAAATCGCTTTCCTCCGAACGGCTGCAATAGGTAGCTTTTAGGTAGCTTTCTTTACAAAAAGCTACCTATTGCAGCCGTTCGGAGGAAAGCGATTTCAAAAAATTTTGGTATATTTTCATCGATCATGACCCCCAGACCCCGAAACCACCCTCCGTTCAAAATTGATATATATATATATATATATATATATATATATATCTGACCTATGTCATACTGTAACTCTCGTATTTATGAACCGATTTGGATGTAATTCGGTGTGTACATAGTATATACCAATGTCTCGACCGAGTTCGTTGGCCAGCTTCATCCGCCATTTTGTTTCAAAATGGCGGCCATTTAAAATTTTAAAAAAAATTTAAAATTTGAAATGTGGTACCAAAAAATTGAAAATGGAAAAATATTTTTTTCTTATGTATTTGACCTTTATACAAAGACTCCGTAGCAGTTTTTGTTTTGTCTATATCTTAAAAAATGGCTGAGTTATAGCATTTTGAATTTCTAGCGTGGCTGACATTTTGAAACGCCCACGTGATAACAGACGTATTTATGAACCGATTTGGATGTACCTTGGTGTGTACATAGTACATACAAATAACTCAACCGAGTTCGTTGGCCAGCTTCATCCGCCATCTTGTTTCAAAATGGCGGCCATTTAAAAAAATTTTTAAAAATTTAAATTTAAAATGAGATGCCAAAAAATTGGAAAATGAAAAAGATTTTTTCGTATGTGTTTGACCTTAATACAAAGATTCCGGAACAGGCTTTGTTTCGTCTATATCTAAAAAAATGGCTGAGTTATAACATTTTGAATTTCTATTGTGGCTGACATTTTAAAACGACCTGATTTTTGTCTTTCGATAACAGGCGTATTTATGAACCGATTTGGATATTACTTGGTCTGTACATAGTGCATACCACTGTCTCGACCGAGTTCGTTGGCCAGCTTCATTCGCCATCTTTTTTCAAAAGGGTTGCGATTTTTTTAAAAATGTATTTTAAAATTTAAAATGAGGTATTAAAAAATTGGAAAATGAAAAAGATTTTTTTTATGTGTTTGGCCTTGATACAAAGATTCGGAGCAGTTTTTGTTTCTGAAAATTTGTTCTTTTGTTTATATCTTAAAAAGTGGTTGAATTATAGCACTTTGAATTTCTATCATGGCTAACACTTGGAAACGATCTTGTATTTGTCACGCGATACCACACGTATTCGCCTATTTCGATGGAAGAAGGCATGTTGATAGTATACATCAATATCTTGACCAAGTTCGCTGGCCAGCTTCATGAGCCATCTTGTTTCAAAATGGCGGCCATTAAATTAAAAAAAATTATATTTAAAGTGAGGTGCAAAAAAATTAGAAATTGAAAAAGGTTTCTTTCTTAAGTATTTGACCTTGATATAAGGATTCAGGAGCATTTTTTGTTTGCCTTTATCTTAAAAAATAGCTCAGATATAGTAGTTTCAATTCCTAACGTGGGTGACATTTTGAAAAATCTGATTTTTTGCCTGCGACAGCACTCGTATATATCAACCGATTCCGATGTGAGTGAGCATGTGCACAGCAATTACTAAGGTATCGACCAAGTTCACTGGTTAGCCTCATCCACCATGTTGTCTTAAAATGGCAGGCACTTTAAGAAATCGCCGAATTTGGCAGCCAAATATAAGTTACTTTAATTAAAAGCAGCTTGGATAAAGCTGACTAATTTCGCGAAATTCTCATTCATAATGATTTAGTATTGATAAAAATTAGTATTGAATCTCCTACATTCGGTTTCCACTTAATTGAGCTTCGTGTGTTTGAATAATATAAGTTGGCTTTTTTAAAATAAGGAATATGAAAGCTACCTCTTCCTCCCGGCACTGGCCGGAAGGACTTTTTTGTAAAGAAAGCTACCTAAAACAGTCAAATATTGATCAGGACCTTCTAACACGTATAAATCCACCGAAAACCGGAAGTTGATTTTCTTCACGAATCCAATATACTTTCTTCTTGTAAAGATAGACAAAAGTAAAAATATATTAATATTTAAAATAGTGGTTTTATTTTATATTCTGTAGTCCAAGTTTTAAATAAAAACTAACTCTTAATAAAAAGTCAAAGAATTTTCCCTAAAAATCTGTGTTTGACGAGCTCTAAAAAATAAACAAATGTACCAGCAGAAAAAAAAACAATTATTCCAAACAGTTATGGAAATTTAACATTTAAGGGTGTTAGTCAATCAGATTTCTTTCAGTCGTTTTTCAGAAATGTAATGTGGGCTTGATTTTAAACTTTAAAAATTATAGTCACACTATAGGTACATTTACCTTATGCCATCTGAAAGTTCATAATGAGTTTGATGAAGAAAGGTGAAATCGACCGGAAAATGAATTCTTTTTTAAATGCAATTACTATTTTTAAACTGTAGAAGAATATTTAAAATGATAATTTTCGAAAAAGGCCTGAGCTTTTGAAGTGCTTAAAAGCTCGGTGTAAGAATGAATATATTGAATTTCGTTTTTTCTGATAAGGAATATAGTTATGAATTTTCGCATTTTGAGAATGCTCTGTGAATTTCATTATTCATTTTTACAAAGGATAAAATTCATCTTTCAAATTCAATCTCTATTTTTAACCGACTTCAAAGAATGTGTTAATGCGGTTCAGACGCTTATGTAATGTATTATTGTATGTTCAAGCATATGATATTCGAGTAGATCATTCGATTTTCACAGTTCTTTTTTTCTCTCTTTTTAACCGAAAGAACATTATATCTGTCAAGATTCTATGAAATGAAGTGAAAGAGGCATAATTCGAACAAAAAAATTTATTTAAGAGAACATTCTACTTCATTGAATCACTTTTTTTTTTTTTTTTTTTTGGCTTTTTTTTTTTTTTTTTTTTTTTTTTTTTTTGTGCCCTAAAGCAGTTTCGTGATATTTCAGTTTCTTACAGTCTTTTTGCTTGTTGAAGGGAGCGCCGCACGTTGAACTTAACGCTAACGTAAAACTTTAAACGTGTTTTCTCGAAAACATGTTTTCCAAACTGGGCATCTTTTTTCTCGAAAACATCATCGAAAACTGTCACTGAAAATCAGTTTTAAATAGCAAATTTGTTATTTATATACAATTACTGGTGGAAATTGGGAGGGACATAATTTCAATTTTGACTCAGCTACCATTATCAAGGAATGCATTACTCCTCTAGATTTAGACTTTTTCGAAGCTGTTCATATCCATAGATTTTAAAACTCCTTCGTTAATGATTTGTCTAGTGTACCTTACATCTCAACTTTCCGTGTGGATTTGTTGTGTCACGACACTTCACTTCCGCTTTGATTTCATTGGTTGTTGGAACTTGACGGTATTTTGGCATTGTGTTTTCTGGCATTTGGGTTTTCACCGTGCATTTGGGGAATATTGTTTTTATAGATTTTATACACTGATGATGTGAGTCCTGGAACTCACGAAACGTATACGTCTGTGCACATTAACTTATGTATTTTATTGTGTGTTTAAACGTTGTTTTTGGTGATTTAAAACTTTATGAGTTGCTCTTATATGCACACAAAACCAAACTTCGCTGTCTTATTTCGTTTCGGTTTTAAGGATGATCAAAGCTGTAAAAATAAATTTCGTGCACCATGTATTATCCTTTACAGCAATTATTGTTTGAATAATTCGTACAGTTTTTTATATTAAGATGCGCATATAACAAATATACAATTAGTATTGATGAAATTAACTGAATAATTAGCATGGGGCAAAAATGCATGAAAAAAGTTAAAGTCTGTGAAATTTGGGAAAAGAATTGTATGCAATCGTACCCGCTGTATGTGAATTAGAGTCCTCAGTAGGTAAGATTGAAACCTGAAAATTCCATCTGAAGTAAACCCGAAACCCGACTCGAAGCCGACAAAAAAATTCCGTCAACCCAAAACCCGACACGAACACGAAACTACTTAACCCGATTGTGAAAGGCATAAACCCGGGCATGAAATTAATATAAAATAATCCATATTTTAATATAATTAAAAAAAGAAATCTACAATTATAGTTCCAATATTAATATTTTTTTTTCATGTTGAAAAATGAACACATATAAACGTATTAATTTTACCTCTTTTTTTCATGTGAAGATGTGTGTGTGATCTAGACATTTTTGAAAAATCGGGTCAACACGAACGTGATCCGCATGAGTCAAATCGCTACTCATCCACCGCAAGCCGAAACAATTTGAGTCAACTCAACCCAAATCCAATAAGAAACGAAAAAAATTAGTGTCGATCCGAACCCGCCTGAAATGCGGGCCGGATCTGGTCTCTGTAAAATCGGTTTACCTGAAACCCGACCCGATGCAGTACTCTAATAATTGGATTATTATCTGTTTTTTGCTTTTTTTGCCTTTTTTTTATTATTTATTTATTTACTTGTAAAGTTTGTTTCATTCACATTTTAAGATCAGTTGGATAAGAATTTAAAAATTCTAATATGGTTAAACAAATTGAAATTAAGAAAGTCAAGAATGTTTTTCAACACAAGTAATTTTAGCAATAATAATAATAATAATAATAATAATAATAATAATAATAATAATAAATGACTTTAACCCTCCGAGCGTCTTGCAAAAGGGTAAAATTGTAATGTTGTTTTAAATGCTAAGAAAATGATTCTTTCAACATTATAAAAAAAAAAAAAAAAAAAAAAAAAACCTTAATTACAAATATGAATGTAATCCTTGAGAGTATTAATCATTCTTCAATGTATTTAAAATTCATTAAATCTATAAAATTATATTATCTTAAATATTGCTTGTATTGCTGTGAAACCTGGAGTTTAGTGAACGGAATATTACGCCCCAAACACTTAGAGGGTTAAGGGATTGCTCTTTAGTTACGTGTGACAACTTATATTGTTATCCACTTTAGCGTAATACCCAACACCAGGAGCGCCAACGTCTAGGATGATAACGCCATTATGTAAATGCACCTTTAATGGCCGGTGGGATGTTAGTAGAAAGCCTACGAAGGTACGTCAACCTCTCCCACCATCTCGTAGGGCACTCTTTTTTTTATACAAAGGGAAAGAGGCTCTCACAGACTTAGGCCAGATAGACCTGTGATACGGAGAAAACCCTTCTGCAAGTTAAAATTTATCAATATAGAACAAATGCACCTCATTGTATGATATGACTTTTACGTTTGAGAGGACACTTGAACTTTGAATATAAAGAAGAAATGTCGACCTAATCTCCCCCTTGTAAATAATTCTTCGCAATTTAGGTTGCTCATACTCAACATTTAAGATTTAAAAGTATCCAATGTTTGGCCCAATATTCTTGCATCATATTATCCATTAACATTCCGTAATTTTTTCTTGCACTTTGCAGAACCCGATTTCTTTTCTTTATCATTCATCCTTTAATTCTTCTGCGGATATTTTCTTCTTTTTAGGAGATGATTTTTTGCCTGGATCATTATCCACCGCCTATTTTTCTGTCGAACACGTATTCAAAATGAGAAGGTCGCTAGAATTATTTACGTTTGGCAATTCTTTGACTCGTGATCTTTCTGTTCCACAGACTTCCTTTTCTTTCGAAAATTAAAAATGTGACTAAGAGTGTCGAATTTGCTGTAGGATACTTCAGAGAAACAACTGAATTTAAACCATTTTCATCAGTTGTATTTGCACTTCTTTCCAAAAACGGATTAACGACTTCCATTTTATTCTCATTACTTCTTCAGCAAGAGATGTTTCTTGCGGGCAATATTTGATCTACAGGAAAGGAGGCTTCAGGATTTGATGAACAGATGTGCTGTGTTTCGGATTCCACTGCATCATAGCTAAAACGAAATCATGATCCCCGTTTGCCACTGGAACTGCAGGCACTTCATAATACTAAAGAAAGTTTCTTTCTCAAAAGATTTTTTCAGAACGCATTCAACGTTCTTTTTCTATGTATCATAATCATATACATCTGTAAAATTATTGCCTGTCCAATTTTCGGTCAATACGTTCAATGACTTCAAAACCTGAATCCATATGTCAAAATATGTCAAATGGATTCCACTCTCTACTCGATGTTTTTCCGATATGATAACACATTCCGGTGGTCTGTATACATACGGCGTAACAAGTCTTCTGCGTGATGTTTTCAAATTTATCCCTGAAAAATCACATAAGATACCTGTATCTTGAGCAGTTTTCATTACATTATCAGATTTGATATCCAAATGGACGAAGCCTGCGTCGTGACATATTTCATTCCGCCAGCGGTGTTTCTCAGCCATTTGCGAATTCTCTTTAACCTTTTTCGGTCAGCACCTAACTGTAGGCTTCTGATCATTTTGTGCATTGAGGTAGGATGTTTCGGCATAATATACAACTCCGAATTCATTTCTTTAAAATCAATAACATCATACAATAGAAGTATGTTTGGATGCATCAAAATTGGCCAGATCATTTCTTCCATTTTTCACGAAAGTGTGTTCTTGATCATTTTGATGCGACAGCTTCGTTTTTAGGTGTTAGAGCAGAGAGTATGTCTCCAAATCCTCCCCCGTCGAGAGACACGTTAGATGTCAATAATTTCTTTTTTTAATATTTCTTAAAGATACTGTGAGAAGGCGAGTCACCTGATGTAAATTTGTTTTTCACCAAATGCATACTTACGATGTTAGGAGTTGATGAATCTCCGGATTCCATGATGACAAATTAATATATAAATTCAAGTGTAAATACAGCTTAATTGGTTTGAAGAGATCTCAATAAGATAATTTTAAAAAATCAATCTTTTTTAGTCGGTATACGCAATAAAATCATCGCTTTTAAATCGCAAGATATAGTTTTAGACGCTACTAGTAGCAAAACCTTTTGAGAGAGACAAAAATTTCTTTCTTATTGTTAACTCTTAGGTTGTTTTATAAGACATTGTTATTCCTTTATTATTATTATTAACCTTTAAGCATTGTATTGTTGGATTCGTTTGAATATTTAAAAACTTTACGCTTAACAAATACTGATTGTTGTTGTTGTGCGTCCGAATATTTCAAAAAACTATTATTAATGAATTACAACAGATGTTACTTTACATTATTGTAACAAATAAACATTTATTGTTACGTCTTTTGTTGATAGGTTAAAGAAAATAGACACGTTTAAAATTTACTTTTAAGAAATATCAAACATCGGCAAACTAAGTTGAATTTTCAAGGAATGAATGTGTACTGGTACAAAATAAATGAACAAATAAGATAAAATTTAATACATATATATCGCCAAATTGTTGCAGAGAAAAATTTATTTCCCATTAATTGAATTAACAATATTGCATTCAATTAAAATAAAAGTGAAATCATTAAGTTTTCATAAATTATGCTTTGAGATAAATTTAGCTGTTTAGTTTCAACTTTAAAAAAAAATATTTTCTTTAAACTTTTAGTACACCTTTGCTATTGTAAATAAAATAGATAAAGCGACAATATATTTCAACTGATCATTTAAAAAAATCTCTATGAGGTTATAACTATTAAGCCATAGACCTGTGATACGGAGAAAGCCCTTCTGCAAACTAAAATTCGACGCTCACCTATGAGGTTTCGCCAATTAACCCTTTATTTACTGACGGTAATTATAAGTACCAAAAAAAATGACTTGTTATACAATTCATTTAATACATCGATTAGTTGCAATACAGTTTAGAATGAGTTACTGATACATTACTTTGTCTTGCTCCAAAAGCATTATAGGTTACACAAAACAAAAATATTTTTAAAACGATGATTTCTTTTGCCTTTGCATCTTTTCAGTTTTCTTGGCGTTGGTGGAGGGGGGGGGGGATTTTTCAATTTTCGGAAATATTTCTCTATTTCTATTGTAAGAACATTATATTTGTACATTTCCTAATCCTACAAAATACTAAGAAAAATAATTAAAATAAAAGATTTGAGTGAGGTAATAAATATTGCACAAAATCCCTATATATTCAAATTTAATTAATCCTTGTAAATCCTGAAATCCTTCCAAAATTTATTAAATGATTATGTAAATCTTCTAATGTAGTTTAAACTATTCACGAAAAATGCTTTAGAAGATAAAATTTTCATGAATACATAATTCAGTACATAAAGGGTTAAGTTGCTCGGCATTAAGTAGGAAAAAGTGTCCGAAAATTGTGCAATTCTTCCTTGCACGTTTAGGAGCTCGATTCTACTTTTTCGACATCCATACTTTTATTTTTGTGCCCATATGTTTCTTCTTTAGAAGATGCCTTTTTGCCGGAGCATTATTCACCTCCTGTTTTCCAGCTGAACACCGACTCAAAGTGTTTTTATCATTGGAGCTATTTACGTTTGGTAATTCTTCGACTCGAAATCATTCAGTTCCGTTAACTTGCTTTACCAAGAGTGTTGAATTTCCCATAACATACTTCGAAGAAACAATTGAATTTAAAGGATTCTTGATAGTTGTATTTGCACATGTTTCCAAATATAGGATTAACGACTTCCATTTCATTCTTACTGCGTTCATCTGTTAGAGGTGTTTTTTAGGATAGTCTTTGACTGACAGGAAAGGATGCTTTGGGGTTTGACGAGCAGTCGGTCGATGTTACGATTCGACTACATCAAGAAATCATGACGCAGACAAAAATTTAAGACAAAATCATGACCAAGTTGGAGATCCTTGTCTGACACTGGAACTGCAGGCAGCGAACCATAATACTAAAGAAAGTTTCTTTCTCTAACGATTTTTTTAGAACACGTTCAACGTTCTTTTCCCTTGTATCATAAAAATATACATTTAATACACTAAAATTGTTGTCTAGCCAGTTTTCCATCAAAACGTTCAATGCCATCAAGGTTGTCAAATGCTGCACAAGATACTCGAGGTTTTTCTGATACACTAAAACATTCCGGTGGTCTTTATACATACGGCGTAACAAGCCTTCTGCATGGCTGTTTTTTCAAATTTATACCTGAAAAATCACATAAGACTGCTGTATCTTGAGCAGTTATCAATACATTATCAGACTTGATATCAAGATGTACGAAGGCAGCGTTGTGTAGATATTGCGATCCTTCGGCGCTGTTTCGCAGCCATCTACGAATTCGGTTTAACTTGTTTTGGGTCAAGAAGTATTTTTCGGCCCCCCGATCATGTTATGCAGAGAAGTTGGATGCTTCGGCACAATATACAATTTCACATTCAATCCTTTTAATTCAATAGCATCGTACAACGAAAGGCTATTTGAGTGAAGTAAAAGTGGCCGCAGATCTTTTCTTCCATCTGCCACAAGAGTGTGTTTTAGGTAGCTTTCTTTACAAAAAGCTACCTATTGTAGCCGTTCGGAGGAAAGCGATTTCAAAAAATTTTGGTATATTTTCATCGATCATGACCCCCAGACCCCGAAACCACCCAAGGTTATTAGACATATAAGGTTGGCTCGTAACTTTTCACCCAATCGGAGAGATCTCGCTCTGCTACGTCAGGCTACGTCACAAGAATCCACAATCAGAATCCATTCCGTGCTAATAGCGTTATGTACAGTTGAATTGTTATGTAATTTTAAGTAGAAAAAATTATTAATACTTTTTTTACACGTGTAACGAAATAATAGACCTTAGTTTTAAAGAAAATTAATAAGTTTTAAAATCTGTACAGTGACACGAGGCGGAAAAAAAAGAGAAAATACAGTTATAGCTGAACTATAATTGTTATTCTCTCTCTCACTCTCTCTGTTATTTTGTTATTAATGTATATATTTTTTACTTATCAGTTGTCTATTTCTTATTTTTATATATATATATTTATTAAATTAGTAAAATAGTGGGTTGCAACTTGAATTCATTTTATTAAAATGTACGTTTTAATATGGAATTTCTACAAATTAGAAAAACAAAATAATAGTTTCTCAGAATTACGTTTATAAAAACTAATAAGTTTAAAAATCCTTTTTAGTTGTAAAAAACATTAAAAATACTTACAACATATGCAATTATTATTCTTTTAAAGCAGATTAGTAAAGTACAAAGTCAAAAATTCGGAATCCTCCGGAACTTGTCGATTGTACTTTTCCGAATTTTGAATCATTTGCATAATTAAAAAAAAAAAAAAAAAAAAAATGAAAATTTTATCCATTTTTACCGGCGAATTATTTACGTATTACAAAGCATTTGAATACTAAAAAGAAAACAATTAATTAATAATTAAAAGAAAATAAATTAAAATAATGCTAAAGCAGATATTTTAATTGGGGAATATATCTTTTTTAAAAGGTAAAAAAACTTCATCACAATTATAGATTTTTTTTATGTAGTTTTTAATGTTTTTATGAATTTTGCCAAACATTTTTTACATTACTAATAGGAATCTGATTACAATATTCTAATTCAGTATAATAAATGTTGACCTCTTTTCAGTGAAGTTTATTTTGAAATCATACATCGACTTTTCAATGTTTCGCATTTTTAAAGCGATTTTAAGAGGTTTTTTTTTTTTTTACGTTTCACGACGACTTTTTGACTTTCGTAAAGCTAATTCGATTTCAAAGTTTTAGCCTAATTAATATATGGTAAACTTCTTACCCCATGATTAGTGATTTTTTAGGGATTTTCAATGCGATATTTTGCGATTCGGGAAAGCATTCTGGTTGCAATGTTTTAGACAATACATTTAGCTACAATAAATTTTGTTATTTGCGATTTTTAAATTTTTAGCCTTTTTTTCCCCCTCGTGCGGCACTTTTCCCACATCATTAAAAGGAATCCCGTTTTAGACTTTCAGCTTAATATGGTAAATGTTGTTCTCTTTTTAATAATGTTTATTCGGAATTCGTACAGCGTTTCTTGAAAGTTTCGCGAATTTTTTATGCAGATTTTAGTTTTTTTGCGGCAATTTTTTGACATTCGTAAAATGAATTCATTTTCAATCTTTTAGACCAATATAATACATTTTGTCTTACACATTTTTTGAAATTTGGGAAATTTGCAATGCGATTTGTGGCGTTTCGAGGCAATTTTTGGGGCATTCGTGAAATAATTCCAGTTACAATATTGTCCACTATAGTAAATTATGTTCTCTTCAAACTTTAGACGCTTAAAGTTTTTTTCCTTCTTTCTTTCTTCACGTTTCGCGGCGATTTTTTCGCATTAGTAAAAGGAATTCGGTTTTAATCATTTAGTTCCGTATTATAAATGGCCTCTTTTTAATAAAGTTTATTCAGAATTCATATAGCGATTTTTAATTTTTTAAGATTCTTTTTTTCGTGTTAGAGATTTTTTTGACATTCGTAAAAGAAATTCGGTTTCAAACTTTTAGCTTAATATAATAAATTTTAACCTCTGCGATTTTCGCAGTTTTAGCAGTTGTTTTGTGCGATTATTTAGCGGTTTATTTTACGTTTCGCTAAAATAAAAACGCCAGTTACGGAAACGTCCAAATTTTGGAGAATTCGGGATTTCGGAAGTCCGGATTTGAGACTTTGTACTGTATATAAAACACATAGTACCTTCCTACAGGTTCCCCCCCCCCCCCAAATATTGGCTGTTTCCAGAGGCTGATACAAAGGAGGGGGGGGGGTGATAGAGGAGAAATTAGCCTCTCACAATAATTATTAACACAATCAATTTCTTGTTAAACATTTAATATATCAATAATTAAAAAATAATAATATTTACAACATTTCAACTGTTCACATATTATTTACAATTATTTAAAGCATTCGATTTTATATAATAAAGAAAATACTATTGAAAAAGGAAACAACTAGTTATTAAAAAGGAAAAAAGTTTTTGACTCTCTTTTTTTTTTTTTTTTTTTGGCTACACAATCCTTATTGCTAAATTTTAATTTTCTTTTTATTGATTTCATCTCTTTTGACTTAGCATTTAAATATTTTACGCGGATAAAAATTCGTAATT
The DNA here is from genome assembly GCA_963932465.1 of Maratus speciosus. Classification (NCBI taxonomy): domain Eukaryota; kingdom Metazoa; phylum Arthropoda; class Arachnida; order Araneae; family Salticidae; genus Maratus; species Maratus speciosus. The sequence continues at coordinate 640,268,164 of OZ010786.1, read as the reverse complement.
TAGAAAAAGAAGATAACTTATTGTCGATATTTAGATTGCATGTTTTTGATGATATATATTCAACAGGTTTTTTTTTTTTAAATATATTTCTTTTCATTGAATGTATCTTCATGAAATGAAATAAAATAATTTTCCATAATAGAAATGTTTAGCTGATATTATTGAAGACCACACCATTCACGTTAAAAGAGAGCTTTAAATTCAAGTCTTTGTGTATTTGTCTTCAAATCTAAAAAAAATGTTTCGTACGAACAAGCAAAAACAAAGCAAACATGGGTTACGGCAGGGGTTCCTGGATTCTTGTGACGTATGATCCTACTTAGCAACGGCAGTGGGCGGGACGGCGTCCTTAGTGACGAGCCAACCTTATATGTCTAATAACCTTGGAAACCACCCTCCGTTCAAAATTGATATATATATATATATATATATATATATATATATATATATATATATATATATATATATCTGACCTATGTCACACTGTAACTCTCGTATTTATGAACCGATTTGGATGTAATTCGGTGTGTACATAGTACATGCCAATGTCTCGACCGAGTTCGTTGGCCAGCTTCATCCGCCATTTTGTTTCAAAATGGCGGCCATTTAAAATTTTTTAAAAAATTTAAAATTTGAAATGTGGTACCAAAAAATTGAAAATGGAAAAATATTTTTTTCTTATGTATTTGACCTTTATACAAAGACTCCGTAGCAGTTTTTGTTTCGTCTATATCTTAAAAAATGGCTGAGTTATAGCATTTTGAATTTCTAGCGAAGCTGACATTTTGAAACGTCCTGAATTTTGTCACGTGATAAAAGGCGTATTTATGAACCGATTTGGATGTAACTTCGTTTATACATAGTACAGGCCAATGTCTCGAACGAGCTCGTTGACCAGCTTCATCCGCCATCTTGTTTAAAAATGGCGGCCATTTAAAATTTTAAGAAAAATTTAAATTTGAAATGTGGTAGCAAAAAATTGAAAATTGAAAAAATATTTTTTTCTTATGTGTTTGACCTTTATACAAAGACTCCGTAGCAGTTTTTGTTTCGTCTATATCTTAAAAAATGGCCGAGTTATAGCATTTTGAATTTCTAGCGAAGCTGACATTTTGAAACGTCCTGAATTTTGTCACGTGATAAAAGGCATATTTATGAGCCAATTTGGATGTAACTTCGTTTATACATAGTACAGGCCAATGTCTCGAACGAGTTCGTTGGCCAGCTTCATCCGCCATCTTGTTTAAAAATGGCGCCCATTTAAAATTTTAAGAAAAATTTAAATTTGAAATGTGGTAGCAAAAAATTGAAAATTGAAAAATATTTTTTTCTTATGTGTTTGACCTTGATAAAAAGATTCGGGAGCAGTTTTTGTTTCGTCTATATCTTAAAAAATGGCTGAGTTATAGCATTTTGAATTTCTAGCGTGGCTGACATTTTGAAACGTCCTGATTTTTGACACGTGATAACAAACGTATTTATGAACCGATTTGGATGTACCTTGGTGTGTACATAGTACATACAAATAACTCAACCGAGTTCGTTGACCAGCTTCATTCGCCATCTTGTTTCAAAATTGTGGCCATTTAAAAAAATTAAAAAAAAAATAAATTTAAAATGAGATACCAAAAAATTGGAAAATGAAAAAGATTTTTTCTTGTATGTGTTTGACCTTAATACAAATTTTCCGGAACAGGTTTTGTTTTGTCTACATCTAAAAAAATGGCTGAGTTATAACATTTTGAATTTCTGTTGGGGCTGACATTTTAAAACGACCTGATTTTTGTCATGCGATAACAGGCGTATTTATGAACCGATTTTAATGTAACTTGGTGTGTACATAGTACATACAAATAACTCAACCGAGTTTGTTGACCAGCTTCATTCGCCATCTTGTTTCAAAATGGTGGCCATTTAAAAAAATTAAAAAAAAATTAAAATGAGATACCAAAAAATTGGAAAATGAAAAAGATTTTTTTTTGTATGTGTTTGACCTTAATACAAAGATTCCGGAACAGGTTTTGTTTCGTCTACTAAAAAAATGGCTGAGTTATAACATTTTGAATTTCTATTGTGGCTGACATTTTAAAACGACCTGATTTTTGTCACGCGATAACAGGCGTATTTATGAACGATTTGAATGTAACTTGGTCTGTACATAGTACATACCAATGTCTCGACCGAGTTCGTTGACCAGCTTCATTCGCCATCTTGTTTCAAAAGGGTTGCCATTTAAAAAAAATGTAATTTAAAATTTAAAATGAGGTATTAAAAAATTGGAAAACGAAAAAGATTTTTTTTATGTGTTTGGCCTTGATACAAAGATTCTGGAGCAGTTTTTGTTTCTGAAAATTTGTTCTTTTGTTTATATCTTAAAAAGTGGTTGAATTATAGCACTTTGAATTTCTATCATGGCTAACACTTTGAAACGATCTTGTATTTGTCACGCGATACCACACTTATTCGCCTATTTCGACGGAAGAAGGCATGTGGATAGTATACATCAATATCTCGACCAAGTTCGCTGGCCAGCTTCATCAGCCATCTTGTTTCAAAATGGCGGCCATTAAATTAAAAAAAATTATATTTAAAGTGAGGTGCAAAAAAATTAGAAATTGAAAAAGGTTTCTTTCTTAAGTATTTGACCTTGATATAAGGATTCAGGAGCAATTTTTTGTTTGTCTTTATCTTAAAAAATGGCTCAGATATAGCAGTTTCAATTTCTAAAGTGGGTGACATTTTGAAAAATCTGATTTTTTGCCTGCGACAGCACTCGTATATATCAACCGATTCCGATATGAGTGAGCATGTGCACAGCAATTACTAAGGTCTCGACCAAGTTCACTGGTTAGCCTCATCTACCATGTTGTCTTAAAATGGCAGGCACTTTAAGAAATCACCGAATTTGGCAGCCAAATATAAGTGACTTTAAATAAAAGCAGCTTGGATAAAGCTGACTAATTTCGCGAAATTCTCATTCATAATGATTTAGTATTGATAAAAATTAGTATTGAATCTCCTACATTCGGTTTCCACTTAATTGAGCTTCGTGTGTTTGAATAATATAAGTTGGCTTTTTAAAAATAAGGAATATGAAAGCTACCTCTTCCTCCCGGCACTGGCCGGAAGGACTTTTTGATAATCTTTATGGCAACAGACACATTTAGGTGTTAAAGCAGAAAGAACGTCACCAGATCCTCCAAGGCCGAGAATCACAACAGATGTAAATTTATTTTTTTCCAAATATTCCTTAAGGCTGTTCTTAACTGCTCTGCTCAACAAGCGCAAAACGTTTTGACATATTTACAAATTCATTTTTTAACGGAAAGGTATAAAATTGGAAAGTCTGACCATGGAAGCGATTTGGAATTGAACTGTTTTTTTCATTTTTTGATCCATCAATTACCTATTGAGTTATAGGCGATATTGATCACGTGACAAACACGTTTTTCGCTCGCTCTTGAGTGCTCTTTCTTTCTTCGCACGCAAATTCGGTTCAAAATGTCCACTTTGACACTCTTTTCTGAAAGATCTATTGCGTTTGCAAAAAAAAAAAAAAAAATGGAAAAAACAGCTCAATGTCATAGTTTTTGAACAACAACACCAGCTAGTTTCATGCATTTTCGAGCAAAAATAAATTAAAACTGATGTCAGAAAGTTGCCCTTTTGGATTTGAGAACACCCTTAATGGTGGTACGAAGAAAAAATGAATGTCCGTGTTCCAGGATCACAAATTAATATGTGAAATCAAATCGAATTAAATCTTAATCAGTTTCGAAAGATCTCAATAGGAGAATTAAAAAACAGAATTTACTTTTTATTCTATAAACGCAATATACTCGCTTTTAAATCACAAAAGATATTTTTAGACGCTACTAGTAGCAAAATCTTTAGAGAAAAAGAAGTTTTTTCTTATTGTTAATACTTCTGTTGTTTTATAAGTCATTGTTATAACCCCCAGTTGTTAAAATTTTAATTTTTAAACATGGTATTGTTAAATTTGTTGGGATAAGTTAAAAACTTTACGCGTAACACATACTGATTGTTGTGCCCATCGGCATCCGATTATGTCGAAGAATTTCTACACGTGTTAGGTACTTTGCATTATTGAAGCAAACAAACATTTAATGTTATGTCACATGTTGATAGATTAAAAAAATGGATGTTTGATAATTACTTTTAAAGAATATCAAAAGTCAGCAGATTTAGTCGTAAGTTTTAAGGAATGAAGGTACCCTCATTCAAAAATAAGAAAAATAAAATAAAGTAACATCCTATATCGCCAAATTGTTTCAGATAAAAACGAAATAGCCATTAATTGAATTAACAATATTGCTTTCAATTAAAATAAAAGCTAAACTATCCAATTTGTGTAAATTAGGCTTCGTTACAAGTAATTTAACTGATTAGTTTTAATTTAGAGGAGAAATATCGCTCTTAGTAAACTTTTCCTTTCGTAAATAACACAGTTAAAATTAACCGAAATAAAACAGTTAAAGTGGACAATAGATTTCACCTGAGCATCTAAAAAAATAATTCTATGAAGTTATAATTATTAATCCATTTTTGAGGACCGCTTATTGGTATTAAAGTCACAACAATGTCAAACTCATTTTAAGTTGTTTTGCTTATGTATTTCAGTATTTATTATTTTCTATATTAATTTAATATGCATTGTTGTTTCTTGTTTCCTCTTCTATTTATGTATTTTTTTTCCATATCATCATATACAGGGTGTCCGGGCTAAAGGTATCCAAAAGTAATGGCTTATTTTTCCGGAACTACTCATTAAAATTAAAAAAAGAATTATTTATATAGAAAGACCATCTCACCAAGTTTTAATATTAATAGATTTTGATGTGTGGAGATTTTAAATTTGGATGTTTGCCAGTTTCAGATATCAAAGTTCCGTCTCCCCCCTCCTCTGCCTATTCCATTGGTAGATGGATTTTGATGCCGGCAGATGGACATTTCATTGTGTTCGCACAGATTTAAATTCCGTTAACCAAAGCACGCATTGCACCTTTTGCTGTGGCGCCCACTTCTTTACTAATGAAACCCATGGAACAAGATTTTCGCTATCGTGCCAATTGCCGACTACTGTACTGTGTACCTGTATACTGTGATACCCATGCACGTCTGGCAAGTATCCTAATCTAACATCGCCACACATCGAAATCTATTAATATGAAAACTTGGTGAGATGCTCTTTCTGTTTAAATATATTTTTTAAATTCTAATGAGTAGTTCATAAAAATAAGCCATCACTTTTGAATACCTTTAGTCCGGACACCCTGTATATTAAAACGCTAAAAATAAATTCAGTTCAGTGCAAAATTGACTCATTTGCGCATGCGTACGATTATTATGACACACTAGCCGCCATTGGCGGCCAGTTTGGTCTCCCTTAAATGTATGCTAAGCATTGTATCATGTTACTTTTATTCATAATTTAATTTATTTGCTCACTCTTTTGCCAAATCGAAGATTCTGTTTCTGATACTGAAATCATGAACTCAGTATTTTTATGTTAGCAGGGTACAGGTGATAAATCGCCAAATATTGTTCCCGTCGTATTTTTTCGTATTTCATCTATACTAATAAAAGAACAAATCGCTCTGTCTGTCTGTCTGTGAGCGATGGCTAGCAAAATCTACGGAACGTACGAGGCTCAAAAATTTTTTGAGGCTAGCCCAAAGTGTCTTATGATGCACCATACCTTCAGAATTTTAAAATTTTAATTAACAGCTGAGTAATTAATTATCAACCGTCACTCACTTTGATTAAAAATCCATTTCGAAAGAGAATATCTCTGACGCATGCGCTGAAGGCGCTGATACACAAATGAAGAACGGAAAAAAATATTTCGGGAGTATTTTGTCATTATTTATTAACTAACATAGTCCAAACAGCTTAGTAAAGTTTAAAACGGAAGACATGTTCTGAAAGAATGCATTCTTACGTCTCAAATGCTGCGATCAATTAAAAAATATATCGCAATTAACCCCTTGAAAAAAAAAAGTTAAAAAAGGATTGTTTTTCTGAAAAACGTTTTTCTCCCTTATTACAACACCTTCCCAGGATGCAATTTTAAAGGTACTGACAAGTCAAATATATGATTATAAAGCTGAATCCTTCTTCAAAACCATGGTGTAATTGGTTTTTAAAAATTTGAATTTTAACCCTTTCAAATACACCGCCAAATGCAGGTCACTTTCAGCCTCATAAAGATGATTTACATTTCGGTTAAATGTTTATCCTCTAAAATATGCATATTTTTCTATGAAATTTTAAAAAGGGCTTGGTTTTAGTAATATTTTCGATCCATTAAAATTACAGAGAATTCGGACAACAATAATCATTTATTTTATTATGCTAATGAAACCGGCGCGACGCGGAAAAACAATAAAGGCAGAAACTATTTAAGCTCCGATATGGAACGTCAATTTACTAAACGTTACATAGCAGTTGCGGCGTAGTGGCTTAACCCCTTGGTTTTCTGTACGAACAGACCGATGTTCGAAACTAGATAGGGCAAAGTTGAAATTTGAATTAGTAGATTTTTTTTTCTATTTTAAGGATTTTATTTTTCTTTGAAGAGTATCTAACCGTTTAAGACCCAACCCGCACGATCGTGCGTTTTAGACATTCATTTAAATTTTTGCTTCTGAATCATATGTAATAAAATCGCGAATCGAACGTTCGTTCTGGTTTGCAGATAGAGTAAAGTATAATTTTTTATCAACAGATAGCAGTTGCAGTCCATGTTTTACTTTCTACAGGCATGACTAGCTTTGTTTACAAATATATCGGGTTTTAAAGGGTTATAGTGAAAAAAAATGTTCCGACGATTCCGTTATAAACAGGCTTTACTCTATTAGAAAATAAATTTGCTGGATAGTACCTTTTTTAAAAATTTATATAGCATATTTTCTTGCAGTTTTATTATTTCTCTTTCAGTGTTACAGTGTCGGATACATTTGTAATTACTTTTTCATCTAAAGATTTTAAATAAAAATTTAAAATATTAAAAACATAATTAAATTTTAATTGAGTTCACCAATTAATTTTGAATAAAAGAGTTTAAAACGTGAGATAAATAAAAATTCAAAACCTTAACCACTGACTTTACGCAACTTTCCAACTGAACATGAGTCGGGCCCTGGTAATTTGCAAAGTCCCTATCTCCTCCCCTGCCCCATTCTGTACCGACCTGCGATACCAATTTCCGGTTTATTTAAGAATATTATTATGGGCTTCTCAGTGCATAATTTTAAAGTTGAGTCTTAGAGTCTTCTTCCCAGAGCAGTACCCTCATATTTTTATTGAGGCCCCAGGGCCCTTTTTCAAACATTTACCCCCTTTTTGTGCATTTCTTTAAAATATTATTTTAACGAATAATTCATATTATTCCCTATGCTTAATTTTAACTAATTGAAGATCTAAAGCACTAAGTACTAAGACATTTTAACATGTTTCATGTTAGGGCCCTGGTTTTAATTATCAATTGGCCGCATTTGGGCCCCCTTTTACAGCTCCTTTAAATATGGTCCAATTCAGAAGATTTTTTTTCCTAACAACTTCTTAGGACTTCTAGACACTATATGAGAGACAAAAAAAAAATCTCAGGCTTCAGCTACCACCAATTTTGAATATTAATCGCCTTCTTGGGGCCCTTGGTGCAGCTTCTTTAAAAAATTTCCGAATTGCTTGCAATTTTCTTTAACATAGTTGTAGCGTCATCCGATTACTTTAAAAGCTACTAACAATATCTTTATGCCCAACTACATGTCAGTTATGTCCCTGGCCCCCCTTGAAGTTTTTGCACCACTCTGGCCCCCAGGGCCCGGTCTTTCTTTATACCTCAGTTACCACTTTTTTCGAACATTAATCTCCTTTTTTAACATCAACTTACGTTTACTCACAACAGTCGTACATTAAAAATCGCGTTAATTTAAAGGTAACTTTAGAAAATGGATTTCATCAGTTTAATAAATATCGTGTTAATGTTAAAAGTAATTCATGAAATTTACAAGGGGAGAGGTCATCTTCCACCGCTTGGGACTCATTCTTTCCTCCAATTCTAAGGACCTAATTTCAACGGGATTTGGTTCATTCAACTTAGATTACAACTACAACTACTTTCTGTATTATAAAATTTTATCTTAGACTTCAGTTATCAACATTTTCTAGCATTCCTGATGCATTCTTTTTTTTTTCGATTCTATGCACTTGATTACTACGAGGTTTGGCTTACTCAACTTGGTTTTCGATTGTCTCCGACACATGCGGCGCATTTTCGGTAAATGCTGCCTTATGTATCATGGACCCAGGTTACAGGTTCGTTCGCAAAGAAGTTTGTTGGGAACGCACTAGACGATGCTAAAGGCAATGGGTGCCTCCGAATTTAGGTTCATTTAAAAGAATTTCAAAAGATATAAAATCATACAAACTTGAGTTTTGTTTAAGGTTATTATTTACGGACCCCGGGCAACGCCGGGCGGGTCTGCTAGTTTAAAATATAATACTTTCACTCATTTTATTTTAAATGCATAACTTTAATTTAAAACTGAAATATTTAAAATGTATGACTCTCGATTACTACTTTAAAAAAAGAAAAGAAAAGTAATAAATAATACCATAAACCATGACATTTAATTTCAACATCAAAGTTTTGTTTTAAATTGCCACGCGAAAATTATTTATGACAGTCACATGAAATGGACAATTATAATACTGATGACATGATGCCGTTGGAACAATATTTGGCAATTTATCACCTGCGCCGGGCTAACATTAAATTAACCAATTGGCCGCCTGGCATGTAAAAAGCGAAGCGGTCAACCCGGAACTGTTGATGACAGTCACATGACTTAGGCTTTTATTATAGAGATTTGCGTATGCATGAAATTATGAGCTTGTATTAAAGCCGAAACAATGCCAAACAAATTTTTAATTATTTCAGTATTTAATATTTTTTTCTATTAATTTAATATGTATTGTAGTTTTTGGTTCCCTCCTCTACTTTTTTCATGTCATCATATATATTAAAACGCCTGGGAAAATTGCAGTTCAAGGCAAAACTGACACATTTGCACATGCGTGAAATTAAATCTAAAACATGTTCAATTGTAGAGAAACCGGTTAGCCCGGTGGTTTAAGGCATCAGTTTAAAGCTGTAATTTTTTGTTAGAGAAGCGGGTTCAACTCCAACGCCCGGCAGAAGGATTTCTATAATATTTTTTGGCGATTATTCATTTCAGTAATGTCATATTTTATTTCAGGAGGTAAAGTTATATGATTTTATTGTTTTTATTCGAATACTTTATAATTAAATGAAATTTAACCCTCTGTCTACTGACGATACTTAAAAGTACCATTAAAATAGCTTGTTATAAAATTCATTTAATACATCGATTAGTCGTAATACAGTTTAGAATGAGTTATAGATACGTTACTTTATCTTTTTCCAAAGGCATTATGGGTTACACAAAACAAAAATATGTTTAAAAGGATTTCTTTTGCCTTTGCATATTTTCAGCTTTCTGGGCGTTGGGGGGGGGGGGGGGGATTTTCATTTCGGAAATATTTCTATATTTCTATTGTAAGAACATTATGTTTGTACATTTCCTAATTCTACAAAATACTAAGAAAAATATTTAAAAGAAAAGATTTGGGTGGGGTTATAAATATTGCACAAAATCCCTATAAATTCAAATTTAATGAATCCTTCTAAATCCTTCTAAAATCCTTCTAAAATTTATTAAATGATTATGTAAATCTTCTAATGTAGTTTAAACAATTCACGAAAAATGCTTTAGAAGATAAAATTTTTATGAATTCGTTATTCAGTACATAAAGGGTTAACACCCAACTCTAATTTTATATTAAAAATATTTAAGCTAAAATATCTAGCATGCAATTATCAATTAAATAAATTGAACTGATCTACATTTTTTGCTATATTTTCTGACCATTATCAAGAATATATATGTGTATGTGTACAAAGAAAAGTTTGTCATTCTTTTTCGTAAAAAAAAGAAAAAGAAAACAGAAGAAGAAAGAAAGAAAAACAGTCATATAGAACTATAAAAAAATTACCTTTATACCAATAGTTTAATAATTAAATAATGTATGAAAATGTAAAATAATATTGAATTAATTAAAATATACATATTATAAATCGTTAGCTGCTAGCATTAAGTTTTAAGTTTAAGGTTTTAGAATGAGACTGATAAAAATAAAGTTAATGAAAACTTTAAACGGTCGCGTAGTTTAAAAAAAGATTTGGAAAATATACTAAATAATGTTATTTTTTCAAAACATTGAGACAAAAGTGTAATGTTGTAAGTAAAAATAAATACTCTAACTAATATTTTTAGTTAAACTTCTAATAAAAAGCAAGCATAGTTCCTTATAAATTACAAACATAACATTCTTTCACTTCATTGAGTAGATTTAGAGAACCTATAACTTAGTAAGTTGTAGGTTCTCAAAGTAGGTTAGATTGACAGCACCCTCTATCGCCTTAAATCTATAGGAATAACTTATACACTATGGCAATTCATCAAAATTTCAATACTTAATTAATTTAAAAGCAACTAGTTAAAAACTCAAGCATTTTTCTAATGAAACATTCAAGTTATTTACCGTCAAATCTTGACGGGTACTATCTAGTTCTTAATAATTTCTAATATTACACAAAACCTCAGTTTAAAAATTGCTAAATCATTCATAATATTTTGCATTGAAGCAGTTATTGTTGATAATAAAACCTCCAAAATGTCACTTTAGTACTATTGTTTTTACGTGTCAAACTGTTCAAGAATATTTGGTTTATCGTCAAAAAATATTTGCCTCTTTCGGACTCTTCATTCTTAACACTTATTCATTTCATGGCAATCGGACTCTATTTACATGAGTTGTTAGAGCACAGACGGACAGACTAACCGAATTCGTAAACACATCTAACTGCACACATGTCCAAAATTAACGTCACAAACATAAAATCTGTGAAAGCTGATGAACTATTCACTGTGTTACCACGAAATTTGGCACAGAGGTATATTACAATGGGAGAAAGAATATAGCAACATAACAATATGGAAAAGATTGTAATTGTGAATTAAGAAACAGGGCAGGGGGGAGACTAGGGAGGGTTGACCATACGGGAGGCTTAACCCACTCATCAGTTTTCATATTTAATAGAATTTCAGAGTTTTATCATTAGGTGTCAACCAAACCTACTGAAAGGCTTAGACAACAATCTTTGTTTTATACAAATAATCGAAATAGGTGTGGAAAAAATCAATTGTGAGGTATTTTCAACCTAAAAGTTGTTTTTTAGAAATATTTTGTAAGCTTTTTTTCAGATAAAATATATCATAGAAATTTAAGTAAGTAGGTTTCCCTGCTGTACAATTATACCTGCTCCGATGAAATTCTGTTTAAAACCAATTTTTTCTCCTCTAACTTGAGATTGCGTCTAAACAGGTTTGTTTAAGCATCATATTTTCAAAAATGTTTTTTATAATAATTAACGCATGTAGCATAAAGTTATATTGGCTTTTTTAAACAGATTTTATCTCTCTTCACAAATATTTCAATATAAAACAAAGTGGGTCAAGCCTCTCATATAGTGGGTCAACCCTCCCATATGCGGGGAGCCTTGATCCATTATTTTCTCATGGTTAAAATCGATCATTTTTCAAATTTCTTATATACTACACTTATGTAGCAATTTTATTTTGATAACTAATTGTATAACGAATAAAATATTATATAAAACTTTATTCTACGTTCAATATTTAAAAAATTAAAAACCATTTTGTAAAAAGTGGTTCAACCCTCCCTAATCTCCCCTATATCAAAAGTGTTAAATCATGAATCAGAGATTTTGATGGTCTAATATGGAGTGTGACCACCGTGCACTGCTATACAAGCCTCACAACGAGCTCTCATACTGTTTATGAAGATGTTAATAAATGTTAGTGGCAACAAAGCCCATTCTTCCAAAAGCGCGACTTTTAACTCCTGGCTGGTCTTGGAAGGGGCATTGCGCTGTGCACTGGCTCTCCCTAGACCATCCCAAACATTTTCAATAGGATTGAAGTCCGGAGACCTCGAGGGCCAATTCATACATCGAATATCCTCTTCTTCAAGAATATCATCAACAATGTGAGCCCTGTGTGGTTTCGCATTATCGTCCATAAACATGAAGTCCGGGTCTACAGCAACACGGAACAACCTCACATAGGCTTCAAGGACCTCATTCCTATAGCGATGTGCGATCACAATACCCGCATCGAAGACGTGCAGTGGTGTGTACGACTATCCAACATTATGCATCCCCAAACAAGGATTCCTTTGTTACCAAATCTGTTGGTTTCTTTTATGTAGGAAGGATGATAGCGAGCTCCACGTTCTCTCCAGATGAAGATTCGACGAGAATCCCTCTGCGTGGTGAATCTCGATGTTAAACGTATTTCAACTTATCCAACAATGTGTTTGCGCGAAATTCGTTGTTCCTCATAGTTTATTATTTATTTATATCTCAATTATAAAAGCAAAGCATAGGTAAGATAAAATTGGCTTACCTTGTATTTATGTTTGTATCCGTGGTTTATCTGGCATCCATCATCAGGGTAATATCATCTGTAACTTCTAGTCGTTTCCCATTCTAATCCATTGCTAATGGTATAATATTCCGTGTTATTTTAAAGCACACGTGATTATTTTTGTGACTTGTAAAAAATATGTAGAGTGAACTTTTAAAGAAAGAAACAGAATTTAATTAGGTACACTTGCAGCATAAAAATCGCCGCATCTCTCCTTTTGAGAGTCTGGAATACAAGTAAATATAAAAAACATATATTATACATTATTGAAGATAAAAACAGGAAATTAGTAGCATTAATCTTAATTTTACATTATTTGTATTTATAGTCACTTTAAAACAATTTATTGATTGTTCAAATGTCTTAATTTCTTGGATATGTGATGAAATGTTTATACAAAGTATTTATTTACAATCGTAAGCTTCCTTGTTTCGAATAACAACTTCTTTTCATAATTGCTTTTATGAATCATGTTGATAGATGAAAAGAAGTTTACTGAGTTTGATTTATTTCATAGCCTTCATTTGGAGATTACATTTTGTAATATCTGTCAACACTCGATTCATCACTGAAAAGAAAATACCCCCATTATTGTTGTGCCCAAGACTGATGTTTTCGGCTACAGCACAACAAAGGGGCTCTCCTTTTGGATGCAGTGAAAGCGAGACAGACGACTGGACACCAGGCATTAATGATGAGGTTCTTGAAGCCTGTGTGAGGTTGTTCCGGGCTGCTGTAGGCCCAGACTTTATGTTTATGGACGATTATGCGGAGCTACACACAGCTCACATTGTTGATGATTTTCTTGAAGAAGAGGATATTCGCCGTATGAATTGGCCCTTGAGGTCTCCGGATCTCAATCCTATTGAACATGTTTGGGATGGTCTAGGAAGAGCCATTGCACAGCGTAAGCCCCCTCCCAGGACTTCAAAGTCACGCTTTTAGAAGAATGGGCTTTGTTGCCACAAACATTTATTGACACCCTCATAAACAATATGAGAGCTCGTTGTGAGGCTTGTATAGCAGTGCACGGTGGTCACACTCCATATTAGAATCCGTATTCATAAAAATCTCTGATTCATGATTTAACACTTTTTGATATACCCTGTTTCTTAATTCACAAATTAAAATCTTTTCCATATTGTTATGTTGCTATACTCTTTCTCCCATTGTAATATACCTCTGTGTCAAATTTTGTGGCAACACAGTGAATAGTTCATCAGTTTTCACAGATTTTATGTTCGTGACTTTAATTTTGGACATGAGTGCAGTTACGAGTATTTACGAATTCGGTTAGTCTGTCCGTCTGTGCTCTAACAATTCATGTAAATAGAGTCCGATTGCCATGAAATTAATATATGTTTTTGGAGTTTACTATGGCATGTTCGGTATTGAAAATGAAGTGTGTAGCATTTAAGGTTCATTTACAGGGACACTCAAAAGAATTCTGTTACACGACGATCTATGAGGAAAAATCGTTTGATTGTGCAATTTAATGATATTACACTATTTTAAACATATTGAAATTGATGTATATCATTAAGGGGGTCCGGGGCTAAAAATTCTCAAAAAAATGCATTTTTTTTTCTTATTATTGACCTTAAAAAAAATATTTAGTTTTTAGTGTTAAATACCGAAAACCACATTCTTCTATCGTCATTAAATCCAGAGATATTACACCTTTTGCCTTGAGAAGCGATGGATCAGCTGTCCGCTGACGAGAACTTTAGCTCCATTATACAAAAAAAAAAAAAAAAAAAAAAAAAAAAAAAAAAAAAATTGTACGTTTTCCCCAGTTATTCATGGTGATAGCAGAAATTGGGTTTTGAAATGCATTATGCGTATTTTAAATTCATTTAGACATCATCTTTCAACTTAGGAAACTGTGAAAGTTTTGTTATATTATTCTGAATGCGTTGGGATGTGTTTCATAATCTATGCCGTACGCATCATTTTTCGTTCTTGTTTATAATGCAGCCGACTCCAATTAAGACGCATTTCAATGGAATGGACAAAAGTTGCATATTAAGGCTGCTAGTCACTCAGTTTCCAAATCCCCCTCGGTAATGTTAAGTCTAAGATATAGACAGCCGCGGAAAAAAATCTACTTTATTTTGGTATAAAGTTCATATTTCTGCAATGTGTGTAAGTGAAAATATCCACTAAAAATCGATCGATAAAAAATCAATTTATTTATTTGGAAAGACAAGGAAAAGAAATTTCATTTTCGCGCGAAGCAGGTGTCAGACATGACGGTGCTTGCGGTTTTCCGTAATAGAATATTTTAATACGAAATTTAAACTTTTTAAATATTAAATTTTTTGATTAAATTTTCTGGCATCCGGATGCGATATTGTTTGCCGATTTTATACATAACTAGTTCAAACTCCTAGCTTAATTACAAGCTGAAATATTAATTATTATTTAATTAATCGGTTTCATTTCTAACAAATGCGTAGATTAAAATGGAGGCATGTGCTTTTTTAACCACGACATAATTTAAATTAGGAAATCTAACAACTTGCGTGGGGTTTTTGAACAGCGCTATGAGAAAAGTATAACTTATTCATTATCAGAAAGTTTACAAGTATTCATACCCCTATTTTCGAATAGTAATTTCAGTAATTATCTTAAATTCTTGGTTAAGACCGCCATCCCCTCGACTAGCATATCTCCTGATAGGTTGTTTAACGGAATTACGTTCAGATACAGTTTTGTTAAGAATAGAGTGCGCTCCCTCGTGGTGGAATGTGGAACTAACAGACCGCAATTTCATTTAAAATAGGAAATCTAACAAGGCGATCTCTTTGAAACTTTAAGATAGTTTATAACACATAAGAAAAAGTTTATAAAAAATGGCGCTTGAAATTTCGGGCAGGTGGGGAGAGGGGAAGGAGCAAAATGTTTCTTTTTTTTACCTTTTTGTTTCATACCGTTTCAGGCGCGTTTTTTTTTTTTTTTTTTTTTTTTTTTTTTTTTTTTTTTTTTTTTTGATGGAGTCCTCAGATACATGCTACTTATTAAATATAAATATGTCAAAAGTTAAATTACCGAATTGTATTTCAACAAACATCTTAAATTCTTGCTGAAGACCACCACCCCCTCGAGTAACATATCTACTGATAGGTTGTGTAAAGGAGTTCCGTTCAGATACGCTTTTGTTAAGAATAGAGCGCGCTCCCTGGTGATGGAATGTGGAACTAACAGACCGCGATTTCATTTAAAGTAGGAAATCTAACAATGCGATCTGTTTTAAACTTTAAGATACTTTATAACACATGATAAATAAGTATAATAAAGAATGGCGTGTCGCATTTCGAGGGGGAGGAGGGGTGAGGGAGGGGCGCGAACAAAATTAGAATATATAGCTGGATGATCTGTTTGAAATTTTAATATAGCTTATAAAGCATAACACAAATTTTAAACACCAAGCCGCGTCAAAAATCATGGTGACCATTATCCCACTTTTCCCCCCAAGGGGGGCACTTTTCTAAATTTGGCAGATATATATCATGTGATATATCGTAGCATTTCTGGGGGGGGGGGGGTACGAACAAAATTAGGAAATATAACAAGGCGAATCTGTTTGAAGCTTTATCATAGTTTAGGAAGGGTTTTCCAAAATTTAGAAGGTGTTCCATGGCGATAAATGTACTGGACGTTTTGAAAGAAATATTAAACGAAACCCTTTGTGCGATCTATGATCACACTTACCCACTTGTTTTCATATTTCCGTATTTAAAATTTCAGTCTCAAAGACAAAATATAATAATTTTTCAAGGAGAGACTTACATATTTATGAATCTGACATTCGGCTGTTCAAGGACACGTTTACATCAAGGTCAGATAAATCACAATTTAATTCAAACAACACTAAATCAACAACACTTAACCTGACGGACTAAGGAACTGTCCTCTTCCAGATTAGCGCCCTTTACGATTACGCGACGGATTCACAAACTACGTGTTCAAATATCGTTACATATTTCAGATGTCTTTTATAAAGAAAAGACTAACATGTTAAACAAGGAAGGTATTTTCGTAGATATAATATTTTTTAAATGAGTATACAATTCTGAATATTTTACACATTTTTTACCTATAATTTTGAATATTTAGCTTTTTAGTTTCATGCTTTATAAAAGATAGATTTTACTCTTTAAAATATTAAAGGTATAAAAGAACGTATTAAGAGTAATAACTGCTTCTTTTTTGCAAGATTTTTAAAATTTTATTTTAATATTATTTTTATTTATTTATTTATTTATTTATTTATTTATTCATTTATTTTTGCAAGAATACCAAAATATTTTTTTCAAACATGTACTTTTGCAAATTTTCCAAATTATTTGTCTGGTGATCTACTGTAAACTCAAATAAAGATAATTACTACATAGTATTAAAATAAATTTCCTTTATTGCTTATTAAACTTAGATAAACGTCAATTTTATAATAATTTCATTCTTATGTTTCAGATACGTTTTAAATTTTAAGTGCGAATCTGTTAAAACGAATAGATTAAAAAATATTAAAATTAAAAGTAGATTTTTTTCCTTTTAAAACATCCTAACAGAAACTTGAAAAAATATATTAACAGCTTGCTACAAATAAGTCAATCATTATTTTAAAATCATAATGAAAAATAAACTGTAACACTTCCTTTTTAACGGTCTCAAACTTAAAAAGATATTAATAAGATTTCATTTTTTTTTTTTTTATATCGTAAAAATACGTTAGATTTTTATTTAAAAAAATTAAAAAAAAGAATATTTATAGCGAGTTGTTTAAAAATACATATTATAGATGGCGCCATAATTTTTATTGGTTTTACTTGAAAACTCATGTAAAACATACTATTTAGCCATTATTGGAAAATCATTGAATATATTTTCAATATACAGCCATATGTAGCCAATAATGGGATTTCAATAAAAATAATATCACTGTAAGATAAGTATATACAACAATTAATTACTTTGCTTTCCAAGCAAAAGCAACTATTTCGAAACATCATTTGCGGAACTTGTACTATTTTGAAAGCAATACAGTAATATCCCGTTAAAATTTAGGGAAAACTTACTGGATTTATACGGATTTATAATCTCAAAGTGTTAAGTACGGAAAATGTACTGTTTTTTTTTTTTTGTTTTTTTTTAGAAAAATGAAACGATTCCGCAAAATTTTACGAAAAAATTTTCCTATATTGACGGATTTTTTGTACAGTGTTTAATCAAAGTAAAAATCAGCAGTCCCAGGTGAACTAGGATATGTCCTAGGCTGAAGTATGCACGGCGAGGCCTCCTCCTGGTGGTCTCCACCCGACCTTTTTAGTAGGGGAGGCGACGGAGAGCCAGGCTGTGGGCGCTGTGGTTTCGACCCGGCCACCATTGGTAGAAGGTGACCGAAAGTAGGGCCCCCGTATGGAGGTGTCCTCCGGGAGGGGTGGCGACGTGGCTCTTCTGAGCATTGGTGTCCTTTATGTTGGTGTGTGTGAAAAATATGAAAATAGCAGAAAAAAATTAAAAATGTGGAAAAGTCCAGAAAAATCGTATTGTGCGTGTCAGGTAAGGCCCCTACCTGAACCACTGGGAGGCAAGTCTGACCGGTGTTGACCACAGACTGTATGGGAGCTCGATTCGTGGGCCCACCGAATTGTGGGAGGTGAGTGTTGGGTGGGGTCAACCATGCTCTAGTGTGGGGTGCCCTATCTAGAGGTGTGCTGCTAGTTGAGGTGGGCGAGGTGCGGCAGATCGGTGTCGGCTGCGGCTGGTGATGCTAGTATAACCATGAAGCCTTGCCAACTTGTAGAATGTGTGTACCAGCCGAAATACCAAGTCCCCTCTCGGGTGTCTCCTCAGCTGTTTGTGTTGATGTTGTGTGGTTTTATTTGCTCGGGAGTGGTGGCGCTGTCGCCCTAGTCTCGGAGGCAAGGCTAGTCTAGCGTGTCTTTGCGCAGGCGGGATTTACTGCACCCGCCGGCCAGATGAGCAGCCTCCTTTTCTTTCTCTTCAGCCTTTTCTTCTTCAGCCTCCTTTTCTTTCTCTTCAGCCTTTTCTTCTTCAGCCTCCTTTTCTTTCTTCTATTTAATGTGTTCTGGCATGGTGGCGCGTGCCAGAGTTGAATACTACTGGTGTGTCGGGCCTGGGGTCTTGGCGCGGTCTGTGACTGGGTGGTTTGATGGAAGCGAATTCCGCCAGTTCAGTTTCTGTAGGCCCCTGGGCTAGATGACGATTTTCCTCATCTGAGGGTACATGGTGACCCTCTTGGGGCATAAAGCCTGTTTGGTGTTTTGAGCACGCGCCGGGCGCGGGCTCTTGCATTTCTTGTTTGTTGGAAACAATTCTTGATATGTACGCACTTTGCTCAGCCGTGGATCGTGTTGGGGTTCTTGGTCCCGACTTTGGACCTGAGAAGCAAACCGCCCTGTTCTGTGTTCCGGGCCTTTGGACAGGGTGTGGACTAGTTCCGCACCAGGGACGGATCCAGAGAATCGTTTTGGGGGGGGGGGCGATACCGAGTGTCATATAATCAACGTAGTTATGATTTCTCTTGCTCAAATCCTTCCTTGCAGTTAATTATTAAATGAATATAAAATTAATGCGATTTAAAAATATTACAGACTCTCGATTATCCGACATCCGATTAACCTAAACACTCGGTTATCCAGCACTCTTATTTTATAATCCGCCCTCTCCTCAAAATATCGTTTATTATTACTTATTAGGTCGTAAAATTAAAAACGTTATAACAGAATTTATTTATTAAATGTCTTTTTTTTTTCTTTTTCTGTTTACTCTTATACTATGGTAATTATTTATCTTATTTTTTGTTCTTTTAGTTATGGTGAACAACGTTAATAACACAAGCCTGCGATGATTATCTTTTTTAACTTTTGATAATTGATTTTGATGTAAGACTTTTTAAAAATTTGCGATTTATGGAAAATCCTAACGTGATGACATGGTAAAAAATGAAGATCATTTTTGGATTCAGCACTAAAAAATACATAAGAACCAATTATCGAAAGCTGAAAAACATAACCATCACATCCATTTTTTAATATCAGATTTCTGAAAGAGGATAATCTCTGAAAAAGGATCCCCTTCAGAAATCTGACGGGCCTTTAACATCCTAGAAAGTCAAAATGTGTCATCTAAGTGGTGTGTATACCTCTTCACTGTCGCGGATCCAAGGAAGGGGGGGGAGATCGCCCTCCCCCCTTTGGATAAAAAAATATAAATCTACCGATTATCGCGAATTTCGAATAATGGTCGCCGAAAGAAATCAATTTCGTCAATCGTTCGCAAGTCAAAAAATTGCGCAAAAAAAGCGAATTTTGTCAAAGGATCACGCAAAAGAACGTGAATTTCGTCAAAGGATCGAGCATAAACGTGAATTTCATTAAAGAAGCGCGGAAAAAACGTGAATTTCGCCAAAAAATCGGACATTTCATCAAAGGATCACAAAAAAACGTGAATTTCGTAAAGGACCACGGAAAAAAAACGCGAATTTCGTCAAAGGCTCGCAGAAAAAAACGAAATTTCGTCAAAGGATCGCAGAAAAAACGCGAATTTCGCGAAAGAATCCCACAAAAAATGCGAATTTCGTCAAAGAATCGCGAAAAAAATACGCAAATTTCGTCATAGGTCCGAGGAAAAAACGCACAAGTAGAGCCAGGAGGAGATTCCCCTAGGCGCGCATCCACGGGGGGGGGGGTCGGTAGGGGCGGTCGCTCCCCCAAGATATAAATCCAATGTTTTTATCGGCAGTTTTCGCGGAACAGACAGACAAGCAAACGAAAATACTTTTCAGGTGTCAATGGTAGACCTCGCTGACGTTTCGGCAGTTAGTGAACAAAATAGGATTATATCCTGTCAAAAGGCATATGGCGCCATAATTTTTGACACTAATGGGTTGAGGTGGGGACGATGCCATTTCGTGTACCTTTTGTTGAATCTCTACAACAGAAATTGACAACGTTATGCGGATCCCTTTAAAGTGTTGAAACTTTTTCGTTCTTTCAAAGAAGCTGCAATTCTAATTTCTGTATAACGATATTTTTGAGGAGTGCTTTATTGTTTGAGAAAAGAATCGGATTCATAGCAATTTCCAAAGAAAGAAAGAAACAAGAAAAAGAAAAGTCCTTTGAAAAATTCAAGCATTTTAATGTTTTCTCAAGAAAACCAATAATGTGTTAAAAATATATTGTTATTTCCACCCACATTGGTGAATTTCAATGGTATTTCATGAATGAAAAAAAAGGATTATGTCCTAATTCTAGTCAGTTAAAAGCTAAAATGAGTATGGTGTGTTGATTTCTTAAAAACCAACTAGGTAATTTAAATTAAAATAATAAAACTTTGTAAAAAATCACCATAAAATAAAAGCAAAACATAGGACGCGTTTCGAGCTAAAAATATAACAGCTCTTCATCAGCTACAGTAAACACGTGTCCGTAAGTGGACAAGGTCAAAAATGAACTGAAAGGGAGAGAATGTTGCAAAGAATGCGACAGATGGCGCTAGCTGAAAGGGGAACATACAGAAGAGAAAAGTGTTGCCAAAAAAATAGAAGAGAAATTGATAGGGAAAAAATGGAAATAAAAGAAATAAACAAAATTAAAATAAAATAAAAGAAGTAGATTAAAAAATATAAATAATAATAATAAATAAAGAAATGTAAAAGAATAAAACAAAAAAAAAACCAAAAGATCCCTCTTTTTTTTTTTTTTTTTTACAAAAAAAAAAAAAAAAAAAAAAACAAGCAAGAAAAGAGGGAAAAGAATTACAAAAGTAATTTCCTCGCTGGAGACAGGAAAGGAGATGGTGGGAGATCATTGACAAGATTAGCAGAATTTTTAGAAATAAAATATGCTTCATGAAAATCAAAGTGAGAGAGAGAGGCAGGGGAAGAAATAATTTTGGCCATGGAGAAATTCAAACAATGACTGGAAGACCAACAGTGAGAAGCAATCGAAGACTTAGAGATTTCTTGATTTGCAATATACCTCTGATGCTCGCCTAATCTGAATTTTAAAGCTCTCTTTGTTTGACCAATATGACCTAAATTGCAAGAGCAAGGAATAAAATAAACACCCCACCGGTTCTCAATAGGAATAGGATCTTTTAGAGAAGATAATTTAATTTTATTCATAGGTTTGAAGATAACTTTAAAATTAAAACGAGAAAGGATTTTAGCAATTTTAAAACAGAGAAGAGAATAAAAGGGCAAAACTATTATAGAGTTGAAATTAGGAGGATTATTTGAATCAGAAAAAGGACGTTTAGGCTTATTAAATTTATACGAAGCTTTATCAATCAAAGAGGGATTATAACCACGAGCAAGGGCAAGAGATTTGAGATAATTAATTTCATTATTCAGAGTAGAAGAGTCAGAACAAATGCGTAACGCCCTAAAAACAAAAGTATAAAAGGACGCCACTTTTTGTTGAGGAGGATGATTTGAAAAAGCATGAGGAGGAAGACATACAGCGAAAGGTTTTCTATAAACGGAGGTAGAGAACCGATCTGGGTGTTTCGCAACCAAGACGTCAAGATAAGGACGAGAACTGTTCTCTTCGACTTCGAGAGTAAATTGAATACAAGGATCAACAGAATTAACAAGAGAAAGGAGATTAGAAAGATCCAGGTCAGAGGGAATTAAAATGAAAGTATCATCAACATACCTAAACCAGAAAGGAAATTTATATAAACTGAAGAGTTTTTCTTCAGTAAAATGCATATAAATTATCACATAAAAGAGGAGACAGTGGATTACCCATGACCAAACCCTCAGTTTGAGAATAGAAAGCATTATTAAACTGAAAAGCAGTTTGCCTGACACAAATACTAACTAAATGCAGGATTTCATCAATTTCCATGGAAGAGTAATGAAATTCGCGCAACCTTCTTTCCAAACAATCAATTGCCCCTTGAACAGGCACGTTAGTGAAAAGGGATTTAACATCTAAGGAAACCATTATATAATTGCAAGGAGAAAGGCGTTTAATTTTCAACAAAGTCAAAAGAGTTTTTCACAGTGTGAAAGTTAGTGGAAGATACAGGAGCGAGTAACTTAGAAAGGAACTTGGCAAGTTTATAAGAAGCAGTACCAATATTGGAAACGATATGGCGAAAGGAAAGAGTAGGTTTATGGACCTTAGGAAGAGCATAGAAACGAGCACAATTAGCGATAGAAGGGGTGACCAAACGTTTGGTGTTATCATTAAGAAAGACAAAATTTTTAATGACATGCTTGATATCAGATAAATGCTTAGTAGAAGGATCCTTCTTTAATTTGAAATTGTTTAACATAGATTCAACGTGGGAAATATAATCAGATTTATTGAGAAGAACTGTTTGACCGCCTTTATCAGCCTTAGTAATAAGAAGGTTAGGAACGGAATTAAGTTCTTCATGCTTTTTCAAATCATCCTCCTCAACAGAAAGTGGCGTCCTTTTATACTTTAGTTTTTAGGGCGTTACGCATTTGTTCTGACTCTTCTACTCTGAATAATGAAATTAATTATCTCAAATCTCTTGCCCTTGCTCGTGGTTATAATCCCTCTTTGATTGATAAAGCTTTGTATAAATTTAATAAGCCTAAACGTCCTTTTTCTGATTCAAATAATCCTCCTAATTTTAACTCTATAATAGTTCTGCCCTTTTATTCTCTTCTCTGTTTTAAAATTGCTAAAATCCTTTCTCGTTTTAATTTTAAAGTTATCTTCAAACCTATGAATAAAACTAAATTCTCTTCTCTAAAAGATCCTATTCCTATTGAGAACCGGTGGGGTGTTTATTTTATTCCTTGCTCTTGCAATTTAGGTTATATTGGTCAAACAAAGAGAGCTTTAAAATTCAGATTAGGCGAGCATCAGAGGTATATTGCAAATCAAGAAATCTCTAAATCTTCGATTACTTCTCACTGTTAGTCTTCCAGTCATTGTTTGAATTTCTCCATGGCCAGAATTATTTCTTCCCCTGCCTCTCCCTCTCACTTTGATTTTCATGAAGCATATTTTATTTCTAAAATTTCTCCTAATCTTGTCAATGATCTCCCATCATCTCCTTTCCTATCTCCAGCGTGGAAATTACTTTTGTAATTCTTTTCCTCTTCTCTTGTTTCTTTTCTTTTTATTTTGTAAAAAAGGGGGGATCTTTTGGTTTTTTCTTGTTTTATTCTTTTATATTTCTTTCTTTATTATTATTATTTATATTTTTTAATTTACTTATTTTATTTTATTTTAATTTTGTTTATTTCTTTTATTTCAATTTTTCTCCTATCAATTTCTCTTCTATTTTTTGGCAACACTTTTCTCTTCTGTATGTTCCCCTTTCAGCTAGCGCCATCTGTCGCATTCTTTGCAACATTCTCTCCCTTTCAGTTCATTTTTGACCTTGTCCGCTTACGGACACGTGTTTACTGTAGCTGATGACGAGCTGTTATATTTTTAGCTCGAAACGCGTCTTATGTTTTGTTTTTATTTTATGGTGATTTTTTACAAAGTTTTATTATTTTAATTGCTTCATATCGCCAGTTTTCGGTTCTGTTTCGCTGTCAACTTGGTAATTTGTTCTTCCCTTCTTTGCCCCGATCTAACCGCGTTAATTTTGGCGACCCTTTAACGAAATTCGCGTTTTTTCAGCGATTCTTTCGCGAAATTCACGCATTTTTTTCGCAATTCTTTGAAGAAATTCGCTCTTTTTTAGAGATCTGTTGACGAAATTAGCGTTTTTTGCGTGATTCTTTCGCGAAATTAGTATTTTTTACGCAATTCCTTGACGAAATTCACGATTTTTTACGATCCTTTGACGAAATTGGCGTTTTTTGCGCGATCCTTTGACGAAATTTGCGTTCCTTTTGCGATCCTTTAACCTGCGAACGATTGACGAAATTGATTTTTTTCAGCGACCATTTGTCGAAATTCGCGACAATCGGTGGATTTTTAGGGGGGGGGGTGATCGCCCCGATCGCCATTCCCCCGTGGATCCGCGCCTATTCCGCACCTAAAGGGGCTTGTGACCCCTTTAATGCGTAATGTCCTCGGAAGGCTATGTCCTTCGGCGTAGATTTGGGGGTTGTTGTGTGGATGTCGATGGTGGTAGACTAAGCTCAGCAGTCCGTCTGATCCACTAAGCACTGTGCTCAAGACTGACCATCTTGAGTGCTCGAGAGAACCGTCGCATCCTTCGTGGTTTGCTCGCGACAGTTGCAGGATACCAATAGGTGAATGGCCTGTCCTTTCGTAGTCAGGTCTAAACGATTCCGTTGTGGTGATGGCTTGACGATGTCGTTGTCAGTTCTAGGCCTCTTTGCGCTGGTTAGCCTCGACTGGCCACTTGGTGGTTCGTCGAGATGAGACGATTGTGCGGCGTCGCCACCGGTGCAGACGTTTTCTTGAGTATCGAACTCGTCATAACAGTCCATGGGGCGACAAAATCAGGCCGCAGGAAAGTCTTTGCGAAGTTCTAGAATGCGTTTTGGCCATGAGTGTCCCGCGCGCAGCTGTTCCGAATTGCGGGTTTGTTGTCGTCACGACTGGGCGTCGTTTGGTGCCGTGGAGGACGGAGGGTCGCTACGCGACCTTCTTTAAAGAACCTCATGGATCCATTTGGATCTGGAACGGGAAACTTTAGTTTTACAGTGTTTAATCTTCATGAGTTTTTTTGTCTATAACATGCATTATAAAATATAGTAGTGATATAACGCGCATTTGAAACAACAGATATAAAAATCTCTAATCATAATTTTTATGACTTATCAGAGCATCCTGAATTTCGTCTATTTGTAGTAAAAACATATACTAAGCGAGAGACAAAGAATGATACGGCACTGTATCAAAAAATTGCAGTGATGTTAATATAGCGGGGGGTTTTAATTCAAATATTTACCACTATTTCCAATTAGTACTGTTCGACTCACTCTTTTATTAAAGAAAGAAAATGTTACTATTCGGAAACAGTACTTTTTACCTTAATTTTTAAAAAAATCCCCAAAATTGGCAACAGTGGAGACGAGAAAAGGAATTCGCATCTTAAACGTAATTTTTTGCCTCAAAGGTTCGAAAGTCTATCGCGTATTAAGAAGGATCTGCTTCCAAAGTAGAGGCCCGTCTTCTTTGCGCCTGATGAAGAAAGACTAAATTCTTTCGAAAAGCCTAGCGCATATATTTTTATGGTGTTTTAAGAAGTTCTTTTGGCTCTTATTATATACTAGTTTGGAACCAGTCAATAGTTGGTTGAATGGGGTTTTATGGCGCAAAGTTTCTTTTGGGACATGTTGCGCCAACGAAACTAGTCAACACTCGACGGTTTGTTAAACGAATGAAGTCATTTCATGGCACTCCGGTGGAGAATAAGAAAAAATCGTTGAATCCTCAACTTCGTATCAAGACAGAACAAAAAAAAAATCATACTTCAAGCATAGATTATAATGCACTTTCCTTCACTATCAGAATATTATTAAGAATTTTCATCTTTTCCTTGAATGAAACGAGATATCTAAATAATCCACTTAAGGGGTCTCAGGGCTCTTAAATTTGGAAATAATAATAATAATAAAGACAATTTTCAACATTTAATATCTTAAAATGTATATAATTTTAAAACACAATTTTTAGAGCGATGAAAGATATAAGTATATTCTTTCATTTCATGTATTTAAAAAATTGCAAGATGCAGAATTAGAATTTATAGAGGGCTCCAAACTTTCAGACATTGGATGAGCAGAAAATTGATATAACAGGTTACGCGCAGGATTACAAAATAGATTTTGCAACTAGAATGAAAATTTTAGTGCCTGCTTATACTTAAGATTACAATAATTACCCTGAACCTAACTAAATTTGTATTTAAAACATTTTTATATTTTTAATACAAAGTTGTACTAAGGCTAATGCAAAATTTTGAACATTTCAACGGTATAATCACCAAATAAAATATTTTTTTGAAGAATAAAAAGGAAATTTAAGGTTCAGTTTATACAGACTAACATGAAACATGCGTTTTGAAAATTTCATGAAAAAATATTCAGAAGTTTTTGAGATATCGTGCGCGTTGTACCCAAAAACGTCATTTGGGGGAAAATGATTTCAAAATTTCGGAAACGCTGCGCCGCCGCTTCAACTATTGAGAGGTTATAATTCCAAAAGCCATAACTTATGTTCTAATGAAAATTCCAAAGAAATAATTATATCAAAATGTTCAGAAAATATAGGAGTTTTACGTCTAAAAAAATTAAAATTTCGGAAATTTTGAAACTTTAAGTCTTGAGACCCCTTAAAAAAATTCCGTAAAAATTCATTTTCAGGAATGGCCGTCCATGCAGATGTGTGCGAAGCCTTTGTTGTAACCCTGTATGCGATCTATAAAATTTACATACACCACCTAATACGCTCAAAAATAGATCTGTTTAAAAATGCATTTCACTGAGGAAAACACACTTCCAACAATGACCGCGATCTTAGTCAGTCCTTCCGAACCGAATTCTTTTGTGTGTCTGTGTAAATGAACGATACATGTTATTCATTCTATAATCTATAGAAAACATCCACTGCACTTCAGGGATTTCGTAATGTTTAAAGTATCATAGCATCATTAAAATGTGAACTAAACGATATTTTTCAATATAGATGATAATGTAATGGAATCATTTGTGCTTCCCTGTAGACGAATTATAAATGCTACTTATTCTATACTCCTGTCAAAGCATACTGTAATTCATTTCAATTACATATATAAAAATCTCATTAGGTTTTAAATATCGTAACATCAATAAAATGTACCCCAAACGATTTCCCCCGTAGACCGTAATGTAACAGAATTCCTTTGCGTGTCCCTGTAAAAGAACTATAAATGCTACGCACTTCATTTTCAATATCGAACATTATTATAGGGTAAACCTCGATAACATATCAAAATTTCATGGCAATCCGAGTCTATTTACAAAAGTTTGAGCACAGACAGACAGACAAACCGAAAACATACACACTTTTCAGCTGTGTTAGAAAATATTAAAAGCTCCCTAAAATGCTTATTGCGCATGCTCTATAGAGTCGAAATCGTTCTTACGGGATTTTCCTTATGTTTCATATATATATATATGAAACATAAGGAAAATCCCGTATATATATATATATATATATATATATTAAGATATTATCTATTTCTGTTAATCAGTAAGTTTTTAACTCACGTGTTTCATTTTTATTTTTATCGTGCATGGCTTGATTCTGTCCAAATTTTATATATTTATTTATTAATATATTTCTTCTTTGGGGGGGGGCGGGGGTTAAAGTTAATCGGGCAATGGTAGAAATATGCATTTAAGCGGTTGCTTATTATTTCTACTTCAGAAATTAGCCGTATTTTACTTATGGTATCGTAATATTGCCCTTGAAAACGAGTTACGAGTCATAAGTTCCATTTTTATTCATGATAGTTCTCCCGTTTTGCATTCATTTTCAGGTTTTTCTTATTAAATTTATGTATTTTCAATTTTCAGATCCTACACGTCGTACAATGGATTTATTGGTGCTGTCAATGATTCATTTTTTCTGGTCCTTTTCCATTGGTTAAAATGTTTTAGTTACATATAGTTTGACAAAATATTTCAAATATTTGATTTCCTACACATTTATCTTTATTTATTTATTCTTTTATGCTTTCACCTTCCTGTTAATATTTACATTTCGCCGATTTTAAATGTTATATTTTTTTAATACTTCATTTATGAGTGATTGCATCTACTTTTTAAAAAATTCATTAGTGATTAGTTAATTTAATAATTGTTGATCCAAATTTAATATGCATAATGTTTGTATCATGTCTTAATACTCAATTTTTAAATTGTATTTGAAATTGATGATGAATTGTAATATTCTATAATGGTTATATATATATATATATATATATATATATATATATATCATAGTCTTCGTATCAAACGTTTATGTTCCTCCCAATTCTTACAGCCTAGCATTTTTAAATTAAAGCAATTAGCATTGTCTTATAATTATCCCATCTCTTTTATATCTGCATGGCTCAGATCTTAATATTCAT
Organism: Maratus speciosus; assembly: GCA_963932465.1. Classification (NCBI taxonomy): domain Eukaryota; kingdom Metazoa; phylum Arthropoda; class Arachnida; order Araneae; family Salticidae; genus Maratus; species Maratus speciosus. The sequence continues at coordinate 640,239,485 of OZ010786.1, read as the reverse complement.
TTTTTTCTACTTCTTACCAGTATAGGCATTTAATATGTTTAAAAAAACTAAAAAATCGAAAACACTATTATGGAGGGTGAGATGTGGATTGCTGAAAAAATTATAAAAATCATACACACAAAAAATTATATGTATGTATATGTGGTATATATGTGTATATATATATATATATATATATATATATATATATATATATATATATATATATTGCATTTTAAATAATGTAATTAATATCTATTTATTTTATATTAGATTAAATGTGTTTAACAAGGTATTTCAAATTTTATTTCAAAATGTATTAACTGCATCCTTTGGTATCATTTACTGTGATTTCTTAACTGTTTTATTCACCTTAATCTTTTTGATATACTGGTAGACATGTGCGCATGGATTTTTGTAAAATACTGAAATATTAATCGGTATGGTGTTTATTATTTATATTTTATATCCTATAAATATTTAAATACGTTTTATTGATTCTTCCATTTCATATTATTTGTTTCTATTCTGCTTTCATTTTTAATCAATTCACTTGATTTTAATGGTTGTTCGTGCACAGGGGAAAATAATTTTTAGCTTTAGCTTATTTTTCCCACAGAAAACAACCATTTTGCTTATATCATTGAATTCTGTGCCCTTGATAACATAATTCAATGTATAAGCTTTTCAATTTTTGTCGGTGTCCACTTTTTTCTTCCATAATAATTCTTATAATATTTTTTTTTTAATGCTTACAGCTTTAATTCATAATAATTGACGGTGGTAGGTTATGTTTAATTAATGGTTATATATATATATATATATATATATACGAGATACAGGATTAAGAGAGTATTAACAAGAAATATGGCAAAAAAACGCTTGAATATGAATTTGGATATTTTTATTCAGAAATTAGTTTATAAATACAATTTGCCTGCTAGCGTTTTCGAGAAATGGAAGTATTGTATTTTAAAAGATTTGTGTAGAAATTTTGAGAGTAACTCTGAGGGGGTTTCGGTAAAATATTATAAGGATTTGAAAGAATCTATAACAGAATTGCAGAATAAATTTATAATTACGTATATAGATAAAGCTAACACAAATTACGCAATTATTTGTAAAACATTATATGGTAAATTACTCAGGGAGGCTTATGGTAATGAAATAAACTATGAAATTGTCAAATCAAGTAAACAAGTTATTAGTAATAGAGTAAAAGCATATTATAAAAAAATTAAAATAAAGCAAAATAGTACTAGTTTTCCATATTTGGTAATGGTTCCAAAGTTTCATAAAGATCCGGTTGTTTTTAGAGCTATTACATGTGGTTTCGGTTCATATTTGGAAAATTGTAATAAAAAATTGTTGAAATTATTAAAAGAGATTTTTGATGAAGTATTGAAAGATAAACCGGCTTGTATAATAAAAAACAGCTTTGAGTTAATTAAACATTTAAATCTAATGAAAAACATTTCAAGTTTAACAGCGTATGATTTTGAAGATTTATATAATAGTATAGATTTGGACAATTTTAAAATAAAAATTATGGAGTTTTTCAGTAAATATAATTCCTCAACTATCGGACAGGAATGGTTTACTAATTTGTTTAACTTTGTAGTGAGTGAGAACTACTTATATGACGGGAAAATTGTTTACAAACAAGTTAGAGGTATTCCAATGGGGGGAAGTTGTAGTTCGATTTTAGCCGATATCTACTTATATATGTACGAGGAACAAATTGATATAAATGAGGATATGAGGTGCTTTCGTTACATTGATGACGTTTTAATAGTCAGATGCAATGATGTGAAAAAAGAAAAATTTGATTGCTATCCTAAAGGTTTAAATTTGAAATTGGAGTCAAAAAGTAAAAACATGGTCAATTATTTAGACATTAATATCGAGATAAAAAATGGTGAGATAAAAACAGATATGTATGATAAACGAAAAAGCTTTAACTTTGAAACTATAAAAATCTTAAATTTTGGATCAAATGTGCATATCTCAATATATAGAAATATTTTTATTAACGGATTATACCGTATAGATAAACTGACATCAAATACTGGGGGAAAAATTGAAGAACTTTACAAATGGTATAGTCTGGCATTGCACCATGGCTATCCTGGGTGATTTTTGAAGAGTCTGCTGCGAAATTTCGTAAAGTGTAAGACTTATCGCAGAGATTTAGAGGTAATGTGGATGCGAAGAGAGGAGTAACTGTGGCTTTGACTGTTCAGAGTTTGCGTGCACGATTGTTTGAGGTTTCACGTTCAGTTGTTCGTTTTCGATGGGTCTAGGCAGCTCATTCGATTTCTTAGTTTTTTCTTTTTGGTCTTGACGTGTTATTGGGGGAGCGTTGTGCACATAAAAACTGGTTTTAACCCCGCAGTTGCATGTCGCAAGTGCATGCCGCCTGTCTCCATGGATTCAATTTCTTCTGGTTTTAGTTTGAATGTTTTTAAAGTTTGCCGTTTTTAAAGTATGTTGTTTTTGAAGTTAGTTGTTTTTAGTTATTTTGTTGTTGTCATTTGGTTTAGTTTATTTCTTATTGGATCAGTTCCGTAGTTTCGAATTTTTGGTTTGGTTTTTGGATATATATATATATATATATATATATATATATATATATATATATATCCATTAATTAAACATTACCGACCATCATCAAAAACTGCAATATTGTGAATGATTGACTACATGCCATAAACCAACAATATAGAACTGTATGTGTAAAAGAAAGTACCGTATACCTAATTACAAGAATTAACATGGAAGAAAAAAAGAAGAATATGGATTCCAAAAAAATTGAAAAACTTACATATTGAATTACGTTTTCAAGAGTACATAATTCAATGATATAAGCAAATTGGTTGTTTTCTTTGGGAAAAAAGCTATAAGCTGAAAAAAAAAATTTCCCCTGTACTCAAACAACCAATATAATCAAAATAATAGTTTCAAGATGAATGCAGAACATTATCAAATGGCATGAAATGGAAAAAAACTACAACCCATTAAATATTTAATTTATAGCAATAGAAATCTTACAAAAACATACCGTATTAATTCCCAGTAGATTTTCAAAATATATTCCCGCACATGGAATCAAAAAAGCATGATAAGATTATGGTGAATAAAACAGTTAAGTTAACACAGAAATTTAAAGCTATGGAGTCAGTTAATTCATGTTGAAATATTGTGATAAGTATAATTAATATAATATAAATATAAAATAATTACATTATTTATAATACCTAAAAACAATTTTAAATTGTATAATAACAATTTTACTATATATATATATAATTTTTAAAAAAAAGTTTTGGTGTATGTGTATGTTTTTCCATACATTATACACTAAAAACATAAAAAACATAAAAATAAAAATACCATTATGGAGGGTTGAGGTTGGGAATGCTAAAAAAAGTTTAAAACCTTATATGTTTTTGTGTGTGTGAGCGTGTATAAGTGTATGTACATACACTACATTTCCATTAATGACCGGCAACTTTCACTTTTAGACATTTTATCAAATATTTAGAAATATACTTGACAGATTCTTCTGGAATTTTAGGATTGAAAAGAACAGGTATGACCTGATATTTAGCAATGTCGACTTAATAAGGGGGGCAATTAGGGGGCCAACAAAAAATCAAAGAAAAAAAAATAATACTTGGGATCACCCAGTAAAATAAAATGTACAAAATGATCTATCGCTACCGAATATAAATAAACAGACATTGTGCAATATGTGTATTCTTTTGTGTAAGAATAGCATGTATATTAATAGAGACATAGCGATTTATTTAAAAAAATTTAAAAATTCTTGCATGTTTTTTGCTCATAACATGCAGGGTTTTCAACCAAATTTAACTCCGGTTTCAGAAAAATTGGCAAAATATAGTAGAAACAATATAGTGCAATTGAAAGATAAATATATTAAATATTTTAAGAAATATGAGCGGTTGTATGAAATAATTTTTATCTGCGCATGCGCGAACGATAACAAGGATCATTTGACATAATTTAATAGTCAACTCTATAGAGCAACTTACTAAAAAAAATCTAGTCAAATATCGTAAAAATTCAGAAAGATATTGGCGTTAGAGTGAGCAAATTTTTAGTTGTTCTCTAAAAGCAGCTGAATGATAAGGGATTTTCCACAAATTGTCATTTTTAATTTTTATTTTTTTAAATTTTCATTTTTTATTGATGCTTTAGTTCTTCTTGGATAACCACCAGAACAAGACTGTACCATGATCAAAAGAAGTATCAAAATCGAAGCATTTTTTCCAAATCTACTCATTGATACTCACTAAATACTAACTTTTTTCTGAAAGTCAGTTAATAAAAAATGACAATTTGAGTAAAATCCCTTATCATTCAGCTGCTTTTAGAGAACAACTAATAATTTGCTCACTTTAACGCCGATATCTTTCTGAATTTTTGCAATATTTGACTAGAATTTTTTTAATAAGTTGCTCCATAGAGTTGACTTTTAAATTATGTAAAATGATCCTTGTTATCGTTCGCGCATGCACAGATAAAAAAAAATTCATACAACTACTCATATTTCCTAAAATATTTAATATATTTATATTCCAATTGCACTATAGTGTTTGTACTATATTTTGTCAACTTTTCTGAAACCGGCGTTAAATTTGGTTGAAAACCCTGCATGTTATAAGCAAAAAACATGCAAGAATTTTTTAATTATTTTAAATAAATCTCTATATCTCTATTAATATACGTGCTATTCTTACACAAAAGAATACACATATTGCACAATGTCTGTTTATTTATATTCGGAAGCGGTAGATCATTTTGTGCATTTTATTTTACAGGGTGATCCCAAGTATAATTTTTTTCTTTGATTTTTTGTTGGCCCCCTAATTGCCCCCCCCCCCCCTTAACAAATCGACATTGCTAAATATGAGGTCATACCTGTTCTTTTTAATCCTGAAATTCCAGAAGATTCTGTCAAGTATATTTCTAAATATTCCACAAAATGTCTAAAATTGAAAGTTGCCGGTCATTAAAAGCAATATAGTGTATGCTTATATATTGTATGGACATATTAAAATATATGTATATATATATATATATATATATATATATATATATATATATATATAAAATTATGGGGTATCATGCATTTAACATAATAAATTTTCACATATTGCATCATCATTTAAGGATATATTTTACTATCTCAATATTCCTCATTGCTTTTTTAATTTTCACATTTATTTACATAATACAAGGCTAAATTTTACTATCTCAAATATTCCTCATCTTTTTAAATGTTACTTATATTCTCATTTTTTTATATTACAATTTTTTGTTTTTAAAACGTTAATTTAATCAATTGCCCTTTTATTTATTTTTATATAATTCTTTATTTCTTTATTTCTTTATTTGTATTAATTTATTCCTTTTTTTATTTTGTATTCACTCAGTACTTATTAAGTTTATTCCTATTTTTTCATTCTAGTTTAACTAAAAGTTAATCTAAGTCTTTTCTTGATTTCTTCAATCATTTTCATTCATTTTATTTTTTATTTTTATTTTTTGGGGGGGGCTTAAGATGGCAACTCTAAACATTATTGTTATTAATCCAGTTCCAATTTACATTTTTCCTTTCTCACACCAGGTGGCAGCACAGTTATGGGTTTCACTCAGATGCTCAACTGTAGATCACATGTTAAAATAGTCTTAACTTTGTTTTCCATGCTGATATGCAGTAGTTTTGAATCTTAGTATGTCATTCAGGTATTGTGCTCTAATAATTTTTAATATCTTGTATGAGGTGTATCTTTCTTTGGATCTCTTAGCTTTTTATTATCTATTTTCTGTAATGTTTGCGTTATAAGGAGCTAAATTTTGTCATTTTAGGCTTGATGCCGACAAAATTGGATGAATTTACGCATCTTCTATGAATGAACTCACAAGCTCCTCTGATGATTCTGTGAGTCATTCATAGTTTCTTATTTTACATACTGGTTTCATATGTTCATTTCTAAATCATCTTTAGAACTTTATCAATTTCTTCATATATTTGTGATTTCAAATTTATTTTGTATATATATATAAAATATAAATACAGTAGACTCCCTCAAATCCGCACAGCTTTGGACCAGAGGTTATGCGGACTTTAGAATTTTGTGGATTCTGGGTCATTTCTTTGTTTACATTTTTAAACAGTCATTTGAATGTAATAATGCAATCGAAATTATAATGAATGCTTGCACTATAGTAAAATATTAAAATAATAAATTAAAATAATAAAAAGTAAGATAATTTTAAAAATGATTAAATTATTAAAAGTAAAGGTCAAGTAAATAATAAATAATATATAATTAAATAGGCATAATAAAGATGAAATACATTTTCTTTGAATTATTGAATGAAACATTCCCCTTAAAGGTACCCTATTAATTAACATCAAAATCATAAAGTAAGGAAGTATAATTTCAGGTTTATTTAAGTCTTAATAACCAAAAAAGCTTGATTAATACATAAATATATTTAGTAAAAAGATTGTGATTACCAGTGATATCAACAACATCTTGATTTTTTTTCAGAAAAAAAATATATACTTTCTTCATGAAAAACCATGAGTTTAGTTATATTTTCGAGAATTACATATCAAAATACATACAGAGTGATATAAAACTAAAAAATTCTGTAATTTTTTCCTTACATCTGAACTGTAGAATTCATTATTTACATATGTGATGATGGGCGAATTTTAGGCGTTTGCGAATTTTAGGGTTTAATGATTTAAAGCATTTTACATTTTCCTCATTAATTGAAAAAATATATATTCCTTCTACTTTATAGTGCATTTTTATTTGAATAAAAATCAGAATATTATTTATTTTATTATATTATTATTACTTCAATGCGTTGTCTATAAACCGCAGCACATATTGTTACGACTTACAAGGGCAGTTGCAAGGGGGTACAAAATTAGCCACACGTTTTCTTTGTCTTTGAAAATATTGAAAGTGAAATGGTAAAATGTTTTTTAGTTGATTTAAAAGAATTAAGTATCGAGAAAAAAATATGATGTGGGTGTGTAAAAGTGTATTTATAAGAAAATTGGCTTTTTACAAAACTCTCCGAACAATATGCCTTTCCTTGAATTTCATTCTGCCGCCAACGATGTATAGCTTTAACTGTATTATATATTTCTTTTATTGATCTAACTTTTTTACCATGTATTTTTTATTTTTCCTTTCTTTTTTCAATTAACCTGGAACAGTCTCATTCCATTTCGCAGGAGATGCTATGCTGGAGCCTTCTCCTCACGTTCCTGTGACGACGAGGAGACCCTGTATATCGGAACACCGCCGTCGTGTCGCCTGCGGCTTGCTTCTCGGATGCCTGGTAGCCCTGGCCTGGGCCGGAGGCACCCACCTTCTGCGGGCCATGCGCATAGACTACGTCCAGGCATTGGAAGCCAATGCCCGACTCAGCAATTTCAGCGACTGGGCAGGGGCCGAGTTTTTCCCGCTCTACAACGCGCCTTTCTTCACCGCCTGGCTGCTGACAGCGTTCAATCTCTTTTTCTTCCCTGTATATCTGACATCCAGGTTCTGTGCTCCAGCGTCTGAGAAGACGTCGCTCAAGAAGGAACTGGCGTAAGTAGAGTACCTCTATAAAGCTTTAATGGATCTTATGCACGCGAAATTCGTCTGCTGGCAGTATTTACTGGCGGTATTTAGCATAGCAGTCTATGGAGTGTGAGTTATTGATGCTTGTTTGTCAAAAATGCCGCAAAAAATTCTTTGTCGTAGCAGCATATACTTAATATATTGCAATATAAATTCAAATTATTGTTTTGTATGCGAGAAAATTCCTTAAGTTTGCAAATTTTCAGTTAAAATATATGCATTTAACCTGGGTCAAGGCTAAAGTTGTCTCCTAGCAATTTTTGCGCCAGCGCATACTGGCATTCTGGCGGTGCAGTGGCTAGAATACCAGATCAACATACCACCAGCTCTGGCGTCTGACGTCACCTGCATAAGGTTCATTGCATCGCCGGAACACGTTACACTGGGCAAAAGACGATCTGTTTGGGCTACGAATAAGAAATGTTAGCTGACGTCACTGTAGGAAAAAGACAAATTACTGTGGGGTAGCAAGAAATACTTATCCGTCTTTGTGTTTCCTACTGTACACATGAGATCGGGCATTCTGATTGGTTTACGTTTAACAGGTTTATGATATTATTGGTCTACGTCACCATAATGATTCCTGCAATGATCGCTAAGACAAAAAATGTAGCAATAGTTGGATTGACAGAAGTGTTTGTTTGTAAATATGCCCTTTTCTTATTAGGACGAGTTTGTCTGATTGATGGAAAAGGAGGTAGATAGATTGACGAGAGTGTTTGTAAACATGCTGTATCCTTTATAAGGAAAAGATATAATATAATTATATAGGATTCTAGAGAAACCTCAAAAGCATTTGATAATTATTTCCTAGGAGTTTTGAACGAATTAACAAAAGAGAAGGAGAGATAAAGTGGAAGATAGAGGGCGACCTTACTTTTCCCTTTTGGACCGGGAGACGGTAGCGCAGACATTTATCTCATCGAGTTCTCGGCTGAAATTTCAGAATTAGTTAAAACTCGATTAGCATAGTAAAACGCAATCGGTCTGCCAAATCATATCTTGGTGTAAAACACCTGAACCTGATTTCAACGGGTGACTCGTAGGTTTACCATTGTGTTTTCCTGCATCCAGAGGGATGAAAACATGTAGGACTGGGAGCAGGAAACACAATGGTAAACATACGAGTCACCCGCTAAAATCGGGTTTTCAGGTGTTTTTCACCAAGATATGACGTGGCAGACCAATTGCGTTTTAATAGGCGAATCGAGTTTTAACTCATTCTAGAATTTCAGCCATGGACTCGATGAGGTGAATGTCTGTGCTTCCGCCTTCCAGTCTATTTCTTAATAGAGAGTAAACCAGCAAAATCACGTCAAAGGACAGTCAATGGACCAGTGAGCCAACAATCGGTGACCTTAGTGAGTGGAAACATGCGAGCGATAAAATTAAGTTGGTGAAGAGGATTTTGAACAAACATTTGGCGAACTTGTTATTTTACCCTTTGCAAACCTGCATTTGTTGCCAAACTAATATTTTTTTTTACCTGTCTAACTCACTCAAGCGAGTTTCGCCAAGTTTAGGAATTAGCCATTGGACACCGTTAATAGTGAACACCCTGCAGATGCACAAAATTTCAAACATTAATTTAATATACTAATTTACATATAATAAACATTAATTTATAAAAGACATCATTTTAGACTAAATAGAGGACACGCACTACAACATTGTAATTTGGCTTGTTTCCTGTATCTTGTTTCCTGTTTAAAATTGGCTTGTTTCCTGTATCTTGTGACATTTTCGAGATAGGAACACTAGTTCTGCAGTTAGCCGCAAGATGTATCTGTAAGCTGTCTCATCGGATAGCACATAATCATTTTACCATACCTAGACACCCAATTTATGACTGTAGCTGATGCCGTTCAGAAGTGAATGGGGTGTGTAAAGGACTTTAGTTTGCACTTTATATATAAATATAAATATTTGAAAATGCGTTCAATATTTTGAACATCATTATGAACGTTAATTTGGAGTACCAAAGATAGTCAAAGAAAAAATTTATCACTATAAAAAATTTAATGATGCTTTTTAAAAATTTATTTTAATGACACATTTGACAGAACAAACTAATTATTATAATATTAATTTCGAAAAAAAAACAGCACAATGAACAACAGTAAATTACTATCTAAACAACATGTCTAAGATACTATTAAATAGTTTGTTTAAATACACTATATAATTTCGAGAAAAGGTGTTATGTATCGTTATACTTCTTTAATTAAAAAAAAAAAATTGAGTAAAGAAAAAGTAATTCGAAATTTTTTTTTTTCATTTTAAATATTGAAACTGAACCACTATGCAGTTCAATTATACGAAGGCAATTATCGAACATTTCCGGCTAATCAATGCTGTACTGTATTTAACTAAAAAAGAAAAATTATTTAACTGAATATTTCATTAAAATGAATGTTTTATTAAAATGAATACTGTATTTAAATTCATATTTGGTTATTGAGAATAATTATTGTGTCCATTGCAAATAAAATCAGGATTTAAAAAATAGCCTGTTTAAAACAACAGTTACTCTATTAATTATCCAGCGCATACTGTCTCGAAAACACATTTTTCCTTATATTCTACGTCCGCCGACAAAAACATCACAATATTTTCTGCCGACTCGACTGGACGTGCCTAAGTGCCTAACACACAAAGCTGAAATAGATATATGAAGAATAAAACTTGCAAAAATAAAACAACAAAGCTTAATAATAATTACATTGTTTCAAGAGTAAGCCTTTTTACTGGTGAAAGTATTTTTGTTTATTCTGCCAATAGTGAAATCCCGCGTCTTTCTGTCAGTTACTTGCGAAAAAAATTTCCCTGTTGACATCTCAAATTTATGTATTTGATTTATATATTATTCAGTGTTGAATGCAGACATTTTTCTCCGGGAGAGATTTCTGTGGCTTCTGGTGGGACATTATAGAGTTAGGGGGGGAGGGGGAGGGGAGGGATTGCACTTTTTGAAATATCGCTAAACTTATGTTAGCCTTTCAAGGGCGCCGTTTGCACAACGCAAACACTTTATTTTATTTCTAAGCTGACAAACGGCACTAGTTATTTTTACTTTCTTCTGTCTTTACAATAAGAAAATATTGGATTCGTGAAAATTTTCGACTTCCGGTTTTCCATGGATTTATACATTTTAGAAGGTCGGGAACACGATTTCATTGTTTTTTAGAAAATGCCTGTCTGTCACTCTGTCTGTGAGTCTGTCTGTATGTGACAAAAATTTTGTGGACGCTCTATCTCACGAACTAACGAACGGAATTTAACAAAACTTTAGATTCAGTTAGACCTACATATAAACTGGTGTGCTGATTAGTTTTTGGTGCAAATCGCCCTACAGGTGATGCTGCTATGCTGCACTTTTTAAGATTTCCGCAATAGCTCTATCTCAAGAACTAATGTACGAATTTTCATCTAACTTCAGATTCAGTTAGACGTTGACACAGGTTGTTGCTAATTAGGTTTTGGTGTCAATCGCCCATTAGATAGCACTGCTATGCTGGATTTTTCACGATTTTTGCAATATCTCAAAAACTAATACACGAATTTTCATCAAACTGCAGATTCTGTTCGACATTAACATAAGTTGTTGCTGATTAGGTTTTGGTGTAAACCACAAACAGGTGGTACTGCTATGCTACATTTTGCATGATTTACACGATTTTAGCGATAGTGATATTTCAAGAGCTAATGCACAGAATTTCATATCTTTAGAATCCTCATGATGGGCATAGATTGTCATTTAATTTTGACACTGTGAAAGGGAATTTTGAAAAATTAACATGCATAAGATAGAAGAAAGTTTTGGGATTGGCACATCCTAAAACCTTTATTAAACTAAATATTTTAAGTGTTATGAAGAACTTTTCAAAATGCCCCATGCGCATTCCATATCATTTAAAATACCTAATATGTTTTATGCCAGTTTGGTTTACATATACAAATAAAACTGTACATTTTTTAAAAAACTAAATATAACTGGAAAAGTTAAAGGTAGTTAATTGCAGAAATAAGATGCAAAAATGCTGAAAATTTCATATAATTTAAAAGATATTTTTTATCTCACCTTTATAGTCAAAAATATAAAATTCGATGCGCAGTTTTATTTGTATATGTAAATCAAACTGGCATAAAAAAATAGGGGTTTTAATGGATGTGGAATGCGCACGGGGCATTTTGATAAGTTCTTCATAACGCTTAAAATATTCATGAAAATTCCTTATTCCTTATAATTTTTTTTCATATTTTGCGTGATAAATGTATGCCATAATTCATAGAGTGTTCCCTTGAATAGTATTTAAAGTGAAACTTAAAAAAAGAGTTTAAAGCTCCTTTGTCCCCTTGAACGGAGAGTTCATGTGGACAAAGCCCCATAACGAAAAAATAAATTATTGTTTTAACTCTCTTTTCGAATGAAATACGCTATTAGAAACTTATATTTGTGTTCAATATTTTTCAATTGTTATTTTTATTATGTTAAGGATTTTCTAATCCCTTTACACACAGGGAGAGCGTGCACCCGTTCGGCGAAGGGGGTGCCCCGCAACTCCTGTTCCGCCTGTTGTTGTTCACTGTGCTGTGGACGGTGTCCAACTACATGTTCGTGCAATCCTTGTCCTTGTTGGACGCGACGGACGTGGTGGCCCTGTACACGACCAACGTCGGTTTCGTCTACCTCCTGTCTTGGGTGGTGCTCCAGGAACAGTTCGTCGGCATACGGGTAAGCTTTCGGGTACTTTTGTTTTGTGAGCTTTTGTTGCTTATAAGGATGTTTGTTGAAATTTTTGTTCTGTCTTGAACCAACTGTTGGTGCTGCAGTAACTGGGACCATAAGAAATCGCGTGAAATCTCGTTCCAACATTCGGAGCTTTCGTTCCATGGGAGCTCTAAATGTTGGAAGGCGATTTCAGCATTCGATATGTGCAGCTACTGCAGCACCAACAGTTGGTTCAAGACAGAACAAAATTTTTAACAGTAGTACCTTGATAAAATTTTGTAAGAAAATCACTCATTATCATTAAATTAACCCTAGAACTACCGGAAATTTTACTCAAGTTTTATAAAAACATTCTACACCAGAATTTTTACTTAAAACTATTTAATTTGTTTATTTAACTTATTATTGTCTGATTTATACATTTAGTTTGTTTTGAAGAAATTTTCTGGTTTGAATAGATATTTTGAATATACATGTCGGGTCCATTGGACCTTTCTGGTAGACAGAGGGTTAAACTTATAAGATGCTAAGAGGAAAAAGTTACATTTATAGGCTTATAAATACCTTTTAACACACAGTTCGACATGTTTAGTTCGCACAATCGGCGACTTTATCAAGATCAATACTTATAAACAAACAAAAAAATTTAAAAAATGAACTTGATAAACAAAAATCATGAAATCACAGGTATAAGGAAAGCAGGTGCTTTAATAAATATGGCGTCACCCGTGCACGCAGATTATTTTATCCCTTTTTAAAACAATAGGATAAAATAATGCGAGTGCACAGACGACCACAGATTTTATTAAAGCACTTGCTTTCATTATATCTGTGATCTCGTGATTGTTGTTTATCGAGTTCATTAAAAAAAAAAAATTCGGAAATAGTTTGTTTATAAATTGCGAACTAAACATCTAGATTTGTGTATTAAAGGGTATTTATAAGCCTTTAAATGCAGTTTTTTCAATTTTAGCATGTTATAACTTTAGTTTAAGTATACTTTTATTAACAAGTTTAAAATTAAACGTTTGACATTTTTGAGGATTCAGGGGACACTTCACTGAAACAGTTTTTTTCCCTCTCTTATCGTGAATTTCCATAGTATTCTCTATTCTCCGTTCTCCCTTTGTATTTAATAAAGCCTGATTCTAGTTAACCCTTAAATGCATGATTTTTTATTTTGTTCGGAAAACGTTATAGTTTAGTGTATTTTTGTTCAGGAATAATAGAAAAATAGTGAAAAAATTTATTTATTGACATTCTGTTGGACAGAATGTCACTCCTGAGTGGCATAACAAAAATGGCTCAAGAAAGGACCATTTTAAATTACAGACTTACTTTAAAGTTTTGACACTGCACACTAACAACCGTTCAACGCTATAATAATTTTTAGAATGCTAATAGTTTGCAGAATTAATAATGACGACCTTATAAAGATAAAGAAAAAAGGGCTAGTCGAGCCCATGGCAAGCAGTCTCCACAAAAGAGGTTATAACCAATCAGAACAAAAACTGACTTCACGACCTTAAATACATGTCATCATACACAAGTAACAATAATAGTTCACCAAAACGCCCACAGAAAACGTCATATGGCAGAAAAAGATCATGCAACTCCTGAGTGACACTATGCATTTAAAGGTTCAAAGTAGTTTATTACGTGAAATGGTGGCGATGATTGGATAGGCGCAATTCAAATCAACCGCAGACCTGTAAAACCCCACGTTTCGAAACGGAGCACAAGAGAAGGCACTACAGGGGTCTGCACGGGCCGGAATTTCCAGACCCGGGCCCGGCTCGATCCGAACGAAAGCTATCTTGGCCCGGCCCGAGCTAAAACTAGGGAAAACAGACCCGTTCCGTGCAAAAATTGATGAAATCGGACTCGACTGAATAGCCACAGGTAAAAACGATTTTTCTTAACATACAATTAAGATATTTTTCTGCATAGATATTTATGGGAAATTTTAACATTATAGATTACAAATATGTTTCAGATTACTTGATGTTCGTAAGCCGTAGAATGCAGAATGGCATCAGTAATGGCCCGACATGAAGGCCTGGTATGTAGAAAGAAAATGTAAGCCTGACCCTGCCCCGGACCAAGTCTGCTGAATTAATTAAATCCTGGTTCAGACAGGATGCAACTACCAATGCGATCTCTACGCTGGACATGTATGTCTGTACTGTTGTTGTCAATCTAGCATCGGCTCGTGAAACATATTTATACCTATCCTCGCCTTAGTCACGTCCATTGAAAACTGTTCGCATTTTATTGACTTGGTTTACCTTCTAAATTATTATAGCGGGCCGAATTTTTTTATCCGCTCGGTCCGGCCTGTTAGGAATTTTTTCTTCATTTTGCCGGCCCGTCCCGTGCAGACTTCTAAGGCACCACCACACTCCTAAACATTCCTAAAACTTTTTTGATTCATCCACGGTGGCTTGATATTTGCATAGTTTCTACTGAATGAGTTTCCCATAAATAAACGCCTGTCGAAAGTTACAGTATCAACAGAAAAAGCCATTTATTTACATTCAACTTTATGCAATGGTGAATCCAAGGAATGGGCGATGATAAAGCACCTCCAGGTTGACATAGCTCTAAGCCAGTTTTAATGCTTTTAACTTCTGAAATGCTTAAAACGGACTCATCCGATTTATTTCACTACAGAAAAAAAAACTATGTCACTAAAAAAGCTTTTGAAAAAATACAGAATAATAAATAAAAATCTAAAATTTTATAAAAGACACATTTTTTATAACTTTTTCGGTTAAAAAATGTATGAATATTAGCAACAGAAATTTTCTCTTAAGAATGTAAAAGCCCCATTTTTAGCCAGCTAAACATAGCTACTAAATAAAAGTTTCTTTAAGAATTGTCGAAGTATTCTTAACTGAAATGGTATATAAATAAAGAAATTTAGCAGTTTTATATAATATGTTGTTATTAAAGATTTTTCAAACACATGATGCAATAATTCTGGTTACGGGAATTATATTGTCTTCAGTTTTTCCTTCACGAATGGAGAAAGAATGGCTACATTTTAAGAAGAAATGGTGCTTTTCTTTCTTTTTGAAAGAATCGAAACAACCCTAAGATTTTCTGAAGCACAAACTCAAACAGCTAGTGTAGAAAAGCAAAAAAGGCTTGTTTTATTAGAATGATCTAATTGCTTGCTTTCTTCATCGTAAAAGTAATGCTGCGTGGATGATTACACATATCGGATTTTTTTTCGACAAGTCATAAGAAAGAAAAAATCGCTATAATGGTCTGTCATTATATCGAGCATCTTTTGCATATCTTC
The DNA here is from genome assembly GCA_963932465.1 of Maratus speciosus. NCBI lineage: Eukaryota > Metazoa > Arthropoda > Arachnida > Araneae > Salticidae > Maratus > Maratus speciosus. The sequence continues at coordinate 640,223,785 of OZ010786.1, read as the reverse complement.
TGTTGAATTGTTCTTTGTTCAAGGAAATTGTAAATCCATTCTTACGTGAAAATTTTGTTTGTAATGCCGTCCCTTTCTTGAAAAACTCTCTAGATCCGCCCTTGACTTTATGTAGCAAAACCCTTGGTAGCAAAACAGTTCGAACCCGATGTTACGTCAACATTGCATTCACAGTAGCCATTTCTAATGTAATACCAATATTGACAAAGTACTGTCTTTACGTTGAGAATATTTCAAATCAGATGTCAATATTCTGGAAATACTGGCTATTTGAAAAGAAATGCCAATAGTGTTGAAATATTGGCTTTTGGTAGGAAATATTGGCAATAAAATCCCAATATTGCACAAATATTGGTTTAATTGGCAAAATATTTCTTCACAGAATGTAAGAAGGGAAATTTTTGGGCAGCACTCACACGGTTCCTGCATTTTAGTATCATTTCTCCTGAATAGAAATCTTCACCATATTTTATTTTAGAAATTAAATAAGGTAAAGATTCGAAATCTATGGTATTAAAATGTAGGAACCATGCGAGCCCAGAACACAATTCCAATCCCTGGTAAAATGTAAGTACATCACCAATCCCTATATTCGAGAAATATTTCATGCCAGTTTTTAGCTAATGACCCAATATCTAGCTAAATAACCAATACAAATTCTAGACTTTACAAATACCTACGCTTACTAATTAATTTTATTATTATTCAGTCTTTTAGGTTGATTTTTATATAAATTGACCTATTGTAATCACTTCGTTTATCTATATAAATGTGTGTGTGTAAAGCAAAATTATGTCCTCACCATAATGTCTAAAATGCTTAAGGGATCTCAGGACTCTTAAAATTGGAAAAAATGAAAAAAAAAAGACCTTTTTCAATATTTAATATCTTAAAATATATTTGATTTTAAGACACAATTTTAATTGACATGAAATATATATTTATGTTATTTCATTTCATGTATTTAAAAAATTGCAAGATGCAGAATTAGCATTTACAGGGGGCTCCAAACTGTCAGATATTTGGCGAGCAGAAAATCGGCATAACAGCTTACGCGCAGGATTACAAAATAAATTTTGCAACAAGAATGAAAATTTTGGTGCCTACTTATACTTCAGATTATAATAATTATCCTGAATCTAAATAAATTTGCATTTAAAGCATTTTTATATTTTTAATATAAAGTTGTATTTAGCTAATGAAAAATTTAGAACATTTCAACAGAATAATCACCTAAAAAAATATTTTTTTTCTGAATAATAAAAAACAAATTTTAGGTTGACTTTATACAGACTAACATGAAACATACGTTTTGAAAATTTCTTGAAAAAATATTCAGACGTTTTTGAGATATCGTGCGCGTTATGCCGAAAAACGTCATTTGGAAAAAAATGACTTCAAAGTTTCGTAAGCGCCGCTTCAGCTATTGAACGGGTATAATTCTAAAAGCCATATCTTCTGTTCTAAAGGAAACAATTATGTCAAAATGTTCAGAAAAGGTAGACGTTTAACATCTAAATAAATTAAAATTTCCAAAATTTTAAAGCTTTAAGAGTCCTCAGACCCTTTAACCAATTCCAACTTAATTGGGGCAATCTTGTTAGTATCTTGGATAAGTTCGTTAACCAAGTATTTAGCTCTTATACTTTGCTTAAAGGGACACACAAAAGCAAAAAACATGCAAAATGTGTCATCACGTTAAAGACAAAATACTAAGCCAATTTGAACCTACTTGAGACAGTTCCAGGATTTGTCAGGACGACATCTTGCATGAATTTTCGATTAGTTCTTAACCAAGATGTATCAAAGTATGTAGGTTCCAAAGATATGTTTTGCTAATTATATATATAGCTCTCATAGTTTTCTTACAGGAGCACACAAAAGTAAAAAAGTGTAAACTTTGTCATCATGATAACGCTCTATAAACCTAACCAATTCTAATGTATATGGGACAGTGATTGATCTTCAACTACCTTAGATGGGTTCTTTAATCAAGTATGTGTATCTTATAGCTCGCTTATAATTACACCTAAAGGCAAAAAACATGCAAATTTTATCATCATGATAATGCCCGAAATACGAAACCAATTCGAATCTAATTGGGACAATGTATTGATCTTCAAGTACTGTGTGTCTATAAATTAGTTGGGCAATTTCGTAAGTTAAGAACTTCCGAAATATTAAATGAAACTCACTAGTTGAAAGTCAGACTAGTAGTAATATTGCCGAAGTTTATTCACAGATGGCGTTAGGTGCAATAACTGACGCTATTGTTTAGCGAGAGGAGGTGTTATTCGATGACCATCCCGATTACAAAACATTTCACCGCTTGATTTCAGTATATGGGGTTTTGTAAAGGATCCAGTGTACAAGCCGGCACTTCCTGCATCCATCCCTGAACTAAAATCAAGAATCTGCCCTGCAATTAATTGGATCGACGGAAACATGCTGACAAATCTTTGGCGATTTACTGATGGGACATGTGCAGAGTCACGAAAGGAAGTCACATCGAACGTGTGTGATAATAGTAAACTTGAACTATTTTTCTGTCTTACAACAATATATGCTTTATTCTTTTTCCTATCAATTCCATTCAAAAAATCATTCTTTTTGCCCAACTAATTATTGGAGTTCGTTAATCAAGTAAGTAGCCCTTATAGTTCGGTTTACAGGAACACACCAAAATTTGCAGTGTTATTCATTGAATGGTTTCGGTTAGTGCATGTGCGATTTTTAAACTATGTTCGACAAATTTTAGCATTTTTGATATAACTACCTCATACCGATTCGATTACATTCGGTAAGCCTCATTTGAAATTTCTCTCCAAATGATCTTTATCGTCAAAATAGCGAACTTAGGGAGGACTGAGACCGAAATCGTTTAATTTGTATTAAATTGAACCCGAAGGACTTGTTTTTATTGTTGTAGTTTTAATCCATACTTTTGGAGAAAAAATGCATATACTGTATGTTTATTCGTGTATTTTTGTCTCCTGCAGATAGTGGCCGTCATTCTGTGCAACACGGGTATTGCCTTGTTCGCCTACATGGACGGATCTTCGAGGGCAGTCACCCTAGGAGGCGTTGTGTTGGCAGCCGCAGCAGCTGCCGCTACGGCAGTATACAAGGTAACAAGAAATCAGGAATCAAAAACGTATCTTTCTCATTTAAATCACTCCTTTTTTTCTATTAAGAAATCTTCGTTATTTTCCTACCTTAAATAAAAGTCTCATACACAGTTTAAAATATCATAAAGTAATATTTCAAATTTTAGTTGCTTAAAAGGTGTATAGCCAACAGAGTGAAAAAGTATACAAGCCGGGAATCGAACCTGGGTCCTGGGTATAGCGCACCGACGTTCTATCAACTGAGCCACTTGGAACGATACCCAGCCTGGTACTTCTCACTATCATATGTTGTCAAGGCTATAACCGCAGAAAAAGATGGAAAATTTTTTCGTGAGCCACCGACTCTGGGGCCAACTCGAAACTATAGAAAATCCGGCATCGATGAAATTGAATAGATCTATATATATCTTGGAATTTTTTCTGTAGAATATCTCTCACGCCTTACATTCAATAATATTTCAAATTTTGATTCCTGGCTTGGATACTTTTTCACTCTGTTGTCTATACGACTTTTAAGCAACTAAAATTTGAAATATTATTGAATGCAATTCGTGAGAGATTTTCTACAGAAAAATTTCCAAGATATATATAGATTTATCATAAAGTATTATTATTATTATTATTATTATTATTATTAACATACACTTCATTTCAAATTGTTAAATAGAATTACAATAATGAACGTTTTATAATATTAATGACTGTATAAAGTCCTATCCCGTGATCCTCTTACCTTGTTCTTGAATTTTAGCCATAATTAGCCAGCGTCTCTTCATTTGCGGGATTTGTGGATGACCGCGGTTTTCCCGAGCGTTGCTTGTGACCATTTTGAAGAATTCCGTATAAGGTAAATACACCTATAGTTGGGCCACGTACCAATAGTATTCCACTCATTTTTAAAGTTTAAAAACAAGCCCAAAATGCATTTCTGAAAAACGACTGAAAGAAATCTGATTGACTACAATTATTAAATGTTAACTTTCCATAAACTGTTTGGAATAATTGCTTTTTCTCTGCTGGTACATTGGTTTATTTTTTAGAGCTCGTCAAACACAGATTTTTGGGGAAAATTCTTTGAGATTTTATTAAGAGTTAAGTTTTTATTTAAAACTTGGGTTACAGAATATAAAATAAAACCACTATTTTAAATATTAATATATTTTTACTTTTATCTATCTTTACAAGAAGAAAGTATATTGAATTCGTGAAGAAAATCAACTTCCGGTTTTCGGTGGATTTATACGTGTTAGAAGGTCCTGATCAATATTTGACTGTTTTTAATGTCTGTTTATGAGTTTGTTTGTCTGTGACACAAATTTTGTGGGTACTCTATCTCAAGAACTAATGCACGCAATTTAATAAAACTAGAGTGTCTTCAAAAACGGATTTTTTGGCCAATTCTTAGAGATTTCATTAAGAGATAAGTTTTTATTTAAAACATCGTTTCATTAACATTATGATTTATTTTAAATTAAACTGCTGTTGATAGACTCTATTACATTGTGCATAATGTGTTAAATAAGCCAAAAACTTAAAAGTTCATGCATCAGAAATGGACTAGGTCCACTACTGGAGCCGAGAGGAAGGTAACATTATTTTTTTTTTTTTCGAAGATTATATTTTGAAACTTTGAATTTTTGTTCTGATACATAAAGGTTAGGACTAGTCTAAAAAATATTTTTTTTTCTGGACTTTTCTAACATTTTAATAATATCAGATGTAAATTTCCAACTGGGCGAAAAAAATGTCCGGACCAGGATTCGAACCAGCGATTCCTTGGCTGAAGTCGCCAATACTTTACCATCGGAGCTATCCCGGACGAATCTGGTGGAACCTTTTCACCCAACTAATCTTATTGGTTATAGTATTTGGTCTGAAATCTGGTTCAGCGCAACAGAATAAATCGCAATTAAAGGAACTCCAGAAATCGCTGGATACGTAATTACACTAGATTAATTTTAACACAATTATTCTAATTGGTATATATACCAATACATACCAATATTACCAATTAGAATAATTGTGTTAAAATTAATCTAGTGTAATTACGTATCCAGCGATTTCTGGAGTTCCTTTACCTGCGATATATTCTGTTGATCTGAACCAGATATATAATCATTATGGTAGAGCATTGGCGACTTCAGCCAAGAGATCCCTGGTTCGAATCCTGGTCCGGACATTTTTTCGCCCAGTTGGAAACTTACATCTGATATGATTTATTTACCAAATAGAATAATTGCGTTAAAATTAATCTGGTATTTTAATAATAACTAGATAAATGCCCTTAAGTGGCCCACTACTGGTGCATTTACCTTATCTCTCATTTTTGCGATTCTCAGTTGTGCAGGGGGGCGGAGGTCTGTTTAAGAACTCTCAACTAAACTCTCTCTTCACTTCAGCTGCGTTTTCAAACCTCTTTTAGAACTTTAGATTAAATTTCCTTTGCTCAATGCTAATCTCATCCCAGCCATTATTTCGAGTTAAATATGAAACGAAAAGAAGAACTTGCCAGTTATTAGCAAATAAATTGTGTGTACATTTTTTTAAAAAGCATAACGTATAAACATATAAGAAAAAATATATATTATAACTTCTATTATAAACTGTATTAAATAATAAATATTTTATTTGTATATATAATAATATTATATATATATATATATATATATATATATATATAATTAAGTTAGACATTAATTATTATTGTATGTTATATAATAATATTTATAATATTATAATTATATATGAATTATTAATTTATTTACTATTATGTTATACTATATTACACATATATACATGTATAACATTATATGTATGTAACAAAATTTTATTATATAATACCTTATATTTATTATGGATTTTATTATAAATTACATTATAAGCATATAACAAAAGTATATTATATGTAAAACATAATTTTTTAAAACATATATTTTATTTACACAAATAAAAATGTGCTGTCTTTTTTCCACATTTTTGATTAATATTAGAATAATCTGCTTATTTAATATTTTAACTTTGCAGAATATGTTATTAAAAATACATCTTTATTTAAAAGTTAAATTAGTAAACGAAGGCGTTCTTACATTATTTTGTTTAAATCTAATTATGTTGTATTAGCGGTGTATAAAATAGAAAAATAAAAAAAATGCCTTTGGCGGCATTTAAATCTTGAATATATCGAAGCCTATCGTTTTTGTAAGGAAAAAAAACTCTTTTGAAGAACGACGAACAAGAAAATTAGGATGACATACACTTAAATATCTCGTGAAAATATACGAAGAATAATTAAATACGTAATAAAATTTAAATGTATTAAGGTATGTGCTTACTTTTGGGGCACTTTTTTTGAAAAATATTAAATTTTTATCAAAGACATGTGTTTTTAGTTAAAACAGGGAATAAAACTATGAATTCGAATAATTTTTTAATTAACTTTTCAAATTTAGGCAATCTTTAGTCAAATTTTAGCAAAGAATTGCGCTTATGCCAAACCTTCTATAACAAAATCTATTCAATATATTTCACTTTTTTTTCAACACTCTATTAACAAACCACATACCTGTGTTTTAAAGCAAAAGATTTGCAATAGCTCTTAAATTTACTAACATATACCAAATTTTGTATACAAAACATGATTGTTTTTAATGTGTATTTTTCAATAAAAACAGCTCTTAAATTAATCTCTATATAATAAAAGGCAGTGTAACGCATCCGGGGCGAATCCATCAATCTTACCAGTGTCCCAGGAAGAGATTTAAGGGTGAAAGGTTCCATTCTCCCATTGGTTGACAAGAAACAAGAATCCCGCGATTACTTCTCAAGGTTACAAGTCCTGATAATTGAGCAGTGGTAAGGCACAAATCAGAAGGCACATCGCATTTCACCACCAAAATAAATCGCCAAGTGTCACTTGAGATTATTTCAAGTATTAAGTTGCAATCATATTAAATTTTCTTTGCGACATGTAAGGAATTTTAATTTATTTCTTATATAAAGTGATTCACGGAAAACAATGATATGGTATTTTTTGAAATATCCTTTTTTTCCCTCTGCAAAAAATTGATAAAACTGACTTTCTTTTAAAAAAGTAATCAATTTAAATATTTTAGACTTATTATTTTGTAACTTATTTTTAAATTACACATTACTTATATTTTCCTTTTCTATATACAGGTGTATGCAAATTTAAACTTAAAAAACAAAAAAAAAAATTCTATATTTTAAAAGTAAAAAATTAATATTTATACGAAAAGTAAAATTAATAAATTTTTGATTTATAGCTTTGCATCAGGAGGACAGAAGCTTGGGGGATTAGACGACCCCCCACCCCCCCACCCCGAAATAATATCCTGGCATTTTGTAACTTATTTTTAAAATACACATTACTTATATTTTCCTTTTCTATATACAGGTGTATGTAAATTTAAACTTAAAAAAAAAAAAAAAAAAAAAAAAAAACGTA